>OU342981.1:20000-2520000 GCA_910592155.1 Ypsolopha scabrella | reverse complement strand
TGCTGGAAAAAGGCCTCTTCAAGATCTCGCCACTCCTAGAAGAAATGCCAAAAACACCCACACGCGGGGCAGGAGGGTTGGTGAGCGCGTTACCGAAACCCTCACACCTCACTGTTTGGCCCGATAAGGCCCGGCAATGAGGGATAATGGACATACCGCCTATACATAGTTGTGCCTGTTTAAGAGCTGTTCTCTTACTCTCCCCCAAATAACTTCGGGAGAATTTGCGAGTAAGATGGTGGTACCTCCACAGTCGAGCCCGGCATTAGCTCTAAATCAATGCGCTGACAATTTCCGAATTTCGGCAAAAACGTTTTGCGGCTTGGAAGTTCTTTTATTAACACCCCTTATAGCCTATATGTTGACCAGGGTCAATACAATGATAATAAAAAAATTGCATGGAGAACTAGTTGAAACGGAACATATTATATAGACAGACAGACAGACAAAAATTCAAAAAATTGTAGTTTTGCCTTCAGTACATTGATAATAAAATCATCACCCACTTCATTAAAAAAATATATAAGGTGACTTTTATTTATACAGCCAAACTTATACTGGAGGCTTGGTAAGTGATCAGTAACACGGATCGATACCACGTCTTGCTAATTTCACAAAATAAAATCTTGACGTCCTATAGTAATTGACTCGGGGCTGGGCTTGCGTTTGTAAGGAACACGAAAAGAATAATTTACGAATTTCACAAAAAGGGTCATCGAACCTTGTTACTGAGCACTTACCAAGCCTCCAGTATAAGTTTGGCTGTATAAATTAAAGTCACCTTATATATTCAATGTACAGAAACGACTCTTTTATTATTATATTATTTGTATAGATATAGGTGTTACAGATATTAAATGTTACAAAATGGCTGAAAAAACATTCCGTTTTATGAAAATCGCTTCAAAGAGCATACCAGTTGTTATTTCAGCTATATTGCTATTCACGTTCAACTTTAATCTGTGAACCGAACAAACAAATACAGATTTATTTTAGATTTTAATATTTTAGATTTCTGATTCTTAAAAGTCTAGAATGAAGTTCAGATTTCAGACCTTTTTTGGAGAGCATGCACAATTTTATTAACTTATATTCCTTGAATTCGACTGCAATGATAAAACACAATTAACGGGACAAAAACAAGTTTATTTGCACGCCCATATTGGGATGAATACAGCCTTATTTTGCAAAAACCTACCTCCCTTACCACCATGTCAAAGTGAATGGCGTCTTTAAACGTCGACATATTCAAGAGGATTGAAGTCGGTAGTGAATTTGAGAAGGTTGTAAGTAGAGAGTATAAAACTTTCGGCCAATCCATACTATGTTAATGATTCAAGTTGCCGTATGTGGAAAGAAACCTGGAAACCGCAATCGAGCACAGAACTTACTTTGCGTAAGGTGACTTTGGTTGATATAGCCAAATTCATATTGGAGACTCGGTAATTGGTCAGGACTAAGGTTTAATGACCCTTTTTGAACAACCCTGAGTCAATAATTTGTTTATAAAGACTAAATTTAATTTTGCGTTTTTCACAGAAAGGTTAATTGAACCTTATTCCTAACCAATTACCGAGTTTACAGTATGAATTTGGTTATATCATGCAAAGTCACCTTATAATCGACAACATTTCATTTTAGTTAACCATTTGTTTTTAATATCTATATTGAAAGGCTGCGTAAAAAAGAAGCTTATGTATTTTTTTATTTTGTTTTATTTTACGTTTTTCCTGCATAATTTAATGTTTTCTTATTCACTCATTCTAAAAGGACGTAAGTCGCATCTGAGGATTTCAAAAGTAGATGTTCTTTGCCAATCGATTATTAAAAAAAAAGCTTGTCATGTTTATGTCTACTGTCACATGATATGACCGTTGATTTTTTTTAAACAAAATGAACTTAAGAGCAAAGGAAATGGTTTTTAAAATCCTGTGTTTACCATTATTTTTAGTTTCTTTTAATCACGATTTAATTCTGAAAAAGAAATATGATGCTCAGAAGGCCCATATCTCGAAATGGTTTTTAGTTTTGCACCAATTATTAATTTGCAATTTTGTCGATTATCATTGTGTACAATTTAATGTATAAATTAAGTAATAAATAACTTCCTTCGTAACTTTATCTACCTTTTCTATTTATGCTATAAAACAAGATTAATAATAATTGAACTAATTACAATATTGACATACAAATAACCTTATAATTAATAGTTTCTGTTTCTGATGATAGAACCAACTCATTGCTCACATAATTCAACTTCTGACCTAATAGACTAGATCATACATATTTTGATACAATAACACACCATTGTTCCTTCTAGATTCTAGAAATACTGACTAGAGACCTTTTGCTCAATACGTAGTCCTGCCATAAGTTCAGTCTCTAGTTTTTATAATTTACTAGCCTTTGCCTGCGGCTCCAACCACGTTTATACAATCTCTGCCCCGTTTTCGACTCAGGCGTTATTTTATGAACACCCCTCATAGCCTATATTATAATATATATATATATATAATATATATAGGTATATACCAGGGTCAATAATTTGATTTGATTTTCAGAAATCTTTATTGAAAATAATTTTCAATTTACAACTAATAACTGGTGACCCCATGGACAATCTATGGGTGACCCCTATCGCCGTACTTCGGGCACAAATCGAACAACAGCTTAACGTCCCTGTCAAACCAAACACAAATGAATGTACACCGCGGGGATTGAAGCCACGACCTCTGGGTTAGCAGGCGAGCGCTCCACCACTCGGCCACGGATACTTTTCAAGAGAGCCAAAAGTCAAAGTCACACCTACTTCAATTATCATTCGAATTTATATCTCAAACTCTCGAGGCGGGGAAAAGCTAGTCTTATTACGATTACTTAAGTAAGCAGACCTAATTATTCAACATAATATTATTTTATTGAGTAGTAACTATACACAAATAGAGGTCAACATAAGATGACAACATACAAGGTTGTTTTTGCACCGGGTCTCGTTATGAATCATACTGTTATCGAATGGTACAACAAAACAGGTAACCTGATGTTTACATAAGAGCAGATAATTTGAGATGAAAGAAATTTTACAAGAAAATTTTTAGTATTTTATGCTGCAAGTGCGGTAATAATCGTCCCCGACTTGAAACACGAGCGAAGCGAGTATCATACTACGTTTTTCAATGCATAGTGTAAGCAAATAAATGTAAAACAAACGATAAATACTCCAAATGAACTTTAGGCGGGCATTCTTTTTCTTTTTCTCTGCACGCAAGTTGCCAACTTGACGGAAATAAATTGCTTTCAGTTTATAGAATAGAATAATAGAATAATCGTTTATTGACTCATAATTTAGCCTAGTTATACAATTATACTTCTTATAATATAGTAAAACTAAAAACAATTTAAAAACAAGGCTATAAAGAGTTCAGGATAGTGATCTCTGCTCTCCGTGCTAGTTGAAACTGTTCTACGGCAGAACAGCGCCCATTACCCCCCACTGTTTATATGTACCCATAATAAAAAACTAGGTTTTCAGCTCTATGGTAAATAGTAAAGTACATTTTCATTCAAATTACATTTATCTACATAATTAAATGATAAAATTTTGTATTAAAATGAGAAAAAAACAAAATAAAATGTATCATATTCTAACATGCAATCATGCGACATTAACAAAATTGATATATATACATATATATATTTATAAATCTATGTGGTTGAAGGTAGCTTTATTTTATAAATAAATTGTACGTATCATAATACTATTATATATGTATATATACATAACTAAAATTAAAAATACGTAAGAATTATTGTTGTTTTATAGTATTGTTTTAGAACGCATCAGTTTGATGCGTTCGTATGCTGCTTTCAGTCACCTCACATGCCTTGATACTGTCCTGCTGTCAATAGTAGGTGGATGTCGTCCGACAATCAAACTGAGCGCAGTTCATTTCCGTCAAGTCTATCTGTGGTACACAAGAAAAGACTTCTTACAAAAAAATAAAAATAAAGCACTCGTGTGGTAAAAATGACTTAGCCAACAGTTTTGATGCATATAAAACGGGTTGTACAAGCAAATTGAAAAAAAAAGAACAGTTCAGATCCTTGGGTGTGTGTGTGACAGTACAGTCCACCCGAGTGGTGTTAACTGGGATGCAACACCTGGATACTCCAAACACGCCAGGACGGCGATTCTCACAAAAAGAACAGTTGAGATCCTTGGGTGTGTGTGTGACAGTACAGTCCACCCGAGTGGTGTTAACTGGGATGCAACACCTGGATACTCCAAACACGCCAGGACGGCGATTCTCGCAAAAAGAACAGTTGAGATCCTTGGGTGTGTGTGTGACAGTACAGTCCACCCGAGTGGTGTTAACTGGGATGCAACACCTGGATACTCCAAACACGCCAGGACGGCGATTCTCACAAAAAGAACAGTTCAGATCCTTGGGTGTGTGTGTGACAGTACAGTCCACCCGAGTGGTGTTAACTGGGATGCAACACCTGGATACTCCAAACACGCCAGGACGGCGATTCTCGCAAAAAGAACAGTTGAGATCCTTGGGTGTGTGTGTGACAGTACAGTCCACCCGAGTGGTGTTAACTGGGATGCAACACCTGGATACTCCAAACATGCCAGGACGGCGATTCTCGCAAAAAAAACAGTTGAGATCCTTGGGTGTGTGTGTGACAGTACAGTCCACCCGAGTGGTGTTAACTGGGATGCAACACCTGGATACTCCAAACACGCCAGGACGGCGATTCTCGCAAAAAGAACAGTTGAGATCCTTGGGTGTGTGTGTGACAGTACAGTCCACCCGAGTGGTGTTAACTGGGATGCAACACCTGGATACTCCAAACACGCCAGGACGGCGATTCTCGCAAAAAGAACAGTTGAGATCCTTGGGTGTGTGTGTGACAGTACAGTCCACCCGAGTGGTGTTAACTGGGATGCAACACCTGGATACTCCAAACACGCCAGGACGGCGATTCTCGCAAAAAGAACAGTTGAGATCCTTGGGTGTGTGTGTGACAGTACAGTCCACCCGAGTGGTGTTAACTGGGATGCAACACCTGGATACTCCAAACACGCCAGGACGGCGATTCTCGCAAAAAGAACAGTTGAGATCCTTGGGTGTGTGTGTGACAGTACAGTCCACCCGAGTGGTGTTAACTGGGATGCAACACCTGGATACTCCAAACACGCCAGGACGGCGATTCTCGCAAAAAGAACAGTTGAGATCCTTGGGTGTGTGTGTGACAGTACAGTCCACCCGAGTGGTGTTAACTGGGATGCAACACCTGGATACTCCAAACACGCCAGGACGGCGATTCTCGCAAAAAGAACAGTTGAGATCCTTGGGTGTGTGTGTGACAGTACAGTCCACCCGAGTGGTGTTAACTGGGATGCAACACCTGGATACTCCAAACACGCCAGGACGGCGATTCTCGCAAAAAGAACAGTTGAGATCCTTGGGTGTGTGTGTGACAGTACAGTCCACCCGAGTGGTGTTAACTGGGATGCAACACCTGGATACTCCAAACACGCCAGGACGGCGATTCTCGCAAAAAGAACAGTTGAGATCCTTGGGTGTGTGTGTGACAGTACAGTCCACCCGAGTGGTGTTAACTGGGATGCAACACCTGGATACTCCAAACACGCCAGGACGGCGATTCTCGCAAAAAGAACAGTTGAGATCCTTGGGTGTGTGTGTGACAGTACAGTCCACCCGAGTGGTGTTAACTGGGATGCAACACCTGGATACTCCAAACACGCCAGGACGGCGATTCTCGCAAAAAGAACAGTTGAGATCCTTGGGTGTGTGTGTGACAGTACAGTCCACCCGAGTGGTGTTAACTGGGATGCAACACCTGGATACTCCAAACACGCCAGGACGGCGATTCTCGCAAAAAGAACAGTTGAGATCCTTGGGTGTGTGTGTGACAGTACAGTCTACCCGAGTGGTGTTAACTGGGATGCAACACCTGGATACTCCAAACACGCCAGGACGGCGATTCTCGCAAAAAGAACAGTTGAGATCCTTGGGTGTGTGTGTGACAGTACAGTCCACCCGAGTGGTGTTAACTGGGATGCAACACCTGGATACTCCAAACACGCCAGGACGGCGATTCTCGCAAAAAGAACAGTTGAGATCCTTGGGTGTGTGTGTGACAGTACAGTCCACCCGAGTGGTGTTAACAGGGATGCAACACCTGGATACTCCAAACACGCCAGGACGGCGATTCTCGCAAAAAGAACAGTTGAGATCCTTGGGTGTGTGTGTGACAGTACAGTCCACCCGAGTGGTGTTAACTGGGATGCAACACCTGGATACTCCAAACAAGCCAGGACGGCGATTCTCGCAAAAAGAACAGTTGAGATCCTTGGGTGTGTGTGTGACAGTACAGTCCACCCGAGTGGTGTTAACTGGGATGCAACACCTGGATACTCCAAACATGCCAGGACGGTGATTCTCGCAAAAAAAACAGTTGAGATCCTTAGGTGTGTGTGTGACAGTACAGTCCACCCGAGTGGTGTTAACTGGGATGCAACACCTGGATACTCCAAACACGCCAGGACGGCGATTCTCGCAAAAAGAACAGTTGAGATCCTTGGGTGTGTGTGTGACAGTACAGTCCACCCGAGTGGTGTTAACTGGGATGCAACACCTGGATACTCCAAACATGCCAGGACGGCGATTCTCGCAAAAAAAACAGTTGAGATCCTTGGGTGTGTGTGTGACAGTACAGTCCACCCGAGTGGTGTTAACTGGGATGCAACACCTGGATACTCCAAACACGCCAGGACGGTGATTCTCGCAAAAATTTCACACGCTTTGCTTTTCATACGCTTCTGTTTGTCGAATAATAAATGATATGTGATGATAATTCTATTAACTATAACTCCTCAAAGGACACGTAAAGCATGTTATGAATACGTACAACAGGTTTATATTTTAAAAGTTTGATACGTTTCTTCATAAAGAGCTTGTAAAAATCACCCACTTTCGGCCTTCGCAAATTTTCGAATGTGCGAGAAGCTCTAACATTTTGCCACTTTAACACCATTTGACAGTAAATTCCATGTTAAAGTGGCAACCATGTTAGGCCTGCAGGTGTAGGTACCCTGGACAGTTAGACCAAGACCTACTTACTGACAAATCCTTTTACTTCTGGTGGTAGACTTCGGCCTGGCTTGGGATCCATGCCGCCAAGCGACCACCGACTCCTCCATTTCCGGAACGACACGTCCCCAATAAATAACTGCACCGGGATAGTTGCTACGGGCAGTTTCCTGTGTCCGTCCCCGACTTAGCTGCTTTCACTCTCCTACTTTTTGAGTGAGCACCTTCATCCCAGGTGGCACGGTGTTGCCGGCCAAGCGTAAGCAGAATCCCATTGAAAAAAGTCATCAAAATGCATTGATCTCTCATGAACAACTAGACACACAGCCTCTAAGAAAAGTTCGTCAGAAAACGTCCGAACGTGCGACGTGCATATTAGCAAAAATCTTCAACCAAATTAAGATGTTATGTCGTTAACATAAGATGCAATGTCGGTTGTATGCAATCGTTATTCCAATTTGTCACCCCATACAAAATGCATCGCGGACACTTTTTGAGCGAGATTGTGCGTCTAGTTGTTTATGAGAGGTCAATGCCAAAATGGTTCAAAACTTTACATCGGTAAAGTTTTGAACCATTTTGGTTCAAAACCTATATGATCGGTTTATTTTCTGTGTAGGTATAATAAAGAATAAGAATATAAGATTATTTTGAAAGTTAATTTTTTATCTGTTTTTGGCTTAGAGCATTTGACAGGTCTAAGGTTTTTGGTGAATAGCAACCATAGATGGCAACCGACACTGAGTTACATAGTAGGCCCGCAGGGGGCCGAAAACGAGGACAGGTACCGAACCGATAGGGCGATCGCATAATGAAAATGAAAAGCATATCTGAAAAAGCGCGCGTCTGAGCAGTGCGGTAAATCAAGAATGCAGTTTTTCAATGAATAAAATTCAATATACATTCACACTTACTCCACATTCACAATTACGTTTAAAAAAAAACGCTGTACTATCGTTTAGATAATAGGTTTATATGTTTAAAACAGTAATCATTATTATTTATACTTAATTAGTATCGACAGTGCTTGTTTAAAAAAAAATAGCCTTCATTTTGCGATTTTTTTCGATCGAGCCAATTTTTCTCTATCGCGTTTTGGGCTGTTACATAGCCTTCGAAAAGGCTTTGTTTATAACATGTATTTATTTCAGAACCATATCTATTGTAGTTTGGGAGTACGACTTGTTCAAAAACTCCGTTTTTACTACCTACGTCGCCTTAATAGGTATATTATCTAAAAGAAGTATAACTAATACTATTTATAAATATTTGCCAAGTAATAAAATCGTCATACAGAAGTTGTTTACTATAGCGGAATCGTTCGTGTTGTGATTCAATTAAAAATAGAGACCTTTTCGCGGGTAATGTCACTTCTCTTCAGAAAAGGAAGCAATAAAAAAATAATGCCCGCGCGCAAAAAATGGCGCTGCCCGCGAAAAAATTATCTCCCACTCCCCGCATCGTTGCACAGTATAAATTTATACTACGTTAACTAGTTACTAGGGTGTCATTTTTCGACTTTTTTCGAGTTTCATAGTGTAATAGTGAAATCATTTTGCAAGAGTCTACAAAAAAGTGGGATGAAACGGATATCCGGTGACCGGATATCCGGTGACCGAATATCCGGCACAAGATATGCATTTCGCAAGCATCGAAGAAATCTAAACACGGTGTGTCGAAATATACATTTTTTGCGGCATAAACGGCCGTATCTTTTTTATGTTACTTTAGAAGTTTGATTTTTTCACAGCTTCAAGGGACTGTACTGTAAGCTTGAGTATATGGTTTCAATTTCATCTCGATACCTCCACGCGTTCCCGAGATAAAGGGTCTTGATAGACAGACGGACAACAAAGTGATCCTTTAAGAGAACTTGAAGGGCATACAGAAATTCGTCATCGGGCACTGCTACTTTCTTCAGTTGATAAACGGTTTCTGTTTTCCGACGGTTCCCTAAAAATGGGTCAAGGCCAATCCTTACCACAATTGCGTTCCCGCGTATGGTGACATTTCTTGTTGTATTTTTGACTATCCCGTGATTGGTTGATCCGCATTACTCTATCTTTTGTTGTTTCGGAAAAATCAGAAGTAGCAGATCATTTCTACAGAATGCTACATTTTGAAATTTTCAGTATTAGTATACTGAAATCATTGACACACGTCAATGGCTGAAATTGTTTTAAAAGGTGTATGACCAAATAAAATTTAAACACGAATATAAAACATTCAGCTACCAAATGCTTATATTTCGTGTAAACACGCACTTACTAGGGTGCGTTCCAAACAATAAATTGGTAAATTTCCCACTGGATACTAAAAATATCAACACCCTGACTGCTGACATGTCAAACGGAACCAAACAGTTTTTAGCAAAAATAATGAGTTTCGGAGATTGCCGAGAGTAATGAATAATCCTCACGACATGAATCCCCGAGGGGGTGTCAGAGGTGTTCTCGAGTGTGAACTGTGAAATGCAAGTCACAGTCCACAATTGTACACCCGCGTTTCACCGACGATAATTTTACTTCCCAGCGTGATAGATGAGTGAGCCCAATCCAAACATTGAGCACAAGGACAGATCCGACCTACTCTGAGGCTGTCGAATTAGCCTTCTCGATCGTCGATTTTTACATCGAGTTTTGGAGATTTCAAATCGTTTGTTTCTCCGGAATTGTCCCCCAGGATTTCATTTCGAAGGGGTGCTATCCTTACAAGATTTAGAGCTATATTATAAAAATAAATTTAATAAAAAATAATTTTCATCTGTTATTTAGATAAAATTTGTATCGGAATTACATTTATTTTTATAGTTAAATTAAAACGAAGAAAATTGGTAGGTACTAAGCCAATTGCTTAAAAAAAGAATAAAGTTTTTTATCGTTATCAGAAATTCAATCCCTACATAAGTTTATAGGTATTTCTAATAATTTTATATTTATTTCGAGATCCCAACTGGATGTGGGCGCGGGGTGGGTAGCTAGTGATTTTAAATATGTGCAAGCTTAGTGCAAAAAATATGACCATTTACTTTTATATGGTGCACTTAAATCGAATCAAAAAATCAATCTTGGGTGTTTTGGGGAGGCTATGGCGCCAATGCCAAGTCACAAATGTGGTATACGTGCCTTCCGAAATACGTAGAGCGAACACAAATGTGCCCCTACGAGACTTGAACCCGCAACTTTCGGTTTAGTTGTCGAATACTCGCACCACTAGACCACAGAAACGGTCATAAAAAGCTTTCATTAATAAAATTCTGCTGGTAGAACGAACACCTGAATGTGCCCTTTTTACAGGTATCCAAAAATATGCAAAGCAAATCCATATAAAGAAATGAAGAATCTCTCCATTCAGGAGTGCTTTTGAGCAGCGATAAAGCAGCCTATAGCTCCGGATGAAACAGAAGTTATCTGCAAGTGCAGACATTGAACCAACCAGCGCGCGTTCTCCGAGCAAACCGCGGAGGCGACTCGAGCTTCAAAAATCCCCACCGAGCCGGCCAGCTGATCAAATCTGCGAGTAGTGAAGCGCGAGACTAGCGTATAGTGTTTAAGTAATTTATTCAAATTATAAAATTTAAATATGAGGGAAATCGTTCACATTCAAGCCGGCCAGTGCGGTAACCAGATTGGAGCTAAGGTAAGGATTTCATTGCAAAAATCTTACTGGAATTCTCCATATACTATGCTGCGGGATACCAACGCGTAAAGTACAGTTCCTATAACGGTTGGTTACGGAATTCCTTACCTCCCATTCGCTTGAAACTATTGTAGAGTTACTGGAAATATCTCACAACTTCATTCAGAAACTTAAATAAGAAAGTTGAAACCTAATGACTATATTATGATAGCTCTTTGACCATTTGAAAATGAGGCCAAGTGAGGTCTTTGTAAGTTGATTATGGGGATTGCTGAATGTTGTATTGTTCCATTCAATTGTTATTTCGAAATAGGTAATGTTCGAAATTTAAATTTTCACGCATGACCGGCCGGCATATCATAGGGTTGTCTGTCTATCACACACACCTTGTTTCTGCACGCATGCTCCTTTTACGCCACAATATATTGAACCGAAATAAAAAAGGTAATAAAGTCTTAAAATCGATCATTTATTGAGTGCAATAGTCCAAGGTTATCAATAACATCCTAAAACGAGCAATGACGTAGAGTTGACGTGTTCTTTTATCGAATCACCTCATATCAGACGACTTTACTACAAGGTATTAAAAACATCTTTAGCTCGTCGTCAAGGCTGACTTGTTGTTCTGACTTCATCTGTGTTCAGCGTTATGTCGTCTCCTCGGTCAACGAAACCTGTTCCGAATTGATAATTAGCTTATTATGTCAGATCAAAAAGCTGGAGGGTTTGATAGAGATAATGAGTTGATGTATTTCAGAGCAAACACACATGGTAATCAAAGCCAACGCTACGACACGACTGAAAAACAGTTTTATAACTTTCTATTACATTATTTTAGAAAAGGTGCACTGGAGAAACTATCAGCTTGCTGCAATGCATGAATGCCAACGATTTCCTTGCGGTCTACTCTATTGGCTGAACTGATAACAATCTTTATTAATTAGAATTTAATACACTTTCTTGCTGTAACATCTTGCTAGCCAATTATAAGCAAACGTAGGAAGTATCTAGACTTCTTTATCGTAAACCTGTTACAGAAACTTAAATAGATATCATCCATACTCGATAGAATTTTTATAGATATTCGTAATTACGAACAAGAAAACAAAAAATCCAAGTCAATCATATCCGAGATAAATGCTTTCAAATGAAGTCTGATCTCAAATGAAACAAAAGCAATCGTAACGAATTAAGGCCAATAAAATGTAAACCATTACTGTCTTGTACCGTAATTTTTAATTCGAGACCACAAATATTTGTGTCGTGAAAACTGGGTCGCGATATTTTTACAACAAAACACCGTGTCCCTACAAAACCTCCATGACTGCAAACTCCAAATGGATATTGATTGACCTGCATACACACTAGAATGCTAAGTTAATGAGCAACCATGCTAATTAGTATCGGTTTAGTCAGATCATGAATCATTGGAATTTAAAAAGAAAGAGATGAACGAAGCTTCTCAGCTGTAGTAATATTTTTAACACCTTGAAATACACTCATACCAAGACAAGCTGTGTCAACATTTCTATAGACATGTTTATTTAACGCTACTGTGAATTAGTTGAAAGTATAGACAGACACTCTATGATAAAAGAGCCGAGTTTTGTCTGCAGGTAATATTTTACGGGCAATTTCATCCTATGATTACTCACCTAGACAATGGCAAAAAATGAGATAATTTCCACTATGAACCATTGTCGTTAGAATACATGCCCTCCTGATTTTAAAATGCAAATCCGGCAAATGTTTTAAATCTGATATATTGGCTAGTTCTCTGACTCGTACATATTAAAATGTAAGTAGCGTGTTTTAGGACCTCCTTATCTAGTTAGGCGAATGTTGATTAGAGGTTGGAAGTATAGATTAGCCAGGGCAATGAACTGGCGGTCGTCGGCCGAGGAGTCTATATTTGAAACCATCGACTACAACCGCTGCACTCGTCGAGAACACTTATTTCTAAAGAGCATTATTTTAATCTCGAGAACCGTTAAGAGATCTCTGACCCTTTTGGAATTATTCACATTTTAATGCGAAGACCGGTGTGCTAGTGAAATTGTGAGGCAATACAAACACCCATTGTACCGAGACCAGCTAGAAACGAGGGTTTCCCTCGCAAGTAGCTCATTGTATGTTAGCCATTCACACGGCGCTTTCATCGTGTCTACCTTCTCTTATCTAGTTACTGGCAAGAAAGCGGCCTTTCTCCCAACAATCGAACACCACCCGATCGCCTTTCACTTTTTGCTGTTATTAAAATCATTACACTGTCATAAAACTTTTTGAAAGGAAATATTTTCAGTTAATCTCACTCATCGGCTAGAAAAGTAGCTGACTACATAATGACAGTAATTTGTAATATCAATTCTCCGCAGACAGTAGAGTCAAAAAACCTAACTGTTTTGGATGAGAGATTAAAAATCGCCTCGGTGAAGTCATCGGGTTGAGTTAAAAATAATATATTCTTCGAAAACCGAAGCCCTGAACGAAAGAGCCAATCTCCATGTTAGTCATTTAACTATATATGGTAGTGTCAGGCGTGGCTCGGTTGCCTTACTCACACATACACACCTACTGCTGGTTGCATGACATCATAGCCGTCGCCGGCTGAATTTTAATACATAGCCCACTCGCCTGCTTGTTTGTTAGCCCATCCCATCGACTGCTTTTGTTATACAGAAGTGTTTCACCATTTTGACAGTTACGTCAGCCATCCAGAAAACAAAACATGTTAATTATCTACTCTACATCATTCATTTACTCTCTACTCCTAAACAAAATACTGTTCGCTACCTATTGGACAAACCAGAGGTAATTGTCACCAGATGGTAGTATTTAGATCACTATTTCAAGGATAATTGAAAATGCGATGTATCTGAATGTTCAAGAGTAACGAGTACAAGACATTCACTACTTATAAGGAGAGGTAGGCCCCAATATGGCACGATATGTAGGCGGACCGTCATTGTGTATCCCTGCAATAATTCATAGCATTGTCTTACGCAATCCTCTGATGCATGATGTTTTATTACTCGTTGAAGATGTATTATGTATCCTGTCTGCCATTTACGCTACGCGACGGTTCATTGAGCTTTATTGTAGCCAATAGCGGCGAGCATGCCTTAGCAACTGATTCTAAACTTCTACAATTCAATGTGAATAGATCGTAATTGTAGTTTCTATACTCGGAAGTACATGAGTCCGCACTAAGGTATATCGTCTTGAACCGGTTCGAAAGTAGGAATGCAATGTAGAAGAATTACTTTACAAATGGCTCTCGATGCGAAGGGCTACGTGTTGGAATTTTAATGGATCGTGTTGAATGCAAGCTTTTACTAACGGATGTTCTCTTTCTTTCGCAGTTCTGGGAAATCATCTCTGATGAGCACGGCATCGACCCCACCGGCGCCTACCATGGCGACTCGGACCTGCAGCTGGAACGCATCAATGTATACTACAATGAGGCGTCCGGCGGCAAATATGTGCCCCGCGCCATCTTGGTCGATCTCGAGCCAGGCACCATGGACTCAGTCCGCTCGGGACCTTTCGGACAGATCTTCAGACCCGACAACTTCGTATTCGGACAATCTGGCGCTGGAAACAACTGGGCTAAGGGACACTACACCGAGGGTGCTGAACTCGTTGACTCAGTTCTTGACGTAGTCCGCAAAGAATCTGAATCATGCGATTGTCTCCAAGGTTTCCAACTCACACACTCCCTTGGTGGAGGCACTGGCTCCGGTATGGGTACACTCCTCATCTCAAAAATCCGTGAAGAATACCCAGATAGAATTATGAACACATACTCAGTCGTACCCTCGCCCAAAGTATCTGACACCGTCGTAGAACCTTATAACGCTACTCTCTCAGTTCACCAACTCGTAGAAAACACAGACGAAACATACTGTATCGACAACGAGGCTCTTTATGACATCTGCTTCCGCACGCTCAAACTATCCACGCCCACATATGGTGATCTCAACCACTTAGTATCCCTCACAATGTCAGGTGTCACAACTTGTCTTCGTTTCCCCGGTCAATTAAACGCCGACCTCCGTAAGCTCGCCGTTAACATGGTTCCTTTCCCACGTCTCCACTTCTTCATGCCCGGCTTCGCTCCCCTTACATCCAGAGGTAGCAGACAATACCGCGCCTTGACCGTCCCTGAGCTTACACAGCAGATGTTCGATGCCAAGAACATGATGGCCGCGTGTGACCCACGCCACGGCCGGTACCTCACCGTCGCTGCCATCTTCCGTGGTCGCATGTCCATGAAGGAAGTAGACGAACAGATGCTCAACATCCAGAACAAGAACTCCTCATACTTCGTGGAATGGATCCCGAATAACGTGAAAACTGCCGTGTGCGACATCCCACCCCGTGGTCTCAAAATGGCTGCTACGTTCATCGGCAACTCGACAGCCATCCAGGAGCTGTTCAAGCGCATCTCGGAGCAGTTCACGGCTATGTTCAGACGCAAAGCTTTCTTGCATTGGTACACCGGCGAGGGCATGGACGAGATGGAGTTCACAGAGGCTGAGAGCAACATGAACGACCTCGTGTCGGAGTACCAGCAGTACCAGGAGGCCACGGCTGACGAAGACGCTGAGTTCGATGAGGAACAGGAGCAGGAGCTCGAAGACCACCACTAGATGTTGAAGAGGAAAGACAAAAGTTGCCTTGCAACAAAGTACATGCCATTATATCCCGCGTTACTTTTATATAAGTGACATTAATGATTCCTACTATATTGAAATGAAAGGACCTGCTTTCTAACTTTTAACAGAATGCACAACTAAACAAAATCCCGTTTACGGCATACATGAATCGAGAGTATTTGTATTGCATAACACATTCCCAATGATTCCATTAAGCCTCGTTGAGAGCAATATCTGAATTTGTAAAAGGCTGATCTACCATAGACACTCTTTACGTACTATAAAGTTTGGGCGCATGATCTCGTCCAAACGTGATTGATTTATACGACAGCTTCAATAACCGAAGTTCTTATTAAAATTGTTTTGAACAATAATTTAATGTATATAATAAAGATTTTTATTTATTCATGTTTGTTTCTTATCCTCGTCCTTTTATCCAAAGCCACAGGGTTTATAAAATTACTTTTATTTTTTATCCAAAGAACAAATGACTACTTTAAATATATTGTGAGCAGTTATCGCTAAGGCACGTCCTCAATGAGTCTGACATACTCCAAGTACATCATCTTGGGTCAAATGTGTTGATATGCCGAGTTGCCTGACATCACCTTACCTTGGCACTATATTTAGAAATGCAGCAACTTTGTCCATTATATTGTGATCTCTGCCAGTTTCTAACACTTCCTCTCTGAATTCCTGAGTGGCTTCATGAGGGAGGGGGGCAGGGTAATCACAAGTAGATTACACACAGTTGGTCCACATTGATAACGGTATGATGTCATTACGTTATTTTTTTGTCAAATACAAACAATTACGTATGTGTCAGTCACGTAGGTGTTACAAAAGTTGCATAAACATGGTAAGATCTGTTGAACTTCGTCATTCTTATTGTTCAACGTGAAATAATGTCGTACAAATAATTCATTCATATGAACAATTTATTAAAAGTAGATGATTCGAGACTGTAGCTCAGCTCAACAAAGAGTTTTGTTTACTTCTTCATCATACCCCGGGTTAGCTGAGAATTCAATATTGCTTAGTACCTATCGTTGTTATTTACACAGTAAACATGCTTTTGTTTACAGAAACATCGTATAATTGAGACTGGTTTGCGTAAGTTTTGGTTCACTTATCGTCACGACATGAATCCTCGAGGGGGTGTCAGAGGTATTCCCGAGTGTGAACTCGATTAGTACGTCCCAACGTGATGGGTGGTGAGCCCTATCGTCTTCCCTTGCCTCACGATGTTTTCCTTCGCCGGTCAGCAAGTGATAAGTATAAGAACACAAATACTAAGTAAATAAAATCCGAATAACTCATTGGTGCATGCCCGACCGGGGATCCAACCTGGGCCTCAAGATTGAGAGGCCAGCATTCTACCGCCTGAGCTACCACCGCTTTTTGTAGTTTCCAATTAAAATTGGAAAGTTATTAAAGGATATGCATTCGCTAAATTGATTTTCTGCAGATAATATTCTTTCATCGAACTTTTGGTTTTATTTGTGACTTTTTAGTGATATTTAAAAAGATTGATGGGTACAGCGATAGATATTGAAGTTAGACAATAAGAAGGCAGGACACTTGTCTACAAATTGGACGCTGCTGAGTGGAGAATTAAAATAGATAGAAACCTGGAAAACCTGAAACCTGATACAGCATACCAATACACAGCATTTAGTGGCAACAAAATTTAAACATTGACAGTGAATATGAAAATAAATTGCATATACATACATATACTTACATACAGAGACTACAGATTTCTATCTGCTACGATTCTGACACACCTCTTTTACCTCTTCCTCTTTACTCATACCATTTACTTTTGGTGAGTACTTTTGACTTTGCCCTTGCCGGCAATTTGGTCAGCATACGTCCTTCTAACGGCCGCCCGCGCTCCATAAATTTCATTCGCCACTCTACTTTCATTCATCCTCTCTATTTATCTTAGACTTAGTATCATTCATAAAATAGAAAACAAATAATCATCCGGTTCTCTTTCATTCTTTCAAGAGACAATTATATCGTTATTAGGTATTTGTTTCTCACGGGGTGATTTGCATTCTACCATTTTTAGAACAAAACGAAACTTTCATTACCTAGCAACAGTTCCGAAAACAAATATTAGACACTGTAAAGCCTTGGTAATTAAACGGAACAGCTCCAATTGGAGAGCCGACCATCCCCAGCCCAACAGGCGTCCCACCTGGCATCATCATCAATATGACTCCTCATCCAGTTTTAGAGTCCTGTCAAAAAAAGCTATAGAAATATAGTTTATGTTTTTATTGCGAAATCCGTCGCTTTGGAATACTCTAAATATTAGAACTTTTTCAAATTCTTGTCTTTATATTTGTTTCTTATTTATCTTTTCTACTTTGTAATGCACTCTAATAATAATAATATATAGAAATATAATTATAAAATAAATACTCGTAAAGCGAACTTATTTTCCGAAAAAATACATTTTCGTTAATTGGATTCGTTTAGGACGTAGTAAAGTACATATTTCCTTAATTCATTTAAACTATATAAAAGAATGAGCAAACTCAATGGCTCTGACTTAGCTCTGAGCCAGCAGACTTCTAAATTTATGGGAGTAGGTGTAGTGGGAAAGAAAGGGGAGCCTTTGGTACCACTTTCGTGGAAGTGCGTTTTTTGGTGGTCTAAAATATTGGATCCCTTAAGTCAGCATATTGGTTCTAGCCGTGGTCTAATTAAGCTGGTTCAATTTCTGAGCAGTATGCTAGTGATATATAAGGTGTAATCGTAATACCTGCCACGGATGAAATAGGAGATACTATTATGTTTATAGATTACAATAGTGAAGATAATTTATTGATCTAACTTCATGAATTTTTCCATACAAGCAAATGTGCGTATAAATTTAAATTCATTTAATTGTATGAAACCGTTAGGTAGTAGTCGCAAAACTTCAATGAAGTTGTCAAAGGACGCCGCTCTATCCGAGCAAGCCGCTCGTCAAATAGTCAAAGGGCAGACCGCCTGCCGCCACCCCGTCCCCCACTACCCCTTTCGTCGCACCCAAGAATTTTCATAGCAAAATAGACCTTAACGCGGAGGGAGCTTGTATTATTTTGGGTTTTCACAACTCTACATTTAAGTTTGTGCTACACAGAATAGGTACAAATATCTCTACCTGGTAGAGACGAACTGGGCAGCTGATTTCATTCATTGAACGGTTAGAAAGAGATAGCAATTGTTATCATTGACTAAACGACTCGTCAAGCGTAATTTGTGAACCACGTTATGCAGAATGAAGAAAATGTTTATTTAATTACTTTACCTTCTCAAATTTATTTAACTATTCCGGGGTACGAAATTTCTTCACTAATGTAATCTATAAACATAATAGTATCTCCTATTTCATCCGTGGCAGGTATTACGATTACACCTTATATATGCGAGCCCACCCTGCAGCCCCTTCCGCAGATTCGGATTCTGGATACTAATTTTTTTTCCAACTTAATATTGTAATAAGCAATATAATAAATAAATACTTAAACGGAATACTTCAAGAATAAAAAAAAATCTAATGTTACCATTTACTATTGCGGTGCAGTAACGCTGAAGAAAATGAAATTTTTATGTAAAAAGCTCTGATGAGGGAACTGAAGTGGAATTAAAACCCGCGGGATGCTCAATAAGGCCGATTTTGAAGGTTTTAATTTTAAGCTAAGAAACTTACTAAAAAACGTAATTTTAAGTGACTCAACTATAGGTATATATTGCTATTCTGAAGGGCACACCAACTAAAATTAGCAAGTCTTTTAAACGCTCATAAATCAAACTAATTTTTTTAAATATAATTAAATGACAGCTCTAAAATGTGCCTTCAAATTACCAAAACAAGTGAAAATCACTAAGTTGAGTAAATTATAGCTGTCAAACTTAAATTTTAATTTGACGTTTATAAAATGGTGACTTGAAAATGGCTCTTTGTTTTAACCATAGGTACTGACATGTTCAATTTTATCCATGTCAAACTGAAACTAAAGCCTTCAAAATCGGCTTTATTATCATTATAAAACTAAAATAATAAATATTCACTTGGCTTTTATTTTAGTTATAGTGCTGTCAAAACTAATTTTTTTTTTTAATATTCTTTTGATAACATACTATTTTGAAATGAAGAAAATTTGCTTTTGACAGCGCTAAAACTAAAATTAAAGCCTTCAGAATTGGCTTTAATATATTGCTTTTAAATTAAAACAAAATACATTCAATTGTCCATAATGCTATGGTATGGTCCAGTAGGTACTTTAAATAATACATAACCCGACCCGACTCTCACCAACCTCGCCATGATGGTATCGTCTGCAATCAGCATACATGCAATGGACACCAGATGGTACTTTGGACATCTTCGGAATAGCATCTTGATTCTGTGTATTGCCTTACGACATCGTTACTTTTTATCCTCGACTTCGATGTAAGTAAATTATTATTATAAAAGAGATTATTCCAAACAAAAAAAAGGGTTTTGTAAATAAAATTTGGATACTTTGTTTCTGTGTATTTCACGAAGTACACGAAAAATTGTACTAATAGGTTTCTGGTATATGCATTTTGACTAGTCTAGGGTTTTGTTTTTGATAGAATTATTGAAATGAGGTCTTCAAACACACTTTTTCTCCTCGTTTGACGGATAGGGATCATGTACAGACAATGAGATTCTATACACAAAGGTCATTGTGTACAGAACTCAAACATATTTTATTAAATGGGCTATAACACCATTCAGATTTTTCATTTTGGAAATTTTGCTAGCCAGGTATTTTAGTATTTTTAATAAAATTGAAAAATATACTTTTTCTCTTTAGCGCTGAATCCGACCCTCTCGCACTGCGCGTTTTTTCGCTTGGAGTGAGAGTGACAAAAATGAAATTGATTTTTTGCGGACGGGTATCATTTTTGGAGTGCGTCCGCTGTTTTGACAGCTTCCGAAAAAATGGCGTCCCATACTGTGCCCGCGAAAACGTTATCTATTCCACAACACCAAACCATTTCGTTTGTAAAAAAAATATAATCAGAATATTCTAAAAATCTTAATTGCACAAGATACATTTTTGGTACACAGGCGAGCTTAATACTATTTAGTATTTTCTACCAACTAACCTTCGGTAATAGGGAAGTTGAGAGGGTAGTGTCATGATATCAAAATGGTATTTGAATTGAACTATACGTAAAGGTGACTTTCGTTTATATAGCTAAATTCATATTGGAGACTCGACAAGTGGCCAGGACCAACGTTCAATGACCCTTTCTGTGAAATACACAAAATAAAATTTAGACCTTCTATACTAATTGAGTCAAGGTTGTTGTTGAACAAGTATAGAGGCACAAAAATATTTTTTGTATATCGCGAACAGGGTCATAGAACCTTGATCCTGACCACTTACCGAGTCTACAGTATGAATTGGGCTATTGAAACGAAAGTCACCTTGAAATACTACCTCATACTACATAATAAACATATCTAAGTATCTATATTGATAATAAAGTAGTAGAAAAGTCGTGAAATGGAATATTTATAATTTTTTTAATTGGTATTGTACCTAGGCCAAAACCACGGTTTTTAGGATTTTTGTCTGTCTTTCTGGTTCCGTTTTAATTAACTCGAAAACCACTACCGATTTGGATGCATTTTTTTGACAGCTCGATATCCCACTGTCTGTCCCTCTTTAGATAGATCAACAGAGTGAGACCGATATGGTCCTCAATGCTAAAAAGGTGCCGGTTAATAAACGTATAGGCTATAATGGGAGTTCAAAAATAACGCCCAAGCCGAAAACGGTCACAAATATTCATAATGAAGAAAATTTATCTAAAAACATACCTACAAGACATAACAAACGCAAGAAATAAAGTAAATCAATAAAGTATTGCTTTACCTATATTTTATTAACTTTTAAAAACTGCTATAGGTGTCACTTCACTTTTATTCGACTATAGTTTATAATTGTAGAATTTCGATTATTGTTTTGTATAAAGTATGATCAAAAATACCAAATGTAGATGATTGTTTTGTATAAAGCATGATCAAAAATACCGAATTTAGATAATTGTTTTGTATAAAGTATGATCAAAAATACCGAATTTAGATAATTGTTTTGTATAAAGTATGATCAAAAATACCGAATTTAGATAATTGTTTTATATAAAGTATGATCAAAAATACCGAATTTAGATGATTGTTTTGTATAAAGTATGATCAAAAATACCGAATTTAGATAATTGTTTTGTATAAAGTATGATCAAAAATACCGAATTTAGATGATTGTTTTGTATAAAGTATGATCAAAAATACCGAATTTAGATAATTGTTTTGTATAAAGTATGATCAAAAATACCGAATTTAGATAATTGTTTTGTATAAAGTATGATCAAAAATACCGAATTTAGATGATTGTTTTGTATAAAGTATGATCAAAAATACCGAATTTAGATAATTGTTTTGTATAAAGTATGATCAAAAATACCGAATTTAGATAATTGTTTTGTATAAAGTATGATCAAAAATACCGAATTTAGATGATTGTTTTGTATAAAGTATGATCAAAAATACCGAATTTAGATAATTGTTTTGTATAAAGTATGATCAAAAATACCGAAATCGAAGTATCTGAATCAGACACGACGAGTCGTCGAGACACTTTGAGAATTGGGCAACGGTTGCCATATTTGTACGTGAATTATTGTTCGATGTTGCTGCACTTTCGAAGCGTTCAGCTGTCCAAAACTTCCAAAAGAGGATTTCGAATGAGGTGTGGTATTTTGGTGGCCATTTTGTTGGAATTACGTCAAGTGTTTATTGGTGGCAATTATGGTCTTTTAAAGTAGGCAGTAGTATTTTTAGGGTTCCGTAAAAATGGAACCTCTTGTCCGTTGCGCAACAATAAACAGGTCAATCGGCCGAACGTTTTCGTGTAACACCACAAAAGGACAAACTGGTACCGCTGTCCCCACATCGGCGCTTCGGTTTTATATTTTTACCGGAACCCAAAAACATTGAAAGAACAAGCTGAATACATTAATAATTTGGCTAGGTCCGACTCACGCACAAAGGGTCCGTACTACACCTCACAGTGAGGGTACGGAACCCTAAAAATTAGGTACATTTAGATTTCATAGTAAACACTTGATTTCTATGACATTGTTACATAGCATGTTATAGAAATTTATACGTACTACTAGTATTTGCGAGATTTATTTATGTGCCTGATTGTATTTTTTTTTTAAGTCGTATTTTTTTATGTGTTTGTTACCTACCTATTGGACTTGGTGTATAAACTGAGTTTCAAGGCAATCGGTTGAATATCGGTGATTGACAGATATTGACATGTGTCCAATGTCAAAAACTGTCATCGGTTGGAAGATATGGTAAAAAGAATAATTGTAAAAGTTGATGGAGTCAGCCGCGGACCTGCATCCCCCTATGAACCGCTTGCTCATCCTGCTTAACTTGATACGACGTGAGTTACGTCGGATATGTCTATTCGGCCTCGCTATTAAATGTCGAAACAAACACGGATAGCATACGACCAGCCGTTCCGTAGATATGCTAAAAAGAATAATTGTAAAAGTTGATGGAGTCAGCCGCGGACCTGCGTCCCCCTATGAACCGCTTGCTCATCCTGCTTAACTTGATACGACGTGAGTTACGTCGGATATGTCTATTCGGCCTCGCTATTAAATGTCGAAACAAACACGGATAGCATACGACCAGCCGTTCCGTAGATATGCTAAAAAGAATAATTGTAAAAGTTGATGGAGTCAGCCGCGGACCTGCGTCCCCCTATGAACCGCTTGCTCATCCTGCTTAACTTGATACGACGTGAGTTACGTCGGATATGTCTATTCGGCCTCGCTATTAAATGTCGAAACAAACACGGATAGCATACGACCAGCCGTTCCGTAGATATGCTAAAAAGAATAATTGTAAAAGTTGATGGAGTCAGCCGCGGACCTGCGTCCCCCTATGAACCGCTTGCTCATCCTGCTTAACTTGATACGACGTGAGTTACATCGGATATGTCTATTCGGCCTCGCTATTAAATGTCGAAACAAACACGGATAGCATACGACCAGCCGTTCCGTAGATATGCTAAAAAGAATAATTGTAAAAGTTGATGGAGTCAGCCGCGGACCTGCGTCCCCCTATGAACCGCTTGCTCATCCTGCTTAACTTGATACAACGCGAGTTACGTCGGATATGTCTATTCGGCCTCGCTATTAAATGTCGAAACAAACACGGATAGCATACGACCAGCCGTTCCGTAGATATGCTGAAAAGAATTGTAAATGACTTGACGTGTCGCCAATATAACCCACCCGGTCGTCCTTCTCAACTTGATCGGGTGAGTGATCAAGACCTGCGGTCTCGCGACTTCGTTATACGTGAGTTGCGTCGGATAAGCGCGCACTCCCTCCGGAATCGGCATTCGGCCTTCGGCCTCGCTATTAAAAAAATTATCGAAATCCGTAATTAAAATCGAAAAATTCCATGCAAAACCCTATTCAGTACCCGTTGCTTAACTCCCGGCGCAATCAGCACAACCCGCGCCACCCTAAGAGAACGATAAACCCGAAAGAAAACAAAACAAAAATAAAAGCTCGTCGGGAAATTCCTCAATTTTCCCTATATACATCGACGACCTAATAGTTTTTCCGGGTTTTCATACAAAACAGGGTTCAGGAAAAAATTCATAAAATAAGGAAAGTAAAAATTTAAGACTTTTTCCCCAGTTAGAATTAGATGCGCTAAAAATTATCCATACAACTCACTCCCCCCCCCCTCCACTCCTCCAAACTAAACAACCATATCAATGAGTGAGTCGGTCAATAACCGATTGCATATTGTCAAAACAAATATTAAAGATAATTATATTATTGATGTACATAAGAGTTTGGTTTAATTTAATGAGCACGTCATGATTACACCCTGTATAAGACGTTTCGTTTGTAAACCAAACTCTTTTGTACATCAATGCAATGCTCTACTGATCATCCCGAACCACTTCCATAGAAAAAACTTTTGAAAAAGCGCAAAATAAATATTCACTTCCCCATACTTACAAATTTTAATACCTCCTTGTCATTTTCTATGGGAACCTTTTTTTCACGTTTTATCAAAAGTTTTTCTATGGAAGTGGTTTAGGATGATCAGTAGAGCGTGTAAGCATGTCATGATTGCACCCTGTATACTAGGTGAAATTAAATCAACAGATCAAATTCATACTAGAGACTCAGTCATCGAGAGCAAGGTTTAATGACACTCCATTCAGGTGAAATTCGAAAAAAAAAATGTTTCTGCCCCTTAGTGCCTGCTCTAGGAATTGTACTTAAACTAGTCCAACCAGTACATAAGGGAGCAAAAAAAATATTTTTCGATATTGGCCAAAAGGATTACTGAACTTGATCACTAACAAAGTCTCCAGTATGAATTTGGTCGGTTGATTTAATTTCACCCTATACATATTTTAGGTAGCTTCCGATGTAGTATTGTATCCAAACTTAATAACGTTTGTTAACTTTATGTACCCGTGCAATATAAAATAAACAAAAATATTGTGTTTAATTATAATTACGTTATCCAACTCTTCTTGGATTTTATCTAAAATAGCTAGATTATTTGGATAATTTTGCACCAATCATCACTACCTATATCTAAAATTCTAAATAGGATTGACATTATATGTATGTATATGTATGCAACGTAAAAAAGTCATTGGTAAAATAAATATAAGTACTCGTCCATATGAACAGCTTTTACTATGAAGCCAACACTGAAATCGTGAAAAAAAGCAGCTGTGTCATATTATTATTATATTTTACCCATATGTAGATTACCTAGGTATTAAATTTCACGTTATTTAAAGGCTGGTCCGTTTTTGAATAAATATTTTAAGATAGCTGATTTTAAAGACTTTCGTTTTAGATTTATGAAAATTTATTCATTGCAGCTAAATCATCCTGCAAAATTTTTAATTTAGACAGCTATATTTATTTTGAATTTTTGAATTTATAAAACTAAAATTTAAGCAATCAGTCACCATTATAGCCGATTTAATTTAAGTAGCCACAGGAGCTATACCATAGCTATACCTATTACATAATACTTATTCAAGTATAGAGCAGACCTAATAAAAGCTAAATCATCTTGCAAAAATTCAAGTTTTGACAGCACTAAAACTAAAATTAAAGCCTGAAGATTCTGAAGAATCGAATATAATTATCCAGATTAATTACGTAGGTACCTACTTACCTATACATATATCTTTAAATTAATTACATAGATATCTATATTTTTTTACTTTTTATGATAGTTTACTCTCGAATTGGTAGCAAAAATCTTTTTTGTAAATCTTTTTGTTACCTGCTAACACATCTGTAATGATCATTATTAGATAATAATTAAGATTCTGCGGCTAGATTCTTTCAATTTCAATCCAAAGTTGGTACGCAATGCGACACTTTTTTATCGACGACGTTATGCTAGCGAAATTACTTATCGACTTAAAAACAGACAACACAACACTATAAGAAAAAAAAAAGTTTGTTCCTCTCTTTGGTCCGATTCACTTAGTAGCAGCGAAGCGTTCACGAATTCCCAGTAGGATATTTACTCTACTTCTTCATAGAAAGAATACTAAAAATATAGTTAACTAATTCTTTTTGAGTCAAATATTTATTAACTTTTCGGTTATTAAATCGCTGGCATCCAAACGTTTTTTTTAAGAATACTAAGCGCAAAATAGAAAAGCATTCTATCGTGATTGTAAACGTTGTAAACAAAATTCGGGCTAAAACATCTGCGCCAACCAGCAGCAAGCAGGCAATCCCAGCCCCACCCTGCTCAAACAGAATTTAGTTTTTTTTTTCAATCATCGTGCAAACTCGACGGCGATAGTACGTACGTTGTGCGTGCGGAACAAAATTTTTATAGTGTTTAGTAAATTAAAAAGTTCACACAAAACAAAATGAGGGAAATCGTACACATCCAAGCCGGCCAGTGCGGAAACCAGATCGGAGCTAAGGTAAATCAACTTACTTTCCTTCATATATTTAAAAAATTGATTTTGGAATCAATGACGAAAGCCGGAGGTGGCGCTCGGCATTTGGTGGAAGATCCTAAACGGTCGAATATAAAAGAGCTAATTTTCTTGTAAACAAAACACGACTTAAGGGTTGTCTATGTCTGTACCTGTGTCACTGTCGCCGTTTTTACTATGCCGCTGTCGCGGCTGCTTTGCTTTCGTCATTGCTGATTCACTTTGTTCTATCAGAGATTATGACAAATAAGTATACATATATACCTAATATACAAATCGGCAACATATTTGAAGGTCGAATTTGTTGTTACTTTGCTGGGGGCAGGTAAAACCTTAGCACGTACCGTATTATTGATTTGTCTCTGTTAAAGTGGCACGTCTGAAGAAAACTTTCACATCTGTAGTTTTCTTGTCTATCTGCGTACACATTTAGAGAATTTTAATTGCCTTGACTATTTTCGCAGTCTCTTTTTTGTAATTTTATACCATTTACTACATCATTTTATTCTCACTATACTTACAACTTTATCGCCTAACAAAACCAGGCAAACCTTTTATCTCTGACATAAAAAGCTGTTATGAGTTGAGCCAAGCGGCATGCTCAGAATACAGGTGGCAAGCCGTAAGTACAGTACAATGTCGTTATTGTTTTCCCGCCATATTGACGAATTTCCGTTAAAAGGGCACGCTTGTTTTGAATTTGAACCCATTTCAAGGTTGTTCGTTCGTCGCGTCGATCGCGTCCCCTGATGATAAGGGTTTAATGGGTCTATCTAATCGACCAATCAGAAGCGAGGGAGCGTAACGTTCAAAAGTTGAACAAATGTTTGATTTGGCCACATGCTGCTGTCATAGCAGGGAAAAAAACTTTAAAGCTATGAATAGTTTCAATAATACTTGTTGGTAGATTCAGATAGGTACTATTAACTTTTTATGCGTCTTGCTCCACTTTATTTAAAACATACCTATACCTATATCTTTTTACTCTATATTGAATTCAAAGTTGCGTGACCAGTTTTATTTTCGTCAACTAGAGAGGTATTTAGCTTGCCAAGCCTTGGAAAAATCTACACCAGCGACCAATACAGGCTATTGGTAAAAACAAGGATGTAAATATCTATTCCTACCTTCCCTGCTAGGTGTAAATCGGGGCATAGATTTTTTATTATTCTAATTCCAACCATAAAATCCAGGTACCTACAACCTATAAACGGTGATTTCGCAGATTTTTCTTGGTATACTACTATTAGGCCAAATTGCAGGCTAAGAAGCAAATGCATTTCATGGGAAAAACTTTGACAAAGATATTATTATACCCCTGACTACGTTTGGTTATATTTACTTTACAAGAGACGTAAATCAAATATTTATTTACTTGAGTCTGTATCTTGAATGTACAGAAGTTTAAACGATTAGCGGTTTACGGTTCTTTCGAAAATAATTATCTTTGTTTTCAAAAGAACGGTGATTATTTCTGCGATGTCAAAAAATTAAGGGGGTCTATCCCGATTTTCTCTTTTCAAATTTATTTTAATCCGTGAAATTGTGAAAATTAAATGCTGAAAAAAAAAACGCTTCCTTTTAATCCGAGCATTTACCTGCATCCAATAAAATTGTTAAGTCCGCTTCCACTGAGCAGGTTGGATAAATGTAAAATGAAAGCATTGGAGCAGGACAGATTTAATTTTCTCTGAATACCTTAAGGCGACAACTACTGCTAGTGACCTTGGTGCGCGCATCTCACTTTCCCACACGATTCTGATCTCTTTGTCGTTCGAGGGAGAATCAAGCCGCGAACGCGCTCAAATTTACCTAAATAAATAAATACCTAAAACCCTTCAAAAATAATCAAGGGGAACTCATTTGTAGCTACAATATATAACCTTTAATGTCACTTATTTTTAATTTGTTTATTTGCATAGTTAATTAATTATATCAAATCTTCGTTTTGAATTGTCTTAATTTGGACTTTTTTCAAGTATTTACCTATTTAGTTAAAGTTCCATGGATTAAATCACATCAATCCAGATATTCTGTGATGAACTTTTTATTTTTTCTATTTTAACATCTGAATTAAACCGGCCCTCAATTGTGTATTTCAAGGTCGCCAGCAGTTAAAGCCCTCATAAATAACAATTTTAGTCCAAAAGGAACCCTGCACGCACACCAACAAATCTATATTTTGAGAAATGGACGCCATAAAATAAGTTCGGGTCCTCGTCAGAGCTGAAAAAAAAACAGAAACCTCCTTAAGAAAAAAATGACATGTTATACATGCGAAATTAATGAATGAATGAATGAATCTATCCATCCATCCATCAGCCTGTTTCGTCCTTGTGCTGGACATAGGCCTTTCCAAGATTTTGCCACTCTTGGTGGTCCTCCTGGAAGAAATACCCATACTAACACACGCTGGGTAGGCGGGTTGGTGAGCGCGGTGCCGAAACCCTTGCACCAGTGACGCCGCTGCCCATCACCAGTCTGTTTTTTATAAGGCCCGGCAATTGTGTGCCGCCTGGTTTTGCCTAAGAGATGGCTCTCTTACTCTCTCCCGAATAACTTCGGGAGGGTTTGCGAGTAAGATGGTGGTACCTCCACAGTCGAGTCCGGCACCAACTCTACCACCTGGTATGAATTTATTTATTTCAAGGATAACCTAAATCTAAATACATCCCACAAAACCAAGTAGGAATTTTGTTTGTCTGTGGGGACGGAGTCGCACTTCTTTTTCTATAATTAGTTAGTTACTAAGTTATAAGTAGGTAGGTACATCAACAATAAATAATAACAATGTTATTTTAATCTATGTTAATTTAAGCTAATACATAAGCCTAGTTCAGTTAAAGTATTATTGGACCGAATGATCAAGGAAAAAAAATTTTTTTTGAAGTATTGTTTAATAAGATTCATATTTTCAATTACCATTGTAATTATTCAAATTTAGTTATTTAAGATTCTTCTATTATTATTAATTGTCCAGTGTTTTAATTTTTGAAGAAATAAAAAAAAATTACCTAATGCTTATTTAATTTACAAAATAATGGAAATTTGCAATAGAATAATATCTCTGATTGAGGATTTTCGTTTATGAAGACCACAATGAATACCTACTAACAAAGATACCAAAAACATATAGGGTGTCTAAACAAACATTGATGTACCTATCTCGTATTTTATTTAATGATACATCTTTAAAATAAAGGTGACTAGTAATTTTATAAATTTCATTTAAACTAAAACTTAATTATTAAGGGCTAAAAATAAATAAAATAAAATCGCAAGACAGCCCACCGTCATACTTTTAACGTGAAGTTATCTTCGGCTTTATTGATTTCATTATTTATTATTATACCAGATAAGACAGTATTGATATAATATTCAAAAATAATTTTTATCTTAATCTTATCCCTAAAAGCTTGTTTCAATAGATAACTGACGCTGAAGCCAATTTAATGACCCGTCTGTCCTAAAAATGTCAGGATTTCTACCTACTTTCGTCTCCTTAAACAGACCTCGACCCGAGCAAGCTCAAGATTCAAAATATGGACAAACAAGTTTTCAGATTGGCTACATGAAATATTCGATGGACGTTCTCTACATATATGGTGCCGTTACTCACCAAAGTGGGCGAGCATTTATTTTTTGCAGCCGCTTGCGTAATCTTCTCTGACATCAAGGTGTCCTGATAATAGTGTACTGTACAAGTAAAGATCGATAATGAAACGTAAAAACTCGGCTTCGAGGTATGTAAATGCTGGCGCCGCGCCGTGGGAGTCGCATGTTTGTTGGGGCCTGTTTCCCTGGTGACTGGTGACTCATCCTACGCACGCATTGTCGTACCAACTCGTACTCCCCTATTATCACATCAAAAGTCATGAAACTAGGAACCCCGCCTCGAAAATCTGCCTTACACGTGACCGAGTCACGCTCCACATCGTTCAAACCGAAAGCGGCATTCTTTATCGTCCAGGTAATTAACTCTTATCTCTTTTGTTACAGTTCTGGGAAATCATCTCTGATGAGCACGGCATCGACCCCACCGGCGCCTACCATGGCGACTCGGACCTGCAGCTAGAACGCATCAATGTATACTACAATGAGGCGTCCGGCGGCAAATACGTGCCCCGCGCCATCTTGGTCGATCTCGAGCCAGGCACCATGGACTCAGTCCGCTCGGGACCTTTCGGACAGATCTTCAGACCCGACAACTTCGTATTCGGACAATCTGGCGCCGGTAACAACTGGGCTAAGGGACACTACACCGAGGGTGCTGAACTCGTTGACTCAGTCTTAGACGTCGTTCGCAAGGAAGCAGAGTCCTGCGATTGTCTCCAAGGTTTCCAGCTCACACACTCCCTCGGAGGTGGCACCGGCTCTGGCATGGGAACACTCCTCATCTCCAAAATCAGAGAAGAATACCCCGATAGAATAATGAACACATACTCAGTAGTTCCCTCGCCTAAAGTATCAGATACAGTAGTAGAACCTTACAACGCCACACTCTCAGTCCACCAGCTAGTCGAAAACACAGACGAGACCTACTGTATCGACAACGAAGCTCTCTATGACATCTGCTTCCGCACGCTCAAACTGTCCACACCCACGTACGGAGACCTTAACCACCTCGTCTCTCTGACCATGTCTGGCGTGACCACCTGTCTGCGATTCCCCGGTCAGCTGAACGCCGATCTCCGCAAGCTAGCCGTCAACATGGTTCCCTTCCCGCGTCTCCACTTCTTCATGCCCGGCTTCGCTCCCCTCACGTCCCGCGGCAGCCAGCAATACCGCGCCCTGACCGTCCCCGAGCTTACCCAACAAATGTTCGATGCCAAGAACATGATGGCCGCGTGCGACCCGCGCCACGGCCGTTACCTCACCGTCGCCGCCATCTTCCGTGGTCGCATGTCCATGAAGGAAGTGGACGAACAGATGCTCAACATCCAGAACAAGAACTCCTCATACTTCGTGGAATGGATCCCGAACAACGTGAAGACCGCCGTGTGTGACATCCCACCCCGTGGTCTCAAGATGTCCGCTACTTTCATTGGCAACTCGACCGCTATCCAAGAGCTGTTCAAGCGCATCTCAGAGCAGTTCACGGCTATGTTCAGACGCAAGGCTTTCTTGCATTGGTATACCGGCGAGGGCATGGACGAGATGGAGTTCACAGAGGCTGAGAGCAATATGAACGACCTCGTGTCGGAGTACCAGCAGTACCAGGAGGCCACGGCTGACGAAGACGCTGAGTTCGATGAGGAACAAGAGGCAGAGATTGAAGACAACTAAACATTGACAAGAACAGAAAAGGTTGCTTTGCAACAACACGACATGCCATTGTATCTCGCCTTGATTTTTATTGAATTTACTTAAATTATATTCCATATTGAAATGAAAGAACCTGCTTTCTTTAATAGAATGGACACTTGAAAACAAATTCCCGGTTATGACCCGTAACATGAATCGAGAGTATTTGTATTTTAATACATTCCTAATGATTTCAGTAAGCCTCATTGAGAGAAATACCTAAATTAATAAAAGGCTGATCTACCATAAATACTCTACGTATTGTAAAGTTTGGATGCATGATCTCTGCCAGACAACTACGACAACTGATGTTTTTCAATTGTTTTAGACATTATTTAAATGTGTACAGGATGTTAATTAACATCCAGTATAATAAAGAGTTTTATTTATCCACGTTTATTATTATTCCAGTTTCATTCCCACTAAAATCTATTCACTTAAATAGGTGCCAAGAAGGGACAAATACATACTCTTTTAAAATAGAAACATGTTTTGTATTATTCATATACAAATTTGATAAGATATCATGGAAATTAATTTCACACCCCTGATTCTCGCCCTTGCTATAACTAGGTTGAACTTAGTATGCCACAATTTTTGAAGTCACTGTTTATTTTGTACGTTTTAAGCAAATCTTCAAATAAAAAATTAGAAAAAGATATTCTGTGACACTTTATTAATATTTTATTATAAAGTAGTAGTTTTCGAAATAAATATTGAGGTATCGTGTGTGAAGAATCGAATTTTGAACGTATGATTAGCATTTTTTTTTGCATATACTGAATTAAATAGGTACTATTTTTTTATTTATTCTCTTCTCGGTAGGGGTGCCGGTAAGAATTTAGTTAATATTCCTAACTATAACCCGGATAAAGAAACCATCTATAAATGGCGACCATCCATCCATCCATCAGCCTGTTTCATCCACTGCTGGACATAGGCCTTTCCAGGATTTTGCCACTCTTGGCAGTCCTCCTGGAAGAAATGCCCATACTCACACACGCTGGGCAGGCGGGTTGGTCAGCGCGGTGTCGAAACATTTGCACCAGTGACGCGCCGCTGCCCGTCACCAGTCTGATTTATATAAGGCCCGGCAATTGGGGATGGATATACCGCCATTCATCGGTCCCAGTTAGTTAAAGGAGGCTATGGTCCCAGGCAATGGTGGGCCGCCTGGTTTTTTGCCTGAGAGCTCAATGGCGACCGGTCTCATGCTATCTCGCTCATATCGTCGCTCTATCTATACTCGCATAGCATGGTTGGTACTAAGTACAAAAAATAATAATAAGTTTGGATTAGCATTCACACTGTCTTTGATTGTAGGCAAAATGCTGAGATATGTTTTAAATTCTTTATTGCATACAGAAAAACAAGTACAGAATAAAGTGAAATAAATAAATGTTCTCGGGATAATATTAAATATTTAAAAGTTTATTTCATAAAATAAACAGTTGCTAGCAGCACTCTATATACTTCCTAAAATATATTCAAAATTAATAAATGAAATATTGTTTGGCTGCCGCTTGACTTCTTTTGCTGACGCTACTCTAAGTACCAGTCGCCATTTACAGATTGTTTCTTTTACCGCATGAGTTATACCCACTACAAAGAACCAGGATTTTATTCTGATTCTCATCCCGCTTATGTTTCATTCGTGTATTAGATTTCGCAATATTCCTAAAAAAATAAAGCGTTTTCATGAAAACGCTAGGATTTATGTGCTTTTCGATCGTGTAATGGGAGTGTGTTTACGCCATAATTCGTCTATTCGTGTAAAAGGAGCTTACACCATTTTCATATTGACGACATAACTAAAGTTATGAAGAGTGAAATAAGTTAATTATTATTAATTGATAGTGTCAAAACTTGAAATTACCTATACTTACATTAATGTAACTTAAAATAACGTGAAATATTTTATTATTTCTTAATGTAAGGAAACAAACTAAAGAAATCCAAACACTGAGATAGGTATGAAGTTTTTAAAATCAGCTTAAATTATGTTAGATTACATTCCACCGAAATGTCTCGCGATTAATATGTTTAGACATTCCGCATTCCGCCAATTATTGATTGACGTGACGGTTTAAAGGGACTAACTGACAAATTTTATCGACTATTCAATTAAGAATAGCAGACACGCAATCCCATCACTAATAGTTTACAAGCGGTACTCAACTCAGTGTTGCCAGAACAAAGGTTCGCATGATTGAAGGGTTTTTGATAAATATTTTTATCGGGAGAATTTCGTACATCTAGAATTCGGGCCAGTACGAAAATTGCATGTGAAATGAAATTCATCACCTGCCGTATCTCCCTTCCACAATTTCTCGTCGACGCTCTGAAAAAGAACATGTGCGACGCCATCTGTGACCAAGTTCACGCGGCATGAGAGAGTTATCGCCCATGGTACATCTATCATAGGTACAAATGGGGCACTAGCCAGTTGGAGGGGGCGGCGAAGGTGACGAATCAACTACCGTCCCCTTAACACTGTCGACCAAAATGTTATACTGAACTTTTACGAATCGCGATATTTTTCTATAAGCCTAAACCTTTTCTAAATACCTGATTCCTCAGTTAGCAGTGAAAACCACATCTAAATCTGTGGTCCTAGCGGTAATATACCTAGCTACAGACAGATGATGTTGCATTTTATGTGTATGCAGAGTTAGCTCTAATCACTGAAAAGTCGAAAAATGGTGGATGTACTTGTCTTATACGTACAACTTTCACCCTTGAGGCAACTCTGAAATGAACAAGTTTCATGATGTTAATAATACCATATTTAATTTCATAGGATTAAAATATATACCAAAACCAAAAAAGTGTCGAAAAAAAAATTTCAATCCGTCAATAAATTACTGCGAAGTAGATTATTTAATCTAGCGCAGAATGACTGCGGGAGATTGACCCCGCTGTGACGTCACGCTACCGCACCACTCCGCGTCTTGGTTGTTAGTTTGCGTATAGCTGTTCAATAAATGCGATATCAATGTAAAAGATACACGTATTTTACAACTAAAATTTGTGTTTGGTTTTATATATATATATTTATTATCTAGCACCATGGAAGTAGACTTTGTAAAAGGGTAAAGTGATAATTTTCCCAGAATAGATTATATTTACGCTGATGGACTTATTTTCCACCAATACGTCGTATATTAGTGCTGAAATAAAAGGAGTGAAACTTTTTATCTAAGTACCAATTTATCTAATTTGTTATTAAGGTCGTCAAGCTTGATCTTGAGCAGGTCTGACTTCTGACTGGCTATTTGAGACCCAGGTTCGATCAGTTTTTCCCAATTTATGTGCATAGGAGTTTTAAAGTTACCACCATCCACATCGTAATGAAGCAGAAGGACGGGTGCGGCAAGGAGTACCTGCAGGACATCTTTCATGTCCTGTAGGAGACAGATCCCGAAAATGTCCCAACGTTTGTGGCGCGTGATCTTCCTAAGCTATCTCTCGTGATATTTGATCATCTCGATGTTACGAGGTTGCTCAAAGAGTTCACTGAAATTAAATCCGCTCCAGGTTGGCTATTTTGGAACAAACCATGGCCAATTTAAAAATGGAAGTAGCTGAATTGTGCAACAAAAACGCTGCGCCGACAATTTCACTGAAGTCCACGCAAAACATTACAGTGCGTAGACGCACCATGAACCCAACTGCACCGGTCAGCAATTTAGTGTCACCATCATCTGACCCCGTTTCGCCGCAGGTTGTTGACCGCCCTATTTCTTTGGTTTCAACCGCCGAAAACACGTCGTCTCAACCTCCAAACTCTGAATTAACTTCAGCTGCATTGAAAGTTCCATCCCGGTGCCAGAAGATATACGCGCAGGTGTCCCGGGACTCCTGGATATAGCGCCCGCCACTTTCTTCTTCTTCCTGTACCATGCGCTAACGGGCGTCGGCTACCATCTCTCAAAACTTCGTCTGATCTTTAGTAAGCTTGCAGATCTCTGCCACTTCCTTAATATTAGTCCAGGCTTTTAGGTTGTCAATCCACTTAGTCCTTCTTCTGCCTCTTCCCCGTTTCTCCCTATTTTTCCTTCTACAATGGTTTTTACTACATTATATTTAATGTGTCTATAAATATGTCCCAGATATGCTAGTTTCCTTCTTTTGATTGTAGTGAGTAGCACTCACTTCCTGTTCATTCTCCTGAGGACTTCTTCGTTAGTCAATCGGTCCCTCCAGGATATTTTAAGCATTCTTCTAAACAAACACATTTCGAAAGCTTCTAGTTTAACTTGGGTGACTTTATTTAGTGTCCAGCCTTCTGTGCCGTACATTAGAACCGAGAGCACGTAACATTTTATCAATCTCCGCCTTAGGTTCAGTTTTATGTCTTTGTTTGTGAATAGGGATTTCATTTTCGTAAATGTACTTCTCGCTATTTCGATTCTAACACGGATTTCTTTGTTTGTGTCCCACTTTTCGTTGAGCCAGCAACCAAGGTATCTGTACTGGGGTACGCGTTCAACCTGTCTCTCTGCTATCATTAGTTGAATGAATGAATGAATAGACACTTTATGTACAATACACGAAATAAAAATTGAGAATAAAAAGTAAATAATACACAGTATTGTACAAAGGCGGGCTTATTACTAGGAGAAATTTCTTCCAGCCAACCTTTGGGTGGTGAAGGAGTAATTATTGATAAAATGTACAGGTGGGACAAACAAATAAATATTTGATAAAGAAAATAATTACCAATAAAGTGAATCTACATAACTAAATCTACATCTTACTACTATTTATTTATATATTGTTAAAATAATAAATAGGTTTAAATTTATATAGTTATAAATGCCTTTTACATAGATAATAAATACAAAATATATACATACACAATACATATACATAACATATACATATACGCAATACATATATATTATACAAACACATATTAATAATAATAAATGTAATGAGTAATACAGATAGACTGAGTGATAAAGTGCCATGACTACCATCCCAACGAGTCTTCATAATGAGACCTAATATTTCGATTAAATATTTCTAGAGAAGACGACATACGGGTCTCAGAGGGTAATTCATTCCAAAGACGAACGGCCTTGACCGCAAAGGATTTCCCATAAGCAGCAGACTTGTGCTTTGGAAAAGTCAGAAGTAAATTTTCTCTGAAGCGTAAGGAGCTGACGAGTTTAAATTTACCATGAAGATATTCAGGAGCGGAGGGACCGTTTAAAACGTTGTATAGAAGAATTAAGATGTGAGTATTCCTACGAAGGCGAATTGGGAGCCACCTTAAACGAGCACGAAATTCAGAGACATGATCGTAGTTCCGTAATCCGTAGATAAAACGAATGCACAGGTTTTGGAGACATTCAAGTTTGCTCAGTAGCTCCTCTGTTAGGTCTAGATAGCTTACAAGCCCGCAACCAACGCGGCACCGCTCCCGCTGCCACCACAACAACTACACTCCGTGCGGCAGTGCCTTTGTCAGCGATGTACTAGTCCCGATTTGACCAAAACACATCGGGACAGGACATTGTTCGATATATCGAGGAGAAGTGCTGTAAACGAGTCCAGGGTTTATCACAAGTGACTGGAGGCGCTGCAGACACCGAGGACAATAAACTTCAGATCCTCCAGCTTCCAGCGCAGCACAAAGATATATTCCTGGACCCAAAGTTTTGGCCTGAGGGCATAGTATTTAGGCGATACAGGGAGCCACGATCGAAATGAGAACATCCTTGATTCGTAAAATGTACGGTTTTTAATCTTTTGATTTTGTTGTAAATGTTTGTTTATGATTTAACTTTCTGTTATTTCCATGTTTATGTTTTGTTTTACTGTTTATCAATTATTATTATTTTTAGAAATTTTTGATCTATCTATTGTAATAGATTTGTATAACGCATTGGATTAACTGTAATTTTACACATTTTAATGAAAAAATGATCAGTTTTATAAGTTTTAGTCCATAAAACTATATTGGAAACTACATAGTTCATTGCGAAAAAAAAAGACCATCAGATTTTTTTGTGATTCACGTTTGTCTTCACACTACAATTTGTTCAAATAGTCAACTTCGATGGTTCTAGGCTTTTTAGCGAGTAGAAATCCAACCTTTTTATAGCTTAGGGAAGTTCGTTTACTGCTATAGAGTTTATAGTGATATAAGTTAGAATAGTAATGTAATTTTCTAAATATTTTCTCTGATCAGCATAATAATCGGTATAAGTGATTGCTCGAATATATAAGGTGGCATTTATTTATGCAGCCGAAATCATACTGAAGACTCTGTAAGTGCTCAGTATCAAGATTCGATGGCCTTTTTTGTGAAATTCGTAAATATTCTTATAATGTTTGCTACAAACGTAAGCCCAGCCCCGAGTCAATTACTACGTCAACATTTTATTTTGCAAAAAGTGTTATCGATCCGTGATACTGATCACTTAACAAGGCTCCAGTATGAATTTGGCTCTATAAATAATTTTCATATCATAGCTGTGATTTTTTACATACGTTGAGAGCGGCAAGGTACATTTGGCCGGGCGCAAATCTTTTAAAGCCTCGTATTCACTAGGGGACAAATTGTCCCAGAACACGTCTCGCGACATTATCTCTACGTGTCGCCGCAACGTCGCACACTGTTCTGCGACGTCGCATGCGACATTTCAACGACATCTACGTGTCGCGGAGCATGTTCCGTGTTTTGGCTCGCGAGCCAGAACTTTCCGAGACATCAGTCCCGCGACAGATGTTTTCAAGTGTAGACACGTGTGCGACTTTGGTATAAACATGGCAGTAGAGTGGAGCAATCAGTTAGTGCTAAAACTTGTAATAAGCCTCGTATTCACTAGGGGACAAATTGTCCCAGAACACGTCTCGCGACATTGTCTCTACGTGTCGCCGCAACGTCGCACACTGTTCTGCGACGTCGCATGCGACATTTCAACGACATCTACGTGTCGCGGAGCATGTTCCGTGTTTTGGCTCGCGAGCCAGAACTTTCCGAGACATCAGTCCCGCGACAGATGTTTTCAAGTGTAGACACGTGTGCGACTTTGGTATAAACATGGCAGTAGAGTGGAGCAATCAGTTAGTGCTAAAACTTGTAATATTGTGTCTTGCTTAGCTATGGCAGGCCCGACCATTTCTAATAAAATTTGAAAATCAGCCGATGTCTTTCGCGTGAAATTTACAAATGATCCATCCAGACATTCGAAGATCACTTAGATCGTGAAATTTACAAATGATCCATCCAGACATTCGAAGATCACTTAGATAGAATATCAACTCTGTTTTCCCTTTGTAATAAGTACTAACGCACCCACCACCTTTTCTTTTTATAACGTTTCGGTAAACTCGATAGAATAATATATGCAGCACTAACTGCCGCGACTCCCTCGGGCAACATCTCTGCGACTACTGACCGGTGTGGACAAAATGTTTCGCGACATGATAACAACGTGTTCCGAGATGTTCCAAGAACACGCACCGTAGATGTTCTGGAACATGTCTCACAATTTGTCCCCTAGTGAATACGAGGCTTTAATAGTACGTCGCATGTTCTTTTTTACCACCATTAGTTGGTTTACAAGGTTATTTTTGTGGTGCCACGGAACGTCTCGGTAATCTTTCTTTGATATTTGATAAACTGCCGTCTCTAACCAGTGGCTGAAACTTAAATTCATCGAGTATAATTAAAATACGTATAAAACAACAAAAGGAGAAGAATATTAGGGAGATAATATTAAGTACCTACGTACCTAGAACGTATATAAAATCGGTATTCAAAGGTTGGGTCCGGGCTCAAGGGTTTCAAGAAATCAGTGGGGATATTAAAATTTTGGGAAAATTCTAAATAGTCACCTGGCAGCACAGAGCGCTGTGCGCCGAACTAACGGAACGAACGGACGAGAGGAAGAACGCTCTATTCTTCGAGCAAAGCAACCACGAACGTACGTGCTACTGGACAAAGATTTATAGTGTTAAGTAAAATAGTTATTCACACAAAACAAAATGAGGGAAATCGTACACATTCAAGCCGGCCAGTGCGGAAATCAGATCGGAGCTAAGGTATTTAGACTTTCTGTTGTTATAATTTTGATTTTGGAATGAGCGAAGCGGCCGGCATTTTGTGTGACGTTGTCATGTCACAGAAATTGCAAAATGCGTCTGAGGGTTTTTGGGACTACAGAAAAATAACACGTCGCTTAGTGTACCGTTTTAAAGCTAATTAAACCTTGATTCCGAAAAATTCAATCGTAAATTATGCTAATATTTAATTCAAAACGTTCTGTAGGTAGGTACCTACTCAAATAAAAATGCTATTGTTTCTGGAAATGCGGAAATGCCCTCTATTTTAAAATAACGGTCTTCGAAACCAAAATGAAGGGTTGAATTTTGAATTTTAATACAAGTGTGTTGTATTTAAAACTACTCGTTTATAAATGCTTTTCTTTTTGGAAATGCCTTTTTAATTTAAAATAACGGTCTCCGAAACCAAAATGAAGAGTTAATTTAATACAAGTGTATTTATTGTAAATATGTACCTATTTAAAAAATCTATATTTTTTAATTGCATGCGATGCGTGACGTGAGTCATAGCACAGGCATAGGTTCAATTTGATTGACCAAATACCTACCTTTAATCCCATCAAGATAAAAAGACTATTTTTATAGTTTCCTTGATACAGACAGGGAAACACATTATTAATAGGGCAACTAGACGTAGTATAAGAAAAGTGTCAAATTAAAAAAAAAAGTGAAATTTTGTAGTGGCGTGATATGACTCATACCCAAAGAGTACTATGATCTATGAATAAACGGAAACTCATACCTACACTAAGCGCAATTTAAAATTATGGAGTCAATTTTTTCATGTTGAAAAAAAAAACCCAATATTTTATATGTAACAGTTGCCCCTTTTGCTGTTGCATTATATCCCAGTCAGCAGATGATCAAATTATTGCTACTTAAGTTACCTACCTATGAATGTATTATGGGCTTATGGCAGACTAACTTAGCCTAATAAGTGTCACAAAAGTTGCGCCTTCTGTTTGATAATGCGGGAGTGTTAGGCCAAGTGCGAGTCTGACTCGAGCACAAAGGGTTCTGTACCACCACACAATACGGGTACACATTATGGCGAATAACACAACATGAGATGCCATAAGATAGCAACATCAAGGCGACAAAAAAACAAGTCACTAAAATCTGACAAGGGAAATAATTCGGCACCCTTTGAGTATCTACGCAACCATGATTTTTATTATTTTACTTTAAAGCAAATGCAACAATTTGGCTAAATTTTTAAACAAAGAAACGGAAGTTTATATAAGAAACTATGGAAACATGCCCCCTATGACACTGCCCCATATTTTAGGTAACCTCGTGTTTTTAATGTAAGTGAATAAGAACTGCAATGTGTATACTTTTAAGACTTCAACCGAGATAATTGGCGGGTTGGCACAGACTACAACCAAACTTATGCCTCTAAAATTTTAAAATGAACTCTTATCTCTTTTGTTACAGTTCTGGGAAATCATCTCTGATGAGCACGGCATCGACCCCACCGGCGCCTACCATGGCGACTCGGACCTGCAGCTGGAACGCATCAATGTATACTACAATGAGGCGTCCGGCGGCAAATATGTGCCCCGTGCCATCTTGGTTGATCTCGAGCCAGGCACCATGGACTCAGTCCGCTCGGGACCTTTCGGACAGATCTTCAGACCCGACAACTTCGTATTCGGACAATCTGGCGCTGGAAACAACTGGGCTAAGGGACACTACACCGAGGGTGCTGAACTCGTTGACTCAGTCTTAGACGTCGTTCGCAAGGAAGCAGAGTCCTGCGATTGTCTCCAAGGTTTCCAGCTCACACACTCCCTCGGAGGTGGCACCGGCTCTGGCATGGGAACACTCCTCATCTCCAAAATCAGAGAAGAATACCCCGATAGAATAATGAACACATACTCAGTAGTTCCCTCACCTAAAGTGTCAGATACAGTAGTAGAACCTTACAATGCAACACTTTCTATTCACCAGCTAGTCGAGAACACAGACGAGACCTACTGTATCGACAACGAAGCTCTCTATGACATCTGCTTCCGTACGCTCAAACTGTCCACACCCACGTACGGAGACCTTAACCACCTCGTCTCTCTGACCATGTCTGGCGTGACCACCTGTCTGCGATTCCCCGGTCAGCTGAACGCTGATCTCCGCAAGCTAGCCGTCAACATGGTTCCCTTCCCGCGACTCCACTTCTTCATAACCGGTTTCGCTCCCCTCACGTCCCGCGGTAGCCAGCAATACCGCGCCCTAACAGTTCCCGAGCTAACACAGCAAATGTTCGATGCCAAGAACATGATGGCCGCGTGCGACCCGCGCCACGGCCGTTACCTCACTGTCGCCGCCATCTTCCGTGGTCGCATGTCCATGAAGGAAGTGGACGAACAGATGCTCAACATCCAGAACAAGAACTCCTCATACTTCGTGGAATGGATCCCGAACAACGTGAAGACCGCCGTGTGCGACATCCCACCCCGTGGTCTCAAGATGTCCGCTACTTTCATTGGCAACTCGACCGCTATCCAAGAGCTGTTCAAGCGCATCTCAGAGCAGTTCACGGCTATGTTCAGACGCAAGGCTTTCTTGCATTGGTACACCGGCGAGGGCATGGACGAGATGGAGTTCACAGAGGCTGAGAGCAACATGAACGACCTCGTGTCTGAGTACCAGCAGTACCAGGAGGCCACGGCCGACGAGGATGCTGAGTTTGATGAAGAACAAGAGGCGGAGATTGAAGACAACTAAACATTCTTAAGAAACAGGTTGCCTTGCAACAACACGACATGCCATTAGTATCTCACGCTGTTTTGTATTTAAGTAACATTAATGATTCCTTTGTATTGAAATGCACTACTAAACAAAATCCCGGCTATAACATGTATGAATGGAGAGTATTTGTATAAATTATTAAAACATTCCTTGTGATTTTGGTTAGCCTCGAGCGTGAGAGCAAGATCTGAATTAGAAAAGGCTGATCTAGTATAGACACACCTATACTAAGTTTTTACGTATGGTATAATTCCCAGCCAGCCAAACACGATTGATATGTATATTTTAAAAGCGATTTTTTTACTACTATTGTTTTGAAATTGATGCAATGTACCTATAATACATGGGTTCATTTAATTTACACCCAGTCTAATAAAGAGTTTTATTTAGACATGTTTTTCTTTCATCGTATATTTAAAATAATCCTACGTGACCATAAAATTATCTTTTTCCCAAATTTATTGTAATTATGTATTCATAAACCCAAGTCATATCCTGAATCTGCATCGACTCTGCTCTATAACAGCGAACTTGGTTATTAATTGACCATTCCCCTATTCTAAACATGGTCTGCAAGCTGTAGGCTGAGGGAAGAGGTAATAAGTAAATTAAACGGTTAATCCACATTAGTAACAGCGTGATGTCATTCTCAAGTGTGGCACACATGCCACTAGTGAAAACAAGTTATGTGTCACGTATTGCCACCGCACTTTTGCGGTCAAAACATGTTTATTATCGAAAATCCTTCAGCCTTTTCTAGAAACATTGCATGCATGATGCATTATAAATAAGTTATAATTATAACCGTCCGAAGTACTTTACCCTGTCTGTAAGAGATTTATACATACGAGGGGTGGCTGATATAAAATCTCCTTTGTTAAAGAAAGTTTAAAAAATGTTACTGGCCACTATATTCTCGTATTCTTTGTTTATTCCTTTTTTAAAAATTATGACACTTTTTGTTTTTACGAGTTCAATTTTTTTTTGGCGCGTCTTCGTTTTTATCAAGTTGCAATAAAATTAAAAATGGATAAAATTGAGTATCGCGCTGTGATTAAATTCCTCGGTAAAGAAGGGAATACGCCGACGCAGATCCGAGAGCGCATGTTTAAGGTGTTCGGAGATTCATGTCCTTCCGAATTTGTAATAAAGTTTTGGTCAAAGCAGTTTAAACAAGGCCGTGTGAGCTTAGAAGACGATCCCCGTAGTGGAAGGCCCATTTCTGCAGTTACCGCAGATAATGTGGAAAAAGTGAAGAAACTGATCCTTGCCGATCGGCGAATTAAGCAGTGGGAAATAGCTAGAGATGTTGGCATTAGCAAGGAACGAGTTCATGAAATAATTCATGAACATTTGGGAATGTCCAAGGTGAGCGCACGTTGGGTGCCTAAAATGTTGACCCCGTTTGATAAGCAAAGGCGTGTGGAATGTTGTCAGTCATTTTTAGACTTGGTAAAGGATAAAGAGGAAGAAACTATCTTGCGAATAGTGACCTGTGATGAAACTTGGATTCGTCAGTGGGATCCCGAAAGCAAACAAGAATCGATGCAATGGAAATTTAAAGGGGAAAAACCACCAAGGAAGTTTAAGGTCCGGCTGTCAGCGGGCAAACTAATGGCAACCATTTTTTGGGATGTTGAGGGGATTCTTATGATAGATTACCTGCCAAAAAACACCACGATGAATGCTGAATACTATGCGAACTTACTTGACCAGCTACGCAAAAAAATAAAAGAAGACAGGAGGGGCAAACTTAGCAAAGGCGTTTTGATTTTGCATGATAATGCACCCGCGCACACGGCCTTTAAGGCGCGGTCATCTCTGACAAAAACCGGCTTTACAGAGATCAACCACCCACCCTATAGTCCAGACCTGGCTCCCTCTGACTACTTCTTATTTAAAAATTTAAAGAAAAATTTGAGAGGGCGCAGATTTTCAACAGACGAAGAGATGAAGGACGCTGTGAATGACTATTTTGACGATCAAAATAATAATTATTATTTTAATTGTATGCTGTCACTTATTGACAAATGTCGTAAGTGCATTTCAGTTGCAGGGGACTATATTGAAAAATAAAAAATAAATCATTAATCCATGTATTTTCTTTCATAGTCAGGTAGATTACTTTTCAGCCACCCCTCGTAGGTAAAAGGGAAAGTTTGAGTTCGGAGTTTCGAAGGTATAAATTTAGTAAGTAGGCAGGTAATTTTTTTCTCCGTAATTATCTTCAGCTGTTTTGCTGACTTAAGGCGCCTAGGCACGCCACCGTTTTAGTACAAAATTTGATAACCCGTTTCTCTGTTGTTTTTCATTATAGACTAAAGGTATAGACCTCAATAGTTTAACACAGGCATTTACAAAGTCGCTATGTGGCTGAAATGTTAAATTTTTATATATGTACAATCTGAGGCAAGAAAACAACTTTGTATGTAAATCTGTCCAGCTTAATATCTTTAAAACAAAATTAATATTCAAAATTTTGGCAAAATGGTGTCTTTTAAAATCCCGGCACCAGATAATGGAGGTCATAAAGTTTGGTCTATTACGAGAAACAACAGAGAAACGGATCATTAAACTTTGTACTAAAACGGTGGCGTGCCTAGGCGCCTTAATGAAGCAAATACTAGTGTGAGTTTCCCATTGATCAGATGAGTGAATTACTCAGCATAATTAAGCAAAAACCCTTGAAATCTAAAAGAAAAGGCCTCAAGCAATACATAAATAATATTTTGCTGACATTAAATAAAAAAGAGATAATTCTAGAGCTCCTGTTATAATAATCTATTAATAACACAGCTCTACAAAAAAAAGTTTTGTTTTGTTGCCCTGGATATCATCGCAAGTTTTTACGTTTTCAAGTGCCCAGATTACGAATATATTCATGAAAGTTCTCAATGTGCTCGTATTTTCATGATTTTTGCATATCTTATATTTTGAACAATTTTACTGCTGGTCTTTGAAAAGAAATTGTCCCTCAAAAATTATAAAAGGTGTTTTATGGAAATATAAAATATATTTTCGACATTTTCCTCTTTATTTACTTCGATGTATCCTAATTTCTCAAAATATTACTGACATAATATATCTGTTATTTTATTTCTCGTTTTTTGATTTTTGTAATGTAAAATGAAAATAAAGATTTAAAAAAAAATCAGAGCAAATCTAACAAAATCATTGATAGTTTCATGAATTGTGTGCATAAATGGACCCAAAGTCATTTTCATATCTGGGGCCACAAAACCACTGTAGACCAGTGTTATGTTTGTAAAGTTAATTTTTACATACAATATAATATTACCGTCTGTCTGACCGGTTTCCTAAAGATAACAGATTTTCATCCGCTACGATCCCGACACGCCTCTTTCGTTTCATTACATGAGTTAATTGTGTCATTCAATTGTTTCAATTCAAATATTTTTTAATAAGTTACAACAATTTAATTTACTTTTTCCAGTAAAAGTGAGTACGGAATATAGGAATCTAGAACCCTAACCGCATAGCGATCTGCGGTCAAATATCCGCATCAGCTGGGCGTATCTACAATAGATGGAAATCTCTCTACTGGGTAAAAAACCAAGATAAATAGACTCCGGTCAATCTTGTCGAAGACACGGATCTTCGAGGTCCGTGGTCGACGGTCGAGGATTGAACAGTAGCTTTAAAACCTTATATAGATAGTAGGGTACGCTAAACACATTATATGAAAAAAAAGGATATCCGAATCATAGTTTGATACCGTAAAATGGGGTTAATTGGAACGATTTTTTTGGAAAAATTGACACTGTTCCTAAAATAAAATTATTTAGGGTATGGAGTATTTTTTCTTAAATAAATCTTGGCTTTATCTATCGTTAATTATTGATATTATATGGAAAAATGCAATAAATAATGGTTTTTATTTTTTTACGCTACTGTTCCAAATAACCTCCATTATGGGGCAGCGGCGTCACTGGTGCAAGGGTTTCGGCACCGCGCTCACCAACCCGCCTGCCCAGCGTGTGTGAGTATGGGAATTTCTTCCAGGGGGACCGCCAAGAGTGGCAAAATCCTGGAAAGGCCTATGTCCAGCAGTGGACGAAACAGGCTGATGGATGGGGCTATTTGGAATAACCATAAACCTTCTATGTTTATTCCATATTTTCTCAGTAAATACGTTTTAAAACGCGGGAAAACTATATTTGGAACGATTTTAGGAATACGTTCAGAAACTATCCCAAGATTTCTTTCGTTTTGTTATCAATTAAACAATCTTAATCATCAAATCAACTTTTATTGCCTCTATACTTTGTCGTAAATTATGTAACAACACATATTTATTACTCTAATTAAGCTTAAAACTAATCAAATGGCACGGAACATGGCAAAGAAACAAAATTAAAACAATAACAAACAGTGCTTTGCGAAATATCACATAATACTAAAAATAAAACAAAATTAAAAGTTACATACATACATATACTCACGCCTGTCTCCCAGAGAGATAGGCAGAGACTACAGATTTCCATCTGATACGATCCTGACACACCTCTTTTGCTTCTTCTACCTCCATCAATCTAGTCATATTGGTTGATGATCACATTTATCAATGATTGATTTTTTTAAGTATGTAAACTTCGTGTTTTGCCCTTGCGGACATGTCTGTTATGTTCTCATATGTTTCAGAGGCATTTTAAGTAGGCAACTGATAAAATAATAACTAGCGGATAACATTTACGAACATGCCTTCTAAAACAATGAGGATAGTGTTCCAAATAACCCCAAACCGGCGTTCCAAATAACCCCAATGGAAAAAAATATAATAACGCGGGAAAGAAACACCCCATTGCAAAGCCGGTTTCGACTTGAAATCATGACAAATCTTATATTTTGTTTATATACTTCATTAGTTACTCACTTTCCAAACACCAGAGTTTCAGTCAAAATTAGGACAGCACCCAGTAACACCAAATACGCACTATTTAGTAAAAAAATTACTGTTGACAAACCAGCTATCTTTTTACCTTGAAAATGACAGAACCAAAATTTTTATTAGAAGTAGTGTAGCCAAATACAACAAAAATATGTCTACCTTTAACGTGGCCGGAAAAAGAATGAAATGTTTAAAATAATCTGAATCGTTCCAAATAACCCTTAGAATTCCAAATATCCCCATTTTACGGTACCCAAATATTTGTGGACGGTGCGTGGTCGGTACCTATGTCTTGTGGGGTAACTAGAGTTAACGTCACAAAAGAAGTCCACTGTCAAGGGGGTAACAATTACAAAAGGGGGCATTACTGTATTCACTGAGAGATGGCTGAATTTGACCATTTACCGAATTATAAATTTAATCTAATCTACCACTTTCAAATATGATATATATTTTTAACTATATACTATTTTTATATTACCTAAATCTTAAATAACAATTTATGAATAAATAAAACTAACTACCAAAATAAATGTATAAATAACAAGAAAAGAATACCTACCTATCTTAAATAAACCACAGATTAAGTACTTAAACTAAGTAAAAACTTGAAGCCAGATCGCTGCCGTCACCCGGCAGGGTACCCAAAAGGCTGGCGGCATTGCCTCGCTGGATTGCGAGCCTTTATCTTTGGCCGAAATAGGATCCAGCCCTTGGATCCCCCGAAGCATCGACCAGGCGCGACGATATCTCCTTGTAGAGGCGTCGCGCTTCTGGCCCCTAAGACCCGAGGGTTTCCACAGCGAAGGGAACAAAGTGGTAACTTTGTCCCAACACTGTGTATTTTCGCCTCTTCGTTCCTTCCGCTTTTATAGCCGCCGCGTCACTTTCGTATCTGGTCGAGGCAGACTGCAACGCCCTTTCAACCACAAAAACTTATCGATACCAACACATAAAACTGTTTTTTACCCACTGCTCGATTATGGAATCGTCTACCAGAATCCCTTCAAATCTGTCTTACTCTTAACACATTTAAAGCTAAACTTAAAGCTTACTACTTCAGTGAGCTACAATACTAATTTTTTCTCTATTTATTTTTGTTCCTACAATACAAAATTATCCATAATTTTTTATTACATATAGTATGTAAATTTATGTGTTTATTTATATATATCTATTCTTCATATATTTCTTGTGTAAGTTTATGTACTCGTTTATTATAGGATTAGGCATTACTTATTATTAACTCTATGTAGTTTCCTCTAGTTTATTTCACATTTACATATTCCGCTCTATATTTTTCTTTCCCATATCTTCCACCCAATTGTTGCCTGGAAGATATTGCTATTAGCAATAAGTGCCGTCTTTGTTCGATATGAAATTGTTTCTTAATATCCTATTTTATGTTTTTGTGTAAATGTACATTAAGAGTAATAAAAAAGTATATATACCTATATATTAAAATAATTTTTGCAGGTTTCTTTATTTCATCGCTACGAGCGCCATCTTCATTAATAAAACACAAATGCTAAAAAGTAAAATGGGGTCAATAGGCACAGAATCGAACTTCTCACTTAAATTTATGTAAGTTTAAGTAAGATTAAAACATTGTTATCTCTTTGAGGGTATCTCCGGCCGCTTATACTTCACGAAATACCAAAAAGATATAAAAAAAACAAATAATACATAATGATTTTAACCAAAATATGTGTCGTCCCTATTCATGCTTGTACCTGGGGCAGTACAGGGGTGAATTGGGATAAACTAGGGTTGTCAAATATTTATTGAAATATAAAGGGTAAAAACTAATATATCGTTTAGAAAGTGGTGATAAGGTACTTACTTTTACCAAGATACTTACTTTTAACTGCTTGGTGGTACCTAATCTAATATAAATACAAAGATTCACATTTATAATTAATGAGAAGAATATTTTAGATTAACAAAAAGTTTATTGAAAATTTGAGCTTTATGGAATAATTAGAAGTACCTACTAAAGTTAAAATTCTGGTCCAACATACGTACCAGCGAACTTTTCAAGTCAGGTAAAAACTTGTAACCATCATTAAAATAAACGGCAAGATTTTACCATTCCAGATCAACTCCCATTCGTCCCTATTTACTAGGTTTAGCGTTCCTATCCAGACCAGAGCCGTCTTCATTCACCCCTTTACCGTATCTGATAACCTCGTAAGGAAACCAAAATGGCAGAGCTTTAGTTTTTTTGATTATAATAAAAAAGTACATCATAATTATCTACACATTCTATGCTTTTGGATAGCTTCAATATCATATTAAGTAGCTTTTAAACCACTTTTTTATTCAAAAATACTGGTCTTTTATGAAATAAACTCAATGTTTTGAGACACAATTATCGCCGTATTTTTAGTACTTTGCGAAGAGAAGGATTTTGACGATTTGTAATAAACTTCATTGCGTTCCAGTATTGCCAGTAAAGAATATTATGTATTCTACTAAGTGCTTTACGAATTCACAGCAATTGGTAGTCTAGATATTTTTATTTATTTAGCTTCAAATCAAATGTCAATGTCAGAACCGGTTTTGTCCCTATTCGCACCCCGATCCCTATTCACCCCCTTTTACGGTACCTACTTACATAATCGATGATCCTCTTATAATACCTAATAATTTATTTTGTTTTGAAGTAAACAAAATAACGATTTTATTTGTGAAACATAATATTTTCAAGAGGAAAGTTATCACTATAGGATGGGTGGAAGAACATAACATGCATAGATTTAAAATAAGTACATCTTACCCCTTACCAGCCATAGACAAGAAACGAACGCCCTATGTTATGTGATTTAGTTTTAATTATTTTAATTTAGTTTTTATTTGCTTAAGCATTCCTTAAAAATACCATAATTAAACATTTATTTTCAAAAAATATTACCATGTATGTAACTGTAAGGTGGTGTTTCTAATTTCACAGGGGAAGGAACAGTGTTGCCAACTGCTACCCATATCTAGTAGCTAGATTTGTCGCGAAAAGTTGCTAGATCGCCCGATTTTCGTACCCCAGAAAGTAGCTAGAAGTAGCTAAATGTTTCTTGGTCTTTTTTCATAGTAAAATCAATTTTCAACATAAATAATGGATGTAATGACACAAATTGAGGCAAATCACCAAGAGCACAGTTAGAAATTGAATAATACAACTGAAACAAATGCTGTTTTAGTCAACCAACACTAAGGCTAAGTCTATGACCAACACCAACCACATTCCAAAATATATGGCGCCTGAGTGAAGTTAGCTCCGGTCCGGCGAGCGAGATGGATAAAGAGAAACAGGTAACAAGAGATATGAAAGAGAGAGATAGTCAAAGAAAAGTTTGGCTACTATAATAATCAGTCGTCCGTCCGGGTCGCGGCCGAAACCGAGTCGACCATGGACATTAATTAAATTATTCAAGCTAATTAGACGATTGGCGATGACTTTTTACCTTGTGATAGAGGCGCTTATTTGTTGGCCCACGCGTCTTATTGTTTTGAACGTGTTATAGACAGAGACAGCGCCACGTTTCGCTTCTAAAGTTCTTTTCACGAAAGATGTTTCACGGATTAAAGCATTTGTGTATCTTATTAACCTCTAATAATAAGTACTTTGACAGCGGACTTCTTTCCTAAAAGGAAATTTAGTGTGAACTCTCATTCACGTTTAGTCTGACTTAAAAAGTAGCTAAAAAATCTAGCTACAAGTTTCTGTAATTTGTAGCTGTCCGACACCAAAAAATAGCTAGATCTAGCTATAAAGTAGCTAAGTTGGCAACAGTGGGAAGGAAATGTCAACATGGCCGTTGGTTTTTAACCAATAGCGTTGCAGCATGTATCTCAAAGCAACATTAGTGATGTGCATTTGAGTTTTTGAATACAATTTATCGATAACTAATCTGATAATAAAAGAAATTTAAAAATGATCTGCTGTTATGAATCACGTGACGCAAATACTTAACCAGTTTTTTGTATCAATTAACGCCCCTTACATACCGACGAGGAAGCGAAACTGCGATGATTCTGTTAAAACGTATCACGTACGGTGCTTTTCGCTCTATGTTTGTGATTTCCTATTATTGCATTGAACATACATACAACAAAACAAAAAACATTTTTATTAGTAATGGGATAGAACAGGTAAATTAAATTAAATTATTAGTCAGTATCGAGAAACACTGAACAATCATGAAAAAATATATAATAGCAGTAAAATTCGTGAAAAAATAATTATTATTAGTTGAAATCACAGACTAAACTTAAGGATTAAATAGCGTTGGCCAGTTTCCATACAAAAACCAAGTGACATTTAAGCTACATGGTACGAAGAAACATATAAAAATGGGTTGTGTTGGCTGGTTTATGCATTAAGTGTACTTTCATCTTCTCACTTCTGTTTTGATAAACATTTTTCTTCCTTTACAATTCTCACCACTTTCTCATTAGTCTTTTTCTCCGTCCAGCTAATTCTCTTCATCTTCCTCCAGCATTTCAAACGCCTCCAACCTCTTTGTCTTTTTCCGTTAATGTCCACGTTTCACTAACGTTCGATGCAGTATGGACTTTTAATAGGCATTTCCGAACTTACCTTTATATCTATTTATTTATTTAGTTAGATACATGTCCATAAAATACATAAAACATTGATGGTGGGAGATATTATAGGTGCAGTTCTGATGTACGTTCCTTATAAATGTATACATCCTTTGCAATTAAAATATTTAAAAACTACATATATGAGAGGAAACAAAGAAAAACTTCTAAAATAATACACATGCATGACAGTAGAGCTTAAGATAAAATATAAACTTATATAATTAACACAATGATGTAACATTAACAATTTTTTGTTTGTAGCAGTCGAGTGAGTCGGAGAAGATATCGATGTCAGGATCTTTTGTACAAATAGTTGTGTAGCTTTGGCAAATTCTGTTGATGGGGGAATGTGTGCCGGTGTTGGTTCTGCCTTCGGGTCCTTTTAAGATTTTTGTAATGGGTTGTCGTGGTAAGTTATAGGGAGCAGTTGAAGAAATTTTCCCTAAAATATCGCTGCAAATGGTTTTATGCAGGAAAATGAGGTCATGCATAGTGCGGCGGTTTCAAAGTGACATTTTAAGTCATTTTAAAAATTGTAGGCGTTGGTCATATGGACAAGTTAATTTCATCATCCCCGTATCACCACTGAGTCAGGAAAGCCATTTTGTTTTCGCCTTTATCGGCATATGCCGGGATTTCTGTGACGAAAGGACGTCCAAAGTTACACAGCCAATTAAGAAGTCCACTTTAGTCACAGTTCTAAAATTGTACCGGTAAGTTTTTTAAACTTTCTATAATAATAAAGTTGTAAACAGTTTATCTGGGTATGTAATATAATAATGATATCCTTCAAAAGAACACATAATGGTGATTGTTTTTGTTAATATTGTTAGCAAGGCGGGGAAACGTCACGTCATCTTAGTGACGTGACATACTAGTGGAACAATTTTGTGACTAAAAGGACACATTAGGTCAAGTTTACAGTAGTAATCTTATTGCATTTTTATATATCCGACAGCAATTAAATGCATTTCATGTGTTTTCAATGACTTGAAAACACATTTTTTTAAATTTTCTGTTCATGTAGATAGTGTATCGATCATTTGACTATTCTTACTTACAAATAAAAAGAAGTTTTTTTTAGCCATTCTGTGTTCTGATTCATAGATTTCAATATACCTAGAGGGTTCATTATCAAACTGTATATTTCTTAAAACAATCTATTTCTGTTTTGAATCAAAAATTCAAAGCTTATGGTCTGTGTGTTCAAAGCTTACTAAATTTGGAGTAGTTTAAATTTTTTTACTTTTTACAAGAATAAAAAAAACACAATTCTGACAGAACCTATACCGTATATACAGTGTGTTAAGATGAAGTTGCGGAAGCAAAAGTACTCGTACAGTGGAGACCGCATCAAGTTAGACACTTCGGACTTTGCACCTATCTTAAATTCTTCTCTGTAGGGGCTGTTGTCGTACTGCAAGTGTATAGCTTGATGTGGTCTCCACTGTACATACGACCAACTTTTCGTGAAATAAAAAATCTATGCAAGCATTTTATTTGATAAAAAATAAACCATATGAACACAGCTTTATGTTTCCATTTAGCCACGTTGTTGGCATGTCCTATGTCCTTGCAGAAATCGTACAAAATAAATTTAAAAATTGACCGTTTTGTCCATTTAGTCACGGCGCAATTTTTCTCGGAATCACTTAGCTCCTAAGTTACCTATCTGAAGTGCGTTCATTAAAGAACCCTAAGCTTGGTCAGTTCTGCTGGGTTTTGGGGTTGCCGAGTTTTTGAACGGGTTTGACCGAGTTGCTACACTCCAAACGTCATTTCACATATTTCCGTCCCTATACGAACCTTGCGAACCTTGCTCAGAGTTGTTGAAAAATTCGACACCGGTGTAGCGACACTGCTATTTTTGGAATGTCGGTGTTGATTTTTCAACGGGTTACTGTAGCAACCCGGGTAGGAAACCCAAACCAGTGTGAGTTTTTGAACGAATATCTGTATGACCGGTCTGGCGTTGCATTTTATATAGCGATGGGCCAACTCGCATTTTTCTCAACTCGAGTAACTAGAGTTAAAATGAATGCCTACTCGAGTTGCTCGACTCGGTTCCATTCTATTCTATTAAAGCTAACCTAGTAGTTTTTCTTTGTGCAGCAAGTCAACTCGAGTTAAAGTAAATGTGTAAGCTCGCGTAATGTCGACTCGGTTTTATATATTAAAAAAATAATTTATTTTTAAACTTTAATAGTATGTTACCTATTAATTACAATGGAATGGCTTGCTTGTTGTCATAAGATGATTTTATTCGAGTTGTAACTCGAGTTGGTTTGACTCGGCTATGATAAAGGCAACCTGGTAGTTTTGTTTTATGCACCAAGTCAACTCGGATTTGGATCCGAGTTACTGAGCTAATCCTGTATGTAAGTGTGTAAACTCGCGTGTTGTCGACTCGTTGGTATAAATATAAAATTTTTGGCTATTATTCGTTTCTCTACCCGTCAAGTTTCTTGCTCGGCATGTTAGGTATGACCTCCTTGAAATCTAGGTGAGTTAATTTTCGCTCTAAAAATTTCGAGGGGAGAAATCGACTGTCCCGAGTTGCTTACTGGGCTCCTCAGGCTGTTTGCACCGAACAATTGCGTGTGATGGCGCTCGTGTCGAAAACGGCAGCTGTTTGCTGCACCCATCAGCTGCACGCTCGCTCACGCCACCTCAACAATGTGTAAGATGACGAAAGCTCTCAACGCATTCATTGAGTCTGAACCGTCTGCTGACGTGTTCTTTGATAGCAAATGTCAATTAGTTTGTAAGTTTATTAGTTATTGCATGGCCATAAGTTAAGTTTAATTATGTAAACTAAACTTTTATTTAATAATAAGTATGAAATAATTGCTGTAATTGGGTTCTCCCGTAGTAATTATAATAAATAAATAATATAACAAAAACATTAATTTATTTTATTTAAACTTTAAAAGTATGTAACCTGCTTATTACAAGGTAATGGCTTTGCTTGTATTAGTCAAGTAATTGCTTTTTTCTTAAAAAAATCAACCTTGAAAGTATAATACTGATCAAACTCAACTTTGACGACACAAAACATAATAATCAACATTGAAAGTATAGCACTATTGAGTAAAGTTGTAGTATTACCAACATACTTGTAAATGGCTGAACATATATTTCACTGCACAGAGGAGTTCCCATTGTTTTTCTTAAAAAACTCCCACTCCCCACTCTTGTTACTCCCTGGATGCATATTCTTCACAACGAACCGAGTTACGTACAGAGTTTGCCGTAAGAGTCGAGCGAGTTGCAACGTATGAACTCGCCGACGGCAGCGAGCCGAGCTGACTGACTGGGGATGACTCGGTAACTCGCTCGACTCGGCTGCAAAAGCGAGTCGCCACCGGCAGTTAAGCGACTGGTGAGTCACCGCCACCATTAACGACTGAGTCAAACTCGGGCCGAGTTGTCACGAAGACAACTCGGGTTGACTCAGTTTCAAGTTAACTCGAGTTAATCGAGTTAAATGACTCGACTCGCCATCACTAATTATATGCATAGAGAAGAAGAAGAAGTAGAGTCGTCGTGAGTAAATATTTGTCAATTCACAAGCTGCCATCTCAGAAGACACCAAAAATTCTCACACCTTATGATGGTTATTGGTTCATAATTGCAAACTAACATTATTTGAAATATTATTTGCGGCTATTTTCGGATACCTATATTTGCAAAATACTGAACTTTCGTTCATTTCGTTCAATGGTTTACTACAAGTAATGGAACCTTTGCCACAATAAAAATAATAATCGTTCATTCAAACGAGATCGAATTAACCGTCAAAAATTAACCCGTCTCGGTCTAAATAATTCTAGCATGTTACTCGGTACAAATGCACGTAAATATTTTTAAAGTCCACAAAATTTAAGGGTTTATGTGCTAAAAATATAAATACTACAAAAAGGCATAACAATACAAGGCTGTTAAAACAACTCATAGTAATTATAACACATTTGACAGAGTTTAATATTGAACTCCCTCTTTGACAAATGTCATGTTTGACAGTTGACTTTCTTTTATTAGCGCAAACTCCTCTATGGGGCAAAGGTCTCAGTCACGTAGAGCCAACCATTTGCAACTAAGACCTTTTATAATAGAAAAAAATTTAAATGGGAATAAGTAATGAAATACATACTTATCCAATCGAGATTATTCTTTCCTCATATTTTTACGTTTAAAGTATACTTTTAGATAATATTATTGAATGTCTTAGCAAACAAATTGAAATGTTGTCAATTCTTATATTATATCTAAAACGTAATGGGTCAGGTCAAGTTCGAAATTATCGACTCGTTTACCTACGCAATGCGACAGCATTTGTCGATAATGAGCACACAAAAATAATCGACACTGTTCGTCACTACAAGACCTACAAGTGCGCCGAACAAGCCGAACGAAAAAAAAAACGGAAATTCGTTTTTCGTTCGTTCGTTCGTTTTATTATTATTCTACGAGCAGCTACGAAAGTACGTGGTGCGTGCGGAACAGAATTTTTATAGTGTTAAGAAGTAATTAAGTTCACACAAAACAAAATGAGGGAAATCGTACATATACAAGCCGGCCAGTGCGGAAACCAGATCGGAGCTAAGGTAATTTTAGTTCTTTTGTTCTAATTTGAATTTCGAATGACCGAAGCGGCCGGCATTTTGTTTGACGATACGTAACCGATTTCCTTTTCTTCCTTTTCCAAATTCGATCATTTCTTTGTTATTATCCGTGATCTGCACCCGTTTTATTCAATACACTTGCAAAGTCGCGAGAAAACTCGAGTTGGGTGTGGTCATGTCACAGTTCCCGGCCGTCCGAATTTGTCATTGCTGAATCACTTCGGTATTTGATCATAGATGTGTCAGCATCCTAATTGGAAGAAGAATAAGCAATTCGAGCTATACTTATGCTATTGTTTTCTTTCGTGTGAATGGTGAAAGCCACGGTCAGAGTGTCGATAAGGGGGCACGATACCGGACTTGAAAATTATTCGCTTGACAATCTGGTAGTTATCGATCCCAGTAGACACGAACATTTGTTGGAATCTTCCACGTGTTTTGTTACCATTCGCCGGCTGTCCACCCAATTTATTTTGCAGATTCGTACCTGAATAAGTACATTCGCTAATAATTAGATTTTCTAGTACGATTTTGTATTGGTATTTTCCGTTAAATGATTCCAATTTGAATATAAAGTTGAACCCAATCCATTCCAACCAATGTCGTTCTTTGCATCTGCTTACGAGGCTCAAATTAACCAATCAGATTTGAGACATCGCATAATTATACTGGGTGTTAAAATGATAATCTTTTTCCTTAAAAATGGGGTGTTCTACCCATCAATATGAACAACTTTTACTACAGGGCCAACCCCGAAATCGCAAAAAAATCAGCTGTTTCAGAATAGTAATTTGAGTAGGTATTTATCTTTTCTATGGAACTGCTGATTCTGTTTCAATTTCAGGGTTTGCCCCATAGTAAAAGTTGTTCATATCCATCCATCCATCCATCAGCCTGTTTCGTCCACTGCTGGAAATAGGCCTTTCCAGGATTTCGCCACTCTTGGCGGTCCTCCTGGAAGAAATGCCCATACTCACACACGCTGGGCAGGCGGGTTGGTGAGCGCGGAGCCGAAACCCTTGCACCAGTGACGCCGCTGCCCATCACCAGTTTGATGTATATAAGGCCCGGCAATTGGGGATGGATATACCGCCATCCATCGGTCCCAGGCTATGGTGGGCCGCCTGGTTTTGCCTGAGAGCTGTCCTCTTACTCTCCCCCGAATAACTTCGGGAGGATTTCCGAGTAAGATGGTGGTACCACCATCTAAAATGTTCATATTGGTTGGTAGAATACCACATTTAAGGAAAAAGTATATTATCTCAATATTCAGTATATTAAGGGAGGCCTGCACGTATCTACAATTTCAACGAACTCACTATTTAAAGGCTTATGTCTAAGCAATCACCAGATAAAATGAAATATAATGCCAAAAAAATCGCTATAAACCACTAAAAATAGTAAGTTAATCAATCAATCAAAAAAGCATGTAATTACCAGAATTTAATCCCCATTTTAGGATGAAATTATAACCAATAAATTTATAGCCTGCTAACCTACAGAAAGCAAGTATCTCGGAAATAATCGCTGAACAACCTAGAAATATTAAACAAGCACCAAAAAATTAACCGCATTATAATTAAAAATGTCATCCAAATATGTTACATATTTTATCCTATGAAAGTAAACTAATCTAGATGAATCATTGTTTACCCAAAAATTATAAATTAATTCCCAAAGTTTGACCTATTTTACCGTAAAATGTTTACTAAAGTCTTCTGAGCTTCTTTGTATTGTCAATGCTATACAAAACTTCAGGGTTTGCAAACAAAATTTTTTTTTTTAAACAAAATGCTTTGCTTGGTTAGCCTTGGGTGAGCGACTGATTTAGGCTGATATCTGAGTCCAGGTGCCCCGGGAAGCATGTTATTGTAGTTAAGTGGTTGTGCCCAACCGGGGTATCTTATAATAGTGGTTGGTAAGCCATGTTAGAGATCGTTAAAGCAGCTTTATTTTAGGTTAGCTGCTATACTCACAGTTTCCTGCAGCTCTAACATGGAGGACCATATCAAGCTTGATAGTGCTTGATACAGTGCTCTGTTTTACTGTGTTGATATACCTAAAGAGGGACAGACAGTGGTATATCGAGCTGTCAGAGCTCAATATGATCTACCATGTTGAAGGTATTTTTAATAAAATATTTTCATAAGCTCGACCCTGTCTCCCAGAGGGTTCGAAACTACAGATCCCCATCTGCTACGATCCTAACACGTTACACTTTGTATAAAATTGTAAGAAGGGTTTTCTACATAGGCGTATCTAGGTAGGGGCCAGGGGGGCACGGCCCCCGAAGCTACCGTATGCCCCCCCAGAAATATGGTCTTCATTGGTATAAAAACATATTTTATCCATTTACAGGCGTTATTTGTTTTGTTTTATGGTTTGTATGCGATTTCGTTGTTTGGCGGCGTATGCTAGGGAACTATCCTTCAAGAGAAACTCATTACAACGGTGAAAAAATTTCCAAGTAGTTTCAATACAATACATACATAGTAGTTATTAACAGTTAAAACAGCTTTTAGTATGGTAGAGGTTAGCTTTTTTTATCACAGCCCAGAAAATATTTCGCCCGTATTGTAATGGTAGTAAGAGCGATAAGTAGGTCTGCGGCAATTTCAATTTCTTCGATATAATCAGAAGTCGAAATATTCATCAAATTGTAATGCCTAGTGCAATGGGACCACGGGTAAACACGGAAAATAACAAACATTTTGTACTGAAATTACTGTTTTAATTGAAGTAAGTAAGAGGACAGCTCACAGGCAAAAAACCAGGCGGCCCACCATTGCCTGGGACCGATGGATGGCGGTATATCCATCCCCAATTGCCGGGCCTTATATAAAACAGACTGGTGACGGGCAGCGGCGTCACTGGTGCAAGGGTTCCGGCACCGCGCTCACCAACCCGCCTGCCCAGCGTGTGTGAGTATGTGCAATTCTTCCAGGAGGACCGCCGGGAGTGGCAAAGTCCTGGAAAGGCTTATGTCCAGCAGTAGACGAACTAGGCTGATGGATGGATGGATGGAATTGAAATGCACTTTTACTTGTCCACATTTATTTTATTTACCCAACCGGTTTCGCTAATATAACATTCTCAAAGGTTCTCTTAATTATATTTTCAAAATTACTGCATCGGCCCAGCCGCAGGTCGTTTTATTGAGGCGATGCCGATGATCACGTGATAAATAACGATTACCTGCATTACCATTGGTCAAACGTTTCTTCGAGAGACAAAATTTATCTATTTGTGTCATCTAGGTATGCTAGCTATGCAGCTTGTCTAGCATAGCAAACCATATCGAGCTCGATGGCACTCAATACAGTGCTCTGTCTCATTCTGTTGATCTACTTAGAGAGGGACAGACAGTGTTTAACTGTCAAAGCTCGCTATGGTCTACAATGCTAGGTACCTGGAAGGACATACTGACGGACTATCTATACAAGCTGTAAATGCAAAGTCAAGAACCCCTTTAGGGTATGGAAGTATACACGATTCTGATGTCATTACGAGAAAAAAAAAATACACCTTGAATTTTCACCGAAAATTCTTTTCTAAGCTATGGTTACACAGCTCACCGGCCGGCCTCCCTGCACATCTAATTACACCCCGCAACCCGCACCCCTCATCCGAGTGGCCAGCGACCAGTGAGGGTGTCCACGTGATTAGTGTATTTTGGGTAAAGAAAATCGTCTTATTATGAGGTATTGGTACTTTATTTAGAGATCCCAGTATTTAAAATAATATCTATACCGATCATACTAACACACCCTTAAAGAATTCTTGCCTTTGCTTTTACACCCGGTATACCTATAGGTATAATCCGTCCATCAAAATTAGGCCAATATACCGTGGACGGCCTACGGACATACTGACAGACATCTATCGTAGTTATGTAGGTAGGCCATTGAGACAACAAATAATCGCCTCTATCAAAAGGTCTTTGCCATTCGACTCGCTGTCATGGTTGTGTAGAGGGTTTAATAGCTTTTAGGTATTATAATGTAGTTGTGTTTTTTGACGAAATTTGTTCTACGCCTTTAAAAAAACACAGCTTACCTTTTTTTGCACATAGTATGCATAATACATACATACACGAACCCAACAAAAAAGCCAAGCCTTAGTAATAAAGTAATGAAAGAAGGAAGAATGGTTTGGAGCCAACTGGGGCGCATAGAACAAAGTAGGGTTGAACGACCTCCTTGGTTCCGCCTTGCTAAAATAGCCAGCGAAACATCACTCGTTGACTATGGCTTTATGACGAGAAATAGCTTTCTGAAGCTGTAAAATCGTTTATATCGCCTGTCTGACTGCATTTTCTATTTACAAAACTCGTCAATTTCTTAGAACTGTGCTGTTGGTAATCATTTTATGCTTTTCAAAGTTTATTGCTACGTAAACTTTTGCTCGCGGTTTTACCCATGTATCAGCTTGTCTTCGTCCACTGTTAGACATGGTCTTTTCCAAGATTTCTCCACTCTTGGTGGTCCTTTTGGAAGCGATGCCCCCATACTCATACAACGCTGGGCGGCAGGTTTCACTCACACGAATGTGATCAAGGACTATGTCTAAAGAACAAACTATAGCTTAGATCGAAGTAAAGATTCTAAACATTACAAAAGTGAAACAATTTTCAAAAATCGATTAAGTAGTTCTAAAGATTTTACTTATTTATAATATTATTATCAGAATGAAAAATAGAATTATCAGTTTCGGATCAGTAGTTCCGGAGCTTACCTACATCCAAACTCACAAACGTTACCTCTTTATAAGTATTTGTGATTTGTGTAGACGTGGGCGTTTAATTTGGCCTCAAAAAGGAGGTTAATTACAGACCATATCAGGCTTTTGGTTTGTTGTGGGTTGGCAGTTTTATTGGAAGCTTAAGACAGCGACAAATGTATTGAAGCAATGTTTTAGATCTATTGGATTTTTATCTAAAAGCAGATTGACGTAATGAAATTCTTTCACTCGGTGCTACTATCCTATTAACATTTCTTTCGAAGAATGTTCATTCATTCATTTAAAATACGTATCTGGAGTCGCGTTCGAAATCTGTTTTGAGCCAGAACGTCTGACATTAGCTGAATGCCGGAAAAACACGCTTTTCAAATAAAGTGTTTGGCTTTGTGCCAAGTTCTGAGTAACTATCTAGTTATTTATTCCAAATTGGCATCTAATATAGAATTCTATTCAACTATGCACTTTTCTTTTAGAACTTTTTAAATATATGAGGTGGTAGAGCTGATGCCGGGCTCAACTTTGGAGGTACCACCATCTTACTCGCAAATCCTCCCGAAGTTATTCGGGGGAGAGTAAAAGAACAGCTCTCAGGCAAAACCAGGCGGCCCACCATTGCCTGGGTCCGATGGATGGATGGCGATACATCCATCCCCAATTGCCGGGCCTTATATAAAACAGACTGGTGACGGGCAGCGGCGTCACTGGTGCAAGGATTTCGGCACCGCGCTCACCAACCCGCCTGCCCAGCGTGTGTGAGTATGGGCATTTCTTCTAGGAGGACCGCCAAGAATGGCGAAATCCTGGAAAGGCCTATGTCCAGCAGTGGACGAAACAGGCTGATGGATGGATGGATGAAATATATAATATCGGCGATTTACTTAATTTCATTAGTTCGCAGATTTTGGATTATAAAATTCAGAAACCCGACATCATAATTTCTCCGCCGACAATTCGAACCAACACTAAATTGTAACAGGCCCTTTTGTATATTTTTTCTGAAAATATAGGCTAAACCATGAAGATACATTCTGTTCTTTAACTTTTAGATGGTATTTCTTATAACGAAATTATTTTTTGAAAATGAGTTTGGAGTTTGAAATGTGACGTAATAGTCATACCGTTTAGGCTCAATAGGGAGTTCCTTGACGTAAAGAAAGAATGAAAAAAAAATTAGGGGATAAAACCTGAAGATGGGATTACTGAAAATAAAAAAAACAGACGTCGGTCTTGACGTTACTTTTTTTTTCTTGTGGGCAATGGCCTATTTCCTGTAATGCCTAAATGACATGACTATTACGGCATCAAAGCTATTTATTCAGTTCCTGAATATTTTCATGTATAACTTTTGTATTTCAAGGAGAAAAAAATGTATACTTTTATATGACCTTAAGAAAGTTTATTCCTTTCAATAAAATCGACAATTAGGGTGCTGTTATGGTATTCTGGACCATTCGAATTGCTATAAAAACCAATTGCCATGTTTTCAAGTTTTTCTGGTTTACATGTTCGGAATCATTGATGGTCTATTTCGCGCTGTGTGGGAAGATTTAAATGTTATTAAGATCGGACACAATAAACTAGATTGCTAGATAGGCATCGACGTACTTTCGGATTGTAATCTTTTCGAGTAGCATCATGGATTTTATCATCTGAGCGAGACAGTGTCGATCTATCAGCCTAAAAGGTTTTTAAAACGTGACTGCCTGGATTATTATAATGGATGGCCAAAATTTAATGCACATTCTGGCCTCAAAACGTCAGCACTACCCACTTTCATGTCGTACAGACCTCGCCTCGGCTCAAGAGTCTATTTAAGGACATACAGGTTTTCAGATTGTCAGCATAATAAAAATATGCGGTAAACGTTTCACCACTTGTATGGATGCAGACAAGCGTTTATTTTTTGCAGCCGCTTGCGTAATCTACTTTTTCCAACACACTTGCTTATAAAGTGGCCCTTATTGCAGCGTTCTTAGGGTCATAAATCATAATGCAGCAAATTAAACACACGTGCTTTTTACTTCACATTATCGCACTAGTGTTTTTTACATTACAGTTTTTTTAATCAGCAAAGAATTTTTATGTCTTGAGAAATAGTAAAGTTTTTGCGAATAAATAGACTGTCTCAGTTAAAATATAGGAAATAATCATTTAATTTCATCAAATTATTGATTTTTATCGACAAATTACCTAATTTTTTGTTGTAAATACAAAAATATTCAGTTTGTTAATATTTGGCTGTTTGGCTTTTGCGTCAGTGCCTCTATTACCATCTGCGCAAAAAACAAAATCTCCGCCGCCATTTTTCAAAGAAAATTGTCAGTTCATGGCAGTGGTTACGATTATGTGGAAAAAAAGACATGAAATTTTATTATTATTCCTCGCAAGTGTGTTGAAAAACGACGTATGAAACGCGTGAGCATACGGCCTCGCCTTCGGCTCGGCCTGCAATCTCGTATCGACTGTAATGTCCAACCCAGCTCACTTGTCTCATAATGTACTATTATTTATCATGGTGTTCATCCATCGTGTTGCAATCGACATGATCGATAAGTTACCCGTTATTTACTCGAGTCCTGGAAATTTGGGCACAATGTTTCCTGGGATCTATTTTCTAACTAGACGGTGGACGGCTCTTCCTGCACAAGCGTCATTGTACTACAGCGTGCCTGCTTTATGTTTATAGTCATAATACCAAGAATGTGCATCCAATAACTCTCGTCTCGTTTGTTACAGTTCTGGGAAATCATCTCTGATGAGCACGGCATCGACCCCACCGGCGCCTACCATGGCGACTCGGACCTGCAGCTGGAACGCATCAATGTATACTACAATGAGGCGTCCGGCGGCAAATATGTGCCCCGCGCCGTCTTGGTCGATCTCGAGCCAGGCACCATGGACTCAGTCCGCTCGGGACCTTTCGGACAGATCTTCAGACCCGACAACTTCGTATTCGGACAATCTGGCGCCGGTAACAACTGGGCTAAGGGACACTACACCGAGGGTGCTGAACTCGTTGACTCAGTCTTAGACGTCGTTCGCAAGGAAGCAGAGTCCTGCGATTGTCTCCAAGGTTTCCAGCTCACACACTCCCTCGGAGGTGGCACCGGCTCTGGCATGGGAACACTCCTCATCTCCAAAATCAGAGAAGAATTCCCCGATAGAATCATGAACACGTATTCGGTTGTACCCTCGCCTAAAGTATCAGACACCGTAGTAGAACCTTACAATGCCACACTCTCAGTCCACCAGCTAGTCGAAAACACAGACGAGACCTACTGTATCGACAACGAAGCTCTCTATGACATCTGCTTCCGCACGCTCAAACTGTCCACACCCACGTACGGAGACCTTAACCACCTCGTCTCTCTGACCATGTCCGGCGTTACCACTTGTCTGCGATTCCCCGGTCAGCTGAACGCCGATCTCCGCAAGCTAGCCGTCAACATGGTTCCCTTCCCGCGTCTCCACTTCTTCATGCCCGGCTTCGCTCCCCTCACGTCCCGCGGCAGCCAGCAATACCGCGCCCTGAGCGTCCCCGAGCTTACCCAACAAATGTTCGATGCCAAGAACATGATGGCCGCGTGCGACCCACGCCACGGCCGTTACCTCACTGTCGCCGCCATCTTCCGTGGTCGCATGTCCATGAAGGAAGTAGACGAACAGATGCTCAACATCCAGAACAAGAACTCCTCATACTTCGTGGAATGGATCCCGAACAACGTGAAGACCGCCGTGTGTGACATCCCACCCCGTGGTCTCAAGATGGCCGCTACGTTTATCGGCAACTCAACCGCCATCCAGGAGCTGTTCAAGCGTATTTCGGAGCAGTTCACGGCTATGTTCAGACGCAAGGCTTTCTTGCATTGGTACACCGGCGAGGGCATGGACGAGATGGAGTTCACAGAGGCTGAGAGCAACATGAACGACCTCGTTTCGGAGTACCAGCAGTACCAGGAGGCTACGGCCGAGGAGGACGCTGAGTTTGATGAAGAACAGGAGCAGGAGATCGAAGACAACTAGACACTCCCTGCCCTTCTCTTACCTCGCGACGCATCCGCTCTTCCCTCTCACTCCCACGTCCGCCCGGGCTATTCTTTGCTTTGCATGTTCCTAAGTCATTTTGAACACTTTCACCCCTTCCCAACTGGCTAGGGAGCTACACTTGTTGTGACTGCGTTACTACATTCCCAGTGTTATCCTGTTCGAAAGGGAGATCTCAGATTGTTTATTAAAGAATGAACATTCTACTTTCATGATGTGACCCCTTCGACAAACATCCTGGTGCTAACAACACTGTTGAAACAAAAGAGAAAGATCTTTTTTGATAAGGCTGAACTTGATTTTTTAAGTTAGTTTATAATAATACTTTATAATTTGTAAACTTATTAGCTTTTGTTAATGTGAAAGCTGATTCGTGTATGTTTCGAAGTCTTGGGCGAATCAATTCGTCCAAGTTCGAAGTCGATCAAACTTTTATTGATATTCCGCTGGTGAAATTAAAACTGCAGTGATTTTAGTCGGTTGTTTTATTTAATAGGTACCTACATTGTGCAGGCGAAGCCTAGCTAGCTGAGACATCTACAAGCAAGACAGAATAACTTAAAACCAAATTATTTCCATGGTTTACAGATACTTTTACCTAACAAATGTTTAATTTTATTCCTATAATAGTCTCGAAAATGACACAGAATTTTTATAAATTTAGATAGGTAAACTAATTTCATGTCAATGACTAATTTACTCCACGAACTTGTGATACGTCCAGCGATGATATCATGAGAAGTGCAGGTATGTTACCTATATCCAAGAAACACAAAAGTTAGTTATCAGGAGTTATCGTTCAAAGTTATCACTAGTTATCGTGATAACTTGAAATACATAGTACCTACCTGCACTTGATGATATCGTCGCTTTGTGTATGAATATTTATTACAAGATGATAAAGAATGCATTTCCTGCCTGGTCCGGCTGGGCGATAAATAACGGTACTTCTACTTCACATCGTATCGCTAGCTTACGGTACTTCCTATCATAACCCGCATTAATGCTAGGATTAAACGATGGTGAATAAGCAAACGCGACTACGTTTGGTTTTATGTCGAAAAGTTTTTATTGTTTCCAGTCAATATAATTACTCCCCTTTAATAAACTGACATTCCTTTACATGGTCAGAAACAATTTCCATCGTTTCATCACTTATTTTTCCTGCATTCCTGAGGATTTTCACCAACTCTGTCATACTGAAAAGCGATTTTACTTTGACGCCATTTGCTTTAAGCACACTACCGCCACCTTGCTCCCTATCAAGAACTACGACGGCATCCGTCGCTTGCAATCCTTCGTCGCGGAGTGTGGTAACTGTTTCTAGTAAGCTGCCGCCAGATGTCACTACGTCCTCGACAACGAGGCAGTTTTGGTTTTTGCTGTAGACACCTTCAAGGATTTTTTTTGTTCCGTATAGTTTGGTTTCCTTTCTCTTCATGATCATGGGCGTGTTGGTGTTGACAGACATGACAGCTGCGAACGGCAGGGCGGCGTATGGCACTCCACAAAGCAAGTCGTGTTCAATTTCAGATGCCAGAGTTTGTAGGTGTTCTGCTACCGCCATCTGAAAATGTTATTTGAACGTATCAGTCAGTTCAATCGATAATTCGATTTATTTTCAGGAGGCTGAGAAGAAATTTGCAAATGTGAGTCAATTAAACCTGGAAAGAATAGTAAAGCCAAGCATCAACATCATGTTTGCGATTGCCTAGTCAATCTATTTTTTTAAAACATAAAAGTTTTTTAATATTGATATGGTCACTTTAAGATGTTGTTAGGTTAGCTAATTTTGTAATTACTTAAGACAGAAGGTCCCTTAAGTAGATAAGGACTGAATAAATTAACCGACTTGGATTTACATGGATCTCACATCACAACTTTTTACGGTAGAAGAACTAAGTTGCGAGACTTGTGTTTTTTTACAAGTTTGGTTTTTGGTGGCATCTCATTTCCTTTTGTAGATTTCCGGTAACTTCTACTTACAACTATTTATGCAGTTGGTGTATCTAGAACACTGGACCGAAATTGCAAAATATTTTAATTTTTCCTTGATGTATACACTAAACACTAATTGTATTCCAAATTTGAAGCTTCTATGTCTGCTAGAAGTGCCTTATGATCGAAACTTTGACTAGTTATAATTTTTAAACTACTGGTTCAAATTGAATGAAATTTGAAATATACCGTATTTATACAATTCCTGCTTGGTTACTGAAAATTCAGGCTTCTAGTTTTATCCACAACGAAGTTATAGGGGGGGTCGAAAATGGCCTGAACTGTTTAGAGAAAAGGATGGTACGGCCGTGCCGCTTTTTAGCTCGACTTGGCGGGGGCACTGCCGTGCCCCCAGATGTATATTTTGTCTATGGTCCCACTGAAAATAATTCCAGGGTAGATTACTCGTACTTTTAAATGTATCCATAACTGATCATCACAATCCAGAAGAAAAAATTAAGTAGTCTATTAAGGATTCCATCCATCCATCAGCCTGTTTCGTCCACTGCTGGACAAAGGCTTTTCTAGGATTTCACCACTCTTGGCGGTCCTTCTGGAAGAAATGCCCATACTCACACACGCTGGGTAGGCGGGTTGGTGAGCGCGGTGCCGAAACCCTTGCACCAGTGACGCCGCTGCCCGTCACCAGTCTGTTTTATATAAGGCTCGGCAATTGGAGATGGATATACCGCCATCCATCGGTCCCAGGCAATGGTGGGCCGCCTGTTTTTGCCTGAGAGCTGTTCTCTTACTCTCCCCCGAATAACTTCGGGAGGATTTGCGAGTAGGATGGTGGCTATTAAATTAAGGATTATTATTATTATTAAGGATTATCACCTCTTCAATTTTTTTCACTTTTAATTGTAGTACTTTATATAATATATAAATATATTAAGCGTATAATGAAAAATAAATTACATGTTTAATAAATAATAAATCTGTCTTCGAAACAAATCGAAAGTTTCCTGTGATTTACGCAAGAATTTTCTTACTTCTTCCGAATGCTGTGGCTTGAATTTTGAATGATTCTTTCAGACATAGATCTACAGAACTATTATTACCTATAAAAAAACCGTTCATCGCGTCCACGTGATAAGTATTATTTTCTCCTATTTTGCGCTCTCGGGAGACGCAGCTAATAGATAAACTCATAATTAAATGTCGTCTTCGTCGATTTTTAAATTTTCAAGCGGAAATACTAATGAAATCAATTAAAAATAATTTAATTTCCGAGTCAAGTTTTTTTTTTAAACCCGGCCAATTGCGTGTCGGGCCACGCGCAATGTAGTTGGTATACTAATACAGACCGCGCCAAACTTCTGGTCCCATACATTTGAGGGGACCAAAATTTTGGCGCGACCTGTACTCGTAAACCTGTAAAGCCTACTTAGCTGTGGTAGTTTTCCTTTTAAATTCATTAATATACTACTTCTGTGAATTTTTTCACATTTCTGTAAACAACCGTTTAGCCGGCAGGGGGAGGGGGGGACGCTCCACTCTAACTAAAAACTTTTGTAATAAATAAATAAACTAAAATTTTCACTTTAAACCTTAAAATTTCGCCAACGGATCCCCAAAACGAAAATGTTTTTGAACGACCTAACCAACGATAACTCATATGGGATAGACGACGTGCACGAGAGGTAACCTTAAAAACATTTTTTTTGAAGATCTTATTTTACCATTTTGTCGGAGTGATTAATATTTATATCCATGCCACATTACAGCTTTCTAGTACTTATAGTCTCTGAGCTAGGCCGCGGACAGACGGATATGGCGAAACTATAAGGGTTCCTTATCGGACTACGGGACCCTAAAAATGGGTTCTCTTGTGTGGATATTTACTTATACTATCGGCAAGGGTTTCGGCACCGCGCTCACCAACCCGCCTGCCCAGCGTGTGTGAGTATGGGCATTTCTTCCAGGAGGACCGCCAAGTGTGGCGAAATCCTGGAAAGGCCTATGTCCAGCAGTGGACGAAACAGGCTGATGGATGGATGGATCGACATACATATATTATTATTTACAATTTAAATTTAACATTGTCTATGGCTTAGAAAAAAAACGCAAGAAAAAAAGTTAAGTTACTTCATAATCCATGGTTACTTTAATGTTTTCAGATAGTTTTCAAATTTAGTCGAGTGTTAAAGGGCCTTCCTTAAATCATACAGGATTGAAATTTGTATTAAAAATAAGTTAACAAATTACATCGTCAGCTCGTCTTAGAATATTTAAAAAATTGCATCTGGGAGCAGAGTTATTCAAGAAAACCGGCCAAGTAGATTACCAGTACATTTTATGAGTTGGTCTACTAATACAGATCGCGACTTCTAGTCCCATATATATTTACTATAGTGGACACTGACTTTGGAATTAGTCCACAAATTTAAGGTCGCTCAGCGAGCTATGGAAAAAGCTATGCTTGGTATAACTTTGATGGATAAGGTTAAAGTAGAAGTTATCCGTCAAAGAACTAAAGTAATCGACATCAGACTGAAGCGGCAGTGGTCATATCTGCCGAAGAACCGATGATGGTTGGAGTAGACGAATGTGGGACGACCTGCATCCAGGTGGACCTATGACCTGAAGAAGATCGCAGGTCATGGTTGGATGAGGAGGGCCGAAGATCGAGTGCTATGGCGTGCCTTGGGAGAGGCCTATAGGCCAGTTTCTGAATTAAAAAGTCTCGCTAAGTGGATACATAAGTGACGAATTGGCCAATCACAGCGCTGCATTTGAAAGTTAAGCACTACTTAACTAGAAATTCTCAATTGTGAAATCGGGGGTATGTCCTGCAGTGGACTGATGTAAAGTAGCCTGATGATGATGATGATACATTTAGTAGAACGGCCCACCCATACATTGTCGTGTTTAGAGGGGACTAAAAGTTTGGCGCGACCTAACGAAACCTGTAAAGCCTACTTAGCTATGATAGTTTTCCTATACAGAGTGAACCAAACGAACTTATCTTACTTGTCTTACACAATTGTACCTCAGCAATTAAATAATTTAATGCAGCATTAAAGTCTTCTTCAACATAGTTAAATTTATCTATTAAGACCACAGATATAGATCTAAATAGATGACGCAAGTGCATCAAACTCTATTAAAATCAAGCGTGTCACATTTTACAATGAAATTGGTTGACAGCGGTTTGAATCTTAGAAGGGATTGTAAGACTTAAGACATAATACATAAGAGTCAAAGTTGGAGGAGTCAATATCTGTGAAGGAAGAGCATTGCTCTCCCTTTTGGCGCGCAATTGGGCACGCGAAGTACATACACTCGCGGCATCTATTTGGATCTATATCTGTGATTAAGACCGAAAAAAGGGACTCGTGAATTAAAGGTAAACCGATTTCTATCGGACTAGTAGGCATCACCGATTTATTGTTGTGCTATGGGCTATGGGCCTAGGGCTCGGGGATCGTCGAGCCGCCACCCCAGGGCATAACGAACGGCACTGGGTAGACCAGAAGTATAATCGCGACAAGACATAGTGCCCAAGTATAATCGACTGAACGGCAGACTTTCCGGCTGAAATCTTCACAACTCCTCGTTTTGTCTTCAGAAATAGATTCGGCCACTGGAAACTGCATTCCTGGCGCTGGGCGCTTTTTATTTATTTTCTTTCAGCCCAAGTGGAGGGAAGAGGGCTATTTCTGAACGAAACGGGACGAAGGGAATTTTTAGGGTTCCGTCTTTAAAGTGATTGTTTTACACGTGTACAGGGTGTGGGCGGAGTGGGAATGTTTTCTGAAATATGGAAAATGAAAATTCTAATAATTTCTTTTGTGAATTAGATACATAAAGTATACGTTTACGCTGATCAGCTATTTATACTTCAAAAACGTTGCATTCGAATCCTTGCTCATGTGGACTCCAGAACAAGTTGTAAAGATTATTTTATAAAATTCAACCTTCTAACCCTTCCATGTATTTATATACATGATGTATGTATGTTTGTTTTCAAGAACATGAAGCATTTCAAACAGGTTAAAGACACGCACAATCATAATACCCGGAATAAAGAAAAATTACACTTTCCATTGTCTCGCATAAAAATGCTTAACAATAGCCCATACCACATGGCAATAAAAATTTATAATAAAATACCCGCAGAAATAAAATCGGAAATTAAAGAACACATTTTCTCTAAAAGGATAAGAATATTTCTAGTAAAAAAATGCTACTACTCGGTTGAGGATTTCTTAACAGAATAATTTATGATAGTTAATGTGCCCTTTTTAATTTATTTTTTTCTGTTTTTGTCCACCTTTAACACGATATCATAGTTATGCTATATTAGAATGTGAAATATATATATATTCAAATGTTATACTATATGTTGTAAATTTATTTTTATTTATATTATACGAAAATTTTATGTCTATATTGTGTCGATAGTTAAGTTTTTATGTTAACTTTAAGTTGTGTTACAAATTTGCAACGCCTATAATAGGCATCTAAGTTATAAGCGCCAAAAATACATAAAATCTGTACACACTTAGATTGCAATAAACGTTTGAGTTTGAGTTTTACAGGTCAAAAAGTCTTAATAAAAAGAAAAAATTAGTATATGATTTAAAAATATAATACGGGAAATACTTACATAAAATATACATTTAAGTTGGGCTACTAAAATTAAATTAAATTATACACCTGCATTAAATAAATTAATATTGTTGTAAAATGATTATACCGGGTGTAAAAGCAAAGGCAAGAATCCTTTGGGTGTGTTAGTATGATCGGTAAAGATATTATTTTAAATACTGGGATCTCTAAATAAAGTACCAGTACCTCATAATAAGATGATTTTCTTTACTCAAAATACACTAATCGCGTGGACACCCTCACTGGTCGCTGGCCACTCGAATGAGGGGTGCGGGTTGCGGGGTGCAATTAGGTGTATGGGGAGGCCGGTGAGCTGCGTAGCCATAGCTTAGAAAAATTAAGAAATTATTATTCAAGGTATATTTTTTTTTCTCGTAATCCATCAGAATCGTTTATACTTTCATATCCTAAAGGGATTCTTGACTTTGCATTTACAACCTGTATGTGAATGTATTATCATCCATCCATCAGCCCGTGTTCGTCCACTGCTGGACATAGGCCTTTCCCAAATTTCGCCACTCATGTCGGTCCTCCATCGCTCCTCATCCATCCTATAAATGTATTATACAACGTGAAATTTAAGTAATTTTGCTAACGAAAACTGGTGATAGTACTCGTCCATATGAACAACTTTTACTATGGAGCCAACCATGAAATTTTTTTTCAGTCATTTTTACATTATACATTATATTACCTACACAAAATACTTCTAATAGCGTTTCCTTACTAAATTGTCTTGTTTGTACGGATCTTTTCTTTGAAGAAGCATTTCAGTGTGATCATAGAATGAGTGATTTTAATCACTATGGTTGTCCGAGATATCATGATATGGGTGGCAGTTCCAAGTTGACATTTACAGTGATGTACCATAATGAAATATAATCGATTTTTTTAGTATCGAGAAAGTTAGCAAGGGCTATTAAAGGCAAGGGCATAGGGCATTTATTTGATTGATCTTTGATTATCCAAACCACTTTTTGTTAATTACTAGATTAATTAAATTAAACGAACCAATAACTTGAGAGATCAATGTTTTTTTTTGTTTTTCTCGGAATTTCGCCAATAACAAAACAAAAAATCAACAAAAACTGTAACAAACGTCAAAACAAATAGCACGTGAAGCAACCGCAACGAAAACACAAACCGCATACAAGATGAACTCACACTGACGCGATCCTATAAGATGGCCGCACCGATTCATCGATATATTTTCGATTATGTAGTGTCCGTACCTATGGGTTAGCGTTTTAATTAACGAATACACTGAGATTTTTGTTCCGATTTATAGAGGCATTATTTATTGTGTTTTTGCAATAATAATTTACATTATTTCTAAGACCTATTATTTTCTTTTGCACCTGGGTGTATGTAATATGGTGTGAGTAGTATAGGTGAAACGGAAAATTACGAACTGTCACCCATATCATGATATCTCGGACAGCCTATAACTATTACTTATACTCGGTATAGTTTAGAAGACACCCCTCTGTGTTTTAACGCGGGGGAATTCGTGTTTTATCCAAACATGCTTGTTTTTGAATTAAATATCCAGGTCATTTAAATGTGGATTATAAATTTCAAACTAATGCATGTGTTTATACAAATTATACTGGGAATTATCAATAAATTTAACCTTTAACTTCACTGCGTTGAAATCATTTTGAAACCTGTCGATAATTTTAAGCTAAACATTGTTTTGCAATTATTGGATTTGGGAGTGTCTAGTTCTTTATGGAAAGAATATTTGTAAACTATTTAAAATAAACATTGAAATCTAATAAAACACCTCAAAATTGCGAGTTTTTTGAGCGGCCTGCTTCCACTAAGCGGTATAGATAAGTGTTGAATGAAAGCGTTGGAGCAGTAGGCCTATTCTCAGTCATTTTTATCTGTCGAACTCCATACATTTTTAGCTCGAGTTTTAGAAATCTCACTTCCATTGTTTCCCCGGAGTTAGAGGATTCAGTTTGGTCGTAGTCCATCCATCCATCCATCAGCCTGTTTCGTCCACTGCTGGAATTTCCAGGAGTTCGCAACTCTTGGCGGTCCTCCTGGAAGAAATGCCTATACTCACACACGCTGGGCGGGCAGGTTGGTGAGCGCGGTGCCGAAACCCTTGCACGCAGTGACGCCGCTGCCCGTCACCGACTGTTTTATATGTTTTATATAAGGCCCGGCAATTGGGGATGGATATACCGCCATCCATCGGACCCAGGCAATGGTGGGCCGTCTGGTTTTGCCTGAGAGCTGTTCTCTTATACCCTCCCCCGAATAACTTCGGGAGGATTTGCGAGTAAGATGGTGGTACCTCCACAGTCGAGCCCGGCATCAGCTCTACCACCTATAAATTGTTCGTCGTAGTAAAATGTAAATATTAAAAAAATATATTGTGTGTTATTTGACTCAAGACTGTTATTTATTAATTACACTCCATAAATATACATACGTCAAATCTTCTTATAATTAAATTACATTTAAAAAGTATAAATTTCACGGGATTCAGCTCCTGTATTTCAAAACCGTTTAAAACGAGAAAACCACACCCGGATACTTACTAAAATAAATCTTTATTAAAGCCGATTTTGCAGGTTTTAGTTTTAGTCTGACATACATAAAATTAAACTTAGGTATGGTTAAAACGAAGAGCCATTTTCAAGTCATCATTTTATAAACGTCAAACTAAAATTTTAGTTTGTCAGCCATATGTACTCAACTTAGTGATTTTAACTTGTTTTGGTAATTTCAAGGCACATTTTAGAGCTGTCATTTGATTGAATTTAAAAAAAATAGTTTGATTTAAGAGCGTTTAAAAGACTTGCTAATTTTAGTTGGTGTGCCCTTCAGAACAGCAATATGTATAGTTCTATCACTTAAAATTACGTTTTTTAGTAAGTTTCTTAGCTTAAAATTAAAACCTTCAAAATCGGCTTTATTATGTACATAAAACATTTATAATTAATTTCCTAATGTAGCCGCAATTTCAAAATAACAGAATTTTTGTGTGCGCTGCAGTTGATTATGGAATGAAATGAATACTTTATTTCTGCAATATAGGTACATAAATACACTTTAGATTAGTGCAAGATAGACAAGTAAAAAACTAAAGCGTTAGAGCAGGACTGAAGTATAGCATATTGTCGACGCGACTGTACTGTACGCATCGTAAATTTGTCGCTGTGACCATACACAAAGACTCTTCGATGTTTTTTTCTTGTTATAGCAGTAATTTCAGACATTAAACTCAAGCTGTTTAGACATAAAACGAATTAACTATTTAAAAAGGCATCATTTTCAAAAATAAAATCTATCGAGTCAAATGTGTCCAATTAGGTAACCGACCTGACAACGGAAAGACAAAGGTCTGAAAAACACGTGTCCAAGTTTTATATTGACCTGATAAGTAGTTGACTCAGCAAATTATAACAAAAACCGTTGAAAGACCAAAGGCAAGCCCTTAATGTGTCAACGTTGGCTATAAGTATATTGTGTTGGTAGAGGTACGAAGTAATACTATATATTCTCTGGTAGAGGTATGATCGATCACACGCTTAGGAAAAAGGTAACAAATATCAATTATTTTCTTGAGTATCCTAGACTTATTTTGACTGAGCTATCTATACAAATAATAAAGTAATAAAAATGTTGTGTCTGTACATTGAATATTTCTCAAACATTTTAATGAAATCGATTTTTAGTACTATACTGAACCATTACCATTTTTAGAATTCTTCTCAGTCTGTCTATATGTATGTGTGTTCCGTTTTAACTCGAGAATTACTCAACGAATTTGGATGCAGTTTTCTTTATTATCATCGTAGTGACCATGCTGAAAGCGGGGCAGAGATTCAATAAACGCGGGCGGAGCCGCGGGCAGACGCTAATATTACACAATTTCATTGCGATCAAACCTTTGAAAAGGTCCCTTATTGTGTGACGTCACAAACACCTAAGGCAGCATTTCTCAAAGTGTGGGTCGCAAGCAGATTTATTGTGGGTCGTGAAAAATATGAAAAATATAAAACAAGCACAAGCTTCACATCACAGGCTATGCATTTTATAGTTAAATACTACTTAACTTGAAATTCTCAAGTGTGAAATTGGGGATATGTCTATAGCGGGTCCCGAATTTGTTTTAAGTGAGTGGCGACTCTAGTAAGTTTGGGAACACTGATTTAAGGTAATTTTCCGTAGCAAATGACTATTCTTTAATAGAATAGTTACTTTGTGATTCTTAATTGCTCTGTTATAGATTATAGCTGCTAAATTATTATATTTTTGTTTATTAGAAATAAATCAGCAGTACTAGCTCAGGGGTAGAACGCCGGCCTCTCAGTCATGAGACCCAGGTTCGATCCCCGGTCGGGCATGCACCAATGAGTTTTTCGGAATTTATGTGCATACTATTTGTTCTTACTTACCACTTGCTGCTTGCTGAACGCTGAAGGAAAACACCGTGAGGAAACCTGCACGCACTAAGAAGCGTGTATTTATGCCCGAAGAACGGCGATAGGGCTCACCACCCATCACGCTTGGACGTAATAATCGTCGGTGGAACGCGGGTGTACCGAGTGTGGACTCTGTGTCTTGCATTTCACAGTTCACACTCAGAACACCAATGGCACCCCCTTGGGGATCCATGTCTTGGCGATATATTTATATACAGGTTGTAAATAGAGTGCGACCGTTAAATAAAACCACACACTTATCATACTGAACAACTATTCGAAAAATAAACCCGCGCAAATCGTCAGAGAAAAAGATATTCAACTGTAACTCAAAGACTTTATCTCGTAGGAGGAAGGTCTATTTTAGAACGCTGCACCGGAACAGCTGTTTCACGGACGACGCTCTCTCGAAACTTGCCCGTATGTCGGTGCATTAGGGTTCACGCAGTTTTGTTTGGAACTCAATTATTTCCTAAACTAAGGGTGTCCGCGGGTATGACTATTGGGAAAAGTGGTTTAGTAAAGTCAGTAGAATATGTGGTTTCATTTAATGGTCGCAGTCTATTTACATCTGGTATATTATTATATTTATATTAGAAATACAAAGAAACAACGACAAGCGTGCTACCGACTACGCCGCCGCGCCGCCGCCGAGGTTCCAAGCTAGACCGTTCAACTCACGCAGATAAAATTGTTAGTAATAAAGTCGATTTTGAAAGCTTTAATTTTAGTTCTAGTGCTGTCAAAACTTAAAGGTAATATATCTTCTGTTGTTAACAGTAAAGAACTATTTTGGAATGAAGAAAATTTAGTTTTGACAGCACTAAAACTAAAATTAAAGCCTTCAGAATCGGCTTTAAACTTGAACTTAGGCTTCATCTTCTGTCCCTTTAGGTATGATTTTCTAGCAAGTCCTGTTTTCTTTTTTATCTTATTTCCTTTGACTGTTCTGTGTGTTATCATCAGTCTTATCTTATTCTTATTAGTTCTTATTCTCTCGTTACTCATTCGGTAGTATATCTAATGAGTCGTAGTCACTCTGTTTTTTTTATGTTCGTCACGTGACACCCACAGCATTTTTAAAATTATTTTATTTTATTTTTAGCCTTATGTCCTTGTTATATCTTTGTACAATATACAGTATCTATTTAGTCTCTGCCTACCCTTCTGGGAGACAGGCGTGAGTATATGTATGTATGTTCAAACAAGAGATAATAAATTATGTTTTTTCGGAACCTATCCTCTTAATTTACTATAATTAATATCGTCTGGCAACATAACCAAAAAGAAAATCTCGACTAACCAAAAAGGTCAGAGAAACGTAGACTAAAGTTGATCGACCGTTTGCTGTAAACACAACCTCAGTTAACCTCTCAACTAGTAAATAAATAAATAACTAGTGGAATTTTATCTGCGTGAAGCTTGGAAAATGGCCAAAGCGTCCGCTCACATTCGGGTTAACGGATGCCATAGTAATATAGTTCTTATTTCGAAAGTTGTAGAGTACAGTTACTTCTGTTAAGCAAACAAGGAAAGAAAGTTTTTAGAGTTCTGCACCCAAAAGTCCTCAGTATGTCAGGTCTCTAGCTTCCAGACGGAATGGGGTACAGATCTGAAATTTCGATATGTTACGTAAAATGTTGACCCGAAACCGGGGTAGAATTTAAATTAAATTAATTATTCAGGGGAGGTGGTTTGGATAGGGTGGGTGGTTTTTAGCCCATTATTGGGAGTCAAATTTTTATAGAACTTATTAAAGTAGAGTACGATTTTTTTTTATCTGCCATGTTCAAGAAATGGGGGCCATCAAAGTTGTCAGTTTCCGACCATTTTTGTTCCGGGGTCTACTTCAAAAACTAAACTAGTTAGGAATTTCGAATTTCCTATATATAGGGTGGAATTAAATCAACCGACCAAATTCATACTGGAGACTCGGTTAGTGATCAAGAACTACGTTCAGTAATCTTTTGGCCAGTTTCGAAAAATATTTTTTTTGCTCCCGTACTGGTTGGACTAGTTTAAGTACAATTCCCAGTGCAGGCACTACAGGGCAACAATTTTTTTTTTTAGATATTCACCTTGAGCTTCATTAAACCTAATTCCTGATGACTGACCGAGTCTCCAGAATGAATTTGGTCGGTTGATTTAATTTCTTATGTGCCTTAGAGGTACTGTATTTAAACAACAAATACTGAAAACACTGATTTTAATATACATAGGTTTACGTACCCGAGATCTCGACCAACGTAATTTTGTACTTTTGTTTTATACTCTTAGTTAAATGGTACGGAATCCTCAGGGCGCCAGTCATCCTCGCACTTGACCGGTTTTTTTTTGTTTTACACCACAAAGAAATATTATATGAAATAGTCGAAAAAATAAGATAATGCAATGCAATTTAAAATGTTCTGATGTGAAAGCAGCATTGTATAACGGAACGTAATTCTGATCGTTTCTCTCGTATGGTCTTTTTACACAGACTATGGCTGTATTGTCGATGTCTTTTTATTATCTTCTAGCCTTTGCTCGCGGCTCCGCCCCCGTTTATTCACTCTTTGCACCGCCGGGCGGGCGTTATTTTATAAACACCCCTTATAAACTGTTGTTGTGTGTTGAACAGAGTTGCTACGGTGATAATAATAAAAAATCGCATCCAAATCCGTTGAGTGGTCGAGTTAAAACGGAAAATACATACAGACAGACTTAAAATTGTGGTCTTGGCCTCAGTAACACCAATAAATAATCCATTTCATTTATAATTTTGCAAAATTATTTACGAGTTTCTTACCAAGTAGGTACGTACTTTATTATTAGTACAGTACCAATTCATTTAAAATTTCGCGAAAATATTCAATGTACAGACGTGTCTTTTGTTCTTCGTGACCTTTTACTACTTTATTATTAGTATAGATAATAATAATAACATAATAAATAAATATTTTTTATTTACTTATTTAGTATTTCAATTATTATAATTAATTTTATATATTTACAAAAAACACGCTATATGACCAGATATCAAGGGAATAAAAATAAAAATAAACTATAATATTACGCGATAAAATGTTCAAATGGTCTGTCAATCATCTACATCATTTGAACATTTTATCACGTAATATTATAGTTTATTTTTATTCCGCTGATATCTGGTCATACAGCGTGTTTTTTGTAAATATATAAAAATATAAAATGAAAATATAATAAAAATATATAATTATAAAATAGTATGTAGATAGATAAATTAGATTAAATTAATATAAATGGAAAATAAAAATGAGTTTATTTTGAATTTCACTGAGAATCTAGATTCGTGGCAGCGTGTCCGGCCGAGTTCTAAAAGAAAATGCCGGCCTCTAGCCGAAAGGAAATTTAAAAATCACTATATTTATCAGTGATTGACTGACTGACTCACTCATATAAAACCTAAACCACTTCCAGGGGACAGATAACGGTAGGCCATTTAGTGTATACAAAGGAAAAATTTGGAAAATTTATTATTTTTAATTATTCCGGAAGTTATTAGTGACCAACTTAAAAAGACCCGTTGAACACATAGAATTTAATAGTTCGTACGTGTCAAGTTAAGTTGGATATTATAATTATTTCGTAGACTATTTCGTGTTTTAAACTCTACTCTGAGGGCATATTTTTACCTATCAAAATTTGTATTTATTTATGTATAGGAATCTATTTTTTAATAAAACCTATTTTATTTTAAATATTATGTATTTTAAGTACAGTTTAAGTATTAACATATATTCTTTTTATGCATATGTTACCCATAGTTATTAATTTAGAGTAGTATCTTCATTTAATTTGTAATTTTTATGTTTTTACTCTTCTTGCACGCCCACCTACCTATTTATCTTGTACCATCTGTGGGTTGACTGGTAGAAAATGCTTTATGCATTAAGTCCTCCTTTTTGTACTTATTTTTGTGCAATAAAGTATTGATGATGATGATGATGATGATGATGATGATGATGATGATGATGATGATGATGATGATGATGATGATGATGATGATGATGATGATGATGATGATGATGATGATGATGATGATGATGATGATGATGATGATGATGATGATGATGATGATGATGATGATGATGATGATGATGATGATGATGATGATGATGATGATGATGATGATGATGATGATGATGATGATGATGATGATGATGATGATGATGATGATGATGATGATGATGATGATGATGATGATGATGATGATGATGATGATGATGATGATGATGATGATGAATAAAGTAGTAAAAAGGTCGCGTCTGTACATTGAATATTTTCCCAAAATTTTAAATGAAATGGGTTATTTATTAGTACCTATTGTACTGAGGCCAAAACCAAAGTTTTTAGAGTTTTTGTCTGTCTGTCTGTATGTCCCGTTATAACTCAAGAACCGCTCAATGGATTTGGATGCGTTTTTTTTATTATCATCTTAGTGACCCTGGTCAACATATAAGCTAAAATAGGTGTTCATAAAATAACGCCACAGCCGAATAAGGGGCAAAGATTGAAAAAATGCGGGCGGGGCCACGGCAAAGGCTAGTTTTTTATATTTTCCAATGCAAGTAGACAATAATATTTTAAGGTGTTAAAATGTGCTTGTTTGTATGTAGGTATACAGGAATAGAAGGAACTAGGAAGTAACCTGTAGAACCACTCAACCGATTTACATAAATACTTCACTGCAATGATGTTATAAAATTTCTAACCTCGTTGCTTCACTGTTATATTATCTGTCACATTATTATAAATGCGAAAGTTTGTGTGTGTGTGTGTGTGTATGTTTATTACTCTTTCACGCTGAAACGGTACGACGGATTTGGATGAAATTTAGAATGGATGTAGCTTATACCCTTACTTAACACATAGGCTACTTTTTATCCCGGGAAAAAGAATGTCGTTAAACCGAATAACACGCGGGCGGAGCCACGGGCAAAAGCTAGTATTATTATAAATAACATACTTTTATTGTTTACTTGGAAATAGGCAATAGTTTTTTCCCTGGGGACGGACACGTGGGTAATCTCTGGAGGAAGTCTGAAACTATTAAACCGACTTTGTTTTTTTTTTCTCTCTTTACTTGGGCAAAGACCATTTATATTTTGTTTTCTGAGGACATGCTGTTCTCTGGATATAATCATTAATTTAATTCGCGCGGTTGAAACTACAAAACAACTTTACATAAATCAATGATTATCCCACCAAAAACATAAATGTGAAAAAGGGACCGAGTTCAGTATAAAGACAATGCGGGATTGTCGGCTTCGCCGTTGGGACCTTAAGAAACTTTCTTATAAAACAATTTTTTCGCCAAAAATTGAATTGGAATCAAATTGTCATGACTGCAATAATGTATTAAACTCTTCACTTGCTTTAAAAGTTTGTTAGGGTCCTTGCTACTAACTATATTGAACTTGGCAAGTTTTCTTAGTCATTTATTTGCATATATAACGTAACTTTAAAACGTTTTAGCTTTAGCTGTAAAATTAATGTGCCACACGCAAATTGAACCCTACCTCTTGGTTAGCAGGTAGCGCTCTACCCAACGTTGCCGACTTGGCTGTACCACTTAGCCATAAATATTATAGTACCAGAAGCGCCTTACCATAAGTTTAGGATGTGAAACCACAACCCGTAAGTCGAAGTATATGGGGGTCCTTCTTCCGACCTTCGCTTCTATGTCTCCTAGTCTCACGGCTCCAGCATCGAATAACTGGATGGCTAACTCTTCCAGGCATCTTTTAAGCATATTTGATGCTTTGAGGATTCAAAGAGTTCGTATTGAAAAAGTTTGGTTTGAATTTAGAATCACTGTCTACAAGGTCATTGTTTTCGTAAATAAATAAAAAGTGGCCAGTATTTCCTTTTCACTGACTTGCAATTGTTTTTACACTTAACACTGGTGTTCTTTTTTTAAAACTTTTCGAATAAACATACAGCACGGAACTTGGATTGGAGTTCCTGCGATTTACAAAACACACACAAGCAATCGAGAAGTATCTCGAAGAATCAGTGAATGAGTCAGGCATCAACTGAGTGGAATCCGATATCGTTTTTATAATGTTACCTATACAATATACAATCCATAGCTCTAATGAGGTGAGGGGTACTCTTATATAGAGATAAAACCGGACTAAACTTTTTACATAACGGTGGAAATCTTTATTATTGTCGTTTTAATGGAATTTTTGGTAGCTTTTAGGGTTCTCTCGAAAATGAAAGCCTTTCAAGCGAAACCTCGGAGTCAGTCTGTCGACGGCATTATACTGCGTTATATTATAACACGGGCACCGGTTCATAGTCGTAGACCCACGTTTCACCGACGATTATTCCGCCCCAGCGTGATGGGTGGTGAGTCGTAGCGCCGCCGTATGTCGGGCATAAACATCGACGGACCGGACACAAATGTGCCCCTACGGGAATTCAACCTGCGACCTCCGGATTTGTGTTCGAGTACCATAAGACCACAGACGCAGCATTACTTACTCTATATCTATTATAAATAAGCATGCAGGTGCTGACGGTGGTAGAGCTGATGCCGGGCTCGACTGTGGAGGTACCACCATCTTACTCGCAAATACTCCCGAAGTTATTCGGGGGAGAGTAAGAGAACAGCTCTCAGGCAAAACCAGGCGGCCCACCATTGCCGGGGACCGATGGATGGCGGTATATCCATCTCTAATTGCCAGGCCTTAAAACAGACTGGTGACGGGCAGCGGCGTCACTGGTGCAAGGGTTTCGGCACCGCGCTCAAAAACCCGCCTGCCCAGCGTGTGTGAGTATGGGCATTTCTTCCAGAAGGACCGCCAAGAGTAGTGAAATCCTAGAAAAGCCTTTGTCCAGCAGTGGACGAAACAGGCTGATAGATGGATGGAGGTGCTGAAGCAGTAGGTATAGTACAGCAAAGAAAAATGTGGGAAATGTTCTGAGACACCATATTTTGATTATGTAATTTGGCCAAGTGCGAGTCGTTCCCGCGCACAATGGGTTCCGAACCACCACAAAATACTGTACAGAAACCAAAAACTTATAAGTAAAATAACAACAATATAAACGCCGCCGTAGCAACATCAAGACGACAATGTCACAAGTCGCGATAATGATGGCGTCTGACAAACCCTTTTGTACGGAACCCTGATTTTAATTATTTGTTGTCTTTCTTTAGCGTTGTACAACAGACTGACTTATTTTGAAACCTGTAAGTACTTCCATCTTTTAAGAGTTGAAATGACTAGTAAATTTCCAAAACTGCTATTTTTCAAGGGTTTTTGTTTTGAGGTCATGGGGGTGTAATTATTTTTAAATTTTCATTATTTGCCGTGATCATAGATAAAATTTATCTATGCCGTGATAGAGGTCTTAGTGACACGTATTCTGTGAAAATTTCAACTTACGGCTGAAGCTGTAGACCCCAGACAGACGGACAGACAGCGGAGGCTGAGTAATAGGGTCTCGTTTGTCACCCTTCGGGTACGGAATCCTAAAAACCACTTCGGATAACAAACATAGCTGCTGCGAAAGCTTTTAAAGTAAACTAAATGCATACGAACTATAAAGAAACAGGAGCCATTAGCACCAGACATTTAGACGAGTGTTCGTAGAAAAAATAGTTTGGCCAAGTGCGAGTCAGACCCGCGCAGAACGGGTTCCATCCATCCGTCAGCTGTGTTGGTCCATTGCTGGACTGAGCCACTCTTGACTTCCATACCACCAAACAAAACGGGAACGAAATATAAAATATGGTAAATAAAAACACTACTCGTAGATATAGAATAGAATAATGTTTATTTGGTACATAAAAATAACGTTCTACAAGCAATTAAAAGAAACGAAAAGTTAGCACAGAATGTGCCAAAAAGGTCTCCGCTCAGCTTAACGATCCACAGCACCGATTTTCAGCGGATGCCTATTACTTATATACTAAACATAATTATCATACCTAAATACAATATTAAACATAACAAATAAATTTAGAATATTGCACAATAACAAATACTATATGTTCGTTTCTTTAAAGAAATCTCAAAATTTCTATACTTATTTAATTAACTGTTTATATAACTAATAATGTTAAGGTGTAATGTTTCGAGCTCAGTGTAAAGTGCATAACATAAGTTTGTTTACCTTATTTTAAAATAAAATGTATGAAATAAAATAGTGTCATCTTATTTTGCGACTATTGTTGAACAATTACCAGGGGTTTTAGCAGAATTGCGTCATTTTATGCATTACGTTGTAAATGAATGGGTATACAAACTTAAAAGCGTGTTCATTTACAACGTAATACATAAAATTACAAAATTTGGTAGAAAAGCATAATCGACACTAAACAATGGTCGCGAAATGCCATATATCACATTTATTTAGTACTTTTTATGCAATAGTAAGTAAAAACAATCATAAGTTGTGCATTTTGCACCGAGCTCTAAACGTTCCCCCTTAATTGAATACAACAAAAAGGAAAAGGAAAAGCTCACAAAAAGCAAATTGTTGATGTAGGTATATCAACATATAATTAATAATACACTATGCGTAGAAAGTTACGCTACTTGTTTTTTTGTATCACTAGTAAATATTGTTTATATTATAGTAGCAATACACACAAAACAAGCCGGTAAAATGGTAGCGCCTGACAAACAATTCGACCCCGCTGAGTATGGAAGGAACACAGTGGACGAACACAGCTGATGGATGGATAGATGGTGGTTTTCCTTTCGAATATGTTCATTAATCCGACCAACTTTGGAACTTGTATGTATTTACCATCTATGAGAGATCTCAAACAAATAAAGATACAAAAATAAATGTATGCGTTGCTGCTAGCAGTGCACTGATAAGATCTGTGATCCAGGCTTTTCAAGAAGATTCCTCTGAATCTAAATGATTATTGTAGCAGTATTTTTATTTGATTTACGAGTATTAAGATTACAAAAAAGAGTTATATGTAATTATTTTGTAAATTTCGCCGCAACACAGTTCTATCTGACATGTTGTCGACGAGATCGAACCTTGTTGTTTTCAAAATTGTTTCTCACGAGGGTTACAGGGTTCTATGTGACTTAGAACCCAGAATGTAAAGGAACAAATCGTGCTTTTAAGATTAGTCAAGACACCAAGGTTCTATCTGTTCTGAAATTTCAACAAATTAGCATATTTTTCATGAAAAAACAAAAGGACACATTTCAAAACCTATAACAATAAATTGAGTTAGTAAATAACATCAATAATTAGCAATAAAATTTCAAACTTTGAATTGCTCATTCCCAAAACCAGACACGGAGTCACATGAAACGCTGTTACTCTGAGTGTATTTTTGAATCATTCGAATTTCAATTCCGCTCCGCTTCTTAATTTATTTAAATGTAAACCTAACACGCTCTGTACCTAATTTTGATTATTAAATTGTCTTCCAATGTCTACCCACTGCAACAACGATTCGATATTTGAAGCGACCAATCCAGCGAACATATTCAACTTTATCATGTGATAGTCACGTGACCTCCAGCGGTACTGCATCCGAAAATAAAAGATTGCCGCTAGAGGCATAGCATACACTTCCTTAAAAAAACTTTTGTGTACGGGGAAACCCCCGGGTTTGACATTTATCTATTTTTTTTCTGTTATAGAGGCCATAGTAACACGTAAATAATCTGTGAAAATTTCAACTGTCTATTTATTACAGTTGAAGCAGCATCTGTATTCCTGTGATAGACAGACGGACAGTAATAGGGTCCCGTGTAGCACCCTTCGGGTACGGAATCCTAAAAACCACTTTAGATAACAAACAAAACTGCTGTATAAACAAATACCTACGAACTATAAAGAAACCGGAACTATCAGCATCATAAACATTTTGATGCGTGTCCGCGCCGAATGAAAATCATCTGGCCAAGTGCGAGTCGGACTTGCGCACACAGGGTTCTGTACCACCTCACCCTAAAAACATTATGGTACATAACAACATGTAGAAGACGACGTAGGTAGTAAAAACGGAGATTTTGAACAAGTAGTACTCCCAAACTACAATAGATATGGTTTTGAAATAAATACATGTTATAAACAAAGCCTTTTCTAAAGCGATGTAACATCCCAAAACGCGATAAAAAAATAGGCTCGATCGAAAAAGGTTGCAAAGTGAAGACTATTTTTTAATTTCAAACAAGCAGTCTGTCGAAACTAATTAAGTAAAAATAAGAATGATTACTGTTTAAAACATATTAACCAATTACCTAAGGGATAGCGGGATAGCACAGTGATTTTTTAAAAAACGCACTTGTTTGAATTAGTATTAAATTTGATTCATTGAAAAACAGCATTATCCACTCTCTTCTTGATTTACCGCTCTGCTCAGACGCGCGCTTTTTCAGATATGCTTATCTCTTTCGTTGTGCGATTTTTTTATGTTGAAAATTGTTCTACACAGAGTGTAAATGCAAAGTCAAGAATCTCTTTAGGGTATGAAAGTATACACGATTCTAATGTCATTACGAGAAAAAAAATATACCACGAATTTTCACCAAATATTCCATCATTTTTCTAAGCCTCCTCCTCCCCACACACCGAATTGCACCCCGCAACCCGCACCCCTCATCCGAGTGGCCAGCGACCAGTGAGGGTGTCCACGCGATTAGTGTATTTTGAGTAAAGAAAATCGTCTTATTATGAGGTACTGGTACTTTATTTAGAGGTCCCAGTATTTAAAATAATATCTTTACCGATCATACTAACACACCCTTAAAGGATTCTTGCCTTTGCTTTTACACCCAGTATATAGGGATACTCTATGATCTCTTAATTTTTTTCACTTTGAATTATAGGGCTGTAACAAGACGTTTTTGGGGGTTTAAATAGAAATAATTGAAAAAAAAAAGAATTTCCGTTTAGTATCATGAAAATAAGCTCTGTGAACACTCTGTATCTGTATATTTCAAACATATACGCAATATTGTACTTAGATAGCTATGGGATGTTAGAGTAATTCTGTAAATAGATCGATACCTACCTTCTGTTACATAAGGACTTGTTTACCTCGTTATCTCAACAAACCTTGACCTTCGATTTTATTTTATAGATCGTTTCCCTCCGATTCCGACATTAGCGAAACGTGATACTGAACACTTACCAAGCCTCCAATATGAATGTGGGTGGATAAATTAATTTCTACTATATTTGATCATGATAATTTGACCATGTGATATGCCTGGCAAGAGTAAAAATGTTGAATAATGCGCTGTTTTTAGGGTTTGTAGTCCGAAAAGGAATCCTTATAGTTTCGCCATGTCCGTCTTCCCGTCTGTCCGCGGCTTGGCTTAGTACTAGAAAGCTGTAATTTGGTGTGGGTATACATATCAATTACGCCACCAAAATCATTTAAAAAAATCTCGAAAAAAAATCATATGCGTATCTCCCATACACGATAATTGGGGATGAATTTTTTTTCTCGTCTCTCCCATAGTGTGGGGTATCGTTGAATAGGTCATTTAAAAACATTATGGGTTTTTGAACACCATTTTTAGATTTAGGGATCCGTTGGCGAAATATTAAGCTTTAAAGTGCTAATTTTCGTTAGAGTCAAGTGTCCCCCCCTGCCGGCTAAACGGTTGTTTATGGATATGTGGAAAAAATCTCAGAAGTAGTATTACGGGTGTAAAAACAAAGGGAAGAATCCTGTAAGGGTGTGTTAGTATGATCGGTAAAGATATTATTTTAAATACTGGGATCTCTAAATAAAGTACCAGTACCTCATAATAAGACGATTTTCTTTACCAAAAATACACTAATCGCGTGGACACCCTCACTGGTCGCTGGCCACTCGGATGAGGGGTGCGGGTTGCGGGGTGCAATTATGTGCGTGGAGAGGCCGGTGAGCTGCGTAGCCATAGCTTAGAAAAATGATGGAATTTTTGGTGAAAATTCAAGGTATATTTTTTTTTTCTCGTAATGACATCAGAATCGTGTTTACTTTCATACCCTAAAGGGATTCTTGACTTTGCATTTACACCCTGTATAATTAATTTAGAAGGAAAACTATCGCAGCTAAGTAGGCTTCACATGTTTACGAGTACAGGTCGCGCTAAACTTTTAGTCCCCTCTAACACGACAATGTATGGGCCGTTCTTCTAAATGTATGGGACTAGAAGTTTGGCGCGGTCTGTATTAGTAGACCAACTTATAAAATGTACCGGTCAACCACGGAATCCTACACTGCGCGTGGCCCGACACCCACTTGACCGGTTTTTCGTTATATTTCCCGACAGATATATAAGGTGACTTTAATTTATGCAGCCAAACTCATACTGAAGACTTCGTAAGTTAAAAATTCGTAAATTATTCTTTTCGTGTTCCTTACAAACGCAAGTCCAGCCCCGAGTCAATTACTATGGGACGTCAAGATTTTATTTTGCGAAATTAGCAAAAAGTGTTATCGATCCGTGTTACTGATCACTTACCTAGCCTCCAGTATGAGTTTGCTGTATAAATTGAAGTCACATTATATAAAATGTTGCGTTATGTTTTGAATATTTATCTACAGGTACAAAAGCTTCTTTCTGCAGAACAGGGAAAAACCATTTCGAAAACTACTCTTGTTTGTACAGTTATAGTACCTATATTATTGTTGAGGGGTGGAAAGGAGGGTATTACTGACGAGGTGAGTTATCATATCGGAGACTTGCCGAGGCCTGCTATCAAGTCGGGCAATACCATTTATGGTGACTTTCGTTTATATTGCCAAATTCATACTGGAGACTCGGTAAGTGGTCAGGACCAAGGTTCAAATAGCCTTTCTGTGAAATACGAATTGCGACTTCCTATACTAATTAAGTCGAGGTTGTTCTTGAACAAGTACAGAGACACAAAAAAATAATTTTTGGTATTTTGCAAATAGGGTATTCTTAGTCCTGACCACTTACCGAGTCTCTGGTATGAATTTGGTCATATAAGCAAAAGTCACCTTATACTATATTAAACCTATATATAAAAGAAAGGAAACTCTAGTAATTTTGCTGTATCACAAGAATTTTCACATGTATATGTTTGAAAAATGTCATAGCCTTTGCAACACCCTTCCTATATAGGTAGAGTTACTTTTGCTATTGACGGAACTTTGTTCAGTTTTACGATTGATTTACCTACTAATTAAATTCATATCACTGCGGTATAGAAAATCAGAAAAGTAAATTCAAACCCGCGTAGAGCAACCGCCCGGTAAGCGAGAGGTCCCAGGTTCTAATTCCGGTTCAGAGCTCCTCACGTCCAGATTTACTTTTCTGACTTTCTATACCGCAGTGATATAAATTTAATTTGTTTTCTTCCTGCGATGGATAAATCGCCAAGTGTTTAAAAATATATAAATTTATTTCTATCATAGTTTTGATTTAGCTACCTTTAATTTAATGGAACGACACTCAGGCCTGTTTAATTTTTATTTACCAAAGCAGTTTTCTTTAGATAGAAGTTTCTACTTTCTACACGTTAGCAAAAGGAACAATTATTAGGAGCCTATGACAGTTTGACATAATCTGTAAATTTTGACACATTTCCCCGCCTTGATGGGAAAGTATTTTTAAACTTCAAAGTCTTGAGACATAATGTAAGTTAAGTTCAATTTTACATTTTTCTGACCATTGTAATTTCTGTCACTTTTGACAAATACGTATATTTCCGCTTCCTATCGGCCGACGGCGTAAACTTAGGCAGAGGTTTTCAGACAAAATTGTTAATCACATACAAACTTCAAAGTTTTGAAACATAAAACTATATTATTTAAATATTTCTTGACCCTTGAAAAGAGCCATCAACAGGAAAAAATTCCAAGGCAGATTTGGATGGTGTTAAAAGGGATATGTACCTATTGATTTTTCTCAGTGAAAACCTATGTAAAAAGTTCCTAATATTCCGTAGTTCAAATTTGATGAGATTTAATCACTCCACTTTACATCGCATGACATTTATCATACTGTAAACAAAAGTCGAACGATTCATATTGGGAGTAACAAATATTGCCAGGACAGCCGTCCAGGAATAGTGTTTGAAAACTGAAATTTTCACGAAAAAGCGAGATTATGACGAAGTATTTTGAAACAATTACAGAAGTCTCTCGACGAAAAGTAAAAAACTTGACAGAATATAAAGAAAACTTAAAATAACAAATTGTAAGCTTAAAAATTTAATAAATGTTTAAAATAAAAGTAGAAGCCAATTAAATAGAAAACCTTAAGATAAATTGTAATGTTACACTTAAAATAATTTAGCTAAAACATTATTTTACACCGCTGATTACTGATAAGCCAAAACGCCTAATTTTTGATACTATTTTATTCCGTGCCAATATGTAGATACCTAAATTTTAGACAAATAGATGATGTAGGCACCTTTTCTTTGGAACAGAGGTGCAATTGTGTAAGACAATGGTATTCAAATTGATTGTCATGGCTATTCGGCTAAGAAAATTAGCCCGTTTGACAATTGAAATCGTACTACGAGTATACGTTCAACAACAAAACAAGATTCATGAATATTACAAGATTCATGAATATGAATGTACGATTTCATTTTGTCAAACGGGCTAATTTGCTTAGCCGAATAGCCATATGACAATCAATTTGAATACCATTGTCTTACACAACTGCACCTCAGATGTTTATTTCTTTTGCGATATCGGATTTATCTCTACAGCTAAAGTTATACGAATAGACGAGCGCTGCCACCAGTCTTCGATTTTAGCGTCTAAAAAGCAGATAAGAAAGAGATTCGTCATTTCATTGGCCCATTATCCATAATTTACCTTGACCAAGATCTTGCGGCTCAATAAGTACCCACCATTGTCTATGGTGTCTACAACCATCTGGTGTTCTATTACTACCTTTATTACCATCACTTAAGATCTACTTAATACTGAATCGACGAGGTAAACCCAGCGGATTTGTACACCACTATAATTTTAGCCATGCTTTTGGTATCAATGTAAAACTACTTTTATTACTGAGTATTAAGGTTCACTTATTATCGTGGTTGTATAATCAGAACGTTTTGCTTTTTGCTCGATTTTGGCCAGTCTGCACCGAGTAGCGGTATCGCAGATATAGTCAGCCTAGTGTGGATTGGCCGCTGTCTGCATTGTACGCTTAAGAGTCAACATGACGCAAGAAAAAAAAGTTTAATGTTTTTCGATTGTAGTTTTCTGAAGAAGCTATAAGGTCCATCCTTTGAAAAAAATATATGACGCTGAGTGTTATAATTAAATTAATCAAATATTCAATCCAGAAAAAAAAAATTGTAAACCTCAGTTTTCATGATATTTCATGTTTAAAAAATTCATTTCTCATATATTATTCAACAGATTCGCTTGGTTTTTATATAGTAAAATAGGTATTATTGATACCTATTGCAGTTACCTAAAATTGTAGTTTTTACGGCAAACATAGATAAAGAAATCTAAATAATATGTCTTTTTCTCGAACGCGAGGCATTTCTGTTATCGTAACTGCCAGAACGAAGAGCGTGCGATTGTTGACTAAAATACAACGTATTAAATGTTGTTTTCGCCTGATGTAATAAATGTGTTAAATCTTGGCTTTGCCATATCCTTAAACTATGAGATTATCGAAATTGCGATCGCTTACTTATTTAGAATTTATATTCTTTATTTTATACGTAAATGTAAACAATGGCTAGATTTTCAGTTGCTAAAAACCAAAAACTTTTACGATGGAGCCAACCCTAAGATCTCAAAAAACAACAGTTCTATTTTTGGTAAAGTTGTAATGTACCTTTTCTGTGGAACAGCAATTTTTATTTGACTACTAGCTTTTGCCCGCGGCTCCGCCCGCGTCAAAGAGATTTTCGTGGAAATAAGGAAAACAAAAGAATATGATTTTTTGAACGACAATATGCAACGGTCACCATGTTTTACCAAAGTGCTAAACCAAACAAATAAGTCCAAACTTGAAGGGCCTGCTGTTGTCCGTTGAGGAGATCCCGTACCCATCTTCCAGTCCCATCATCAGACCATGGTCACCACGTTTTACCAAAGTGCAAATGAAGACCAATCGAATAAGCCCAAACTCGAAGGGTCTGCTGTTGTCCGTTGAGGAGATCCCATAATCACCTTCCAGTCCCATCAGCAGACCCTATCACCATGTTTTATCAAAGTGCTAATAAATACCAATCGAATAAGTCCAAATTCAAAGTGTCTGCTGTTGTCCGTTGAGGAGATCCAGTACCTACCTTCCAGTGCCCATCATCAGACCCTGGTCACTATGTTTTACCAAAGTGCTAATAAAGACCAAAAAAATAAGCCCAAACTCGATGGGTCTGCTGTTATCCATTGAGGAGATCCCGTACCCACCTCCCACAGTCCCGTCATTAGATCCTGGTCACCATGTTCTACAAAAATACTCATCAATACCGATCAAATAAACTTAAAGAAATGCCTTATCTTTCAGTGAAAACTGCATCAAAATCCATTGATTGGTTCTCAAGTTATAAGCGAACGAACAGACGGACAGACAGACAGACCGACGTTATATTTTATATGTATAGAGAAGAAGATAGAGAAGAAGATAGAGAAGAAGATTTCAGGTTAAGGGTATGGATGACCTCAGACTGAAAACCTCATTTAACTGAACTGAACGTTTACAGGCCTTGAATGTTTTTTCTATCACATTTAATTTCTTCTTACCTGCTTTTTACAATTTAAGCTAGTATAAGAAAAAAACATAATTGGCGTCTGTTTAGATTATCAGTAATTTTTGATAACTATGTGCTGTGGATTTTTGTTAGTGTAATAAAACAAAATTTCTATTAAAATTGTAGCTTTTAGCGCCAATAGGATATTTTACCTCTAGCATGTTTTCATTGTAAGGTGGTAGAGCTGATGCCGTGTAAAGCAGCCAATTCTCAACGGCCTGACTATATGGAGTGTCGGGCGAAAATTATAGCAGGAAAATAATTAGCGATGTTTTATTTATACCGAACATCGGACCATTGTGCACTCGAGTGACATACATTCGTTCTCTTAGCCCTTCAAGTGGAAACATGTCTTCACGAAGTTCACGGACGATTTCTTTTTGTCCCTAATTGTTATGTAGGGCTTTATCGCCGTCGCCGCACTTCGGGCATAAGTATACTTGCTTTTTAGTGCATGGAGGTTTGACTCACTTCAGCGTTCAGCGAGTGGTAAATATACCGGGTGTAAATAGAGTGCGACCATTAAATGAAACCACATATTCTACCGACCCTACTGAACCACTTTTCCCAAGAGTCATACCTGCGGTTTAGTAGTTTAGGAAATAATTGAGTTCCAAACAAAAACGTATGAAACCTAACGCACCGACATACGGGCGAGTTTAGAGAGAACGTCGTCCGTGAAACCTGAAGCTGTTGAAGGACGACGCTCTCACTAAACTCGCATTTTTGTTTGGAACTCAATTATTTCCTAAACTACTAAACCGCAGGTATGACTCTTGGGAAAAGTGGTTCAGTAGGGTCGGTAGAATATGTGGTTTCATTTAATGGTCGCACTCTATTTACACCCGGTATATCTACTACAAAGCTAATTGTTGCATGGTCTACCGGCAGGATAAGAAATCAGCCAAGGGGGACTAGCACTCGCACCCTGAGGGTTCCGTACCATTCGGATAAGATAAGGGGGGGTTATCCCGACTTTGCCTATTTTAAAATTAATTTTAAACCAATAAAAAGCGACGATTAAATTTTGCAAAAAATATATGTCATATCTCACTCTTTGATCTTAATATTTCGGCTGTTCGATACACGATTACTTACATTTGCTTCGATCCAAATAAACCGCAAATATAGGTCTAAACCATGATCTAAATATAATTTCATATTTAGGCATTATATCTATTTATAGTTTATTTATGTATTAACTTATTTATTCATTGAATTATGTAGGTATGTATATACAATATTTTAATTTTTTACTTATGTTAGTATATATTTGGCTAGGCATTATATTTATTTGTGGTCTATTCAGTTTATTTATCAACTTATTTATTAATTGCATTATGTATAATAATATTCTTATTCCAATAAGTCTTCATTTTATGCATATGCATAACTTTAGTAGCCCAACTTATATACAGTTTTTTTTTATATTTCCCGTATCATATTTGTTTCATCATAAAATATTATTTTCATACAGATTAGATTTGACATGTAAATGTATACTTGTAAACAATTTGAATCTTTGAATCTTTTCATTGGAGCTATATTAAGTTTTGGACAATAAAAATTATACTAAAATAAATGTTGTGAAAAATGTGGTATAAAACGGCCGTCATATTAAAAACTCATCTCTCAAATTCCAAAATCCTACTAATATTATAAATGCGAAAGTTTGTGTGTGTGTATGTTTGTTACTCTTTCACGCTGAAACGGCTGAATGGATTTGGATCAAATTTAGAATGGATATAGCTTATACCCCAACTTAACACATAGGTTACTTTTTATCCCGAAAAAAAGCATGTCGTTAAACCGAATAACACGCGGGTGGAGCCGCGGGCAAAAAGGCTATAAAGGGCTTGGTAAAATAACGTTCAAGCTGAAAACGGGACAGAGATGAAATAAACACGGACGAAGCCGCTAGTAATAAATAAAAACACCTCAAAACCGCGAGTTTTCTGAGCGGCCCGCACCCACGTGCAAAATTATGGGTCTATTTCGATAAAAATGGCACTTTTTGAAGTTGTATACCTGCTTTTCAGATGAAGCCACTAATTTGATAAATCAGTATACAAATTTTGGAACTTTTATCTAGTTTTATTCAGTACAGAAACGCGATTGCGTAACTTTCACTCGATGGAAATAATTATTGAAATGAGGTCTTTTTCTACACTTTTTTTCATAGTATGACAAACAGGAATGATGTACAGATCTGAACGATATTTTATTATATAGATTTTAACGATATCTAAATTTTCTCAGTTGGAAATTTTGATAGCTATTTTAGTTTATTTTATATTAATTTAAAACCATCATTTAGCTATTTTTTCCGGAATCCGTCCCTCTCGCACTGCAGGGCGTTCCGCATGGAGTAACAGTGACCTTTGCAAGCGCAACATATCCTCTTACATATATTAATTCTATCTCGCACTGCGCGGCGTTCCGCATGGAGTAACAGTGACCTTTGCAAGCGCGACATATCCTCTTACATATATTAATTCTATCTCGCACTGCGGGGCGTTCCGCATGGAGTAACAGTGACCTTTGCAAGCTCGACATATCCTCTTACATATATTAATTCTATCTCGCACTGCGGGGCGTTCCGCATGGAGTAACAGTGACCTTTGCAAGCGCGACATATCCTCTTACATATATTAATTCTATCTCGCACTGCGGGGCGTTCCGCATGGAGTAACAGTGACCTTTGCAAGCTCGACATATCCTCTTACATATATTAATTCTATCTCGCACTGCGCGGCGTTCCGCATGGAGTAACAGTGACCTTTGCAAGCGCGACATATCCTCTTACATATATTAATTCTATCTCGCACTGCGGGGCGTTCCGCATGGAGTAACAGTGACCTTTGCAAGCGCGACATATCCTCTTACATATATTAATTCTATCTCGCACTGCGGGGCGTTCCGCATGGAGTAACAGTGACCTTTGCAAGCTCGACATATCCTCTTACATATATTAATTCTATCTCGCACTGCGGGGCGTTCCGCATGGAGTAACAGTGACCTTTGCAAGCGCGACATATCCTCTTACATATATTAATTCTATCTCGCACTGCGGGGCGTTCCGCATGGAGTAACAGTGACCTTTGCAAGCGCGACATATCCTCTTACATATATTAATTCTATCTCGCACTGCGCGGCGTTCCGCATGGAGTAACAGTGACCTTTGCAAGCGCAACATATCCTCTTACATATATTAATTCTATCTCGCACTGCGGGGCGTTCCGCATGGAGTAACAGTGACCTTTGCAAGCGCGACATATCCTCTTACATATATTAATTCTATCTCGCACTGCGGGGCGTTCCGCATGGAGTAACAGTGACCTTTGCAAGCGCGACATATCCTCTTACATATATTAATTCTATCTCGCACTGCGGGGCGTTCCGCATGGAGTAACAGTGACCTTTGCAAGCGCGACATATCCTCTTACATATATTAATTCTATCTCGCACTGCGCGGCGTTCCGCATGGAGTAACAGTGACCTTTGCAAGCGCGACATATCCTCTTACATATATTAATTCTATCTCGCACTGCGGGGCGTTCCGCATGGAGTAACAGTGACCTTTGCAAGCGCGACATATCCTCTTACATATATTAATTCTATCTCGCACTGCGCGGCGTTCCGCATGGAGTAACAGTGACCTTTGCAAGCGCGACATATCCTCTTACATATATTAATTCTATCTCGCACTGCGGGGCGTTCCGCATGGAGTAACAGTGACCTTTGCAAGCGCGACATATCCTCTTACATATATTAATTCTATCTCGCACTGCGCGGCGTTCCGCATGGAGTAACAGTGACCTTTGCAAGCGCGACATATCCTCTTACATATATTAATTCTATCTCGCACTGCGGGGCGTTCCGCATGGAGTAACAGTGACCTTTGCAAGCGCGACATATCCTCTTACATATATTAATTCTATCTCGCACTGCGGGGCGTTCCGCATGGAGTAACAGTGACCTTTGCAAGCGCAACATATCCTCTTACATATATTAATTCTATCTCGCACTGCGCGGCGTTCCGCATGGAGTAACAGTGACCTTTGCAAGCGCAACATATCCTCTTACATATATTAATTCTATCTCGCACTGCGCGGCGTTCCGCATGGAGTAACAGTGACCTTTGCAAGCGCAACATATCCTCTTACATATATTAATTCTATCTCGCACTGCGCGGCGTTCCGCATGGAGTAACAGTGACCTTTGCAAGCGCAACATATCCTCTTACATATATTAATTCTATCTCGCACTGCGCGGCGTTCCGCATGGAGTAACAGTGACCTTTGCAAGCGCAACATATCCTCTTACATATATTAATTCTATCTCGCACTGCGCGGCGTTCCGCATGGAGTAACAGTGACCTTTGCAAGCGCAACATATCCTCTTACATATATTAATTCTATCTCGCACTGCGGGGCGTTCCGCATGGAGTAACAGTGACCTTTGCAAGCGCAACATATCCTCTTACATATATTAATTCTATCTCGCACTGCGGGGCGTTCCGCATGGAGTAACAGTGACCTTTGCAAGCGCAACATATCCTCTTACATATATTAATTCTATCTCGCACTGCGGGGCGTTCCGCATGGAGTAACAGTGACCTTTGCAAGCGTGACATATCCTCTTACATATATTAATTCTATCTCGCACTGCGGGGCGTTCCGCATGGAGTAACAGTGACCTTTGCAAGCGCAACATATCCTCTTACATATATTAATTCTATCTCGCACTGCGGGGCGTTCCGCATGGAGTAACAGTGACCTTTGCAAGCGTGACATATCCTCTTACATATATTAATTCTATCTCGCACTGCGGGGCGTTCCGCATGGAGTAACAGTGACCTTTGCAAGCGTGACATATCCTCTTACATATATTAATTCTATCTCGCACTGCGGGGCGTTCCGCATGGAGTAACAGTGACCTTTGCAAGCGCAACATATCCTCTTACATATATTAATTCTATCTCGCACTGCGCGGCGTTCCGCATGGAGTAACAGTGACCTTTGCAAGCGTGACATATCCTCTTACATATATTAATTCTATCTCGCACTGCGGGGCGTTCCGCATGGAGTAACAGTGACCTTTGCAAGCGTGACATATCCTCTTACATATATTAATTCTATCTCGCACTGCGGGGCGTTCCGCATGGAGTAACAGTGACCTTTGCAAGCGCAACATATCCTCTTACATATATTAATTCTATCTCGCACTGCGGGGCGTTCCGCATGGAGTAAAAGTGACCTTTGCAAGCGTGACATATCCTCTTACATATATTAATTCTATCTCGCACTGCGGGGCGTTCCGCATGGAGTAACAGTGACCTTTGCAAGCGTGACATATCCTCTTACATATATTAATTCTATCTCGCACTGCGGGGCGTTCCGCATGGAGTAACAGTGACCTTTGCAAGCGTGACATATCCTCTTACATATATTAATTCTATCTCGCACTGCGGGGCGTTCCGCATGGAGTAACAGTGACCTTTGCAAGCGCAACATATCCTCTTACATATATTAATTCTATCTCGCACTGCGGGGCGTTCCGCATGGAGTAACAGTGACCTTTGCAAGCGTGACATATCCTCTTACATATATTAATTCTATCTCGCACTGCGGGGCGTTCCGCATGGAGTAACAGTGACCTTTGCAAGCGCAACATATCCTCTTACATATATTAATTCTATCTCGCACTGCGGGGCGTTCCGCATGGAGTAACAGTGACCTTTGCAAGCGTGACATATCCTCTTACATATATTAATTCTATCTCGCACTGCGGGGCGTTCCGCATGGAGTAACAGTGACCTTTGCAAGCGTGACATATCCTCTTACATATATTAATTCTATCTCGCACTGCGGGGCGTTCCGCATGGAGTAACAGTGACCTTTGCAAGCGTGACATATCCTCTTACATATATTAATTCTATCTCGCACTGCGGGGCGTTCCGCATGGAGTAACAGTGACCTTTGCAAGCGTGACATATCCTCTTACATATATTAATTCTATCTCGCACTGCGGGGCGTTCCGCATGGAGTAACAGTGACCTTTGCAAGCGTGACATATCCTCTTACATATATTAATTCTATCTCGCACTGCGGGGCGTTCCGCATGGAGTAACAGTGACCTTTGCAAGCGTGACATATCCTCTTACATATATTAATTCTATCTCGCACTGCGGGGCGTTCCGCATGGAGTAACAGTGACCTTTGCAAGCGTGACATATCCTCTTACATATATTAATTCTATCTCGCACTGCGGGGCGTTCCGCATGGAGTAACAGTGACCTTTGCAAGCGTGACATATCCTCTTACATATATTAATTCTATCTCGCACTGCGGGGCGTTCCGCATGGAGTAACAGTGACCTTTGCAAGCGTGACATATCCTCTTACATATATTAATTCTATCTCGCACTGCGGGGCGTTCCGCATGGAGTAACAGTGACCTTTGCAAGCGTGACATATCCTCTTACATATATTAATTCTATCTCGCACTGCGGGGCGTTCCGCATGGAGTAACAGTGACCTTTGCAAGCGCAACATATCCTCTTACATATATTAATTCTATCTCGCACTGCGGGGCGTTCCGCATGGAGTAACAGTGACCTTTGCAAGCGCAACATATCCTCTTACATATATTAATTCTATCTCGCACTGCGGGGCGTTCCGCATGGAGTAACAGTGACCTTTGCAAGCGCGACATATCCTCTTACATATATTAATTCTATCTCGCACTGCGGGGCGTTCCGCATGGAGTAACAGTGACCTTTGCAAGCGCGACATATCCTCTTACATATATTAATTCTATCTCGCACTGCGGGGCGTTCCGCATGGAGTAACAGTGACCTTTGCAAGCGCGACATATCCTCTTAGCTTCAGATACGCTGCTACGAAATGCTGGAACAACCTGCCTCCACCGATACGCGACTTGAAACATGTCACTACCTTTAGAAAAAAATACAAAAAATTTTTGCTAAATGGACAAAAGGATCAAAATCTGTTTTATCTTTAATTACTTTAGAAATAACTTGCCCAATATTTGTTATCCAACCTTGTTTTTTAATTCCACCAACAAACTTTTGCCCTCGTGTTAAAGTAATCGGCTCCATAACATTTTCTTTCTTGTTTTATCTCTGATGATTCCACCCTCCTTAATTTATAGGTACTATTTCTTATTTCTAGTTGAATACGAGTACCTACATTTAACACTTATTTAGTCACCGTTCAACTGTTGTTGAATTATTATTATTTATTTATTTGTTTGTTTGTGTACACGTTTCCGCAACTGCGAGTCACTCACACACGCTCGGCTGCAACAGAATACCAGCGTTGTGTCGAGATGATTACCTACTTCGTAGGTATACCATGTCAACACAGCATCATGCTGAGTTGCGACCATTTTGGTAGCACCAAACACTTTTATTTAGATTTAGTTTTTAGTAGTCATAAGTTTATTTTATGTAACTTTTCTTTTTTAATTTTTGTTTTTTTCATTTTGTGTGTTACTGAATAAATTTATTTTCTTTCTTCTTTCTTTCTTCTTACATATATTAATTCTATCTCGCACTGCGGGGCGTTCCGCATGGAGTAACAGTGACCTTTGCAAGCGCGACATATCCTCTTACATATATTAATTCTATCTCGCACTGCGGGGCGTTCCGCATGGAGTAACAGTGACCTTTGCAAGCGCGACATATCCTCTTACATATATTAATTCTATCTCGCACTGCGGGGCGTTCCGCATGGAGTAACAGTGACCTTTGCAAGCGCGACATATCCTCTTACATATATTAATTCTATCTCGCACTGCGGGGCGTTCCGCATGGAGTAACAGTGACCTTTGCAAGCGCGACATATCCTCTTACATATATTAATTCTATCTCGCACTGCGGGGCGTTCCGCATGGAGTAACAGTGACCTTTGCAAGCGCGACATATCCTCTTACATATATTAATTCTATCTCGCACTGCGGGGCGTTCCGCATGGAGTAACAGTGACCTTTGCAAGCGCGACATATCCTCTTACATATATTAATTCTATCTCGCACTGCGGGGCGTTCCGCATGGAGTAACAGTGACCTTTGCAAGCGCGACATATCCTCTTACATATATTAATTCTATCTCGCACTGCGGGGCGTTCCGCATGGAGTAACAGTGACCTTTGCAAGCGCGACATATCCTCTTACATATATTAATTCTATCTCGCACTGCGGGGCGTTCCGCATGGAGTAACAGTGACCTTTGCAAGCGCGACATATCCTCTTACATATATTAATTCTATCTCGCACTGCGGGGCGTTCCGCATGGAGTAACAGTGACCTTTGCAAGCGCAACATATCCTCTTACATATATTAATTCTATCTCGCACTGCGGGGCGTTCCGCATGGAGTAACAGTGACCTTTGCAAGCGCGACATATCCTCTTACATATATTAATTCTATCTCGCACTGCGGGGCGTTCCGCATGGAGTAACAGTGACCTTTGCAAGCGCAACATATCCTCTTACATATATTAATTCTATCTCGCACTGCGGGGCGTTCCGCATGGAGTAACAGTGACCTTTGCAAGCGCGACATATCCTCTTACATATATTAATTCTATCTCGCACTGCGGGGCGTTCCGCATGGAGTAACAGTGACCTTTGCAAGCGCAACATATCCTCTTACATATATTAATTCTATCTCGCACTGCGGGGCGTTCCGCATGGAGTAACAGTGACCTTTGCAAGCGCGACATATCCTCTTACATATATTAATTCTATCTCGCACTGCGGGGCGTTCCGCATGGAGTAACAGTGACCTTTGCAAGCGCGACATATCCTCTTACATATATTAATTCTATCTCGCACTGCGGGGCGTTCCGCATGGAGTAACAGTGACCTTTGCAAGCGCGACATATCCTCTTACATATATTAATTCTATCTCGCACTGCGGGGCGTTCCGCATGGAGTAACAGTGACCTTTGCAAGCGCGACATATCCTCTTACATATATTAATTCTATCTCGCACTGCGGGGCGTTCCGCATGGAGTAACAGTGACCTTTGCAAGCGCGACATATCCTCTTACATATATTAATTCTATCTCGCACTGCGGGGCGTTCCGCATGGAGTAACAGTGACCTTTGCAAGCGCGACATATCCTCTTACATATATTAATTCTATCTCGCACTGCGGGGCGTTCCGCATGGAGTAACAGTGACCTTTGCAAGCGCGACATATCCTCTTACATATATTAATTCTATCTCGCACTGCGGGGCGTTCCGCATGGAGTAACAGTGACCTTTGCAAGCGCGACATATCCTCTTACATATATTAATTCTATCTCGCACTGCGGGGCGTTCCGCATGGAGTAACAGTGACCTTTGCAAGCGCGACATATCCTCTTACATATATTAATTCTATCTCGCACTGCGGGGCGTTCCGCATGGAGTAACAGTGACCTTTGCAAGCGCGACATATCCTCTTACATATATTAATTCTATCTCGCACTGCGGGGCGTTCCGCATGGAGTAACAGTGACCTTTGCAAGCGCAACATATCCTCTTACATATATTAATTCTATCTCGCACTGCGGGGCGTTCCGCATGGAGTAACAGTGACCTTTGCAAGCGCAACATATCCTCTTACATATATTAATTCTATCTCGCACTGCGGGGCGTTCCGCATGGAGTAACAGTGACCTTTGCAAGCGCGACATATCCTCTTACATATATTAATTCTATCTCGCACTGCGGGGCGTTCCGCATGGAGTAACAGTGACCTTTGCAAGCGCAACATATCCTCTTACATATATTAATTCTATCTCGCACTGCGGGGCGTTCCGCATGGAGTAACAGTGACCTTTGCAAGCGCGACATATCCTCTTACATATATTAATTCTATCTCGCACTGCGGGGCGTTCCGCATGGAGTAACAGTGACCTTTGCAAGCGCAACATATCCTCTTACATATATTAATTCTATCTCGCACTGCGGGGCGTTCCGCATGGAGTAACAGTGACCTTTGCAAGCGCGACATATCCTCTTACATATATTAATTCTATCTCGCACTGCGGGGCGTTCCGCATGGAGTAACAGTGACCTTTGCAAGCGCAACATATCCTCTTACATATATTAATTCTATCTCGCACTGCGGGGCGTTCCGCATGGAGTAACAGTGACCTTTGCAAGCGCGACATATCCTCTTACATATATTAATTCTATCTCGCACTGCGGGGCGTTCCGCATGGAGTAACAGTGACCTTTGCAAGCGCGACATATCCTCTTACATATATTAATTCTATCTCGCACTGCGGGGCGTTCCGCATGGAGTAACAGTGACCTTTGCAAGCGCGACATATCCTCTTACATATATTAATTCTATCTCGCACTGCGGGGCGTTCCGCATGGAGTAACAGTGACCTTTGCAAGCGCGACATATCCTCTTACATATATTAATTCTATCTCGCACTGCGGGGCGTTCCGCATGGAGTAACAGTGACCTTTGCAAGCGCGACATATCCTCTTACATATATTAATTCTATCTCGCACTGCGGGGCGTTCCGCATGGAGTAACAGTGACCTTTGCAAGCGCGACATATCCTCTTACATATATTAATTCTATCTCGCACTGCGGGGCGTTCCGCATGGAGTAACAGTGACCTTTGCAAGCGCGACATATCCTCTTACATATATTAATTCTATCTCGCACTGCGGGGCGTTCCGCATGGAGTAACAGTGACCTTTGCAAGCGCGACATATCCTCTTACATATATTAATTCTATCTCGCACTGCGGGGCGTTCCGCATGGAGTAACAGTGACCTTTGCAAGCGCAACATATCCTCTTACATATATTAATTCTATCTCGCACTGCGGGGCGTTCCGCATGGAGTAACAGTGACCTTTGCAAGCGCGACATATCCTCTTACATATATTAATTCTATCTCGCACTGCGGGGCGTTCCGCATGGAGTAACAGTGACCTTTGCAAGCGCGACATATCCTCTTACATATATTAATTCTATCTCGCACTGCGGGGCGTTCCGCATGGAGTAACAGTGACCTTTGCAAGCGCAACATATCCTCTTACATATATTAAGTCTATCTCGCACTGCGGGGCGTTCCGCATGGAGTAACAGTGACCTTTGCAAGCGCGACATATCCTCTTACATATATTAATTCTATCTCGCACTGCGGGGCGTTCCGCATGGAGTAACAGTGACCTTTGCAAGCGCGACATATCCTCTTACATATATTAATTCTATCTCGCACTGCGGGGCGTTCCGCATGGAGTAACAGTGACCTTTGCAAGCGCGACATATCCTCTTACATATATTAATTCTATCTCGCACTGCGGGGCGTTCCGCATGGAGTAACAGTGACCTTTGCAAGCGCGACATATCCTCTTACATATATTAATTCTATCTCGCACTGCGGGGCGTTCCGCATGGAGTAACAGTGACCTTTGCAAGCGCAACATATCCTCTTACATATATTAATTCTATCTCGCACTGCGGGGCGTTCCGCATGGAGTAACAGTGACCTTTGCAAGCGCGACATATCCTCTTACATATATTAATTCTATCTCGCACTGCGGGGCGTTCCGCATGGAGTAACAGTGACCTTTGCAAGCGCAACATATCCTCTTACATATATTAATTCTATCTCGCACTGCGGGGCGTTCCGCATGGAGTAACAGTGACCTTTGCAAGCGCGACATATCCTCTTACATATATTAATTCTATCTCGCACTGCGGGGCGTTCCGCATGGAGTAACAGTGACCTTTGCAAGCGCAACATATCCTCTTACATATATTAATTCTATCTCGCACTGCGGGGCGTTCCGCATGGAGTAACAGTGACCTTTGCAAGCGCGACATATCCTCTTACATATATTAATTCTATCTCGCACTGCGGGGCGTTCCGCATGGAGTAACAGTGACCTTTGCAAGCGCGACATATCCTCTTACATATATTAATTCTATCTCGCACTGCGGGGCGTTCCGCATGGAGTAACAGTGACCTTTGCATGCGCAACATATCCTCTTACATATATTAATTCTATCTCGCACTGCGGGGCGTTCCGCATGGAGTAACAGTGACCTTTGCAAGCGCGACATATCCTCTTACATATATTAATTCTATCTCGCACTGCGGGGCGTTCCGCATGGAGTAACAGTGACCTTTGCAAGCGCGACATATCCTCTTACATATATTAATTCTATCTCGCACTGCGGGGCGTTCCGCATGGAGTAACAGTGACCTTTGCAAGCACGACATATCCTCTTAAAGCTTTGGAGCAGGACAGATTTTTCCGGATACCAAAAAAATATCATTACCTAGTAACGGTATGAAACAAAATTGCACAATTTAGTTGGTCGATTATTCGGGTATGTACGTAACCCCAAATCGTAACACGTTTTCAGTATTTGTTAATAATATACATACAGAATAATATATAGAAAATTAATTCTTTTGAGATAGACCCCGTAACATAAATGGTCTAAAATTGCCAACTTTGATGAGCCACCATTACTTTATCATTACCTAGTAACACGTTTTCAGTATTTGTTAATAATATACATACAGAATAATATATAGAAAATTAATTCTTTTGAGATAGACCCCGTAACATAAATGGTCTAAAATTGCCAACTTTGATGAGCCACCATTACTTTATCATTACCTAGTAACACGTTTTCAGTATTTGTTAATAATATACATACAGAATAATATACAGAAAATTAATTCTTTTGAGATAGACCCCGTAACATAAATGGTCTAAAATTGCCAACTTTGATGAGCCACCATTACTTTATTTTTGACCGACTTCAAAAAAGAAGGAGGTTCTCAATTCGTCTGTTTTTTTTTCGGGTATGTTACACCACAACTTTTGACAAATCTTACTCAGCTGTTGTGTTTTTTTCCATGTATCCGTACATATAGATGACGTATTATTTATGTGTGTGATATGAACATATAATAGTTTATATATCCGGGAAATTATTTGACATTTATCGCACGTATTAAACATGTAAATATTATTTAAGTTATTTTTTATGTAATAAAGCCCTAGACAATGCTTATAAGCGAAACCGGTCGGGTGTATTAAGTGAAAATATAATCCTGTGGACAAGTACAAGTGTCTTATTTAACAAGATGTATAATAAGTTCCACCAAGTGCCGACAATCACAACCATCAACGTTTGTTTTTGTGTTCATCGCCTTCGCGTTTTTCCCATACAATAAATCCACGCAAAGGTTGCCTGGAAGAAATCGCTTTAACCGATAAGGCCGCCAATTGTTACCTTCTTTAACATTTGTAATATTTTCTTTTTGTATGTATTTTTAATGAGGTGCACAATAAATTGTTTGTTTGTTTGTAAATTCGTTTGCCGTAATTTATGGTAGTATGACGTAGGGCGTCTTGTGGAGCGTCTATATAGACATTTGCCTGTGAGATTTTCATAAAAAGGCGAAAACGGCGCAAAGGTTGAATAAGCGCCGGCGGAGCCGCGGGCAAAGGCCATCCACGCTCACTTGAAATACTAACCCGGTATTCATATTTTTAAAATATGGTTTGTCCTTTTGATTTGAGTGTCTGTACCTTTTCGAATGACGTTTTGTTAAAAATTGCTTCTTCTAGTTTTTTTCATTCGCCTGATAGTACTATTGGGTTGGATTCATAATGGTCTAGATTGTAAAACTACTTGATAGGCAAAACGTCCAGATTGCAAAAGGTCCTGGTTGTAAAATGTCTAGGTAGGCAAAACGTCCAGATTGCAAAAGGTCTTGGTTGTAAAATGTCTAGGTAGGCAAAACGTCCAGATTGCAAAAGGGCCTGGTTGTAAAATGTCTAGGTAGGCAAAACGTCCAGATTGCAAAAGGTCCTGGTTGTAAAATATCTAGGTAGGCAAAACGTCCAGATTGCAAAAGGTCCTGGTTGTAAAATGTCTAGGTAGGCAAAACGTCCAGATTGCAAAAGGTCTTGGTTGTAAAATGTCTAGGTAGGCAAAACGTCCAGATTGCAAAAGGGCCTGGTTGTAAAATGTCTAGGTGGGCAAAACGTCCAGATTGGAAAAGGTCCTGGTAGTAAAATGTCTAGGTAGGCAAAACGTCCAGATTGCAAAAGGTCCTGGTTGTAAAATATCTAGGTAGGCAAAACGTCCAGATTGCAAAAGGTCCTGGTTGTAAAATGTCTAGGTAGGCAAAACGTCCAGATTGGAAAAGGTCCTGGTTGTAAAATGTCTAGGTAGGCAAAACGTCCAGATTGCAAAAGGTCCTGGTTGTAAAATGTCTAGGTAGCTAAAACGTCCAGATTGCAAAAGGTCCTAGTTGTAAAATGTCTAGGTAGGCAAAACGTCCAGATTGCAAAAGGTCCTGGTTGTAAAATGTCTAGGTAGGCAAAACTTCCAGATTGGAAAAGGTCTTGGTTGTAAAATGTCTTGTTGTACATCCATTTACCATCCGATATATTTGCTACTTACAATATACCGTTGCATTTCGAAGAGACAGTTAGCACCTGAAATACCAAATAACTAGCGAGTCCGAGACACGGTTTTGAGATAAACCCAAAATTATAGTGACACTTGACAGTTTGTCGGAACTTTGGTTCCGTACTTTAGTTTAAGTGCATTTTTAAGGTTAACCCGATAACGGAAGTAATGAACAGCCGGCCGGTTTTACAAAAGGGTTTCTTATTACACATACTAGCTTTTGCCCGCAGCTTTGCTCGCATGAAGAATTTTCAATTGTGAAATCAGAACAATCTTAACTATTGCCGACAAATTTCGACTTGGTGATTATTTTATCAACAGTCCTTCAAGTCTTTATGTTGACCAGGGTCACTGACATGATTATAATGAAGAAAATCGCATCCAGATCCGTTGAATGGTTCTCGAGTTAAAACGGAACTTGCAGACACCGACAATAAACAAAAATTCTAAAAATGTTTTTCCTATCCAATCCCACTTACGAGTAATAATGTAGTAGTATCATAAGGAGTACTGAGTACTATAATTCTGGAAAATACATATAGTAGACGAACTACTATAAGTATATTTTTATGGGCAAATGGATATGGAATGAATGGATAGGTGGTAGAGCTAATGCCGAGCTCGACTGTGGAGGTACCACCATCTTACTCGCAAACCGCACCGAAGTTATTCGGGGGAGAGTAAGAGAACAGCTCTCAGGCAAAACCAGGCGGCCCACCATTGCCTGGGACCGATGGATGGATGGCGGTATATCCATCCCCAATTGCCGGGCCTTACATAAAACAGACTGGTGACGGGCAGCGGCGTCACTGGTGCGAGGGTTTCGGCACCGCGCTCACCAGCCCGCCTGCCCAGCGTGTGTGAGTATGGGCATTTCTTCCAGGAGGACCGCCAAGAGTGGTGAAATCCTGGAAAGGTCTATGTCTAGCAGTGGACGAAACAGGCTGATGGATGGATGGAATGGATAATGCTCCAAATCTGAACAGTAATTTTAAATATCTTACTCTGAGATGTTTTAGTTGACCACCATTCTGGACCATTATAATGTATAGGTAGATGATGCATTAATTCTACTGCTGAAAAATGACTACAAATCATCTTCAGCGAGTCAGACCTCTTTCTTTTATTGATTCAGGAAACGTTAACATCTACAGAGAGAATATAGTGGTGTCGATTCGGTGTAATAACTTCGGTGCGGTTTGCGAGTAAGATGGTGGTACCTCCACAGTGGAGCCCGGCATCAGCTCCACCACCTATTCCATGTACAGACTTTTTTTACTACTGAATTATTAGTGTAGATAGGTACTTACGTAGACTTATTTCACTGATCATATCAAATAACTTTTTCAAGGAAACAATTATAAAAAATGTCCATACAAAATACACGGCAAATTTTCAAAATTACGTAATTTATCAAATCAATAGTAGAATTCCAAGAAAATACAAAAATAAGGCATTTCCGTTGGTTTCACTAATAACTTTTCTGTGGATGACTTTGTTCTTACTAGCATCAACAATTCAACACTAGCGACTGATACAGGTTGGTGTATTTTGGTTTTGTTTTTTGCAAAATAAGCAGGTTCGATTCCTGGGTAAGGCGAGGCATTTTTAATTCATTTTAAATAAGTATCATATTTTTGTGATAGGTACCATAAGGTGGCCATGGTCACCGTTTTGAAAAATCAGAACATATTTTTAATTACAACCATTGCCTCGGATTTGCCTTAAATTGCTTGAGAAAATGGAGCAATTTCCGCCATTGTTTGACAACCATTAACTGCTGCAATTTGGAGAGTTCTTTTATTGGTAGATTAATCTATACTTCTACACTAATATTATAAATAAGTTCAAGTTTGTTTGTTTTTATGAAGAGGGTAATCTCAGAAACTGCTAAATCGATTTTGAAAATTCTTTCACTATTGTAATGGTAGGTATTTATCATAATGACACTTTATCATCGAGGCTATAGTTTGTTACCTGGGGACGGGCAGTTCCCTAGGGAATCACGCGGTGAAACTGCGGAAAAAAGGCCATCTACCATATCTATAATAATAAAGTAGTAAAAAGGTCATGTCTGTACATTGAATATCTTAGCGAAATTTTAAATTGAATGGGTTATTAATATTGTACTGACGCCAGAACATTTTTTTTAGAATTTTTGTCTGTATGTTCTTATTTTAACTCGAAAACCACTGAACGGATTTGGATGCGGTTTCTTTCATTACCATCGGAAGGTCCCTGGTCAACATACAGACTATAAGAGATGTTTATAAAATAAAACCGAAGCCGAAAAGGGGGCAAAGATTGCATAAACGTGGGTGGAGCCGCGGGCAGTGGCTAGTTTATAGAAAGTACGAAAACTAGAACCAGGAACGATTATCAGAAAATAAACCATTTCACCGGACCATACGAGTAACTATGTAAATACGCAGTATTCCCCCGACCACGTGACGTGAAACCGCTACAAAAAATCGGGAACACCTGTGAAAAGGTAAATAGTGTACCAAAACCAAAGGTTTTTAACTGATACCTACCCCCCTGGGAGAAGGAGTACATAAGATCTATTATACCCACCTGTACTTAACTCAATTAACAAAGAGAATATTAATTAACTGCTAAATAAATATCAAAAATGTAAAAAAGTTACAGTCAGGAAAAATAAACTAACTTTGTTTGCTTTAAGTTCCATGTAGGAAAAGTGAAAAAACAAGGAATAACTAATTTACAGACTACAGTGACCGACAAAGCGATCTTCAACTCTGCAACACCAATGCAGTCTCTTCACACGAACCTCACTCTTACACCCTTTACATAAGAACCACAAAGCCCCCCTCGGCTCTAAGATAACTTGGTTCGTTCACCACTCCATACATTCCTTTTTCCCCTAGCTCAACTTTTTTATTCAGTCGTTTCGTCGAGCCGCGCGTGAGCTCACTCACTCCCTCAGTCCAAACGCAACCGTCACAGCGAGCGTTTCAAAAAAATAATTAGTTTCTAAGTAAATTATTTTTTAATTACACACACACATAAATATGAGGGAAATAGTGCATCTCCAAGCCGGCCAGTGCGGGAACCAGATCGGAGCTAAAGTGAGTCTCTTTGTTATTGTTTTTTTTTTTTTTTAGTTTTCGAAATAGTTGGGCGACTGTTTTGATTTACACGTCTGTAATATAAAATATGAAAATTATTGTACTTTAAGCTTAGAGTTAATACATTACTCTAACATACGTATGTCAAACAATTTGTGATAAATTGTTTTTGTTCTACCCCATCAACAATTTTTTCATGTATCTAAGGAAGTTTAGCTAGGTAAGTATACTTTGATATTATTATGATATGAATAAAACTAGTATTCTAAATATTATTTAAGTGTTACTTACAAACAAACTAAAAAGGATTAATAACAAAAAAAAATTAAGTAAGATAAAAATTTGAGAAGATTCCTGGCACATTAATATTTATTATTTTTCTACCCTAACTTACGTAAATAACGGCACAACTATTTAGTTATAATATTAATATTACCTATAGAAAACGATAAAATTAAAATAGTACAGGAAAATTGGTAATGCATTTTCCTGTAGGTACCAATGAAATATGGTACAGGAAAATGCACTCTATATATTGCGTTAACTTAATACTAACCTCCTTTTTATAAATGCACTACTTACTGCTTACTATTAGAAAACTAAAAAAATAAAATACAATGAAATATGTTACAAGAAAATGCACTTTTTCAAAATTTTATCTTCTGAATGCAGATTGTCTATAAATACGTCGAGGAAACCGCAAATTTAACCACTAGATCCATCTACGGCTACATAAATACGATACATAAATGTTATTTAAATTTTCCTTATAATTTGTCCCTTTAGCTTCAATTATAATTACTAACGTGTTTTTCATCACTAATGCTCTGAAAGTAAGTATTTAACTCGAAATGCGGGAGGTAAATTCGATTTACCAACCTAGGGAGGTAAGTTAATTTGAAAATCAAACGAGTGTTCCTTACAGTCACTAACTATGTAGTCAATCAAAACAAATGACAATGGAAAATATATTTTCTGCCTATTTCCTTTTTATTTTGTTATTCTATATTTTATTTATATATTACTATGGAATAGATAAATATGCTAAATAAAATGTTAAAAATGCGTTCAGCAACTAAATTAGTTTTATGTTTAAAACAATCACACTGGCCAGTCACAAGAAAGTCACATGAAAACAAAATGGCGGCAGTAAAATTATCTTGGTGAAAACGTTGTTCCAAACATAATTTCATAATTGATTAACGACATTATTTCATTGATTGCACGTCGAATTAATTTTTATATCCTGCAAAATGTGTTATTAGTTATTTTATTATAGATAGACCCTTGATAATGGTGTAAAACCGAAACCGGTTGGGATAAATATAATTACAGTGAAACAAGGATAGGTAAAGGTAATCATCATGTTATAATTTTTCAAGTTTTTTTATTTCCTCGCATTAGTAATAAAAAGTAGAGTGTTACACACGGGTGTAAGTGATCAATTGCACCCTCGAACTATATGCACCGTCGCTCGCTTCGCTCGCTCGGGCGCCTAAATATCTCAGTTTATCTCCCTTGAATAACAATCTGCTACTAAATTAGTGTAATTTTTATCCTTATTTGCGTATGGATCATAATCAAATTTGTTGACATCAGAAAAAATATTTGAAGAACAATTTCTGCATAAATTTATTATTATAAGCAAAGGAGGCGTGTCAGGATCGCGGCAGATGGAAATCTATAGTCTCTGCCTTCCCTTCTGGGAGACAGGCGTGAGTATAATAATATGTATGTATGTATTATTCATGAACAAATAAATCAGCGTTCCGAGAATTTTCCATATCAGATGGTGATCAAAAATCGCTGAATAGGACGAAATTTTCTTGGAATTTTGTCTCTGCTTCATATTTACTGTATAAATCACGTACGCTACCCGTAATCTTGGATATCTACACTCGTTTATGCAGATTATTGCATACAAATGAATATACGAAAAGTACGTATTTGAACGCATTCGGATTGTAGAAAGCATATCGTCGCTGGCTGGTGTTTAGATTTGCTCCAATAAAAAAGTAAAAACGTTACACTTAGGTACTGGCTGGCCGAGAAAGCTGGCTGGCTAGATAGAAGTCGTTGCTTCAGAACACAAAAGAAACAAAACGAATGCATTTTTGGCGATTCGTGGTTTCTATTAGAGTTTGCAGAAAGAAATCGCATATTCTCACGAGAATGGACAAATTGCTACCAATAGCTTGGCAATTTTTAGTATTAATATTTTTGGTGCAAAAATGTTTGTGCAATTTACTGGCAATTTAAATTTTCGCATTTTAATATAAGGCAGCTTTATATAATTGATTGAACTTACACTCTAAAACAAAAACCTATAAAACTAACTGTTAACTACCTATTTAAAAATAAAACGGTATAAATATAATAAGTATGACCTACATTAGAGTTAATAATTTGATGATAGGTACCCTAAAAGCAATACGTACATTACGCACTTTTTTGTCTTAAACTTGTAATGACCAACTAATAACTTCATCAGATAACTATCAAATAACAAGATTATATTTCTATTACCTGTAATATGTGGTTAATGGCTTCTTGACCGTTAAATATTTGCCATTACCAGTGTGCGGCCGTTATAAATGGCGGGAGTTTATTGGCAACATGTACGGAGCTCAATTTCAAATATGGAATTTCACGCATCTAAAATAATGGCCAGTTTGCAAGTTAACGACCTTTTTGGTAAAACTTTTTAATTATGAGGCTTGAAATTCACCAAATCGAATATATTCGACATACAAACACAACCAATAGATATTTATATAGGTACAACAAATAATATAAGTTAATGACACATGCATGTTTGTTAACAAAGTTACTCATTTTATTGCTGTTGATAGTGAAAAGATAATAACAAAACCTTACTCATTCATTATGCCTAAGATCCAGCTTTTGAATCTCACTAAACGATACTTATGCGAGGAATCAACCAATCACAGCTTAACATTTCTTAGCTAAAGTACAGGCTGAACCGAACGAATGTACCCTGGAGGGAAAGTATCTTAAATATTAAAGATAGCAAATTTTACATAAGGGCTTGTATTGGGTCTTTCAACGGTTTTTGTTTTAATACGCTGAGTCAACTACATAACTGATCAATGTAAAACTTGAGCACGTGATTTTTCAGACCTTTGTTTTTCCGTTGTCAGGTCGGTTACCTAATTGGACACAATTCGCTCGATAGATTTTATTTTTGCAAATGATGCCTTTTTAAGTTATTATTTCGTTTTATGTCTAAACGGCTTGAGTTTTATGTCTGAAATTACTGCTGTAACAAGAAAACATGGTTTATTTTCCGATGTCTGGTGGAAAAACTCCTACATCAAATACTTTTTCGTAAAATCCAGAAAAATCTCGAAAATTCACTGATTTTGCGTGCCGCCAGCGTGCGAAGCGAGCGATCTAATGTAGACTTTCTGACAACATACTGAAGTTCAAAATCGCTCAGTAAGATTATCGTGCAACAAGGGTTTTTAAAGTTATGGGAAACTGCATTCAAAGAATTTAAAAAAAATCACCTGTCTGAACCAGGAATCGAACCCGAGAAATGTGTAAAAAAAAACTTCCTGCATTTTTACTATAGCGATCAAAAGGGTCAAGTATAAGAACCAAATTCTTCTGAGTCACATTATATTGTAACAAAACTCTTAAAGGTATCCCAAAATGCAATATTGTTAAAAGTACGGAAAAGAGGCAGGAAAGACGTATTCATTTTTCTAAACAACATTTTAAGATAAATCTATCATCTTGTTTTGATAGTCAAAGTCTATCAAGATATTTTTTTTACACATTTGTCTGGTTCGATCCACGGATCAGTCAGGTGATTTTTTTCAAATTCTTTGAATGCAGTTTTAAAAATATAATAAAGGTTCCTATACTTAAGTAAAATATGCTATGTTAATATTTAAGGGGCTATTTTGCTAAAATCGGCACTTTTTGAAGTTGTTTACCTGCTTTTCAGAAGAAGACACTAATTTGATAAATTGGTATATAAATATAGGTACTTTTTTCTAGTTTTCTTCAGTTCAGAAACTCGATTGCAGAACCTTAGCGTGATAGAAATAATTATTGAAATGTGGTCTCCTTCGACACTTTTTTTCATAGTTTGTCATGTAGGAATGACAGACACACCTCAACAATATTTTATTACACAGATTTTACCAATATCAAAATTTTTCAGTTTGAAATTTTGATAACTATTTTAGTTAATTTTATATTAATTATTATTTAAAACCGACATTTTGCTTTTTTTCGGAATCCGTCCCGCGTCACTAGCGCGACATATTATCTAATAAAAAAACACTGTCTTTACTTTTGACAAAAACAAATCGAAAGTTATCGAAAGTTTCCTATACTAGGTACATTAATGTTTTTTTTGTACTGACAAATATCGAGTTGCTGATTTAGGGTAAGAATGACGTAGGTAGTAAAAAAGTAGTTTTAAAAAATACGTTTAATAAAGAAGGTATTTTTCGAAACAATGACAGAGCCCATAACGCAATAAAGAAAAGTTCGCTGCCCGAACAAAAAAAGTAAATGCTGTTTTTTCAATTCAAAATCAAAACAGTAGCCTGTCCAAACTAATAAAGTAAAAATAGCAATAATATCTGTTTTTAACATTTAAAAAAACAGCATTATCCCATGTGTACTCGGACACGCTCTTTTCCAGGTATGTTTATCTCTTTCGTTGTGCGATGGATGGAGCTACTCACATAGGAAATCAGAGGTGCAATTGTGTAAGCCAATCGTATTCAAATTTGACTGTCATATGGCTATCCGGCTAAGCAAATAAGCCCGTTTGACAATGGAAATCGTACTTGTCAACAACAAAACAAGACAAACAAGACAAATGTATTCATTTGACAGCCAAAAATGTACGATTTCCATTGTCAAGCGGGTTTATTTGCTTAGCCGAATAGCCATATGACAATACGATTTTATTTATTGAATACGATTGGCTTACACAATTACACCTCAGGCCAAATATGCTATTAAGAGGATAGGTAACGCTTGCTTCAATACTCCATGCGGAAAAACCCGCAATGCGAGTGGGACGGATTCCGGAAAAAATAGCAAAAAATCGATTTTTTCACTAATTTTGTTATTTAAAAAACTGAAGTTTTTATGAAATATCTGTTCGTTTCAGATATTTTAAAGTTTACACAGGTTTTAATAAATAAATAAACGCATAATTTTTTTCTGAAATTGAAATTTGTTAGAGGTATTTTTGTTTATTTTTTCTCAATTTGGAATGACTTTAGAAGATTCTGTTAAAATTCAAGACTGGTTAGTATAAACAGTGTAGTACTGTCAATCACAGGGCTAAATTACATACTTAATATTACATAATTATACTTTGTAAAATTTAGCTTGATTAGAATGACAGACATCGTCAGTTCATCGATGTATACGCACTAGAACTAATACTCCCAACGTTTGAATCAGAAGCGTAACTATATATGAAACAATGAGATCTGTCATTCTAATCAAGCTAAATTTTACAAAGTATAGTACTTATCCCTTTACTTGAAATTCTTCAGTACGCAATATAGGGCCGTTGATTTTATAGGAGCATAAAATTTTCCAGCCAGTCTTACAATCTAAATTTTAAAATTAGTCGTAGCAACAGACACTGGCATGCATGATACATATTTTCTTTGATTCCGAATTCAAAATTACTGGACATCTTTATTTTATTCCACGCGTGGACGTGATTCACGCGGTGGGAAGTCGCTTGCATGATCTGAATAAACTATCGAGCCTGTTGAGTTTTAAGCCGCGATCTGACTCATGTTACTTTGTAATAAAGTTTATTTTTAATTGTAACTAATACACAAGCCCTACACAATGAACGTTTGGCGCCGTTTTGGACAATCCGCCATTGTCCCATATTGCACAGCTGACGAGTATCCTGTTTTTGTCTACGGGATCCTTTTTAGGATATTCTGACGTCTTGTAAATGTGTAATTTAGGTTTTATTTACATTGTTATGGTCACAAAAATCTCCTTAGCTGGCGGCTTGTCGGTAATTTATTCAAGTTTTAAAAGGCCAATTACGGCTGTTCTGTTACGCTCCAAGAAAACAACATGTTAAGGATTTAACAACATAAATTACAACAAAGTATAGCAAGGTTTCCTTTAGATAATCATAAGCACACTATGTACCTACCTATGCCATATGCTTTTAAAATGTTTGCCTTTCCACAAACGATGTCTTATTAAGTATAAAACACTTAAATTTTCGTCTTCTTTTCCCTCGCGTCTCTGTCCACGAGGCATACAAAATTACATTTACTGAATTAATTTCAAAATTTATGAAAGGACGATGATCTCCTCCAAACAAATGATTTAATTTTATTTGCCGTTTATATTTTAAATTTTGAGTAAAATTAGTTTTAAACTTTTGAGAACAATATCGTTTTTGCGGCGTTGTCGTTTTTCCACTGACTCATGCAAGCCAAGAACATTCATGTCTTGTAAAGTCGTTTGCAATAGAATCCAACAATCATGTAAACAAACCAAATTGTCACGATTACTCCGTAATCACATACATTTGACGATCAATTATGAACATAGTCTGATTTCAACGAACGCACCATTGTTTTCACATTATCTTCAACACGATTTAACTTGTATTTATAAGTTAAATTTGTTAAAACATTTGCAACGTAAAAATTTCGAAGTATTTGACAAGCTGTCATCTTAGTTTTTTACTCATCGAACTCTATAAGTCATTGAAAAGTTAGTGTTGTTCGTAATCTGAAGTTATCTTTTATTTTTAATTTAATAAATTATTTTAATTCAATATTATTTGAATACAATAAAAATTTTTTTTCAAGAGCTTAATATAATTAACCAAAACGGATTGTATCCTAAGACATAAAAATAATGGTTAGTTTTTAAAAATTGACAGGTGGCCATTTTGTTAGAATTGTCATTCACAGTCATTCACTGTTCTGTGGGTTCGCTGTGCATTAGTGTTTTCTGTTTCCGATTTCTACGACTTTGCATTCTCATTTTGGACTTTTGTTTTGCTTTACGATTTGGCTGGACATATTTTTCTTGGAACGACGACCTTTGCACGGCATCACGGACTTTGATATAGCATACGATTGGTATTTTTTCTCAAGGAGTAATCAGGAGGTAAGAATGATTTAGATCTATTACCTACAACGGAAATCTATTAGACGCACTTTAATATTGTATTGCCCTCGTAACTAATTATTTGAATAGATCACAATTACTGAAATGTATGTGTGTAAAATTATATTTGTTTTTAAGGTTATAATGAGCGAGCCGCAGCCAGGTTCGTCGGGGACTGCTCCGCCGGCGCCGGTCAAAAAACCAAAATTGGCTGTTAGAAAAATAAATTTAATTAAAATTAAATTAGAACACTATGACATCACTATGGGCATAAACAATACGCTGTCAATGTCAGTCCGCCATATTTGTTTACATGATTGTTGGATTCTATTGCAAACGACTTTAGGTACTGAATGTACTTCAAATACTCGTACTTTATAACGAAAAGTTAGTCATTCAAAGATGCATCAACTATTTCTTTCTAAATTCTAAAGTCATCGAAATCAGTAAATGAGTCAATTTGAAATCTAGCAGACAATCAGATAGGTGAGTCATGGATAGGTAATGTTTTTTCATGAACTGTTTTTCGTCAGTGCCAAGTCAGTGTTCAGTAGGAAGGCGAATAGCTTTAGTAAGTAGGTGTTTGTTAAATTCTTTTCTTAGAAGTTATGAGTAAACTAAGGAGTATTTTAAATCAGGGGCAAACTTCAGAGCTGTTCAATCTAAACCTAAACATTTAAAAGACAAGACTTTTTTGCCAGAATATTAAATTCTGTTTATAAATAAACGTGTCCTTCTCAACTTTATTGCTCTAAAATATCATAGTAACCATTGTATTTTTTAAGTTTTCTGTCAATGTCTAAATTATTTTTTTTACTTTCTTGAGGTTTCGTGCTAGAATTGGACCGTACATATTTATTGAACAATGTGAAACAGTTTTCTTCTGATGAAATATTAATTTCACTTCAATTAGAACATTTAAAGGTCACATTCTGCATGTTTTGAGTGTGTTGCTACCTAAGAAGGAATCTGAAAAAATACATTTTAATATTAATCGTTACGATCTTTTGACTTCCCAGTTACATTAATATTGGTTATTGACTTCTTATTATAATTTTGTTCTTGCAGCAGGGAAATTAATTATTTTCATTTATTTATTAATTGGAATTTCTACAGTAAGGCAGCTGTTTCTGAAGGCTTTTTTTTAGTTACATCTTTGCAATGTAAATTGCCTTTTATAACTTCCGTGTGAAGATTATGTTGCGATAAAGAAATTTTTGTTGAAAACCTGCAACATTGGTTACAAGTACAAGCCTTTTTTTGCCCTCCGCTATTTGGCGAAAAAAAAACGTACGTTTTGTTCTAACTTCGATTCGAACTGACTGAATTCGCTGGTCGAGTTCAAAATACAAAAAAAAATATATGGTTATAACTAGATGAGTAATATAATAAATTAATAAGACAATGAACTAAAAAAATATATTAACACGTTCTGGGACACTCGCCCGGTCATGACTTTGAGATTTGACACAAAAAATTCCCCATACATTTTTCATCTCCGTCTAGACGAATTGCCATAATTGAATAATATCGAAGCGCGGTCGATTGACGAGCGCGTGCGACTATCCCTCCCGCTGCGACACTTAGGCTGAGATTCAGAGTGCATTTTGAGTCCGAACTCAATCTTACAAACGTCACTCTAGTATGAGATCACGTCGCTTTTTGACGTTTGTAAGATTGAGTTTGGACTCAAAATGCACTCTGAATCTCAGCCTTAGAAACTGGTCCTTTGTACGTACACGCGACGCTCACGGCCACAGACGGAGTGTCACTACTGGAACCGCTTCAATGTGTGTATAATAGTGTATGTGTGAGTGTCTCAACACATACTTCAAGAAAAACTTTTGTTTGTGACACTATAGAGAGCCGTATTATCGTGCGATGTGACACCTAATCCTGTAGTTTTTAAAAATCCTAAGCAAATCAACCGGCCAGCGACGGTGTGCCAAGAGCAGTTGAAGAAATATCAACGGCCACAGACGTTGTGTCGTATTAAAATTACTCAACTTCCGTCCACAGCCGATTTGTCCCGGAAAGTGTTAACCGTTTTGATACTGTGAAACAACCAGGAAGAAAAGTCGATTTGGCTCTGTTCCAAATGAAGTAGAAACATTACCTCTAATCTGACACGGTGAGTAATTATCGTTAATTTTATGACTATTTCCTTCCCGTAAGCCCAAGAATTCAAGAAAGGCAGAAAATACGTTTGAATTACCAACTCAGATACACGCTCAGCAAAACCACATGTAACCTAAAACCTGGCTAGCGAGAGATGGGACTGGAAGAACTAAGCAAATTCAAAAATAACTGGTACAATTTACAGGTTCCTGAATCCCGGTCCCCATACTTTATGATTAATTATACCACACATATGACCAATATACCAATACATGCATGGGGCTACATAGAGTCTTTTTGGTATAGCTAACTTCCATTTGATGAAGACTACAGATAATAGAAGGGAAAAGATGTTGGAACATCTGATACAACACGACAATTATATCAGAAACATCATTGAAGGAAAAGCGGAGTGAAAAAGAAAGAGAGGAAGGCCCAGGAGAACATTCATGGATCAAGTGAAAGAACAAGTAAATGTCATGTCGTATCAAGAAGTTAAAGAGAAGGCGGAGTGCAGAAGTGAATGGAGAAGACTTCACCGACAAGAACACAGCTCTTAAGTAAAAACGAACGAACGAACTTCTGAAGGTTTTTTGCTGTTTTTAACTATATGATACATTCTTCACACGTCCCCGTACAAAAATTGCTTCTAAAGTTCTAAACGTCGAGCAAAAAAGACCTACAAAACGGCCACTGATTTTGATAATAAATGTTTTATAGACTTATGAGTTTATGAACCATGAGGCATACATACTTGCATAGCGTCCTATATGCATCTTATATGAATCATGGGACAGATACTATGTCCCCAACAGCTAACATTTTGTGGGACAATCTTTCTGTTGTGAGACGAAGACGACATTCCGACACATTCGGGTTGGATTTGGGGAAGTCACACAATATATTTGCAGAAATTCTACGGGGTACATTTTCTCGCATGAAGTTGACTTGCCGCATTATTCTATGGGTTGACAGTTAGTTGAAAAAAAACAGTTATCTTTCGGTAGCCAGATTTATCATACCTAAATTCGTTAAATCGGCTTATCGGGTTTGTGAAAGTGATTGACACTCAGTGCCAGCATTGATTGGCAAGAATAATAAGCTTATCACTGTAACACCGTCAATCTCTTCGTAAATTAATCAAGTACCTACTGTCTGTCTAGTCTAGAGTCTCTAGACATTAACTCAGAGCAAAAGAGAATTCACTTTGTTAGTCCACTTTCTTGTTGCTTATACATTAACTCACCCGCCTTCAGTCTCCGGAAAGGACGTCATAATCTTAATCATCATAATTCTGACTTCTCGTGATATGATTATGACAGATCACGTAGCAAATAATTCACAATTTCAGCAAATTTAGACTAATGCCTGTAATTTGAGATCGCATGTGGAAGCTGAACTTTGAGAAGTTATGAGATATGTATAGGGTAAGTCTTAAGGTAGCTAATTGATTGTGTAAAGAAAGCCACTAAAAGGCGGCATTAAATTGATGAGCAGTGGCCAGCTCACGGCTATCACCCTCAGTATTCCTTTGGAATAAGAACCAATTCAGCTTGTATCTTCACGTATTCCTCGGGTTACTGACCCTGTGCTTACGCTTGATGACTGTCGTCGCAGATGTCCATCCCTGAAATCCAATCTCTTTGCAATAAGGAACAAAGTATCTTGATTTGCAGAAATTACGTGGAACGTCATGGTCTAATCTTTTGAAGGCTGTCTATTGACTTGTCAGTACTTGTTGTCATGATGACAGAAGCTCGCTTGTTTTCCTCTTTAGCCCTGGAATGTAGGTGATTCACTGTGCAATTATATAGGGTCTGATTCTCTCAGAGAATCTTTGAGACAAGAAAGCTCTTTTGTCTCCACTGGTGTATAAACTTACTAACCTAATAGACTTTAGTTCTAATATTTACGAACTTTTCAATGGTAGGTCAATTAGAATAACTTTATTTCAGGAAGTGCCTGGAGATTTACATTGGACACTCATCAAACATTTTAAGGGCCCATAATACCTCAATTCGCAGTCCTGCTCTAACGCTTCTACTTTTTAACTGTCTATCCTACTCCAATCAGATGCCGCGCACGCAAAACATCAGTTATTTTGAAATCGCGGCTACACTGTTGGTTTTTTCATTTTTATGAACAGTCTGCAGCTGTTTTAAACTAACATCAGTTATATTACGCAAAGTTTCAGATCTAATTTCAAGTATTCATTGAATGCTATCGGCTTATTTTACGATTTTGGGGGAACTTTGTAATTTTTTTCTATCGAGAAAATTTAATGGAGTCATGTTTTCACAACAGCATGGACATAGCATTAGTCCTCAACTTTATTATATATCAATTTCAGAGTGATTGTTGCAGTATTTGTTGGTATAAAGCAGGATCATGCGAAGCGAAGTGAGGTATTATACACCCTTAAGATGTTGCGGTTGCTTTAATCACTGTTAGATACCCGGGACCGGTAGCGCTTTTCCTTTTAAGGGTTATGAATGGGTTTTTTTGCTCTTACGGTGGGAAACCCCTTCCAATTTGATTTTTAAGTGCTACTTCGAAAGGGTAAGTCATTCACGATGTTACCTGTTCAGATATATACTCCACGCGTAAAGACCCGCACTGCGAGAGCAGAGCTTGGAAAAAAGTCAAAAAAAATTTTTTTTTTTCTGTAAACAACTAAAGGTTGTATGAAATATCTGTTCGTTTCAGAGTTTAATAAAGTTTATACAGATTTTAATCCATAAATAATGCCTATAGGTTTTTGCTAAAATGATCATAAAACTCGACATGAAAACTTTTTTTAGAGCCATATTTGGTTTTTTATCTCTCAATATTGGAATGACTTCTATCTTTCGATATGAGTGTGCATTATATTTTTTATGCAGTTTTGTTAGATTATTTAAACAAGGAAGACTAAATTACGGTTTTGCGGAGACTATCCTCTTAAAGCAAACCATTGAAAACTCAAACAACTAACGGTTATTAGAAAGCAAACACGATAATGGTGACTACAATGCCATCACTTTTAACTACAAAGTCAACAAACGAATCATTGCTGGTAAATATCTGGTTATAGCGCTATCTAACTGAACCGTAAATCTGGGGGCACGGCAGTGCCCCCGCCAAGTCGAGCTAAAAAGCGGCACGGCCGTACCATCCTTTTCTCGAAACAGTTCAGGCCATTTTCGACCCCCCTATAACTTCGTTGTGGATAAAACTAGAAGCCTGAATTTTCAGTAACCAAGCAGGAATTGTATGAACACGGCATATTTCAAATTTCATTCAATTTGAACCAGTAGTTCAAGAATTATAACTAGTCAAAGTTTCTCAATTTTGTCACTCACTCACTCACTGACTGACTGACCGATCATCAAAACTCTAAGGCACTTCTAGCAGACACAGAAGCTTCAAATTTGGAATACAATTAGTGTTTAGTGTATAAATCAAGGAAAAACTAAAATATTTTGCAATTTCGGTCCAGTGTTCTATATACACCAACTGCATAAATAACTTTGTAATCCCATATAACTTAGTTCTTCTACCATAAAAAGTTGTGAGATCCATGTAAATCCAAGTCCGTTAATTTATTCAGTACCTTCTGTCTTAAGTTATTATATTACATAATTAGCTAACCTCACAACATCTTAGAGTGACCGCATCAATATTAAAAATCTTTTATGTTATAAATAAATAGATTGACTTGGCCATCGCATGAAAACACAATATTAAATTAAATTAGATTATTTAGTGCGATTGTCATTTTTATGTATTCAAAACAAGATGGCCGTTTTCACATTTGAGTAAACTGAATTAACTAAAATGCCGAAATGTGATTGAATAATTGAAATCAGTCAATGGCCATTGCCAAGTTCCAACACGATGTAAAGTACACATCTGTTAAGTATTTTAACTTTCTTAAACAGATGATTTATTTGTGTTTTTCTCCAGTAAGTGAGCATCCGAGGAATGTTTACAAAAGCCATCGGGTGTTTCAACACGCCCTTGTTATGTTTTGTAACTTTTTATTAAATCAAATCTATCTATAGAAATCGAGCTCATATCACTGCACAACAAAATTGGCGGTTTCTTTTTTTTACTTTGTTCATACAACGTGCTTACGCTTGCCTTTTACCGTACCCTGATGGAAATCGTCGATAAGATCTAGGATGAAGCGTCCAGGAACTGGGAGAGTGGCAGCAGGTCCCAGACTTCCGCAAACATCTACGGAAGTCGTGCCACTATGTCGTCACACCCGAACCCGACGGGTCGCTTAGCGGCATGGGTTATTAATAGAGATATTGCCGAATAATCGTTAATTATTCGTATTCATGTTCGTTGTTCGGCCGAATATTCGGTTGAAGTGCCGAATATTTACCTAAAGTCGACCAAAACACTGAAAATTTTGTAACAAAAAATTCTACTAATATCTAAAACTTTTTTTTTTCGTCTTTATTTAGAGTATTTGGTCACACAGCGACCATGTCACCCTAATAGTACAAATACAAAAAAAATACTTTTATATGATTGTCACTTCTTAATCTAAGGCCAACTTTTACAAGATTAAGAGTACTTTTAGCCTCTGTTGACATCGGGGCGGACAAAAAATATCTAAAACTCACACGAAAAGAAAAACTACAAAAAAACCTACCATTTTACATCAAATGTGATATTTCAGTACGAGATTAAGGCTAGATGCCCAACTTCAAATGAGCATATCACATTGTGTAACTTGGTTAATCGGTATAGTAAGAATAATATAGACAGAGTAGACTATATGGCTGATAGACTGATTTTAGAAAAAACGCAAAATCTTTAACTTCGCTCGATAGAAAAAAATTACGAAGTTACCTCTAAATTTAATGTTTTTCGAGTGTTAAAGGGCCTTCCTTAAGTCATACAGCCTTGAAATTCGTATTGAAAATAAGTTAACAAATGACATCGTCAGCTCGTCTTAGAATATTTAAAAAATTGCATCTAGGAGCAGAGTTATTAACTAAAAACGCAGGATTTTGTGGGCGCGTGTTACTTGGTGTTCGTAACAGCCACGGCTGAGAGCGCGCTATTTTAAACTAAAAGGAAACGTCGTAGAGTTCAGTTCTGGTTGATGCAAAATGAGGTGCTCAATCTGACCTTATATGCAGCCCTTGTCCACATGCCGCGTTTTACTCGCGCGCAGTCGAAGTACTAGGCTCCAATATAAATTGCGTCCACATCCTGCGCGCGCACAGCTACGCGCGAGTTACAAACGTAGCACTCGGACGCAATGTATATTGGAGCCTAGTACTTCGACTGTACCTACAAAATGTAAATAAGCAAAACTGCAAAATTAAGTTGGTCTAGTATTCAGGCACGTACCCTAAACCTTTATCGGGCATTTTCAGCATTTATCGTTAAATACAGTATTAGGCACATTCACATAACATTGCAAAAATTCCATAACCAATTTAATTTTTGAGACAAATCCTGTAAATATGGTCCAAAATTGACAGTTTAAAGGCCTCCCATTTCCTATTTTTGGAGAAAAAATAATAGTACATAAGGTGAGTGCTGCAATCACACGAGTCGAGAAAAAGTTTCTCGCACGAGTTTCGTATAATATTTTATAGCACAAGTGCGGAAAATGCCGACTTTACGCAAGCGCAGCGTGCGTAAAGCGGTTATTTTACGCACGGTGTGCTATAAATATAATTAATTGTATCTACTCTATTAATAACAACCCACATGCAGGCGTAAACAAAAATTTCATTATTCGGTGGGGTTCAGAAATCCATGTCTGGGACATTTCTAGTTATTTTATTACTTTAAAAAATTACCACTTTATTAGAACTTTAGCCTTAGCCTAGCTAAACACTTTAACACATTACATTAAACACTTTAACACTTTCGTGTATTTCATCCATCAACACAACATCTGGCAATCGCTCGTTACTTTATCAACTAATTTGAACGGAGTTAACATTGCCTGTAAGTAAGACGGCCTAACTGCATTAGTAGTAGATTGTTACACAAGGGAGGTAAGAGATCAATTGCACCTGAGATATTAAGGCGCACGAGCGCGCCAGGGTGCGAGGGTGCAATTGTGATCACTTACACCCGCGGATAACACTCTACTTTTCATCAATAATGAGGAAATAAAAAAAGCAACTTGCAAAAATATGTTTGCAACAACGTTTTCAACAAGAAAATTTTACTTTCGACACTTTTATCTTTATTGACTTTTTCTTTATTTGTGCAATCATATCTTACTGGTCAGTATGGTTGTTTTAAAAACAAAAAACTCTGAAACGTCTTTTTAACATTTCATTTAGCATATTTACTTATTGTATAAAAGTCAAATTTTTTCATAATAATATAAGATAAGGTGACTTTTATTTACATAAACCAACAGTGGAAGCTCGGGAAGTCATCAGATTACATGTTTCGCAAAATGAAATGCGGGAGGTAAGTAAATTTGAAAATCGAACGAGGCTCCCTTAGAGTCACTAACTAGTAAGTCACACGTCTAGCCAAATGACTATGGGAAATATATTTTATGTATATCTATAGCGGGCAATCTCTAGCATACATTGTACGGGCAAACTGACGGGTGATACGATATCCTACAAGAAACAGGATAGCATATCCATAAATGTAAACTATTTGATGTTTCATAAAATCCTGAATAAAACCGTTCATTCGTGTCATGTTACGGATGCGTTCATAATTTTAAAACAGATATGGTAGCGTCTCCCGGACTGGCCGAAAATAAGATGCACAAACTGATGTCAACGGCCAACGAACGATGCAATAAGAAAAAGTTAATACAGTTCTATTTTCAAATTGCACCATCGAGGCGGGCGATCTCACTTGGAGGCAACAAAGATGGTTGAGGAAAATTAACAAAAGAAAGTGCATTCGCGGCGTTCAAATATTTGCTTTTATTTATTTTCAGCCAGCGTATAAGATTTAAAAGCCATTTCAGAAAATTACGCTTTTTGTATGGCGAGTCTTTACGAATCGTAATTTCCTTTAAATTTGGAGTGATGTTAACATAATTATCACTATTTCGGCTGATTAGATAAAAGGATTTTCTAACATTATGCTTTATTCTGTGCAAAGAACAGTGGTAAAAGCATACGCAAAAAAGATATAGGTATTCGCGTAATATTACATTTTGTATCCGTGCCATAAAATACAAAGTACCTATTACACCAGGCATGTCAAACTCAATGTCGTAGGTGGGCCAAATGCATACAGATCGTGGGACCAGTGGGCCGCAAAACTCAAACATTAAGAAATAAAACAAAATGCGATTGAACTACGAAAAGAAATGATTATTTTTAATAATAAAATTTAAAACAAGTTACATTACAACTTCTTCCCAGAAATTTGACATCTTTTTTGTTTAATTAAATTGTCTATTTGAGGAGTAATTTTATCAGCGGAAATCAATTTTAAAACTGAACCCAAGTGTGCATCGGTCAATCGTGATCTTGCGGGAGATTTGTTTCCTTTCATGAGGGAAAATAATTGCTCACACTTGTAGGTGCTTCCAAACATTGATATAATTTTACAAGCAAATTTCCGTATTTCTTGGTACTCAGCAGGTAAGAACTTGTAAAAATCGAGTGCACCAACACTGTCAAATTTTTGTTTTAAAGGGGTCTGACACTGAATTTCAACGACTTCCATCTGCAAGTGAACGGGTACTTTTTCGACATCTACAGAGAAAAGTCCTGTAAACAACGAAAAATGGTCTTCTTGCAGTTTAAAGTCTTGAAAGCGCCTTTCAAATTCTTCTTGAAGGCTTTTGATTTTCCCTGTATATTTTTTGTACGAAATAGGGTCACTTGTGCTTTCCTTAAAAGCCTTACAAGTCGGAAAATGCGACAAATTATCAATTTCCAACTGTTTTTCCCACAGCATCAACTTGCATTTGAAAGCTTTCACTTGATTATACATATCTGTTATCATTTGAAGTGGTCCTTGTAATTTAGTGTTTAATTCCGACAAGTGTTTTGTGATATCTACCATAAAGGAGAGATCTTGTAGAAAAGATTTATCGGATAGTAAGTTGACATCCTGTCCTTTCACTTCTATGAACAGGCGTATCTCCTCTTTAAGTTTCCAAAATCTATCGAGAACCATAGAACACGAAAGCCATCGCACCTCTGTATAATACGGTAAACCAGTGTATTCACTTTCAATATCATGTAAAAATGCAGCAAATTTTCGTTGATTTAAGCCACGCGACCGTATGAAGTTTATCATTTTCTTCACTGCTTTCAAAACGTACTCTAATTTAATCACTTTTGAACATAAAATTTCTTGGTGGATTATACAATGAACATGGTGTAGATCTGTTTAGATATTGTTACTTTCCTTGATCTTTTTCTTTAATAAATTAACGAATCCATTATTTACTCCTGTCATGGAAGGAGCTCCATCGGTTGCAACAGACGACATTTTTGTCACATTTAGATTATATTTTTGCAAAAGTTCATAAACGGCATTCAATATATCCTCACCTGTTGTAGTATCGTGCAAAGGCACTAATTCCAGTAACTCTTCATAAACGTTGATTTCTGAATCAATAGCACGTAAAAAAACAGCAAGTTGTGCCACACCACACACATCTGTACTTTCGTCACAGGCAATAGAAAATGCAGTGAAAGTATCTGACTTAGTTTTTATCTGATCTGCTATATTGCCAGCCAACTCAGTAACTCTTTCAGCCACAGTATTGCGAGACAAAGATATACTTTGAAAAGCCTCCACGCTTCCAGGACTAACGATTTCTGCGGTTCTTACGAGACATTCTTTTATAAATTCACCTTCAACAAAAGGTTTTGAGTGCTTTGCTATTAATTCCGACAGTACGAAGCTTGCTTGAACAGCAGATTCATTTTCCTGCTTTGGACGCGTAAACATAAGTTGTTGATTCTTTAATCGTGATTTTAACTCACTTAATTTTTCATCTCTAATTAATCCCTTGAACTGGTCATACTTAGCTTTATGCTGGTCATAGTGACGTTTAATATTATATAACTTTGGGACACTGATGGTACTGTTACAAACCAAGCAGATAATTTTGTCTTTTACTTCGCAGCAAAAAAACTCCAACTCCCATTTTTCTTGAAAAATACGATGTTCATCTGTGATTTTTCTCTTACTTCCGCTTGGTTTTGAAAAAGACATTTTATTCTGCTTAATCTGAAACCAATAACACCTGTTTGGAATCGTGAAATTTACAAAGTCAATCTTTTATTTACCTACTAACTACCAACGAAAAAGAAGAAGTAAGAAACACACACAAACTTCACATTTAGGTATAGTAAAATTTCATTACTACTTACAATACTTACATGGAAATATAACGATTCAATATACGTTAAAAACGCAACCGAAAACAATCTTCAATTGAACTAACTAAATCTCACACTGATCGGCTGACATATAAGATGGCACGGCGCGCGGGCGGGTTTGGCCGAACACAGCCGAGTTTTACCGAACGGCCGCGCGCGGCGGCGGCGGCGGTGGTGTGTCGGCCGGCGAGTAGATATTGTTCCAGCGCGCGCTTATTTAAATTTTATTCGTGTTGGCGGGCCGCAACTGGAGGCTGTTTTTCAAATGGGATCGGGCCGCAGGCTAATGCTTAGAGGGCCACATGCGGCCTGCGGGCCGCATGTTTGACATGCTTGCATTACACATTTATGCGGCCAAATTCATACTTTTGATGAACATTGTCGTGAAATTAGTATTTTTAGGGTTCCGTACCCAAAGGGTAACCAACGGGACCCCATTACTAAGGCTTCCGTCTGTCTGTCTGTCTGTCTGTCTGTCCGTCTGTCACCAGGCTGTATCTCAAGAACCGTGATAGTTAGACAGTTGAAATTTTCACAGATGATGTATTCCTGTTGCCGCTATAACAACAAATACTAAAACCGGCCAAGTGTGAGTCAGACCCGCGCACTCCCATACAACAGACATGATTTTTTGCCGTTTTTATAGATAATGGTACGGAACCCTTCGTGCGCGAGTCCGACTCGCACTTGGTCGGTTTTTTTGTTGTTTCTTACAAATGCAAGCCTAACCCTGGGTCAATTGGTATTTGAGGTCAACATTTGTATTTTTGGATCCTTGGACCCCCCTGGGAAAGTTATAGCACATGGGCGTCAGGGTGTTTCCGTAAAGTTCCGATACTGACGAGTATATTGGTTTCCTGGAACACAATTAGCTAAGGATTCATGGAATTTGAGGGGCTTGGCAATTTATGGGCTTCTATTTATTTACAGGGGCTCTGATTTCTGATACGTTATAGAAAAATCAACTTCAATAAAAGTTTAAACTTTAAATAATATTACAGATTCGATATAAGACTCCCCAAAAACTAAGTCAACGTGGACGGAGGAAGTACTTAATATATTTCAAATAAAATCATATTTAGGTCATATAGTTTAGGACTATCTTTGTGATTTTATTGGATGCAGGAAAATCCAAGTAATCATGTATCAAACGGCCGAAAAATTAGAATCAAAGAGTGGAATAAGTAAGTAGGTACCTATAATAAATATAATTTTCAAAATTTAATAATCACCATTCCACGGTTTTAAATGAATTTGAAGAGACGAAACCGGAATCACCTCCCTTAAAAATAATAAAACGATACGGGACTAACTTGTCATTACACTTACGCTGATGTGAGACAATACAACAATCTAAGGACATTGAAATAAGATTCATATCAGCGCGTAATGCTAAGTGGCTGTTACGACGATTCGTTGCGTCTCCGGATAGCGCTAAATAGGAGATAATACCTAATACTTTTCATACAGACGCGATGGACGAAAAAAAAAGTTGAATAATTGTTTTGCAGATCTATAAATTGTCTTTAGTATGGTAAAAGAATCATTACAAGAAAAAAGAAAGCATCAAGCATTCGGAAGGAGTAAGAAAATTCTTGCGTAAATCATAGAAAACTTTCGATAACTTTCAATTTGTTATTCCTAAAAGTAAGACAGTTTTTTTAAAATTAAACATGGAATTAATATTTGATTATGTTATGACTATTATATATTTTTCATCACACTTGCTTATAAAGTGGCCATTATTGCAGCGTTCTTAGGGTCATAAAGTCATAACATAATGCAGCATATTAAACACACGTGCATTTTACTTTACATTATCGCAGTAGTGTTTTTTAAATTACAGAGTTTTATAATCTTAAGATTTGCAAATAAATAAACAGTCTCAGTTAAAATAAAATAAATAATTTTAGCAAATTATTTATTTTTATCAACAGATTAACTCAAATTTTTGTTGTAAATAGTTTGTTAATAATTCATATTTGGCTTTTTGGTAATATTTGGCTGTTTGGCGGAGGCGTCAGTGCCTCTATTTCCATCTGCGCGCGCATGGATAAAATCTCCGCCGCCATTTTTCAAAGAAAATTGTCAATTCATATTCATAGCTATGGTTTCGATTATGTGGAAAAATAAGCAGTGAAATTTTATTATTTTTCTTCGTAAGTGGGTTGAAAAATATACATTACACTCTCAGCTCCCTGGGCCTTCGACATTCGGCTCGGGCTGCAATCCCGCCTCGGCTGTAATGTCCAACGCAGCTCACTTGTATCACAATGTACTATTTTGAAGTGTTTGGACCCCCCCCCCCCGTGTAGGGAGAGTAGGCCTTCAAAGACAGCTCTAATATTGAGGTTCGAGTACTGTTGAGGCCACGTTGCGTAAATCGATTGAAACTGACGTCGTTACATCGCACCAAGTTAACGGCCGTATGGCGTATTGAGGACTCAATCACATCCAATAACACGCCGCCATTGTCAACTTATTGAACAAGTGAATAGTTATTTATGTTATTGGTTTCCACTTGGGTCTATTACTTACTTTATGGTTATTTTGTTTGTGATCTACATATTTAAGCCTTTATAATCATTTGGCCAAGTGCGATGGGACTCGCGCACAGAGGGTGCCTTACCACCCCACAACGGGACCCTAAAAACGTTAATAACAACAAAATACATGCCAAAGCAACATCAAAGGTACAAAAAACAAGGCGCTAAAATGGTAGCACCTGACAAAAAATTTGGCGCCGTCTGCTGCGTACTTAATAATGTTGTTAATATTAGTTATTACCATGTTTTTAGAGTTCCGCACCCGTATCGTGGGTTCCGTACCCAAAGGGTAACCAACGGGACCCCATTACTAAGGCTTCCGTCTGTCTGTCTGTCTGTCCGTCTGTCACCAGGCTGTATCTCATGAACCGTGATAGTTAGACAGTTGAAATTTCCACAGATGATGTATTCCTGTTGCCGCTATAACAACAAATACTAAAACCGGCCAAGTGTGAGTCAGACCCGCGCACTCCCATACAACAGACATGATTTTTTGCCGTTTTTATAGATAATGGTACGGAACCCTTTGTGCGCGAGGCTGACTCGCACTTTATTAGAATTTTTGTTTGTCTGTATGTTCCGTTTTAACCACTTAACGGATTTAGATGCAGAAATCCGCAAACGTTCAAGCCGAAGACGGCGCAGAGATTGAATAGTCCGCTAAACTTACACTAGTAACAAATCTAAAATAGGGCAAGTAATTCTACTTATTTCTCGATTCAGGTCATCCATTCGTGTTATCTTGATAAATGACCAAGTTAGTGAGGGTGGTTCATTGCTTCTGTGTCACACACAAGTTAGGACAATTATTGATTGTTATTTTCTGTGTCAGTGGGCTTTTTGCTGCCCCGTCAAGAAAGTAAAACCGAAACTTTGATGGCAGTCCGCGCCTAACTCTAGAACAGTTGTTACGCCCTGTGGCGGATCCAGAAACGTATTTGGGGGGGCTCAATTCATTGAGTTTTTTCGGGAAATCATAGTAATTACCATATCCTGTAATATTAAAATACGCATAAGTAGGTAAGTTATGAATGATAGAGAAAATAGAAGGAAATAATATATTTAGGCTCCTACAATGGAGTCGTCATCTGCCGAATGAAAATAAAATTAAATAAAATTGACATAAAGAATGTAAAAAATGTGTAAAAATAAAAAGGTGACTTTTTTTTTAAATATTTAATTTACTGTTTTTTAAGATGTATACCGGGTGTAAATAGGCTGCTACCATTAAATGAAACCACATATGTATTCTACTGAACTAATTTTCCCAAGAATCATACCCGCGGACACCCTTAGTTTAGGAAATAACTACTTACTCGACATACGGGCGAGTATCGAGAGAGCGTCGTCCGTGAAACAGCTGTTCCGGTGCAGCGTTCTAAAATATACCTTCCTCCTACGAGATAAAGTCTTTCAGTTACAGTTGAATATCTTTTTCTCTGAAGATTTGCGCGGGTTTTTTTTTTATAGTTGTTCAGTATGATTAGTACAGTATGTGGTTTTATTTAATGGTAGCACTCTATTTACACCCTGTATACAACGTGAAATTTAAGTAATTTTGTTGACGAAAACTGGTGATAGTACTCGTCCAAATTACAACTTTTACTATGGAGCCAACCCTGAAATCGTAAAAAAATATCAGTTGTTCCATAGAAAAGTTAAATACCTACTCGACCCAAATGTATGAAACAGCTGATATTTTTTTCGCGATTTCAGTGTTGGCCCCATAGTAAAAGTTGTTCATATGGACGAGCACTATCACCAGTATTCGTTAACAAAATAACTTGAATTTCACGTTGTATAAGGTGATTTTAATTTATGCAGCCATTCTTACTGAAGATTCGGTAAGTGCTCAGTAACAAGGTTCGATGATCCTTTTGTGAAATTCGTAAATTATTGTTTTCGTGTTCCTTACAAACGCAAGCCCAGCCCCGAGTCAATTACTATAGGACGTCAAGATATTATTTGTGAAATTAGCAAAACGTGTTATCGATCCGTGTTACTGACCACTTACCACGCCTCCAGTATGAGTTTGGCTGTATAAAAATTAAATGTCACCTTAAATAATTGTATACGTAGTTTGTTTTTTGTTAGAGGATTACAATAATGTACTTATTTTATTTTTAATTTTTATTTTATTTATATTACTATTATATATGAAGGCATGTATACAAAAAAAATTGGTTTAATATTCGGTTTTGGGCAAATATTTTGCACAACATTATTCAAATTTCGGGTATAGCTTATTCCGTCCGCAAGCTAGAGATGACATACACGGACGGACAGAGAGCCGTGTTGCCCTTCGGGTACGGAACCCTAAAAAGGGGCAAAACAGACACAATTTTAGTTAAAGAAGCCGGAGAAAAAGGGCCTACCATGTTGCTTCTTCAGCGCGGGCGAAACCACGGGATAAGACAATTCAGACGTGTATAATGTAGGGGAGAGTGGGGCAAGACGGGGTGGGGGGCAAGACGGGGCAACCGGTCTTGAGTGCAAACGAATTAGCCAATCAGGATCGCTTTAGCACCTGAGGTCGCGCGGCCATTACGGCAATCAGTCATCGAAGTGAGCGGACAATGACACCACGCGTTTTATTTGTTTTCTGAAAAAAACTGTTTTTTGCCAAATAGCTAGTGATTTTTATATACTATATAGGGCGTGTATTTTCCGTAAATAATAACACCTCGGAATTGATTTAAATGTTATCAAATGTGACAATAACTACACTAACAGGTAAGAACTTGTTTTTCTCTGTGCTGCGTATGGGTTTTATTCAGTTATTTTTTAAATTTGATTCGGCATACGGGGGCAAGATGGGGTAGGTCTTAAGGGGCAAGATGGGGTAGGTCTTAAAGGGCAAGATGGGGTAGGAATGCAAGCGGCATACAGATGTTTAATTTTACTGTTTATTTTGTTCTAGAATGGTGAGAAATTATAAAAAAAAAACAAGTAGAGGGGATTGGTCAGAAGAAAGTATGAAACATGCTGTGAAAAATGTGGTTGAAGGAAAAATGGGCTAAAGGTTAGCAGCAAAATCATTTTCTATCCCACAGACAACTTTGGAAAGAAAAGTGAAGCTTGCTCGAGAAAGTTTAGATAAGAATGATCCAATGACTGTTAAATTTAAGGTACCGTTAGGCCCAAAAGAGCATGTTTTTACTGATAATGAAGAAGAAGAGTTATGCAAATACATAATAGATATGGAGAGCAGGCTTTATGGACTGACAATGAAAGACTTAAGAAGTTTAGTCTATAGACTAGCGGTAAAAAATAAGAAAAGTCATCCTTTTAACAATGAAAAAGAAGAAGCCGGGAAAGACTGGGCATTAGGATTTTTAAAAAGGCACCCAAAACTGTCTATTAGACAGCCTGAAAGTACCTCAGCTGCACGTGCTGCTGGTTTTAATAAACAGGTGGTAGACCAGTTTTTCAATTTTTTGGGCAATGTTTACGATGCACATCATTTAACACCTGATCGTATATACAACTGCGATGAAACTGGTATTTCAGTTGTGCCCAAAACCAAATCAAAAATTATCGCAAGAAAGGGCAGAAAGCAAGTGGGAGCCATAACATCCGCTGAACGAGGTACGACCATTACAGTAGAAATCTGTTTTAGTGCTAGTGGTCATTTTATGCCACCCATGATGGTATATCCTAGAAAAAGAATGGATCCGCAACTTATGATTAATGCTGCCCCCGGAGCTTGGGGAGTTTGCAGTGATTCGGGCTGGATGACTACACAACTTTTCCTAGAATGGTTTAAAAAGTTCGTCGAATTCAGCGGAGCAACACCTGAGCGTCCTGTTTTGTTATTATTGGATGGACATAGTACTCATACGAAGAACATTGATCTCATAAATGAAGCACGCACTCACGGCGTTATAATTTTATGTTTCCCACCACATACTACTCACCGTCTTCAAGTTGCAGACGTTGCTTACATGAGACCTTTAAGCACCTACTACGATCATCAAATCACGGCGTGGCTTCGCAGCAACCCAGGAATGACTGTCACTATCCGACAAGTAGCTGAAATTTTTGGAAAGGCGTTCATACAAGCGTCTACGATGTCAACAGCTGTCAATGGTTTTAAGAAATGTGGGATTTGGCCATATGATCCATCAGTATTCTCTGAGAGCGACTTCGCTCCGTCTTTGATGACAGATATTCAGCTTAATGTATCCGACGCACCTGCAAGCGATAATAGTTCGTTGATAATGGAATCTTCATCCACAGAACCAGCAACAAATAATCAGAATGCGCCAATTATATCTGAAGCCATTTCTGTTGTGGCAACTTTGACGGGTGCATCAGTGACGCCAGTAACAGTAGGAACAGAAACATTGTCGAGACTTGATACTGCCGCTAGTATTTCTGCGAGTACGTCACCATCCACTAATCTAGCTACTGCACCTACTGTGTTACTTAATACAATGTCAAACCTAGAACCAGGATGTTCTTACTGGCTCGAAAACCCCGATCTACACGAAAGACCACGAACTCCGCAGCAATCAATATTTGGTGTTGTAAGTCCGCAGCAAATATTGCCCTTTCCAGCAACTAGAAAAACATCTCGCGTTACTAGAAAACGAGGAAAAACCGCGGTGATTACATCTTCGCCGTATAAGAATGAATTAGAAGAAACGATTAAGAAAAAGAAACAAGCGGAAGAGGATAAACAGCGAAATAAAGAGTTGAGGGAACTTAAAAAATCTCAAAAAAAACCTGCATTTAAGAAGAAAAGAGTAACAAAGAAGAAAAATGGGGCTAAGAATAGATCATTAAACGAGAATAGTGATACTGATACTGACAGCGATACGGAAAATACACCTTGTTTGTATTGTAAAGGGCTATATTTGGACTCAAATGAAAGCTGGGCTGCTTGTTCAGCATGCGGCAAATGGGCTCACTGCAGCTGTGCCGGTTTGGATGACGAAGATGCAGATACCGTGTATACTTGTGAACATTGTGAACAGTAAATGGTCGTTTACGGCGTGCCCCATCTTGCCCCCCCTATTGGTACCCCATCTTACCCACGGGGGTACCCCATCTTACCCTAGGGGTGGGGCATGATGGGTGTATTTCTACTTTTTGTTTTTTATTTATTTTATTATGTTGATTAGACTGCCAAATACACGTTAACAACGAGGACTGATTATCAAAGAAGATTAAAAGAATAAAACAAATTAATAAAACTCATAACGGTCAATTTTATTCACCATCAAACCTTAAGGACCCCGTCTTACCCCACTCTCCCCTATCAAGTCCACAGCTTCCAGGGCCATAAAACAATATAGTCTAATAGTGAAAATGGCGGCGGAAATCGTACTCCTCCATATATCGTAAACTTTAATCTCCTTTATGATGACACCTGAACTTATTAAACTGATCTAGAGACAAGTGGCTTAGTGGAAATATCGTCACCGGACAGATAGAAGCACCAAAGTAGACCCGTGTCGATCGATTAATTCTTGCGACCCGGGTCGATCTTGACCCATTGGATAAGTGATTGGGTCGAAATGACTCGATCGTTCGATCGATCACCTACAGGTCGGTCACACTTCGAGAGACGCGCGACCGAGTCCAGTGACAAAAATACAATTTGTCTTGAGTTTGTAACTTAGGTCTTGTTTAGTTTTTTAAACGATTATAGCCGCGATTACACCATCCGAATTAACGGCCCCCTTACTAGGATCCTAATTAGGACGCGTGAAGGAACAGACCGTCCTAACACGATTACACGATCCTAAGTCCAATCCTTTCATAGTTAGGATCACGATAAATAAGATGGTGTAATCGCGGCTCCTCTTTCGCAAAATACCATGAAACTGAGTCATTTTGCATTGATATAAAACGACCAAAAATCATCTTTTTTATCAGAAAAAAATATGTGTTAATCTACAAGATATGAAGAGTGATGTGGTGTTCTCCGAATTCTCTGAAAATACATAGAACCGAAGAAAAAAATATTTTAATTCAGCCCTGATTTTTGCACTTGTAATGGTCTAACTCCTGGAATTTTTGTCCAAATCATATCAAAATTTGTGAACTTCACTACATAATAAAGTAGAAGGAGTTGGTATTCTTTCTTCTTCGAAATTACGTTTACTTTATTTATATTAAATAATAATGCGTCTGATTCGAGAGCGAGTTTATGCCGTACCCCGCTTTCGCCCGAAAAATCAGTGCGGGGCGAGACGTGTTGCTGGATGGACCTGCGCTGCTTTACGCTCTAACTACTAACGCTAAAATTTAATACTAAGTTGTAAAATACGCAGTAGTGAGTTCGTGAGTTCAAGATGGGAAGCAAACAGAGGCGAAAAAAACTTTACCTTAAAAAATTCTACCGGGAAAAAGGATGCAATTTAACGGTTTAACACGAATACTATTGGGAATTTCGACAAACAAGCCCTAGATGAAAAAAAAACTACCGGGAGAGATAATCATAGTATTGTATGATATCAAGTAAACGATCGCCATCTTGAATTCTGAACTCGTGGTCAAGATTTGGGCCTGCCAACATCGAAATTTGTGTTCAGTTGGTCCAAATCAGTGGAAATAGCTTATTGGAATTTTTTTTACCATCAATGTCGCTAGAGTTCATAAAATGTCCCTTTTTGAGAAAAGTGAACCAGCCTATGAGTTTTTTAATTATTTTTATTCTTCACTCAAAATCATAGCTTTCCTAAATTGAAAGGGGGTCAAATACCTATATCTGGCCCTATCTATTTCGTTTATGTAGCCAAATTCATACTGGAGACACGGTAACTCAGTCACAATTCACACCCGGAATACCTGACACCCCCTCGGGGATTCATGTCGTGACGATATACAAGGTGATTTTAATTTATCCAGCCGAACTCATACTGGAGGCTTGGTAAGTGATCAGTAACACCCCAAGCGGCACATGACAGCTGCATAGCAGCTGGAATATAGACTCACTAAATGCTCGTAGCTGTATTAGGTTGCTGTACAGGAGCTGAGTAAGCTGCTACACAGCCCTTGTAATGCTAAATTGGGCCCCAAATTAAACAGCACTGAGCATTACAATAGCTGGTTAATAGCATGATAAGAGCTGTACAAGTCTGATTCCAGCTTACGATTCAGCTCTTATAATGCTCTTGTGCAGCACACGACTGTTTAAGGCCTTGACAACAGCATTTTACAAGAAATAAATAACCAAAAAATATTAATATATTGCTATCGCATTCATATTAATCTGAATTCTTGTATATTGTTCTCTATTAGAGGTCTGTGTCAGTAAATATCAATTTATGGTAAAGTGTAATTAACACGTTTTTTGTCTTTCCGTGAATATATTGTGTTGGGGATTCCACTTTACTGTGAATATATATAGGTGTTTGTATTAAATATTTCACGGGCCATCAAAATAATAACGATAAGCCGAAAAAAAATCTCAAAATATATACGGTGTAAGAATATTTTATGGATTGTGACGCATTTTATTGTATTTTATACATATGATTTTGTCAAATAAATTAAGTGAAATTCATATTATCACATTATTTGGCATCAAATTTCATGAAAACAAATAAGATATCGTAATTTTTTTTTAAACAAATATTTTCATTGTTGTGAAATGGCGTCTATTTACTATACAGCACTTACTCTTGTATCACTCTCTTGTAATGCTCTTTGCTGTATAATGGCAATCCTTTAGTCTACGTACCAGCCCATTGCATTATGATGGCTTTACAATGGATCTTAGCTAGTCTAATCACTGTCTAATGGCGTATTGCAAGAGTATTCAACAGCTCTTTAGGGATCAAAATATTAATAGTGATCCAAAAATGCGCAAAATGATCAAAGCAAATAAAAATAAAGTTGTTATATAAATAAGCCAAAGTAAATGAAAAAAAAAACCTCGCAGTAAAAACACATTTTATTACCCTTTGAGACAAATACAATTTTAATATGAATGAAAGTCTTATTTTAGGAGTTCCACTATGATTATTATTATAATTTGCGACTTGTTTCGTTAAATTGATATCAATGCCCCTCCATCGTTGTATTGCCCGACGATGTCACTTTGATGAAACGAGTCGTAAAAAATAATAAAAATGATAGTGGAACTCGTACAAGGAGACTTTCATTAATATTGAAATAAAGTTCCATCAATAGTGACACACAACAGTAAAAATTATGTTTGTACATAAAACATACTCGTAACTTGGTAACACTGTGCGAATAATATAATATTACGAATAATATAAGGTCTTTTAATTTAAATGGAAAGTAATTTAGGAGGTGATTCAGTGTCGTTAATACATCACATTCCACTTTTTCTGCGCGAACTTTTTCTTCACTTGTCCATACAAACTGAGTTAGCTGATCGGACCACTTTGTACAGAGAAGTGGAACAAAAATTTGCGCAAAAAAAAGGGCTATGCAGTGCAATGCGATGTATTAACGATACTGAATCACCTCCTAAAATACTTTCCACTTAAATTTGAAAGACCTTATATGTATATTTCTTACCTAAGTCGTCACGACATGAATTCGCGAGAGGGTGTCTGAGGTATACGAAGTGTAAACTGTGCGGAGTGAGCCACAGTACACAATTCAGACAGCCATTTTTCACCGATAATTTTCTGCCCCAGCTGTGATGGGTGGTGAGCCCTATCGCCATACATCGGGCACAAACGGACCAAACAACGGCTTAACGTGCCTGTCGAAGCAAGCGGGGTTTTTGAAATCTATTACTTTAGTCGCGGGGGGGAGGAAGGTATGACGGGAGAGGCGGCCAGCGCGGCACCAGTGTTTTTGTTTTGTTGGTTGATCAGTCAGTCGCCTTCTTTCGCCTTGTACACGCGTCTCGCGTTCCGTTCGCACACTTACATTGTTTCGATACGTTCGGCAGTTTTTTTTTGTATCTTATCTTGGTACCGAAAGTTATTGAAAATTATTATTTCTGCTAATTCCTTCACGGCTTCTTGAGCAATATTTCTATTGATGGCCCATTTTTTATGTCTTCTTGAAATAAAATATTTTTCATATAAGTATTTTCTACTTTTTCTTCATCTGCACTATTTGATCCCAAACTATCACTATCAGACATAGTTTGATCTAAATGACTGAATCGGTCGCTTTCTAAATCCATAAACCGTACGGAACCCTCGTTGCGCTCTGACGACTCTGATAATTTTCTGCAGCTTGGTTGGTGTAGAAAATTTTCTTTGTGAAAATCAATATTTTGTGTCCTTTTATCGAAGTCTGCTTGTATAGAACCCTTATTGTTATGTGCAAGAGAAACTTGGTCATTAAGTGGATGGGGCAAATCTTCATTATGAGTATTTACGACATCGCTACTTTCCGTTCTTTCCTTGACCGTATTCTTAGCGTATTCCTTTGAAAGTTTTCTGTTATCTCCACCAGTCCTTTTTCTTTTATTCCATGGTTTTATGTTCTCCATAATCGATATTAAAACCTATTGCGTTTTATCGCTAAGGTTATGCACAAAAATTAAATTGACGTTAAACGAACACCAACAATCTAAATTTACTCTTTAATAATGCTGTTGGCTGTACAATGGCTTTTAGCTACACTCTAAGCATTGGCATTGTAGTAGAGTACGACTATACCATACTGCAGCTCATGAAGTCTAGTGAGACTCTTGTGCAGCCGTTATCAAGCTCATTAATTTAGCATTACATTAACATTTTTGTACACCATATAAAAGCCAATGACAATATGTTATTCTTTAATGCAGCCCTAAGCATTACAAGAGCGTTGAATTTTGCTGTTAACCAGCCGTTAACAAGCTGTGAGTCTTTAAGAAAGCTTGTAGCATTCTACGTAGTCAACGACTGGACTGCGGCTTTTTAAAATGCTACTTTAATGCTTTCTGCGGAAAATTTCACCATTATAATGTCGTTCAACAGCTGTGCTGCTTAACAGTGTATGAAATCTGCATTAAAACAGCTTAAAGACTCGTAATATTCTCTAGTACAGCTGTGAAAAAGCTCTTGACTGTAGTACAGCTTGTTTATGGTTTAAATTTTCGCTTACGTGCTGCTTGGGACGGATCAATAACACTTTGCTGATTTTGCAAAATGGCTGGCTTTGCGTTTGTAAGGAACAAAAAGGGTCATCGTACCTTGTTACTGAGCACTTACTAAGTCTTCAGTAAGAATTTGGCTGCATAAATTAAAGTCACCTTAAAATATATATACAATATTTCACATAAAGGGTCATCGAACCTTGGTCCTGATCACTTACCGGGTCTCCAATATTAATTTGGCTACATAAACAAAAGTCACCGTATATTTATTAACCTACTTAATATAAAATCGTAGGTATCTGTAATTTCACTACTCTATGGCCCTGACACTCTCGGACGGTACGTAGCGACGAGCGTTGCGCGCGCGATCTTCCGGTGCGGGTAGCGCGGGGATGAGGTATAGGCTCCGCCCAGATTCTCAAGGTTATTCGCGTTGGGAGCAACCTTTTTACGTACTGCGGGCCTATTGCGTAACTTAGTGGCGGTTGCCAACTATGGTTGCTGTTCATCAAAAACAAATGAAACCTCGAAAATAACCTTCAATGGGTATTGAACTATTTACGAATTGCGACGTCATTTCAAGTGCGAACGTTTAGATAAACGGTTATGTTTCTTTTCGACGATAGGCACTCGGTTTGGCAACTGAGTTTACGATACTGAATCGGGGGGCTGAACGCGCGGTGACAATGGCGGTGTGGGTCAAAAATAATAGTATTTTTTCGTGATCGACGATCCAATCACTCAGGAATGGGTTGTTTGTTATCGAATAAAAGTGATTCGATCAATCGTGATCGATCCAGGTCTACACCGAAGGTACGAAGGTCCCTTAGGATATTGCATAGCTAACATGAACGAAAATAATAGAGAAGTTTCGTCTCTCGAAGAGTTTAACCAATAAAAACGGCAGAACGAGTCGTTTTGTCGACGCGATGGTCACGCGATAAAATTTTCCTGCGTTTCCATTTCTTCGTGAGACAAAATATTAAAAAATACTGTTTCCTTTTCAAAATGAATTTTTCTGATCTCTGTAATTGAAAATTAATAGATTAATAAAGTCTGTCAAGTGCGAGTGGGACTCAGCCTGAGGGTTCCGTACAATTCAAACAAGAAAATAACGTTTAAATAATGCAACCTTTTCGAGGTTTCTTGTATGGGGACTCCTCTTAAATCTAATTTGTTTTATTATTTTATTCGTGGTGATAGAAGCCATAGAAACACGTATTCTGTGTAAATTTCAACTTTCTACCTATTACGGCTGAGGCTGTAGACCCCTGTGACAGACGGACAGACAGACAGCGGAGGCTTTGTTTTAGATTTCCGTTTGGCACCGTTTGGGTACGGAACCCTGAAAAACTACTTTTTAATTAATTTTTTGATTTCAAGAAATTGGACTACATAATATCGCGAGTAATTTGAAGCATATAGGTACTTAAGGAACATTGACTTCTCAATTCTCATAAACAACTAGACTCACAATCTCGCTCAAAAAGTGTCCGCGATGCATCTTGTCACCGCTATGGGGTGACAAAATCGAATGACGATTTCGTACAACTGACATTGCATCTTATGTTAACGACATAACGTCTTAATTTGGTTGAAGCATTTTTGCTACTATGCACGTCGCACGTTCGGACACTTTCTGACGAACTTTTCTTAGAGACTGTGTGTCTTGTTGTTTCAATGATATGGAATAAATTATTGTGCAAATTTAATGTAATTATTCGTGTTATTTTAGAACGCTTTATCGCATACGTTTTGTTTTAAAGTAAGGAAGTCCAAGTAAACTATGCATTAGCACCGAGATTCTGTTGTACCACCTGAAACCTCGCTTCAGGGTCGTGAACTCTGTGAACAATCGAACTCTGTTTGGGGCTGTCGGACTGCAGTACGGACCACGTCCTCTGACCATTACACGTATCGATTCGCATTTGTACGGAAATACCGATATTATTTTACGGCTGGACATACACGCAAGACAGAGTGGTTGGTCACGCGAAGGGTTTTCGATGTTTGCGTGTGGTTTTGAGAGTTCCGTACCAAAAACGGAAGCGTCTACAGGGCCGTTTTTAACCATGTGAAGGCCCTGGGAACTTTCCATTTTGAGGCCCTCTGCCATAAGAACGTTGTGGTTATGTTAAAAAACTACAGCTTAACTACAAAGAGAGACAGCGCAGACACATCAAACATAGCATACAAGTAATTTCGCTTATGTTTCTGATGTTGGTGTTATGATAAGTAAATCATAGGAAAATGAGCTGTTAAAATAGGATAAAAGAATTAAAAAATCGAAAATAAAACTTTATTGTATTGTATTATTTAAAAAATAACTTAAGATATGTAAACTTTCTAGATTGAGAAAAGTGACGTTCTTCTTGATTTCAGATTGGCAAAATCAGTTATAACATCGTCGAAGTTTATTTCTTTTAATACATCACATTTGATGCTCATCAAAGATATACTATTTAATCTATCTTGATGGATATTCTTGTCAGCTTGCTAAATTAACAACAAAAATATTCCTAATAATTTGGAAAAGTATTTTCAATCTTTTACAAGCAAAGGAGACTATACCATTCTGGGACATTTACTTAATTGCGTGGATCATCATAGCTTTTTAAGTATTGCTGTAAATGAAGACAATCCGACTCTAGTTCTTCGGCGTTTACATCCTAATAGTACTTTTCACTAAATTCCTTGCAAAAATTTTCCGCTTGTTGTATGAAACTACGCTACTATTTTACTCTTACCACTTTTCTTATTGCTTGAGCATTTGGGCGGGGTCCACCTGGGGCCCTCCAGGACACGGGGCCCGGGGCCCGGGCCCCTTGCGTAAAAACGGCCCTGGCGGTCTAAGTCTTGATGCTATCCGTCCGTCCGCACAGACAGTACGTCAAGAACAGATGGAAATATTGGCAGTTTTTTAGTGTCAAGAAGAAACTACAAGATTGACAAATTAGAATAACATTTTGGAACCCTTTTATTTCTATATTCCTGTAGTAAAGAAACGCGATTGAAAAACTTTCACTCGATGGAAATAATTATTGAAACGAGGTCTTCTAACACACTTTTTCTCCTCGCTTTGAGTTTCACGAAAAGGAACTAAAACGTGTCATTTTATTAGAGTTGTTTTAACAAAAAAAAACCGGCCAAGTGCGTGTCGGGCCACGCGCAATGTAGGGTTCCGTAGTTGCTCGGTACATATAAGTTGGTCTACCTGTAAACCTGTAAAGCCTACTTAGCTGTGATAGTTTTACTTTTAAATTCATTATATATACTACTTCTATGAATTTTTTCACATTTCCTTAAATAACCGTTCCACTCTAACTAAAATTTTCACTTTAAAGCTTAATATTTCGCCAACGGATCTCCAAATCGAAAAATGGTTTTCACACACCCACAATGTTTTTAAGCAGCCTATCTAAAGATACCCCACACTATGGGATAGACAAGAAAAAAAAATCATCCCCAGTTTACGTGAACAAGAGGTACTATTAAAAAAAATTCAAGATTTTATTTTCTCATTTGTTCGGCTTGATTAATATTTATATCCATGCCAAATTACAGCTTTCTAGTACTAACAGTCTCTGAGCTAAGCCGCTGACAGATGGACAGACGGACATGGCGAAATATAAGGGTTCCTTGTCGGACTACGGAACCCTAAAAAACTGATGCGACAATTCCACTTCGTAGTTTTTTTGTTTACTTTTTGTGACTAACTGTTGAACCGATTTGGATGCGGTTTTTTTCTTTTGGTAGACTTAACCACTACAAGGCTATGTAAAATGATAACTGAATGTCGCCGAGTGGAGATAAGTAGATCATATGTAGTACGAATTGTTGAGCGAAAAAAAAAACAATTTTCCAGCGCGTTTACTTCTACCAAATAGGTATTTCTAAAACTTTCACGAATAAACACACAAAACAACCTTACTATATAATTATAATTACGGAAAATGGACGGAAATACTAGCCCAATTTCTGACACGAAAATCATTCACAGCCCATCAAATGCTCGGACATAAAACAATAGTTTGGTGCCGGGCAGTTCACCGAACCAACGAAATTAGTGTTCACAGAGATAACAGACGGATAACTTAGTTCATTGCCCGAGTCACGGCTAGTGCACGAACAGCCGAGCATGCTTGATAAAGTGGTTATGATAGCATAATTTGAACCTAGACTCTAGTCTATGGGGAACTAGATGATAAAAGTGAATAGATAAATACAGTAGATCTACTTATTGTAATAAATGAATGAAGCATGCTCGTATTTATGCGCAAAGTGTAGTTTATGGCATACGTATTGGAATTGGAAGGCTCACAGACGAGTTATAGGTATCTACTTGTGTCGATGCTCACGGGCCTAAATTAAGGACCGTGGGAAAGCTATCCATCCATCCATCAGCCTGTTTCGTCCACTGCTGGACATAGGCCTTTTTAGGAGTTCACCACTCTTGGCGGTCCTCCTGGAAGAAATGCCCATACTCACACACGCTGGGCAGGCGGGTTGGTGAGCGCGGTGCCGAAAACCTTGCACTAGTGACGCCGCTGCCCGTCACCAGTCTGATTTATATAAGGCCCGGCAATTGGGCATGGTTATACCGCCATCCATCGGTCCCAGGCAATGGTGGGCCGCCTGGTTTTGCCTGAGAGCTGTTCTCTTACTCTCCCCCGAATAACTTCGGGAGGATTTGCGAGTAAGATGGTGGTACCTCCACAGTCGAGCCCGGCATTAGCTCTACCACCTAAAGCTATGCTAATTCTAAAATACGAAATAGAGTGTTAAAGGTTCAGCTGAATTTATATTATGTACATGGGCGCGCAAACCTTCTGTTTGTTGTACTTAGCTGTTATTATTGTTGCTATTTGCAACTATACAACGTGAAATTTAAGTCATTTTGTTAACGAAAACTGGTGATAGTACTCGTCCACATGAACAGCTTTTACTATGAAGCCAACTCTGAAATCGTGAAAAAATATCAGCTGTTTCATACATTTGGGTCGAGTAGGTATTTAACCTTTTTATGGAACAGCTATTATTTTTTTCACGATTTCAAGGTTGGCTCCATAGTAAAAGTTGTTCATATGGATGAGTACTATCACCAGTTTTCGTTAACAAAATTACATGAATTTCACTTTGTACATTATGTTGTTGCTGTGTTGCAAAAAAAAACAATCATTGAGAAACAAAAGATGTTGGTTATAAGATCGTGGCAACGACCAGCAAAGAAGATAAGAAAGTGATTCATAGTATTAGACATATTTTCTGCTTGTTATGAACTCTAAATTTTTATCACAAAGGCTATCAAAATTGAACTTGAAATGTACTCACAAACAAGATCCAACATGTTATATACCCCCTCAGTCAATAATAAGACACACGTCAGTGTAAGCAGGCTACACACGTGCAGTTTTAACTGAACAGTTTTAGATGACAGTTATATGTAACTGTCGTCCCTAGTGATCAGTTTTATCGTCGGATAATTCAGTTCTATTCCATTTTGATTAGAAGTTACACGTCCACAGAATCATGGGTTCGATCGACGGATGATGCTGTAGCAATTATTAGATTATTGTACGTTTTGTAAACAGAAGACGAGCAGAAAAAATATTTGACTAAACCAGTGTAAACATTGGTTTTTAAAACTAAATCATTATAAGCATACATACTAATTTGTTGAAGGAGCTGACGAAAGCTTTAAATTTTCAACAATACACGTGCTTACTGTCACTACTGTTTTTCGGAAAAACTGACCAAATGCGCAGTTTTCTACTACAGACAGATATGCAGTTTTAACTGTTCAGTTTCATCTTACGAACGGTTAATTAGTTATCAGTTTACCTGTACAGTTCTCAGTTTCGCCAACATACGTAACGATTTAACTGAACGTTCCCACTGAACAGTTCGAACTGTCAGTTAAAAACGCACCTCTGTAGCCCGCTTAACACATGTCATGTTGGAGTCATAATAATAGACAGGAACACGAAGGAACAACAGCAAAAAGTAGCGAACTCTATCAAATAGGTACACCCGTAATAGATACTTCTTATGTCGCTTTTTACTCAATCAAAGAGAAAGGAATTATTGGCGGCCATAGATATGTGATGTGATAATAATAATGTGATAGCATAGATATATTCTAAATATCATGTACCATCGAAGACACTGCTGCAGGCCTACTTTTCCTACTAAATACAATAATACCTTCATCTGCGGGACTTCTTTCGTTGAGTTTGTCCTGGAAGTGACGCACAAGTTCTGAACAGTGACTACACGAGAAGCGAACATAAAGGTATCCACTTCAAAAGCTCATTGTATGTTAATAAACGGGACATATGAGATCTTTTATCCAAGTAGCAGTTTTTGCTCAAAACTACGATTGGACGGAACATCGTAAGTAATAATTGCTAAATCGCCACTTCCTTTGTCCTCAGTTCTGGGAGATCATATCAGAGGAGCACGGCATCGATCCTACAGGAGTGTACAAAGGCACAAGCGATCTGCAACTCGAGCGCATCGACGTCTACTACAATGAGGCCTCTGGTGAGAAATTACCATTCTATTCCTCTAGCATTGATATAATACCCACAGTGTACTGGTACATGACCCACTTCATTCAAATTAAAGAAAATCCTTGTCTCAATATAAACGCAATCGCAATCAGGCAGCTGTCAAAAAGAGCCCGATGATTATTCTTTTGTCAAATTTTAATTTAATATTTTAGGTTTACCACGGTCATTATAAACATTACCTAGTTATTAGGAGTATTTCGGTTTTCAATCTTAATGCTATCTATAACTTAAGAGCTACACCGCCATTCTTCTCTTTTCTCTGCTAATGAATTGACCTCTTGATAAGATATAATATTAACTTTCTCTTTTAAAGTAAGTACGTCTAGGTCTTCCTATTTTCACCTTGACCTTTCCTCTTATGAAATTTTTCAAAAAACTACCCTTTCGTATCAAGTATTCTACCATCATCTCTTTTCTGTTTTCAATGGTTTTTAACCAACATCTTTCTTCCTCTGGAGTTCTTAGCATTTCCTCATTAGTCTTCTACTTTGTCCAGCTGATTCCCTCCATCCGCCTCCAGCAACACTCTTATTCCAAAACCCGTAACTCATCATGATAAAATTTAAATTTACGTATTATGAGTTAGAGATAGATATACGACTGAACAATAACTTTTCTTAGTTTAGTTTATATTATTTTTGTTTTTAGGTCTTTAGTTTTTAGGATTATTTAGTTTTAATTTAATATTAATTTAGTTATGGCTTTATGTTCAATATTATGAGATTAATAAATATTGTACAATAAATTGAATTTTTTAACTTTTTAGTATAGCTCTAGCTTTAAGAAGAGATATATTCTTATTCGTTAAGAAGTCCTTTAGATGCAAAATACATCCTTGTGTGAAGATGATGATAGTGCGAAGTACACACAAAACCATAGAAAGCAATAATTTAGATATTGATTCTTTTCGCCTTCATTGGTTATGCAAAGTCATTTTTGTGCATAACATTTGCCGAAAGCTTTTGACAAGGTTGACCTCAAGAATTTATTTCATGTGAGTTTTTTTTTAATATTACATAATTTCAGTACAGTAATTTCTATTTTCTTTATTATTCAAACAGTACAACGCGGGCGACAATTTGGGACACGATTAAAATTGGGAGTGGCATAACCCAAGGATCTGTTAAAGGTCCCTTATTAATTGTATACTTCTTGAAACAAACCAATTAAGTATTATTATTGTGCATTTAATAAAATACAAATAAACTTCACAAATATAGAAAAGGTAACAGTTGGCACTTGGCAGCCTTATCGCATAAAGCGATTTCTCCCAGACTACTCATTTTTGAAATCGAGGTAAAATATCAAAGAATCATACTTAATCCTTCGCAGTAGTAACTAAAATGACCTTTCAAAGACAGGATAATACAATTCCTACCATAAATCCCAGACAATTGACCAATTACATACCTCAGCATTATAATTACAACTGGACTGACGACTGACGGACGAACTTACAATTGAGTTTAACTAACTTTTATAGGTACAACGACCCCTTCTATGACACTTAAGATATTTATAACCTAGGAAGTCACGCAATCTAGCTTGATCTAGCTCTTTATGGTCTTGTTCTGTTAAATCTTCAAATTGTCCTTGTAGCATTTACCTTTTGGCATCTCTAAAATACTACTCAGCTCCTTTTCTCAATGATCCATAATCAAAATCTTCCCGAAGAGCCCCCTCTAACAGTGAAAATCGCATCAGCCCCTGTAAGCTATAAGGTAATGATAAAAACCCTAAAACTTTCCTCAATTTCCTCTTCATTTCATTTAATTTCGATGTATAAGGGGATATACTACAGACAGCCATTGATATTTGTATGTATAAGATATCTATCCTAACTTCATGTTAAGTACAAAGGAGTTAAAGGGCTATTGAGGATTTGAATTCACTCGTATTTTTACGGCGTAAAAAGCAGTTTAGTAAGTAAAGTTAAAACGAAAATTTCGCGATAAATTTCAATTTTTCTTTCAAATTTATATATGTAATTATATAGTGTTTGTATGATGCTGATGATGAAGGAGAAAACTTTAATATAAACCTAACCAAGAACCGTGTATTAGTGGCCGAAGTACGGCGATAAAGTTCACTGTCTTTTTGGGATGTTAAATCTTCAGCAAAAAGAGGGTGTTACTGTTACGTGTGTTGACTTATTCTTCACACTCGGGAACACCTCTGACAACCCCTTGGTCGTATGTGTCGTGACAATATGTTTGTATTAGTTGAGAACAAAGAAGGAAGTGACGAAAACTATGACATGGTTTAATTTTGCTTCTAATAACATTCTGAAGGCTTTAATTTTAGTTTTAGTGCTGTCAAAACTAAAATTTTCTTCGTTCCAAAATAGTTCTTTAGTGTTAAGGCGAGGCATTGATAAACTTTTAATTTCATATCGGCGCCTTAGGGGAGTGGAGTGAGGGGGACTTACTCCAAACAAATATGCGCTCACGAACTAGCTTATGCCGTAAGGTCGTATGCGGCAAAACAGTATTTTTCATTTATAATGATGACAACTAAATCTAATCGGCCATATTGAAGTGTATTTGTAGACTAATTTAAATAAAAACTTTTTATAAGCTTCATACGCTCCCGTTTGTCAGTAAAATAGAAATCTCTGTTTTAAAAGAGGTTTTCTAAATATTTTTTTCTCCGCTATGAAAATTAATCAATCAACTAAATCTTCGGGCAAAATGATGTCAATGAAATGCTTAATCTAGTATATAAATTGGTAATTGCATATGTTTTTTTATTGCTGAGAAAAATTAAGATCCATGTCGCCAAAATTTCCAATGCGTCGCCTTAGCTTAACAACAGAAGCTGTATTACAGCACTAAGCACTAAAACTAAAATTAAAGCCTTCAGCATCGACTTAAGGAAGGCAGTAAAAAGTGATAAAATAGCGCATTTTTTCTGAAGTTAGTGTACAATGCAGTGTTGTCTAGACTTTGACTGATCGCCTGAGAATGCCAATCACCCGTCGATTACTATTCGACGCGACCTATTGACGCCCATTAAAATAAAAACCGGGGAAATGACCGGGCAGAATGAATGATCAACTAATCTTACTCAACAATAGATAATGACCAATCTAAGAGGATGAACTTTAAAAATTTCGATTACATTTCTATCATTATTTATCACTAGCCTTTGCCCGCGGCTCTGTACGCGAACTTTGCCCCGTTTTCGGCTTGGGCGTTTTTTTATGAACACCCCTATAGCTTTATGGGGACCCTACGATGAAGATAAGATAATAAAACAAACTGGTTCTCGAGTTTAAACGGAACATACAGACAGACAAAATTCTAAGAATTGCTGTTTCAGCCTTAGATACAATAATTTAAAATTGCGCGAAAATATTCAAGGTACAGACCTTTTACAACTTTACAGACAGATATTTAAATTCATACTGAAGACTCAGTAAGTGGTCAGGACCTAGGTCTTCCACCGTCTTTTGCATAATTGTTTTTTTTTTTCGGAACCCCGCAATATACCGTTTGTGCATTAGGTTAGTTTTTGGACTTCTTACACATAGTTCATGACCATATTGCATCGTAAATTCTTTAGTTATGATTATGAGTCTTTAGAGCTTATGTTATGAGTTTAGTAGAGTATAAGGTTTCATATTATGAACTATTTCGCATCTTTTTACAGGTTACCGATAATTATCCACAGTTCCACTCAAGAAAAAGTCACGAATGAAAATTTAAAAAGTACTAGAAACGCATAAAGTGCATCCCTAGTCAATATATATCTAGACTAACGTCAGACCACGGCCGTGCTCGCCCAACCGAGCTGTATAACTGTCGCGGTACAGTTACATGGCTATTATTATTCATAATCTGTCGGTTTGTCCGTACGCGTAGTGCGGCGCAGGCGCAGGTGCCGGGGCTCATGTACCATAACTTTATATAGTGCAGGTGGAAAAAAAAACACTTAAGAAATCCTGACCGAATGACTCATCATCAGCCAGCCGAAACGGCTGGACTTGCGACGGTTGTTGCATCCAAACGCACACTTCAAAGCGTTTTTATAGGAAAAACACTTGTACTTCTCCACAAATTATATTTAACATTACACTACCCAACCGGTTTCGCTATATCCGCATCATCAGGAGCTTTTAAATTATATTAATTTTAATTAATTAATGCAATAAATAAATGAAATGAAATAAATGAAATAGTAAATACACATTTTTAAAACAATGTTGGTATTGCTAGATGTCCATGCATTAAACATTTAATTGCACTTGGCTTTCGGCCGCACGGCTTAGATTCAGATTCTTTATATTCGTAACGAACGATGTGTTGTTATAGGTCCAATCGTTTATTAAAGTATCAATCAAGAGGGCTCAGAATATTTGTATGAGAAACGTGACTTGGCCTTATCTATACGAGTACTAATAAGAAATATACTAGCTTTTTTGCACGCTGTTTCGCTCGCGCGGAAATCTTTTAATAAAAACTCTGTGCCTCCGGTTAGTAACGATTTAACTCAAAAAACCCAATTTTAAAGGAAAGCCGTAAAACAATTTTATTTTGAAATTTTATTTTACAATTTTGAAAGTATACTTTATGTATCTATTTTACAAAATAAATATTTTTATTTTGATTTTTTTTTCCAACCATTCACATTTCGTACACAAAATCAAAGGGTCATGTAGATAACATTAAGTTCTATTACTCTGTATCCGTTCACCCCTTACAAAACATACCATCTTAGAGATATATTGTTTAGAAGCTGAATTAATCCATTTCGTACCAAAAACATTACGCATTGTTAAGTGTCGATTTTATCCCTTTTGCTATATAAAGTAGAGTAATAAACAAAAAAAAACAAAAATTAAAACCGATCCAATTCAAGTCACATCTTATTTCACAAATTAGTACGCGACTAACTCCATTAAACCATTGTGAACCGCCAAAAAATTTTGTAATAGTCTATCTTCGGTGTTTTTAAAGATATCGAAATTCCAGTTAGACCATTTTGTACAGAAAAAAAAGGTGCAGAGTGGTAAGAAAATCTAATTTTCCGTCTAAGTCGAACCGTTATTCACCGGAGGCACAGAACTATTGTTATCAGTTTTCGGGTTGGCGATTATTTTATCAATAGCCCTATGTATGTTGACCGGGGTCACTACGATGATAATAAATAAAACTAGGTCCAAATCCGTTGGCAAACAAAAATGTTTTAAATTATATTTTGTTTGGCCTCAAACAATCAATGAACATGACATTTTGCTACTTTATTCAATCCATTCAAAACATTTACAACTGCACGCGAGCGGAGCCGCGGGCAAAAGCTCGTTAAAACAGTTATGAACTTCACTATTAAGAATTTCCAATGAACCTTTAGACCTTTACATGATAACATTCGTACTTGATGTTTATAAACATTTCATAATGCACGGCCACAACTACAATTAGCCGATTATGAAACGATACGGCCTGTGATCGCATTGTTTCACAATATGTTATGATACTACTCATTGATCGGAAATTCTAATGATAAGAAGTCATTTAATTAATTAATTACTGTTAAAATAAATTAATCTTTAATTATAATATCATCGAATAAGTACATATTATTTAACTATAAAAGGTGACATAAAATTATGCAGCCACATCCATACTGAAGACTCGCTAAGGAGTCGGTATCAAGGCCCAATAACCATGTATGCGAAATTCGAAAATATTTTTTTTCCTTTTCTACTCCTACAAACGCAAGCGCAGCCACGAGTCGATACAACGGAATGACACCATTTTATTTTTCCGTAATACTGATACCAAAACCAACCTTCCAATATGAATTTGGCTGCACAATTAATGTAAATCTCACCTCATATAGATTCTTCAGCTTGTCCATTAACGGAGAAGATTAATTAAGTACATAAGCAAAATCGCAACCTCTCCAGCACTTCTAACATGAAGGACCATCTCGAGCGATAGCGCTTGATACAGTGCTCTGTTGATCTACCTAAAGAAGGACAGATGGTGGTATCATAGATTTAGTACGCTCGATATGGTATAGTAGTGACTGGAGCTTACCCTGGTATAAAACACGGATTTGAAAACAGGTTTGCGTAAGATAATCGTAACAATAAATAGTGAAGCTAGAACAAAGGTGCATTTATTAAGATATGGCAATAAAATCTCTGCCGTTTTTTAAACAAACCTTTTCCTTTCTCAACAGTTGCGTGCGCGGAGAACGGCGGGAAATACGTCCCCAGAGCCATCTTGCTGGACCTCGAGCCGGGCACCATGGACGCCGTCCGCTCCGGCGCGTACGGCCAGCTCTTCCGTCCGGACAACTTCGTCTTCGGCCAGTCCGGTGCCGGCAACAACTGGGCCAAGGGACACTACACCGAGGGCGCCGAACTCGTCGATGCGGTCTTAGACGTCGTCCGCAAGGAGTGCGAGAACTGCGACTGCTTGCAAGGCTTCCAACTGACGCACTCTCTCGGAGGAGGCACCGGCTCCGGCATGGGAACCCTCCTCATCTCCAAGATCCGGGAGGAGTACCCCGACAGAATAATGAACACATACTCAGTCGTCCCCTCACCTAAAGTATCAGACACCGTCGTCGAGCCTTACAACGCAGTTCTCTCCATCCACCAACTAGTCGAAAACACAGATGAAACCTACTGCATAGATAACGAAGCCTTATACGACATCTGCTATAGAACCCTCAAAGTACCAAACCCGACTTATGGCGACCTTAATCACTTGGTATCGCTGACCATGTCCGGCGTTACCACCTGTCTGCGATTCCCCGGTCAGCTGAACGCCGATCTCCGCAAGCTAGCCGTCAACATGGTTCCCTTCCCGCGTCTCCACTTCTTCATGCCCGGCTTCGCTCCCCTCACGTCCCGCGGCAGCCAGCAATACCGCGCCCTGACCGTCCCCGAGCTTACCCAACAAATGTTCGATGCCAAGAACATGATGGCCGCGTGCGACCCGCGCCACGGCCGTTACCTCACTGTCGCCGCCATCTTCCGTGGTCGCATGTCCATGAAGGAAGTAGACGAACAGATGCTTTCCATTCAAAACAAGAACAGCAGTTTCTTCGTCGAATGGATTCCGAACAACGTGAAGACGGCCTGCTGCGACATCCCTCCCAAAGGTCTTAAAATGTCTTCAACGTTTATCGGAAACACGACTGCCATCCAGGAGTTGTTCAAGAGAATATCTGAGCAGTTCTCAGCTATGTTCAGACGCAAGGCTTTCTTACATTGGTACACCGGCGAGGGCATGGACGAGATGGAGTTCAGTGAAGCTGAGAGTAACGTGAATGACTTGGTGTCTGAGTACCAGCAGTACCAGGAAGCGACTGCGGAAGACGACACAGAGTTTGATCAGGAAGACATGGAGGAGTTGCAGGCGGACGAACATCACGATTAAACGAAGACTGAAACGCCTGAGCCATTGGATACTGTACAATCTGGCTTTCGGACAAAAGGGTACCACAGGGTTACACCTAGGGACCGATGTTTTTCTTTCGTCATCAAAACACTGTATTCTTCTTGTTCACATGTAACGATAATATACCAAGGGTCCAATAGTTGTTTGAAGTGGCGTCGGGCTATGACATATCTTTTATTTCTTCGTCTTTCACAGTATTTATGTTGTCTTAGCAATACCAAAGTATGTTTTCTGATCTTATCTTACCTTGTATTGCGAGTTAATCGCACTGTGATTCGTCATCAAATGTGACTGTATCGTCAAAGTGCAAAATTGAGAATTTTATGATATTGAAGTATTGTATCGAAGTCAGTTTTTTAAAACGATTTTTTTATTATTAGTATAAGGTTCAGAAGCAATAACGTACCAATCTGTGCATTTCTTAGCATAAGTTATTGTAATATCTTGTATGCTTTTTATATATTAATTTATATTAAATGTTTTAAACTAACCATGGGATTTTCTTTGTTCTGACAAATTAAACTCAAGGATAATTTTATACACAAATATTTATTATCTTCTATAGCTCATTCATCATCATCACTTAATCATATTATACTATAGTTTACTATGTACACTCATACTTGAACCCATCTCAATTTACATTCAAAATCTAAGAAAAAATTGTTAATTTGTAATTCTATGGAATTGGGTCAAATAACAAAACAAAAATAACTCAAATGTTATTTAGTTTTAAATTCAGAACAGTTAAGACTTTGTTCACTATAAATATTAAAAAAACAAAGTACCTGTTTATAATGAGTTGCAATGACCCTAGTTGTATTTTATTGTCTTTTTTACAATTGAGTATTTAATTTCTATGAAAAGGAACCAAATAAATGCATAAATGCATGGCAGTAGCGGCCTTGTTATGTACGTACATACTAACCTCACTGATGTGAAACCATAGACAAACTAAATTACTTTACACCCCACAGCTAGAGACTAGAGAACGCCCTCGACTTGGACCGCGTAGAATTGGAATATAAAAGCCCTTTGTACGCATTTTCGATGCAACAGTTTACACCCCGCTTCACAATTTCTATATAAGGTGACTTTAATTTATGCAGCCAAACTCATACTGGAGACTCGATAAGTGGCCAGGACCAAGGATCAATAACCATTTTAAAAACTTTTTTTCTTGTTTCGCAAAACGGCTCTCTAAATCTTGGTCCTGACACTTATCGAGTCTTCAGTATGAATTTGGCTATGTAAACGAAAGTCGCCTTACATAGATATAGTACGCATACCTAACAGTGCATATTCATAGAGCGAAATCTTTGCTTTCTTGTGCGTCCTGTCGATCTAACAGTTAAAAATGCTTTTAGTATTGTACATTTAATATTTGTGTTCATTAAAGAGAATAAATATAGAGGCAATCGTTGCTGTGTTGACTATACCATCTTGGAATCAATTCCATATCACGTTATTAGCTTATTCTTACTGGGTAGCATGTCTCCGCCAACATTTTGTCTATGGTTCCACGACAACATGAAAACAATACAGAAACACAACTATCAAAGACAAAGACAAATAACACAACCCTTACAAACTAACTTTCCTTTCGGTGTAGCGTCAACAAGTGAAATTTGTTCTGCAAAGAACCAAATGAGATTCGACTCAAACATCTCAGGACTACAAGTATATCAAACGTATCGATTTAAAGCTTAGACTAAAACTATATAATTATAGAAAACTTAACAGCTAAATAAAGCGAATTATCAATACATCATATGGCAACATCGCAATCGTTACGTAAAAAAAAAATTGCCAGAATTTTTGTACTAGCAGCGACATCTATGTGTTGACATAGACATTTAATAGATTTTTCGATCGAATTTAAAAACAATCTTTTACGCCCTATGTCATCGACGCGGCGAAACTGCGATAAATTGTCTCAATATCATGTAACGTTAGTTAAAAGAAAAAATCATACTGGAGACTCAGTAAGGGGTCATGACAAAGGTTAAGTGATCCTGTTTCCGAAATAAGAAAAATATTTTTTGAAGAATAAAGAATAACCTCGATTCAGGATATGAAGTGTACATTTTATTTGCTTTTTTCACAGCAATGGTCATTGAACCTTGATCCGTACCACTTACCGAGTCTCAAGTATGAATTTGGTTATATCAACCTTATATCGCGTTTGTCACTTTGCATCTCGCAGTTTTTTTCATTTTATTGTTCCTAATTGATTTTTCTGTTATTATTTTACCACAGACATATAATTATTACTAATTATTTTACACTAATTGATTACAATACTATTCGGCACTTCAATCATTAAAGTAACGCAATTTTACATTCTTACTTAGCGAAATAAATTTAAATTTGTTAACTAATTATATAATTTATGTATAAGAATTTTTTTTAATAATTTGTTGTGACCAAAGCAAGATAATTAAATCAATAAAGTATCAATTTTTCAAAATAATATTCTACAATGCAATAGCCTCAAATGAAAAAACAAATCTTACAAAAACATTTTATAACAAAAAAGGCGCAGCAAGATACTTAAACAAATTATGCTAATAAGCCACTCGAAATAGAAAAGGCACTGTTTTATTTTCAAAATAAGGCTCATAAACTCACTTATTTAAATTGTATACAATATAATTTGGTTTATATACCCAAATTTATAATGGAGACTCGATAAGTAGTCAGGACAATGGTTCGACTACCGATTCTGTGAAATACGCTAAATAAAATTTGGACTTCCATAGTGAGTCGAGGCACAAAAAGAAATTTTTCATATTCCGCAAGCAGGGTCATTAAACCTTGGTCCTGGCTACTTACCGAGTCTCCAGTATGAATTTGGGTACAAAAACGAAAGTCATAATACACGCGTTTATCCAACATATTAGCCTGCTTACTAATAATAAAAAATGTAAAGAAAGTTATACAAAAACGCCTACCATGAGTTTGGTCCTCGATACCGCGCAAAATATTTTGTATTAGACATTCTGGTACCTCTGGTGAACCGCTAGGGGCGCTGTGCAATTTCTCATAGAGTGTCGTGTATGAGTCCATAATAAACTACAATTTTCCACAAAAAACACCCAAGATTATTCAACAAACGTCAAAAATCGTAGGGAAAACGTGGTTATCACCTAACTTCAGGCCACAACGGTGAACGTCGTGACAGGTTAGCGATCGCAGACAACTTCACTCGTTAGCCATATCTCTCTCTCGCTCTGTCTAGCGATGGCGCGAGAGAGGACCAAAACAAAATGGCGTCCTGGCAGCCCTATTCATATGTGGGACGCATAGTAACACTAAAGGTAAACCTGCGTCTTATCGCGCTAAACTCTACAACGCGTCTCATTTAAGAATGTGATCGCAACCGCAGATAACTTCCCTGACAGACCCATTCTTAAGGGCCTCCATAATGATAAACTTCAGTTTAGCGTCGAATTCAGTTTCGTCTTTGCAAACGATGAAAATTTGAAAAACGTATGGAATATTATGTGATACACCCCATAAAGATGTATACGTTAAATCTTCTTATAATTAAATACACTTGAAAAAGTATTAATTTCACAGGAAAATCGATGGAGCTCCTAAATTTTAAAACCATTTAAAACGAAACTAACATACCTAGATATAAACTAAAACAGACTATCTTTATTATAATTTAAAAAATATGGTAATTTCCTAATGTACCCACAATTCCGAAATAACTGAAGTATTTGTGCGTGGCAGTTGGTTAGAGTAGGATAGACAATTAAAAAACTAAAGCGTTAGAGCAGGACAGAAGTTTAGCATATTGTGGAGCCCCTTAATTGAGACGCATAATAGATTAGCGCGATAAGACGTAGTTGTAACCCTAGCAGAAATATTTCACGCAGTCGCTATCTAGTATCGAGGCCTTAACACATGCTAGGCCTGCAATGTCCGAACAAGTTTACAATAAATCGTAATTTGTACCACTATGTTACGTATTTACATAAAAGCGTTAGTATACACGCAAATATACATAGTAAATGTGTATGCTTGTTATACAGGTTGTACATTTAGCATCATCTAATTCCTCATTGTCATCGAGGAGAGAAATACTAGGATCATACCGACCCGCCTTCTTAGCTGAAGCGAATTGTAAAAACTTATACCATTCACCTTCCTGCACTAATAAAACCATGTACTTAAGGGCTGCACGTAAGGAGATTCCGCCACACAAAACGAGTTCCTCTGTCATTCTTTCGGATTACCTTGGTCTTTATTGATACCTATACAAGTTTGATCTAACACATTATACCTGCAACTCCCTGTTATTATTTTTTTAACACAATGATTTAGGACAAGGAATATCGCGATCAGAAAACTCGTTCCATCGGGCCTAAAACATACCATTTTAACTGTCACTTTTCAGTCATAAAGTCTATTCCAGTCACAAATGTAACAACAGGCAATAATCGCTGACATGGTCTGGTTAATGATTAACACCATTAAACTTACAAATACGTTTATATAGTGACAATTTGAGAAAAACGCATGGGCCGCTAGTAATTGATTTACGGCAAAACCTATACCTTCTCTCTCTAACAAAGGGCAGGGTGTATCACTCTGAGCGAGACAAATTTAGCCGTTGATTCATGGAAATCCATTAAAGTAATAATTTATGCAAAATTGAGCTATGGTTCTGAGACCAGCGCCATCCAAGAATAATTTGGGCCAGCATTACTCTCCGTTGACACTTACAACATCTTGACTTGTTTTATGGTAATAAACATCATTTAAAAAAATCTATTTTGTCGAACATTTTTAAATCACCCTACGAATAGCATCATAACTTCTTTCGCTTTGTTATTATTACTATTTTTTTTTGTGTTAGGATTTTCTTGTATAATTGTTAATTAACCTATTAATATCTTTAATTTTTTTTTGTTTTACTATATTTTATTACATAATTTCTGGCATAATAATTGTGTTTAAATATTTCATTTGCAAAATTTGTATTGAATTGTTTTAATGTGTAATCATGATAATTTTGTAATTTAATAATGTATAATCTGTATCCATTTTGCATGCTGTGTCCGCCTATAATTGTCTAGACATACACCCTACAACTATGAACTAGATGTTGGTGGTCCAAATAAATAAATAAATAAAATTAATTTCACCTAGTATTTTATGTTAAGGATAATCCATAATGGATACAGAATATAGATATTACGTGAATATTTCTTTTTTCCGAGTATGCTGAGGGTCGAAATCCCTTGTTAGCCCATGTTTTCATTTTAACATATCTCCCTATTTCTTATTAGAGTTTGTAATGTAGTGTAGTTGTAAATTTAGTTAAGTTAGGTTTGTTTATATTCTTTATTATTATTATATTCTTTATATTGTATTGTCACCAAAAATTCATTAAAAAGTTCATCTCCTTGCGAAAATTTTTATAAATTTTATATAGTGCTTTCTGTAGTTTGCTATTGTTGTTTTTCCATAAATAAATAAAATAAAATTATAATTTCCACCCGATATAGAGGAGTATTGAAATTTTCTTTGATCACCCGTGCAGCTGAGATGTAGAACTCCCTACCAGCGTCCCTATATCCGGGTAGTTTCGACTCAGTGTCGGTTTGGCAACTGATTTCACAATACAGAATCAGAGGGCAGGTTTCGTTTCGATACGCACTAAAATGTCACCGGGCATATAACAGGCACTCAGTTGAAGCTAGACTCATACGGAGACCTCGTTGTCTTGGTCGAGGTGTATGGAGTTGTCCTGCTGGGCCAGTTTCAATAAGGTTTTCTTGATCCGGAGCGCGGGGAGCCGGACTGACGCGTTGGCGTGCCAACACTCGCGCATCAGCTGCGAGAGTCCCGCCATCGTCTGTGGATCACAGTTACTGTTTTACAATACAATCAATACGTTTATATGCGTTTATTTATTAAGTTTTAGGTAGTTGATTGTTCAGATTGTCGGCACTTTGTGGAACTTATTATAATACATTGTTTTCAACATGATGAACAAAAACACTTGTACTCGTTTCACAATACTTGTAATATGTTAATCCCAACCGGTTTCGGTATTACACCATTATCAAACTTTTAATAACTAATTAATAACACATTTTAATTATATATTGACATTGGCTCGACGTGCAAACAATGAAATAAATTAAGTTAAGTTTAAGTACAAGTGTTTTTGTTCATCATGTTATTATCTAAGTTTCACCAAGTACCGACAATCGCAAGTATTAATAATGTGCATTGTTGTGATGAAAACACTCGTACTTTCCCACAAATTATATGTAAACATAGGCATGCCATCGTTTTAAATTTTTAACCCGTTTATCTGTTGTTTTTCGTTATCGACTAAAGTTTGAGACCTCTACAGTTTAATACAGGCATTTACAAAGTCACTATCTGGCTGAAATGTTACATTTTTGTATAAGTACAATAATTTAAGGCAAGAAACTTTAAAACAAAATTAATATTCAACATTTTGGCAAAATGGTGCCTTTTAAAATATCAGTACCAGATGATAGGGGTTTTATACTTTGGTATATAAAGAAAAACAACTGAGAAAATGATCATCAAATTTTGTACTAAAACTGTACTTAAAATTACACTACCCAACCGGTTTCACTATAACCTAAAGCTGTTTCACGGACGACGCTCTCTCTAACCTCGCCCGTATGTCGGTGCGTTAGGGTTCACGCATTTTTGTTTGGAACTCAATTATTTCCTAAACTAAGGGTGTCCGCGGGTATGACTCTTGGGAAAAGTGGTTCAGTAGGGTCGGTAGAATATGTGCTTTCATTTAATAGTAGCAGTCTATTTACAACCGGTATATATAAGCATCATCAATTGTAATTCCTTGCACGGACATCTAACAATGCAAACATTGTTCATATTTGTATTTACTTCAATATTAAGCCCTTGATAATGCTTATACAGCGAAACCGGTTGGGTAGTGTAATATTAAATATAATTTGCAGAAAAGTACAAGTGTTTTTATAACAACATTTTTAAGGGTTCATAAAATTCTGTCCAAGCACATTTTATCATTACTGTAGTCGTGTCTGTATATTTTTTCAACATTTTAAATGAAGTCGGTTATTTATTAGTAATGTACTGACGAAACATTTTCCGTTTTAACTCGTGAAACGCTAAATGGATTTGAATGCGGATTTCTTTATTATTAACGCAGTGACCCTGGTCAACATATTATTATAAGCTATGAGGTGTGTTGATAAAATAACGCGCAAGCCGAAAACGGGGCGAAGATTGAAATAATGAAGCCTAGTTATACAATACATTCAAACTTTTCGGTCGCTTACTTTCAGAAAAAAGAGGGGAAGTTAACATGTTTTATTCATATACAGCGCTAAATTAAATGGGGACCGAACAGAGAAAATAAGTGTATATTAATAGAAAATCAACATGTTTTTTATATTAATTCGCTATGTAAAGTACACAGGTTTTGTATTTTTTTATGAATATCTGGCTAAGATAAGCAAAATGTTTATTTCAAGCAGTAGTTATTTTTTTATAATATTCCAAAGTTTTGTTGTGGTGACGTCATGAAGTAAGCTAAATCAACCTTTTTAAATAGAGAATGAAGAGATTGATATCTTTCCCTTATTAAAAATATTTAAAAAATCACAAGTCTTGTCTACTGATTTGACGTTTGAAGCTTGACGTGGGTGAGTTTGACTGCACCAACCTTAGACCATATAACACGGGACTAGGCAAGCGCACTTATCCCCCTCTGCCGAAGTACATGAACAATTTGTTCATGTAAGTTTGCTTGTGTGCGCGTTTTGTGTTTGTGTTGCAGCTTTTGATTTACTGTGACATATCAATTTTTCGCAGGAGTGTGCGTGAATGAGTAAATGTGTGCTGTGCGTGTTTACCTCCCCTCCCGTGGAATACGGCAGAATAATTTCAGTACTAAGAGTCGCGCTTTGCGAGGTCCCGTGTTAAATGGTCTAAGGCACCAACAACAACAGCTAACCTTTATATTATTTTGATTCGATATTTATGTAAAATTGTATTTTACTAAATCTGAACAAGAAGGATTAGGATTAGGATTATTAAGAAGATTAAGTTTAACACTATTTATGAATCGACCCAAGTAAACATCGTATTAGATCCTTTTTACCATATAGTAAAAATTTCACTAAATTTGCCCACAAATATAGTTTGTATTCATGAGAACTAAAAAGGAAGTGGTGCAAGGAAGTAATGTGGAGTATCAAGCTTGAGCAGCGTTTGTTTCGTTGTGAAGATCATTTGAACGTTATTGGTATTCTCTGATTTATCATCAATCAAAATCTAAATATTTATTTTTGCAAAATAGATACATAAAGTATACTTTCTACAAGTTAATTTTTACAATATAATATATCTTTAGAATATAAAAAAAGATATAATAATACGGGAAATAAAATATACACCTGCATAAAGAAATGATAGTCGTAAGTTTTTAAATAAATAAGATAGAGGAATCTAGGAAAAAAAATATAAAAATATTATATATACATAATGCAAGGAAGAAATAAGTTCATAAATAAAAACGGGAAATACATACAAAAAATATTAAGGTTGGGCTACTAAAATGTAATAAAGTTATACACCTGCATAAAATATAGAAATATAGGAATAAAAATATTATATATACATAATGCCTATCTTCATTGTAACAGGTTTAATGTTACCAGCAGTCAAACAAGAAAAGGCCCGAAACCAAATCAGAAATAATCCGTTTTGTGTATTTCTTTTTAAAAAGAAACTACATGTTAAAATGTTACATACAATAACTCCTTTTAGCGTTTTAATCACATATCTCTATATAAATTAATTAACGGGAACTCTTAATTGGTTAGTTTATAACGACTTCAACATACAATAAGGTACTCGATCACTGATCAAGAGGGCACGGGTTCATGATGATGATGATGTCTGCGTCTTTGTGATTAGTGATTACCCATCATGTAGGTAGAGATCCTCGTTGGTGAAACGTGGGTGAACGAGTTAAGACTGTGAATTGCATTTGATGAGCAATCGCAATAGATTTGTTGTTTATATTACAACTTTCCACTTATGTACTTTTGGAAAAGATCGGAAAAAATTAAATGCATTTTTTACACGATTTTCCCAAAATTACCCGAAATTCGGTAAACATTCCCGTACCGGCAACCCTGAATAGATTGTCAACTGTCTAATTCGTTGTCATCATGTTGTCATTGATAAGGCAAAGACAATATGTTTTATATATTTTTTTGGAATGGAGCTCATATTCCTAATCATCCTAGCCTGTGACGTAATTTAGGGGTCAAATAAAAGTGAAAGTAGTTATTGTATTTTTGTTAAAATATACACGATCTCATAGTTTTAAAAGCTGTAACGATCTAGACCCCCTCTCACCTTAATGTAAGAAAAAATGAGACTTGTTCGGACCCTCTCCCTCCCCCATCCATCCATCCATCAGCCTGTTTCGTCCACTGCTGGACATATGCCTTTCCAGGATTTCGGCACTCAGGGCGGTCCTCCTGGAAGAAATGCCCATACTCACACACGCTGGGCAGGCAGGTTGGTGAGTGCGGTGCCGAAACCCTGCGGCTTGTCACCAGTCTGATTTATATAAGGCCCGGTAATTGGGGATGGATATACCGCCATCCATCGGTCCCAGGCAATGGTGGGCCGCCTGGTTTTGCCTGAGAGCTGTTTTCTTACTCTCCCCCGAATAACTTCGGGAGGATTTGCGAGTAAGATGGTGGTACTTCCACAGTCGAGCCCGGCATCAGCTCTACCACCTAAACTCTCCACCACTCTCCCCCCCCAAATCGTCTTAAGTAATAAATGAACAGGCCCTTAGGTGCCCGGGCACGGATTTCAATCATAATCTTCGGCGAACAGTGTCCGGTACGTACCGGTTGCTGCGTGTGCGGTATGGAGGGGCGCGCCTGGTCGACGCACACGATCTTCCTCATCTCGTCGAAGCTCGGGTCGGCGCCCACACACTCGTGGTACGGCGGTCTGAAACGATTCATTACATTCATTACTCAACAGAGACTGCGGTCGGCAACTTGCGCCAACTTGGCAACGCGTGCTTGACGGTTCCTACGACATAAAACAAAGAGGAAAGAAAATAAACGTATTCGTCATCCATCATACACACACTAAAAATACAAGGAATCCTACTAATCCTATTAATATTATAAATGCGAAAGTTTGTGTGTGTGTGTGAGAGGGTGTGTGGGTATGTGTGTGAGGGTGTGTGTGTGTGTGTGTGTGTGTATGTTTGTCACTCTTTCACGCTGAAACGGCTGGACGGATTGGGATGAAATTTAGAATGGATATAGCATATACCCTAACTTAATACATAGGCTACTTTTTATCCCGGGAAAAAGCATGTCGTTAAACCGAATAACACGCGGGCAGAGTCGCGGGGAAAAGCTAGTAAAACATAAAAATAAAAGAAATGACGAAAAGGGGCAAACTCAGCTTGTGTTGGAAGCTGCAGACATACAGCTGCACAACGCTGGTTTTCAACCTGTCCCTTTGCGTTCACAGTACAAAACACAACAGGGATTTTTTACAGGTAGCGCCAAACTAAATAAAAAATTAAATCCATAGCACTAACATTAAAATTATAAACAGATAATACGGGAAATATATAAAAATATATAACTTATACTTGCGATTGTCGGCACTTGGTGAAACATGGAATCGCTAGCTGTCGCTACCTACGTGCTGTAGCGACAGAGAAGATCGACAGCGTTAGATCTTAAAATATTAAAATGAGTTGTTAAGCCCTTGAAAATGAATTGGATTTCGAAGCCGGTTGGGTTAAAAGTACCTATAGTTTAGTAAATTTTGTGTAAACAGTGTGCAAGTGGTTTTCATCAAGATGATATAAAAATATATAATAAAGTTGTACAGTACGATTAAAATCAGTTAACGATTCGGCCAACCTCGGTAATTGACGTGAATCCCTCATCTCTCACATAGAGTTATCAATTTACAGATATGACCGTTCATTATATTACTCCTTGTCTTATTGAATACAATACAAGAACGATATGAGCAACAAAACCTCCTTTGTAGTTCAAAACTAACACAACCTTTATACTGAAATAAGAAAAATAATTGACTATTTTGACAGTATGACTTCTTAGTGTCAATAAAAACAGTTTGACGTATATGATACATTTATGTTTATGAACGCTAATTTCATTCGTGAAATTGCTCAATCTCGTGAAATTGTAAATAATGTATATAACTATTTTAGAAAATAAGCTAATTTATTTGAAAAAGGACAAAGTAAATATTATATATTTTTTAATATATTGTATACAAGTATAGCTTCAGTAAATAATGAATGTTCAAATTCATGTCGCTTCTGCATAATAAATTTCTTAGGTCTACCGGTTAGTAATGTCATCTTGGCGGGTGCTATACATTGCGTTTATGATACTTCAAATTGAATGCTACCTAAAAGAAATCGCGGTAATGTATTTCGTGTCATTTCCGTCTCGGGATTTAGGCGATGATATCCGAGAAAAGCCGAATCGTTAACTGATTTTAATCGTATTGTACATATGCTTAAAATAAAGACTTATTGGAATAAGAATGTTATTACACATAATAACAATAATAACTTTGTATATAATATAGGTAGGGTGTCTCACATTATGCAGCGGCTATTTTATGTTTGTTTTTGATGATCAAAATAAATGGTACTAACAAAGTGCCAACAGTGATTGAAGACATTATCAGTGCCGGCTGTTGACTGGACCTAGTGACATTGTTAGTAGTGTAACTTCCGTCGAACGTCTCGTAGAGTCCGGTTTCGATACCGGAAACCTCTGAACGCAGCCGAAGAGCGGAAAGGAAAGCGGTGGCGATGGAGGGGAGGGAAGCCAGTGCTCAACTGAACGCCATGCGCGCCTGTGCTCGTGATAGAGTCCTGATGATGGGTTAAAATCTCATGGAAAGCTCGACCCGTGTCTCCTCTCACAGTTAAACAAGTCAGTCTTACCCGTTATTTAAATATGTATGTACAATTAATTAATATATTAATTAAATACAGAGGTATATCATATACACTAGTTAGATAATAATTTTAATTTATAAAAACCCATTGGATCTCACTATAATACGGAGAAATACAATCATTAAATAATGAAAGTTAAACTCATTTCAAAACTTATGATTTATGCGAGTTTTAATAACAAGTACATTACCTGTACTCCCTGGCGGTAGGTCCGGTCCGCCACGTCACCTCCCACAGAACGAGCGCTAACGCGTAGATATCGCACTTGCGGTACGACTCGAAGCATTCCACGTTCATACTGAAACGATATCTCGTGTTTATACAACGTCACGAAACATGTGTCCCCGAGGGGTGTCAGAGGTGTTCCCAAGTATGTACAGTCCACACTCGTACACCCACGTTTAACCGACGGTATTAGCTTGATAGGTGGCGATCCCTATCGCCGTACTTATATGGATCCACAGCTTAATATTTCTTACGAAGCACGGGACCGGACACAAGTCAGTCCGTACGGGATTTGAAGCCGCGGCCTTCGGATTAGTGGACGAGAGGTCCGAAACCACTACACCACAGAGGCGAAATAATATCTAGTCATTATAAAATTTGACCAAGGGCGAGTTGGACTCGGGCACAAAGGGTTCACCACATATTCGGGTACGGAACCCCAAAAACATAAGGTACATAACACCCACCGTCTAAGATCTTAGCGCCATCTATCATCTTACCAATGAACCTCGGTACAAAAACGTGGACAAGCTGCCAACAACTCATCTCAGATGGCGCTATGGTTAACACGAGGTTTATTGTATGGGGACCTCCCTTGTGTTTTTATTTTTATTATTTATCGTGATGGGGACCATAGTAACACGTATTCTGTGAAAATTTCAACTTTCTACCTATTACAGTTAAATTTGTAGACCCCTGTGACAAGACGGACGGACAGACAGCGGAGACTTAGTAAATAGGCGACATACTGAAGTAGGGCAAAGTAAAAAGTACCCGGAATAGAAGAGCTTGTATGACTAGATTGATGGATGTATAACAGGCTTAAGAAGTATGTAAGGATCGTCGCAAATGGAAATCTGTGGCCTCTGTTCCTTTGGGAAACAGACACGATGTTTAAGTACATATATATATTTAAGTATTATGAATGTATAAATATAAATAAATAATTAATAAACATTTCCTCACCTCTGCTCTAACAATTCTGGACTCATGTACCGCTTGGTGCCTTGTCGCGGGTTGTTATTGGCGAGGGGACCCTGGAATATAGAAAGAAAGAAAGAAGAAAGAAAGAAAATAAATTTATTCGGTAACACACAAAATGAAAAAAACAAAAATTAAAAAAGAAAAGTTACATAAAATAAACTTATGACTACTAAAAACTAAATCTAAATAAAAGTGTTTGGTGCTACCAAAATGGTCGCAACTCAGCATGATGCTGTGTTGACATGGTATACCTACGAAGTAGGTAATCATCTCGACACAACGCTGGTATTCTGTTGCAGCCGAGCGTGTGTGAGTGACTCGCAGTTGCGGAAACGTGTACACAAACAAACAAATAAATAAATAATAATAATTCAACAACAGTTGAACGGTGACTAAATAAGTGTTAAATGTAGGTACTCGTATTCAACTAGAAATAAGAAATAGTACCTATAAATTAAGGAGGGTGGAATCATCAGAGATAAAACAAGAAAGAAAATGTTATGGAGCCGATTACTTTAACACGAGGGCAAAAGTTTGTTGGTGGAATTAAAAAACAAGGTTGGATAACAAATATTGGGCAAGTTATTTCTAAAGTAATTAAAGATAAAACAGATTTTGATCCTTTTGTCCATTTAGCAAAAATTTTTTGTATTTTTTTCTAAAGGTAGTGACATGTTTCAAGTCGCGTATCGGTGGAGGCAGGTTGTTCCAGCATTTCGTAGCAGCGTATCTGAAGCTACCGCGAAATGCAGCAGTGTGGTGCCGAGGCATGGACAAAAGGTACAAGGATGCACGTGTATTGTATGCAGACTGATCACGAGACCAGGTCAGTTTTTTCATCAGATAGTCAGGAGACCCAGTATTCACGACACCAAAGAGCAACGTAGCCAAATGGAGATGCCTGCGTGCTTCCAGTTTTAGCAAGTTGGAAGCATTTAAAAAGGGAGTTACGTGTGTCTTAGGTGGAATAGGAAAACAAAATCTCGCGCACGCATTTTGGACCCTTTGAATAAGTTTAATTGTTCTACCCAACAGACATGGACCATAAACTGTATCTGCATAATTGAGTCTTGAAAGAATAAGGGACTCACACAATTGAACACGTAAGTCCACAGTAAGGAATTCACGAATTTTGTAGATTACTTTTAATCTGTAGAAACAGTTTTTAACCATAGCCAATACATGATTCTCAAAGCGCAGGTTGCTGTCCATCAGTAACCCCAAATTACGTCCTTCTTCAACACGCTCTATGCTTTCTCCACCAATAGAGACATCTGGAGCCAAATTTGTGATTTTTTTGATTTGTTTTAATGAACCCAATATCATGAATTTTGATTTAGTGGGATTCAGAACTAGCGTGTTTTTTTGGGACCAACTAGCTACGTGATTAAGATCTTCAACAATTTTTTCAACAGATTCCTGAGTCACGCGTGGAGGAAATGATAGGTATAATTGGAGGTCATCTGCGTACATATGGTATTTGCAATGTTTAATTCCTTTAATCATATCAGCGCTGTACAAAATAAATAGAATGGGACCCAAAATAGAGCCCTGAGGGACTCCCCTGGTCACAGGACTCGGTGTTGATCTTTTATTTGTACCGGAGACACTGCTACTGAGTTCTACAATTTGAGAACGCCCATCGATGTAACTGTTGAACCATTTAATTGAGCCAGAGTCAAAACCATAAAACGCAAGTTTCGATAAAAGAAGTGCTAGATTAATAGAATCGAAAGCACGAGAGAAGTCTAATAGGGCCATTATAGTGCCCTCGCCTACGTCTTGAGCCTTTAAGATATTGTCAACAACATCTAAAAGTGCAGTAGATGTGCTACGACCTTTACGGAACCCAGATTGTTGCGAGGGTAGTATCTTGTTTCCTTCTAGATAGTTTATGGTCTGTTGACAGACAGCCTTTTCTAATATTTTAGAGACACATGGAAGTAAACTTATGGGACGTAAATCCTTAATTAAAGTTGGATTCGGTTTTTTTGGTAAAGGTCGAACCAATGCCACCTTCCAGAGATCCGGAAACGTAGAAGTTTGAATCGATTTGTTTACGATGTCAGTGAGTATATTAATTGTACGAGGGAATGTCAGTAATATCATTTTGAGAGCTATGCGATCAACTCCTAATGCATTAGACTTAAGCTTTTCGGTAATTTTTCTTACTAAATCTTCCGTAACAGGTTCAATACTAAATGTTGAGGTACCAAACCTGTTATGCTCAAAGTATGTCAATAAAGACATTTCTACCTGTTCCTCACCAGGAACGTCCAGAAATTGTCGGTTAATGTCATCAGGGTTGTTAAAATGTGACAGTAGGTCTTTACTTTCATTACCTCGTAAAACCGAGGATTTCAGATTCTTCCACAGCTTTGCACCATCCTTGTGGTGAGCATTTATGTTATTTTCAAAATAAGCTCGTTTTTCATTGTAAAAAGTGACGTTAACTAGATGTTTCAAATCTTTATAATATTTTTTATGAATATCAGACTTGGTAGAGTGGAAACGCTTATGTGCTTCATCTCGAAGCTGCATCATAAATTTGATATTATCAGTAATCCAGGGATAACTACGCTCTTTAATCAGGATAGTCTTTTCAGGGGCATGAAGATCAAAAAGGGTTATTATGTAGGTATTGAAAACTTCAACCATGTCATTGACATTGTCTAAAGTTTTTATGTAATCCCAGTCAATCGAGTTAAGGTCTTTTTCAAAAAATTCTTGGATAATATCATTAAGAGGCCTGTATGTGACCCACTGAGGAGTCGGTTTTGGCTTTTTGATATTGAACTCAGTTGCAATAAAGGCATGCTTACCCAGAGTCGGAACAAAATCTACAGTAATGGAACGAGCCACAGCATTCGTGCAAACCAAATCAATGAGGGTTGCGCTTGTGTCTGTAAAGTGAGTAGGTTCTGTAACTAGTTGATTTAAATTAATAGATTGTATAAAATTGTCATAAGACTTCATGTCAGGGCCATTAGGATCGAGGAGATTTATATTAAAATCGCCTAATAAAATTACATTTTCATATCTAGAGAAATATGTTACGGAGTCGGTCATAGCGTCAAAGAAAGTATTCGCGCCAACCCAATCCGGCCGATAAGCTGTACCAATTATGACTTTGGTTGAGTTAATATTCAGACTCATCCACATTTGCTCGACAGGCTTAGCATCAGGATGGGAACAGAGCCTAGCATTTACACCGTTTTTTATGTAGAATCCTACACCGCCTCCCCTCTTGCGTTTTCCCTTAGGTCGCGGAATGTGCCGCAGTTTGTACCCCGGCACCATAGGTGCTTTACCATCCTCACCATCTTCATTAAGCCAGGTTTCGTTTATAGCTAGAATGTCCGGCATATAACGTTCCACGATAGCAATAAATTCATCGTGACCAGTGCCAAGCGAACCCGCATTCCAAGAACAAACCAACAAGTATTTTTCATTTTTCTCTATATAGTGAGTTAAGGTTGCGAGTAACAAAAATGTTGTATTTATTAACAAGATACGGAATGGGTAGTTCGCAGGGCAAAAATAATAAAATTGTTCTTTTAGTAATAAACTTTAAAGATATAGTTTTTGGATAATATTCAACTGACCCTTTGTCAGAATAACAATCCGGGCTAGTTGAATATTTCAGAATTAAATTTTGCCATATTAAAAACACGTTATGCATCAGAATATTAGGGACCAACATAGAAACGAAACGGCTTATTTTTATGTTAAAATGACACAAAGTCCTAGCACCGCTATAAATGCCATTTGTCATTGTCATAAGCAACAACCAAGTCAACGACAGCATCACACTGTATACATAGGAATGTATTTTGACAATGCAAACATTTACATAAATTCTGTAAGTTAAACAATAAGTAAAAGCCAAAGACTGGCACTGTAACGTTGATAAAATAGATAAGTGATTCAAACAACTGATTGTAACGCAGTGATCGAACAGTGGCAGCAAAATTAAATATAGGTACTTAAACTCTAAATTATATTTAATTTTACAAAAATCAACACTAACACAGCTATCGGTTCTAAACCGACAAAATTGAGGTGATAACATAACATAACAATTTAGTGGTATTGTATGTGTCTCGTAACTATAACAAAAGAATACTGATAACGAAGAATAAATATGATGCCGTGAGATATTAGTTACATTTATTTCAAAAAGAGTGTTCAACAAAATCAATAACACAAAAGCTAAGAAGGTTTTTTTTACATCTAAAAAGTGTCTTATATTATTACCATAATCGTTACCGCTTATACTCGTATCAAACGTCAATTTTACCAAAAACTCTGTCCAGGTCATATTCAGTACGGATTGTATGTGCTGTTGCGTTTTCTTGCTTTCTGACTAGAATCCTACCTTCCTTGGTCCAAAAATATTTGAAGCCATTTTTTTAAAGCATTAACGGTGTTAGTTCTGTTACATCTGTGCTAGTTAGCGACCAGAAGATTCGGACCAAAAGACCATCTTACAGAACAGCACGTTATAATCGTAAAAACCCATATTTTATGTACATCAAAATGTTGGCAAAGTCATTTTAGGGTCATTTCAAAAATAATGCACGCCAATCATTGAAAGACGGAAAAATAAATAAGTATTGATTAAGTTTAAATTTCCCTTAAAATACCTTCTAAATTTAATACATTTCAAGGTTCACAATTTTTTTTTGTATATAATGCTATTTGTTTTCATTATTTGTATTTTTATTTGTAGTTACGTAACAAAAAAGACGTAACAAAATCAGGGCCCTGTCATAGAAATTTCGAATAATTTTAAAATTCCTCACAGATTTAACTATAAACAATTGGTTCTCATTTACTTCTTTTATAAGTAAAAAATAAGAAAATTCGGTGGCTAATAGCCTGGAAATAGAAAAAAAATATATATATGCATGGAACATCCAAAAAAGACAAGGGGTGCATTATTTTTCAAATGACCCTTTAACCGCTTTTACTAGTGCCATTTCTACTAGTGCCATTTCTACTAGTGCTTTTTTAAATTTATTTATAGAATGTTGCCAGTCTTTCCCTAAATAAACTGCGTTCAGTTTGATGCGTTCTTAGGTTGCATTCAGTTTGATCGTCTACCTCACACGCCTTGATAATGTCGTGAATCCATAATTAATTTCAAATTGTATTAAATTTAGTTATTTCTTTAATTAATAAGTATAATTAAATCACAATTATTTGATTTAGTTGTTGAAGGAAGCGAGGTTGAACCGATGACCGCCGGATAGCACGACAAAGTCGATTCGGGCACGTGCTAAAATGTGGCGCGTGTGATGTCAGTTGATTTAAAAAGTGAACTCCTGTATACTAGCTAGAATTGTGAAAGCCTGTTAAGTTATGTAAAGTGGACACAATATAACCATGAAAAGCTTCTGAGTAGTTTTATTTTATAAAAATACTGTCCTGCTGTCAGTGGTAGGCGGTGTAGTCCGATGATCAAACTGAACGCAGTATGTCTCCATCAAGCCTTATATGGTACACAACTTTCACTCAATACATTGAGATAAAGCACTATCACCCACGCACCTCATTCACTTGTAAGCTCTGTGTCTGAAACGGACCGTACGACCTCGTCAAGCTAACGCCTATAACTTTAAAACTACTGGACCGATTTTGATGCGGTTTTCAGTGGTCTCGTGCATACCTGTGTGAGGTGGCTGGCGGTGACCGCGAGGCCGAAGTCCGCTATGCAGCAGCTGCCGTCGGTCTTCATCAGGATGTTCTTAGACTTTATGTCGCGGTGAGCTATGGCCGGCTTGCCCTGGAGGAAAGGAGACACATATATAAATTATATACAACTAGCTTTAGTATCTCTCGCCCGCGTGTATGCAGTTTTTTTTAAAATAAGTAGTTGTATTTCAAAAGTGACAGATGTGAAAAGCGACACATGTCAAAAGTGACAGATGTCAAACGTTTCCAGATCCTTTAGGAACTATCTACGAATAAGGATTCTCTAGAAGCGTAACTAAGCCCAAAAAATGGTTCCACTAAATAGATACCGCGGAGGGCGGGACGCAAAATAAGTACCGCGCGGCGCGCCAGTTCGTCATAACACCTTGAGTCGTGTGTTTGTGCCGCGGAAAGTTTCGATTGTGCATATTATTGTGTTTTAGCGCCAATTGCTTTTACAAATGTGCCTTCGTGTGTCGTGAAGTGGTGTAGAAGCCATACGGATATGAACAATACTGGAATTACATTTCATAAATAAGTAAATACACATTTTGAAAACTCATCATCTGTTGCTCGCTGCTAGCTAGCTGCTGTGGCCGCCATGTTGGCGCCGCGCCGGTGACGACGCAACCAATCGCGTGCAAGCTTTGTCTTTATACAACCTCTCCCACACGCACATACGCGCGGGTGGTAATGGGTTATCTCCCTCACCTGCGTGCCGTGTATCTCTGTGTGCAGATGCAACAACCCGTTGACGATGGAGAGACAGATGACCATCATCTGTTGCCGCGTGAGAGTGGCGCGCGTGAGGTGCTCGCACAGCGACCCGAGCGGGTGGTAATGGGTTATCAGCCATAACTGGAACATTTATACACAAGTGTTAGAACGTTCTGATAATCGAGAGATGAGACTGGACAACGCGACGAATTCAAAATATCTTCGTAAGTTTTGACACTGGTTGTAGTAAAGACATAAGAAAAAAATAAAAATCCTGCTCTAGGGGCGCCATTGATGATTGCAACACTCATACTCACACTCACACACGCGCAAGCACACACAATCTTGCAAAAGGTATGAAAACAATCATGCATAAACACACTTTGACAGTAAATCAGTGTTGCCATTAGAATAATTAGTTCTTTGATTTTCCGCAATATGACGAGATTTCAAATTGCATTTTTATTTTTCTGGAAGAAATTATGTACGTGCATTATACAAAGCGCAAAAATTGCATGATTTTGTTAAGTCCAGAGGTAAAAGTAAGTTTTTAGGAAAAATAAATCTAATAAACGATTTTGAACGTAAGAATGACTGCCATTTTACAATCATAGAATTATCGACGGCTGTGATTGGCCAATATACGAGTATAGGTCACTCAACAAGAGTTGAAGCGAAAACCACAGGCTTATTGGGTCTCTATTGAATTAAATTAATAGTATTCTAAGATGAGCCGAACACTTTTAGCACAGAAATCAGAACCTTCTTCTGTTTTAAATTCGCCAATGAAAAATAATCAGCCTAATTAAAAAAAACGTGTCTGTGTGAATACTGTTTTCGCCTCATCTTTCGTTGAGCCACCTGTACTATCGAATCTTTTAAAATTTTGCGGTCCGATTTATGCAACTATAATACAGTAAAGCGGTGTAACTTTGTACAAGCTGATTTACTTTGTAAAACACGACACAAAAAGCAAATATCTCGTTTCTGCATACTTTTGGACATAAATATAACAGAATCCTTTATATTTTAAATTGATTTAATGAATTGAACACGTTGGGTTAATGTTGCAGTACATTCACTTTTGCAGAAATTCTACACGGACAATTTTTAGAAATGCTACGGGGATTATTTTTAGAAATTCTACAGGATATAATAATTTGCAGCAATGCTATGGGGTAATTTTTTAGAAATTCTACAAGGTATATTTGCAGAAATGCTACGGGGTAAATTTTTAGAAATTCTACAGGGTCAGAAATGCTATGGGGTAATTTTTTATAAATTCTACAGGGTATATTTGCAGAAATGCTACGAGGTAAATTTTTTGAAATTGTACATGGTATATTCGCAGAAGTGCTACGGGGTAAATTTTTTGAAATTGTACAGGGTATATTTGCAGAACTGCTATGGGGTAAATTTCCCTCTATGAAGTTGACTAGGTGCATTGACATAATTTTCAAGAAACACAGCCAGTACTAATCATATTACAACAAAATTACCAATTGGGGCGACGTCGGCGTGCTAAGCCGCAGATGAACTGACAGAAAACAAAGATTCTTTATAAAGGCTTCTGTTTTTTATGGAACCCTGAAATTGTAATGTGGTAAAACTTCGGTGTAGCTAGCAAAGCGTAACGCTAAATGAACGACAATCGCAACCATCAACATTGTTATAAGAAGCAGTAGTTAATGCACCTGAGTGCAGCTGTTCCGTGACGTCATGTCGGAGCCGACGTACGCGAGTATGTTCTCGTGCCGCAGCAGCACCGTGCTGTATATCTCCGTCTCTCTCCGCCACGAGGCCTCGTCGCGAGAGAAGAATATCTTGACGGCGACGCTGTCCGCGTACCACAGTCCGCGCCACACCTCGCCGAACCGACCCTGGAACATTCAGATACTTGTTTATTTATAAGCTACGAATAAGGATTCTCTAGAAGCGTAACTAAGCCCAAAAAATGGTTCCACTAAATAGATACAGCGGAGGGCGGGACGCAAAATAAGTACCGCGCGGCGCGCCAGTTCGTCATAACACCTTGAGTCGTGTGTTTGTGCCGCGGAAAGTTTCGATTGTGCATATTATTGTGTTTTAGCGCCAATTGCTTTTACAAATATGCCTTCGTGTGTCGTGAAGTGGTGTAGAAGCCATACGGATATGAACAATACTGGAATTACATTTCATACGTAAGTAAATAAACATTTTGAAAACTCATCGTCTGTTGCTCGCTGCTAGCTAGCTAGCTGCTGTGGCCGCCATGTTGACAGAACGCCGCGCCGGTGACGACGCAACCAATCGCGTGCAAGCTTTGTCTATGTGAGTGTGTGAGTGTTTCGTTGTTATTGGAGTAAGTTTGTCAGCGTAAATGAAACCAAAATCGATGCAGTAATTGAAAGAAAGAAAGAAAGAAAATAAATTTATTCGGTAACACACAAAATGAAAAAAAAACAAAAATTAAAAAAGAAAAGTTACATAAAATAAACTTAAGACTACTAAAAACTAAATCTAAATAAAAGTGTTTGGTGCTACCAAAATGGTCGCAACTCAGCATGATGCTGTGTTGACATGGTATACCTACGAAGTAGGTAATCATCTCGACACAACGCTGGTATTCTGTTGCAGCCGAGCGTGTGTGAGTGACTCGCAGTTGCGGAAACGTGTACACAAACAAACAAACAAATAAATAAATAATAATAAATTCAACAACAGTTGAACGGAGACTAAATAAGTGTTAAATGTAGGTACTCGTATTTAACTAGAAATAAGAAATAGTACCTATAAATTAAGGAGGGTGGAATCATCAGAGATAAAACAAGAAAGAAAATGTTATGGAGCCGATTACTTTAACACGAGGGCAAAAGTTTGTTGGTGGAATCAAAAAACAAGGTTGGATAACAAATATTGGGCAAGTTATTTCTAAAGTAATTAAAGATAAAACAGATTTTGATCCTTTTGTCCATTTAGCAAAAATTTTTTGTATTTTTTTCTAAAGGTTTCAAGTCGCGTATCGGTGGAGGCAGGTTGTTCCAGCATTTCGTAGCAGCGTATCTGAAGCTACCGCGAAATGCAGCAGTGTGGTGCCGAGGCATGGACAAAAGGTACAAGGATGCACGTGTATTGTATGCAGACTGATCACGAGACCAGGTCAGATAGTCAGGAGACCCAGTATTCACGACACCAAAGAGCAACGTAGCCAAATGGAGATGCCTGCGTGCTTCCAGTTTTAGCAAGTTGGATGCATTTAAAAAGGGAGTTACGTGTGTCCTAGGTGGAATAGGAAAACAAAATCTCTCGCACGCATTTTGGACCCTTTGAATAAGTTTAATTGTTCTACCCAACAGACATGGACCATAAACTGTATCTGCATAATTGAGTCTTGAAAGAATAAGGGACTCACACAATTAGCCATGCATGTTTCTGATATATATTTTTTTAATAATTTAGTTTGAAAATGTAGACTATTTTATGAAACTAATTTCATTATTTTTGGGTTTTATTCATTGCATCTATTTAAAAACAAAAACTTAAATTTTACCCGCCAAAAGTGAACGTGACGTCACTAGAGCCGTTCCGCATGGCGCTAATAGTGCTAACACTACCATCAAACTTCTCACGCCCATCAAGTCGTTCCGAATGAAAAATGGCGTCCATCACTGTTTATACTTATAATCCATTTAGGGTTCTTTTGAACGCAACATGAATGATGACAGAATTTGTAGAAATTCATTTAAGTTACGTGAATACAAAGGATATACTACTTTACTAGGTCCAAGAAGTAATTTCTTCTAACTACAATCTTATAATCATGATTTAACTAATGCTCTTATTCTTCGAAAAACCTATTTTTGAAATTGCCACCGGCCAGCTAGCACTTTTCATAGATCGCTCATAGTGCAAACGCTCTGAAGCATAGGCATATCACAACATGGCGTCGTTAAGGATTTCGTCTATGATAAACAAGGTGAAATTTAATCAATCACCCTTGTTCATACTGGAGACTCGGTTAGTGATCAGGAACAAAATTCAATGATCGTTATTTTCGAAATCATAAAAAATATTGTTTCCATACTGACTGAACAGGCAGTAGGTAGGTACGGGAGCAATTTTTTGTTTTCAGTTTTACCTTGAGGTTCATTAAACATTGTTCCTGATCACTAACCGAGTCTCCAATATGAATTCTGGCGGTTGATTAATTATCGGGCTCACAGTGACTCGGAATGATGATAGACGCGATATAATCGATTATGTCGCGACACGGAATGCACTGCATGTCAAATGTCATGTCATGACGTCATAGATAAGTCAAATGAAGTTCATTGTGTTTTGTTAAAACATCTTTAAAAGTATAGATTTATTTATTAATCTGATAAGTAGCAACTGTACAGAAAACATATTTCTCGAAATGGTTTTTCAGATTTCCGTTCTTGTCCAGAAAGTTAGCACCCCCAATTGAACACGTAAGTCCACAGTAAGGAATTCACGAATTTTGTAGATGACTTTTAATCTGTAGAAACAGTTTTTAACCACAGCCAATACATGATTCTCAAAGCGCAGGTTGCTGTCCATCAGTAACCCTAAATTACGTCCTTTTTCAACACGCTCTATGCTTTCTCCACCAATAGAGACATCTGGAGCCAAATTTGTGATTTTTTCGATTTGTTTTACTGAACCCAATATCATGAATTTTGATTTAGTGGGATTCAGAACTAGCGTGTTTTTTGGGACCAACTAGCTACGTGATTAAGATCTTCAACAATCTTTTCAACAGATTCCTGAGTCACGCGTGGAGGAAATGATAGGTATAATTGGAGGTCATCTGCGTACATATGGTATTTGCAATGTTTAATTCCTTTAATCATATCAGCGCTGTACAAAATAAATATAATGGGACCTAAAATAGAGCCCCGAGGGACTCCCCTGGTCACAGGACTCGGTGTTGATCTTTTATTTGTACCGGAGACACTGCTACTGAGTTCTACAATTTGAGAACGCCCATCGATGTAACTGTTGAACCATTTAATTGAGCCAGAATCAAAACCATAAAACGCAAGTTTCGATAAGAGAAGTGCTAGATTAATAGAATCGAAAGCACGAGAGAAGTCTAATAGGGCCATTATAGTGCCCTCGCCTACGTCTTGAGCCTTTAAGATATTGTCAACAACATCTAAAAGTGCAGTAGATGTGCTACGACCTTTACGGAACCCAGATTGTTGCGAGGGTAGTATGTTGTTTCCTTCTAGATAGTTTATGGTCTGTTGACAGACAGCCTTTTCTAATATTTTAGAGACACATGGAAGTAAACTTATGGGACGTAAATCCCTAATTAAAGTTGGATTCGGTTTTTTTGGTAAAGGTCGAACCAATGCCACCTTCCAGAGATCCGGAAACGTAGAAGTTTGAATCGATTTGTTTACGATGTCAGTGAGTATATTAATTGTACGAGGGAATGTCAGTAATATCATTTTGAGAGCTATGCGATCAACTCTAATTAGACTTAAGCTTTTCGGTAATTTTTCTTACTAAATCTTCCGTAACAGGTTCAATACTAAATGTTGAGGTACCAAACCTGTTAGCTCAAAGTATGTCAATAAAGACATTTCTACCTGTTCCTCACCAAGAACGTCGAGAAATTGTCGGTTAATGTCGTCAGGGTTGTTAAAATGTGACAGTAGGTCTTTACTTTCATTACCTCGTAAAACCGAGGATTTCAGATTCTTCCACAGCTTTGCACCATCCTTGCGGTGAGCATTTATGTTATTTTCAAAATAAGCTCGTTTTTCATTGTAAAAAGTGACGTTAACTAGATGTTTTAAATCTTTATAATATTTTTAATGAATATCAGACTTGGTAGAGTGGAAACGCTTATGTGCTTCATCTCGAAGCTGCATCATAAATTTGATATTATCAGTAATCGAGGAATAACTACGCTCTTTAATTAGGATAGTCTTTTCAGGGGCATGAAGTTCAAAAAGGGTTATTATGTAGGTATTGAAAACTTCAACCATGTCATTGACATTGTCTAAAGTTTTTATGTAATCCCAGTCAATCGAGTTAATATCTTTTTCAAAAAATTCTTGGATAATATCATTAAGAGGCCTGTATGTGACCCACTGAGGAGTCGGTTTTGGCTTTTTGATATTGAACTCAGTTTCAATAAAGGCATGCTTACCCAGAGTCGGAACAAAATCTACAGTAATGGAACGAGCCACAGCATCCGTGCAAACCAAATCAAGAAGGGTTGCGCTTGTGTCTGTAAAGTGAGTAGGTTCTGTAACTAGTTGATTTAAATTAATAGATTTGTATAAAATTGTCATAAGACTTCATGTCAGGGCCATTAGGATCGAGGATATTTATATTAAAATCGCCTAATAAAATTACATTTTCATATCTAGAGAAATATGTTACGGAGTCGGTCATAGCGTCAAAGAAAGTATTCGCGCCAACCCAATCCGGCCGATAAGCTGTACCAATTATGACCTTGGTTGAGTTAATATTCAGACTTATCCACATTTGCTCGACAGGCTTAGCATCAGGATGGGAACAGAGCCTAGCATTTACACCTTTTATTTAGGTAGAATCCTACACCGCCTCCCCTCTTGCGTTTTCCCTTAGGTCGCGGAATGTGCCGCAGTTTGTAACCCGGCACCATAGGTGCTTTACCATCCTCACCATCTTCATTAAGCCAGGTTTCGTTTATAGCTAAAATGTCCGGCATGTAACGTTCCACGATAGCAATAAATTCATCGTGACCAGTGCCAAGCGAACCCGCATTCCAAGAACAAACCAACAAGTATTTTTCATTTTTCTCTATATAGTGAGTTAAGGTTGCAAGTAACAAAAATGTTGTATTTACTAACAAGATACGGAATGGATAGTTCGCAGGGCAAAAATAATAATATTGTTCTTGTATTAATAAACTTTAAAGATATAGTTTTTGGATAATATTCAACTGACCTTTTGTAGGGGATTGTTACTCTTCTAGAGAATTCTTATTCGTAGTTTATAAGTAATAGTTAACAAACAGGTTAACACCAAAAACAAATACACAATAACACGTTACAGTTAGTCATCTGAGAACTGACCTTGCCAACGCAGTACATAAGGTGCACCTGCTTGGCGAGTGTGCGCTGCACCATGAGCGGCAGGCCGGCGCCGGAGCCCGACGTGTTGGACGCGTCGAGGTACTCGCGCAGCGTGCTGTCCCCGGCCGCCCACATGCGCACCGCGCCGCCCGTCTGCGAGCCCTCCACGCCGGGGACCGGGGCACCTTCCGATAACAACCACACACTTTAGATACATGCCAAAATAAACAAGCCGCTGAAATGGTAGTGCTTGATAAAAAAAATTGGCACCATCTGCGTAACCCTACTTCTTAGTATTTTTTGTTTTACTTTAGAGTATGTATTATAAATAATCTAACAAAATTTAAAACTCGTATGTGCAGACCGTTCATCATAACTTGTCCCTTGCCGTCATTATTATTATTTATTATTTATTTATTTAAAAAGTATAACATTACAGCTTACACCAATGCGTTATACAATTATATATTAAAATTAATTATTGATTAAAATAAAATATAAATTCAATATGTACAATTAACAATTAAAAAGATAAAGTAAGATATACAATTCATTATAAATAGGGACGTTCCTTTCATTCATCACGCTCACAGAACGCCAGACATTTCTTACTCACAGTCATCAATCTATCAGCAAACAAATCACACTCTGGTACCGAAGACAACAGTGTGTTGAGTGATGACCGGGCCCGGACGAGCGGAGACATGCTACGAGCAACAGTATGCGACGCCGGAACCGACAATAGAACGTGCTTACGAGTTCGGAGGTATTTGTCAGGCACAAACAGTCGACATACTTGATTGGTGAGCTGTGGGCAGTCTGATTCACCACGCAACATGCGACATGCTGCAACAAGCTGCTCACAGTCTCGTCGAACTTCCAACGAGTTGAACCCCAGCATACCAAGGAGGTATTTTGTCGGATACATAAAAGGGTAGTACCCAAATTTCTTTTTGTACAGAAAACGGAGGAACGCTTTCTGCACTTTTTCGAGCAATAGCACGTATGTTGATTCATGAGGGCTCCAGACGATGGCTCCAGTTTCAATCTTACTTCTCACAAGAGCTGTAAAGAGAAGTTCTATTGCTTTTAGATTTTTGAAATCCTTAGCGTTACGAAGAACGAAACCTAGCCTTTTGGAGCAATCAGCAGCCAGGGTCTTTATGTGCTCGTGGAACGTTAGACGAGTATCAAAAGTGACACCAAGGTCTTTGATAGAGTTCACACGAGCAATCATTTCGGACCCAAGCACATAAGTTGCTTCATAGGTCTGGGTCGCCCTCGTGTAAGACACACAAAAGCATTTGCTGACGTTAAAGTGCAGTTTGTTCTGTACACTCCATCTGTACACAGCGTCTAGGTCCTTCTGTAATAAGTTACAATCAGCCATCTGATTTACATTTAGTATCAGCTTCAGGTCATCAGCATACAGAAGACAAGATACGTGTTTAAGAATGGCCTCTATATCATTAATCATTATAACGAAAAGAAGCGGGCCGAGGATAGAACCTTGACTCACACCTGATCGCGTATGATAAGGTTTTGAGGTGTAACAGCCATACTTGACATACTGTTGTCGGTTTCTGAGATAGTCGGCAAACAGGCTGAGCAGACTTGGAGCAAATCCAATGGCGCACAGCTTTTCAAGTAGGACGTCATTATCAACCCGATCAAAGGCTTTTTTAAAATCGAGGTATGCTACGTCCACTTGGAAGCCACTCTCCATATGACCGGATATAGTGTCCGCCAGCGTCAATAGATTTGTGTTTGTTGATCGACCACTCCTAAATCCGTGTTGTGAATCTGCCAAGTATGGCTGAATTTGAGGGCATAATTTTTTATGCAATATAGTCTCAAAAACCTTGGCTGGAGAACAGAGAATCGCGATAGGGCGATAAAACTCTACATGGGAATGATCTGAGGTCTTAGGGATAGGGCTCACGCGAGATAATTTCCATTGTGTCGGGTACTTGCTACTTGCCAACACTAGGTTAAATAGGTAGCACAAGGGTGTAACAAAAACATCTGCACATGCTTTCAGGACATAAGGCGGAATATTGTCAGGTCCTACTGAACTACGGGGCTTTATTCTACGGAGTACTAATTCTACATCCCGCTCTGAAACATGAGAAATGTTAACGTAATTGGCCGTTCGCGTGTGATCAGTTTGATTTGTGTATTCTGCGCTTAATTTGGGTTCTTCTGGTAAAAATACTCCGGAAAAGAACTCCGCAAATGCAGTTGCAGCCGCCTCACCAACGAATTCCCTGCTCTCATAGCTTACTTTTGGCTCAAACCCTCCCTTAGACTTGAGATTAGCAATGTGCTTCCAGAAAGCCCGCGGATTTGCGTTTAAGTTGGTTTCAAGATCACGTATATACTGGTCGTATTTAAAGGCAAGCTTAGCTTTGATGTCCAACCTAATCTTACTAAAAGCCTCATATACAGCTCTATTTTTGGTTGACTTCCATTTTCGATGAAGTGCAGCTTTATGGTTTATGTCGTTGATTAACTCACCCGTGAACCAAACCGGGTATCTTCGCTGGCTACTCTTTGATCGAATTTTTTTCGGCATGCTGATATCAAATATGTCATATATTTTCTTGTAGAATAATTCGATCGCGGAATCAACGTCTCTACATTCGTATAAAGCAAACCATGAGGCTTGGCAAAGTAGACCATAAAACAGCGCAAAGTCACCTTTAGCAAAGTTCCAGTCACGTTGCGGACTAATATTGCTTGGATCAAGGCGACCAGTACAACGAGATGGGTGCACACTAGCTAATGGGATTACAATGTCTAAGGGAGGGTGATACTTGTCGGTGTGTTCGACCAGACCGATGTCCGCCGCACACACACTCACCCCTCCAACACACTCCGGCGCCAGCACCACGTCTAACTTTCCACCATGCTCATTCTTCACCTCATTTTTCTCTACCATACCACAAAAATTTACGAAATATCCATAGTAATTAAAAATGTTGACAGTGGCACTATTTAAATTTAGATCTCCCAAAATTAATACAGTACCATCAATATTTAAGTATCCGTCTTCTAACAAACAAACAAAACCAATTCATATAGACCTTATCTTGAGCTTTCGGGTGAATATAAATTAATGGCATAATGACTTAAGGCTAGTGCAGCAAAGCAGTTGATGGGTTCCTTGCCTCAGCATCGCGTTACGGCATGCAGACCGTTTCAAAAAGCGGCATTGGATTTTGCTGGGCCTGTCAAAGTCAGAAATTCGAGAATCCCGAAGTCATTAGTAACTAAAGGTTATGTATGTGTATTCGTTTGTTTAGTCACGAAGGCAATTCATTTAGAATTGACTTCCGATCTTTCAACGGATGCTTTTTTGGCATCTCTTAAACGATTTATAAGTAGGCGAGGCTTGCCCAGCGATATCTTTTGTGATAACGGAGGTTGCTTCCATGGGGCAAGGAACCAGCTGGCTGAATTGTACAAGCTTAATAATTCAAATGTCCATCAGACGCTTTTGCAAGATTACACCGCTAAGGAAGGTATCAAGTTTCACTTCATACCGCCATTTTCGCCGGTTTTTGCCGGGCTTGCAGAATCGGCTGTAAAAAGTATGAAACTCCACTTAAAAAGAATTGTCTTAAATTCAGTATTAACCTATGAGCAGTTAAATACAGTATTATGTCAAATAGAGGCTGTGCTAAATTCGCGTCCAATTTTACCTCTCTCAGAGGATATCAATGACTACTGCTATCTGACTCCTGGTCATTTCCTGATAGGGACAGGATTAACAACGTACCCAGAAATAGATAATTCTGTGACTGAAACTAATAGACTAAGTTTTTGGCAAAAATGTGTCCAGTTGCAGCAAAGATTCTGGAAAGCTTGGTACAAGTACTATCTTAATACACTTCAAAATAGGGGAAAGTGGTTCAAATCTATGCCTAATATCACTGTTGGTGCGCTAGTACTCATGAGAGAGCCCAACGCACCACCTTTGGTGTGGCCCATGGCCAGGGTAGTTAAGGTTTTCCCGGGTAATGATGGCAAGGTCAGAGCTTTTCAGTTAAAAACAGCAAATGGTAAATTGTATACTAGGTCTTTGCAAAGCATAAGTGTACTACCCATTGAAAAGTAATACTTTTTATTTTAGGTTTAAGTTTATTTTTGTATGCTCAGGCATTGCGAAGCATAAGGTAATGAATTTATTTTCTTATATTAGATTTAGTTATAAGCTTATTTTTGTATGTGCAGGCATTGCAAAGCATAAGTTGTGTTATTTACAAGACGAGAAGTAAAATTCGTTTTATATAATAATAGCGTGTTATAATTAAGTAGTAATTGGAAATTCCCATCAAGTTCAGAAATTAAAATGTAAAAAAAGGTTTTAAAAGGTCAAGTTTGTAAAATTAAACAGAAAAATACCCAACTTTATTTTTGTAATCAGAAAGATTGTGTCACCGTAAAGTTATTTCATTAAAAATCTTAATAAACTATATTATGTATCTCAAACATCTGCAACTACATAAAAGAAAAATGTATTCATTTATTTGTAATAATTTAAGTAAACGTTGCTAGTTAAAGTTCTTATATACTGATTGTATAAATTTTAAAATATTTGGCTTCGTTTAACTTTCCTGGGCCGCAGTATGTTGCTGGCAACACAAATACCTTTTATTTATTGTTAAGTTGTTGGTTCTGATTTATATTTTTTTTCTCTCTAACAGACAGAGACTGTCTGTTCCTGTTCGCCATCATCGTTGTAACCGTGCACTATGCGCATTAAAGCTCCTCAAGTTTATTTATATAAAATCGTCTTTTATTGTGATCTACAAACAAGCCTACAGTCCACTTACGAAGATTCCTTCATGGTCATGTTGGCATCACTGCTTGTCAAGCTATTGCTGTCATGCTGTTGTAACTTTCATCCATCCATCAGCCCGTGTTCGTCCACTGCTGGACATAGGCCTTTCCCCAATTTCGCCACTCAAGTCGGTCCTCCGTCCTCCTCATCCAGCCGCTACCTACAACGTCCTTCAGGTCGTCGGTCCAGCGGGCACGAGGTCGGCCTACACTACGCTACGCCAAAGCCGTTGAACAATAGTGCAAAAGAGATTGTGTTGAAGGTACGCCTTTTGTGGAAGAGAAAAGGCAAACATGCACCGTTGATTCCTCTCGATCTCGTGTCACTGCCATGACGGGTTAGTAAAATAGGGATACCAGCTTTAAACATAAAGCCAATTTTGTGGGCATATAATAATTACCTATTCACTTGACTTTTGCAGGCATATCAGAAAAAAGCGTTCAGATTAAGTCGCTGGAAAAAAAATCATCAAAAACGTAAAAAAGCGGAGTCGACGATTTAGAATAAACGTCGTCGAGCTAGAATAAGAAATAAAAAATACCGTCATAGTAAAGAGATATATGGATATCATACGATACCATTACATCATACGTATTGTTTACAAAATACAAATCAATAAATAATTTATAATTTTGATTTTTTCATTCTGTATTTTCATCATAATACTAATTGAATATGTAAACATACCCAGTTAAGTAAAATATTACAAATGTGTAGTAGGGTGAATGCTACTTGAACCATTGGCAACCCTATGTGCAGTGTTACCATTTCCTTAATCAGGGGACTTGTTATGGTGAACGATCTGTACATATTAGCGTCTTTAAGTAAGAGCCAAAACCAATACCGTTTAAATCATGCAAGTTTTTCGAGGTTACTTGTATGGGGGAAACTAATTATTTCTTTTGATTATATATGTTTTAATTGTTTGTCGTGATAGAGGCCATAGTTACACGTTTACTGTGAAAATTGCAACTTTCTACATATTACGGTTGAAGCTGTAGACTCCTGTGACAGACAGACAGACAGACAACGATATGTATTTATGGTAAGCCACTTGACGTCTAGAGGACGCTAGTGTATTCAAGACGAGTGTAACATGGGCGAAGCGAGGTGCGGGCAAGGAGGGGCAGATGCCCCCCCCAGAAGTAGTCGTTCCCTTGTAAACTGTATTTTTGACGAGCTTCATATAAGGGTCGATAATATCTAATTAAGGTTTCCACTGCTCATGTGAAACTCATACCTATGTTAAAAACAACGATCAAAACAATATAATCTAGGATTTTCTTTTTTTTTTCCCTGTATACAATCCTGGCTACGCCCTTGAGTGCAAGACTATTATTGCCCTACCGTCACCCGTTACAGCATCGGGTAGTGAAGAATACATTACTCTTATCGAAACTATGATAGAAATATATTCCTATATTTTAAACACTTTGCGATCAAGGAGATAGCAAATTAACATAAACTTACCTTCATAGTAGGCACTGGTGACGTGTTGGCTGTACACATTCCCGGGGAAGTACGTCGAGTCGACTCCCAGTTTGTGGAGCGCCGCGCGGGACACTCGCAACCTGCAACATTATACAAGGGCTTCTATTTATGTATACGGAACTGGCCAGTTATAGAACAATATCAAAAAAGTAATTTTAAATTTTAAAAATGGAACTCTTTGGCTGAAGAATATGCCCCAACAACTTCTATTTATTTCCAACCGTGAAGAATAAATTACGTGGTCAACGTTTTTCGAGCCGTGTTGATGCGTTCAAAATGCACGTTTTGGAGATACCTCAATCCGAATGGAAAAAGTGCTACGAAAATTGGTTCCAACGTATGCAAAAGTGAATCGATCATCATGGCGAATATTTTGAAAAGCAATTAAACCATAGTAAATATTACATGAAAAAAAATATTTTTTATTTTAATTTACATGGCTATACCAGAACCTATCTGTAAAAACGTGAAAATGCATGATCTAGCTATGTCTTAATTTGTATTTTTTAAACCTCATCTCTACACAAACTATTTACCTGTGAGTCCGCCGCAGCACTATGATCGCGCACAGTGCGATGCCGCTCACAGTAAGTACTGCAGCCACGACGCTCGCGCACAGTCGCCACACGTGCGACGGGACTGGCTCTATCGCTGTCTCTACACGAACTATTTACCTGTGAGTCCGCCGCAGCACTATGATCGCGCACAGTGCGATGCCGCTCACAGTAAGTACTGCAGCCACGACGCTCGCGCACAGTCGCCACACGTGCGACGGGACTATCGCTGTCTCTACACGAACTATTTACCTGTGAGTCCGCCGCAGCACTATGATTGCGCACAGTGCGATGCCGCCCACAGTAAGTACTGCAGCCACGACGCTCGCGCACAGTCGCCACACGTGCGACGGGACTGGCTCTATCGCTGTCTCTACACGAACTATTTACCCGTGAGTCCGCCGCAGCACTATGATCGCGCACAGTGCGATGCCGCTCACAGTAAGTACTGCAGCCACGACGCTCGCGCACAGTCGCCACACGTGCGACGGGACTGGCTCTATCGCTGTCTCTACACGAACTATTTACCTGTGAGTCCGCCGCAGCACTATGATCGCGCACAGTGCGATGCCGCTCACAGTAAGTACTGCAGCCACGACGCTCGCGCACAGTCGCCACACGTGCGACGGGACTGGCTCTATCGCTGTCTCTACACGAACTATTTACCTGTGAGTCCGCCGCAGCACTATGATTGCGCACAGTGCGATGCCGCTCACAGTAAGTACTGCAGCCACGACGCTCGCGCACAGTCGCCACACGTGCGACGGGACTGGCTCTATCGCTGTTTCTACACGAACTATTTACCTGTGAGTCCGCCGCAGCACTATGATTGCGCACAGTGCGATGCCGCTCACAGTAAGTACTGCAGCCACGACGCTCGCGCACAGTCGCCACACGTGCGACGGAACTGGCTCTATCGCTGTCTCTACACGAACTATTTACCTGTGAGTCCGCCGCAGCACTATGATCGCGCACAGTGCGATGCCGCTCACAGTAAGTACTGCAGCCACGACGCTCGCGCACAGTCGCCACACGTGCGACGGGACTGGCTCTATCGCTGTCTCTACACGAACTATTTACCTGTGTGTCCGCCGCAGCACTATGATCGCGCACAGTGCGATGCCGCTCACAGTAAGTACTGCAGCCACGACGCTCGCGCACAGTCGCCACACGTGCGACGGGACTGGCTCTATCGCTGTCTCTACACGAACTATTTACCTGTGAGTCCGCCGCAGCACTATGATCGCGCACAGTGCGATGCCGCTCACAGTAAGTACTGCAGCCACGACGCTCGCGCACAGTCGCCACACGTGCGACGGAACTGGCTCTATCGCTGTGAATACAGATACAAGGTGACATGAGCAAACTTTTTTAAATATTAAAATTACTTTCATAAGCAACCACCTACTAGAAAGTAAGTAGTGATAGACTACTGGAGTCCCTGGACGGACTGGTTAACGTTTCGGATGCGTCCACTATCCCACTTGCTGGGCAAGAGCTCTTTATTCGAGGTCTTATCGATGCTTTCATAGATATATTACTAATAGATCGGTTATGTAGTAACGAAGGCTAGACCAAAAAGCTTGAACGAGGCAGATCGCTTTTTGTGGACTTCTGCCGAACATGGAATAAAACGCATGTAAATGTTGTCCTTTAGGGAATTGTGTAAAAGACCACAAGTATGATGATAATATAAAATGCATAATGCCAAGCGAAGTGAAGGTAATGACCAGCTGAAATTCACATATTTTTTATCATTACAAATTGAATCCGTAACCTACCTGTATTCAAAGCAATATGTGATTACAGTCGATAACTTTTGCCACCCATTAGAGAACAAAACTTCTGTATTGGTTCTAAAACCTTGCATTTAGACAACAAAATATTTCAATAGTATGTCCAAGAGAAATGTACAATTCTGTGAGTTTTTTTCCTAAGATGAGTGACATCCAGGCGCTGCACACGTAACCATAATTAATTAAGTCTCATAAACACAAAATTACACTTAAAACCTGAAATTTTGCAAAACTAAGCAGAATTTGTTTCGTTCATATTTGACTGTAAGTCCATCCAGGTCCATAGCGTGTGCGCGAATTGTCTCGCCTATCTATCTCGCTCTAACTTACGCGTATATATGCTCTTTCTCTTTTGAATTGCCAATCTGACGGTAGTGTATACTAAATCTATGGATGCCTCCCATTTCCAGCGGTAATTGGCCAAACGTCATTACGATATTCAAATTCAAATTGTTTATTTGTAAAATAGATACATAAAGTATACGTTTTACATGTCAAATCTAATCTGTATAACGAATAATAACGAAATATTATGTAAGGTCCTACAATTAAAAGGGAAATAAATTAATAGATGATGGAGTATCCCTAATAGAGCACATTCCACAGGAAAAACAATTTTTTTGCACATACTTATTTTTTACCTTTCCATGGAAATTTAGTCAGCTGATTGCACCACTTTGTACTGGGAAGTGAAGAAATTATTTGAGCAAAACATTTTTTATTCTTTTGGAATTTGATCAGTTAACGATACATGATCTACCCTAGAATTATTTTCACTTATTATTGTAGGACCTTATATTTAGTCCATTTTGTACTAATAATAAAGTAGTGAAAAGGTCGTGTCTGTACATTGAATATTTTTGCGAAATTTTAAATTAAATGGGTTATTAGTATTGTACTGAGGCCAAAACCACTATTTTATAATTCTTGTCTGTCTGTCTGTATGTTCCGTTTTAACTCAAGAACCGCTCAATGGATTTGGATGCGGTTTTCTTTATTATCATCGTAGTGACCCTGGTCAACACATAGGCTATAAGGGGTGTTCATAAAATAACGCCCAAGCCGAAAACGGTGCAGAGATTGAATAAACGCGGGTGGAGCCGCGGGCAAAAGCTACATATAAAATGGCACATTTAATATTTGTTCACCTATAACTAGAGGGCAAGTTAATGGATTTAATACGGTTTCCTCTGCTACTTTGAGGGTAGTCCAATATTAAGTTAAAGGTTTTCAGGTAACAAGTCTAAATACAAACCAGTGTCAGGCTGAGGCGGTAGATCAGGGAAGTTGCCCTCGTTGCACATGTCTCCCTTACAGCACGTGATGTTGAGCTGACCCAAGTGACGCTTGCGCAGGCTGAAATGTTACTCGCCATGCTTTACAATTTTTAAGTATGTCATAAACGATGTACGCAAAGGACCAGGGGAGTTTTAATTTGGGGGGGTCTTCAGGCCTTGTGTCAACATTTTAAATATAAAATAGCAGACTTGAAAAAAACTCAATACATACATCATCATGATATAAATGCCCTGGGGTGTCCGGGGTGTTTCCGAGTAGAACATGAAGTGCAAGTCACAGTCCACACTCGTGCATCGACGTTTCACCGACGATTATTAAGTTTCAGCTTGGTGGGCGAGCACTATCACAGCACTTCCGGGACACAGCTTAATGTACTTTCAGAAGCACGCAGACCGAACACAAATATGGCCTTACGAGATTTGAACCATAGGCGGTCAATATAAGTCCTCACAAATTTAAGATTTTTCCTTATTATAAATGGGAACAATAGACTGTTCCACATCTCTCTCCGCCAATAGTTTTAGCTCCATTGGCCAAGCTACAACTAACAAACTATAAAGCTGCTTTGATATGTCAGTGAATAGTTCCTCACCCAGACCTCCCCGTCCAGCAAGTGAACTGGTAGTGCTCAAAGTGGTTGGAGCATCCGCGACTGTGCTGCAGACTCCCATCAGATGCTCTCACAGATGACTTGTAGCAGTAGAGAGCATCGTGACAGAGCGACTCCGGGGTCCCCCCGCCATCCTCTGTGCAGTCAGGGGGCTCGCATTGGTGGCATTTGTATCTGGAAATTGTGGTTGTGGTTAAGGTTTGGTTGAAATCAGGGGCCTTGTTGTTTAAATTCTACATCTATTGTTATCACTTTCAAATGTATTGTGGGTGGCTAAGCATGATCTGTGATATCATTTCTAGTCAATCAAGATACATTGGAAAGTAATGAAGTTGGACAATAAGAAGACTGATTAGTGAAATACCCACACTCATCACAAAATCTAAAGAACTAGAACAGTGGTTCTTAGCCGGTGGTCCCTGGGAGCACCCTAAGTGGTCCGCCAAGCCATCTAAAAAAATGGAGCAACAACGCAATTTCTTTCCCAAAGATTCGAGAAATTGCTAGCACTGGCTTTGAGTAGTACTGAACTAAGGATTCAGAAGTTAGATTCAAGATTCAAAGATTCAAAATGTTTATTTGTAAAATAGATACATAAAGTATATGTTTTACATGTCAAATCTAATCTTTATAAAAATAATATTTTATAATGAAACAAATATGATACTTACGGGAAATATATAAAAAAAAACTATATTTAAGTTGGGCTACTAAAGTTATACACATGCATAAAATAAAGCCTTATTGGAATAAGAATATTATTATACATAATGCAATTAATAAATAAGTTGATAAATAAACTGAATAGACCATAAATAAATATAATGCCTAAGCAAATACTAACATAAGTAAAAATTTAAATATTGTATATACCTACATAGTGCAATGAATAAATAAGATTGTTTGAGCTCAGGGCGTCTGCTTGCTTTGTGGTTTCTTGAGATGAGGAAGATATTATAAGAATAGTATATTTAAGATTTTACATGGCGAGCGTGTGCGCCTTAGGTTTGTTGTAGGAGAAGTCGTAGACAGGTGGAGCCACCGGCGAGCGGGCAGCCTCGTCATCCCGTCGTGTGCGTGTGAGTGTATGTACACACACATGCAAGGCGTTAACAAAGATATAATGCCTAAATCCGCCCAATTGATTAATCTTGCTAAGAAGAAGGGCACGAAACTTAGCAAGATCATGTCTTTTTTATCAGTATTTTTTTTCTCAATATGGCTTAATATTATTACAGTCTTTTTAACTTACATAAAATTATACGAAACAATGTATTAAACTTTAATAACTAAGGGATAAAAATATTTAAAAGACAGAACGAAATTGTGTCATGAGGGAAAAAAAAATACATCTTAGTCTACCTGTCTAATGAGGTAGTAAGTTAAAATACTATGCAAAACATCATCTACCTGTCTCATATAGTTTATATTTTTTTAGTCAAGAGTATGCAGTCACAAAAATCACATCAAGATAATAAACCTACTTAGTTATCCCCATAGTAATGTAAAATGTTTGTAAAAAAATAAAATACTGTTGGCTTTGAACAAATGCATGCTTGTTTTAATTAAAATTTACAGTTATATAATTCGTGTACTTTTATTGTAAATTGCTTCCAAAGAGTTGGTGGTCCGTAGTGGGACAGAAATTTTGTCAAATGGTCCCTCATCAAAAAAAGGTTAAGAACCACTGAACTAGAGTGTAGAAACTTGAGATTTGTCATGTAGATTCCTAATATGATGCAGGCACAAAGTTTTCACCAAAATTCAAATTATAATAAAGTTACAGGAAGTTCAAGATTGTATGTCAGCAAGGCAAAAAGAAATTTGTCTCCAAATAATACCTTTTATGGAATTTCCTTCTTCTGAGTCAGCATTAAGAAAAAAGGTTACATTAATTAAAATATTCAAAATATACGTCATATTGAATTACTACAATTTTAAAAGATCCTTATCAAACCTACAGATATGGGCTTAAAAAATCAATCCACTCTATTACCTGGGTTGATGCACCATCATCTTGTCAATAGAGATTGGTTCATTGAGCAGCTGGTTGTCAGCCACCCCACGTGACGAACCTCCATCTGACTCCGACAGGCCTGGAAGGCCCGCTGGAATATTGTACATAGTTTAATGGAGATGAATTTAGAATGGAGGAGAAAGACTTATTATTTAGTCAGTGTTGAGAAGAGGCACAAAAGTTTACATGGCCACTTAACAACTCGGTCTGCCAGCCTAGCACCTTGTTTTCATTGGTGCCTCCTTAAAGACCACATAATATTTTTCTTTACACAGTTTTAATAAAACATAGTTTTGTCTGTCTGATTCTGATTCTATTAACTACAAGGACACTGAATCCTTTCATTGTAGATAACTTTTCAAACCTTTAATTTAGCAATGTTTATGTAAAAAATTGTTTGTTGTTTTTAATTTTATTTTTTTTTTCCTTGTCTTTTTATGTACTTATTTTATAAAATTTATTCTCAATAGTCTTATTTTTTATTGTGTAAGAAAATGTACCTAGATCAATTGTAAACTATATTATATTAATCAATAATTGATTATATTATTAATTATTCATTATTTAAACGCTACTGGCACAAATATTTCACTGGTACCCCAAGTTACTAGCGTAGCTGAGTTTTGGGACCCCTGGTAAATTTACTTTTTAAATTATGTGCAATGTACCAAAATTTGTATTATGTTTATTTTATAATTTTATTATTCTCACATTAAATTTATTTCTCTTTCTTTTCTTTTCTTTGATATACTTTATGAATATTTAGGAGGAAAATAGACATATACTGGGAAGTTATCTATTTACAGAAAACTTAGCTACAATGAGGCATCAACCTATACCACAAAAGTTTACAACTCGAGACTTGGCGACCGAATGGTATGAGCGATGGCAGGCAGGATAAGAAAAGCGGGGTGTCAAGTCATCATAACTGGGTTCTAGGTACAAACCAAAGGGATATAGAGATAGTAATTGTGCCAAAAAAAGCTGACACACTTGCACCAGTTTATCAAGATTGTATAGAAAACAAAACTTACATGAATCGTTATATTTGTTATAACATAATAATCACTGGAATTAAGCTATCAAAGCCAAACTCAAAAAAACAATAATAAAACAATTGGAGAACAAACCAAAACATGCAAGCCTGTTTAATCCATATACTTAATGAGCTGCATGGGAATCCAGCTCCCGAAAAATAAAAATGCCATGGATTGGATTGTAATAATGAATAATTAGAGACAAAACTCACCATGGCATGTATGTAAAACAAAAAATGTGATTAAATATCCCACAGTAACAAGGTCCGCCATTCTTCTTTCATTTCATCAACAACAAACTGCTGTAGTCAGTATCAGTATCATATTTTTTATTGTATACTTTAAAATAATATACAGCATATTGCTCGTCTAAAATTAAATCAATTATTTTATTTATTTTAAGTTTCTTACGTACAGAATTAATCATTTTCGTACATATTGAATTTATTAAAAAAATATATATTTTAGTTTATTATCCGTTTCCGTTTGCGTTAAGCTTATGCTATAGTGAACGCCACGAATGAAATCATCAGATAGAATGATAAAATGCTGTAACTTTATACAAAGAAATACCAGCTAAATGTAGTTTTATCATTATATATCTTTGGTTTTATATGCTAAGTCTATGGTTTTATATACATAAATAACATGACATTAATATACCAGCGTTGTTAGTATGGGTATTTTTACCCGATTTCTAGTAATTTACATAGGCTATAAGGGGTATTCATAAAGTAACGCCCAAGCCAGAAACGGAGCAAAGATTGAATAAACGCTTTTATAACTCTCTAACCCATCAACGGATTTGAATGCAGTTTTCTTTATTATCATTGTAGTCACCTTTGTTAATACATCAACTATAAGGCGTGTTCATTAAATAGCGCGCAAGCTAGAAACGGGGCAAAGATTGAATAAATGCTTTTATAACTCGAGAACCAATCAACAAATTTGAATGCAGTTTTCTTTGTTATCATTGTGGTTACCCTGGTCAACACATAAACTATAAGGGGTGTTCATAAAATAACGCCCAAGCTGAAAACGGGGCAATGATTTAATAAACGATTGTATAACTCGAGAACCACTCCACGGACTTGCATGCGGTTTTCTTTATTATCATTGTAGTTACCCTGGTCAACATATAGACCACAGGAGGTGTTCATGAAATAACGCCCAAACCAAAAACGGGGCAAAGATTGAATAGACGCAAACGGCAAAGGCTAATATAAATCTATGGGATGTCTGATTCGAATTTATATCCGAAACCCACGCGAACGAAGTCGCGGGCAAAAGCTAGTTTTTAATAAAATGTTTCTAAGCCAACGCACGCGCCAATTTCACAAACATTGGCTCCAATTTGTTCAGAAGCTTGTGTTTCGAAAGAATTAATTCAAAATGTACTTTAAATATGAAATATTAAAGTTGGATTTTCAATAAACCGTTCCGGAGTTATCCGGACTCGATTGTCTCTTGCCATCTTGTGTGACGTAATGTTAGATGTGAATAATTACACGAACAATACTGCACCTTATCGCAAGCGTTTAAAGTTTAAAATAAGTTGAATTTACAAAAAGTTTAGGACCTTTTCACGAGAGTAGTAGTTTGAGATATAGGTAACTATAAAGGTATAGACAGCCGGTGCCAACGTGTCGCTTTGTTTTTGTTCTTGACCCGTCATCTTGTTGTATATTGATGATCGAAGCCAATGAGGCAAAAGAGATGCACATATACAGACTCTCATTAGATAGGGCAAGCAAGATTTTTTTAACATCACATCAAAGCAGCGTTGCTAGTGCGGTTATTTTTACTCAATTTCAGGTAATATCGGCCCTAAGCAGGCAGGTAACTATGACTGCCGGGTAAAAAAACTTGTACCGTGAATAAAAAAGCAAGAAATATTTTTTTTATTAAATCTTCTTGACGCAGCTACAGCGCATAATTGAAAAAAATCCTATCTTTATTTGTGTGTGTGTGTGAGAATCATGATATAAGTGAGGCAAATTTTCACTAAAACGACGTGCAAAAGAGATGCCCTGCCCACACAAATGGGCAGCCACACAAATCATCAGTAGAAAGCACGATTATTTTGCTGCTTGTTCCGTTTTGTTTTGTGGCTTGCTCTGAAAAGTTATAAATACTATAAAACGTGAAAATTTCGAGGGGAAGGAACCTTTGAAATCAACTTATTTAATTATAAGTTCATTGTCGATAAATTATTCTTTTTATTTGTCCATTTTCACCAAAATGGTCTGAATGTGAATGTAAAAAATTCTTTAGTAATTATTTTATTTGGTGACAATGACTTCAGATACTAAACTCTACTTAAAATATCTTAAATTACAATTTTTTTCACTTCATCAATTAAAAACACTTTTAAAACAAACACATTCCTGTTAATTTTTAAAGAGGTATGGGAAATGTTAAAATAAAAACAGGGTACCTATTTGATATTTTATTTTTTCTCTTGAAAAAAAAATACATTCACACAACGGGTAATCCGGGTAATGTCTGATTCGGTTTCGGACTTTTTCTAGTTTGACTACCGGCAACACTGACATATACGAGCTTGTTTACACGCCTATCTCTCAGAGCCAGTGTGACCATATGTGGCAGGTTCCTGCCTTTTTGGCAGTATTAGTCCAGTAATTTAATCTCTGGCAGATTATGTTGACGTTTTATGAAACTGGCAGTTTTGGCAGTATTTCACGCAATTAAAATATATTTCCCACATCAGGGGAATATTTAGCCAATTTTGAAATCATGGTCTGGGACTTGGGACTCCCCATAATTACTCATGTTGTGTTTATAATCCAACCAATTATGAACCGTAACATAATGTTCATAATAGTCTTCTTCATTAAAAACATTGCACAATTTAGGGATGTCAATTCTTTCTATAAAAGATCGATCTTGAGATCGATTTCGAATAGCGGAATAAAAAATCGATCAAAAAAAAAATCGGTACAGAAAAGATCGATTCACAAAAGTCGATTCGAAATCGGTACAGAAATGTAAAATAATTTTTATTTATGTTTGATTTTATAGATAGTATACATTTTAAGTATTAAGTTTTTGTAATCTTATTTCATTGGGTATAGAAATAGACTTGCGATGTGTGTGTGTGTATCAGAAAAAATAAATGTGTAATCAGTAAAAAATATATGTGTGTTATTAAGTTATATAGTTTATGAGCCCCTAACATCGAAATAATTATTTCTATCTTTAAAAAGTTGGCATTTTTTCAGCATTTTATTCGAAATGTGTGGCACTATTTGGCAGGTTTTCACCTTAAGCATTGGCAGGATTTCCAATTTCAAGATGGTCACACTGCTCAGAGCTGCGTTTATAAATTATGGGTCTCCACACGGGTTATAATGCCAACTTTGTCGCACACTTTGAAAATTGTATACGCTATCCTGCGGTCAGTGTCGGAACCTGACGAAAGTGTTAATTTATGAATTAAATTAAATATGAATGGCTATCAGTGGTGTAGATAGAGACTACTTCTTTCACATCCATAAACCTAGTCAAAGAAGCTTTTCTATTGCCATAGCCTTCTTTATAGATAAAAACAGTTAAGCTATTGCGGGCAAATAAATTAACCCTTCTTTACGTCAGCACAGTGTAAAAACATACAGTGATCCAACATATCCTATAGAAGAGCCAACAAGAGATGGCACCTATGATAGCTGCGTATAGTGATGGGGTGCATTTTAATTTCGGCAAAAATAAAAATCAAGTGCAACTAGCGACTTGAGTAAATAAAATATCGATTTATTTGACACGTCATACAACATGCATCATAATAATACAAATGGCAAATGTGCATTTGCTTACATTAACAAAGCAGCCATAAAATCTAAAAAACTGGTATACAATTTTTTTATCATAAAAAGATATAGTTTGTAAACAGACGGAGCCGTACGATAAAGGAGAACAGAACCCGTTATTTATTGATTACAACTCAGCCACTAACATTCCTCATGATACCTGGAGTTTTGAAAAAATTAGAAACTTTTGCTATAAAGTCTTTATAAAATCGGAAAATGATAATTGAAACGAGTAGTACGTCACTTTTCGCTGCCAGCAACAATGAAGTATTAGATTATTTTAGTGACACTTACCCATGAACAATTATGAAACTTGGTAGGCATTTAAACGTCATAGGTGCCATCTCTCGTTGGCTCTAGTTTAGGTTTATAGATCCAACGCCTTTGATGTCTGCGAAAATGCCAACAGCGTCTTGACAATAGCCATATTGCTAGGGTTGACACAGTTCCTATCAATAAAAATAAAACCCGATCGTGTAATTATATTAAGTTTCTCTAAATAAGTTTAAATATGATTATGATTAATCGACTTGTTTGTCTTTATTATAATGTCTAAGAGATATATGTACTGATTAATAAAATTAAATAGAAAGTGAAATTTATTTCGGGCCCTCTCCTGATAGTCGTTTAAAAACTCACACCGGCTTGGGTTCGTAACCCGGTTTCCAACACTAAACCGTTCAAAAATTGACACGGGTTGCAACCCTAACCGTTCAAAAATAGCAGTGTTGCTACACCGGCGTCGAATTATTCAACACCAACTCTGAGCATGGTTCGCAAGGTTCGTATAGAGACGTCAAAAAGACAAATACAAATCAATACGAAATCGATTGGAGATATGTGAAATGACGTTTGGAGTGTAGCAACTCGGCCAGACCCGTTCAAAAACTCAGTGTTGCAACCCCGGTGTTCCTACCTACCCTAGGGTTCTTTAATGAACGCACTTCTGAGGTAGCAGGTAAGAACACCGGGGTTAGAAAGTATACTTAATGTATCTATTTTGCAAAAATAAATATTTTGATTTTTGATTTTGATTTGTTGCAACAGTGAGTATTTGAACGGGTTTGGCCGAGTTGCTACACTCCAAACGTCATTTCACATATTTCCAATAGATTTCGTATTGATTTATAACTGTCATTTTGACATCTTTCTACGAACCTTGCGAACCCTGCTCAGAGTTGGTGTTGTAAAATTTGACACCGGTGTGTAATGACACTGCTATTTTTGAAAATTCGGGGTTGCACCCCGCGTTGATTTTTGAACGGTAAACCGTTCTAAAAGTTGACTTTAACCGAATAAAGTGTTGGAACTGGTTGGAACCCAGGGTACGAACCCAACCCGGTGTGAGTTTTTGAACGACTATCTGGGTCCGGCATCTGTCAGTAGCGATGGTATTTATCCGAGTTTAAACTCACCAACGGGTAAACACTGAGTTTTTATCCATATTCTTCTGGTTATTAACTCAAAAGCAGGATAAATATTATTCATACATTTTTCACTTTTTTTTCGTGTTTCATTCTTTATGTTGATTTTACCTTATGATTATTGGCCTTGTGTCCACATGATCTAACCATGAGAATTGAATATCAATCAGTAGAGTATCAAACATTTTCATCCATATTGACCTCTTTTTTTACACCTTTTCTTTTTAAATGTACTGTACTCAGTAAATGATCCGGAAGCTAAATCTAACAAAGTAAAACTGTCAAGATCACGGTTCATGTCAAAATTTCGCCCTTATCGACATTTTAAAACTCCTTTTCATTTCGAAATTCGCTTCACGCCTAAGAAACTGTCTAGATCATTCTAAAATAATGTCTCATTAAAAGTTTTTAGCTAATTTCTGAATGATTGATTTGTCTAGTTAAATAAAAAGTTAAAAGTAATAGCAAAAAACCATTAAAAAAAACAATCTTAAAATCGGTTTCAAAGTACCTACTCAGCTGGATAAATTATTTTGATAATTCAGCGGATATTATGTCGTAACGTCGATAGTTCTCCCACTTTTATGATTAGATTTATATTTTCCATGTCTTAAGTCAGATTAGTATTTGCCTATGTAGCTTATGCTTTTCCTCATGCATGCCTAAAGAATATTATTATAATGGCGATTGCAGTTTCTTTCAAATTTCCATAGAAAAAGTATTTATCCTACGTCTTGAGTTTTTATCCGATAGAAACTGAAAAATACGAGTATTTATCCAAAAATTTATAAAAACTGAGTAAATATCATTTGAGTTTTTATCCACCGCCCACACACAGTCACACACAAATCACAATCACAATCATATCACAAGTACAAATAAACAAATAAATAAAAAAATTAGTCTGAATCTAACCTATTAATGTACAAAAGGTATGTATACTACAAGCACTTGCTATAAAAAAACAGCTGCCATTTGAGAAACGGGTCAGCGGATGCTCCGCAAATAGCACGTGATGGTAAGTTCGTGCCCACCAAATTTATTTGTATACCTGTAAAACTAAAATTAAAGCCTTCAGAATCGGCTTTATTATCTACAATTATTATTTCGAAAAAGACTACCTGCCCTTTTCCAGTGAAAAATGGCGGATTCTTAATTCCTCGTTAAGTCCGACTTGCAGTCTTGCACAAAGTATTAATACTGTTTTAATTTACCAATTTAAGAATGCATGCTAAACTAGGTAGGTACCTAAATATTTGTACGCCTTCATTGGCAGATTTTTGAGAACAAATAATCTACCCTTATGTAACATCTAAATGTACACACCAAAAATTGAACAAATAAACGCTGATTTGATTTGATTTGATTTGAAAACAAGTAGGTACTTTTTTGTGGTAAAGTGCGCACCAAATAAGTCTGCGCGGGACTGGTGGTGTTACTAACGTTTTACTACTTGACCCATAGACTTGGCATAATGACTTGACCTTTGGCATGATGATTCCCAAACCTGACCACTGAAAACTAATAAATATGATAGACATTCTACACACTCACTAGGTACACCTGACATAACCACAACTTGGCGGCTTGCGATTTATGATTTTGGCCACGCGCATAATAAATGTATGGACAAAGTCCGTACATGCTGCCAACGACAAAAAATAAAAAAAATTAAAACTGAAAAATATATCTAAGAAGAAATCATTACACCGCATTATGTGATACGATACGAGTTCGTATTAATACTGTTTTTATGGAATTTTACCGTAACCTACGGAAAATCATGTTTTTTACCGAAACTTAGGTAAACTATTTTGGTGCTTTTTTGAATTGATTATATTGTGCTTATTTTAATACTCGGCCCCTCTGCGGATCGATAATAATACTGTGTGCTTTCCATGCAACAATTTTTGAACGCTGATTTACATGTGCGTTGAACACGACTTTCATTTCAAGTTCAACAAACAAATGACGGTTGATTTGAAATTTGACATTTGTTTGTTCTCAAATAAAAGAAAAAGGTTCTGTTCAAATTAACCGATAAGCTTTTACGTAAATTTTTAATAATTTTAAAAGAGTTGTTTGGACTTGTGTGGCTTTTTAAGTCTGTTTCGAGTGCTTCAAAATAATCTTTAACGAAAATGCCGCGAACAAAACGGCCGGTCTCCAGAAAAGAGAATTTAGAAGTCGACGAAACCACCAAGAAATTGGAGAGAATTCGTATGTTTTTGCGTATTTCTCCATTATATTATAGTCACAATTACAAAGCTAAAGTACTATAAAATCTTGATGAATCCGCATTCGTCGTATGTTAGTTTGTTTAACTTTTATCTAAGAAACCCTGAATTTTCCAAACTTGTATTTTTTTTGGTTACACAGTTGCAGATCAGAAGAACAAGATAGATATGAGAGTTAAAATGGCGATCAGCGACATTGAACTCGCTTTCAAGATACTACTGGGTAGTATCAGCAGCAACGTTTTAGAAAAAACTGTGGGAGAACTGGTCAGTATTCCCATGTTAAGTTATTGAAGAAAGTGACTACGTAACCGTTAGTGGCTTCCTTGGTTTTAATTTTATTTTTGACCGCTAGAGATAGGTTGCGACGACGAGCGAAGCGGATCAGCCCCTGTAGTTTTACGATATGCAGAAAAAAACATTTGTTAACGTTTAGAAATAAGTACATAGTAGTTTGGGTACACTGAGAATGTGGTGGGGTGTATGGGGTTGTACTGAAACATCCTATAAAGTTTTTTGTTGCTGGAAGCGCATAATTATTTTCAAGTAAAGTAGTGGCGACTTTACTATTAAAACTAAGGGACGTTGCCTCGCTCTGCTCGCTGTTTCAGTACAACCCCATACACCCCCCCCACATTCTCAGTATACTAAGGAAGATATTTCAATAGTTAAATAATTACTTAGGTTCAATAACTTTAAAAATCAAAGGACTGCTAGTGGTCATCTAGTCATTTCCTTAATTGAATGATATGCATTATTATTATAGTTGCTGGCATACATCTAAAGTGTTGACAATTGTTGCATTTAACAGCCTCGGGTTGCAGCAATGGATACAAAAAGCGTTATTTTTAGGCACTCTAAACATTACATTAGAAAAACAATCATTAAGTATATGAAAAAAATATTTTTGATCTAAATTTTTCAAAGTGTTGGACCCCTTGCACACCTTTTGCCACACTCCAACCAATGGTTTCTTATAACTCTTTGCAACCCGCACAATTCATTGTGGCTCTGATGCAACCCTGTTAAACATGACAATTCACTGAGTACAACAACATAAGTAGGCGAATGCACTTTGCAGTTTCTCCCTGTCCCATTCAGCCCCTCTGTCATGCTCTTCTTATTTTCCATGCACTATACCAATCATCTGTTGAGTGTAATCTGTAAGTATTAAAACATGTAATATAATATATTATTATTACATTGGTATGTGTTTTGTTCGTCCCCAGACTGCACTGAAATCCAGATTAAATGTCTCTTCTTTTTTTTTTCAAATAATTTCCTAAAATTCATGCATTCATCATCCTGGCTTATCCACTGCTGGACATAGGCCATCCAAGATTTCACCACATTCATTATTACTTTGCACATTGTCAAACTTTAAACATGTTTACTGCCCCCAGGTGCAGTGGCCACCATTATTTCTGGCTTTGGAAACCCACTATTCCGTAGTCTCTGTGCAGGGTTTAGGGGGATTCAATGCCCTCACACCTGGGCCGCATTCAGTTTGATCGCCCGCTCAGCAGGATAGCATATACTTAAAAAAAGAGATGTCATGATCGCTGGGCAGGCTATCAAACTGAACCCAGCCCTGAATTAAATTTAGAGAGACATAAAATGTTTGATTTTCCTGGGTGCCCCAACAGTCTCCGTATATTTCTTTTGTTACAAAATTACAGAGAAAGGAGTTGTTGCTGAATGAAGCTCCAACCACCAGTTCCAGCAGGTCCAGCCAGGCAACTTCACATGATGATGGTACTATTTACAATTATATTCTATGTTCTCATATAATCCCATCTCCTTCCCTCTGTTTCATATGTAAAAAACCTATAGTTAGAATGTCATATTTCTTATAAATAAACATTTATAACACACTAGCCTTTCACCTGCGTCTATTCAACCTCTGCCCCGTTTTTGGCTAAGGCGTTATTTTATCAACACCTCTTATTATTAAATGTTGACCAGGGTCACAGCAATGATAACAGAGATACCAAAACCGCATTCAAAATCTGTTGCGTGGTTCTCGAGTTAAAACGGAACGTACATACATATACCGAGTGTAAATAGAGTGCGACCATTAAATAAAACCACATACTCTACTGATCATACTGAACAACTATTCGAAAAAAAAAACGCGCTAATCTTCAGAGAAAAAGATATTCAACTGTATGTAACTCAAAGACTTTATCTCGTAGGAGGAAGGTCTATTTTAGAACGCTACAACTTAACAGCTGTTTCACGGACGACGCTCTCTCGAAACTCGCCCGTATGTCGGTGCGTTAGGGCTCACGCATTTTTGTTTGGAACTCAATTATTTCCTAAACTAAGGGTGTCCGCGGGTAACTGTATGTAACTCAAAGACTTTATCTCGTAGGAGGAAGGTCTATTTTAGAACGCTACAACGTAACAGCTGTTTCACGGACGACGCTCTCTCGAAACTCGCCCGTATGTCGGTGCGTTAGGGCTCACGCATTTTTGTTTGGAACTCAATTATTTCCTAAACTAAGGGTGTCCGCGGGTATGACTCTTGGGAAAAGTGGTTCAGTAGGGTCGGTAGAATATGTGGTTTCATTTAATGGTAGCAGTCTTTTTGCACCCGGTAGATATACAGAGACAAAAATTCTAAAAACTGTAGTTTGGCCCGAATTTCATTTAAAACTAGCTTTTGCCTGCGACTTCGTCCGCGTGGTGTTCGGTTCACCCCCTTTATGAGGATTTACTTGAGCTTAGGCTTAGCTTGAGCTTGCCCTTAGAGGGCGAATTTTCAAAAATCCTTTCTTAGCGGATGCCTACGTCATTACAACTATCCGCATGCCAAATTTCAGCGAAATCCGTTCAGTAGTTTCAGCTGTCCGTTGATAGATGAGTCAGTCAGGTTTGCCTTTTATATATTCAGATTTCGCAAAAATATTCAGTGTACAGACACGAATTTCTTGCTACTTTATTAGTATGAACTTTTTCAACAAAAGTGCCCAGCGTGTACGGTGAGCAATCTCAATCTCAAGTCAAGCTCCATGCGCCAAAGCTTACCTTACATACTATGTACTGTACCATACTAGGTCTTCCTTCTCTCTCAGCCCATACACCTGGTACTGTCAGCCACTAACCCACATGTACATTACCTTCTATTAACTGGGTGCTTGTCGGGGCAGGCTACCTCACTGGAAACACATCGCACGGCTCTGGAGAACGCAGGCTGAAGACTAAGGGTGAGTGGACTACTTAATGGCATGGATTTGAGTGCTTATTTCTAGAGTTCACTAAATACAAACCCTCAACATGTATGCATTGGCACGAAGCCCGGCACCGTTTTTCCACTGGCCTGCTGGTCTATGCTGGCTGGTACAATGAATCACATCGCGTTCTCCACAACGCCCCGCGCCTATTACACTGCTATAAAGAACGGAATTACGCAATACATGTGTAGGTTTACCGGCTGGCTTGTAGTGGGAAGCTTGCTGTACCGGCATCAGCGATGGTGCCGGCGAGGCATCGCCGTGCCGTCACCGTTGCCGTACCGTTAAGAGGCTATCTGAATAATATATGCATGCTTTGTTCCTGGTATTTCATGAAGTACTTACACAGAAAATTTCAACAAATTTTTGGTATATGCATTTTAACTATACCGGGTGTAGAAGCAAAGGAAGCAAAGGCAAGAATCCTACTGTTACTGTTCTGTAAAGATATTATTCTACATTCTGGGATCTCTAAATAAGGTACCTGTCAGTACGTCATAATAAGATGATTTTCTTTAGTCAAAATACACTAATCGCGTGGACACCCTCGCTGGTCGCTGGCCATTCGGATGAGGGGTGCGGGTTGCGGGGTGTAATTAGGTGTGTGGGGAGGCCGGTGAGCTGCGTAGCCATAGCTTAGAAAAATGATGGAAGTTTTGGTGAAAATTGAAGGTATATTTTTTTTTCTCGTAATGACATCAGCTTCGTGTATAATTTCATACCCCAAAGGGATTCTTGACTTTGCATTTACGCCCTGTATAATCTAGGGTTTTGTTTTTGTAAAACATGTTTGGATAAATTTTCCTCGATAGAAATAATTTATTGAAATTCAGCCTTCAAACACACCTTCTCCTCTTTTGACGAATTAACATATTTTATCACACGGGTTTTAACAATATCTAGCTAGATTTCTGATTTTGGAAATTTTGCTAGTTTTTTTTTAAATTAATTCTTTTCTCTTTTGAGCTGAATCTGCCCCTCTCGCACTGCGCGTTTTTTCGCTAGGAGTGAGAGTGACAAAAATGTAATTTGCATAGCCTATTGAATGAAAAAACGCCTGTCTGTCACCTTAAAATTACAACTTTGCAAGGACTCATTAGATTGTATTGAAACTTGTAGTGGGCTTGGTTGCTTTTTCTCCTAAAAATAAAATCAAGTCTCCATTAAAAAGGATAAAAAAAAATTTACCTAGATAGTTTCATATCTTGCATGGACTGACTGGCCGAAATTATATGCTACTTCTTCATAATTTCATGTTATCATTACTTACCTACATATTTTGTGATACACGTTTAAGGGCCCATAATACTTCAATTCGCGGTCCTGCTCTAACGTTTCTGCTTTTTAACTCTCTATCCTACTCTAATCAAATGCCGCGCACGCAAAAACATCGGTTATTTTGAAATCGCGGCTACACTGATGGTTTTTTCATTTTTATGTTACAGTCTGCAGCTGCTTTATACTAATATCAGTTATATTATGCAAAGTTTCAGATTTAATTTCAAGTATTCATTGTCTTCATTGAATGCTATCGGTTTATTGTACAGTTTGGAGGTAACTTTGTAATTTTTTTCTATAGAGAAAATTTAATGGAATCCCGTTTTTACAACAGCATGGACATAGCATTAGTCCTCAACTCTAACATATACTAGGCTTCTCCCGCGTTCAGTGAATCTTTGCCCCGTTTTCGGCTTGGGCGTTATTTTATGAATAGCCTTTATAGCCTATGTGTTGACTAGGGTAACTACAATTATAATAAAGCAAACTGCATCCAGATTCGTTGAGTGGTTCTCGAGTTATAAAAGCGTTTATTCAATCTTTGCCCCGTTTTCGGCTTGGGTGTTATTTTATGAATATCCCTTATGGTCTATGTGTTGACCAGGGTAACTACAATGATAATTAAAAAAACCGCATCCAAATCCGTTGAGTGGTTCTCGAGTTAAAACGGAACAGACAGACAGACAAAATTCTAAAAATTTTTGTTTCGGCCTCAGTACAGTACCAATAACCCATTTCATTTAAAATTTCGCGAAAATGTTCAATGTACAGACACGACTTCTTTACTTCTTTATTATAGTATTAGTATAGATATAGATTAATTTCAGAGTGATTGTTGCAGTATTTGTAAAGCAGGATCATGCGAAGCGAAGTGAGGTATTATACAATCTTGTATTAAGCTTCGTTTGACGAAATCTTCAGGTCCGCCGTCGACCGCCGGCCGCTCCACGGGTCGCCGCTCACGCTCAGCCGACGCGACCGCCCGCAAGCCTCCCTCCACCATCAACAGGACGGTCCAACGGCGTCGCTCCAAATCTGTCTACCGCACGCCCGCATACAACAAGAATGCTCTCTCCAATTACCCCGTTATCACTCCCAAGGTCAGTTTTTTAAAACAGCGTGTTGTTTTAGAGATGCAACCATAAATTATTTAAGAGGTGTCCCCGACCTAAATTAGCAACTCAATTTGTGTCGGTACAAATATCAACGGAAAAGGCATTGAAATAACGTTTATGTCAGCGCGCACGGCAAAGTTGTTGTTACGACGATCGCTGCGTCTACAAATAGCACAAAATAGCCGAAAATTTTAATTTACACATGGACGCAATTATTAATTCGAAAATTTTGTAGTATTGTGTAGTATTTTACTTATCAAATTCTCTAACCATTCGTGTTTTGCTCCAAAACAAACAACGTCAATTTGAGGTGTAGATGCATGAAATCAGTTAATATTTCTAACTTCAGTCATTATTTCGAAAGCGAAGGTATTCAAGGTATTCAAAAGTTAGAAAACAATTAAAAAGTTAGAAAACAATTCAAAAGCTAGACAACAATTCAAAAGTTAGAAAACGATTCAAAAGTTAGAAAACAATTCCAAAGTTAGAAAACAATTCGAAAGTTGGAAAACAATTGATTAGTGAAACTGCACGGCAATATATTGGAGATAGGAGCAGTATTTTTTATTTATTTTTATGTCAATATACAAACTAGTTAAAAGGAAGCTAGAAAGGGCTTCGCACAGAATTTTGCTAGGGGACCCGCCTTAAGTGCCTCTTAAGTGCCCTTAAGTGCCTCTTTTCTCAATCAAAGAGGGAGGAATTAATGGCGGCGATGCAATCGCTGTCAACAAATGCGCAGATCAAGTCAGTAAGCTTATCCTTAAGTTCTCTTCACTAAATAACTCCCCTGTCAAGTACTTTTATTATTATTAAAGTGCATTACAAACTAAAAAAGATCAATTAGAAACAAATTTAAAGACAAGAATTTGAAAAAATTCCTTGTGCCGGGATTTGAATCTGCGACCTCTTGTTATCAAGACAAGCGCGCTACCAATTGCGCCACTGAGGTACTTACCTAGACCGTTGAAGTTTTCCACCATACTTGTTCACCGAATATTTTTGTAACAATTTGATCTAACCAGCTTGTAAGGCACATACTGAACGCTCACGATGGCGTTATGTGATTCACGCCTTGCTCTTAGGAAACAGATGGCGTTGTCGTCGGTACAATATGTATTGCTTCAGTTCAGAAATTCACAGTTCTCATTAAGGCGACGCATTGGAGATTTTGGCGACATGGATGTCCATTTTTCTCAGCAATAAAAAACATATGTAATTACCAATTTATATACTAGATTAAGCATTTCATTGACATCATTTTGCCCGAAGATTTAGTTGATTGATTAATTTTCATAGCAGAGAAAAAAATACTCAGACAACCTCTTTTAAAACAGAGATTTCTATTTTACTGACAAACGAGAGCGTATGAAGCTTATAAAAAGTTTTTATTTAAATTAGTCTACAAATACACTTCAATATGGCCGATTAGATTTAGTTGTCATCATTATAAATGAAAAATACTGTTTTGCCGCATACGACCTTACGGCATAAGCTAGTTCGTGAGCGCATATTTGTATGGAGTAAGTCCCCCTCACTCCACTTCCCTAAGGCGCCGATTTTAAATTAAAACTTTATCAATTCCTCGCCTTAACTAAGTCCCGGAAGTGACATACAAGTTCTGAGATGCGAGCATAGAAGTATCCACTTCAAAATACATCGTCACGACATGCGCCACCCTGGTTGAGCTGTCTTCTTACTCTGCCACTAATAACTTCAGGGCAGTTTGCGAGCGTACCCCCACAGTTGAGCCCATCACCAGCCCTGATAGAATGTGTTTGTTTGTAGGTGGCTCCACACACGTCGCTGACGGTGCTCCGACAGCCGCGACAGGGTGAGATGGTGCTGTCGATGTCCGGCTCGCCCGTCATGGTGCCCACTTACAATAAGTAAGTTACTTACTAGCCTGGTAGTACTAAGGTCATTTATATGGTACTCATAACCCGCGTCATTATAGAGAGGAATCGGGCGGCTGGTACTTGTATTGTATTGGTATACAGTCAGCATAAAAAAGTATTATTTTTTTAGCTTTTTATTTTATTATTATTTTAAGTATATTCGGTGTTATGTGGTTACACTTGTTTGTGAAGTGTAGGTAGAGATATACTATACCTAGAAAGCTTATATGTAATACTAGCTTTTGCCCGCGGCTTCACCCGCGTTGAATTAGTTTTTGTGTACTCCTAGAAAATTTGACAATATTTTTCGGACTGTTACCCACAGCAAACATAGCTGGTGAAATGTGTGTGTTATGCGCCTCTATGTTTCCCATTTTGTATGTCTCTTTTATAGCTTTTCCATGGGAAATGATTTATGGGATAAAAAGTAGCCTTTGTCCTATTCCAAGTCTAGAACTACATTCATGCAAAATTTCAGCCTAATCGGTTTAGTAGCTACGCTGTGAAAGAGTAACAAACATACATCCATCCATCCATACATCCAAACTTTCGCATGTATAATATTAGTGGGATAGTGGGATGAGATTTAAATTCACGTATTCTGTGAACATTTTCAACTGGCTACCTATTAGGCAAGTCCAGACGACTTTTTCTGCAATCAGTACGAAAGTGTGTTACCAAAGACACAAAATACTGTGTGAATGAAATCGAATGATTATGGGCGCTAATCATGATTCCTTTCTTTAATAAACCGGCTTACACAAAAACGTCTTGTCTCAAGTTTGTAATACGCATTTGCAGTCAGCCAACTGTTAAAAAGAGCGGATGACAGAGATGATCGTCACAAAGTTTCACCCAAGGATTGAATAATGCATAAATTACGATACCTTCATTCACCGAAACGACGTCATACCTAAAAGCAATGTACACAGAAATTTAACCGCTTATAACCGGTTGGGAATTTTTGTTTACTTTGTGTCGCCGCCCCCTTCCAAAAAGGTAACGGCTACAGAAAATTAACCGTTTATAAGCTTATAATCGATGGAGAATTGAGGGCGAGCGGCGGCGCACAGTGGTCCTTTTTGGCAAGCTATGCGCGTAAAATTATCGTTACATGATATTTCAAGCTAAGTGTTCTATTGTGTATAAACTTGAGTTTATGATGTATGCAATGACCAGAAAACCCTTTACTACTTGGACATATTCTCTAAGTTCAGTTTGCGTAAATAAAACAAGTTAAGTTAAAAATTTATAAAGTATAAAAATGTCATATAATAATAATTTGTTTTGTTAATATTGATTTTAAATGTTTTCTTACAGCGATGACATTTTCTCCATTTGTAGTTTAATTGCTCACAAAAATTATTGATTTTTCTTTATATTTTTGCCCTTAACGCTTCTTCCATTTGTTCAAGGTGAGTCGTGTTTTTTAAATGATTTAGTACAGCTTCAAATTTTTGAGCCAAATCTCGCTCATTTCGCCAATCTCTCTTCTTCTTTTCTTCGAAAATCTCGCTCCGCTTAACGCCTTCCGTCAGGCCTAAAAGTATATTTTAAAAAGTTGAAAATCGCTGTAGCTGATATTTAATTTTAAAGTAAGTTTTATTGTTATACTACACACTGGTAATAATTTTAAAACCATATACTTCCACTAGTACAAGTTCTGGTCGAGAAACGTATAACAATTAGTTGTTTTTAAAGTCAGTTTGTGCCAGCCTATAAACAAAATGATAACAAAAATTTGATATTGATAATGAACGTACCTTTGCGAATTAGTTCCAAAGCAACTACCGAAAACTTCACTTGACATAAATAAGCGTTACGAGTCCTCGATAGCTTCACGAGTCGTTTCCCTGTTTTTGGCATTATACAAACATTACGAAGTTATACATTTGGGAAACATAATAACAGTGTTTAACCGTAGCAAGAATAAAAATTCCAAAAACCCTTATTGCTTTCGGTTCCGATTGCTTCAACATGTTCTGATAGTGCGTAGATGAGTGTGACGAATGTGAAAGTGAAGAATCAATGAAGAAGTCCCTAGATAAGTACTGGTAACTTAAATTTGTATAATTTTATTACAATTTTTTCTTTTTCCAATCTCTATATTATTACTTTTATTATGTCATTTTTTTGCCGCTGTTGTGTATTCATTGTTTTTCTTTTATAATGTTTAAAATGTTTACTCGTAAATTGTGCAGTTCTTGGAAGAATTTCCGTAATGCTGTACTCACTTTTTTAATTAAAATAAATAAATGACTGACTCTTATTTTCTCTCTAATAATAATAGCAATGTTTAGGGCTTTCAAAGTTTGTCAAGTTTTCTTGAATACGAACAGGCGCGTAATTTTTCCAGCATATTTATTATTGAAACATTATATTTTTAGCAGTACTGTAAGTAATTAAGTAAGTAGTAAGTAAATAATTTATTCGTAAGAATTTGGTTTTAAAATAGGTTATTGTATATATAAAACAGTCCCACAAATTCAACCATACAATGCCGTACAAATATTCGAGTTAGTATTTGAATCATAATTAATTATATAGTAACAAAACAAAAATACACATATTCACACACGTAACACTATCTTCTTAAGACACCACATTATAACAAATAATAAAAACCTCACAAAATAACCTTTTAACTATTTAACATTGTCAATATTTTAACCTAAATATTCATTAATGGTATAAAAACAGTTCTTTAATAAAAAAATCTTGAGTTGTTACACTCATATAATACATAACATTCTTGTCGAAGGTAGTCAAATGAGATCTAGGTTTAAATAACCTATTTAAATGTCTAGTGCATCTGTATTGTGGCATATCTCCTCTTGTTTTAAATAAAGTAGGATATTTTTTTACTAAACGTGATTCCGTCCACTTCCAGTATGAACATGGAGCAGAAAGCGAACTGCAACATAATGTTGGAGGACGGCACAATGCTCTCTCTACAGCCGAAGCAGCTGCGGCAGTCCCAGGTCTACATTCCCTTCGCGCTGATGGACGATAGGGTTAGTAAATGATACATATCGTTACGACAGGTTGCCGAAGGGGTTTCAGAAGTATTTCGAGACTGTAATGGAGCAGTTACTACTCGTACAAACTCAACGAAGTGATGGCGAATAGTTTTACTTATCGACATTATTTGGGAAATTTTGAGCTTTTAGGTTTATCTCGGGGCATGGCCAGGTTCATGCTGGGGACTCGGTGGTTAGTCGGAGCCGGGGGCCCGGTAACCCTGTTGGCGAATTTATTTTTTTAAACATTTATTTATATAAGAAAAAACATGTTAAAATACTAAGGTGTATCAGAAACCTGCAAGGGTTTATACGTACACCACCATTCCTGTCTTATTAAAAACCGTACTTATTAATAAAGATTACAAAATACAAAGATACCAAAATGCCAAGTCAATATATTTATTTAAAACGTTAAAGATTTTTAATATTGATATGGTCACTATTAGATGTTGTTAGGTTAGCTAATTATGTAATAACTTAAGACATATGGTCCCTTAAGTAGGGATTGAATAAATTATAACCGACTTGGATTTACATGGATCTCACATCACAACTTTTTACGGTAGAAGAGCTAAGTTGCGAGACTTGTTTTTTTACAAGTTTTGTTTTTGATGGTATCTCATTTCTTTTTGTAGATAGTGCTACTTTTTTTCCTTTCCGGTACCTTCTACTTACAACTGAAAATGTTACTTTGTAATCCTTTATATTTAAATAGTTATTTAGAAAGTTATTTATGCAGTTGGTGTATCTAGAGCACTGTACCGAAATTGCAAAATATTTTAGTTTTTCCTTGATTTAAACACTAAGCATCAATTGTATTCTAAATCTGAAGCTTCTATTTCTGCTAGAAGTGCCTTAGAGTTTTGATGATCGGTCAGTCAGTCAGTGAGTAAGTGACAAAATTAAGAAACTTTGACTAGTTACAATTCTTTCAAATTGAATTTTTAAAAGAAATTGAATGAAATTTGAAATGTACCGTGTTTATACAATACCCGTTTGGTTACCGAAAATGCAGGCTTCTAGTTTTATCCACAACGAAGATATAGGGGATCGAAAATAGCCTGAACTGCTTCGAGAAAAAGATGGTACGGCCGTGCCGCTTTTTAGCTCGACTTGGTATAAAAACTGAATTTTCAAAATTGCTTTCAATGTGTATTGAACTGTTCACGAACTGTGACGTCACTTTAAATACGAACGTATTGAAGGATAATCGGAATTTCATATTCAATCTATCCTTTCAATGTTTGTCAACCAGTTGGCAACTGACTCAAAGTTACATAATCTAGGGGTTAGTACTATGTTGTTAATCGCCTAACCGACAGTTATAACTCGCGTCACGTAAAAAGGGCGCTGGCGAGACTCAGGCGGTCTCTTTCTCGCGTGCCTGTTACCCATCCCCTCCCACTCTTTTTACCTAACATCATACCGTTCAGTGGCGGTCCGAGGGGGGTGTCACAGGGGTCATGACCCCCTCCCCCCAAATCATCATGTCAACTCGAAAAATCCCCTAAAACTTGACGGTTTTTGAACATTTCAAACAATTTTTTATGTGCCTACTAACGTCCAAGTCAAAAATGTGCAAAATAACTGAAACGGTGCAAACCAAATTTGAAAAGGCCGCGAAATATCCGTGCCAACGCGAATGTTAGTAGCAACGGCCGCATACCCCATACAATTCATAGAAGCCTTCCATTTGTTTTATGTTTGAGATTTTTCATTTCTATAATGTCTATATTTGATTAACCTGTTTTACTGTTAAAATTGACTTCTTGAACTGTACTTGAGCCAAGATGACCCCCCCCCCCCTCCCCCTCCCCCCAAATCTTGAGCTGCGTCCGCGCCTGATACCGTTACGAAGTTGTAACTGTTTCTTCAGTATGTGAAACGCTATTTTACGTTTCAGGTACTCCATCAAATGCAAATACTGAAGGACAACTTGGAAACGGTCGTGAATCTCGGGAAGAACGCGCTGGTAAATAAAAAGTGAGTGAGCTGCGTTACTTTACGATCATTTTCACTTTTATATTTAATATTTTTGTATTGTGTTATGAGTTTTGACCATGTCTACGCCCCTCGCTCCGAAGTGAAGCCAGCGTTTTTATACTGAATCTACGGCCTGTTTGTACTTTAAGTCGACTTATGTTACAGATTTCGTCTTTATCCTTTTGCAATAAGAAAATCGCTGTATGAAAAAATCGCTGGTTTCACTAACAACTCATTCACACAGAAACATCGTTTTTGGCGTATCAAAATCAGCGTTTTTATTTTGGTGAAAATAAAATGTAAAGAAGTTTGCGATACATTGCTGGAGGTTTCGGCTTTGATGTTATGTTATTGGTAACTTCGGAACGTGGGGTTGGTCAATTTAGGCATGCATTTGATTGAAACGAGTTTTAATAATTAAATCTTATACGTGATTTTAAAATCATATTTCTTAGCGCCTGTCTTCGAGGTGGGTATAACTCTCCATTTGATACGAACCTGACCCGCTTCTTGAACATTTATTGTTTTATTTTTTTGTTGATTTAATGAAAAGTATGGTTTTCAAATTACGTATGCATACTTGCTCATAGATAATTGTGGACCAACGTCTTAATTAGATTAGTACAAAAACTGTTTTAATATTACGAAATTCTCTAATTTAATTGTGGTAGTATTAAAGACTTAACTATAGGAGAATCGGTATGTAATCTGTTTTTATGAGCTGCGAATTGTTAAACTTTGACTGCAAGAGCTGTAACGCGCCTTGGGTGGTGAGGGATGTAGCGGGGGGAACGCTGCCGAACGAAATGACAGCTGCTCGACCCCCGTCCCCCTCCCCGCTGCTACTAACAGCTACCTAAAGCGCGGTAAGGCGCTTGTGGTCAACATGTTAAAAGTTTTGACAACCTAGCTCTGACTTTTAATGACAAGCGATAAAGACCATTTTAATAGGATTCACTCCATAAAATGTCGTGGTAAAATTAAACGTCAAAAAACTGATAACATACCGACTCAAGTATAGTACAGTTCGGGTCAGTACCGAAGGCAAGAAGTTCATAACCAGACTGAGTGCTAACCTCTATTGAAATCCGCACGCTTAAATAAAAAAGTACCTTTATGTATCTCCTATCTCTATTACCCAGTAAACGTTTTTCTCTTCAAAGGTATCGCTGTCTCTATTACTCTTGAAAGGTTGAATTTGAAGGTACAGTTTTTTTTTGGCGTGGTTTTGTTATAGAGAGTTAGCGCAATCTAGTTACAAACATGTTGACCGAAGGCGCATGCGTTAGCTGTCACAGTGCTGTATCCCCCCGCGTTCCCCTTCCCTCGTCACAGCTGCGAGAATGTGCGCAGTGTTGCCAACCTGCGCAAATATCTTATCGAATAAAATGATTTTGTTTGTCGTATGCAATTAAACAATATTTTGTTAATTATGTATTTTAGAACGATATCTTTAAGAGTGCTTGTTTTTTTTAGTGCTGGATTTAATGCTGGGTGCTGTGTGTAATTTTTCGGTACTAGATATGTGAAAAAAGTTCTAAATCTAGCACTGAAAGTGCTAAGTTGGCAACACTAAATGTGTGACTGTGGCGCCCTCTGTCACTGACTTCACGCGCGCCCTCTACTGGACCGAACTGTAGATGCAAGAATTGATTGTATGGCCTTTGTGTGCGTAAGACTATAAAGTGATTGTTTTAGAATAAATATTAGTTTACTTTACCCAGTGTTTTATTGACTGATTAAAAAATTAAAAGTCACGTCTTTATGTTGCCACTGTCACCGAAACCAAAAAAAAAATGAAAGTGACTAAATAGCCGTTAGCGGCTTCCTTAATTTTAATTTTATTCGACTGCTAGGGATAGTTTGCGACGACGAGCGAAGCCAGGAGGAGCGGTTAGGTTGACATGTCAGTACATATTAGGGAGCCGAACGAAGCGGAGCGGAGCGAGCCGACCCCCGTAGTCTTAACAGAATTCACGATATGCAGAAAAAATCATTTTCAGAGCCTTTCCGATGACTTACGGTTCAATAATTTATAAAGTTAAAGGACCGCTTCCCTTTCCGAACTGTAGATTGCAAATTGAACTTTACTAGTTTGTGCTAAGGAAAATATTCCAACAGCTAAATAATGACTTACGGTTCAACAATTTAAAAAATAAAAAAGTTATGCGTCAGCTTATCTATGTGCATAAATATAATTACTTATTATCAAATCGTTCGGTAAGTGGCTGAATATTATACATAAACAACAAGTGTTACCATAACTCCATTATAATAATAATTCACAAGCGGTCATCTTAAAGGCGGCAAAAATTCTAACACCTTATTGAGATTATTGGTTCATAAATTGCAAACTAACATTATTTGAAATTTTATTTGCGGCAATTTTTGGAGATATTTGCAAAATAGATCATTTTTGTTCATTTCGTTCAATGGTTAACTGCAAGCAATGGAACCTCTGCCGCAGTAAAAATAAAAATCATTCATTCAAACCAGACCGAATGTCTAAACGCCGTTCAAAAAATAACCCGTCTCAGTCGTAGTAAGTAATTCTAGCATGTAACTCTTCGATCAAATATGTTACTCGGTACAAATGCAGGTAAATATTTTTAATGCCTACAAAGTTGAAGGTTTTCTGCGCTGAAATATAAATACTACAAAAAGGCATAACAATACAAGGCCGTTAAAAAAACTCATAGTAATAATCATACTGTGACTTGACACATTTTAAAGAGTTAAGTATTAAACTCCTTCTTTGACAAATGTCATGTGTGACAGGTGACTTATTTATTTTGTTCTAATTCTTTCCTTTATGGAAAAGGCTAAGAGCTTCAGCGCATACTGCCTAATGTGACTTTTTTATTAGTGCAAACTTCTCTATGGGGCAGAGGTTTCAGTCTTTCAGTCACGTAGAGCCAACCATTTGCACTTAAGACCTTTTAGAATGAAAAGCTTTCTAAATAGGAATACGTAATGAAATACTTAAGCAATCGAGATTATTCTTTCTTCACATATTTACGTTTGAAGTATACTTTTAGATAATACTATATAATCACTTAGCAAACAATTTGAAATGTTGTCAATTATAATTATTATTATTGTCAAAAGGCGAAACTAGTTGGGAAAATTTGAGTATAAGTGTATTATTCAGCCATTATGATGTTTCACCAAGTGCTGGTAATCGCAAGAGTAGTACTAGCTTTTGCCTGCAACTTTGTCTGCGAAGACTACTTAAGGGCCCACAATACCTCAATTCGGAGTCCTGCTCTAACGCTTCTGCTTTTTAACTGTCTATCGTTATTGTCTGCATCTGCTTTATACTAATATAATTATCAGTTATATTATGCAAAGTTTCAGATCTAATTTCAAGTATTCATTGAATGCTATCGGTTTATTGTACGGTTTGGAGGTAACTTTGTAATTTTTTTCTATCGAGAAAACTTAATGCAAGTTAGGTATTATACACTCTCAATTAGGAAGCTAGTTAAACAAACTACTCAATTATCAGGCGGAAAAAAATGTATTGCATATAATATCATAATCAATAATTATTTAGTGATCACTCGAAAATGAGTCAAAAACAATTGTATAATTTGTCTCTTTCACACACGCAGTGAAGGCCGCACTCCATCTCTTTCCCGCTTCACTTGAGGTATCCAAGATGGCTGAGGGTCTGTTCCACTTCCTTCACGTATTTCTCTGGTATTTTCTGGTCTCTCATCGCGGCCACCTGCGAAAAAATAGCAGTTGTTCCATATGATCAGTGTAAAGAGTGATTTATTCATCCATCCATCCATTAGCCTGTTTCTCGTCCACTGCTGGACATAGGCCTTTCCAGAATTTCGCCACTCTTGGCGGTCCTCCTGGAAGAAATGCCCATACTCACACATGCTGGACAGGCGGGTTGGTGAGCGCGGTGCCGAAACCCTTGCACCAGTGACGCCGCTGCCCGTCACCAGTCTAATTTATATAAGGCCCGGCAATTGGGGATGGATATACCGCCATCCATCGGACCCAGGCAATGGTGGGCCGCCTGGTTTTGCCTGAGAGCTGTTCTCTTACTCTCCCCCGAATAACTTCGGGAGGATTTGCGAGTAAGATGGTGATACCTCCACAGTCGAGCCGGGCATCAGCTCTACCACCTACATCTTCCCATTACAATATACCTAAAAAGTGGTTTACTGTAATGGCATTATTATAATACTGATATTTCGTTAAAAATCTGAAAAATCGCCTCAAATTCGTTACCTTAGTAGGTATAGCTATAAAGCGATCATACTAACAATAACAAAGCATATAATATACAGAGAGAATGAGGTGGTAACTTTTTATGCATTACATTTTTATTACATTATAATTGTAATTGTAATGCAATCAAAATATAATGCTTAAAATGACATCTAAACCAATAATAACGTAGTTAAAAAAACCGGCCAAGTGCGAGTCGGAGTCGGACAAGGGTTCCGTACATTATCTATAAAAACGGCAAAAAAATCATGTCTGTTGTATGGAAGTGCGCGGATCCGACTCGCACTTGGCCGGTTTTAGTATTTGTTGTTCATCTGTAAAAATTTCAACAGTCTAACTATCACGGTTCATGAGATACAGCCTGGTAACAGACGGACAGCGGGGTCTTAATTATAGGGTCCCGCTGGTTACCCTTTGGGTACGGAACCGTAAAAAGTCGTGTCTGTACCATGAATATTTTTTCAAAATTTTAAATGTTAGGTTTTTACGGGGGGAGGTCCAAAAATTCCCGGAATGGAGGGGTTGTAAAATAATTAAAAATACGGAGTCATTTTCAATATAATTCCCTATGAGGTCAACACTTTTATTAGATCTCTAAATTAATTTCTCGATACCATCAAAAAATTTTTTTTTGTCTTTGCTTTCAAAATGGGCCGTAATAGCTTCTTTGACTTCATTGTCATTCAAAAATGTTCGTCCCCTGAGCTCCTTTTTCAAATTTGGGAACAAATAAAAATCCCTAGGAGCCAAATCTGGATTGTAGGGTAGGTGAACTAAAGATTTGAATCCTTGTTTGTGTAGAGCAGCCATCGCAACTCTGCACTTGTGAACGGTCGCATTGTCTTGCAGAAGCAGCACACCTTTCATAAATTTTCCTCTTCTTTTTTCTTTAATGGTCACCTTCAACTTTTACAGTATTGAAGCGTAGTAATCTCCAGTAATTGTAGTACCCTTTTCTTTATAATCTACCAACAAAATTCCTTCACAGTCCCAAAAAACTGTAGCCATCATCTTTCCAGCGGATTCCGACACCTGAAACTTCTTAGGGGGTGGTGTACCCTTTTTGTGCCATTGCATCGACTCCTGTTTTGACTCAGGTTCGAAGTGATGAACCCAGGTTTCATCTCCAGTAACAATCTTCTCCAAAATCGGGCGAGGTTCATCGCCACACAGTTCCAAAAAATGTTCACACGCGTCCACTCGCTGTTGCTTTTGAAGCGACGTGAGCATTCTCGGTACCCATCTTGCACTGACTTTAGTCATGCCGAGATGATCGTGTAAAATTCTCAAAATGGTGGTATCTGATACTCCAACTTATGCAAATAATTGTTTCTTTTTCGGACGCGAATCTTCTAATATTAATTTTTCAACTTTTTCTATGATGTTTGACGTAGTGGCCTCAATCGGCCGTCCAGGGCGCGGATCGTCTTCAATTGACTCTCGACCATGTTTAAATAGACTATGCCACTTGTAAATCACAGTTTTGCCAGGACAGTGATCACCATACACGACTTCCATCTCGCTCATTATAGTCTGAGCTGACTTTCCTTGCTTTGTCAGGAACTTAATCACCGCGCGAACTTCGAGATTTTCCATTGTTGCGTTTTTTTTCCGAATAGACTTGTTTATGGGGCGATAGCTTGTAAACGAATGACGTTAGAGACTTGAAATTTTACTTATATACTATAAGTATGTTCGATTTATCATGATATGGGTGGCAGTTCAAAGTTGGCAGTTATAGTTATGTACCCTAACGAAATAGAATCGATTTTTTTAAATATCGAAAACGTTAACAAGGGCTGTCAAATCGATTTTTTATTTGATTGATCTTTTATTATCCAAACTACTTTTTGTTAATTTCTAAATTAATTAAATTAAACGAACCAATAACTCCAGAGCTTGAGAGATCAAAGATTATTTTTTGTTTTTCTTAGCTTTTTACCAAAAACAAACAACAAAAACAAAACAAAAATCAACAAAAACTGTAACAAACGTCAAAACAAATAGCACGTAAACCAACCGCAACGAAAACACAAACCGCATACAAGATGCACTCATACCGACGCGATCCTATATGATGGCCGCACTGATTCATCGATGTATTTTCGATTATGTAGTGTCCGTACCTATGGGTTAGCGTTCCGATCCACGCATCATGTATCAAAAAAACATTATTCTTTTCTGAATCTTTTTTTGTTAAATTTATCGAATACATTGTGGTTATCGTTTCGATTTATAGATAAATAATTTATTGTATTTTTGCAATGATGATATACATTATTTCTAAAACCTAATATTTTCTTTTGCACCTGGGTGTATGTAGTATGGTGTGAGTAGTATAGGTGAAACGGAAAATTACGATCTGTCACCCATATCATGATAAATCGAACATACTCTAATGTTGAATCCCCAACTAGCGTGGTGTACAGTGAGAATTTTTAGCCCTGCCTCTTCCTCTTCATTCCGCGGACTTTTGGACCTCCCCTCGTATTAGTGTTGTACTGAAGCCAAAATACCATGTTTAGATTTTTTATCTATCTGTATGTAATACCGATAAATATCTAATCTAATCTGTATCTTTCGTTTTAACTCGAAAACCACTAAACGGATTAGGAGGCTGTTTTTTTTATTGTCATCGTAGTGACCCTGTTCAACATAAAGGCTATAAGATTAGTTCATAGAATAATGCCCAAGCATTGGGGAAAAAATTTAACTAACGCGGGCAGAGTCGCGGGCGAAAGGCTAGTAACTAATAAATGTATTCTGTTTTATTTCGTGTTTATAATAAATAAAGTGTCAATTTATTAATAATTTTCTTGTGAAATGCTTATCATTGCTGAGCAATTTGCGCCAAATGGTCATAAGACGCAGTTATTGATTCATTTTTAGGGTTCCGTACCTCAAAAGGAAAAAAATGGAGCCCTTATAGGATCACTCTGTTGTCCGTTTGTATGTCCGTCTGTCTGTCAAAACCCTTTATCTTGGGAACGCGTGGAGTTGAAATTTCGAATTGAAATTAAAACCATATACTCAGGTCTACGGTCCCTTGAAGCTGTGAAAAAATCAAACTTCCAAGTTAACGTAAACAAAAGATACGGCCGTTTATGCCACAAAAAACGTATATTTCGACACTCAAGGGAATCAAAATTTATAGGGTGATTTCAGTTGACCTAGAACCATGAAATTTGGCAAGTAATACCGTTTTATACTACAAGTATAGAGAAAAACATATACATTTGTAATTAAATGATGAAAAATGTCAATAGTCTTTAACGAAATCCTCGGTGGGCGAGTCCGGCTTGTCCGGTTTTTTTATCTTAAGGTTATCTTAAAGTAGGAAAAGAAAATTATGACGTGTATTTTGCGCCGAGGATTCAGGGAGAGTGAATTATTCAGACCTTTCGCTTGATGACCTGCTTCTCGTACTGCTCTTGTTGCTGCTGCTCCAGTCGCAGCGCCACTCCCTGGTTGTGGATCTTCTCTCGAGTGTCCGCCCTGGGGGGGGGATACAGGGGGGAGGTTAGCGGAGCTTGGCTCTAGTGGTTTACAGTTACATGTTACATAATTAGCTAACCTAACAACATCTTATAGTGACCATATCAATATTAAAAAACTTTTATGTTTTAAATAAATATATTGATTTGGCCATCGTATGAAAACACAATGTATCGTAATACATATTATATTAAATTAGATTATTCAGTGCGACTGCCAAGTCAATCTATTTATTTAAAATATAAAAGATTTTTAATATTGATATGGTCACTATAAGATGTTGTTAGGTTAGCTAATTATGTGAAAACTACTAATAACTTAAGACAGAAGGTCCCTTAAGTAGGGACTGAATAAATTAACCGACTTGGATTTTCAAATTCAAATTCAAATTACGTTTATTAAACTCACAGCAGAGAATAAATATACAAATTACACAGTTTTAAAGCTAAATATGCCAATAACGAGTTTAAATATATTTAAAAATTAGGATACAATAAAAAATGCAGGTATGTCAAAAAAGTAAAAATAAAATAAAAAAAAGTATACAAGTTAGCAATCATTATAAGCCAAAAAATAAATAAATCATTGAAATTAACAAAACAAAACATTCCAAAAAAAATTACAGCACAACTAAACACAAAAACTAAAGCTAACTAAAAACAAAAGATAAAGAAACAGCCTGTGAGACCAAAAAATGAGGGTGTGGGGTTGTATGTGTGGTGTGGGGGAGGGGGTGTTTGTGTGAGTAAGAGAGAGTGAGTGGTTAGTGTGAGTATAGTAACGGAAAAAAGAATTTACACGGATCTCACAACTTTTTACGGTAGAAGAACTAAGTTGCGAGACTTGGTTTCTTTTTACAAGTTTTGTTTTTGATGGCATCTCATTTCTTTTTGTAGATAGTCCTACTTTTTTTTCCTTTCCGGTACCTTCTACTTACAACTGTAATCCTATATATTTATATGGGATTACACAGTTATTTATGCAGTTAGTGTATCTAGAAAACTGGACCGAAATTGCAAAATATTTAAGTTTTTCCTTGATTTATACACTATTGTGTTCCAAATTTGAAGCTTCTATGTCTGCTAGAAGTGCCTTAGAATTTTGATGATCGGTCAGTCAGTCAGTCAGTCAGTGAATGACAAAATTGAGAAGAATTGCCACACTTACGTTCAATAAAATTAAAATTACATTACAATTACATTATCACATGCATATATAAAACAAATAAAAATTAACTCTTATGTACAGTGTGGTATTTTCTCAAAATATTGTGGAGTGGGCTCTCCGGCCATTGACGAACGGCACACATTATCGGGTTATCCGATGCTTCGATACGAGCACGCGTCCCCGCAGAGCGCTGACGCAACAGTGCGGCCCAGACCGGCGCGCGACCCTCGCTGAACATACCGCTGCGCTGGCGCTGCAGTAGTACGGGAGTCGAAACAGCGCGCGCCATGCGTTGTTGTACTGCACGCGCATCCGTCGCATCGCCTCCACCGTGTGTGAGCTCCACAGCTCCACAGTACGTAATGAACAGCTGCCTCTTCACTTCCCTGCTGCATCGACAGAAGCGTCGCGCGAGCATGTTGGCTCGAACCGTTATAGCTCGTCGCTGGCGTTCTATATCAGCGTCGTCTGACAGTCGACTGTTGATTATGTGGCCGAGGTACTTCACTTCCTCTACCTGCCGCAACATATTACCATTTAACTGGAGTGGGAGCTTTGATGCAGGCGTATTCGCAACAAGGATCTCAGTTTTATCCACATTATATTGCATGTTATGATTCTCTGCATATCTCTCACACACCGATAGTATTCTCATCATTGCAGCCACGGAGGGTGTAAGGAGGACCATATCGTCAGCGTAGCATATATTATTTACTATCTAGCCATGCATTGAACAGCCGACATTGGTGCGCGTGAGCTCCTTATTGAGGTCATCCATGTATACGTTAAACAGGACTGGAGACATGCTCCCGCCCTGCTTAACGCCGCAGCTCAGTCCCGCGGGACTAGATAATGCACCATTCCATCTTACGACGTTCGTCTGTGTCTGATACCAGGCGTTGAGGGCACAAACAATAGAAGGGGGCGTACCTCGGTTCTCCAGCTTCTTCCACAGCAGCTGATGATTGACCCGATCAAATGCTTTACTCAGGTCAAGGAAGCAGGCATACACAGACGTTTTACGTTTTTTTGTAGTAGTTAGCTACCTGCTTTAAGGTGTATACAGCTGATATGGTTGAGTGGTTGTGTTTAAACCCCATCTGGTTGGGCTCAGTAGCCAAATAGACTTCCACACGAAAACCCGCTCTTTTGGGGAGTACCGGGCAGCGCGAGTGGCAGTTGCATGAGAAGTATCGTGTTTACACACTCGTCCCGCCCACTTCCCTGCTCACTTCGGCTGAATGTAAATGAGGCATTAGACCTTGTTCACATGCCGCGTTTTGCACTCGCGCGCAGTCGAAGTACTAGGCTCCAATACATTGCGTCCACATGCTGCGTTTGTATGGACAAGGCCTTATACTGTGTACGACGTACAGTCGGCTACAGTTCAAGCTCTATTTGTAAACTATGTATTTTGACGGCTATGTTTACGCAATAAGAATTGCTGCCGTCAGGTTGTTACGTCACCTGGCGCGCTCCTTGTCGTTTATTTGTTTCATGATCGCCAGCCGGTGCTTCTCTATCTGTGCCTTGTGCTTCTCCTCCAACTGAAAGGTCAAAATTATATTAAACATACTGTGGATTAAAAAAACATAACATATCGTTCCGAAATTTTAAAATCTGGTTCCAAGTGTGGACAGCTACAGTAACACGCTCTATACCTAATGAAAAGAAGTACCCCATGTAGCCGCCGTACTTCGGGCACAAATACACGCTTGTTTTACTTCACCGTTCAGCAAGTGGTTAAATTTTAATTTTATTGGTACATGCTCCACCGGCAGGATTTGAACCCGGGAACCTCGATTTAGTAACGACGTAATGTAAAAAAAAACTACGTATATAATGGCCTACAATTTAATATAGAAACGCAAAATAAAAGGAACTCTGGATATAAAGATCGCTGTGAAGCGGGACTCAAACCTGTGCCTCGCTTACCAGGTGATTGCTCTACCAACTGAGATATCCAGATCTTAGGGTATTAAAATATTACCACTTCAGGTAAAATCGTCCTCTGTAGGCTCCCGGTCTACAATGGTCGTGTACCTCTTTCTCTTTACGCAGAAACTCCTCGTTCTGCCGCGCCGCGTTGTTGAAGCTCTGCTCATCCTTGGCGATCTCTCTAGCTATCGTGCGGTGGATGTCCTTTATCTAAACGTAAAAATAAATATACAGTTATAATTTATTTGATTGGTAGTTTAGTTTCAATTTGTATTTATTTATTTATTTGGCTTTAGGAGCATCTACAACCAAGATAAAAAAAAAACGTTATTATTATATTAATAAATAGGTACTCAAAAGACACAGCATTGATTTTCAAAAAATAAAATTTGCATTCAGGTCTTTTAGATCAATGCAAATTTGGACGCATTTACATCTTAGCCTTTAGGCACTGCGGTATTGATGACTTAAATATGTTACGCAACTTTTCGAATGCTGCCCAACCCAAGCATATTCTTTTAACAGCCTCGGCGTCGAAGTTTTTTTTAACCCAGTTGTATAACTTGACTTAGATAAACATAGTTCTGATCTGATCAACTTCGATGCTGACATTGTCGAAGGCTACTGGCCCTTGAATGATGTGACAGTTGGACATGACCTTAGTCTTATCCCAACTCATCCGCAGGCTCACGCGTCGGGAAAAATCGCATTTTCTCCAGTTCATGCAGCGATTCCGCCATAACCACGATGTCATCGGCATGGCGAAGATGTGAAATGTACTCTCCGTTTACGTTCATGCCCATTCCATTGTAGTGTTTTGAGACGTCCTCCAGCGCGGTGGTAAACAGTTCTCCCTGTCTCACGCCGCGCTGAACGTGTATCTGTCTTGTTTGTACAGGGACGTACGTCTTGTGTGTACTTTACTGGGACGGACATCGTAGCGGAGTCATACAGACATTTCAGTATCTCCACGTAGGTACCGGTACCGCCAGTGAAATTTAGCATCGCTGCAAGGACTGCAAAACAGACTAAGTTACGATGCCGTTGAAAGCTTTCTCGTAGTATCTCTAGATAGATGTATCTCTCAGTACACTTATGACCGTGGAAGCCTCACTGACCTGTTGTGCCCTCGCCTCGTGCAGTCGCTGCAACTCCCGATGTTTCTTGATCGCGTTGTCTCGCTCTTTCCGTCGGTACTCTCGCTCTACGTCCTCTTGTATCTTGAGGTTGCGGATACGTTCCAACTCTTCTTTTAGTTCTTGTTCTGCCTGCAAGTACAAATACAAAATTTATTTATTTATACACAAGTAATTTATAAGTACTTTGGACCCTCCTTTTAAGCTAACAAAACCTGTATTAGAAGGGACCGTTCTTCCCTAGTTGTTACATTATTCTTGTGCTGTTTGTAGGTAGTACAACTACAGATTATATAAATTAATAAATTAGCAGAAACCTTTTTTTTGAAGAAACAAGATGAGAGGTTATACATAATATGTTTGTGTGTGGTGTGTGAAAGGGTGTGTAGGTGTGTGTGAGGGTGTGTGTCTGTGTGCGTGTGTAAGCGTATTTGCATTTGCGTGGTTAAGAATCCATGGTATATATGTATAATAATATGTTTAAAAAAGTATTAAATATAGTTTACAACTAATAGTAATTCTCTTAAATATAGGTATAAGGTCCTACGATAATAAGTGTAAATAATTCTAGGGAAGACTGTGTATCGCTAACTGAACTTTCGGCGGAAAGTGGTCTATTTGCGATACTCCATCACCTCTTTTGTTTTCTTAATAATATTACTTTGAATTTCAGGACCCTATATAATAATAATATTAATACTTTTATATATTTTAAATTTGGATAGTATCTAGTAATTGATGTAAGTCAGATATAACCACCAATTTTATCACAATTTACACAAATAGGGTAGGTAGCAAAAAGTATCAACTGTTCCAAGGTGCAAAGAAAAAAGACAATTGAAGCCAGTTTATAAAAGTATTACCGTTAGAGAATGACTCTTATGAGTAACATTATAAAAGTTTAGATTAAGCAGGGTTAGGGTAGGCCTGTCGGTGTTGTTCTCCGTAGGGTTAGACTGCGATAACTTGAGACATGTGAATATTTATGATATTGGTTTTAGTAAATTTTCAGTATCTTCGTAGTTAAGTTGTTTTATCCAAGTAGTAATGGTCTTTTTACAATCTGTGTATTTTAGTAAATAAATGTTTAGTAAAAAGCAAGTGGGAAAAGAGTTCATTTTGAGACATCAAGAGACAATTTGCGAAGGCCGAAGAAACGTGACGACTTGTCCTAGAAAATTTCTCAAATGATTTTAGAAAACGATACCTTCTGCGCTTTAGCGATATGCTCTATCCCTTTCTGTTTCGCTACTTTGACTGCCTCCGCCTCCTTCCTCGCCTTCATCTCCCTCTCTTGTCTCTGCTTGAGGAAGTTCTCCACTCTCTTGTCCATGATGCGCTCCTCTTCGGATTGCAGCTGCTTGTAGTACAGGATCTCGGCGTTTCCTAAAGCATAACATATATAGATCGCAAGTGTCAATCTTAATTGGTCTTTTATAACTGCTCGTGGAATGATTTTGGGTTTAAACAGTATGTACGGAATCCTCCGAACGTGAGTCCTAGGTACTCGGGTTTGACCAGTTTATTGTCTAGTGTGTTCTGTGGCAGTCAAGTGGCACATGTGAGTATATAGAGCGTACCTTGATCCAGCATGTTCTTGAGTCTGTTCTGCGCGGCATGCTTCTCCTTCAGTTTCTTGGCCTCGTCGACTTGCGCCGCGATGTTCGCTTGGTTCATGCGGATGCTCTCTTCTTCTATACGCTCCGCTTCCATCACCTGCATGATGATGACGGTTAATTGATGATTATGATTCATCAATGAGTTTATTTACGAAAGGCGTTAGAATGGAGACCACCTACAGCAAAGCGTACCGTAGGCCGACCTCGTGCCCACTGGATCGACGACCTGAAGTACGTTGCGGGTGTCGGCTGGATGAGGAGGACGGAGGACCGACAAGAGTGGCGAAATATTGGAAAGGCCTATGTCCAGCAGTGGACGAACACAGGCTGATGGATGGATGGATGAATGAGTTTATTATTAATATTATATAGGAGAGTACTCGTATAATATACGGTTGTAAAGGCTGCCCTCGTTGTCGCGTGCACCTGTCAAGCTACACTACTGACCTTGGCAGTCTCGTGCGCGACGATCTGCTGCTTCAGCGCCGCCAGGTTGTGCAGTCGCAACTCCTGTCGCTTCTTCTCCTCAGCTTCGGCTCGCAGCACGGCCGCTACACGGTTCTCTTCCATTATTGCGTCCAGCCTGGGAAGTTAACGTGAAGCATCAGAAAGTTATTTGGAATCTGTAATTTAATTCTGCTTCTGTGCTTCATCATGCCTAGCTTTTCTTAATACAAAAATCAATTGTTTCAAAGAGCTGGGCTTTTCTTTCTCTCAGTACATCCATTTCAGTCGGACTGTAGATAAAGCACCGTCTATAATAAAAATCTAGTGTCATCTTTCAAAACGTTACAATAGAACCATTTATAAAATGCGCGTAGGAATCTTCGGCACTCTTCGTCAAATGTCGCATTTCCACTTTCCGCATAATCAATGACAGAAATTCACTTCCGGTCGCCTATAGTCAGGCAAAATTACACCCATAACTCCTTCTGGTTTCGATTTCTGCATCTGGTTTAAAATGACTTTGACTCTTATTTTATCATTTATTAAGTTTCCAAATACTACGACTCGCGAATACGAATATAAGTAAACATACGAACAGTGGCGAAGATTTGTAAGCGGATTATATCATTAGTCACACCCTACATGTTATCATCTCACCGTTTCTCCTCTTCCTCAATCTCCTTCTGGATGAGCCCCTTCTCGACGAGCTGCGCGTCTCGTATCGCGTGACACTTGGACGCCAGGATCACCTGGTTGCAGAGACGAGGCCCTTGCATGTTCTCCGCTTGCAGCACTGGGAAAACACGCACGAAGTGATGGATATTTGGTGAACGTGTTTTCAAGTATGGACTGTAAAAAAAACAGTCGAGACCTGGGGGCTTAGAACGAGGCACAAAAACAGTGTCTTGAAAGAGTCTTCAGCTGTCAAAATTGATCTCTTTGTATTCCTTTGATATTTTGAATAGCGGATACTACATATTTATTCTCACGTTCATTTTTATAAAAATAAATGTGTACAAACTTGTATAGCTTGGATTTTTTATTTTTGTTTTTCATAATATTATTATAATATACAGCGTGAAATTTCGAAAACTGGTGATAGTACTTGTCCATATGAACAACTTTTACTATGGAGCCAACACTGAAATCGCGAAAACAGAATCAGCTGTTTCATATGTTTGGGTCGAGTAGGTAGGTATGTAACTTTTCCATGGAACAGCTGATATTTTTTTCACGATTTCAGGATCGGCTCCATAGTAAAAGTTGATCATATGGACAAGTACTATCACCAGCTTTCGTTAACAAAATTACTTAAATTTTACATTGTATACACATAAGAAAAAAAATATTTCAAGCTAATATTATCAGTAGGGCCCGAAATATATCCTGAAATGTTCTTTTTTCTTTTGTGTGTTCATTTTTATTAAGGTTCCATAATCCGACAAGGCACCCTTAGTTTCGCCATGTCCGTCTGTCCGCGGCTTAGCTCAGAGACTATTAGTACTAGAAAACTGTAATTTGGTATGAGTATGCATATCAGTTACGCCAACAAAATGATTAAAAAAATCACGTTTTTTTTTTTAAATGTTATCTTATCTCCATACACGTAAATTGGGGATGTTTTTTTTTCTCGTCTATCCCATAGTGTGGGATATCGCTGGATAGGTCGTTCAAAAACATTGGTGTGTGAAAACCATTTTTAGATTTAGGGATCCGTTGGCGAAATATTAAGCTTTAAAGTGCTAATTTTTGTTAGAGTCAAGTGACCCCCCCTGCCGGTTAAACGGTTGTTTATGAATAGGTATGTGCAAAAATTCACGCAGAACGAGAATACGTGGGACACTCAGAAAGTTTTGCGAAACTAAAAAAAATTGTTTAGTAGCAACTTTTTTTTTTAAATCTTTTCAAAGTACTCTCCGCCAGCCTCTTTACAAAGTTTCATGCGTCTTAACCAGTTTTCAAAACACTATTTCCAGTCCGCCGCAGACACCTCGTTTACAGCTTGCTCACGCAGCCAGCGCATCTTCCGGCGACGAAAATTGTATTCCTTTGTGCTGATTTTTTATTTTTGGAAATAAAAAGAAGTCACACGGTGCTAGATCAGGACTGTAAGGAGGGTGACCCAGGAGTTCGACTGGCGTGCTGTCCAGGAAGTCCCTCGTTTTGAGTGCGGTGTGCGCAGGTGCATTGTCGTGGTGGAGTAGTAGCCCGCGGAGCCCTTTGTTTGGTCGCTTGTTGCTAACAACAGAGAAAACTTCTGGCGAACATTTGGTAATACACCATTCGGCATTGATGCTTCTTTGATCCCGTAAGGGAATTGATACCAAGTGGCCAGTCAAATTCAAAAAGCTAGCGATCAAAATCCTTCCCCCGCTTCTAGATCGCTTCACTTTGGTAGGCGTTGGTTCATTTTGAAACACCCAAACAGTCGACTGGCGCTTGGTTTCTGGGTCGTATTGATAAATCCAGGACTCATCACCTGTAACGATGTCGTAAACACGCCGAGACTGCTTCAAATTTGTTTAGCATATCACGGCACCATGTGAAATTAGAACATACCTATTTTTACTTATAAATAATCATATTTTCGAAAAACATTATAACTGGCCAGTCTTCCATATAAAAACTTTTTTTCGCAATACTTTCTGAGGGGCCTGGTATATAATGAATTTAAAAGGAAAACGATCACAGCTAAGTAGGCTTTAACGGTTTACGAGTACAGGTCGCGCCAAACTTTTAGCCCCCTCTAAACACGACAATGTATCGGTCTTCTAAATGTATGGGACTAGAAGTTTGGCGCGATCTGTATTAGAGGCCAACTTAAAAAATGTACCCTACACTGCCCGTGGCTCGACACGCACTTGGCCGATTTTTCTAGATTCACACAGTAATTACTACTTCACTATTCGTTGTTAAAATAAACTAAATTGTCAAAACGTCACATCAGCCACGGTCAGCTTACTCTCAGCCCGAGTGAGGGTGTGCCCGTCCTGGTCAGGCCCGTTCAACTCCGGGTCTACGCCCTCCGCGAGGTTGGCTCCCGGCTGCGGCTGAAGCTTCTCCTTCAGCAGTCGCTTGCGGCCTTCGGACTGCTTGGCAGCTTTGTGCAAAGCGACCTCTTGCTCTTGGATGGCTTTGAGCTGCTCCTCTTTGCTGATTTTCTGGGAAACTTTGGTTGTTTTAACTTATATTGAGTCCGTGGGATCCTATTAATAACTATAATTGAATATTCATAAATATGTCTGACTACGGAGGAGCAGCGCTTTGTCATGGTCGGTCGGGGCTACCTTGCTTAACTCTTATGGGTCCGTATAAGGCTAGATGCCCAACTTTAAATGAGCATATCACATTGTGTAACTTGGTTAATCGGTATAATGTAGACAGTAGACTATATGGCTGATAAGCTGATCTTAGAAAAAACGCAAAATCTTTAAGTTAGCTCGATAGAAAAAAATTACGAAGTTACGTCTAAATTTAATGTTTTTCGAGTGTTAAAGGGCCTTCCTTAAATCATACAGCCTTGAAATTTGTATTAAAAATAAGTCAACAAATTACATCGTCAGCTAGTCTTAGAATATTTTAAAAATTGCATCTAGAACCAGAGTATAAAAACGCAGATTTTTGTGGGCGCGTGTTTCTTGGTGGTCGTAACAGCCACGGCTGAGAGCGCGCTATTTTGTACTTAAAGGAAACGTCGCAGAGTTCAGTTCTAATTGATGCAAAATGAGGTGCTCAATCTGACCTTATTTGCAGCCTTAATTCAGGCAAATATTTGTCGATATGTACGTGTAAAAAAGAAAATATATTTATTAATTCGCTCTCATGCAAAGATTTTATTTATCCCAGGTGTAGGGAATGAAATCAATAATATTGTACAACCACTTTTCATTTTTCAGCATTACCTATTTAAGTAGTCTTTGATAAAAATTACTTTAACTACCTATATAAGCTGACTTTCGTTTATGTAGCCAAACTCATACTGGAGAGTTGGTAAGTGGTCAGACCCAAAGTTCAATGACTCTTTCTGTAAAATATCCAAAATAATATTAGGACTTCCTATACTAATTGAGTCGGGCGAGGTTGTTCTTGAACAAGTACCTATTATAGAGGCACGACAAAATATTTTTCGTATTTCGCAAACAGGATTATTGAACTTTGGTCCTTACCTTACCACTTATTGAGTCTCCAGTATGAATTTGGCTATATAAACGAAAGTCACCTTATATTAGATGATAGATCTATTTATACACCCAAATTCATACTGAAGACTCGGTAAGTAGTCGGTATCAAGGTTCGATACTAGGATATACTATTTTTTCCTTTTCTCTACAAACGCTAGCTCAGCCCCGAGTCAATACAATGGAAAATCAAAGTTTTCTTTTCCAAATTACGCAAAAATGTTATTGATCCGTAATTCAAGCCTCCAGTATGAATTTGGCTGCATAAATAAATGTCATCTTGTATATTCAGGCGGTTACCTTGGCATGCTGTTTCAACTTTTCAAAATCGCTTTTACGCATCACAGCAGGATAGAAGTTTGGTTCCGTTTTAGGGATCAGCAGTTTTCGCCAACCCCCCACTTGAGGAACGAAAGTATATTCTCGTTCTGGAAGCTCACATTTGTGAATGTGGCAGTTTGTTGGGGGAAATTTGAGTCTACATTTTGAAGGCCTGCAAACAAATTATACAGTATTAACATTATATCATTGCAGTATAGAAAAGCAGAAGAATGGATGTGAGGAGCTCTGAACTGGGATTCGAACCCGGGACCTCTCGCTAACCGGGCGATTGCTAAACCAACTGAGCTATCAAGTTCTCAACACAACCTGTCAATTTACCCATGTGCTTTCCCACATTTTTTACATATTATTTACTCGTACTATCAATCAATCAATCAAATAATTTATTTGTAAAACATAGGTTTACATGCGTAGATCACAAATATATATTCCAGTGCTCCATGTTTTGCCTTCATGAATGAAAAGTTACACGATACAGTATAATTACACCATTTATATATGCAATACATTTACAATAAAATCCCATGTCACATCATAATATTGATGCCATTAAAATTATAAACTCACAAAATGTCTTACAAATGTCAGAATTAAATAAATTTAATAAAAATAATTTAAATTATGTCAAGAAATTCAGAAATAGTATAATAACATTTTTCAACAAGGTATGTCCATAGTTTGTATTTAAAATATATCAGCTCGAGGTTTTTTATATCTTCAGGCAATTTATTATATATTTCGGGTCCTAGGCGTACTATGCTTTTTTGTATTAAGGTTGTGTTGCTCTTTTCGATGTAAAGTCTATTTATATTGCGTAGCTGCCTATCGTGTTTCTGAGAAACCTTCTGAAATAATTCAGGGTTTGTTTTCACAAATAATGCAGCCTCGTAAATATACACACATGGTAGCGAAAGAATCTTTAACTCCCTAAAATGAGGCTTACATGTATCTCTAGAATGTAATCCACATATAGCCCTAATACACTTCTTTTGAGCCTTAAACACTAAATTTACATCTGTGGAATTTCCCCAAAAGATTAACCCATATCGAATAATAGAAGCAACATATCCATGGTATGCCGTTATCAATGCCTGAAGGTTAACAACTTTCGACAATTTGTACATGGCATATGCTGATTTATTTAATATTTTACAGAGATTTTCAATGTGGGGCTTCCACGTCAAACCCTTATCAATAATTATACCAAGGAACTTAGTGGTGTCTACTGTCTCAATAACAGTGCCATTATAGTTTATATTTAGGTGTGGAGGTAATATTCTTTGGTAAAATGCATAATTTTTGTTTTTTTTAGATTAATGACAAGTTTATTCTTGCTAAGCCATTCAATGATTGTATGCATGGTTTTGTTGATCTCATTATCATAATTTTTAGCGGTATCACGTTCTATGATAACCGTGCTGTCGTCGGCAAAAACTACCATAGGGTAACTAACGTTTCGTCGCATGTCATTGATATAGATTAAAAACAACAGCGGCCCCAAAACACTTCCCTGTTGTACACCACAAATTTTTTCCCTTAAATTAGAGCGATATTTAGTCTCATTTTTGCTGGCGACGCACACTTGAGTTATTTCTACATATTGTTTTCGGTTGCTTAAATATGAATGTATTAAATTTGCAACGTTACCTCTGATACCATATGCATTAAGTTTGGTTAAAAGAATATTATGGTCAACAAAGTCAAAAGCCTTGGTCATATCCATATAAATTGCACATATTGGTTTTTTGTGATCCATGCCTGCCAATGCTTTTTGTACAAGATCGTAAATAGCCATATCAATTGTATTATTTTTACGAAAACCTTTTTGTTCTTTGACTAGTATTTCGTATTTATCAAGATATGAATACAAATTTTGACAAATATATTTTTCAAAGATTTTGGATGTTACTGGTATGAGTGCAATGGGTCTATAAAACTCTAATTCTTCCTTATCATCTTTTTTATGCAATGGTATGACCATTGTAGTTTTTAGCTGTTCAGGATATGTTCCTGTACAGATAGAGATATTCATTATGTGGCTGAGTGGGAATGAAATTTGCTCAGCTACTGCTTTAACGACTTTTGTACAAATGTTATCGTACCCAACGCTATTAGTATTTTTTAATGATTGAATTATTTTTAACATATTATTATCAATAGGTAGTGATGGTTGCATAAACATAGATTGAGGTTCGTTTGCAATTTGGTCTGGCGCAGAGTTTGCTTTATTTGTAGAAATATTTGTTTGATCGATGTAATAGTTGTTAAACGCGTCTGCTATTCCTTTGGGGTCATTGATAATTTTACCATCACTTATAATTTGACTTATTGATTCCTTAGGACAATTATGTTTACTGTTTTGTATTATATCCCAAGTTCCCTTGGATTTGCAACTGGAGGTTTCGATATAGTTTATATTTTGAGCACGCTGTGTTAAACTAATAACTTTTTTTGAGTCTTTTAGTGTATGTTTTAAGTGTATATCTGTTAACTTCATTTGAGTTTCTTCGGTAGCACCATAATAATTGTCTTTTCCTATTGCAACATTTTTTTATACCACTCGATATCCATTTGGGCCTTTTATTTAAAGATATCCGTATTCTTTTTATGGGAAAGCACAAATCAAAGAAGAGATTGAAAAGGTCAATGAATTCTTTGTACGCTGTATTTGGATCATTGGCAGCATATACATCGGAAAATGAGAGGTTACCGATACATTGTTTAAACTTGTCCATGTTTTCGTTGCTGAAGTCTCTGCGTGTTATGTACCAAGACTTGAGAACACACGTTTTTCTAACCGGAACTTTTAAGAGCTGTGCCGTGTGGTCAGAGAGTGCGAATTCGATTACTTCGCTTTTAGAACCTCTAACGTTGTATGCAAAGTTATCGAAGCAGGTTCCGCTGGCTAATCGAGTAGGTTCTCTAATTTGTAGATTTAGGTTGTTTATTTGCATTATTTGTTTTAGTTTTATAGATTGTTGATCAGCTTTTAAAATATTAATGTTAAAGTCGCCGCACAAAATGATCTTTTTGTTTTTTTTATTGCTTAGTTTCCTTGCAACGATTTCTAAAGTATCAAAGAAAGTTAATATATTATCCAGCTTAGGTCTTCTATATACACATCGGCAATGTAAAACAAGAGTATTTATAATTTTCATAGTTTTGAAAATCAGTTTTTAGGGTTCCGTAGTCCGACAAGGAACCCTTATAGTTTCGCCTGTCCGTCTGTACGCGGCTTAGCTCAGAGACTATTAGTACTAGAAAGCTGTAATTTGACATGGATATAAATATTAATCACGCCAACAAAATGGTAAAATCAAACCTTGAAAAAAAAATTTTAAGGCTACCTCCATACATGTCGACTGAGGATGATAATATTTTTCTCGTCTATCCCATAATGTGGGGTATCGTTGGACAGGTCGTTCCAAAAAAAATTGTGGGTGTGTGAAAACATTTTTCGATTTAAGGATCCGTTGGCGAAATATTAAGCTTTAAAGTGAAAATTTTAGTTAGAGTGGAGCGTCCCCCCCCCCCACCCCACCAGGCTAAGCGGTTGATTATAGAAATGTGAAAAAATGCACAGAATCCTACTAATATTATAAATGCGAAAGTTTTTGCGTGTGTGTGTGTATGTTTGTTACTCTTTCACGCTGAAACGGCTGAACGGATTTGGATGAAATTTAGAATGGATATAGCTTATACCCTAACTTAACACATAGGCTACTTTTTATCCCGGAAAAATGGATGGTTCCTGTAGGATATATCAATATCATTGAAAAATCAGGTGTCTAATTAGCGTGTGTGGTGAATTAAGACAATGCTTTGTTATTTTTATTTTGACATTTCTTTTTACATATTATAACTTAAACTTAGCATTTATTAGTTGATAATCCGACTATAAAAAAAAGATAGACTATATGAGACAGGTAGATGATGTTTTGCTTAGTATTTTAACTTACTACCTCATTCATTAGACAGGTAGACTAAGATGTATTTTTTTTCCCTCATGACACAATTTCCTTCTGTCTTTTGTATTTTTATCCTTTAGTTATTAAAGTTTAATACATTGTTTAGTATAATTTTATGTAAGTTAAAAAGACTGTATTAGTATTAAGCCATATTGAGAAAAAAAACTGACAGAAAAGACATGATCTTGCTAAATTTCTTGCCCTTCTTCTTAGCAAGATTAATCGATTCGGCGGATTTAGGCATTATATCTTATTTATTCATTGCATTATGTAATATATATATACAATATTTTAATTTTTTACTTATGTTAGTATATATTTGTTTAGGCATTATATTTATTTATGGTCTATTCAGTTTATTTATCAACTTATTTATTTATTGCATTATGTATAATAATATTCTTATTCCAATAAGTCTTTATTTTATGCATGTGTATAACTTAGTAGCCCAACTTAAACATAGTTTTTTTATATATTTCCCGTAAGTATCATATTTGTTTCATCATAAAATATTATTTTTATACAGATTAGATTTGACATGTAAAACGTATACTTTATGTATCTATTTTACAAATAAACATTTTGAATCTTTGAATCTTGAATCTTAATTAACAGCCTAGCTGTTCAATTAAGAAGCTGATTTCACCACTGGTTTGCGACAGACACACAAACATTGTATCTATAGATACATTACTTTAAGTGAAGTGGTCTGCTGTGATACATTACATTAACTTACCTACTCATAAATCCAAAATATAAATTGGTGCATTTCTAATTGGCAAGATGCGAACGTAAATAATTTGGGCAAGTGCGAGTTGGACTCGTGTACAAAGGGTTCCGTACCATCACACAATACGGGTCCATCCATCCATCAGCCTGTTCCGTCCACTGCTGGACATAGGCCTTTCCAGGATTTTGCCACTCTTGGCGGTCCTCCCGGAAGAAATGCCCATACTCACACATGCTGGGCAGGCGGGTTGGTGAGCGCGGTGCCGAAATCCTTGCACCAGTGACGCCGCTGCCCGTCACTAGTCTGTTTTATGATATACCGCCACGGTATGATATACCGCCATCCATCGGTCCCAGGCAGTGGTGGGCCGCCTGGTTTTGCCTGAGAGCTGTTCTCTTACTCTCCCCCGAATAACTTCGGGAGGATTTACGAGTAAGATGGTGGTACCTCCACAGTCGAGCCCGGCATCAGCTCTACCACCCAATACGGGTACGGAACCCTAAACATATATGATGCTATAGCAACATTCGGGCGACAAAATGGTAGCGCCTGTCAAACAAATCAAAACCCTCTGAGTACGGAACCCTAATTTTATTATTTGTTATTTTGCTACAGAGTATGTACAGCAATGTGACCTAAAACAAATAACGTTAAAAAATGATATTTTTTCGAGCTTCATTCTTAGTATGGGGACCCCCTTGGATTTAATTTCTCTTTCATTTTGATTAATTACCGTGGTAGAGGCCATAGTTATACGTATTATGTGAAAGTTTCAACTGTCTACCTATTACTGCTGAAGCTGTCGACCCCTGTGACAGACGGACGGACAGATATAGACAGCGAAGCTTAGTAATAGGGTCCCGTTTGGCACGGAACGTTAAAAACAAAACAAGTTGCTTACCTATGAAGCTGGTAACACTCGATTTTGCCTCCCCTGGGCACATTATGGTAAGGTATCCCTTCATGTGGATTTTTCTCCGCTTTAGGCATTGCTGGTATTAAACTAAGCTGGAATCAGTTACTCTTAAACGAGTATATAGATCAAACGCTTCTTTACGTTGCTAGGCAACCCAAATTTAATTTTACGTAAAACGTTCTGTGTAGCGCCATAAACTTACAGAGCGTTCACCGAGTCTAATACTATATAGATCTAGAACAATCCGGCGTTTGTATTGTATGTATGTATGTATGAACGTTTCCATCCATCCATCAGCCTGTTTCGTCCACTGCTGGACATGGGCCTTTCCAGGATTTCGCCACTCTTGGCGGTCCCCCGGAAGAAATGCCCATACTCACATACGCTGGGCAGGCGGGTTGGTGAGCGCGGTGCTGAAACCCTTGCACCAGTGACGCCGCTGCCCGTCACCAGTCTGTTTTATATAAGGCCCGGCAATTGGGGATGGATATACCGCCATCCATCGGTCCCAGGCAATGGTGGGCCGCCTGGTTTTGCCCGAGAGCTGTCCTCTTACTCTCCCCCGAATAACTTCAGGAGGATTTGCGAGTAAGATGGTGGTACCTCCACAGTCGAACCCGGCATCAGCTCTACCACCTAACTCACATGAATGTTAGTATGAATGTTTGTTCGACGATAATTCGAGTATCGTTGATCGGAATGTCATGAAATTTGGCAGGTGAGTGAATAAGGCAAAAAATCAGGCGAGCGCGAGTTCATAGTTCGGGGCGAACTACTAGTGTATTAGAGTGCATTACAAACACGGATAGACTATCAATTAGTAACTTTAAACACAAGAATTTGAAAAAATTCCTTGTACCAGAGTTCGAACCTACGACCTCTTGTTATCAAGACAAGCACGCTAACAATTGCGCCACCGAGATATGACTACCTACTTATCATTGACCCATAAAACTAATAGTTCGCCTCGAGCTATAAACTCGGGCTCGCCCGATTCGCACTTGACCGATTTGGCTTAAGTTTGAACTTAAAAACTCTGTTTACCTTATTTACTCTCCTGCCAAATTTCATGACATTCCGATCAACGATACTCGAGTTATCGTCGAACAAACATGCATACATACAAACGCCGGATTGTTCTAGTAGACTCGGAGAACTCGCTTGCTCGTTCAATTGTAACACGCCTAGACCGTTGAATTTTTCTACCATACCTACTTGTTCACCAAATATTTTTGAAACCTATTTGATCACATAGGTGCCTTAAAAGCTGGTTCGATCAAATTAGGTAGTTGGGCATTTTTTTATTTTTCTGTACCTTTGGGTTTTTGGCATGTAACCTGACTTATTATGGAATTTTTTCCATTTAACATAATAAAAGGAGGCAAACTGACTTGTTATTTAAAGAATATATTAATTTTCCTATTCACTAAATATTTTTAATGTCAAAAAGTCAATATTATTATATAATTATGAATTTTTTGAAGCGCCGATATGCCTGTTTAGACCATGTAACCCGCTGAGTTTGCAAAAATTGAAGCCCGAAAACAATTTAAAAAGTACCGCCAAAAGCTTAACATCTATATTATTCGATTGCAAATATTGTCTACTTCTGATGAAATCGTTATTTCAAGCTAAAATAAGCTCTAATTCTTTTAAAAACAGTTAAAAATCGTGTAACCAGAAATGAAACGAAGCGGAAATTCCTACTGAGTTACGCAAATTTTAGCCAGATCTTGATTGTTCTACCAATAGCCAGCAATATTTTTGAAAAGAGCGAATCTCATTGGTTATTACTGATAGGCACCCATTTTGGCCTTCGTTTAGTTTGCTCCAGAAATCGGAAAGAAGATTACGTGTTTGTGAGGGTGCACTTTACAGTTTCCGTTGAATTACGAGGAATTTAAAGGTAAGAAAACGTTTTTTTAAATGGTTTCTCGTAAATATATAAAACTGTTGTACACATGATAAATTACAGTGAAAATATCAAAAAATAAAATAATTATGATTTTTTAAAGTTGTTGTCACAAAAATCCGTTACGTCCACTGAGGAACAATTCTCTCAACGGAGCAAAACGTAACTCAGCTGACCGGTAAAGGCTAGTACAGAATGTTGAAAATGAAATATAAGCATTTTATTGTTATATATATAAATAATTTACACTAATTATGAAAGAGATAAAATTTGTTTATTTTTTGTTCATTTGTACGTAGGAGGTAATCTCTTGAAATACTGAAACGAATTTTTTTTTCTCTGTTAATGATTATATTTTTACCTGGACAAAGGCTATAGTTTGTTCCCTAGAGTGGGGCAGTTCCAAAACACAGCCACTAATTACATTCGCGTGGGGCCTTATAAAAGCACACACTGATGACAGGCAGTGTCACTAGTGCGAGAGTTTTGGCACCACGATCACCAACCTGCCTGCCCAGCGTGTGTGAGCATGGGCATTTCTTCTAGAAGGACTGCCAAGAGTGGCGAAATCTCGGAAAGGCCCATGTCCAGCAGTGGACGAAAAAGGCTGATGGAGGGATAGATGGATGGGTAATTAAATGTTTTTCTATTTACAGGAAGAAGTTTATCAGAATGGCATTATCAGCTGCAGAACGTATGAGAAAGTACAGAGAAAAATTAAAAAATAATCCAGAAAAGTATGAAGCTGTGAAAAAAAAACACGCGGCGTATGTTAAACAAAAATCTAAAAAAGTGAGTGAATTAACAGACATGGAAAAGGAAAAAAAAGAGCACTGTGGCGACAGCAAAAACGCAAACAAAAACAAGCAAAAGTTTAGCATCAGTTAGAAAACAAAAAAGAAATTTCCCCAACTCCTACGAATGAAAAAAGGCAAAAAAATGTCAAAGAAACACTTTGGCAATGAGATATAATAAGGATATATAAAAATTCATCGACAAAGAAAAGAAAGTGAAACGAAAATTACAATCTTAGAAAATTGTGTGCAAAAACTCAAGGCTAGAGATGAGGTGTTAGAATGTGCCTTAAAACAGGCCTATGAAAAGTGTAAAACTCACGAAGAGAAAAGAGTTATGAAAAGAATCGCTGAAACTGAAAGTATAAAGATCTCAAAGAAAAAAATTTTTGTTGCCAATATACTAGGACTTAAAGGGAAAATTAGAAAAATGAAGAAAAAAGCTAAAAATGATGTTATCAGAAAAGAAATAGAAAGTTTTTATCTCCTAAATGAGATAAGTAGAATACGTCTGAACGGACGGACGTCTGAAAAAAGAAAGGAACAAATACGCTATTTGACAGACACGTTATGGAATCTGTATGAAATATATCGAAAGAATGGAGGGCAAAGAAGTTTTTCCACATTTTACAAATATAAACCTTTTTATATTTTGTCCCCAAATGTGAACAAAAGAGAAACTTGCTTATGTGTAAAGCACAGTAATTTTGAAATGTTATTTCGTGCTTTAAAGAAACACAAGATCATTTCAAATTATGAAACAATTACAGATGTGTTAAAATATTTAAGCTGTGACTTGAAGTCACAAGCATGCATGCAAGGAATCTGTGATGGATGCAGAACAAAAGTATTGGATTATGATTTGCAAAGCGAAGAAGAACATACAAAAATAGAATGGGAACAGTGGGAGAGAATTAACCATGAATATAAAAAGACTGGTGATGGAAAAACTAAGACCATAGTTACAAAAAAAACTGTAAAATTGAGAAAAACTGGGACCCACAAATTTCTTATAAGCCTGTTTGAAAAGAATTTACCAATGTTCAAAAAACACTTTTTTAATTGGAAGCACCAACAACAAGAGTACCAAAAATGTGTTCAAGAGCTAACTCCTAGTGAAACAATGCTAATATGTGATTTTTCAGAAAACTATCAGTGCAAATTAGCGGAAGAGATTCAAGCGACACATTTTGGGGCATCAAAAGCCCAAATAACTCTCCACACGGGCATGATTTACTCAACTGATAAAGCACAATCTTTCTGCACCATATCTGACAATAATTCACATGAACCTGGGGCAATTTGGGCACATCTTTTGCCAATAATTAAATTGGCAAAAGAAATTCAACCATCGATGAAGGTAATGCACTTTTATTCTGATGGCCCATCGTCACAGTACCGGCAGAAGAAGAACTTTTATTTGCTCAACATCTATACAGAAAAAATGGGATTGAACTATTCCACGTGGTCATATAGTGAAGCTGGTCATGGAAAAGGTGTTGCAGATGGCATAGGAGGGTCTGTCAAAAGAGCTCTGGATCGCCAAGTTTCTTACGGAAAAGATGTGACAAATGGTTTGCAGGCTTGTGAACTTCTAAACACGTGCATGAAGACTGTAAAATGCACCGATAGTGCCGTAAAAGATGTGGAAAAAATTATTCCTAACGATTTAAACACATTAACTGGTACTATGCAAATTCATTGTATTGGTTGTAACCACTTCTTTGAATCAAATAAAATACAGAAACTTATCATGCTTTTGCGGATACGACAGAGGACTTTGCGGGTGTTTTACTCCAAAAACACATGAGTTCAAAGGAAAAACTCAAAAGACTCAAACAAACTCAAAACAACTGTTAAGTTCAGCAAATGCTGAAATAAGTATCGACCCTGATTTGATGAACTTAGAAAAAATTGACCCTACATCAGGAGCGGACTCGCAAATGATAAGCTTGAAATCCAAAGATAAAAATGACGTAGATGAGATTATTTTGCCGGCGTGTTTAGATGACACAATGTCCATTATTTCATCCAATAATGAACAAATATATTTATTCGAAGATGACATTTTGTTTGGATCTGAAGTGAATGATTTTCCTGATCTCGAAAATATTATGAACGAAGTTCAACATGATAAACAGGTATGTTGGTAATCAAGGTCCAAATTTTACATTTTCTTATAGGTTTATTTCTTTTTCTCTGTGACTCTGAATGACAGTTAGTGTTGTTGGCTGTTGTAGACTCTTCGACACTCTTCGTGGCTTAAATGTATTTTATTTCGCAGGTTAAAATTAAAGACTCCGAGGTTTCTACGGAATCTTCAAAGAAACGCCCGTTGTCCACAATAACCTCATTAGAAAACAAAGTACAAATCCTAGATGTAGGTGGTAAACCAGAAGTAAACTCAAAAAATACTCAAATGAAAACAAAATCGATTAGAACTGTTATCTCTCGTTCTGCACAGTGTAATAAATGTAAACGTCAGTTTCCGTTTCACTCAATGCACAAGTGCTTGACTTGCAAACTGTGGTATTGTGCATATTGTTCTTGTATGCCAGTATATAAAGGCTATGATGACTATATTTGTGATATTTGTCTCGGATAGTATGCATTTATTCATAATGTCCAATTTAAGTTTTGGTTTTTGTTAAAGATTAACCTTTAAAGTGCTCGGTTAGAAGTCGAGATATTATTTTATATTAAGCGTCACATCAATGATAATCTCAGTATTATGATTATTTATTCGAAGGCTGTGAATACGCCCTTTCATTTTCCATTTAGTTATAGCTTAACGAACTGAGTTACAGTAACCAAGAAATGAAGCTGTTAAACAATGATAACTTTTGTTAGATAAGCATGTTTGGTGCCATATTTTCACAAAATAATGAGAAATTATTTAAGGTTTGTTATATTTTAGTTTCATTGCTAGTTGACTAAAAATAATTGGGATAATGTTAAGAAATTCTATCAACTTTTACCATCTTGTAACTCAGACGAAGCTTAGTACATGATCAAATTCAAATTTGTCACTTATTTTACATTTAATAAAACTTTTAAATAAATATGGTTATTTCATTTTATAAATTTATTATTCCCAAATATTTTGTTATTCTAATAATGCTAAAACAGACTGCAACATTTCGTAACTCAGTGGAGCATTCTGTCTGCTCTTCTCCAATTAAAATTTAATTAAAATAATAATATATGAATTGCCAATTGCCAAGCCTTATAAAAAACAGACTAGTGACGGGCAGCGGCGTCACTGGTGCAAGGGTTTCGGCACCGCGCTCACCAACCCGCCTGCCCAGCGTGTGTGAGTATGGGCATTTCTTCCAGGAGGACCGCCAAGAGTGGCGAAATCCTGGAAAGGCCTATGTCCAGCAGTGGACGAAACAGGCTGATGGATGGATGGATGGATGAATTATTTTACTATTTCGTAGAATTTCAATTAGTTCAAATACTAGAGAAAAATAAAAACCCTTTACCAGGTGAGTAAAAGTATATTTTTTAAAATCTCATCTTTTCAAGAGAGGTACAGAAAAATAAAAAAATGCCCAGTTACAAAAACCTCTTAGGTTAGGGTTCTTTTTCGTACTCGATCCGAAAAAAACGGAGCCCTTATAGGATCACTTTGTTGTCGGTCCGTCTGTCCATCCGTCTGTCTGTCAAGACCCTTTATCTCGGGAACGCGTGGAGGTATCGAGTTGAAATTAAAACCATATACTCAGGTCTGCAGTCCCTTAAAGTTGTGAAAATATCAAACTTATAAGTTAACATTTTTTGTTTGATAAACACTTGTACTTGTCCACTTATTTATATTAATTTCCCTTACCGGTTTCGCTGTTAAAGCATTATCAAAGGTTTGTTTGGTTGTTTACGTACAATATATGAATCGCTTGGCATGCGGGTAGGACGTTATAAGTTAACGTGAAAAAAAGATACGACCGTTTATGCCGCAAAAAACGTTCATTTCGACACTCTCAAGGGAATCAAAATTCATAGATTTCCCGTTGACCTAGATAGAACTTGCACATACAAGTTAAGGGGGGAGGGGGGGTCAAAAGTAGCTCTCTATGGGTTCGTCTAATACTCAGACTAAGGTGTAAATCTGTGTAATGTAATGTGACACACGGCTGCTGCGCCAGTCTTATCTTTTTAAAACTTGAACCTGGTACCAGAATCTCATGGCAAAAAAAATTTAAGCAAAGATTTTCATATGGCAATGACGTCAATATTTCGTCTATGTATTCAAAGTAGGTACGAGTTGTGTCAATCTTCATCATCATCAGCCTGTTTCGTCCAATAACGTCAGTAGCGGTGCCGCCATTTGCATGACGGCTATTCTGTACGGTGTTGAAGAATCTAGAATGATTTTTTCATTAAGTACATCGTTATTTATTTTAAAATGAATTAGTGCTAGCGGTACGCCCAAAATTGCTGCAAATGGTGTTAAAGGCATGATCGCATAGATCTTTCGGCCATTTGAATCAATTTGAACTGTAGCACGACAACACACAAAAAAACTAGGGGTATTATTAAAACGTCATCTTTTTTGTACCTATGGGAAAAAAAATGTTGTTTTGTAACCTATCATGGGTGGTATCAAATGAAAGGGCTTCCTGAGTTGAACGAGCTGTCACACTTTGTTATAATGAAAAATTACAAAACATACTAAATGTAAATATTTTCAAAATTGCTTTCTTGAGGTTCGTTATTAGCGGCGTTAGGGGGGGCGCAATGGGGCGACGGCCCAGGGCGCCAAATTTGGGGGAGCGATTGGTGGAGATGGGATACTTCCCCCACCAAACTGGGACGCGTGGTGGATGGTGGGGATAGCTAAGCGTTCGAGCGTGGAGACTCTCTAACCTGGCTACTCTGTCGATTGAAAATGAAATCGCTGAATAATTGGATTTTCCTAGTTTAATTCTTGTATTTGCTGACAAAAAGGCCCGAAAGTAAAATTTTACTAAAGGGAAGCACAAAAAAACGAAGAAAGTTATTCAAAAATTAACAAAGTATTTAATCAAAATGAAGAGTAATTAAAATATAAAATGTGCATAACTCAATGTGTATAGCTTGGTGTGGGTTCCACTGTACATCCAAAAGCCACACAAACACCTATTATTTAAACTTTTCAAAGAAAAAAGGCATTTTTTTGTTTAAATCTTTTGTAAACTGACAAGTTGTAAGACACAAACACACAGCGCCCTCTATGCTGAACTAATTTGACTGTACTAAGCATCTCCAATAGTGCAGCGTTTCGAATGGCGATAACAGTGCTAAAACTAACAGCAAATACTCACTCACGTCCATCAAGTCATTCCGATCCGATTGGGAAATGGCGTTCATCACTGCTTAAACTTATGATTCATTCGGAACTTTTTTGGACGCGACGTGTTGATGATACTTGTCAGTGACAGAAAAATTAATTTTGTTTTTGTTTATATTAAATTAAATTCATTTATTCTATTCTTTCTAATCATGTAGCCCAAGCATAAAGGATATTTTTAAAGATTTACTACAATTCCTTGCATTAGTCGGCCTTCGCTTTGCCACGGTAGATATCCACCTATCGTATTATTTGTAGTAGAAGATGCCGCGGAAAACAGTATTAAATGGAAGGGAAAGGGAAATTATCTACAACGTGTACAGTTTTATGAAAAAGGAGGCGAACGAAGACATAACTTGTTTAGAAAAGGTGCAAAGAAAATTGAAAGACGTCCAAAAAAGGACAGCAGAGGCGACTAAAACACCCGTAGCAACAGTAAGAAGAATTCTGGAAGAAGAAACACGTTTTCAGTGTACTCCAGTATTTGTAACACCTGGTAAAAATAGGCCTCAAGCAAAAAGGGAAATTATTTATGATGTGTACTGTTTCATGAAAAAAGAGGCTGATGTAGACATAACTAGTTTAGGAAAGCTGCATAAAACATTTAAAGAGGTCCAAAAACGGACTGCAGAGGCTACCAAAACATCCGTAGCAACAGTTCGGAGAATTATGAAAGAAGCAACCAGTTTCCAGTTAACCCCTGTGTTCAGGACACCTGGTAAGAAAAGGCCTCGCCATGTAAAACCAGTCACTGGTGTGAACAGTTTTGATCAGGGTGTTATAAAAAGGCTTATTCATAATTTCTATCACACTTATGAGGAAATGCTTACTGTCGATAAACTCAGAAATAAATTAAGAGAAGACATAAACTTTCAAGGATCAGAGGGAAGCCTTCGATGCATACTTAGAAATCTAGGTTTTCAATGTAGAAAAACAGAGAACAAACGAAGGGTTTTTATTGAATCACCAAATATTTGTTTAAGAAGGATTCAATTTCTTAAAAAAGTTAAGAAGTACAGGCAAGAGGGAAGGTGTATAATTTACACTGGTGAAACATATGTCGACTCATCACTTGCTAACCCCAAAGCTACAACAGACAGTTTTAACAAAGGATTAAAACAACGACTAGCTATTGTGCATGCAGGTTCAGAAACAGGCTTTATACCAAATGCTTTACTGACATTTCAAACAAACTCTGGAGACTACAACAATGACATTAATTGTAAAAATTATGAAAAATGGCTTCATACCCAATTAATACCAAATATCCCACCAAATTCTGTTGTGGTAGTAGATAATTCATCATCATACCACAATAAACTATACAATCTAGCACCAGTAACAAATTCAAAAAAAGTCCATATGCAAGCCTGGCTAACCGAAAGAGGCATAGAGTATGACGAAAGTATGTTGAAACCCGAACTGTATCATTTAATAAAAATGCACAGGGAGCAGATAAAAACATTTGATAAAATTCTGTCAGATCACAATCACATTGTACTCCGATTACCACCTTATCATCCAGATCTCAGTCCTATAGAGACAGTCTGGTCTGCAATCAAACAATATTTAGGTAGCAAAAATGTGCTTTCGAACAACAGTGATGTTAAAGATCTAATTAAAGAGAAAGTGGATATGATGGGTGCTCAAGAATGGCAAGCACTATGCAAAAAAGTGAGAAACATCGAAGAGGAATATGGAAAAAGTGATCATATGATAGATAGGATGACTGAGGAGTTTACTATTCAGGATGATGATGACAGCTCAGCGGAGGACTCTAACAATGATGGAGAGTGTGAAGATTCTGACGATGATGTTACCACTGTCAACTCTGCTTCTGCTGGCACTGTTGCACCCGGTGATCATTTCATGAAAGGCTTATTCCTATCATCATCAGTGTTGCCACTCTATTAATGTTTGAAACACATTAAAAGCTCATTGATCTTCTTGTGAATATTAATAAAACAATATTTCACTTGTTTACTATCATTTAAATCTTGGATGAATAATCCCCACCTTCCCCCTTGAAACTTGAGGGTGTGCTTTAACAGGGGTTTTAATTGAATGTCATCATCTTGTTAGGTATTGCTGTGCTGTACACGAGGGAGTTGATCTGTGACCATTTTTAAGAAACAATCTATAATAATTCAATGATAAATGTAATCCTATATACTGGATTATTATCAGTCTAATACCCATTAAGGGGTAACGTTTCGAGCTCAGTGCATAACATAAGTTTGTTTACCTTATTTTAAAATAAAATGGTTTCATCTTATTTTGCGACTATTGTTGAATAATTATCAGGGGTTTTTAGCAGAATTGCGTCATTTTATGCATTACGTTGTAAATGAATGGGTACATATACAAACTTAAAAGCGTGTTTTAAGTTTGTATGCCCATTCATTTACAACATAATACATAAAATTACAAAATGTTGGTAGAAAAGCCTAATTGACACTAAACAATGGTCGCGAAATGCCATATATCACATTTATTTAGTACTTTTTATGCAATAGTAAGAAAAACAATCATAAGTTGTGCATTTTGCACCGAGCTCGAAACGTTCCGATTAATAACCCATTTTAACTATGGAAGCAATCCTGAATTTAAAATCCATTTTAGTAAAGTATTCATGAAGTACATTTTCTATGGAACACCCAGGAACTAAGAGCTCCTAGTCCCTAATTTTTTTTTTGTGATTTGGCCATTATGTTTTTCCCTATAAATGAGTACTTTTCTAGTTTTTGTTATGTATGTACTACACATATAAATAGAAATAAAATATCAGAACTTCAGTTATAAACTTATATTGAAGTTAAGGCGGCTGTGCCTACGCGTCAGCGATGGTAACTTCCACCTCTACACCCGGCTCGATGTTGATTGAGGTGATTTGCTTGACAATCTCGGATGGAGAGTGCAGGTCGATCACCCGCTTGTGTATCCTCATTTGGAACCGATCCCAGGTCTTGGAACCTTCACCGCAGGGTGTCTTACGGGTGGTGATGCGCAGTATCTTTGTTGGCATGCGGACTGGGCCCTGGCAGGGAAAGAAATGCTGTTTAGTTTTGGTGTCCCAGTTGAAATGAAGATACATAAAAAGTGCTGTTTTTTTGCATTTAGACTTTTTAGATTTTAGGTAATTTGAAAATTGGCTTAGCACATATTGAAAGTCACTATAACGTGAAAACTGCACTAGTTTTATTTTAGTTTTGAATTGAACATTTTTGTGGTAAACATTTTGGACTTCCCACAGACAAAAATAGAAAAAATCTCATAAAAAAATTACGTTGGAATTGAGCTCTTCAAATCTATTTTGAACAGTAATCATGAAGTGATCTGAAGGTTTGAACCGTGTTCTACCTACACTAAATAATTGTAGCTCTCCTATGAGCAGAATGAGGTATGAAAGACGCACACTCTGCACTTTGAAGAGTCCTGATTTGGCGCCATAAAGTATATATAGCAGCTATGGAATATCTGTTATATTATTGAAATGGCGCATTATCACATTAATAAATTAGGACTAAAACAACTTATCTAGAAAAAGCTGCAGGCCTTAATTTACAGGAGTTTCTGCAATAGAAACTAAACCAGGGGAAGTTAACCTGAGATATTACTGTAAATATTTGATGGTTCTTGCTGGGATATCATCTTTAATAAATTATACACAAATTCGTATTACTTTTTATTCCAAATATATTTGTGGAATATAAAGTACAAGTTGTGTGTAATATATTGATGTTACTACTGTCTCAGTCAAACAGTCCCTCCAAAATCTCAACTTTTCATATTCTTCTTTAAGGGGGCATCAAGCTTTTTGTGAAATAATTGCGTTTGATTGATCCCTTGCTGTATCATTTTTATATTACTTATGTTAGCTTTAGTTATGCAATTAATATGAAAAATTTAAATTATTATAAATTACTCTTACTTCATCAACTTATTTATTAATAACTTATTAATGTCATGGAGAAGAGGCCTATGCCCAACAGTGGGTGGATGCAGGCTGATTGATCGACTCTTACTTAATTAGTGTTTTTTTATTGTTTCCTTTGTTTCTGGCTTTCAAGTTGTAACTGAATTTGAGGCAATCAGAACCAGAGTGGCCTATCTTTTCTAGACACCATTTCTATTGAAATTAATTGTGTCTGTAAAAGATAGGCTACTCTGCTTCTGACAGCCTCATTTATCAAGATAAATAAAATGTTACCTTAACGCGAAGCTTCTGCTTCTTAGCTCCATTGATAAGGTCAGCGCAGACTTTCTCCAAAGAGCGGACGTTGCGGGACGTCAATGTGATCCTGATGCGGTGAATGGGCGAGATCTCAGCCTGGGGCTTCTCGATATCCTTGCCTGACACGACGGCGGCTGCCTAGAGATCACCGAGGGGCATGGTTCAATATTTAGCTATTATGAGCATTTTTGCTAAGTAAAACAGTTTTGTTTGAATATGGTGTCAAAGTCTTCATTTGTGTGATTGTTGCTTGAGAAGTATTTAATGTGACTGGAGATGAGAACACAACATAACAACAGAATTTGGTAAAAACTATGAGATTTTGTTTTTTTAGTGAAACCCATCTCTTTTGAATACTCTAAATGTTATTAGAGTGCATTACAAACTAGAAAACATCAATTAGAAACAATTTTCAAGATAAGAATATTAAAAAAAATCCTCAAGTCTGGATTTGAACCTGCAACCTCTTGTTATTGTATTTGTATGATCATTTGCCTTGTCAGTAAGAACAATATAGGTACTATCCTAATTCAAGGATATGCAAAAATACAATAACTATTAATTTCCTATACAAATACTTTTACACATAGCAATATGCCAATTGTGAAATAATATTTAGTAAGATAAATCATACCAAGTCAAACACTTGGAAGAACAGATTCTTGTGATTCAAACTGTAGATGCAATCTTACTGTCATACCAAACAATAAAAGGAAGCATTTTGAACCAAATCGAAGAAACATTGAGAAAAATAATGACATTATGCAGTTTATTGAACAAGTTGCTGATATCAATGTTTCATATTTTTAATAATGTTGATAAATTAGTTGTCTTCTATATGTTTGAGTACTTCCTTATATTGTTCTGATATCTATGTTGCAAAGTTGTATAATCTTTTTTTAAAATACCTACTATCTTTTTGTCTGAAATGTTCAATAATTTTATATCCGTCTGAATCCAACCCTGCTTGTTATCAAGGCAAACGCGCCAACGAGGTTATCCTAGACAGTTGAGTTTTTCCACCATACTTCATACCGAATTTTTGTGACCATTTGATCTACCAGCTCGGAAGGCATATACTTTGAAATTTGTTTCTTAATGGCCTTTTCAATAAGTTTGTAATGCACTTTAATAATATTGTAGGTATTCAAAAACTATGAGGTTTTATATGACACAATGTGGCTCTAACCTACAAAATATGTGGATGGCGTTTTTGACGCAGAATGTTGAAATTTTCCGATAAGAAATAATTTAAGAGGATAGGTTGGAGGTTTACTTACCATGTTGATGCTATTTCCTGGTCGAGATAAACAATTTTCCAGTTAAAAATTGCTCAGCGCTGAACCACAGAACGGCGCGATTTTCACGGAATGAATGAATGAAAGAAAGATTTTTTTTGAGGGACAGGCAGTGTTGCCAACCAACTACGCTAATCTCCATTCATTATTATTTAACACTTTCGTAAGGTTCAGACACTGACAGCAGGATAGCGAATTCAATTTTAAAAGCGTGCGACAGAGATGGCACTAGAACCAGGGTCGAGACCCCCAAAGATATTTAATGGAGTTTTTTTCTACCTGCTCCTACTCTATCTATTGGCCATATTTTTATCATTCCTCTCTCTATCAATTTAAGATTTTCGTACCTCATTCGAAAGCTAGTAAAATGCAGATGTTTTCCAGCTAATACGCACAGAAAATTGCATAGAGACTTTTTGTTTTAACCTAGGTAGCTTTTTTGTGTAAATCTTTTGCGATTTTCAAGAGTTTTCAATTGTTTTGGAGCATAGTTTCAAGGTGCATTGTGCATTTTAGGGTTATTGTTTATTGGCTGGGATGTTATCAAAGCGAAAAAAATTAAAAAAATCTAAAATATTGGCTGGTTTTTGAAATATATTTTTTTAAAGTTTACTTTAGAAAAAAAGCTTAGATTCCAAATATCGAAGAAATGGTTTACTTTTGCACAAGGCATTATATAGTCGAATCAACTGCAATTGTTCTCTTCTACAGCCCCTTCAAAGGATTGCATCTAATTACCAACATTCTGTATATATTTTTTTATACATTTTCCGTATTATATTGTTTCATCATACGATATGTTTTTTATAAAATTTAGATATGAACTGTAAAACGTATACTTTACGAACTTACATAACTTATGTATTTGACAAATACACATTTTGAGTTTGAGTTTACTAACATGGAACGTTGTGTTTGGCGTTTTCGCTATTCGTATTTATTGTAAGGCAAGTGTATAGGTATTTCATATAATATTAATTAAATATGTGACGGCATCCATTTTGTCGTCGACGTTTAACACATGAAGGCGAAAGCCGAAATGCGGCGCATGGCGAGGAGAGGAGTGTGGCGATGAGTGAGGCGAATAGAGCAGCGTGTGGCTGGCTAGGGCAACATCGCGGCAGCGCGAGGAGCAACGCGAGGGGCATACTCTGGCTGAGGCATGAGGCACTGATCCTGATCTATATCCTGATGAATAAGTGTTCAGGGCTTTGACAGCGTACCGACGTGATTTTGACGTTTCGAAAGCCACCTACTAGTGAACCAAATGAAAATTTCTTTTGAGAACAGACGTAATAAGGGGGTAGCGGGGTACACCATGTAATTTTGTCAGCTAATAGGTGGCTCTCATATATCACCTACGACGGATGTCGCTTTTTTGGTAATTATAGTTTATGAATTTAAGATGATGACACTAAGACTCTAGTTTAAGTGGTGTCGCATTTCAACCTGAGGTATCGGTAACTATCGATACAATATAATTCAGATAAACTAAATTATACCTTATAACATATTTATTATTCTCAGCCAAGTAATTAAAGATTCAAAGATTTAAAATGTTTATTTGTAAAATAGATACATAAAGTATACGTTTTACATATCAAATCTAATCTGTATCAAAATAATATTTTATTATGAAACAAATATGATACTTACGGGAAATATAAAAAAATATATATATTTAAGTTGGGCTACTAAAGTTATACACATGCATAAAATAAAGACTTATTAGAATGAGAATATTATTATACTTAGTGCAATGAATAAATAAGTCTTCTTCTCTATACATATAAAATACAACGTCTGTCTGTCTGCCTGTCTGTTCGTTCGCTTATAACTTGAGAACCACTCAATGGATTTTGATACAGTTTTCACTGAAAGATAAAGCATTTCTTAGGAAAGGTTTAGGGCTATGTATCATCACGCTATGACAAGAGGGAGCAGCGCAATGAGAATTTTAGTGAGACAAATGGAAGGTTCGCCGCCGAAGCGGAGTCGATCGTCGCGGGTTCAAACCCCCACTGGTAAAATTTGTTTTCACTTTTTATTTTTTATTCTTTTATTTTTATTCCGAAAAAATATTTCCTTTTGTAAAAAAAATATTAAAGCTGAAATTATATTTCTTGACTGAGCAAAGACCAATAACTAAAATATGTTTATTTTCAAGATCTTAGAAAACGCCATCTCTGTGAAGCTATCCTGGATAACGGCTCAGTAAGCTGGCGTTGAAATTGTTTTTATTTTAATACGCTGCATGTTTCAAAATACCGGATTTGACGCAGTCTGGTTCAAATCAACTTACGTTAAAGTTTGTCTACACTAATAATAAAGAAGAAAGATTTGTTAGTTTGTATATAATGGGTAATATCTAGAACTACTGAACTGACTATAAAAATTCTTTAAGCACTCAATAAGATTTTAGTTATCATGTGGTATGTACATACGCCTTGCGTAGTCGTATGTAGTCTCATCGTTGGGGTTTCAATCATCCATTGGTAAATTTTATGTTTTTTTTAGGAGACCTCTCAAGTTTAAGTTCATTTGATCGATATTGATGAGTATTTTGGTAGAACATGGTGACCAGGATCTAATGACGGGACTGGGAGGTGAGTACGGGATCTCCTCAACGGATAACAGCAGATCCTTCGAGTTTGGGCTTATTTTATTGGTCTTTATTAGCACGTTGGTAAAACATGGTGACCAGGGTCTGATGATGGGACTGGAGGGTAGGTATGGGATCTCCTCAACGGACAACAGCAGACCCTTCGAGTTTGGGCCTATTTAGTTGGTATTTATTAGCATTTTGGTAAAACATGGTGACCAGGGTCTGATGATGGGACTGGAAGGTAGGTATGGGATCTCCTCAACGGACAACAGCAGACCCTTCGAGTTTGGACTTATTCGATTGGTATTTACTAGCACTTTGGTAAAATATGATGACCAGGGTCTGATGATGTGACTGGAAGGTAGGCACGGGATCTCCTCAACGGACAACAGCACACCCTTCGAGTTTGGGCTCATTTGATTGGTATTTATTAGCACTTTAGTAAAACGTGGTGACAAGGGTCTGATGATGGGACTGGAAGGTGGGTACGGGATCTCCTCAACGGACAATAGCAAACCCTTCGAGTTCTGGCTTATTACGTTGGTATTTATTATCATTTTGGTAAAACATGGTGACCAGGGCCTGCTGATGGGACTGGAAGGTGGTTATGGGATCTCCTCAACAGATAACAGCAGACCCTTCGAGTTTGCGCTTATTCGATTGGTCTTTATTAGCACTTTGATAAAACATGGTGACCATGGTCTGATCATGGGACTGGAAGGTGGGTACGGGATCTCCTCAACGGACAACAGCAAACCCTTCGAGTTTAGGCTAATTTTGTTGGTATTTATTAGCACTTTGGTAAAACATGGTGACCAAGGTCTGTTGATGGGACTGGAAGGTGGGTATGGGTTCTCCTCAACGGACCAAAGCGGATCCTTCGAGTTTGGGCTTATTTTATTGGTCTTTATTAGCACTTTGGTAAAACTTGGTGACCAGGGTCTGATGATGGGACTGAAAGGTGGGTATGGGATTAAAAAATCATATTCTTTTGTTTTCCTTATTTCCACGAAAACCTCTTCGATGCGGGCGGAGCCGCGGGCAAAAGCTAGTTGATAAATAAACTGTATAGACCCTAAATAAATATAATGCCTAACCAAATATACGAGTATACTAACATAAGTAAAAAATCAAAATATTGTATATGCCTACATAATGCAATGAATAAATAGATATAACGCCTAAATCCGCCCATTCGATTGATCTTGCTAAGAAGAAGGGCAAGAAACTTAGCAAGGTCATGTCTTTTTTTAACAGTGTTTTCTTTTTCAATATGGATTAATACTATTACAGTCTTTTTAACTCATATAAAATTATACTAAACAATGTATTAAACTTTAATAACTAAAGGATAAAAATATAAAAGACAGAAGGAAATTGTGTCATGAGGGAAAAAAAATACATCTTAGTCTACCAGTCTAATGAGGTAGTAAGTTAAAATACTAAGCAAAACATCGGCTACCTGTCTCAAATAGTTGATCACTTTTTTTTTTCAGGTAAAATATCTAAACTATGATAGAAATAAATTTCTATATTTTTAAACACTTGTCGATTTATCCATCGCAAGGAGATAACAAATTATAATTTTTTATGTAATATCTAATATTAAAATATTAGTCTACACAAAAACAAACGATTTGAAAAACACAAATCAGTTAGTCAAACAATATATATTTTTTATTAATTTATTAATTTTTCATTTTTATAATTGTATATTTTTATATATTTACAAAAAACACGTTATAATAACCAGACGTATTTCGACAAAATTGTCGGCATCAGTGGAATAAAAATAAATTATAATTTTATGTGACAAAATGTTCAAATGATGTAGATGATTGACAGACAGAAAAGAAAGGAGGGAGTAATGAGGTGTGTGGTCTTTTTGCTCTTAAATTTATCTTTGTCTATTTAGACCTGGACCGTAATGGGCACCAAGCGACCAAATATAGGACCCTTCCCATGTTCTGAGTTGAACGTCTGTGAGTGAGAAGTCGTGTGTGGGTAGAGATGGGTAGGGTGTTGTTTGGGATGGAGTCTGATGTGTGTCTGTGTTGGTTAAGTCTGATGTGAAGATTGTTTTTGAATGCAAGTACTGTCCTGCATTTTATATTGGCGAAACCAAAAACTATCTTCACATCAGACTTAACCAACACAGTCACACTTATATGTTTTCTGCTTTTATAAATACCTGGTTTCGCCCAGTCACTGAAAGTGATTTTACTAGGGTTTGAAACTTTTTTCAATTTAAAGTTATTTTTGAACTCTTTGGAAACTTTGTCAAATAAATCTGTAAAGAGATTATTTGGATCATCTTGGAGAGGATTAAATCGTGGTAATTTAGCTTCTAAGCTTGCTTTAAAACATTCTGCTTTGTGTGTTGTAATCGGCCTGCAAAAGGCTTCTTTTAGATGAAGGATATAGTTTGGCCACTGTGATCGGACTGCAAACGGTTGATGACCTTATTGTCTGAATACTCGCAATCACAGAATATATTGTCGAGGCATTTTTTTTTCGTTTATTTAACGCATAGGTAATTTACTTATACTATAGGTACATAAATTTCGCAAAACTTTGCAGTTTGTCTGCGAAAACGTAGCAGCTTTAATAGTTTTTACTTAAATTAAATCAACCCCAACTACTTTTGTCTTTTAAGAACACACCCTAATACTTTATATAAATAATACTTGGTAATTGATACATAAGTTTGAAGTTAATAGTTGGGTGAATTTCACAATTTTTGACCCTATTTTTATGTTACTTTTGCGTAACGGTTACGTAAAAGTAACATAAAAGAACCCTAAAGATGTAGCCATAATTGAGCAAAATTTAAATAAAGAACACATGACCAAGACATCGTTTATTAAAGTATGCAAAATTCAAAATACCAGATCAAACGAATATTACGTATCTTGTTTCAGTCGTTCCCGATATCTTTTTTGTCGCTCGGCAGCAGAAAGAGGCATTATTTCTGGAATAATAAGAATGGCATAAACATATGCAAGTACTGTTACATAATTTACATAAACTGAAATCCCAAGTTTTTAACTATGTACACAAAGCTGAGTCCTTGGGTAAGGCCAAAAACTGTATGAACGCCCCCTTAGCAAATTTTATGTAACGTTACATAAAATATAACATAAATATAACATGAAAGAAACGAAAATCGATGTCTACATAACCTAAAAACAACCAAGAAAGCATCCAAATAATTTCACAGATGTAAGGCATTAGGTAGTTTGTTAACTCTGTAAAGAGCTTTGCATACATGATGATAACAAGGAGTAAGAATACTTACATTCTTTAGAACTCTTTTACATAAAAAATAACACAATGTCTACATTTGCAGCCGCACCGTAGTTGTGCTCTGTTTCTGATGAAAAACAAAATGGTTGCCGCGTGATGATTGGTTCACGTGACTGCGACTTTTTCTTTGGTGTTGCCAGTAATAATTTAAGTGGAATTTACCAATGCGGATACAAAATCCATGCGTTACGTAATAGAGTAACATAAAAGATAGAAATTCTGGACATTTTGTAAGGAACAATTATTTCAACTTTTTTTTTACATTATTAGTATAGGTATTTATTTCAAGAAGTCATTTTGCCTTGTTATAAAGTTTTTTGGAAATCAAGGTGTATCTTAAAATAAATTCATTAGAAAATTCACGGTGCAACTTCTACTGTTTCTCTTTAATATCAAAATCAATACTTGAGATTTGTGATGCGAATAGACATGGAAAGGGTCAAAAATAGTAAAATTCACCCAGTTAATTATGACAGATATTACTTTTTTAGCAAATCTTTAGCTTTGGAAAGCTTTCTCTCATTTACAACACAATCTGGAAGCTTATTTATTAAGTTAATAAACAATGGTCCTTTCAACCTACGACCGTAAGTAAAAGTTGTTTACCGGCGGGCGACAGGCAAGCCAACCGCTGCACCCCGCTCCCCTTTCCACACGGCGCGTGACTTGCCCCCCGCGGGCCGGTTCTCGCTTATACGTGGCATAGTTATAAAGTTCATTCTTGATTATTAAATATTAAACTTTTTTACAAACTGGCATTACATTACATATTTTAAACCATTTTTGATAGTCTCCTTTACAGTTTGACTTGACTTTTTTTGTTACCAACAGTTTTAAAAACTTTGTCTGTGATTTTTCAATCTTTTTCAGATGAGACTCGAAGGTCAGACCATTACTGTCCAATCCATAATCAATTATAGATTCAACCAGGGAAGAGTAAAGACATTTTAACACACATTTACGTACTTTAAAGTAAAGATAATAAAATCTGCCTAACAGTTTCCTGAACCAACCATTACCGAGTCTATATGATTTATCCAACTGAAACTTGAATCAATTTTAAGGCCGAGATAGGTAAAAGTATCAACTTCTTCTAAGCAGTCTCAGTTACAATGGATTTGGTTCGTCTTGTTTATATTTTGATGTAAACATTCATAAGTATGTATTTTGATAATACCCATTTTATCTTTGCTGTGAGAATACGGCGATTTTATATGCATAAACTTTGTCTTATTGGCATTTATAATGAGCCCATTGTCATGTGACCATTGTCTAGGTCATTTTGGATAGTTAGTAACATTTCCTCAAGGTTATATCCGTCATAGGTCATACATAAGTCGTCAGCAAACATATATTTTTTACATTTTGATATTACTGTAGGCAGTGAATTTACATGGAGTAAATAACAAGGGGGTCCGCCGATGATGACAGGGCTGATGTTGCTGTATCTTAAAAAGTTATATGACGAAAAAGTTATGCCGATTAGGATAATCAATCAATCAAAGCCGTTTTATCTGGCTTCCTATAATGTGTCTCCGCAAATCCGATTAGGATAATACAAAGAAACATTAGTAGAAATGAAAAAAAATATATACTTATTTTGAGAAGCTACTCTAAATTTTCTATGAGCAAGTCATTTTTGGGTTCCGTCGTCAACGAGGAACCCTTATAGTTTCGCAATATCCATCCGTCTGTCTGTCTATCTAGGGCTTAGCTCAGAGACTCTTAGTACTTGAAAGCTGTAATTTGCCATGGATATTATAAAACAAAATCTATAAATAATATTTTCTAGGGTACCTCCACTACGCGTAAAGGGAGGATGTTTTTTTTCGTCTACTCCATGGTTTGGGGGTATTTTCGATTTAGGGATCAGAGATATTAAGCTTTTAAGTGCTAATTTTTGTTCGAGCCAAGTGTCTCCCTCATGCCAGCTAAACGGTTGTTTTTGGATATGTGGAAAAATTCAGCGCAGTATCATATGTAACGAGTTACAAGGAAAACTATCACAGTTGAGCAGGCTTTATAAGCTAACGCGAAATAGTTGACCAACTTAACTTTGTAGTTTTGTGTCACACATTTTTATTAGTTATAATTTTTATTCTAAGAAAACATTTAATAAATTAAACGATTTAAATAAATGAATTAATTTCGAATTCATAACCGAATTTTCTAGGAGATCTACGATAAAATCTCCATTTACTATAACTTTCTTCTTCGAATCAAATAATAATTTTAGCACATCTCTCCATTGTTGTTTCAAAAATATTATAATCTTGTCCCGAGGGTCGGTAGACGCAAAGAGTTATGTATTTACTCATTTCTATGCAAGCTAACTCTACTTGGTGTTCTACAAAAAGTTCAACATAATGTCTTTTCTTTCTTTTGCTTTAATATTATTCTTGACAACAATCATAGAGCCACCTTTTTGTAAAGTTAACCGGTTTTAACAACTAAGAACATTAAAATTATTAACATAAAACTACATATTATGTTCTGATACATAAGTGATGTTCAGTTAAGCACAAAATATCCGTTTTTGATTCCTCTAGGAATTTTGCCGAGGGAGCCGCCCTGTTTTGATGTACCAGCTTAAAACCAGGGGGCTTTCTTGTTGTCTTTCATTCTAAAAAGAATTTGTTACAATTTTGTTAGTAGACCGAGCTGCCAAACAAGCTGAAGTGTGAAGATGGTACTTTAATAGCCTTTTCGTCCATTCTATCTTGATTTAGTACATAGTGTAAAAGAAGACTGTTATGATTCGTGGAAACACATTTATGAGGAAAAAAGTTCGAGTATAGGAATTTGGTATCGCACTATACAACGGGAGCTCCCACGTAGACCGTGGTTTGAGAATTCCTCGATGGGCAGATCGGAAGTGGTAGCTGCTTTGAGAACTCGTTCCGGGCACCTCTCACTCAACAAGTTTGCACACTTAAGGCCCGGCCCAGGCCCGTCAGAAATCGTGATTTCCTCCCCGCTTCCCCGCAAGCAGATTTTAGTTACCTCGAATCGCCGCTAGAGGCGTTTGCGTGCGAAATGTTGCATAGCTATTGGAAAAAATTAATTAAAACAGCAAAGTGGGTTAATAGGTACTAATGTTTTAAAAAAATTTGACATTACATATTTTTTTAATCAAATATTATAAGGAAATATATAATTAAGATCAAAACGGTAGTTTAAAAATACATTTAAAGAATATAAGGAAAATTTAAAACTTTTTACCATTGTCGCATTTGTTTACATAATAATTAATAATACCTATATCCGTTTTTATCGTTTCTTTAAATAACTACTACATTAGTACCTACTATATTTTGTAGACGTGAGCGCCGACTCGTATTTGCCGGCGGCGACTGTGCGCCGATCAACTTTGGGTGGCGTAGCGGCGCCGCGCCGCACCTCGGCGTTATGTAAATGTTACAGGCTTACACAAAATGTATACAATAATAATAATAATTTATTAGAGTGCATAGTAACATAAAAACTCAAACAGAAAAAAAAATGTAAAAAAAAATCGGTTCTAGGCCCGTCCCAAATAAAATGTTATCTGAGAATTTGTTTCCGATTGATTTTTCTGTCTTACTCAAATAATTTTTAGAGTTTCTCGAGTGAAAGATTTCGCTATAAATAATTTAATCCTATTTATACGATCTGTGAACATTAAACTAAAAAGTTTAATTTTACTTAGAGTGTTGTTGCTGAAGCTACATCCTTTTTCCTACTTTATTATATTATTTAATTATCTATGTATTTTGATACGTCCTGTTGACTTTTGATTGATATTATATTGTTTCTCTTTTTACCAGCGATCAGACTTTTTATTTTAATAATAAAGCTATCGAAGACATTAAAATCTGGTCCATTCGGCAAAAGAAACGTATAAATGGTGATTGAAACCCGTTCGTGTTTACGTGAATAAAAAAAGCACACCGTGACGCAAAAATGCGAGATGGAGTTTAGCAGTCCTCCGGCTTACTGGCTGGACACGGTTGCCCTGAGGCCGGCGACACTTCGTCGGGTCCTCCGTTGGGCACACCAGGCGCTACGTCTTCCGGCCTACTGACTGGACATGGTTGCCCTGAGGCCGACGACACTTCGTCGGGTCCTCCGTTGGGCACACCAGGCGCTACGATTTCCGGTCTACTGACTGGACATGGTTGCCCTGAGGCCGACGACACTTCGTCGGGTCCTCCGTTGGGCACACCAGGCGCTACGTCTTCCGGCCTACTGACTGGACATGGTTGCCCTGAGGCCGGCGTCACTTCGTCGAGTCCTCCGTTGGGCACACCGGGCGCTACGTCCTCCGGTTGCTCTGAGGCCGACGACACTTCGTCGGGTCCTCCGTTGGGCACACCAGGCGCTCTGCTCCACTGCCCCGCTCCAAGAACGGTGACACCTGGGCGCGTGTTCCAAGAGGTGGTGATTCAGCGGTCGGCGACACATCGCTCGGGCCTCTGTTAGGCGCAACCAGATTTTAGTGACTTCGATAGCTTTAAATAATAAAATAAAAGTCTGACCGCTGGTAAAAAGAGAAACAATGTAATATCAATCAAAAGTCAACAGGACGTATCAAAATACATAGATAATTAAAAAATATAATAAAGTAGGAAAAAGGATGTAGCTTCAGCAACAAGTGTAAATAAAAAGAATCAATCATTCAACATTTTTTTTGTCAGGATCATAATAATGATAGTATAATAACTTTATTTACTGGAAAAAATGGTAACAATAAGAAATAAGATCATATTTATTTGCTGAAATACAGGTTTTTATTATGTTTTTATAATATTAGAAAAGTTCTTCTTATAATTATTATACTTATTACAATCTTTATTATTATGCATATAAAAAGAAAAGTCCTGACTGACTGACTCACTCACTCATTCACTGACCCATCAACGCCCAAACCCTTGAAAGCTGAAACTTTGCATAAAGGTTCCATTTAAAATGGAATAAGGAAGGATATTTCAAAATTTCACCCTTAAAAGGGTAAAATAGGAGATTCAAGTTTGTATGGATATGTTTGTTTGCCTTTGCAGTCACATTTTGGCTGCCTATAAACGTGTGCAGGGCTCCGTTCACTTTATCTTCCGCATTCACTCTTCTTTCAATATCACCGTCACACTTTCCATTGCGCGTAAATAGACAACCAAGATACACAAATTCTTTAACCTGTTCTACTTCCTCGACTCTAATCTGAGCATTACTTTCAGTAATCTCTTCATCCCTCTCTAGCACCAAAACCTTTGTTTTACTAACGTTAATTTTCATTCCTTTATTTTTAAAGGCATCATCATTCATAATTGTTACCATCTCTTGCAGCTCATCCGTCTATGAAGCAAGGATAACTTGGTCATCGGCGTATAAGAGGCATTTGATAAGTAACTCCCCTAACTTCAGTCCACATACACGCTCTTTTAAATCTTTTAAACAACTGTCCATAAGATTGAATAGCCACGGTGACGCTACAAATCCTTTTTAACTCCACTTGCAAATCGTGACATTAAATTTATTATTTTGCCTGCTCTACATTTGTTGAAATGTAAGAACAGAACTGATTACTTTGGAACTATTTTTCTTCTCATTTTCACTCAGGTCTGCTCCAGTAACTTTTGATGAATTTTGTTTTAAGTTGGTGGTACCACGAAGCGGTAGATTTCTGGAATGCCTAGGATCTACCAATTCTGGTATGATATGGGTTATGTAAAATGATTTAAGTTTTTCAACCATGCATTTATTCCAAAACTCGTCATCCCTTTCAATAATTTCTACATGCAGAGGGTTGTTCTCGCCAGACCATATAGCAAAAATGCAACTTTTTCTTTGTGCTATATGTCAGTGGCCTTGAACCTGAAAAAATAAAACATGAAGAAATTGAAAAGAAATCTGTTAAATAGTAACTAGATCTATGTAGATTCAAAAAGTTAAATTACTTACTTGATAAAACCAGTCGTGATTTTTGTTCAATACCAGTGCATCGTCTTTCTTTTTGAAAAATGGTAATTTATTTAAGACATCTACATCTTTCAAATTCTGGTTGTATACTGACAAAGGGCACTTTATTTCCACGACTTTATCATTTCCAACTAGTCCATCCGGTGTTGCTCCAAGGTACGGAATCTGAGCATCAATGAATAATCCGCAGTTCTCTATGGCAATCCCCAGTTGAATTGACAGCTGATGGAGTGCATTAGCTTCATTCGCAACTCCGTGTCTTATTGATCTTACATTGCTGAGATCTTGCTTATAGAGAAGTGCACGCACAAACGATGGCCCAGTAGTTTCTCTTTTTTTGATTATTTTTCCGAAGTTAGACGCCGTTAGTAGTTGCCGCCGCAACTCCAACCATTCACTACAATCCCTCTGAAGAATGGTTTCTTTTTCGATTTTTGACCTTTGCTCTTGAGTTTTCTCTAAGTTGCTCAGGAACGTGTTTTTCAGAAGCTCTAGTTCCTCGGGATCAACATCTGGTTTTTGGCATGCTTCGCCGTAACTCTTATCTGTGGATAAGGATTTGCTTGTGGGTGCGGGTCTGAATAATGCCTTTGGTCGGAGGTGTTGACGTTTCTGTAAGAAAACATAACTTTCAAACATAGATTTCAGTCACTTACAAGCCGCAAACTTATATATTATGATGAAAAAATAGACTAAATATTATAATTCGAGTTCCGTATAGTTAGTTCTTCGATGTTGCATTTATCGTTTCCTCTGTTTCATAAATTTACTAGGCAACATGATATTTTTAATACATACCGTCTCGCGGTCGCGGATCCAAAGCGTGCGGTGTCGGCGTGGCGACGCCGCCACAAAGCAGAGCGCCTAGGTTATAGCAGGCCCTGCGCGCGGCCTGCCGCCACGTACTGATCAAAATAATAATGTTTTATAGAACTTACGTGTTATTTACATTTATATTTCCTGTCAAAGTGGAATGAGTGTCACAGTCCACACTCGGTACATCAGATGGAGGTTGCATGCTGAAATAAAAGTAGTAAAACCTTGAATGAAATACCCACATTCGATACATAGTAGTTTTTACATTTTATAGAGATGAAAGAAATATATATACAGAGACAAAGACAGACATCAGAAAAGTTTGATGTTCGTCGTACCTTCGCTTTAGTTATACTTTATTATTCTGAACAACAAAAATAAATATTTAGTGTGTTTAGACAGAACTGTAAATTTTCCTTTTTGTTATTTTTATTTCTTTTAGGTCATGTTATTTTAGACCCTTATTGGAATGTTAAATTAATGAAAAATCAACAATATTACAATCGACAACAAAATTCGTACCAAATGGCTTTCCATTTTTAACACGCCGTAGTTCTTATTACATAGCAATAAGTATGACAGCGCCGTAATACACGGGAGAACTGATAAGGCTCGCTCGAGATCGCGTTCGAAACAGGCGGTAACGCGTACCCTGAATGAACTCTTATTACAGTACAGTAAGTGTTAGATTTACGCGGTAAAGACTGATGCCATCCACCTGTGTCGCATCCTTTGACCTCAAAGAAATCTCCCGCGTAAAGATCACTTACCTAATTTCATTCAGATCATCTGAGCTATCTTTTTGATTATCTTTTCTCGATCTGTAAGAAAATAATCACATTTTTAGTTGAATATTATATCTAAGTAGGTACATAGTTTATGATGATATTGAAGAAAGAAATAATATTACCTATATAAATAGCATCAAAATGTACCTACCTGTAGGTAGTATATAATGATATTTGTGTATTCAAACGTTGTAAAATATTCTTACATACTGATAAAATCCGAGTGAGTGCGAATTTGAAGCATGTTTCAAGTCAGTAGCTTTATTCATCGCAGATAGGTACTTGTACCTACTACTTTTACGATATATCAGTGATCGCAGAGAGATTGTACTTGTATGTGATAATAAGATAATTACTAAGACGTACTAGACAGACAGATCATGAGTATGAGGGTTCTTTTGAAAAATTTGGAGTGCAGAACCCTGAGAAAGGAGCTACATTTTTTATAACATAGTGAAAGGGAAGGTAGGTACTTACCGCTTCGCAACTCTCATATCTTTTAATTGATAAGCTCTCTTTCTTTTAACAACATAAATTTTGTTCCTCTTGTTTCCCATTTTTTTTATGATATCGCAGTATGTATTTGAATATGTAATACTTAGTTACTAACGAATGGGTTAGTATTCTCCGCTGAGCAAGTAAAATAGTATTCTCGTCCCGTGTCTAGGTGCGCATGCGTGATAAGAAAACGGTCATAGGTCCGACGCTGACAACGCAACGAGCAATACTGACAAATTGACGGCGAGCGTTGCTATATATCTCGACGCGTAGTGCTTATAAAGTTTAAAATCGAGTGCAACCTTTGAGCGTGCTTCGACTCAGAACTAAAGGACGTAAGTCTCAAAACTAATTTCGTCTATTTACTGAATAATATTTGATGTACGACATTTTTGGTCTGTCTGTACATAATAAACCATGTTTTCGTGTTATAGCAGTAATTTCAGACATAAAACTCAAGCCGCTTGGACATAAAACGTATTCACACCTTAAAAAGGCGTCTATTTCGAAAATAAAAGCTATCGAGTGAAATTTGTCCAATTAGGTAACGGCTATGTCTATCGAAAGATAAAGGTCTGAAAAAACATGCGTTAAAGTTTTATATTCATCAAATCAGTAGTTGGCTTAGGATGTTTTAGCAAAAACCGTTGAAAAATAAAAGGTGGCCCCTTAATGCGCAAAGTAGATTCGCCAAACTGCACGGAATGTGGAGTAATAGAAGATTTGTCTTGTTGATGGAGTGTGTCACGAGTCAGGACGGAGTCTCGAAGAAGACAAATTTATAACAATTGTATATTTAATAATATCCGTGTATGTAACCTTGTATTGTCTGACCCTATGTTCGAAAGGGTACGGTACTACGGTATTTTTCACGGCGTTTCAAGCCGAAAGCCGGTCTAGTGTATTAGAATAATATATTAAGATGTCTATGGTTAGGTCACTGTGAAAAATATGCTAAAATATGCCAAATAATTTGAATAAGCTTCTATAAGCGAGGGAAAGTCAATTTTCTACTGACTTCTCTTTGGGCTCAATAGCTTTTTGTGCTTAGTGCTTAAAATACATTTTTTTAGAAAGTTTAATACTTACAATATACTTTCGTCGAATCATTGTCAACAGGTTTTATAGCCACTGCATGAAATCTGCCATTTGCTCCCATGCTATCCCACTCTGGCTTGGATAGCTTTGATTATACTTTGGAGGCATGTTTCTTGACAAAAAAAAAACAAAAAATGTATTCACCCTAATAAGTACACCAATTGTCACTGCTAACTCACAGAAAAAAAATTGCTTTCATTTCACATTAATATTAAAACGTAACTAACGTAACAGAACAAACAGGTGTAAAGAGTGTGAGACGAGACAGAACAAACAGGTGTAAAGAGTGTGAGACGAGACAGAACAAACAGGTGTAAAGACTGTGAGACGAGACAAAACAAACGCTCTTTGTCCCATAGCACAGAGAATACTCGCCCGAAATTAGGGTTATTATCATGATATTGAGGTAGGTAGGGAAATTTATAAAGCTATCGATGTCGATTTTTATTAGAAGAAATATTGTGATTTACATTCTTTTCATGTTTTATAAAAATGCGCTAAACAAATATGCTATATGCTAAAAGCTAAAAAAATATGCTGAACAAGAAGAAAATATGCCAAACTTAGCATAAAGAGAGAGAGAAAAAGATTGCGGTCTAACTGTCAAAAGATGTCCGTATTTTCCACAAACATCCAATATTTATATATTGGATGTCTGTGGAATTTTTGGATTTTCCTAGATAGAAAACTTTTGCAAGGTTTTCAGTTTGTATACAATAAGCAAATAAAACGACAATTTATAATCATTGGAATAAGAGCGAGATAAGAAGCAATAATTTTAAAATATGCAAGAATTTATGTGCTCAATTCGGAATTTGAAACATATTTATTTTTCTATCTTATTAACTTATTAGTTGGCTTAGAGTATACATATAGCTTGCTTATGTATACTCTAAGTTAGTTGGCTTGGCAATTAGGCTGAGAACCTCTATAAGAGTTCAGTGACTTACAGTGAGGGCGGTTATGAAACCTCCTAAACCCTAATTTTCCACAAAAACACTCACCATCAGTCACGCAGGGCTACGTTCACGCCAGGTACCATTCTATATCTTTGGTTCACGCAACACGGGTTCTAATGTTATCTCTGTCACACGCTTTGAAAATTGTACGCGATCCTGCTGTCAGTGTCGAAACCTGACGAAAATGTTAATTTATGAACGGCTACCAGCACGCACGAATGTGACCGAATATTGATGTGTTCTCGTCTCGATGTGTCTTTCCATTTTGTTCTTTTCGTAGAGTAATCTATAGGTATGAATAGAGAGCAAACATACCCTTTGGTTTTTCTTGGTTGAAACCGCCTCCTAGATGTTGCCATTGCGTTGAATAAAGAAACCCAAACTAACGTCCGCTTGAAACAACATCGTTTTGATATTGAATAAATAGGTAGGTACCGTCCCCTTGTCCGTATTCCCTACCATTCATAAGATGAAGAGAGAATCTTTCTAGTCATCATTTCATCTCGGAACCTTAATATTTTGGAAATTCCACTTTTTTGTATTTCATGTTGTAATAGTGGAAATACTCTGAACCGCTAACTAAGTAAGGTAACATTTTATTTATAGAGTCAAATTCATACTGAAGACTTGATAAGTGCTCAGTATCAAGGTTAAATGACCTTTTTTGTGAAAATCGTAAATTATTCTTTTCGTGTTCCCTACAAACGCAGAGCCGAGTCAATTACTACGAGACATCAATAATTTATTTTATCTAACCTCTTAACGTAAAATCCTCATTGCGAACTCAAAACTACTGACATAATTAAAAATATTTTTCATAGACGTCTCTAAAAAATTTGAAAAATAAATTATAGTTTAAGTCTCCGAACAACTTAGTGCTATAAAATAACTTTTTCTGAGATTACAGTACATGTGATACTATAGTATGTTCGAGTTATCATGATATGGGTGGCAGTTCAAAGTTGACAGCTATAGTTATGTGCCCTAACGAAATAGAATCTATTTTTTTAAGTATCGAGAACGTTAACAAGGGCTATCAAATCGATTTTTTATTTGATTGATCTTTGATTATACAAACTATAGGTACTTTTGTTAATTTCTAAATTAATTAAATTAAACGAACCAATAACTCCCGAGCTTGAGAGTTCAAAGATTTTTTTTTGTTTTTCACGCCATTTCACCAAATAAAAACAACAATAACAAAACAAAAATCAACAAAAACTGTAACAAACGTCAAAACAAATGGCACGTAAAGCAACTGCAACAAAAACAACAACCGCATAGAAGATGAACTCATACTGACGCGATCCTTTAGGATGGCCACACCGATTCATTGATGTATTTTCGATTATGTAGTGTCAGTACCTATGGGTTAACCGATCCACGCATCAAGTAGCAAAACGACATTATTCTTTTCTGAATCTTTTTTTGTTACATTTAACGAATACACTGTGATTATTGTTTCGATTTATAGATAAATAATTTATTGTTTAATTGCAATAATGTTAAACATTCTTTCTAAAACCTAATACTTTTGTACTTGGATGTATGTAGTATGGTGTGAGTATTATACGTGAAACGGAAAATTACGAATTGTCACCCATATCATGATAACTCGAACATACTATAACTAGGAAAGCAAAGGGAACTTAGCCCACGCAGCCATGTCTGAGGTTTAATATCAAATACCAATGAGGTTTTTATCTAATGTTCTCCAATACTTACAAAATAGTAACGAGGTTACAGTTCAAAATTTTCGGCCAGGTATTGTCTATGGCTTACGGCGCGTTGGACTCGGTCTGTAAATGGATGAACTGTTTGTTGCGACATAGCTTTCGAGGAAATTTATTTATTACTTACAGTTGTTTTATGGGTCAAAATAATTATTTTGCCCTAAAATTACTGACAGCACGGATAGTGATGAATGATATAAAAATGTCATAAAAAACTTCTATAACATATACAGTAAAATATTAAAAAAAGCCGTAAGAAAATCCAAAAGGTTGGACTACATAAGACGTATGGCTAATACAGACAATAAAACAAAAACAATGTGGAAAATTATTAATGAAAAAACTAAAAAAATAAAACAGAGAATATTAAAAAGTACAAAATTAAATTTTGGAGACCAAGTCATCGAAAACCCAGAAAATGTTGCAAATATATTTAATGACTACTTTCTGAACGTAGGCAAATGTACAGAACCAACTGAACAAAGCGGACGGCCTGTTATGCAACCAACCGCGACTTCGATGTATCTTAGACCTGTAGATGAAAGCGAAGTATGTAAAATTATAAAAAATCTCAAAAATAAACACAGTTCAGGAATAGATGAAATACCTCCAATATTATTAAAAAAGTGCTTAGATGAATTTGCTGTCCCACTTACCATCCTAATTAATAAAAGTTTTGAAGAAGGAATATTTCCCGACCGACTGAAAATAGCCATTGTAAAACCAGTTCACAAGAAAGGCGACCTACCCTCTACTCCCGAGCACTACCGACCAATAGCCATATTACCTTCATTTTCAAAGGTTTTTGAGAAAGCGAAGTCAAACCAAATCTATAAATTCTTCGAAAAATATAAAGTTTTTGATGAAAGCCAAAACGGTTTTAGGAAAGCAAGATCCACTACAATAGCTGTCTATAAATATATCCAAACTGCACTTAAGTATATAAATGATAAAAAATACGCTCTGGGAATACTTATTGATTTAACAAAAGCCTACGATAAAGTTTCATACAAAATATTATTGAGCAAATTATATGGCTCAGGCATTCGTGGACCAGCCTACTACTGGTTTAAGTCATATCTTGAAAAAAGAACGCAGTTAGTCCAAATTGAAAACTATAATGCAAAAACGCACGAATTAAAATCAATCAATTCTGAATTAAAACCACAAACCTGCTCGATACCACAGGGAAGCGTACTGGGTTGTGTCCTATTCTTAATTTATATAAACGACCTACCAAAAATTTTGAATACGGAAATTACAAGTGTACTTTTTGCTGATGATATCTCATTACTAATAAAATGTGAAAATAGTAAATCTGCTACCAACATTCTAAAAGACACTTTAACAACAGTAAAGACATGGCTAAATGAACATAATTTAAATATTAACTTGAAAAAAACCAAAATGATGCATTTCAGGCCTTATCAAAAGCCCCCGCTACAACTTAATCTAGAATTTGATAACAATAAAATAGAGACTGTAAACACCTTCAACCTATTAGGAATAAATCTTGATACCCACTTAAACTTTAAGAGTCATATTGAGAAAATAAAATCAAAACTATCGAAGTTTACTTTTGCACTGAGTGAAATAGAACATAGTACAAACACGCAAACTGCACTATCAGCATACTATGCCTATGCCTATTCGTGGCTCCGTTATGGCATAATGCTGTGGGGTAATAGTGTAGATGCGAAAGAATTGTTTATAAAACAAAAACGCTGTGTGCGTATACTCGCTCACATAAAAGAAACCGAGAGCTGCAAAACATTTTTCAAAAAATTTCAATTATTAACATTACCTTGTATATATTTTTTTGATATAAGTATATTTGTTTTTAAAAACAAGAACCTATTTCCACAAATTAAAGATACGCATTCAATTAATACCCGGCACAAAGATAAATTATATTTGCCCCCGTCGCGAATAAAAATGTTAAATTGTAGTCCCTATTATATGGCAGTTAAAATATTTAATAAATTACCAACTACTATAAAGACCACACAAAATGAATCCGCGTTTATAAAAACATTGAAACAATATTTAGTAGAAGGGTGCTTCTACACAGTAGAAAGTTTTCTGTCTGATGAAAAATAATGTGATATGGCTTTCTGATCTCTTACCTTTTAAGTACTGTTTAAGTTAGTTAAGTTTACTGTTTATGCAAACATTTTGTAAAAGATTATTAGATTTCAAGACACTGTGAAATATTATAGCAGTGAAAAAGAATTGTGTAATAATATATAGTATAAGTAGTGTTGCTGTACCTGATAAGGGTAGCTAAGTTATTAAGTTCTTATAAAATTGTAACATCTGTGTACACTTAGTTGCAATAAATATTTTGAGATTGAGATTGAGATTGAGATATTTGACTCCACCTGACATTCTGGCAATAACGACGGAAATTACGAACACTTTCAGAACAAGCTTTTACAAGAATAATCAAAAATGGCTGACGACAAATTTACAAAAATTATGAAAACAGGTTAGTAGGCATGAGTTTAGATAAAGTAGTGTATGAAACTATGCATAACTGGGTATTAAAATACTCGTGTTCTATTAATTTACATGGTTGGGGGGGGGCTCAAAGTGAGGTCGTTTTGTATGGGATTTTTATAATACGGTCACTCACTGACTGATTGACATGGTTGTTTTAGTGGAAGGCGTGGTTTGACAGTAAAGTGTTGTAAGGGGGGTTGTAGTCGACTATTATTTTAGTCCCAACAAAATCTGACATTTGCCATTTTCCATGGTTGGGGGGGGCTTAAAGTGAGGTCGTTTGTATGGTTTTTTTTTCGAATCTATTACTGTCTAACCGAGCTGGCAAAGCCAGCGAGGTCTAACCGTCTAACCATAGAAAAAAATTGACTTTGACATTTTCGGTAGTATCCATGGATTTTTTTTTAGCATTTTCTCTAATTTCTGTTCCCGTTGTGATATTTTTATGGGAAAAAAATCATACTGGTGGCGTGGCAAGGTGGCGAGATTGGAGGTCGAGCCAGCGAGTAGTATCCCTGGTAAAAACTTTGACATTTCCACTAATTTGACTTTTTTTTTCATTTTCTCTAATATCTGTTCCCTTTGAGATATATCTATGGGAAAAAATTCATACGGGTGGCTTGGCGAGTAGTATCCATGGAAAAAACATTGACATTTCCATTAAATCCTGTTACCGTTGAGATAATTGAACGGGAAAAATTTCCTTCTAGATAGTGGGTCGAGTCTAAGTTTTTTGGATCTCAAAATTTTTGGAACCCCCTCATTTGGACACCGGGGTTCCAAAAAAAAAGTGATACGGTCACTGACTGACTGACTCATTGACATGGTTGTTTTAGTGAAAGCAGGGGTTTGACATTAAAGTGATGTAGAGGGGGAGGGGGGGGGGTTGTAGTCGACTATTATGCAAGTCCCAATAAAATCTGACATTTAACGTTTTTTTTTAATTGCTACATCATTTCTACAGTGGCTGATGGTAGCGCTTCCGGGTTTCGACTCGAATGACGGGTATCACGGGCACTTTCCGACAAATGACAAATTTTGACATTTGACAGCTGTCAAAAGATGTCAATCACATTTATTCAACAGATTGCCTTGAAACTCTGTTTCTACACGTTTTTAAGGTAGCTGTTTGTGTTCCAATAAGCGAGGCCGAAAGCCGAGTCGGTTTCACTCGTCCGGAGGAAGCGAGCACGAAGGCGCACATATACACGACGTATCAAGTTCAGCAGGACGAACGAATGGTCGAATATCAACTTTTACAATTATTATTTTTACCACATACTCCAACCGATGACTGTTTTTGACACTTGACACACATCTCAATTTCTGTGAATCACGGATTTTCTACCGATTGACTTAAAACTCAATGTATAAAAGTCCAACTCCCTCCACACCACACCATACATACACACACAAAAAAAACAGGTTTTAATTCAAACAAGGCACAACATAAGGCTTTAGTACTGACATAATTGACATTACATTTGAGTGTAAATATAATAATCATAATTATGTAAATAGTTAATTAAATGTCATGCATGTCCTATCTTTTGCAATGCCGACAAGGTCGAATATGCATGTGCCTACTATTTATTAACACCAACAATACCTACTCATATTTAGCAATTAAAATTTATGATTTAATATATCTCGCGGGCTGCTTGCAGCCCGCGCACTGCGCAAATACTAGTTTAACCTTATAAATAAAATAAAATAAAAATATTGGGCTGCATCTTTTGATTCGAAGTTCTACAAAATGTATGAAAGAAAAAAAAACTTATTTTTGTAGTATAAGATCGTATGCAATTCATCAACTCAAAATTCTTTTCTGTTCCAAGATAGTACGAAGTAAAAATCTGATGAAAATGCCTCAAATGAGATATTCTGTGAATTAACGCAGTTTTAATTAAATTTTAGACATGATAATTTACCTACGCATATTTTTCTATGTTTTTTATGACATACATTGAGCTATAATTAACAAAAATACAAAAAACTAACTAAGAAAAAGAAAAACCAAAATATAAAACATATATATTTTTGTATATACGAAATATATTTCGTAACTTTCAGTCAAATGCGGATACGTGGTCCAATATATATTTTTTTATTTGGTCTCTATAGATCTATTCAAAGATAATTGAAAGAAAATTGAAAAATGTGGATTTTTGAGACACCCTAGTGCACATTAATACTAGTGACGGGAAAAAGATTTCAAAATACATTGCATTATATATTTTAATTGTGTATTTGATCAACATCATATTAGAAATCATAAATACTGAACATAACTTGAGTAGACCCTTACGGAATTAATAATATTTAATGTTTATTTAAACGGGGCGCATGAATTAAAAAGTAATGATCCTGTTGGTCTCTCAATGCAAGTGGTCCATCTATAACAAAGTAGCTTTTAAAAAACTTTTTGAGACATAGAATCGTTTATACATTGTTCAACATCAGGCTTTTGACTTGTTTGTCGAACTTCCTGCAAAGAAAACAACACTTTTATTTTAGACTTAACATTAGTGTGTGAGGGGCCTCAAACTTTGTATTGGTAATCTTTACTGAAAATCTGGACAAGGTATCTGAAAGATAGAACAAAGCAGCAGTCGATATTTAAAAAAACTTTAAAACTGTTAAATAATAACTACGATCAAATTCGTTCATCGAACTATCCAATGGTTCATAGAAAATTCCTTTGCTGATTATAAGATCTAGAACGACTGATGATACCAATCAAGGACCCCAAAACAGAGTTTTTGGATCTTACATACGAAGAAGTTTTTTTTTATGCTAACATAAAATTAATATAATAGACCAATTTAATGATTCTATTTACTTACGTGGAAGTTATTTGATCTCCCGGCAAATGAAACGGATTGCAAATGGCATCAGCGTATAAAGCGTGGAGTCTTCGTAATGCTGTTCTAACTTCGGCATCTTTAATATTGTTTCCACTGGGAGATGCGGAATTTGTAACCAATACCAGCTTGATTCTTGTATTTGTTACATATCCATAACTAAAAAAAAATTACAAATAAATTAGGGTTAGTGTCCATATAACGAATAAAATTTTTAGCTGGTTGATTGGTTAAGTCCATACATTTTATGAGTATCTGTAGAATAGAGGAGCCCTAAATACAAGTCCCTCAAATCAGTTCTCGCTACATTGGAACTGGAGCCAGTAGCATTTGTGGTTGCAAGCCTCTCTTCTAAAGCATCTAGGGCTGTGTGAACAAGCCACTGACGGGAAAGTTCGTTATCAGTGCTTGTATCATTTCCTATGCCACCGATGTACAAAGGAGAGTTCTGAAACAAAAACACAAAATTTTCAATTTCCCACATTTTGGGGTATTTTTTTTGTGAGGTCTTCATCTTCAATGCAAGGCTGAAATGTTTTTAATATGAAGAAATATAACAGAAAATGTGAACAATTGAACATTATATGAAAACAAATTCATAACATCACGATCTATATTGTGTGGAGGTTTTAAAGTGCTAGAATGCAAGAAAACTTACATCTTTTCCTATAACTGCGACGCAGACGGCCATATTGAAGATAATCCATCCACCTACTGCCAACATGACAACAAAATTGTTGTTGTGATGTGACAGTAGTTTCGTTTGTTTGACAGAAGGAGCCGTATTTGGATTTGGGGAAAATGTTGTGCGAAATGAACAAAATAGAAGATTTTATAAAGTTTGTTTTAAAACCGTGATTGACCAATACCTACTCGTACATCATAGCTGTTGTCATACATACTGCAATGGTGGAGAACGCTGACAATCAAGAAGATCAAGAGCTTATTTTTGAGATCGACGAAAAAGGCAGCAGCATGCTCGTTCGCTCAATCGAAGCGAACCAGCGAGCTTATCTCCGCTTCACTAACCGGACGTACCGGCCCTTGAACGTGTGGTGGCGGGACTACCGCGGCAGGAAGCAGTTCTACGCGCGGGTAGAGCCAGGCAGGTCGCATGATATCAACTCATATATAACCCATCCGTGGGAGTTCACAGACTCTGATACGAAGGAGCACTATGTGGCTAACAGCAAGATCATTTTCCGACCGCCTCCGAACGTAGGTGGCATGCAGTATAGGACAAACTGGAATGTGACACTTCCTGGTGTAAGAACACTCCGTCGTTCAGCTCTATTGACTCTAGCTCAAGTGCTGCCAAATGAATTTTCAGTTCAGGAGCTTGGTTTGCCCCGGATGTTGGCTACGGAGCTCCAAGAGCTGATTGCTTCGCTCCGTCGGCCGCCTGCAGCTGTACAGGTTTGATGGATCATTGACTGTCTAAATGTAAGGAAGATTTACTTAGTATTCACCTGTGGTGTCAGATATGATTTGATGTTTCTTATGACATACTTCCTTATGGGTTTTTTGCTGACATGCTTATAGCTATAATTGAGTTTTAGATACTTTATTTTTATTTCTCTTGTTCCTTGGTGAATTGGAAAACAGATAACATTTTTTTCCTTTTCATTTCTCTTATTTTATGAAAACAATGAATCCATAAAACCTAAACAAGTCTATCTAAAATAGTCCCTAACAATAAATTGTGTGGAAAATAATAATTTATTCTTTTTTTAATCTTACTATATTGGTAGTTTATCATTGAAAGTCTTAAGAATTCTGGAGAAAACATTAAACTTTTATTTGTTGAAACATAATTTATAAGATTTTACAGAAATAAATGGTCCCCTATGCTGGTTTTGCTATTAGACTAATTGAATGGGTGGATTTAGGCATTATATCTATTTATAATTTATTTATCTATCAACTTATTTATTAATTGCATTATGTATATATAATATTATTACTCCTATATTTCTTTATTTTATGGGAATGTATTACTAAGAATCAGTAAATTGGCATTCAGTATATTTAACCAAATTGAAAAGAACTTTTTCGAAAGACTGATAATTTGGGGTTAACTAAATGTTTGATCGAAAATAATGTCATTTTATAGTTTAACTGTGATACAATTTTGATATATTATTTTTGACTTTTTATATAAATACCTAAGGTGTAATATTATTTACTATTTATACAATAAAAACTTAAGGTTTTAACCCTGAGCTTATATAATGCTGTAACTCGATTATTATTAGGTAATTAATAATAAGCAAGTGTATAATCAACAAACTAATGGTTATTATTAGTTTAAATATAAAAACTTAGCATGGAAAAACCCATACACCAAATAATGATCATTAGTTCGTTGATAACAGAATAAAAAAAGGGACGTCGCCACTAAGCAACAACTGGAGCATAGCAATGGGGACGTTTAAAAGTGTGTGATTAGATTTACTATGGAACTAGGCTTATGATGTGAATGTGTGCGTGCCGGGCTCGGGCTGTGTACGCGGGTAGGCTTACTATGGGTGGTTCAGTTTTTGGTTGGCGAAACTCTTCCGACTTATTTTGTACTTCTATGGTTGACATGAATAATTTTTTGGAATATACTGTGAACGGGTTTAACCGCGGAAATATGTCCATGGCTCTTTTCAGTATTTCCTTCAATAAAGCGAATGGTATTTTAAACTTAAAATGTTATCTTTTTACTGCATTGCTCAAAAAAAACTAAAAATTCAATTATACGTAGTTGCATTTATTTGTTTGGTTGAAAAACTGATGCACTCAGAGTAAGCCTACTCGCGTGCATGTACGAGCCCGGCACGCACACATTCACATCTCATAGTAAGTGTAATTCCGTAGTAAATCCACGCACACACTTGAAAACTTCAGTTGTTTCTTAGCGGCGACTCCGGTCCTTTTTTTTCTTATATGGGTAAACCTATAATGTTATCTTTTAACTGCATTGTGTAAAAACAAATAAGCATTCAATTAGTTGCATTTATTTGTTTGGCTAATCTAAGTATATTTACCATTTCTGACCCAAGGATACTAGTTTTGATTATTTTGTTTTAATAAATGTGCCATAATTTCGTATTTATAAATAATACATAGGTTAAGTTTCTTAGAACGTAAGGGAATGTTTGGTATTATTAAGAGAAGAAACAATAAATATGTTAAAAAAAAAAAATTCTTTTCTAACTTTTCTTCCAATCCGATTCACACTTACATACAATTCATTCAAATTCAATCTATTCTTTGTGCACTTAAGAGTACAATAACATTAAGTAATAGACCAGCAATTCCCAAAGTGTGAATCGCAAGCAGATGTTTAAAGGGTCATAAAAAAAATGGAAAACAGGGGGTCTACTCCGAAGTGGAAAAATTGGATCGAGTATCAGTCGGTCGTATATCCATTTCTATCACACTCCGAATGCGTGCGTCAGAGATGGACAGGCACAATCTTCACACTTAAATTACTAGGTACTCGTTTCAGTTTGAAATAACGAATAATAAAACATGTAAGTAAATTTAATATGTATGTTAATTAAACAATTACTATCCTTCACCTCTCTAAGCCTATTGCGGGCTCTGAATCTCATCTTTTGTTTTATGTGGGTCGCGACTGAAGTTTGGGAACCACGGTATTAGACTAAGGACGCACCGTAGGTAACGTTACGTAATAGAGTAACAAGTTATGGTAAATACGTAGTAGTATAGAAAAAACAAGGTTGACTAGCCGCAACCTACGTTTTTTCGGTCCGCAAAAATAACGCATTTTTGGCAAAAAAAATACTTTTGCAAGTCCCTTAAAGATAGGGTTTTTACGTCCTATGCTGGTACTGGTACTGACGCAAGTCAGCCTGATTTAAGCGAAAATCGAATTTGTTTGGACTGATCAAACTTTCTTGGACACTGAGTGGATTAATCGATCTTCGATTAAATTGATATTCCTTTTGGAAGTTGGAGCCTGGGTGTCGATTTCAAATTGAATATATAGGTAGAATAATCATATCCTAAAAACGACGTTGAATGGAATTTTTCAAATACAACGGTCTACTATTAACTCAGGCTGACTCACGTTTGGTTGAAAAAAAAAACCCAAAACAGTGCATCCTTCCTGTGATGACATATGGCGCTGAGACGTGGTCTCTTACAAAGGGCCTGATCCACCGATTTAAGGTCGCTCAGCGACCTATGGAGCGGGCTATGCTTGGGGTATCTCTGATGGATAGAATTCGAAACGAGGAGGTCCGTCGGAGATCGAAAGTAACCGACATAGCCTGCAGAATCAGTAAGTTGAAGTGGCAGTGGGCAGGCCATATTTATCGCTGACATGATGGCCGTTGGGGCCGAAAGGCTCTAGAATGGAGACCACGTACAGCAAAGCGTAGTGTAGGCAGACCTCGTGCCCGCTGGACCGACGACCTGAAGGACGTTGCGGGGGGCGGCTGGATGAGGAGGACGGAGGACCGACATGAGTGGCGAAATTTGGGAAAGGCCTATGTCCAGCAGTGGACGAACACGGGCTGATGGATGGACTCACGTTTTAGTATCAGTATAGGACGCGCTAAACCTGTTTTTTTTAAGCACCTTTGATTTTGTCGATCGAACATACTAGGTCCTACTCGACTTTATGAACAATTTCGATGTAGTAGGTATTTGCGTACTGTGCTAAACGCTCCAGGTTGTGCCCTGCCAAGCCAACCCTGTATATTTTGATGTAGTTTTTTTCTACACCGCAACTACAAAGTATTTGCCATATCTTGTTACTCGATGACGTAACTTCACCTACAGTGCGCCCTTAAGTCTATTATAGCATACTATTGCAATAGTGAGCATTTATTTTGGTCCATAAAGAGAAAGATAAATTAGTGTCTCTGTTGCGTTTTTCGTATATTTCCTCATCCTTCGTTCAATGTTTATTTAGATGTTGAATTTTCCTAACGAAAATACAAATAAATCAAATAGTGTATGTACGCAGTATCCCGTAGCCGTAGTCCCTGTTATATTTATTTGTAGCAGAGCGTGGTTACGATGCACGGATGTGGAATGAGAAGTGAGATGTGGGTTTTATTATGGATTGATTGAGATAACACATAGGTACAGCACAGTTAATATTTCCGTTTTATTTTGCACAATTTTCAGTATTTACACGTTGACACTTTAAAAGAGAGAGATGACAAGTGATAATAATTTAGATAGACTTTCAACCATAAGTTTTCATTCTAGTGTCATGCAACCTTATTACTTTCCCTCACTAGCAGGAAATACTTTGCAGCCCCAAGTCAGCTCTGATTTTTACCAGTCTGGGTTTAGGAACTGCCTTTGTCAAAAGATCAGCTAACTGTTCAGCAGAGCTTGTTTTTTGAACGTTGATAAGTTCTTCTTGCACTGTCTCCCGAACGAAGAAATGTCGTACTCGGATATGTTTAGTCCGCTTGTGGAATTCGGGGTTATATGCAAGACGTATAGCAGCTTCATTATCTACCTTCAATATAGGTATTCCTTCCAGGACCGTTAATGAACTGAATATCCTTTGAAGCCACACTAGCTCACGTGCGCCTTCGCTTGCGGCTACAATCTCTGCTTCCGTTGTTGAGATTGCAACAGATGGTTGTCGTTGACTCAGCCATGAAACGGCACCTTGAGCAAACAAACAAATAACTCCTGTAGTGGAGCGTCCAGTCTGGTCATCACCGGCGTGATCTGCATCACTATAGCCATCTATTTTTCCACTGGTAATATTTGCGTTGTACATAATGCCGTAGGATACTGTTCCTTTTAGATAACGAAATATCCTTTTGACTCTTAACCAATCCGCTTCTGTTGGATTCTCCAACTTTCTTGATACTACCCCAACAGCATAAGCTATGTCGGGGCGTGTACCCGTCATGAGGTACGCGAGAGCACCTACAGCCTCACGATATGGGAATTTCTTCTCTTTAGGGACTCGATCTTCGACTTTCCCTGATTCTGAAGTCGGATTCCGGTCGATAGGCGTTGAGACTGGATTGCATTCTGACATACCGAAACGTTCTAAAATCTTTCTCGTGTACGACTCTTGGTTAATGAAAATAGAACCATCTTTCGAACGTGCAATTTCCAGACCTAGATAGTAGGATGCTTCCTTAGTCGTAATTTTAATCTTATCTCCCAATTCCTTGAAGAATTGGTTTGCTAGTTCTTCATCTGTTGTAGCCACGAGTCCGTCATCTACGTATAATGTGATCAGAATCTTCTTATCTCCCACATTCTTCGTAAATAAACAGCAGTCGGCCTCATTCTGAACGAAACCTTGGCTTAGCAGTATGTCTTCAAAACAAGAGTTCCAACATCGAGGGGCTTGTTTTAATCCATAAAGGCTTCGTTTTAGATGATAGACTTTGGTTGTGCCATCGCTGAATCCTTCTGGCTGCTTCATATAGATCTCTTCTTTTAGCTTGCCATTCAGAAATGCAGTTGACACATCAAATTGTGTGACATGCAATTTTTCTTCAGCACTGACACTTAACAAGGCTCTGATAGTTGCCATTCTCGCAACAGGACTGTAAGTTTGTTCGTAATCTATTCCTTTTATTTGTTTGAACCCTTTTACTACCAGCCTGGCCTTATATTTGTCAATAGTTCCATCTGGGTTGCGCTTAATTCTAAAAATCCATTTGCATGGAAGCGCCTTTCGATTGGAAGGTAGCTCACACAATGTCCAGACATCATTGTCTTTCAGAGACTTTAGTTCACTTCTCATGGCTTTCTGCCATTCAACACCGTCATGTCTCTTAATTGCTTCTTCGTATGTTACCGGGAAATCGTCAGAGCTGACGATGCATACGTAGTCTTCAAACTTCTTAGGACGTGCGGTATTTTGTCGGTCTCTTAAATAATATCGAGAATCCGCTTCTTGCAGGGGCTCAATTACTTCTAATCGCTCATGTGCGTCGACAAACTCATCGTCACTATCATTATTTGACGATGCCTTACACGCCAGAACAGAATGGCTGTAGTGAGCGAGAAAACCGCACTTTGGTAGAAGCTGCCAGATCGATAATGTATGCAAGAAGGGAAATGCCACAAGTACTCTGGGCTGAATTGATCAATACAACTGCTTATGTACTCAACAGGACAGGTCCCACTAGAGTGGAGGACAAGGTGCCTTACGAGCTATGGCATGACAAGAAACCCAAGATTAGTCATCTCAAGATAATCGGGAGTGAATGCTATGCCCATATTCCCAAACAAAAGCGGAATAAAATGAGTAAGAAAGCTATTACGGGCATTCTTATAGGCTACGAGAATGATGATGGTTATCGTGTCTGGGATGGTCACAAGACATTGAGGTCTAGGGATCTTACTTTCAAAACTGACGTCGAATTTAAGATTACCACAAATTTCCCTATTTATTCAGAGGGAGAAACAGGCATAAACGATAATGAAAATGTTCCCATACAAGAGCCAGACAATCCTGAACATGTTCTAGAGGGAGATATAACAAATGGAGAACAAGTTCAAGAGGATCAAGGTCCAACTATCAGAGCTGAGGGCAAATACAATAATGATAGTGACGATGAGTTTGTCGACGCACATGAGCGATTAGAAGTAATTGAGCCCCTGCAAGAAGCGGATTCTCGATATTATTTAAGAGACCGACAAAATACCGCACGTCCTAAGAAGTTTGAAGACTACGTATGCATCGTCAGCTCTGACGATTTCTGTAGTATCTTACGAACAGCCGCATTGTCGAATTCGCCTCCATTATCACTTAATAATGTTTTTATAGTATGGCCAGCATTTTTCGCTTCTTGTAGCATTTGCAGAAGTTTGTCTTTCACTTCCGACTTCTCTTTGATAAAATAAACAAATCGATAACTCGAATAGTCGTCCTTGAAAAGTACAAAGTACTGGTACTTCGAGATGCTTTTTGCAAAGGGACCACAAACATCGGTGTGTATCAGCTCTCCAGCTGCTGTTGCTCTTTCCCTTGTTCCAAACGGTTTTCTATGTGACTTTCCATATATGCAGCCTTCACACTTTACTTTTTCTGGACTTAGTTGAATGCCTAACTCACGCTTTACCACGCGAATGACATGTCTCTTGTCTTGATGAGCAAATCGTTCATGGTATAGCTGCAGCATATTCGAGCCTGTCACAGCATTGACTTCTATTGTCACTTGCTTTGTTGGAATGACTGTCTTCATATCCAACTTGTACAGTCCACCATGCGGGACTCTTCTCCCAACAACCCTAGTCGTGCCTGCTATGTCTAGTTTGCACTCTCTAGTCGTCGACATAAAGATGCTGTTCTGCATCTTATCTTGCGCTGCTAATGGCGAAAATAGATTTTTTGTTAGCGATGGTACTAACCACACATCGTTGAGGGTTATTTTCTCCTTGTGTTCACCGACATTTGATTCAACCACTACGGAACCCTTTCCCAACGCAGGTATGATAGTTCCGTCTGCCGTTGTTACGGTGTGATCTGAGTCAAATTCATGAAAAGCGTTGAAAACATTCCTCCTTACTGCAATGTGCGTTGTTGCTCCATTGTCGACATACCAGTTTTCTTGGTCTTGGATTTGACTGATTGAGCATGCATTTACCATCAACGAAATTTGTTGTACTTGTTTGGACTTCGACCCAGAAGATGAGGTGCTTGGTTTAGGTGGCCTCCCATCCTTAATCCACTTCTTACACTTGCGTACTCTATGTCCTTTTCCAGAACAATAGTTGCATATCAACTGGTCATCGTTCTTATGCGTATTTTGTCCATATATGGGCGTAGTCACTAGTGTTTCCTCTTGTGAGTTCTCTTGACTACCCAGATCTCTCTCAAATGTGCAGAGGTGACTCGTCAAACTATCGATAGTTCTTTCGGACTGCTTCAGCATTAGCCAGCTCGATTTGAAATTGAAGAATCTATCATCAAGTGTATCCAAAACTTTACAAATCAGAAGGAGTTCAGGTAGCTTCGCCGTTGTGTCAGTTTTTGATACTTCAACTTTTAAATCGTTCCATAAATTCTTTAACTTTGACATATGAGTAGGTATATCGTCCTCTTTGTTATGTTGCAGTCCAAAGAATTTTAGACACAGATTATAGGCTCTATCATCTGTTTGTCCATCAAAAAGTCTGTGGAGCTCTTGCCAAACCTCGTTTGCCGTTCTGTACCTCATAACTTTTTGTAGTGTTTCCTCTGTCATATTGGTGGTCAGCATCAGCAGAGCGCCGCTTTCAGTCCTCCTATACTTTGCCATTGCGGCGTTATAGGCGCTAGTCGCAGCGTCACCTCCTTCCGCAGCAAGTATTGGTCTTTGAAGTTTCCCTTGGACAGCATCTAAGGCACCTTCTGTACCTTCTAGCATTATAGAAATTTTGTACTTCCATGTTGACCAATTTTTCTTGCCTTCAAGTTTCCCAATATCTATTTTTGTTGAAAAATCCATTGTTACCCTATTCTCTTCTTCTTGTGGGGCACAGAACCTGTTATATTTATTTGTAGCAGAGCGTGGTTACGATGCACGGATGTGGAATGAGAAGTGAGATGTGGGTTTTATTATGGATTGATTGAGATAACACATAGGTACAGCACAGTTAATATTTCCGTTTTATTTTGCACAATTTTCAGTATTTACACGTTGACACTTTAAAAGAGAGAGATGACAAGTGATAATAATTTAGATAGACTTTCAACCATAAGTTTTCATTCTAGTGTCATGCAACCTTATTAGTCCCTATAATTTTAGATCGTATAAAGTAGGGACTCCTTAAGCTGAGTTTGAAAATACAATAAAACTGACAAAAGTAGGGTACAAAAATAATTTATTACAAAAAATAATAAACAAAAATTAAGTATTGTAAATCACAAGGTACAGGTGGCTAAAATAATATATTATGGCATACAAATACGAATGTGTATCTTGGTTGACATGTCCATATACATACTGTGCTGTAATTTTATAATTTAGGCAACTCTATCACTAAACTATCGATAAAAAGTGTAATAGCCCGTTTACCTTTATGCGATGATGAATACAGACACTAAATCAGTTTCGAGTCCACTTAGATACGCTAATTAGTTGCAGTAGATAACTAGACTGACAGCCTTTACTGAATTCATCAACATCTAAAGCGGGCTTAATATTTCACAAGCTTTATGTAAGTTTCTGGACTGAAGGAATATATTAAAGGTTATCATATCACTCAATTCAGGCTATGCTCTATAATCGGGAGATTACAACATACAATTTCTAAATGCCTATGTGAAAATAAAACGATTTTTCCAATTTTCCTTGTCTCATCGAAAAAATAATGGCCAAAGAAAACTTATAAAATTAATATTTAAAATAGTTCCGAGTCACCATCTGGATTGCGGGCTATTAACTATTAGCTAATTAACTCAACTTTGTTAACAATGGTTTCTATGTAACAGTACAATAGAAACTTTTTACTGAGCATGTTTATGATTACAGTTAGAAAGATTGTTTAGCTATGGTTGTAGTAGTTACGTGATAAGATCCCGGGGTAACGCACACTAGAAATAGGTTCGTGTGCACGCACCACTACAACCGTAGCTAAACGGACTTAGAATATCTGTACTGACAATTCATAGAGAAAAGTAGTGAGTGACAACCGACCTCTTCCTTGTAAGTTTAATCAAAATGGAGATACTTTAAGTATCAGGCAGGACACACAGCACCAAAATAAATAAAAAGCGTATGTTATGTTTGTTAGGAGCTCTTAAACCTTAGCCCGCGTGAATGGTAACCTTATTTGTATTGTCAAATTTAATTTCTACAAGTCTAATAGTAATTATATTACTTTTAATTCAAATATAACAATTTTCTAGTCACCAAAGATACTTAAACACATTCCTATTTTCGTCTTGTGGCAAGTTATTCGGCGAATTTCATCTCTTTGTGAATATACGACACGATCGCTAGAGCACCGCCCGGAATGAAACGGATAAAGTTATCAGCGGTCAACGGTCCCAAAGCGAACATTCCCTTAGGAGTGTTCAACAGTTCATGGTTACTTTTGTCCACAGCTATCGGGTTCCCTCGACAGTCAACCGGTTTCTTTGGATCAATACCGAAGCCCAACCCGCTTGAATAAGGATTCTCTTCCTTGCACTGACACTTGATTTTAGACATTACAGCGTTGCTATAAGGAATGATTTGGCATTCACACTCTTGCTTATTGATTAAATTCTCCTTACTATCTACGTTATTGCACAAACATTTGATTTCATCATTCTGATTGCAGTCCGGAATGATGCACTTGGTTTCGTTGTTACCATTGATCTCTGTGTTCAGGTATCTCGATTTGCAACTCTGAATGCTCTGTCCTAAGACTGATTTTATGTAATGCCAGTGGTTTTTCAAGAAACATTTGCTGTCGTCTTCAATCTTTCTCTTCGAGGCATGCTTTTGTTCGGTACAACTTGAGCAAATTCCCTTGTCTGGGAAATCGATACAGTTTAAATCAAAATTGGTATGTAGGAAGAAGAGGTCAGGTTTTGAACCAATGAGCACAGCAATGAGAGAGACGGTTATATCAACTATTTCATTTGTGACGACGTTTAAGAGCTTGACTCTTCTCGGGCAGATGGCATCTTCGATGTCGGTGTCCTCAGGGCTGTGTTTGATGACATCGTTGTTGCTCTTCTCCGGTTTAACTTTGAGGATGACGTGTTCCGGGTATGGAATGTAGTTGTCGTACTTTACTGAATCGCCGTCGCACATCATTTTGTACACCTGAAAGAAATTGTAATAGATTTACTAACCAAGCCCTTAATTCTGGCACGTGCGCAAAAATTGCATAGGCAGATTGCGGGTGACTTTAAAAGGATTTTGTACACATATGTTGATTTTTTTGATTAAAAACATTCCTTATATTCTATAGCTTCTATTTGATGTGGTTTAGTCACTCTAATTTCCATCGCATGGCATCAAACTTTAAAGAAACATCGGGCGTCATGTAGCTGTAACGTGTTGTGTGCAAATTTTTTAACAATGCTTACCTGATGGTACTCCGGATACTGCGTGCTGTTAAGAGCGGTGAGGGCGGGCGCGGGGTCCCGATGAGCGAGAGCGACGGTCAGCCCGCGGGAGCGAGCGAGACAGACTGCGTCGGCTGCAGACACGCCGGAGCCTATGACCAGCACCACCGGGTTCGATGTGGGATCCGCTGGAATAGAAGTGGTTTTGTTTGTTATTACTTATACAACTACTCGACTGTGGAGGTACCACCATCTTCCTCGCAAATCCTCCCGAAGTTATTCGGGGGAGAGTAAGAGGACAGCTCTCAAACAGGCACAACCAGGTGGTCCACCATTGGCTGGGACCGACTGATGGCGTACGAGGGTTTCGGCACCACGTTCAAAAACCCGCCTGCCCAGAGTGTGTGAGTATGGGCATTTCTTCCAGGAGGACCGCCAAGAGTGGCAGAATCTTGGAGAGGCTTATTTCTAGCAGTGGACGAAACAACCTGATGGATGGATGTCTTATTCAAAGGTTCAAGTTTAGATATCAGCCGGGACCAACAGCTTTAGGTGCTTTCAGAGTCACGGAGAGACCCTGATATAAATTGACTGACCGTGCTAACCGTGGATCGTAACGTAACAGATCACACGGCTGAATGCTGCAACAGGCCCTTCGTTCATATCTTCATTTTAGGTCTCATTGACGACAAAAATCGTTTAGTATTACCAGCAAGTCACAGACACGTGGCACATTAGAAACAACACTTACATTGCTTCCGTTGTTCCAACGCCCTCACGGCGCGCTCTATATCGGCGAGGGAGTGCACGGCGCCGGGCAGCGCGGTGCCCAGGGTGTTGGGGCGGTCCGCGCCGCCGGACGCCAGCACGACCCTGCTACACCAGTACCGGAACCCGTGCCCTGATGTCTTGTCGTACCTGAGGAGGTGGGGATTTTTAATGATTTTGTTTAAAGATTGATCTTCCGATTTGGAGTGAACACGCCATGAATCCCCGAGGGAGTGTCAGAGGTGTTCTTAAGTGTAAAATGCAAGTCACTTCACACTTGGTACACCTGCTTTTCACCGACGATGAATACGTGATGGGTGGCGAGTGGCGAGCCTTACTTTGGGCATAAATGGACCAACCAACCGCTTAACGTGACTTCCGAAGTACGCAGACCGTACACAAATTAATTTACACCGCGGGGGGATTGAGCCCACGACCTCTGCGTTAGCAGGCAAGCACTCTACGTATCGGCCACAAAGATAAAATTGTAAATATAAATGAATAGAGAAACATCAAACTACACGTATATAGGTCAACCAAGAATATTCTCGGAGCTTAAACGGGGAGGGGAGCGCGGGGAAATAGCGCGCAGGTGCTGGCTAAATTCACATTCGCGTTTTTGATTGACGAGAATTGCTACCAAGTATAAAACAGCGCAGGTGGTAGAGCTGATGCCGGGCTCGACTATGGAGGTACCACCATCTTACTCGTAAACCCTTCCAAAGTAATTCGGGGGAGAGTAAGAGAACAGCTCTCAAATAGGCACAACCTAGTGACCCACCATTGCCTGGGACCGATTGATGGCGGCGGTTTATCCATCCCCAATCGCCGGGCCTTATATAAAACAGGCTGGTGACGGGCAGAAGCGTCACTGGTGTGAAGGTTTCGGCAGCAACCCGTTTCCCCAGCGTGTGTGAGTATGGGCATTTCTTTCAGGAGGACCGCTAAGAGTGGTGAAATCTTGGAAAGGCCTATGTCCAGCAGTGGGCGAACAAGGCCGATGAATGGATGGATAAACTCACCCAGTGACGCACCACCTCGCGTTGAGAGGGCACGTCGACGACCGGCACGGCTCGCCGGAGCAAGGCGGCGCCAGCGTCACGCCCGTCACTATCACACCGTTGCGGAAGTAACGCTGGAAATGTAAGCATTCAACATTTGATATACAAGTTATTTTTTATTTATTTTATTATGTACAGAAATCAACAGCGATACATAGCAGTTATAAAATAGATAACAAATTACTTAATATTAAGGCCAATAAGAGATTTCAATTTTGAATAAATTATACATACATGAGTTCTTAAACAGTAAAATGAACAAAACAAATACACAAAAACTTAACCTAACAAAATAAAGGGGGGGGGACTAAATTCGCTCAGTTGTCAATGTGGGGGTATTTTGAGAAAAGAAAGAAATTATGTTTAATTACCCTCACATCACATATAGGAATATTACAAAACAAATAAGACTAGGGTTACATTGGGATTGAGAATAATAACTAAAATAAAATAGAAGGGTAATATTTACTTCCACAACGAGACGAGAGTCACCTTATACTTATTAATTTATTATTTATTTTTTACTAATTCTATTGTGTTTTTTTTAAATATGAATATTGACTTGTAGAAGTGTACTTTATTGTATCCATTTTACGGAATAAATTATTTGAATTTGAACAGGTTCAGCATGCTGACACAGAAACTGGCAACACCTCTCGTTTCTATGACAGTTTAAGTTACCTGTAACTGGCACTGCTTGACGTATCTCCTGCAGTAGGCCGCCACGGACCGCGCCGGCACCCGGCCCGCGCCCACGGCTCCGTGCGGCGGCAGCGACAGCCACGCCCCCGGGGAGAGCGTCTTCACGGCGGGTGGGAACGTGTGCCACGCGCCGCCCGGCGGCCCGCGACCCAGGACTATGTGGTCTATCTGTCGACAAATTAACAATTTTTAATGCAAGCGCTCGTAAAGAACAGTTTTATATACGTCAAAACTGTTGTCAAAGACAACTGATATAGAGAGAAACATAGATTTAGTATATACTACCGTCAGATTGGCAATGCAAAAGAGAAAGAGCATATTATATACGCGTATGTTAGAGCGAGACAGATAGAAGAGACCATTCACGTAGACGCTATGGACCTGCAGTCAATTATGAACGAAACAAATTCTGCTTCTTTTGGCAAAATTTCAGGTTCTAAAGTGCAATTTTGTGTTTTGCAGACGTAATTAATTATGGTTACGTGTGCAGCGCCTGGATGTCACTCATTAGAAAAAAAAAAACACAGAATTGTACATTTCTCTTGGACATACTATTGAAATATTTTGTTGTCTAAATGCAAGGTTTTAGAACAAATACAGAAGTTTTGTTCTCTAATAGGTGGCAAAAGTTATCGAATTTAATCACATATTGCTTTGAATACCTACGGATTCAGTTTGGAATTATAAAAAATGTGTGAATTTCAGCTGGTGATTACCTTCACTTCGCATGGCATTATGCATTTTATATTATCATCATACTTTTTCATTTACATAAATTTTATTCCATTTTCGGCAGAAGTCCACAAAAAGCGATCTCCCCAGATCAAGCTTATTGGTCTCGCCTTCGTTAACCGATCTATTACTAATACTAGAAATGATAGACTATGTTCTGAGATTAATAAATAAAGTAAATATTACATGGCTAAGCTTGCAGGTTTCACGGACGACGCTCTCTCTAAACTCGCCCGTATGTCGGTGCGTTAGGGTTCACGCGTTTTTGTTTGGGACTCAATTATTTCCTAAACTACTAAACCGCAGGTATGACTCTTGGGAAAAGTGGTTCAGTAGGGTCGGTAGAATATGTGGTTTCATTTAATGGTCGCACTCTATTTACACCCGGTATATACTATCTCTATCACAAAATATAAGCATCTGCATACCTTCTTCTCAACATCATATCTCCAGTCGATGAGCGAGTCGGCCTGCACGCCCAGGTCTGCACACGGCCGCAGGAGGTTGTCCATCTGCAACAACCGCATACACATCGGTTCAGTAAAGCATATCAATATACCAATGCAGCATATCTATGATGTGGCTAAAGAAGAAACTAGACTTTTACAGGTCGGGTAATTGCTACTACCTACTATTTGTTAAAAAATTTAAAGTAAAAATGACCACGTTTTCTTCACGAGAAAAATCGACTAATAACTGAGGTCAAAATGGCTGTTATTGGAAAATTGTACACTTTTCACAAAAATTGTTCACCAACGGGACCCTATTACTAAGACTCCGCTGTCCGTCTGTCACCAGGCTGTATCTCATGAACCGTGATAGTTAGACAGTTGAAATTTTCACAGATGATGTATTTCTGTTGCCGTTATTACAACAAATACTAAAACCGCGCACTCCCATACAACAGACATGATTTTTTGCCGTTTTTATAGATAATGGTACGGAACCCTTCGTGCTATCCATCCATCCATCCATCAGCCTGTTTCGTCCACTGCTGGACATAAGCCTTTCCAAGATTTCGCCAGTTGGCGGTCCTCCTAGAAGAAATGCCCATACTCACATACGCTGGGCAGGCGGGTTGGTGAGCGCGGTGCCGGAACCCTCGCACCAGTGACGCCACTGCCCGTCACAAGTCTGTTTTATATAAGGCCCGGCGATTGGGGATGGATGTATTGTGGGCCGCCTGGTTTTGCCTGAGAGCTGTTCTCTTACTCTCCCCCGAATAACTTCGGGAGGATTTGCGAGTAAGATGGTGGTACCTCCACAGTCGAGCCCGGCATCAGCTCTACCACCTTCGTGCTATATCGAGTTTTTTTTTTATATGAGCGCATTTTTTACCTTTTGTTCTTTAGACGTCAACAAATAAAACATATAAAAATGTTACTGCTAAAAACTCGATATAGTAAAATAATTCGGCCAAGTGCGAGCCGGACTCGCACACAACGGGTTCTTTTTCTTTACCAATACCCAATACTGGTATGGTACCCTAAAAACAATAACAACTAGCTGTAGACCCCTGTGACAGACGGACAGACCGACAGCGGAGGCTTACTAGGTCCCGTTTGGCACCATTCGTGTACGGAACCCTAAAAAGTCAGTTTGTCGATTTTTCTCATAAAGAGAACGTGGTCATTTTTACTTTTAATATATTGTAACGTTATTTTAATGTCCTGTAATTTACTAAAATAATAGGATATATATATATAATGGACGGTTCTCTAAATTTCGAGGACCACATAGTTAATATAGTTAAAAACTGTTTCTTTAGATTATCGTTGCTTTACAAAATAAGAAAATTTATTAGTGTAGATGTTAGGGTTCAAATGTGTGAAGCTTTGGTCCTTACCAAATTAAACTATGGAGATGTAGTGTATGGAAACTGTTTGTTGGCTAGATCTAACCGTCTTATACAGCGTGTACAAAATGCGTGTACACGCTTCTGTTATAATGTTCCACCTCGTGCACACGTTACGCCTTACATAAATGAATGTAAGCAATTAAAGATGGCTGCACGTCGGGATTTACATTTTGCTGTTCTGTTGTTTGGTGTTGTTAAACATAAACACCCAAAATATCTATTTGATAAACTACATTGGTCTTCTGATGTTAATATATATTCTACTAGGGCATCTGCATATCTTTTAATTGTTCCTAAACACCAAACAGCTGGATTTAGGGGAAGTTTCAGTTATAGGGCTTCAAAAGTATGGAACGACCTGCCTCCACCTATACGAGAATGCAAGACGAAAGCTAATTTTCGTATTAAACTCAAGAGCCATCTAATTGAAAAACAAATAACGATGCCTTGATGTTCAGTAAGATTAATGCGTAAACTTATATAGTATTTTTTATAAATTATGCATCTTGTTTAGTATAACACTATTATTTGTATATGTATATTTATTTCATATTACTATTTATTTTTCATTATTTGTATGTATGTTACAGTATACGTTTTATTAAATTTATATTTAATTTAATTTAGATTTTAGTTATATTTAGATTAGTTATTAGTTTTATTTATGTAGGATCCAGCAGAAAACCAGCGCTATGGCTTTGGCTGTGGCATTAAGCTGAGCTGGACTCCCTTTTCTTAACCATAGAATATGCCTAATTTGTTAATATTAATTATTATTTGTGATAACTACTGTGGTTTTATGAAATAAAGCTCTTTTCTTTCTTTCTTCTTCTATATTGTTAAACTTTTTGGTAATTTTTTCAGGTAAAAAAGAGGCACTCTCCGTGTTCGTTTTTCAAAAGAGAATCGACCATTACTATGTTTGAAGAAATCACATTTATTTAAGGTGATATGTGAATTTTTCAACGGTCACTGTTACTCCGACCCGCAGTGCGAGAGGGACGGATCCCGGAAAAAATAGCAAAATGTCGGTTTTAAATTAATATAAAATTAACCAAAATAGTTATCAAAATTTCAAATTCACAAAATTTAGATATTGTTAAAATCTATCTTATAAAATATCGTTCAGGTCTATATGTCATTCCTACTTCGCAGACTATGAAAAAAAGTGTAGAAGAAGACCTCATTTCAATAATTATTTCTATCGAGCGAAAGTTCTGCAATCGCGTTTCTGTATTCAAGAAAACTAGAAAAAGGTACCCATATTTATATACTAATTTATCAATTTAGTGAGTTCTTCTGAAAGGCAGGTACACAACTTCAAAAAGTGCCCATTTTAGTGAGATAGCGCCTTAATAGTTTTTATTCAACAATAAGAACTTTTTTGTTTAGAAGTAAAAAAGGAAAAGATTTCAGTAATTGACGACAATAGTCCAATACTAGTTAAGTTTGAAAGCAACAGTTTTAAATTGTAATTAATTCAATTCCAACATAAAGTGCTGTTTTATGTTTTTTTTTAATAGTATTTTTATTTTCAAAAATCTTTACCCAGTTACATAAATGCACAATCAACAAAAACCCGTAGCGTTTATCAGTGATTGTGGAGTTCGGTGATTATATTTAATTTATTATAGTATATTCTTTTAACTGTACAATAAAAATAAATGTATATATTTCGGGTCCGATCTGTTCCCGGCACCAGTTGACTATTATTTACGTAGATATAATTTGTCATCACACTAATATTATAAATGCGAACGTTTGTGTGTGTGTGTGTGTGTTTGTTACTCTTTCACGATGAAACGGCTCGACGGACTTGGATACAATTTAGAATGGATATAGCTTATACCTTAACTTAACACAGGCTACTTTTTATCCCGTAAAAAAAGCATGTCGTTAAAGCAAATAACACGCGGGCGGAGTCGCGGGCAAAAAGCTAGTGTAAAATAAATATGACATGACATGACATAGTAGAACAAATAATAGACATTTATGACATTTTTTATATCATTTACTATAGTAGCAATAGGCAAGCATCTCTCAACCATAGCTGGGCGGTGATCGCGGTCGGTCCGCACACACAACACGCTTCCGCCTGCCCGTGTGTGAGACAATAATTGAGTGCTTGTCTACTAAGACTTTACGCTAATCTGGGTTGGTGTGTTTTGTTTACATGAGATACGTTCGTAAAGTACTTTCTATTGCGGTACAATTATTGTAATAAAATAACATTCTAAATATGACTTAGCTAATCACATTATTCATTACTGTAATACCAAATGCCGACACAAACAATACTAATTTAATTACCTATTAGATTAATGGCTCACAAATGAAGACGCACAAGTATTAGGTCTTACCTATGAAATTGCCATTTTATATACATAAAAAGTTGGTTTTTTATCGAAAATTATTTATTTATTCAATCGAAGTATTGGCCAGCATTGTCGACGCCACCGCTATTTCTATTGAAGTTCATTGATGCCTCTTACATATAAGATGACATTAATTTATGCAGCCAAATTTATACTGAAGACCCGGTAAACAGTCGGTATCAAAGTTCGATGACTCTTTTTACGAAACTATGATAGAAATAAATTTTTACATTTTAAACACTTGGCGATTTATCCATCGCAAGGAGATAACAAATTAAATTAATATTTTTAGGAATATCGAAAATTATTTTTTACTTGTTCTCTACAAACGCAAGCCCAACCCCCGAGTCCATACTATGGAAAGTCAAAGTGTTATTATTAAAATTTCGCAAAATCATTCATTGATTCGTAACACAGATCATATAAAGATTCGTACCAAGCCTCCATGAATGTATGAATTTGGCCCGATAAATTACCTAATGTCACCATTATAGTAATCCTGGGGACAGGCGGCGGGAAACCAATGATAACGGATTTTTCTAAAACTTTATTATGACACTAGCCTTTGCCCGCGGCTCCCCGCTTATTCTGTTTAACGACATGCTTTTTTCCGGGATAAAAAGTAGCCTATGTGTTAAGTTAGGGTATAAGCTTAACCATTAAAAATTTCATCCAAATCCATCCAGCAGCGTGAAAGAGTAACAAACATACATATTGTAGCATTCGCTACAGTTATTCAACCTATTTCTTCGATTTTAGTTTTTCTTATCTTTAATTCTTTTACGGAATTTTCAAAATTCAAAATTACGAAGATCTTGTCATGGTTTTTGTTTGTTTTTCTCATTTTGAAGAGTATTGTCGTCGAGTCCACAAGACTAAATAAACTAAATAAATTTCTGAATTTTAATTGGATTCGCATTTGCTTTGAAGTCTATTTTCAAGCCTTTTCTCTTCTTCTCCTGGTAAGTTTTGTGTAATTTTGGTTCCATTCTCTGAAAATCCCTTTTGTCCTTTTTCCAAAACGTTAGTTTCCTTGCTCGGGTTTCATGAGCACTTCTTCATTCTGTTGTTTTGTCTCTTTACAGCGACCCTTCAGGCTTTTTAAGGGTTTTTAAAAAGTTACATACAATTTCAAAATAACACCATCCTCCTGGTACCTTGTGTGGATGCACAACACGAACTAATTTCCACGACATCTGGAAGACAATCCTGTCGCATAGCGGAGTCTGGCTGCAGTTCACGGCGTGGTGAGTATTGGCTAACTACGAGCGAGCGTTTTGGGGACCACCCCATACCAGAAGGCCTGCCGAATCGACCCCAGGAAGGAACCAGGTTCTTGGTAGTTTAGTAATTATCTTATTCTGTTTAGGTAATTTTCTTTCCTTATGTAAGGCTGAATAACGACAGCTCTTAAAACTTTCACTCATTAAGATATATTTTCTCTCGCCTAACATTTATTAATATTTCCGCGATATTTCTTGGGATCCCAAAAAAATAGATTAACTTTTAATTTTAAATTTATATTAAAATAAGCTTAAAGCGTCGTTTTAGCTATATTAGAAAATTCTAAGCCATAAAAAAGGTGATTTACTAAATTAAGTTTTATTGTAAAATTTTTGGGCTCGACGATATACTCTTCTACAACTTTGTTTTTATACCTTTTTTATTTTCTTTTCTTTGATTATTTCTAAATTCTATTTATATTTTTAATTATACTTTTGACGAGGTTTTTCAGCATTTTCTTTTAAATCCAAATTCTATTTTCGTAAAGTGTTTCACTACAATATACACAAACATACACACACACACACACACACACACACAAACTTTCGCATCTATAATATTAGTGTGATGTGATTAGCCCATGCCCGCTGCTACACCCGCGTTTATTTAATCTCTGCCCCGTTTTCGGCTTGGGCGTTTTTTTTTAACACATCCTGTGACTACGATGATAATAAAAACACCGCAACCAAATCCGTTGAGTGGTTCTCGAGTTAAAACGGAACATATAAACATACAGACAGAGAGGAAGCGACAATTTTACTATTTTATTATTAGTATAGATAGATTATTTATTTATATTTAAGGAAAACTTACAGCACAGTATAACTAAATTAAAAAACAGAGTAAACAAATTCCAATTCTAATGACATAGGTAAGGCCCTAATATTAATTTAACTACCTATAGTTGTAGCTCACAAAGTGAGACGCAAAAGCTAGTCACACAGCATGACGGTACAAAGAATTAACATAACGATACGGTTTTATCGATATGACCGTGAACTGACCGACCAACCGTATCATTATGTAATATAATATATAATTTACTATTGCCTAACCATTGTCAGTTACTGTCAGACCACTCTGGACTCAATCGCGCGGCGGCAGGGTTCAGTATCGTTTGACATTCCAATAGCCTAGGTTTTTAGGACAGAGTAAAAACTGATGCAGTTAATGCTATTCAGAAAGGCCCGAGATCGGAATATAGTTAATAAAAGCAGGCTTTATGCAGCCAAATTCATACTGAAGACTGAAGCAGGCTTTGAACTAAGGTATGATGTTTCCAGAATATGGAAACAGCAGAAAATGAGCATAAATAATAGTAATCTATAAAATTTCTGGGTAAATCAAACTTTTCTACTACAAACTTCGACTTCAGTACTCGACTGAACGCCGTGCGCGCTGTACTTTCGAAGTACATGAGTCATTATCTCATCGAAAACACGACCTGTGACTCTTTGCATAGTTAAACAATGAGTCATATCAGTAATTACGTTTACGAAGTCATCAAAATTTATCTAAGTCCATCGATGCTTTTAGATATATACCTAACTAGATTTTGCTCGGGCTCCACCCGCGTGTTATTTGGTTTAACGACATGCTTTTTCCGGGATAAAAAGTAGCCTATGTGTTAAGCTAGGGTATAAGCTATATCCATTCTAAATTTCATCCAAATCCGTCCAGCCGTTTCAGCGTGAAAGAGTAACAAACATACACACACACACACACACACACACACAAACTTTCGCATTTATAATATTGGTGTGATAATATTGTTTTTCTTACTTTAAAGAGCTTCGGCAAAAGAACAAATAAACGCAATTCCATAGAACATGACCCTAAAGCACGTGTGTTGATTTAGTAATAATGCAAAATATAAAAACATAACAGCTGGTCTGTTGGCTGCTCACTCACTATAGTATTGATATTGATACCCTAACTGTGCGAGCCACTCGTTCTTGGCCGGTTTATTTCTCATAAACAAAATAAAAAAGGTAATCGCGACTTCATGCAATGCAACTGCTTTAAATTACTCGGATGTTTTGCGCGTCAAGGACTAGGCTATAACCTCTTCAACGAGGCTGTGAAAACAATTTACACTATTATTTTAATAATTATTTAATAAAAATAATTTACACATTTAATTATATTCAACATGAATATTAAAAGTTGTAGGAATAAGTTAAAGACAAAAACCATTTACATTTTTCTTAAGGTCAGTAATGACAAGTAGATATAGATATTTAATTTGATTTATTATAGATTTTTAATTGTTTTCGTGTCCTTTCCTCGACCGATTTTGTTTAGAAACGCTGAGAGAAAACGCGTGTTTTTTGCTCTTTTTTTCTGATGGCAGCCATTTTTTCCACCAGTTTTTGCTAATATCAAGTTGGTACAATCTGACACATTCAAACGACGCATTTATTACGTTTATTCATCACGATAAAAATAAATAAAAAATAAAACATATTTAAATTTAATCCAAATTTGATTATTAAGAGTTTCTTTTTTGGATAATTTGACTAGCAAGTCTAGCATAGCCAACCATACCGAGCTCGATAGTGCTTGATACAGTGCTCTGTCTGACTCTGTTGATCTACTAAAAAAGGGACGGACAGTGGTATATCGAGCCGTCAAAGCTCGATATGGTAAACCATGCTAGGTACCCTGGGACGAAGAGCGCTTGCCCAGAAAGTACCAACTCACTCTTCTTTTACAGGGATCTGGATTATATTGTAAATATCCGGACACAGACAGTGAGTTCCATATCTCAGCTGCTGCGATGATAAACGAAGATTTGTTATTTTTGTCGCTGTAGTAACACTTTACTAAAAAGGATGTGGTCTTTTCTGTAATTTTTTTTTGCATAAAGTGAATCAAGTTCTATGTCAAGGCTATAATTAACTTGAATTTACTTGCGCGTGCTACTTATTCAAGATGATTTGTTTAATGATTACACTCTATCCGACATGCGAAGGTCGAGGGAAATAATGTTAAGAGCCCGGTCCGCGACGACGACAACTTTGATCAAAAACAATATGTTCTTCTGGGCTTTATCGCGATGTTTTTGGAAAAACTGGGGACATACACCACTTCATATTGGCCGTCTAAATTGTGATTGTAATTACTTACGAGCCCGCTCCGAATCGTTATTCATAATATCTAAGTATCAAAATAACGCGCAAAGAAGAAACATTGAATCAAATAAATTTTAGGTCTTCATTTAGATTTAGTATATTTTATGTATCTATTTTACAAAATAAATATTTTGATTTGATTTGATTGCGATACGTGTATTTATGTACCTATATTGCAGAAATAAAGTATTCATTTCATTTCGTTTAACGAAAAACAACAGAGAAACGGTTTATCAAATCATGTACTAAAACCGTAGTGTGTCTATATGAAAAAAAAAAAACACTTACTTACTTACTTTTTTTGCACATACCAAACTACGTTTTCAAATTCTACTCCGGTGATGTAAGTATTCTTAACAGCTGTATTTTTAAATTTTATTCTATACGTCATACTGGACGACGAAAAATTGCATTTTTTAGAGCGAAACGGCGAGTCAGGGGCTGATAAGGCCTGTGCTTAGAGTAATTTACACGTTATCTATCACACTTTAAATATTGAATGATAGCGATAATGTATCACGTATACATTGTACCACAACTGGTGTAGATGAAATAATGCCGGTCATGTTTGTTCCACAGGGGTACACCTGTGTGTTAGCGCGCTAAAATATAAAGTGGTCGTCTAAGGGGAACCGTTTGTGATAAAGTACAGAACCTTAAAAACTACATCTATACTAATAATGTGGTAGTAAAAAAACGTATCTGTAGATTGAATATTTTTGCGAATTTTTGTGTGTGTCTGTATATTTCTCAAAAAACACCAGGATTTGGATGCGATTTTCTTTATTATTATCGTGATGGCCCTGGTTAACAAGCAAGCTTTAAGGCTAGGCCTTGATAAACTTTTAGTTTCAAATCGGCGCGTTAGGGGAGTGGAGTGAGGGGGACTTACTCCATACAAATATACGCTAACGAACTAGCTTATTCCATAAGGTCGTATGCGGCAAAACAGTATTTCTCATTTAAAATGACAACTATAAGTAATTTATTAAATCCAATCGGCCATATTGAAGTGTATTTGTAGACTAATTTAAATAAAAAACTTAGAGGCTTCATTCGCTCCCGTTTGTCAGTAAAATAGAAATCTCACTTTTAAAAGAGGTTTTCTAAATATTTTTTTCTCTGCTATGAAAATTAATCAATCAACTAAATCTTCGGGCAAACTGATGCCAATGAAATGCTTAATCTAGTGTATAATATAAATTGATAATTACATATGTTTTTTTATTGCTGAGAAAAATGGAGATCCGTATCGCCAAAATTTCCAATGCGTCGCCTTAAGGGTGCTGATAAAATAACCGCCAAGCCAAAAACGATCGATTACAGTTTTTATATTAAAGACACTTCCACGCGAGCAAAGATGCGGGCAAAAGCTAGTAATAACGAAAAACAACTGAGAAAAGGATTAACAAATTTTGTACTAAAACGGTGGCATGCCTAAGCGCCTTAAATAGTTAAACGGAAAGTTAGTACCTTCACATTATACATTCCTACGACATGTGTCGCAACTTAGCTGATAGTCACTAGCGACGAGAATGAAACTTGGTCGTCGTGAAGTTAGATAAGCCCAGGACAATCACCTCTGCACACCAATAAAGAATATAAAACAAAAGATTTTGTTACAGAAACACGAATCATTATTATAGTATATGTCCTGGGGCAAGTCCAGCATAGATAGATAGAAGATGATAGAGAAGTTTCTTCTCTCGAAGAAGCGTATGACCAATGAAAATGCAAGAAAGCTGTATCACGTGACCATCGCTTTGACAAACGACTCGTCCTGCGTTTCCAATGGTCAATCGCTCTGTCGATGGCTAAGGCCTTAGTCGCGTAGTCGAAGTACTAGGCTCCAATACATAGCGTCCACATGCTACGCGCGTGCCTACACGCGAATTGCAAATGTAGCATGTCAAGGAAACAAATCATTTTGGAAGATACCAGAAACGTTAAACAATGTTAAGCTAAGCTACGCGCGTAGCATGTGGACGCAATGTATTGGAGCCTAGTACTTCGACTGCGCGCGAGTGCTTACACGCGAAGCATGTGGACAAGGTCTAACGAGGGCAACGGGCAACGACGACGCTTCAAGCGAATTCGCTCTGCGCTGCAATTGTCTGAAGATGTCTCGCGACGAAATCGATTACAAAGGTTTTAAACTCAATAAATTTTAACGTTTCTGATTGTCGTTCAAAAACTCACACCGGGTTGGGTTTGTACCCCAGGTTCCAACACTAACCCGTTCATAAATCAACACGGGTCGCAACCACGACCGTTCAAAAATAGCAGTGTCGCTACACCGGTGTCGAATTGTTCAACACCAACTCTGAGCAGGGTTCGCAAGGTTCGTGTAGAGACGTCAAAATGACAGTTATAAATCAATACTAAATCTATTGGAAATATGTGATATGACGTTTGGAGTGTAGCAACTCGGCCAAACCCGTTCAAAAACTCAGTGTTGCAGCCCCGGTGTTCCTACCTACCCCAGGGTTCTTCAAGTATCTTCCAAAATGATTTGTTTACTTTTGGCCAAACGCAACCTCAAAATTATACAAGAAAAGTATAGTAGCTCAGAAAGGCTATGAATGTAGTTTTCCGTGAATAGCTTCATATATTACGGAAGCGGAACTTGCAATATGGAATAAAACAAGGAATTTATATGTAGCAATAGTTCGATAAAAATCCTGACGCATTTTAAACAAAAAAAATCTCCGCCATTTCGTATTTTTTTCGTTTTGATGTAGAATACTTCTTTGTCTATGGCGAATTAAGTCCAAACTTTAGTTTTTTTGCGGAAGTGACACAGTTATTTATATGTAAGCATTCACACGATTGCCATGGCGTGGTATTTTTTGAATCTACTTTTATATTGGTGACCATTTGGCCTTCACACAACTTTACTGGACAAAGGGAGGGACGCCGCGAATGGTCACCTCCAGCTAAAGTTTAATCAACATTCACCTATGATCACTATCGAAAAGAAAATGTGGCAAGCGTTCACTAAAGTGTGGACAATTAATCCTATTCACAGAGCAATCAAACTTCTTGGCCTTAACCTCCGATTTGGTCTTAGGACAAGGAGGCCAGTTTTATGGTGTGCCGTGCTTTATATTTTTCATCAACCTTGGAGTTACTTACTCACATATTTATAGTTTGCGAATAAATTATAAATTTATAACAATCTTAAATCACAAGCAATAAGACTCATCGACAAGTTTTTTCTCGACTGCTTGCATGTGCATGTTTTATGCGAGGGTGGGCGGTGCTTGAGTCTGCATTTTGAATAACATGGCAAGCGTGTTTAGCGGAATATTGTAAATTATTAATATATCTACGGGTTAGTGATGTACTTTTGCAAAGTAACGCCTATTTAAATTATATTTGCAGTCATCTCTTTGTTGCAACACTGCTTTTAAAAGACCCCTTATGGAGGTAGAGTCATCAGTAAGGACTTACCAGTAATGGGATGGGGTTCTGACTCCTGCCTTCGAGACCTTCAGCCAACGCCATCAGGTCAGTCTCGTACAGGCTCTGACCGCGCGGTAGGTTCGACAGTCTGGAAACATCAATAATTTGGTGGATCTGATGAAGAGGATCGTCTTTTTGGGGTTGGCAGTAAAAGAGACTTATCACGGTATCTAATTTTAACTGAGCATCTGGTCATGCAATTGTATGCGACATGTCCACGTGTGTTTACCCGCAGTTGGATATTATACAAAATGGTTAAATTATCGATATCGTCCACCGACAAAAGAGAAGCCAGTGTCTTTTTGTAGACTCACAACTAACAGTTTAAAAAAAAAGAAAAAAACGGTAAAGCATGAAATTTTGCTGTTTAAAAACACGGTAGTAAATCTGGGTGCAAGATCTTTGAACCAGGATTCGATTCCGGGACCTTTCGGTTGATAAAAGGACTAAAGAGAAGATGGGGCTCATTTGCCACTTTTTCGATCCGATAAGAAGCTAGGTTACTGCGCGAATGGAGAGGATAATGAGGTGTTGGCTTGACGCTTGTATAAGTTTGCCTCTTTTGTCGAAGACTGGAAGCATCGTAACATAACCCTTCAGATCAGCAGACCTCATGAAAACGCATCGATCCTTCAAAATCGATCGTACAGTTACCGGTGATAATCTTTGGTGGCTGGCAAGCGATTCAAAGATACGATAGCACCGCTGCTGGATAGCTCATTTGAAAAATTATTTACCTTGGAAAGGTATCGTTTGTATTGTTACAGTCTCCCTTAGCTGCATTGAGGGGCTAAACAGCGCCACATCATCGTGCTAATGGCTTCCTCACCTGGCTCTGAGCATCTCGTCAATGGGCAGATCTTCAGGAATGGGCTCCTTAAGGTACGGGACGTTGCCGGATAGCATGAAGGACGTGACCATTCCGCTGGGGCCATTGCCTGAGACAAAAATTTAACATTATTACCTTTTGGACATTTTAAGAAAACATAAGAAGTTGGTTGGTAATGTCATCCGTTGGGTTTTACCGCGCTATTAACCAACCCATCGTGTGTGAGTATGGGCATTTCTTCCAGGAAGACCGCCATGAGTCGTGAAATCTTAGAAAGGCCTATGTCCAGCAGTGGAGGAAACAGGCTGATGGATGGATGGAGATAAAGGAGCTATGGAACGGGTTATGCTTGTGACATCTCTGATGGATTAAATCCCGAACGAGGAGATCCATCGGAGATCGAAAGTGACCGACATAGCCTGCCGAATCAGTAAGTTGAAGTGGCAGTGGGCAGTTGGGCAGGTCATATCTATCACTGAGATGATGGGTTAATTTAACAGGCTGATGGATCGATAGATGAATGACATCCGTTCTGTCTACCTCTGTCAAGTTGCAATTTTTGTACCTATTTGATATAAAGAGGATTGACCGAAGAATAGTGACAAAAGACATATATTGTGCGAAGTGAAAGGCAGACTCGAACTGCCACAGTAAGACACTGAAGAAGGTCCAAATCAAAAGAAGTGGAAGGTAGAATTATGCAGGCACCGAAGGGCTATCATGGACTGTTTGAAATTGTCATGAATTTCAGTTTTTGAGGTCGGTAAATTCAACTCAAAAGTACTCCATTATAGAATGGAATCAGACAAGTTTGGATGAGCTAGATTTTTGTCTTTCTACGGTTACAGTAAAGTGATAATTTTAATTTCTGTGTAAGGTTAATTAATATGTGCAAATCTTCTTTCACAGTTTATTTCACAATAGTACTCTGACCGGTTTCGCTTAATACACCATTCTCAAAGGATTTAGGGAATTTGGTTGATACGACGAGCCATACACTTAGAATAATAAATAACACATATCAATGGATGTATCCAATGGTAATGTAGAAACGAAATAAAAATATCGTTAGGTCAATCGCAAGTATAAATTATATGTGATGATAATTGAAATAGCACGCTGTTAAGGTGGTAACGGAGGATCTCGGTGCAAAACGCACATCATAATATTGTTTCCCTTGCTTTTTAATAAAAAGTTTGCAATAAATGCGTTTTATAGCAATTCGCGCAAACTGCTTGTTAATAGTTAGGTGATCACATGAAAAATATTACATTTTATGCGTTACATTTTAGCTGCATTACATTACAACTGTAAAACATTAAAGTACGTAATTTTTTTGTGAAGACTTTATTATTAATAAACTATTTCCGCAAGTTGCTATAAAACACATTTATTGCATACTTTTGATTCAAAAGTAAGGGAAACAATATTATGATGTGCATTTTGTATCGAGGTAAAAAGTTACCCCCTTAAGTGCAAATAAATGAGGTACATACATTCATACAAACAAAAGGCAAGAAGATAACACAATCATTTGACAGGCTGATAAGGTGCTGTTGTGGTATTATATTTACTGATATTTATACCAATTAAAAATTATGGTATCTCTATGGTGATCAATACAGATAGTATAACGCAATGGGTGGAAGTTTAGTCTTAGTACATAAGTTGAGACTTTATCTACAGAATTTTTCCAAAAGGTTTAAGGCATCACCCAAGTGACAAAATATTTGCATAAATCAAGAATCACAAAACAGCTGCTTCTTCAAAAGTTATATTTCACAGCCTTTCGTCTTTGGTTTGATTTAAAAATTATATCCCATTTTAACCTTAGAATTCCGATTTCATCCCTTATTTCACCCCTTTGGGGGATGATTGTCCAAACACGCCAAAACAAGTTATTCTTAATTTTCATCCAAAAGGCTAAATAGAAATTTCATTGTTTAAATTACAAAAATAACGAACTCCCATAGAAAAATTCATCCCGTATTTAACAAAATCAGGACAAAATTTTCGAAAAATAAAAAAAAAATGGGTCTGCGTCACAAAAGAAACTTACAGTCCAAAGGTCAAGCCGTTTGATCTAGACGTTGAAGAATCATTCTGGTTATTCTTTAATATAGATTATTATAATTATGTAAGTTACGTTATGTTATTCATTATTATGCATGACTCTTATTATGACGTATTAAAATTGCGATAAAATTTATTAATTGTTATAACTTTTAAAGTATTTAAGTATTTTAGTTAATTGTCCATAACTTTTAAAACGACATGATATGATATGGATATATCGACAATTTATTATATAAGGTGACTTTATCCTATAAAGCCCAATTCTTAGTGGAGACTCAGTAACAAGGTTCGATGACCCTTTTTGTGAAATTCGTAAATTATTCTCTTCGTGTTCCTTACGTACGCAAACCCTTCAACATTTTATTTTGCGAAATAAGCAAAGTGTTATCGATCCGTTTTACTGATCACTTACCAAATCTCCAGTATGAGTTATGACAAATTAAAGTCACCTTATATAATTTAAGCACAGAGGAAAATAACAGACATTATCTAGACTGCAATCTATTATTTTAGCAGTAATGAGACTTCTGAAAAGATTCGGGTATTGCATCAAAAAAACGTGAGTTTTTGAAAAAAAAAATAGATTTGGTGTTACAATCCCAAAAAGGACAACAATTATCGATTTTATTTAAAGATTTTCGAGTGACTTGCCGTTGTTCATCTATTAAGAAAGTTTACAAACTTTGAACTGCATAGAAGCACGGTAGAACCTTCAGCTGCGACACGTGTCATGTAGGTCCAGAGACTTGACATGATATAAGGTGACACTTGTCATCTAGGTCCAGAGACTTGACATACTATAAGGTGACACTTGTCATCTAGGTCCAGAGACTTGACATAATATAAGGTGACACTTGTCATCTAGGTCCAGAGACTTGACATAATATAAGGTGACACTTGTCATCTAGGTCCAGAGACTTGACATAATATAAGGTGACACTTGTCATCTAGGTCCAGAGACTTGACATAATATAAGGTGACACTTGTCATCTAGGTCCAGAGACTTGACATAATATAAGGTGACACTTGTCATCTAGGTCCAGAGACTTGACATACTATAAGGTGACACTTCTCATCTAGGTCCAGAGACTTGACATAATATAAGGTGACACTTGTCATCTAGGTCCAGAGACTTGACATAATATAAGGTGACACTTGTCATCTAGGTCCAGAGACTTGACATAATATAAGGTGACACTTGTCATCTAGTTCCAGAGACTTGACATAATATAAGGTGACACTTGTCATCTAGGTCCAGAGACTTGACATAATATAAGATGACACTTGTCATCTAGGTCCAGAGAATTGACATAATATAAGATGACATGTGTCATGTAGGTCCTGAGAGTTGACATAATATAAGGCGACACGTCTCATCTAGGTCCAGGGAATTGATACATTATAAGGTGACATTTATTTATGCCGCCAAATTCATATTGAAGACTCAATAAGTAGTCGGTATCAAGGTTCGATGACCATTACCTGTTCCCTACAAACGCAACCCCAGCCCCAAGTCAATACAATGAAATGTCAAAATTTTCTTTTCCAAATTATGCAAGACTTATTCATGATACTAACCACTTACCAAGCTTCCAGTATTAATATGGCTATATAAATAAATGTCACCTTATATGTATAAGCTCTAAAGCACTTGATAATCCCTGTCCTATCCACCCCTGTCACTTTGTATTTTTGCATCCATTTTACTTGTACATTATGAAGTAGACGCAATTTCTATTTCCATAAGAACCAATGCTAGGCCCGAAACTTCTCAGACCTCCCCTTGAACAAACAAAAAAACAAAACTTACCGATAACGACAACTTCTTTGTACACAGCATCTTCAGAGACGGTGTGGTGGCAGGGCTTCATACTGTCTCTCATTTTATTTAAGTTGGTGTTTTTACTCCTTTGCAACCGCCTTCTTGTATTCAGACTTAGTCTTTTCTTTTTAGTTTTCGACCTCTTTGCTGTCACTGGCTCTCTTGAAATCTTGTTTCGCGTCAGGATTATTTAAAATAAATATTTTATTCTTAATTTAAAAATGCACTTGTTACGCAGTTTTTAGTCTTACGGACCTATTTTGTCAGTTAACTTATGTTTTTTTTCTTCTTTCGCTTGATTTTTTTGTATATTGTATGGGGTTCTGTTGTCATTGGATACGACGCAACGGATTTCGCGTTACTTGTTCGTTGTATTACTGGTTCATATCTTTCATCTGAAAAAAAAGAGAAAATATTTTTAGTTACAATAAATATGTATACTAGTACTAAACTAGAGCTAACGAGAGATGGCACCTATGACGTTTAAATGCCTATCAAGTTTCATAATTGTTTATGGATAAGTGTCACTAAAATAATCTAATACTTCATTGTTGCTGGCAGCGAAAAGTGACGTACTACTCGTTTCGTTCATCATTTTTCGATTTTATAAAGACTTTATAGCAAAAGTTTCAATTTTTTTCAAAACTCAAGGGATCATGAGGAATGTTAGTGGCTGAATTGTTATCAATGAATAACGGGTTCGATTCTCTTAATCGTACGGCTCCGTCTGTTTACAAACTATATCTTTTTATGATTAAAAAATTGTAAACCAGTTTTCTAGATTTTATGGCTGCTTTGTAAAAGTAAGCAAATGCACATTTGCCATTTGTGTTATTATGATGCATGTTGTATGACGTGTCAAATAAATCGATATTTTATTGATTTTTATTTTTGCCAAAATTAAAATGTACTCCATCACTAAACGCAGCTGTCATAGGTGCCATCTCTCGTTGGCTCTTCTGTAGGCTCAGTCCAGTCTAATTAAATATGTATGTACGATATCTTTATTTAGAAATAATAGGGACCGATTACTGATTACTGACGATTTATTTATTATCAAATAAGTGCTGTTTAGACGTAAAAAAAATAGAACACATAATCGCACCTTTGGTAGAACAATGACGCAATTACGTGTTTTCAAATTGTTCAGAAACGGCAAATTAAGAAATTTTCATTTTTTTGTCTAGCTCTATGACGTTATGTAATTACTTAACCATTTTATTCAGGATATAATGATAATGAATGTACCATTGTAATGTAGCGTCAACTCGCCGCGGTGAACCACACACAACTGACCAATCAGACGATATTATTCCAAAAACCGTGGAAAGCTACAACGACATACACGCTCTCTGTCTGATACCTATTGGAACTATCATTATGTTTTTGTTACCCCATAAAGAACAATACTTTTAGTACATTTTGGCATATTTACGTTAATTTTGCATTTTTTGACAATTACGTCATTGTTCTACCAAAGATGCGAATATAAGGTGACTTTAATTTATACAGCCAAACTCATACTGGAGGCTTGGTAAGTGATCAGTAACACAGATCGATGACACTTTTTGCTAATTTCACAAAATAAAATCTTGACGTCCCATAGTAATTGACTCAGTGCTGAGCTTGCGTTTGTAAGGAACACGAAAATAATAATTTACGGATTTCACAAAAGGATCATCGAACCTTGTTACCGAGTCTTCAGTAAGAATTTGGCTGCATAAATGAAAGTCACCTTATATTTAAAGGATATTACAGTTTATTTGACGTTTGTTAAAAATAAGTCCGTATGGGTTGAAATCGTAAATTGTCGCCAGTGGCGGATTTGCAGCCCCGGCCGCCCCAGGCCGTGTAGTACCAGCCGCCCCCCCAGGCCGTGTAGTACCAGCCGCCCCCCCAGGCCGTGTAGTACCAGCCGCCCCCCCAGGCCGTGTAGTACCGGCCGCCCCCCCAGGCCGTGTAGTACCAGCCGCCCCCCCAGGCCGTGTAGTACCAGCCGCCCCCCCAGGCCGTGTAGTACCAGCCGCCCCCCCAGGCCGTGTAGTACCAGCCGCCCCCCCAGGCCGTGTAGTACCAGCCGCCCCCCCCAGGCCGTGTAGTACCAGCCGCCCCCCCAGGCCGTGTAGTACCAGCCGCCCCCCCAGGCCGTGTAGTACCGGCCGCCCCCCCAGGCCGTGTAGTACCGGCCGCCCCCCCAGGCCGTGTAGTACCAGCCGCCCCCCCTTGCTTAGGTTTTACTTTCCTGTCATCTTTTATCGAAATAGGTTCAGAAATTTAGTTATGTTTTTGTCTCGAATAAAATATAAGTCACTGTAAATGAATAGGTTTAAAATAAGGAAACTATGTTTTAATTACGTACAGGTTAAATACGGGGTATAAAATGTGGTTTACATGTTGCAAAACCTTGAGCGCAGCAAAATCAATAATTTAATTCAATCTTCACAATCCAATTTCTTTAAGTAATCCGCTTCTATGTAGAGCAAAGCTACATCGTTTAACTTTTGCTCTGTCATTGTTGTGTGTAAATAGTATTTAAGAGCACTGTAGTCGATGGCTTGAAGTTAGTCGCACATGTGGTCGCTAGGCTTGCTATTTCATTCTACATTCAACTTCGGATTATAGAGCACTGACTGTTATTGGTTGGCCCGAACGTTCATTTCCCGAGCTCGTACGGAACTAACCGAACACGGTGTGAGAGGCAAGCTAACGCGAGACAACATTCATGTTTTGAAAATACTCGAGAAGGGTTTTGGTGGTTCCTATGATTTCAGGAGAAATATCCCAAAAGTCGAAAAGAAACAAAAATATTTTTGAATAGTATCAAATATACTATGCTGTGAACCTAAAATAATTTGATTTGTTGTATCGCTTCTGGGACATTACGGTACATAAACATTCATCAAAATACGTGTAAAATCCAGGACTTTTACACACTTGTAACTTTTGTATGTATTTGATTTTGACAAATGTTTTAGTTTCACGTCAAGGATATTGTATGGGATATGTTAAAAAAGAAAATAATAATAAGCAAGTACCTATAAATAAGGATATTATTAGCGAACTGCGCTAGTATGGGAGTTCGGGCGAATAGAGTGCTCTTAACTCGTCGCAAAAAAGAAAATGATCTTTCATCAGTAATTATTTTTCATGTGTGTTTTCTTTGTCACGATTGGCCGCCCCTAATATTATAAATGCGAAAGTTTGTGTGTGTGTATGTATGTTTGTTACTCTTTCACGCTGAAACGACTGGACGGATTTGGATGAAATTTAGAATGGATATAGCTTATACCCTAACTTAACACATAGGCTACTTTTTATCCCGGAAAAAAGCATGTCGTTAAACCGAATAACACGCGGGCGGAGCCGCGGGCAAAAGCCAGTAAGAAATAAAAATGGCGCGTGTAGTGTATTATACGGACTTTAAATAAACCTAATACTCATTAAATAAAATTTATTCAGTCAGTGACTGGGCGATGACAGCATATTTATGTATAGATTTGTTTTACATATTATATTTAATTTACCGTCCATTGTAAAATAAATACTTTCTTTACTATGCGACACGTAGTTGGGAAACCAGTGACAATTTTATTTACATTTTATTGTTCTTGCAGTGGAGTAGGGCTGTCAGATGAATTCTCAATTATTTACGGCATTAATGTTGTACATAAAGGGCTTAGTGAAATCATATAACTTTAACGTGGACCCAGATTGTGCACAGCAATTTTAAATCTTTAAAACTAGATAGTAAGACAAAATACATGTCATGAACTGTAGAGCTAAATCAAATTGAAAGATGAAAAACAGATAAAATTACAAGAATAAATTACAGAATACTTGAACTTTTTTCTATTGTATAATAGCTTTTAATTAAAGATATTTTGTGTCTATTATAATTAAATTGATAAAAATACCGAACAATACCTTGAGGAACTTTTTGGATTCGTTCAACTAATTTCAAAGAAGCAACTAGTTTGATAAAGGACCATGAGTAATTTTGGACCAATTAGTCAACAGTGATAAATCGTATGCCATATGAAAGCTTTTAGGGTATTATTAATTTGTTATTATGGCAGCTACATGGAATTCGAGCGCGAACATAGTGTTTTAGGACGATTTCAATACTGAAAAAGCATCAAAATCGTATCAAAACTGGAAACAAAATATTTTTTCCTAACATTTTGACATTTTGTTGGCGCTCGATTTCGACTTGGCTCCCATAGTAGCAATTAAATAATACCCCAAAATCTTTCATTTCGAGTAGGTTTCATTATTCTTGGGGATTTGGTCCAGTCTCCATACAAACGTGCCAGAAGTTCTCGAATTGGCTGGCAACGCGGCACGCGACAACAAGAAGACCAGGATCATCCCCCGTCCCTTGCAGCTTGCCATCCGCAAGTATAAAATTTTGGAACCTTTTTGCTAGATTTCTGCTGAACAGAAACGCGATAGAAAAACTTTCACTCGATAGAAATAATTATTGAGATGAGGTTTTCAAACACACTTTTCTATCTTTCAACGAATTAGAAAGAAGCAGAACTTCAATATATAAAAGTAAATGGGTTTATACAAAATTTAAATTTTGGCAATAGGAAATTTTGCTAGCTATTTCAGTTTTTTATATATGAATAATAAAATCATTCAGGTGGTAGAGCTGATGCCGGGCTCGACTGTGGAGGTACCACCTTCTTACTCGCAAATCCAAGTTATTTGGGGGAGAGTAAGAGAACAGCTCTCAAACAGGCACCATACCAATAAACCATCTTATATAAAATTTCTCAAAAATTGTTATTTCTTTATTGTTAGCATAGATTTTTTATTTGTTGTATAGAGATCATAGTAACACGCATTCTGTGAAAATTTCAACTGACTATTATAACTGAAGCTGTAAAATCCTGTGACAGACGGACGAACGGACAGACTAGTAATAGGGTCCCATTTGGCATCCTTAGTGTACGGAACCCTAAAAATTATAGTTTTGGCTTCAGTAAAATATTAATAACCTATTACAAAATTAAAATGTTGAAAAATATTAAATTACAGACACGACTTGTTTGCTACTTTATTATTAGGAAAGATTATACAACGTATTTATTTCAAGTGTCTATATTGAATAATTAAAATAGTTATAAATATAATGCAAAAACAGTTTAAAGGCTTGCCGGAAATAGAACTCAACTGGGAAAAGAAGCCGGAACCTCTGTTTTTTGCTCACAGTCGCCAATGACAAGGTTGGCAGTGGCGTACATAGAACTTTTTGCAGGAAAAGCAATGAGAAGGTCAAGTTTGACAATCGAAATAACATGAAAAATATTAAAAACAAAACTAAAAAAAATAAAATATATGAAATCATGTACTCTAGGGTAGGCAGTAGCGATGCAAAGCCGTAAAATTACGCCGGTAAGATACGGTAAGTTTCGGTAAAAAACGATATTTTATGTAAGTTACGGTAAAATTACCTAAAAACTGTATTATACGAACTCTTAGGGGCCGGCGTCATTCTAAATAATCGATAAATAAATAATTATTGTTTCGACTGACAAGAATATATCTCGAAAACATTGCTTTTTCATATATTTTTAACGACAAAAAATTTACAGATTAGTTTATAGCAAAAGCTGTAGTATGAATCATATATTTGTGGTAAAATACAGTGGAAAATTTAAGTTATTTGGGTTAACTAATCTATGTGTTACATCGTCACGAAAAATGTAAATAAACATCAACATATTTATTTATCATGCTATTCTATTACAGCATTTAAATCAGCAACTGATTAATTACATATGTATTGCGCAGTACCGAATATGTAAATCGCACTCGTACATAATTAGTTAATCAATTTATTGATTAAATTCCTATAAATTCATGGTCAAACTGTGCGTCACCGATTCACAGCAGTACCTGCAACTCTAACATGGAGGACCATATCCTAGTATAAGTAACAAATAGTATTCTATCTTCATACAAGCGGGCCGAAACGAACCACCGCCAAAACATGGTTCAACTCGGTTTACGACAGCAGTGTTGCCAGATGCACCGCTTTTTGTACCTACTTTTTGACAATAGATCCGCCTTCCGCTTTCAACATACGCGGTTCCGCTTTTTTCGAATCTGTTCAACAACTTGTTTCTTCTCACTTAAGGCGAGGTTATCCAGAGAAATCTGTCCTACTCCAACGCTTTCATTTTATATATTTATCCTGCTCATCGGAAGCGGGCCGCTCAGAAAACTCGCGGTTCTGAGGTGATTTATTATTTTGGAATTAGAGGGATGGTTTTTTAATGTGATAGCCGTTTTATATTACATTTTTCACGACCTTTATTTTATTATAAGTTTTATTGACCAAAACTTAATACAGATTAAATTAAATATATAGCATTATCAAATACGTAAACAGTCAGTTGGCAGCCCTAGGACGTGTTTAGATGCCGAGCGGCCGTAGGTATTGATTTCAAGGACACCGCCTAGTTAAACTACTGTTGTTACCTATACTGTGACCATATCAAGCTCGATAAAGTGCTCTGTCTCACTCTGTTGATCTACCTAAAGTGGGACAGACTCGAATTATTCTGTCAAACAAAACCAAAATGGCAGCCCTAGTCGCGGCGGCTAATATTTGTAATGCAGTGTAAGCTCTACAATAAACGCTCGTAATGAGGAAATCCATAAAAGTGTATTATATATCACAACATCGTAAACGTAACAAATTACTCATTACAATATTCATAAATGTCCAGTTGGATTTTCCCAAAATAAACTGCATCAAAACATTAGGAATACGACTTGTAAACAATGACATATTCTCGTGTAGCAAATATTAGATTTAAAGCTGCCATAACCTAAAACTTTTCATTGCGAAATAGCCTTTAACGCAGATGGATAAAAGTTAAATGAGCTTGTATTATTTTAGGTTTTTCAACTCTAAATGTAGGGTTTGCTGCACGAGAATAGGTCACAGTGTGTCTCTTAACTTAATACGTTTTATTTGGTGAACGTTAATGATCAACACGTTTTTAGGGTTCCGTACCTCAAAGGAAAAAAAACGGAACCCTTCTAGGATCACTTTGTTGTCCGTCTGTGTGTCCGTCCGTCTGTGAAGAGACCCTTTATCTCGGGAAAGCGTGGAGGTATCGACTTGAAATTTCAACCATATACTTATGTCTACAGTCCCTTTAAGCTGTGAAAAAATCAAACGTCTAAGTTAACGTAAGAAAAATACGGCCGTTTTTGCCGCAAAAAACGTAAATTTCGACACTCTCATAGAGAATCGAAAATTTATTGGGTATTTCCCGTTGACCTAAAACTATGAAATTTGGGAAGTAATACCGTCTTATACTACAAGTATGGGGAAAAATCTGAAAACTTTGCATTTGTAATTATATTTAATTAAATTTCATAAAATATTTATAATTTTATGTACCTACAAATTTGTACGGAACCCTCGGTGGGCGAGTCCAACTCGCACTTGGCCGGTTTTTTATACTATAACGGGTGATGCGAGTTGTAATATTGTGAAATCCGAAAGTTTATAATTTCACTAGTGAGAATATAATTTTACGATAGGTTTTTTCACGATTGTTTACAAACTAACCTAACCTAGTGAGATAATAAACTACCGGATTTGATAACGTCACGCTGATATGTACATTTTATTATGTTTTTGTATAGTTTTTTCCTCGACTTCTTTCACCCTGACTACCCAATACGTGACTCAGCATGCAGCTCCATCTAGCATTCACAATACGAATTAAAGCAACACATTGTTATAAAGTCATGGCAAGGTACAGACAGAAAATATGAGGTGAATTTCATTATGTTGCCAAATTCATACTGGAGACTAGGTAAGTGGTCAGGACCAAGGTTCAAAGACCCTGTTTGCGAAATACGAAAATATTTTCTGTGCCTCTATAGTTGTTCAAGAACAACCTCGACTCAATTAGTAAGTTGTGACTGCGGAGCTTTTTGCGTACACGCAGCATCTATTGAGGGTGGGTAATTTCTGTTCCTTTTGGCCAACAGTAAAAAAAAAAAGTGCAGCATAACAAGTCGGTGCGATATAGCCAAGTTTAGGTTGCAGTCAATATAATCAACTATTATTTTCAGTGTAATCAAAGGTGGCAGTTAAACTAAAATAAATGTATCTGTATTTATTCAAGTTATCATAAAATAACAAATGTATACCATGTCACTTCCGGGTTATTATGGAACAAACCAGGTAAAAACCCCATCGAAACAGCAAATTATCACGTGAATCACACTAATATTATAAATGCGAAAGTTTGTGTGTGTGTATGTATGTTTGTCACACTTTCACGCTGAAACGGCTCGACGGATTCGGATGAAATTTAGAACGGATATAGCTTATACCCAAACTTAACATATAGGCTACTTTTTATCCCGGAAGAAAGCATGTCGTTAAACCGAATAACACGCGGGCTGAGCCGCGGGCAAAAGCTATCATACAATAAAAACAGAGCAAAATATTTTGATTCCGAAAACGTTCACCCGACGTTGTAAGTTTTATTTAAAATTTAACTCATCTTTATCTGATGATAATAACAGCGCGAGTGTTTAAAAACACGCTTTGAAGTACTTGTTGTAGATTCATATCAGCCATATAATTAATGATGTTTGTTCAAAGTCCATCTAACAAATGAGTTTCATAGCGATACCGAGTATTTTTAAAACATTAGATACAAAGATACATTGTTGATTAATTCACACAGATCAAATGATAACAAAAAATAAACATAGACAAAATAACAACAAATATTAATCAAGCATAATATCAAAAGAGACACTTTATTTTGTATTAGTCTTTCGCCCGCGGCTCCACCCACGTTTATTCGATCCCTACCGCGTTTTCGGCTTGGGATTTATTTTATCGACACCCCTTATAGCCTTAATGTTGACTAGGGCAACACGATAACAAAAAAATCCGCATCCAAATCCGTTGAGGGATTCTCGAGTTAAACCGGAACACATACAGCCAAAATTATAGGTTAAATAGGTTTTGGTTTCAGTACAATACTCAAAATATTCAACGCACGACTTTATACTACTTTATTATTAGTACAAATTACGCTAACAAGACAGTAGGTAATTTCCGTGCTGTGATATTTAAAAACTAAAACACAATAAGACATAAAAAGAGTTTAGTCACGTCAATCTCAGAACAATTGTATTTAAAGATACCTACGTAGCATAAACACCCATCCCATTATCTTCAAAAATCCTTATTGTCATGTCTATTAATTGTGATTGTACAAAAGCGCAAGCGCGTTGTTTTTACTTTCTTATGCACTCAGTCATTTACAAACCAATCCTTAATTACCTTTATTTATTATACTATTGTATAAAATAACAGAGATCATTAATTAATAAAATCAATTAGTTATTAGCATTACGGATAAACATATTCTTTGCGATATTTCAAAAATAAATTGACTGTCATCGGTATTGACTTAGGGCTGCCTTGCGTTATCAGGGACTAGGAAAAGGGGTTATCGAACATTGATACCGAGTACTCCACGAGTGTTCAGTATGAATTTGGCTGCATAAATTCATGTCATCTTGTATATTGATGTAAGCCCAAATTACACTGGTCAACAAGTTTTCTGCACAGAAACGATATTTTGAAATTCTTGCAGAAAACTGTGTGCTGAATCCAAATCTGAACTCAGATTTTTTCTATCAGGTCTCAGTTTTGTGAAATCAACTTCAAGGTATTGAAATTTACCGTTTCTTTAATGCTTCTGAACATTTTTTTTACTTATTACAAATGTATTTTATATATTTATTTTTCATAATTACAAGTCCTTAATCAATACTTATTAAGGTGAAAATAACATAATTCGCGATTGAACCTTATTTTTCAAAATAAATAATATTTTGTGAGAGCTTGTTCGGTCCATACATTTCATACCAAGTTTTTACTATGAAACATTGGGTGTGATTGTTTTGAGACATTTAATCGAAAACTAGGCTTGGTTACGTGAATCTTTTTATCATATTATTAAAAAGAACCACTAAGAAGAAGTATTATTGAAAATTAAAGCCGAAAAACTAATTGTGCTAAGCGTAAAGCCCCACCAGAAGTAGTAAAAACACGCGATTTTTCAAAATTTAGTCTGTCTTAGACGAATATTACGACGTGATAGAGAAAATCTGAGTTTATATTCGGATTCAGCATACAAATTTCTATAATAATTTCAATAAATCGTTTCTGTGACAGAAAATTTCTACAATTTTGTTGACCAGTGTTATCACTATAAATATAAGAAGATACGTTTATTTTTAATAATTATTTTATAACCTCTGTCAGAGCTTATTTGTAGAACGCAAACTTTGAAAAAAAATTAATTTCTGCATAGTAATGTATAAAATATGAAGCATTATGCGTTTATTATTTATGCAAGCATTGACATTGAACTAAATCATGAAAATATTGAAATCAGTTGAGTTTTAAATAATAAAATATTGCCAAGATCAACTAAAACTAATTAACATTGTAGAAACATTATACTAGAACTAGTTCCGGTGAAGGAACTTGGAAAATTTAGACCCTGACTCTCTCCGTCTCGCTCTAATGATTGCAATTTTTCTACATCTAGTTTGACATGTCAGAAACACACTAATATTATAAATGCGAAAGTTCGTGTGTATGTTTGTTACTCTTTCACGCTGAAACGGCTGGACGGATTTGGATGAAATTTAGAATGGATATAGCTTATACCCTAACTTAACATATAGGCTACTTGTTATCCCGAAAAAAAGCATGTCGTTAAACCGAATAACACGCGGGGGCGGGGCAAAATCTAGTGTGCAAATGAATTGCTTATTATATAAACATTTTTTCGTTTGCTAATTCTCAATATTATATTCACAGCTACCACTTTTATTTTTGCAAATAATATAACTAAAGTCTTACCAGATTACTTTTTTTATTTGAGGTTTAGTAATAAACAGAAGCGGTACCATGAAGCGTTGACATTGCCTTAAAAATACCCAAGAATCCCACTCGGCTTAACACGACGACGTAGGTACTAAAAAATGGGTTATGAAACAGTGTTATACCCGAAATATAATAGATAGGGTTCAGACAGTAATAAGTGTTTTAAAGAAGGCCTTTTCCAAGACAATGACAAAGCTCAAAACGTGACAGAGAAAAGTTCTCTGCCTCGAGAAAAAGTGCAAAGTATAGGCCATTTTTACAGTTCAAAACAATATTCCGTTCAAACTAATAAATAATAAAAAACCGGACAAGTGCGAGTCAGACTCGCCCACCGAGGGTTCCGTACAAATTAGTAAAAGTTTAAAAATAATCTACAAAAGATTTGGTCACCCGTATAATTATACCGTTGCTTAACCTTGATGATTTTTTAATGATTTAATCACAAATGTATAGTTTTAAGATTTTTTCCTTGTAGTATTAGACGGTATTACTTGCCAAATTTAATAGTTCTAGGTCAACGGAAAATACCCCATAAATTTTGATTCCCTTGTAGTGTCAAAATTTACGTTTTTTGCGGCATGAACGGCCGTATCTTTTTTTCACGTTGACTTGGAGGTTTTATTGTTTCAGAGCTTCAAGGGATCGTAAACCTGAGTATATAGTTTTATTTTCAACTCAGTACCTGCACGCGTTCCCGAGATAAACGGTGTTGTCAGATAGACAGACCGACAGACGGATAGACAGACAGAAGGGCAACAAAGTGATCCTATAGCCTTATAGGCTTATAGTATAAGGGTTCCGTTTTTTCCTTTTGACCTCAAAACGGAACCCTAAAAATAACAATAATGCCTGTTTTAAAGATATAACTCTTTATCAAAAACATGACACACCTTTTTTTTTCAAAACGATCTTGTGTATTTATATTAAATTTTATTGAAAACATCAATACCCAGCGAACGAAAAAACTTCTTGATTCTTGATTCACTGCACTATTAGGAGACGTATTTTTTCAGGTATGTTTATCTCGTTTGTTATGCTATAGACATACTGTGCCTTAAGGTGGTTAAAACGATTCCCGGTGTAAAATGCAAATCATAATATTGTTATCCTTAACTATGATAGAAATAAATTTCTATATTTTAAACACTTGGCGATTTATCCATCGCAAGGAGATAACAAATTAAATTTATATCACTGCGGTATAGAAAATCAGAAAAGTAAATCTGGACGTGAGGAGCTCTGAACCGGGATTCGAACCCGGGACCTCTCGCTTACCGGGCGGTTGCTCTACCAACTGAGCTATCCAGTTCTCAACATGACCTGCGAATACACTAGCGCCCTCTAGGCGCCAAGAGGCTCACTACTAAGTGAGTACCTATACATATCGTTGCGGTATGGGAAAGCACAAGCGTAAATTCGCAGGTCATGTTGAGAACTGGATAGCTCAGTTGGTAGAGCAACCGCCCGGTAAGCGAGAGGTCCCGGGTTCGAATCCCGGTTCAGAGCTCCTCACGTCCAGATTTACTTTTCTGATTTTCTATACCGCAGTGATATAAATTTAATTTGTTATCCTTACTTTTGAATAAAACGTATACAAAAATTGTGTTTTAAAGCAATTAGCGGAAATTGATTAGTAATAATTATTGTTTTATATTAAAATTCTATCATTTTATGATTTACATTTTGATTGCATTCGATTAACAAACTTAAAAGCGTATTTAACGTTGTAATCGAATGAAATCAAATTAAGGCATAAAATAACTTAATGGTAATGCGAGAACCCTACTGTTAAATCGCAATTTTTGCATACTTTTTATTCAAAAATAAGGAAAACAATATTATGATGTGCATTTTGCACCGGGACTCGGTTTAACCACCTTAATTACAAGTCATACCAATACCAGTTTGGCTAAGCATTATAGTAAAACGAGTTTGTATAAGGACAATCGCTATGTTATTGTATTCGTATAGTTTACTTAATTTAAACAGCTCGTAAAGTAATAATTTACGTATACACATCTCCACGACATGAATCCCGCCGGGGGGTGTCAGGGGTCAATGCAAGTCACAATCCACACCCGGTACCCCCGCTTTTCACCCAAGATTAAAGGTTCCAAACGTGATGGGTGTTGAAGCTCTATCGCTGCTGTACTTCGGCCACAAATGGACCATCAGCTTAAGGTGAGGTTATCCAGAGAAATCTGTCATGCTCCAACGGTTTCATTTTTCATATGTTTATCCTGCTCAGCGGAAGCAGGCTGCTCAGACAACTCGCGGTTTTTAGGTGTTTTTATTTATTATTTTGTAATTAGAGGGATGGGTTTTTAATATGACGGCGGTTTTATATCACATTTTTTACGAAGTTTATTTTAGTACAACTTTTATTGTCCAAAACTTAATATAGCTCAAATGAAATTAAATTTAGATCATAGTTTAGACCTATCTTTCAGATTTAATTGGATCGAGCAAAATGTAAGTAATCGTGCATCGAACGGCCGAAATTTCAAGATCTAAGAGTGAAATATGATATATAAGGTCCTACAATTCAAAGTGAAAAAAAATTAACAGATGATAGAGTAATATAATAATAGAGAAAATTCCACCGAAAAAAAAATTTGTGTGCTTTTTTTACCTTTCCGTAGAAGTAATAGTCAGCTGATTGAACCACTTTGTACTGGGAAGTGAAAAAATTATTAAACTTTTTTCTTATTTTGGTATTTGATCAGTTTACGATACATGATCTACCCTAGAATTATTTCTACATATTATTATAGGACAAAATTTAATCATCGGTATTTATTAGTTTAAAAATTTTAAAATACATTTGAAAAGAGACAAAATGGAATAACCTCCCCTTAAAGTGCATTCTGAAGCTCGCAGACCAAACACAAATGAATTTGCTATGCGAGTATTGAACCTAAAACTTCTGGGTTAGGAGCTCTACCACTCATAACTACAAAGCAGTTAGAATTACATTTATATTTAGAGTTTTCACGCTAGGGAACGCCTCCACAACTGATGATATGTTTGTATAATGTATCAATTTATTATTGTAGTAATAATAATGAATAATAGAGAAACTAAAAAAGGTAAAAATATTTACGATATATTTCGACTCCTTCAGTGGAGCCGTCCCCAGTAGAATAGTATTAAGAATAAGTATCTATTTATTGTGATTTTGTTCGAAATCTGAAGAATCGATCCTTAGGGAACGTTTTGAGCTCAGTGCAAAATGCATAACTTATGATTTTTCATCTCATTTTTAAATAAAATGTTTGAAATAAAATAGTTTCATCTTGTTTTGCGACTATTGTTTAATAATTATCAGGGGTTTTTAGCAGAATTGCGTCATTTTATGAAGTTTAGTTAGCGTGAATGTCCATACAAACTTAAAAGCGTGTTTTAAGTTTGTGTGGACATTCATTTACAACGCAATGCATAAAATTACAAAATGTTGGTAGAAAAGCCTAATTGATATTAAATTATGGTCGCGAAATGCCATAAATCACATTTATTTACTACTTTTTATTCAATAGTAAGGAAAACAATCATAAGCTGTGCATTTTGCACCGAGCTCGAAACGTTCCACCTTAAGTTATAGGACAATGCATTTTTTTACATAGATACCCCTTTTTTGTCTTTGTTTATTCCAAAATTAACAAACAGGTAGCACTTTTAAAATTAACAGTGGTAAAGTGAGCACTTCTAAAATGAACAATGTGGACAATTGTGACTCACAATTTGTGAGCGTGTCTCAAACATAATTAACACACTGCTATAACTCTTTTAATTCACTATTCCAAGGATGATACTTGTCTAGTCTCTGGTTTGGCAGAGGTCCAGGTGTAGAAACTGACCAGGATATGTTTGACACCGTTACAAATGGAAAATTATCTTTATTCCGTGCTATTTGGGTTCCAAACAGACGGTTTATGATTGGGCTTAAGAAAACTGTAGACAGCGAAAACGATTTTGTTTCTGTCACTCAGATTTACACTAATAATGAAGTAGTAAAATAGTCCTGTCTGTACATCCATCAGCCTGTTTCGTCCACTGCTGGACATAGGCCTTTCCAGGATTTTGCCGCTCTTGGCAGTCCTCCTGGAAGAAATGCTCATACTCACCCACGCTGGGCAGGCAGGTTGGTGAGCGCGGTTCCGAAACCCTTGCACCAGTGACGCCGCTGCATTATTGAATTACATTTAATATTTTTGAGAAATTTTGAATGAAATCAATTGGTATTGTAGAATAGGACAGCCAAGAGTGGCGAAATCTGGGAAAGGCTTGTCCAGCAGTAGCCTAAAACGGGCTGATGAATGGATGGATGGATTGTACAATATTTAGAACTTTTGTATGATACTATGTATGTTCCGTTGTAACTGCAGCTAACTGATTTGGATGCGGTTTTCTTTATTATCATCGTAGTGACCCTGGGCAACATATAGGCTATAAGAGGTGCTAATAAAATAACCACCAAGCCGAAAACTGTCGAATAGTTTTAAAAGAAGACATGATCTTGCTAAGTTTCTTGCCCTTCTTCTTAGCGAGACTAATCGAATTGGCGCACTTATTTATTTATCATCTCTGTTGTATTTATTGCATGTTCTATTTTAGTTGTGTGACACCAATAAAGCTTTTTCTATTCTATAATATTATTATAAATTCCTATATTTTAATCAATAAGTACAAAAGCTTAACCTTTATTATACTTTATATTGCTTTTATTTTTAATTTTTAGTATAATTGTTCTTTATTCTGACTTATTATACGTGTATACATATGAAGTATCTATATTACATAATTAATATATTTCATTTCATTTCAAAGGTACATTGACTGAAAGACACTTCGATGCGAGCATAGCCGCAGGCAGTAGCTAGTAGTAAATGAATGTAATGTTGTTGTGATACGGCGGAGTTATGTATGGAAGCAGATGTGTAGCTATGGAAAACCCACATTTATGAAGTGTTTGTCACATCAAGGAAATATTGTGTCATGTATATAAGTGACATTGAGGAGGACGGAGGACCGCCAAGAGCGGCGAAATATTGGAAAGGCCCATGTCCAGCAGTGGACGAACACGGGCTGATGGATGGATGGATACAAGTGATATTAATTTATGCAGCTAAATTCATACTGAAGATTAGGTAAGTAGTCGGTATCAAGGTTCGATGGCCCTTTTTGTAAAATTAGATTTTCTACAAACGCAAGCCCAGTCCCGAGAATGTCAACATTTTCTTTTTCAAATTACGCAAATAGAATATTGATCCGCGATACTGATCTCTTACCAAGCTTCCAGTGTGAATTTGGCTGCATAAATAAATGTTGTCCCGTGTCGTGTATAAGGCGACTTTCGTTTATGTAGCCAAATTCACACTAGAGACTCGGTAAGTGGTCAGGATCAAGGCTCAATGACTCTGCATGCGAAATACGCAAATCCACGCGGACGTCCTCCAGTCTATGATAGATTTAACGTGAAGTTAAAGGAGGACCGCCTAGTGTGGCGAAATCTTTGAAAGGCCTATGTCCAGCAGTGGACGAAACAGGCTGATGGGATAGATGAAATTTAGTAATCATTTGTAACATTAGTTAAATTTTAATATGAACAAGATAAGTAGAAAAATTATAAAATAAAATAATATCTGGGGATTACCTGTCTGCCCGACATTCTAGCAAAATAAGTTATAATAAATTAATTTAAAAAATGTGATCTTCAGACTATTGAGTAATGTATTATTACTTATTAACCTTCGAGGTAAAGACACACCGGGTGTCTTTAATCGAAACCACATATTCTACTGATCACACTGAACAATATACCCGAAAAAACAAAACCGCAAAAAAAAAAATTGCACGGGTGTCCATAGAATTTCCACAGTAAAACTTCGAAGGTGAGGAAACGTCAAGCAGTGGCATGCATAGAGCTTTTTGCTGGAAGAAAGGAAAAAAAAAACTTAAAAAAAATTAAAAACCAATTTTTAAAAAAGTATGGAATCATGTACTCTGGGGTAGGCAGTGCCTACCCTGGCGTCATACAAATAATGATATTCCAAAGTGACATTTAATTTTTTTCATTTTTTTTTTATTGTCATGGGCAAATTTGTGTGGAGACTGAACCAAATCCTCAACATTATTGAAACCTACTCGAAATTAAAAGTTTTGGGGTATTATTTAATTGTAACTATGGGAGCCAAGTCGAAATCGAGCACCAACAAAATGTCAGGAAAAAATGATTTTTTTACAGTTTTGATAATATGATTTTGATGCTTTCTCAGTATTGAAATCGTTCTAAAATATCATGTTCGCGCTCGAATTCTATGTAGCTGCCATAATAACAAATTAATAATACCCTAAAAGCTTTCATATGGCATAGGATTTATCACTGTTGACTAATTGGTCCAAACTAACCCATGGTCTTTTGACCTTCTCATTGCATTTCCAGGAAAAAGTTCTATGCACGCCACTGACGTCAAAATATTTTTTTATATCGAGGTATGTTCCGAAAGTTATTCATTATGCTCAGTAGAACATGTGATTTCATATAAAAGTTCATATACACCCGATATAACCGGTTCTTTTTTTTTTCCTGTACATGCTCGCAGAGCTGTGATTTATGTGAACGACCTGTTTTAAATATAGAAAAAAAAATTGAATACAATAGCCATTCGTCTTTCATACTGTTTGTCGCATAATTCATCAAAACTGACAGCTTGGCCTACTTACTTGAACAACACTACAAAATAGATTAAAAAATAAAATGGAATGGCGCCCAAAAAAAAACTCATTTTAAATATGTATAGCGAATTTTGTATGTGTACATAGTTTATTTATCATATACTATTTTTTTAAAGAATTTCATTAATATCAGTAGAGTATGAAGATTAATATGTCATCTGTCTTTTTACGCCGATATACGGACGAATGGCTGGTAAATACCGGAAAAACAAAGCCGATTCTGAAGCCTTAAATTTTAAATTTCAAAACTAAATTTTCTTAATGCACGAATAGTTCTTTGGTGTCAATAACAGAAGCTATATTACTTTGGTAAAAAAATAGTTTTGACAGCACTAAAACAAAAATTAAAGCCTTCAGAATCAACTATATTCCATCCATCCATCAGCCTGTTTCGTCCACTGCTGGACATAGGCCTTTCCAGGATTTCACCACGCTTGGCCGTCCTCCTGGAAGAAATGCCCCTACTCACACACGCTGGGCAGGCGGGTTGGTGAGCGCGGTGCCGAAACCCTTGCACTAGTGACGCCGCTGCCCGTCACCAGTCTGATTTATATAAGGTCCGGCAATTGGGGATGGATATACCGCCATCCGTCGGTCCCAGGCAATGGTGGGCCGCCTGGTTTTGCCTGAGAGCTGTTCTCTTACTCTCCCCCGAATAACTTCGGGAGGATTTGCGAGTAAGATGGTGGTACCTCCACAGTCGAGCCCGGCATCAGCTCTACCACCTTAACTTTATTATTGTACTAAAATTTTATATGTATTTTTTCTCAAGATATGAAAGTTTTGGGTTCTTAAAAAGATATCAAATATTCTACTGATCATACTGAACAATATTCCAAAATAAAACATGATGGTACAAATGAAAAAGAAAATGAAAAAATCACCATCCCAATTTTCATAATAGGATTTCAAAATGTGTTAGGAAACGTGAAAATATTTTTTCAATTCCACAGTAGTAGAAATCAGTAGAAAGTGGCTATAAAAAAATATATTTTTCACTGTCGAGAGGGGCGGATTCAGTCCGAAAAAGAAAACAAAAGTTTTTTATTTATAAAAACACTAAATTAACTGGCTTAGTTTCCGAAATAAAAAATTTAGATATTGTTAAAACCCATTTAATAAAATATGTTCGAGTTCTGTCCATGATTTCTATTGGAAGAAAAAACGCGTGTTGAAGACCTCATTTTAATATTTTTTTTCTATCGAGGTAAGTTTATCCAAACACGCTCTCATCAAACAAAACCTTAGTAATCAAAGTGCATATACTTGAATTTTATTACCATTACCTTTTGTACTTTAAAAATTTTTGTAAAAAATAATGGTTTGCTGTGATATATTTTTATTTATAATTTTTGTAAAGTAAATTGTGCGCTCTTCTAAGTCAAACGTAGTGATCGATTGTTAAATATTTTGAGACCTACAATATGGTAATATTACCTACATTTTCAAATAAATAATCCAATCCCTCAACAACCGGCCTCTTAAAAAAAGTGTTCTGGGTATGGAACATAAATATGTCAAATTTAAATTATCCTAAGATCTATAATAAATTGCCAGCTGCTCTTCGTGACATTAACTGCATTAACATTTTTAAATCAACTTTGATAAATTTGTTATCACAAAAAGCATATTATACCATTAATGAGTTTTTAGAAGATAGGTAGCACGACCGATTTAAGCTTTTATAAAAATTTTGTGAAATTGTGACATTTCAAATAATTGTTTTTTGTAACTTTAATTTAGTTTTATTTGTATTTCTACTGTGTATATTAATTTTAAGAAACAATAATATTTGTATGCCACTAAGGCGCAACATAGCTGGACATTTCAATCTGTAAATATCTTATAAGACCTATGTTGAACAAATAAATGATTTGATTGATTAAGTATACTGACTGACTGACTGATGCAATTCATGAAGTAAATAAACAGAAAAGAGCATCCCTTTTTTATTAACATAGATAGCCTCTTAATTTAAAAATAGCTGTCTTTTTACACCCGGTATATCATTCGGCTATAACAACCTATGGCAGTTTCATTGTAAATTCTCATGTCCTTCATTCAATATTCAACAAACGATCGACCAGCGGCAGCGACAAGTTTCATGAAATTTAAATCAAATTGTAATGACCTGAACGGAGTTTATATTTTATTCTTAGATAAGAATATATTTATGTTTTTGTTATGTTTATACATAAAAATATTTTTTTACCGTTATAAAGTAATATAAATAAAAAAAGAATACGCAATTTAAAGCTCTATTTCAACTTCTTAGTGGGGTCCTAATTTTTTTCGTTTTAAAACTGAAAATTACTACGTAAGTGTTTTATTAACTAATTGTTTTTTTCTATGCACAGATATAAATAAATGAAGGAAACTTCCAAGTTGCGTGTAAAGTGGTAAATTTAAAAAAGTACACAAAATTTACCTGAACAGTCCCAAAACAAAAACCACGCACGAGAACCACATGAAAATCCAGATAAACACTTGAAATAGAAACTTCTCGCCAGAAACGATTTAAATGTTCTATTAGCAAAGAGAATAAATGAAATACATCGAAGGAAGTAATAGAAGCAGACCGGCTGAACACGTCCGAACGGCTCGACGTTTCAAACTCGACTGAAGTCCTGAATCGTACTTCACTTCAACGTATGATAATTTCAGCGCCGCGCCGCGTGTCTACCATTGTAGTCTGCGCACAGTATAACTGTCTATGGGCACGCAGCGGAACTAAAAATCACGCATAGTTCAGTCGATGGTCTAAGGTCGCTGCAAACAAAAATAACAATGTACGCGACGCCATTTTACTTATTGCAATAAATTACAGGGTAATTTGAATGAATATTTGTGTGAATGAATGTGAATTAATAATTTATTTATATGCAACATGTACACTTTTTATTTTATTACACGTCAATTTTAATTCAACAATTCAAACATAAATGTGAAATCATTTAATTTCATTTAATATGTTTAATTCATTCACAATAGAAATTGCATTTGAAATTTATATACTAGACTAGCCTTTGCCCGCAGCTTCGCCCGCGTTCTGTGAATCTTTGCCCTGTTTTCGGATTAGGCGTTATTTTATGAACACCCCCCATAGCTTATGTTTTGACCGGGGTCACTATAATGATAATAAAAGAAAAAAACACATCCGAACCCGTTGAGTGATTCCAGAGTTAAATCGTTTATTTACAATTAAAAAAACCGCCGTTTGGCCGTTCAGTGGTTCTCGAGTTATAAAATCGTTTATTCAATCTTTGCCCCGTTTTCGGATTGGGCGTTATTTTATGAACACCCCTTATAGCCTATGTGTTGACCAGGGTCACTACGATGATAATAAAAAAAACCGCATCCAAATCCGTTGAGTGGTTCTCGAGTTAAAACGGAACAGACAGACATACAGACAGACAAAAATTCTAAAAATTGTTGTTACGGCCTCAGTACAGTACCAATAACCCATTTCATTTAAAATTTCGCGAAAATGTTTAATGTACAGACACGACTTTTTTACTACTTTACTATTAGTACAGATATAAACTTACAGTCTAACAGTTTCAAGTAATCTACATAATTTAATACAAAACAAAAATAGTAAAATAAAAATACAAAATACTCATTATTATAATGTCAAGTTACAAGTAAAAAATATATATATTTACATTATATCGAGGCATTTAAATAAATAGGAGTACACGAGTTTTTTTTAAACTCCATATAAAAATACGATAATTTGTCAGAACCATACATTCGTCACGCTGTTATCAGATGTCATGAACTTATTTCGCATGCGATCAATATGTACATTTTTAAGGTTCCGTACCCAAAGGGTAACCAACGGGACCCTATTACTAAGGCTCCGCCGTCCGTCTGTCACCAGGCTGTATCTCATGAACCGTGATAGTTAAACAGTTGAAATTTTCACAGATGATGTATTTCTGTTGCCGATATAACTACAAATACTAAATCCGGCCAAGTGCGAGTCGGACTCGCGCACTACCATACAACAGACATGATTTTTTCGCCGATTTTATAGATAACTAGCTTTTGCCCGCGGTTTCACCCGCGTTGAATTAGTTTTTGTGTACTTCTATAAAATCAGTCAATATTATTCGGACTGTTACCTACAGTAAACACAGCTGGTGAAATGTGAGTGTTATGCGCCTCTGTTTCCCATTTTGTGTGTCTCTTGTATAGTTTTTCCATGGGAACAAGGGAAAAAAGTAGTTTTTGTCCTATTCAAAGTCTACAACTTAATTTATGCAAAATTTCAGCCTAATCGGTTTCGTAAGCATGGCGTGAAAGGGTGACACATCACTTTTCTATAGAAATTTGAAAGCTCATTTTCATCCCATGGGAACTGATTTATGGGATAAAAAGTAGCCTATGTCCTATTCCAGGTCTAGAACTACATTCATGTAAAATTTCAGCCCAATCGGTTCAGTAGTTACGGCGTGAAAGAGTAACAAACATCCATACATCAAAACTTTCGCATTTATAATATTAGTTATAGATAATGGTACGGAACCCTTCATGCGCGAGTCCCACTCGCACTTGGCCGGTTTTTTTTTATTGTGTGGATAACATAAATATCATGAGGTTCCTAATTACGCTATCTCTGGTAGCAACATAAAAATATATACAGTCATTGAACTTTTCATTAATTAATTCACTAAAACGATACCTATACCCACAGTGAAACGCTACCTATACCTACAGCGAAACGCTACCTATACCTACAGCGAAACAACACATATAGCTAGCTACAGGGAAACGATACACCTACAGTGAAACGAACTGTATACAATGTGACGTTAATTTATGCAGCCAAATTCATACTGGAGGCTCAATAAGTGATCAGTATTATGGATCAATTAGTTAGGTGGTAGAGCCTATGCCGGGCTCGACTGTGGAGGTACCACCATCTTACTTGCAAATCCTCCCGAAGATATTCGGGGGAGAGTAAGAGAACAGCTCTCAGGCAAAACCAGGCGGCCCACCATTGCCTGGGACCGGTGGATGGCGGTATATCCATCTCCAATTGCCGGACCTTATATAAATCAGACTGGTGATGGGCAGCGGCGTCACTGGTGCAAGGGGTTCGGCACCGCGCTCACCAACCCGCCTGCCCAGCGTGTGTGAGTATGGGCATTTCTTCCAGGGGGACCGCCAAGAGTGGCGAAATCCTGGAAAGGCCTATTTCCAGCAGAGGACGAAACAGGCTGATGGATGGATGGATGGATGGATTATGGATCAATAACATTTTTTACGAAAGTTCACTTCGGAAACTGACCATAAAAAGTTGAATGTTACCGTATTATTTACAGATGATATATTAGTTCAGTTCAATACCTAGAGCAGAGCTAGCAATGTTTAGATTTTATAATTTTTAGGGTTCCGTAGTACCTAAAAAAGTCCGTCTGTATGTCACAGCCTCATACATAACTGTAGCACCGTTAATAAACAAATAAATTCTTAAAAATATAACATGGGTATCAAATTGTAGATATTAAAGAGTTGATTGTAAAAATATATACTTTCACTATTTCGAGAAATCTTTGAAAAACCACAAAAAATGCATGTCCCACAAAAAGGAATTTATATTTTTACCACCTTAGCCGTCACGTTGCCGGTGGATAAAGGGGCCATTCCGAGTCACTGATGTACGTGCGGGCTGAGTAGTGTGATAGTACTTTTAGTGCTGTCAGCGCCATTCGGAACACGCACATTGTTGCACTTTTGGCTAATCTAAGCGATGAGATCATCAGAACGTGGAGTACTTCGAGAGAATAATTAAGATTTGCTTACGTCATGTTTGCTGAAGTGCGAAATGACTTGTGTTTCTTATTTGTAATATAACCAATCTTATATACCCCGCGGTCCGAATTAATTGTAAGCTATCTTACAGTTCATTCAAATTCATGCCGTCCCTATCGCACTTAATAAAAAAATAGTGTGCTATCTCTGACTCACTCACAGTTTGAGCGATGTAATTCTATTTCGGACCGTACGGAAAGATAACTTTTTATCTAACCGGAATCAGTTCAGGTATTTTAAAAAAAACGGTCAAGTGCTGAATAGGACTCGCGCCTAAGAGTTCCGTACCATTTAAATAGATTAAATCGGCTGACTCAATTACTATGAAAAAGAAAAAAAAGTTGGCGCAAATAATATCATTATCATCTCAAATACCTCTCAACATTTTTTCGCTTTGAATTATAGGACCTCAATATTTTTGAACGATACTCCACATTGTCATCCCCAATCAACAACAATAAGAACAACAATCAGCAACAATAGACATAAATTTATGTGGAATAAAAAGTACAAGAATTTGTGAAGATGATATTCCACCAAAAACCATCAATCAAATCCACCCACTTTGCGTGTACCCTAATTTTTTTTAATATAAGTTGGACAGATGGACGGACAAGGCGAAACTGTAAGGGTTCTTTTTTCACTTCGGAACACGTTTAGGACTCTGTACTGGGCTTCCAATCTTGAGGCTCGGAATTTATATACAGCGTGTCCCAAAAGTCAACTCTGCCGCATGCACCGCTCTGCTTAGTGCGGTTTGGGTCATTTATAAGTCTTAGGGTTTAGCAAAAAAAAAACTGCATTTTGGCAGAAAGCAAGCCGCTTTGCCCAGTAATACTGGGGAGCAATATAAATGATTATTAAATTGATAATAATAATAATTATATTATTAAAAACCCGAAAGTTTCGATGTATGTATGTATGTATGGATGGATGGATGTTTGTTACTCTTTCACGCCGTATCTACTGATCCAATTAAGCAGAAATTTTGCAAAAATGTACTCGTAGTTCTAGACCTGGAATAGGACATAGGCTACTTTTTATCCCATAAATCAGTTTCTATGGAAAAGTGATGTGTCTGATAACTCGAACAGAGTACATTTGGATATTTTTTCTACGGGCCTACTATGTAAAGTTGTATTTGTTGATAACTGGTTACCAAACACTAAAACATATAAAAAATCTGAACTTTGAGAATTGCCCTCAGTGTGTATTGAACTGTGACGTCACTTCAAATACGAACGTATCCTCGATAATCGGAATTTGATAGTATATCTGTGTTTTCGATGTTTGGCAACCAGTTGGCAACTGACTCAAATAGCGCTTATCAGCAACTGGTGGAACAGGCCTTTGGTCTCTAAAGAAGACGTAAATAACAGTGTAATGATGATATTTAACTTGTTTAAATAGCCGCGTCTCATTATAACATGCAATGTCGCACAAGCACTATATTTACAAAACACAAACCATTGATTGTTGGCCGCAGATTAGTGTCCAGCACTTCCACAATACACCAGGAATTGATCAACAATGGTTTGTAACGAAATACCTTGTCAACTAATGCTTCTCTATATTCTATTCGGTACCGTGAAAGAATCATGTCGCAAGAATTTCAAATACAACGTCACGACATGAATCCCAGAGGGGATGTCAGAGGTGTTCCGGGTGTGAACTTTGAAATGCAGTCACAGTCCATACTCGGTACACCCGCGTTTTACCGAAGATTATTACGTCCCAAAGTGATGGGTGGTGAGCCCTATCGCCGTTCTTCGGGCACAAATACACGCTTTTTGGGGCATGCAGGTTTCTTCTCGATGTTTTCCTTCACCGTTCAGCAAATTTAAATATTAAATACTATGTACATGAATTGCGAGAAACTCATTGGTGCATGCCCGGCCGGGGATCGAACTTGGATCTAAAAGATTGAGAGGCCAGCGTTCTACCCCTGAGCTACTGCCGCTTTTAATATACTGAATTTCACTGTGCGTTAAAATTATTTGGTCTCGCTCGTACGCATTGATAGTTTCAAAAATTATAGCGAATAATCGGTTAGCGATTAATCGGCATTCCCTATGGCGAATACTCGAATAATTTCGCCATAATCGACATAATTTCATTTCAGGTAACCATTTGTTTTCAATATTTATATTGAAAGTCTGCGTAAAATAAAGCTTACGTATTTTTTATTATGTTTTATTGTGTTTTTTATGCTTTTATTATTTTTTTCTTATTCACTCATTCTAAAAGGACGTAAGTCGCAACGTAGGATTTCAAATTCGATGTTCATTGCCAAGGGATTATTTAAAAAAAAACTTGGCATGTTTATGTTCGCTGTCAATATCAACAGTCACAATGACATGACAGTTGATTTTTTTAAACACTTGTAAGCAAAGGTCATTGTTTTTAAATTTCTGTGTTTACCAACTTTTGATTTTATTTTTAAATCTCTTTATTTGATAATGATTTAATTCTGAGAAAAAAATATAATGATTCTCAGAAGGCCAAATATCTCGAATTGGTTTTTAGTTTTGTACCAGTTATTAATTTGTAATGTTGTCGATAATTTGACATCAAAAATGATACTTTAATTACATTATACAAGCATTTATCGCCCAAAAGAAATGTGTCCGCGCTTTATGTGACGCAAAACAATCATGGTGGCCCTTTTGCTTACCTTACCGTGTTTATATATAATGATTCTCAGAAGGCCTAATATCTCGAATTGGTTTTTAGTTTTGTACCAGTTATTAATTTGTAATGTTGTCGATTATTGGACATCAAAAATGATGCTTTAATTACATTATACAAGCATTTATCGCCCAAAAGAAATGTGTCCGCGCTTTATGTGACGCAAAACAATCATGGTGGCCCTTTTGCTTACCTTACCGTGTTTATATTATAATGATTCTCAGAAGGCCTAATATCTCGAATTGGTTTTTAGTTTTGTACCAGTTATTAATTTGTAATGTTGTCGATAATTTGACATCAAAAATGATACTTTAATTACATTATACAAGCATTTATCGCCCAAAAGAAATGTGTCCGCGCTTTATGTGACGCAAAACAATCATGGTGGCCCTTTTGCTTACCTTACCGTGTTTATATATAATGATTCTCAGAAGGCCTAATATCTCGAATTGGTTTTTAGTTTTGTACCAGTTATTAATTTGTAATGTTGTCGATAATTTGACATCAAAAATGATACTTTAATTACATTATACAAGCATTTATCGACCAAAAGAAATGTGTCCGCGCTTTATGTGACGCAAAACAATCATGGTGACCCTTTTGCTTACCTTACCGTGTTTATATATAATGATTCTCAGAAGGCCTAATATCTCGAATTGGTTTTTAGTTTTGTACCAGTTATTAATTTGTAATGTTGTCGATAATTTGACATCAAAAATGATACTTTAATTACATTATACAAGCATTTATCGCCCAAAAGAAATGTGTCCGCGCTTTATGTGACGCAAAACAATCATGGTGGCCCTTTTGCTTACCTTACCGTGTTTATATATAATGATTCTCAGAAGGCCTGATATCTCGAATTGGTTTTTAGTTTTGTACCAGTTATTAATTTGTAATGTTGTCGATAATTTGACATCAAAAATGATACTTTAATTACATTATACAAGCATTTATCGACCAAAAGAAATGTGTCCGCGCTTTATGTGACGCAAAACAATCATGGTGACCCTTTTGCTTACCTTACCGTGTTTATATATAATGATTCTCAGAAGGCCTAATATCTCGAATTGGTTTTTAGTTTTGTACCAGTTATTAATTTGTAATGTTGTCGATAATTTGACATCAAAAATGATACTTTAATTACATTATACAAGCATTTATCGCCCAAAAGAAATGTGTCCGCGCTTTATGTGACGCAAAACAATCATGGTGGCCCTTTTGCTTACCTTACCGTGTTTATATATAATGATTCTCAGAAGGCCTAATATCTCGAATTGGTTTTTAGTTTTGTACCAGTTATTAATTTGTAATGTTGTCGATAATTTGACATCAAAAATGATACTTTAATTACATTATACAAGCATTTATCGACCAAAAGAAATGTGTCCGCGCTTTATGTGACGCAAAACAATCATGGTGACCCTTTTGCTTACCTTACCGTGTTTATATATTTCTGCATTTTCGTCGAAAAGTATCCATCTTTTTTCAAGACCACGACGCAAGAAGCAGCATTTGGTGAGTGGTTTAAGAAATCCAAATGAATTTATTGCCCCACTAAAAAAAGTACTCTCTATTCAGACAGCTGCTTTCCAATGGCCATTAGAATTTACAATAGCCTACAAGAGTCGCAACGGTTTATGAGCGGTGACCTTGACTGCGCTAGTAATTGTTTCTCTATCGCACTTAGTAACTTTGTGCGCGAGTGAACACATACGCTAGTCCCCCACCACTTTCGCCGAGCGCTCATAACTCGTTGCGAGACTTGTACCCAGTGAACTTAAAGATGTAGCCCCTCACTTATTTAAGAGTGATACCTCACTTCGCTTCGCATGATCCTGCTTTATACCAACAAATACTGCAACAATCACTCTGGCCCATACATTGTCATGTTTAGAGGAGAATAAAAGTTTGACGCGACCTGTACTCGTAAACCTGTAAAGCCTACTTAGCTGTGATAGTTTTCCTTTTAACTTCATTATATATACTACTTCTGTGAATTTTTTCACATATTACCGTTTAGCCAGCAGGTGGGGTGGGACACTTGGCTCTAACAAAAATTAGGACTTTAAAGCTTAATATTTCGCCAACGGAACCCTAAATCGAAAAATGGTTTTCACACACCCACAATGTTTTTAAACGGCCTATCCAACGATATCCCACACTGGGATAGACGAGAAAAAAAATCATCTCCAATTTACGTGTATGGGGGAGGTTCTCTTAAAAACATTTTTTTTTATGAATTTTTTTTACCATTATTTCGGCATAATTAATATGTATACTCATGCCAAATTACAGCTTTCTAGTACTCATAGTCCCTAAGCTAAGCCGCGGACAGACGGACAGACGGGCATGGCGAAACTATAAGGGTTCCATGTCAAACTACGGAACCCTAAAAACGGGAAAAAAATCATGTCTGTTGTATGGGAGTGCGCGGATCCAACTCGCACTTGGCCGGATTTAGTATTTGTAGTTATAGCGGCAACAGAAATACATCATCTGTGAAAATTTCAACTGTTTAACTATCGCGGTTCATGAGATACAGCCTGGTGACAGACGGACGGCGGAGCCTTAGTAATAGGGTCCCGTTGGTTACCCTTTGGGTACGGAACCCTAAAAAAAAATGTCGAATAACAAATAATGGCGGCTAGCCGCAGCATTTCTATGTAGTTTCAACAAAGAAGTGTTGGAATGACGATTTTCGTGCAAATATCTTGTTTTAACCAGGGAAGGTGGTAGAGCTGATACCGGGTTTGACTGTGGAGGAACCACCATCTTACTCGCAAACCGCCCCGGAATTATTCGGGAGAGAATAAGAGGGTAGCTCGCAAAAAGGCACAGCCTGGGATCAATTGATGGCGGTATATATACCGGATATAAGGAGTGACATGAAGAAGGTTTAGGTGCAACCACAAATAAACTAATATTTTACGTAGGTATAGACACAGCTTTGTATTATATATATATATATATTATTTACAACAAGTAAGTATATTATAATAATATTACATTACACTGAGTGTTTTCTTATTTATTAGGCAGTTCACAAATCAACTGTATTTATATTAAATTGTGAAAACTATAGGCTAACTTGCATTGCCATGTTATATTTAAAGCTGTTTGTTTTCCTATCATAAATAAATAAATAAATAAATGAATATCGGGCCTGACTGGCGACGAGCAGCGACGTCACTGGTGCGAGTGTTTCGGCACCGTGTTCACCAATCCGCCTACCCAGCGTGTGAGAGTATCAATTCCAGGAGGACCGTCAAGAGTGGCGAAATCTCGGAAAGGCCTATGTCCAGCAGTGGATGAACGAACTAATCCAGGAGATTGAATGAACGCGGGCGGAGCCGCGGGATAAAGGCTACTTTTAGATATGTACATACAATGTATATTTACCCTGCCATAATGTATTTGGGTGTTTTCATCACAACAAATTCACATGAGGACTTTGAGTACACGGAAAACCTAATCAACTAAATTATTAACAAACACGAAATCACACACGTACTTACACTCCCCATACACACGCAAACACCCTCTCACACCCTCAAACACACATACGAGTATACATACAGACATAGTATTGTAGTATTTCTTTTTATTAGTAACAAAGCTGTGTCTACTTTAATTTAAGTTCAAAATATTAATTGTCTTCGTGGTAAAGGGGCACCTAGTAATAACAGATCGTTCAGTGGTCCAATTGGGGGTGCTAACTTTCTGGACAAGAAAGGAAATCTTAAAACCATTTCGAGAAATATGTTTTCTGTACAGTTGCTACTTATCAGATTAATAAATAAATCTATACTTTTAAAGATATTTTAACAAAACACAATGAACTTCATTTGACTTATCTATGACGTCATGACATGACATTTGACATGCAGTGCATTCCGTGTCGCGACATAATCGATTATATCGCGTCTATCATCATTCCGAGTCACTGTGAGCCCGATAATTAATCAACCGCCAGAATTCATATTGGAGACTCGGTTAGTGATCAGGAACAATGTTTAATGAACTTCAAGGTAAAACTGAAAACAAAAAATTGCTCCCGTACCTACCTACTGCCTATTCAGTCAGTATGGAAACAATTTTTTTTATGATTTCGAAAATAACGATCATTGAATTTTGTTCCTGATCACTAACCGAGTCTCCAGTATGAATAAGGGTGATTGATTAAATTTCACCTTGTTTATCATAGACGAAATCCTTAACGACGCCATGTTGTGATATGCCTATGCTTCAGAGCGTTTGCACTATGAGCGATCTATGAAAAGTGCTAGCTGGCCGGTGGCAATTTCAAAAATAGGTTTTTCGAAGAATAAGAGCATTAGTTAAATCATGATTATAAGATTGTAGTTAGAAGAAATTACTTCTTGGACCTAGTAAAGTAGTATATCCTTTGTATTCACGTAACTTAAATGAATTTCTACAAATTCTGTCATCATTCATGTTGCGTTCAAAAGAACCCTAAATGGATTATAAGTATAAACAGTGATGGACGCCATTTTTCATTCGGAACGACTTGATGGGCGTGAGAAGTTTGATGGTAGTGTTAGCACTATTAGCGCCACGCGGAACGCCTCTAGTGACGTCACGTTCACTTTTGGCGGGTAAAATTTAAGTTTTTGTTTTTAAATAGATGCAAAGAATAAAACCCAAAAATAATGAAATTAGTTTCATAAAATAGTCTACATTTTCAAACTAAATTACTAAAAAAAATATATATCAGAAACATGCATGGCTAATTGTGTAAGACAATTGTGTTCAAATTCGATTGTCATAATGCTATTCGGCTAATCAAATAAGCTCGTTTGACAATTGAAATCGTACGTATTCGTTTGACAGCCAACAATGTATTGCACCTCAGGTCTAGTACAGGGGCCCCTGTAACTTGTTGCGAATGATCTGTTTTGAACAATAAAGCTATTTTATTTAGTTCCACCAAGTGCTGACAGTCAACTTCCAACTAATTAAGCATTATCTGGATACAATCTTTATTAACATTGACCTGAGTTTATCGAGACAGTATATTTTGTCAATTAACCTCTCAAAGGAGCACGTAAACATAGATTACATAGTTGCATGTTGTTTTCATTCAGCAACGATCAGTCAATTTAATCGGTTAATTTATCCAAAGTATAGGTATAGCTTCTGTTGCTGATCCATCCATCCATCAGCCTGTTTCGTCCACTGCTGGACATAGGCCTTTCCAGGATTTCACCACTCTTGGTGGTCCTCCTGGAAGAAATGCCCATACTCACACACGCTGGGCAGGCGGGTTGGTGAGCGCGGTGCCGAAACCCTCGCACCAGTGACGCCGCTGCCTGTCACCAGTCTGATTTATATAAGGCCCGGCACTTAGGGATGGATATACCGCCATCCATCGGGCCCAGGCAATGGTGGGCCGCCTGGTTTTGCCTGAGAGCTGTTCTCTTACTCTCCCCCGAATAACTTCAGGGGCGGTTTGCGAGTAAGATGGTGGTACCTCCACAGTCGAGCTCGGCATTAGCTCTACCTAAAGAACTATTTTGGAATGAAGTGTAACGTATCGCAAACCGAACCGTAAAAAGAATCTGCAGAATGGGCGTAGGTGATATAGGAGGTTCATGCGAAAATTACCAGGTCCGGTGACTTTAAAAATTTATAAGTTGGCATAAATTATTACTTTTTGAGTTTTACGTAATTAATACACTTAATAACCATGTTTTTAATAAATTATCAAGTATAAAAACGCTGCAATTAGCTTTAAATCTTAAATATTGACGAAAGAAACGAGGGAGACATGCTATTTTGGTATGTCCCACACCTACCTATTCAACTTTAAAGGGAAAAACGAAATTGTTATCTTTCTTTCTCGGCAATATTTGCGTATTTTCTGAAGAGAATAATACTTTAATTTCAATTTTTGCCTGTTAATCAAGCTGTTTATGATTAAAAATATATTTTTTAGGATTATTTAGTTTTAATTTTATATCAATTTAGTTATGGCTGTATGTTCAATATTACGAGATTAATCAATTAAACTAATTGTATATTTATATGGCATGTAATATACGAAAATGAAAAGTTAAATTAAATAAATGATTTTATTTAAGTCGTCGCTGTTGTGTTGTTCCACAAATAGCACGTAGTGGAAATTCTCCATCTCTACGGCATTTTCGAAGACATTTATTTAAAAAACCGTCACGACGTGAACAATTTTTCTTCCACTACGAGTACCATGTGTATAAAATGTCATTGTCCACTACGAACGGAGTTTTGTGAAGTAATTTATTATGAAACCATATCTTTCAATTTATAAAGATGAATAATTTAAGGTGGTAACGGAGGATCTCGCTGCAAAATGCACATCATAATATTGTTTTCCTTACTTTTTAATAAAAAGTTTGCAATAAATGCGTTTTATAGCAATTCGCGCAAACTGCTTGTTAATAGTTAGGTGATCACATGAAAATTATTCAATTTTATGCGTTACATTTTAGCTGCATTACATTACAACTGTAAACACGCTTTTAAGTTTGTTAATGTAATACATTAAAGTACGTAATTTTCTTTTAAAGACTTTATTACTAATAAACTATTTCCACAAGTTGCTTTCAAACACATTTATTGCATACGTTTTATTCAAAAGTAAGGAAAACAATATTATGATGTGCATTTTGTACCAAGGTAAAAAGTTACCCCCTAAACTCATCTAAGAGTAGAACCCATAATCATACTACGAATGTTTTTATTTACTGAGCAGTAATTTTAGTTTAAACATATATTATATAAATACGTCACATCCTATACGCCACGATTTGTATTATTGTATTTGTATTGATTATTATATCAACAGACAAATCACCCAGGTATCTTTTGATCTTATTCTGATTTGGGGCCGTTCAAGTATTACGTAAGCACTATGGGGGGGGATGTCTTTGTTTTGCTTATTTTCGATGACATGGGGGGTAGGGGAGTCTAGATGATGATTACGTCATCGGTATATTTTTGCCCCTTACTCTATGTTGAATACTGTATCAGTAAAATCTAATCTCTATCCTAAATCTATTTTCTTATTTTTAAAATTATAATTGTAACATTATAATATAAAAAAAATATATTTATAATTGAAAAATGTTTACGTAAGCATGGGGGGAGGGGGTAAGAGCTTTGCTTACTTTTGCTGACAAGGGGGATGGGGGGGTAAATAATTGTAATAAATCTGCTTACGTAATACTTGAACGGCCCCTTTTGTATTTTTTCCAAAATCGTTTTAGACAGTGAAATTGTGATATTTTATATTCAGATATACAAAACATGTAATGATTCTGAAATGAGGCAAAGCCTTTACCTAAAACTGGGCTTAAAGTGGGTAATTGCAACTTATAACCTCAATGTATAGAAAACGGTTGCCATAACGAACGGACCATAGCGTTTTATACATTGAGTACACAAACTGACATGACTCACAATAAACGCGAAGGTCAACCATAATGACTGGCGTCGCGTCGACTGATCGAAGGTTTTTATTGGACTCAATTATATTCCATGACATCGCGCAAACAGCCTGCAAATGGTAACAAAATAACCTGCTTTGAATTTAGACGACGTGTACTAAATGATTTGGCTAAGTGCGAGTCGGTTGGTCAGTCTGTTTTATATAAGGATATACCGCCATCCATCGGTCCCAGGCAATGGTGGGCCGCCTGGTTTTGCCTGAGAGCTGTTCTCTTACTCTCCCCCGAATAACTTCGGGAGGATTTGCGAGTAAGATGGTGGTACCTCCACAGTCGAGCCCGGCATCAGCTCTACCACCTTAATTAAATTAACCCTATTACTAAGCTTCCGCAGGATATGCATTACTATGGCCTATATCACGGCAAACAATAAAAAAAATAAAAATAAAAAATAAAAATATTAAAAACCATTAAAAATTAAATTATTTCTTCAAGGTTATTTGTTTCAGCTCTACGTAAAAGTTTCAAATTTGGTCAGATTGTTATAAATACTCTAAAGCAAAAGAATAAATAATTCCGTACGGATTATTTGACAGGCGCTATCACTTTAACGGCTTCATTTTAACCCTTTATGTAGCTATGGTATCTATGTTGTTTTTATCAAATTTTAGGGATCCTTACCCGTTTTGTGTGGTGGTGCCGAACCCGAATATTTTCGCATTTATGGTAAGTGAGCTCGCCCACTGAGAAACCACATTCATGTACTCACTTCGCTTGGTTGTCCAGCATCATGTCGCTGAGTGCAGTGAGCGCGTTGCTGGGCCTTCGCTGTTGCTGCAGCTTGTTGCTCTACCGCCGCTGACGCTCTTTGGGCTTGATCTTCGTCACTGCGGGGTAGCACAACGTCACGTGATGAATGCCCGAGGGGGCATCAGAGCTGTTTACCAGTATGGACTGCAAAATGCAAGTCCCAGTCCACACTCTCGTACACCCACGTTTCAGTGACGATTATTACGTCTCATCGATGGATGGTTTCAACATAAATTTTAGTTTTGTTATTAAGGTGGTAAAACAGAATCCCGGTGCAAAATGCACGTCATAATATTGTTTTCCTTACTTTTGAATAAAAAGTATGCAAAAATTGCGTTTTTAAGCAATTAGCGGAAATTTATTTGTAATATTAAGCTTTTACTTTTTATTCAAAAGTAAGTAAAACAATATTATTATTAGAGTGCATTACAAACTGGAAAAGATAAATTAGAAACAAATGTAAAGACAAGAATTTGAAAAAATTCCTCGGGCCAGGATTCGAACCTGCGACCTCTTGTTATCAAGACAAGCACGCAACAAAATATAATCCTAAAACAATATTATGATGTGCATTTTGCACTGAGATTCGGTTTTACCACCTTAAGTCTTAAAAATCTTGCTAATCTATGTGTTGGGACATGGTTGGGACGCGACGCAGTAACAATTGAATCGTAGAGGTGGAGGCTGTCGTTGTTAATAGGAACGTAAATAAATACCTAGAAACACATAATAACGCATAAAAAACAATTTCATTAATTACACTGAGACCCTGGTATACGTATATCCTGAGGTTCAGGGATCTCGCGCTTCCTCTTGGAAGTTACGAAGTTATTTACAAGTTTAATTAAATAGTTAAACAAATAAAAACTATAGATCCAATAGAAAGACTATCGGACATCAGTACAAAGAAAAACGGGAAATATCTATATCTATACTAATAATAAAGTAGTAAAAAGGTCGTGTCTGTACATTGAATATTTTCGCGAAATTTTAAATGAAATGGGTTATTGGTACTGACTGTACTGAAGCCGAAACAACAATTTTTAGAATTTTTGTCTGTATGTTCCGTTTTAACTCGAGAACCACTTAACGGATTTGGATCCGGTTTTTTTAATTATCATCGTAGAGACCCTGGCCAAAACATAGGCTATAAGGGGTGTTAATAAAATAACATATGAGCAATATAACATTAATTCTGATTCCCTTGAGAGTGTCGAATACACGTTTTTTGCGACATAAACGGCCGTATCTTTTTAGGGTTCCGTACCCAAAGGGTAACCAACGGGATCCTATTACTAAGACTCCGCAGTCCGTCTGTCTGTCCGTCTGTCACCAGGCTGTATCTCATGAACCGTGATAGTTAAACAGTTGAGATTTTCACAGTTGATGTATTTCTGTTGCTGCTATAACAACAAATACTAAAACCGGCCAAGTGACATGATTTTTCCGTTTTTATAAATAATGGTACGGAACCCTTCGTGCACGAGTCCGACTCGCACTTGGCCGGTTTTTTTTACGTTAAGTTAGAAGTTTGATGTTATCACAGCTTCAAGGGACTGTAGACTTGAGTATTATGGTTTTAATTTCAACTCGATACCTCCCCGAGATAAAGGGTCTTGACAGATAGACGGACGGACGGACGGACAGACAGATGGACAACAAAGTGATCCTATAAGTGCTCCGTTTTTTTCCTCCTGAGGTATGAAACCCTAAAAACGCATTGAAATCTGTCCATCCGTTTGGGAGCTAAGAAGCCACAGACGGACATAGAAGTCATCAACTTATCAACTTATAAACCCCTTCGTTTTTTTATGTCGAGATTTAAACAATATTGTATTACACCAATGAGCATATTCGATGCAGCGAGACGTTCCCAAACCCCATAACGAATCCAATAAAGTGTCAAAGATCAATATTTATATCGAAAACACTAAAAATACAGGTTTAAAACTGATAGAACGGTTGTTAAATTGAGATTTATGCTTTTTATGGCAGATACTTTTAATGAATTAACAATAAAGCTGTCGAAGCGTAATAAACTGAGCTAAATATATCTCGTTTTACATAATTAAAACCAAGAAACAAGGTATTTACCATAATAGATAAGTAAGACAGATCACATAAAACTAATGAAGGCATCTAAATTGAAAGCCAGGCATTATGTAAATACACTGCAGCAATGTTGAGTTTCTTATCCAGATCAAAGATCAATCTGCCGGTGGACCTAGGGTTGTCACACAACAGGAATTTGGGCCCACTGTAATTGCCGGCCCTTATATAAGACAGACTGGTGACGGGCAGCGACATCGCGATCACCAAGGTTGCCTGCCCAGCGTGTGTGTGTGTGTGTGTGTGTATGGGCATTTCTTCCAGGAGTACCGCCAAGAGTGGAAAGGTCTATGTCCAGAAGTGGACGAACCATGCGGATGGATGGAAGCTTTACTTTCACATGGTCACTATAAACATTATTGGGAGTACGGCATTCACGGTTTAATTTTTTTTCTGGATTTTCTGTCATCATAAGATTACGTAGATGGAACTTTGCTAAAAACTCGGGAAAGTATAAAAAGCAAACTCAGTGATTCCTACTGATAATGATAAAAATATATTTATTGATTGACATTAAGTAACAAAACTTTGCAAAAACTGTTGAGAATACCGATTTATCCGCAATTACATAAAAAACTGAGAGTATATTCTAAGTCTATGATTCCTCCTGTGTTGTATTTGTTAAACCTTCATCCCTACCTTTGCAAAAAAGAGATACATTTAAAAAATAACAAAAGACATAGGTATTCTGTAATTTTATTGCTCTTCTTCTTAGAAAGACTAATCGAATGGGCGGAGTAAGGGATATATTTATTCATTTAACGTAAGTTTATGTATGTATTTATTCATAGTCTATTTTTAGGAAAATGAAAAATGTGTAAATATACACCTCATTCTTATATTTTAAATTTTTGCAATTTCATTAAATACAATAGTTATTTGTTTTACATTAAAACTAAGTTGTAATAAGCGTATACAATGTACTTATATTTGTTGCGTGTCTAAACTACATAAATAAATGTTTCTATTTCTTTGTCAGTAGATCTGGCAGCCCTAGGTGGAACTGATGTATCGACTATTATAATCATAGTAATCACCGATATGTCAAAGGTGTACGCGTCACAGATTATATTGGTCTAATATTAAAATAATTTATCAAAGTAATATAACTTCACGACAGTACTTACTACAAGTATTTGTTTGTTCTCGGGGATCTAATTGCGCGGATATTTATAATTTCATCTTAAAATAGAGTAATACACTTATTTTAATATGTAAATTGTAGATAATCTTCTTCTTTTCTGAATATATAAAAGGCAAACCTGACTGACTCATCTATCAACGCACAGCCGAAACTACTGAACGGATTTCGCTGGAATTTGTCATACAGATAGTTGTAATGACGTAGGCATCCGCTAAGAAAGGATTTTTGAAAATTCGCCCCCTAAGGGGGTGAACCGAACTCCACGCGGACGAAGTCGCGGGCAAAAGCTAGTAATAGATATAAATAAAACTGGCCAAGTGCGCGTCGGACTTGCGCTCAAACAGTTCTGTACCACCCATAGGATTCGTACCCGGGGGAGCCCGGCCGGGCCCCTGGTTCCAATTTATTAAACCATCAACAAGTATCTGTTCTCGATTTTATGATCATAATAACATAAATAGAGATAACCCTCCATACAAAGAGATCACAGACAAAACATCTTCTTACATCGATGTCACCTGTATTTCGGGGGTCTAAATGGTATTCTAGATCTAGTTACGCCTATGGTATCACCATACGAGACATTTGCATGATAAAGTGTGCATAAGTTACCACACCTAATGATGCATTCATTAAACTATTATCATCATAACATTGTTGTAGCACATTGCGCAATATTTGGCAACAAAATGGCTGCTGATAAATCAGTTTTCTTTTATTTAATTTTACAATCTGTTGTTGCCTTGATAGCGAGGTCTTCTGGAGGACTATTTGTGGAATGAGTAACTAAATAAATACTTATATTATTGCGACATATATTTCTCGGGTGACGTGGCAGTAATTTCTTAGCCTGACAGAACGTAGACTTTTTCAAAAGATTAACCTGTTAAGTTCTTATTTTCACTAAAACAAACGATACCAAGATCGTGACTCCGATTAATTTAAGGCGCTACCACGACAATATTGGCACTTTTTGGAGTCCTGTAAACTAATTTCAAGAAGAAGCTACTAGTTTGATATATTTGCATAAAATTTTTGGTACCTTTTTTTGGATTCCTGTTGAACAGAAACGCGATAGAAAAACTTTCACTCAATAGAAATTATCACTGAAATGATGAATACAAACACACCTTTTCTCCTCGTTTGACGAATAGGAATCATGTACAGAATTCAAGCGTATTTTCTTAGATGGGTTTGAACAATATCTAAACATTGGTTTGAAGGAAATTTTGCTAGAAATTTAAGTATTTTAGGGTTCCATTTCTCAAGGGGAACTTCTGTCCGTCTGTCTGTCTGTCTGTCTGTCAAGATCCTTTATCTGGGAACGCGTGGAGGTATCGAGTTGAAATTAAAACCATATACTCAAGTCAAGTCAAGTGAAGCTGTGAAAAAATCAAACTTCTAAGTTAACGTAAAAAGATACGGCCGTTTATGCCGCAAAAAACGTATATTTCGACACTCTCAAGGAAATCAAAATTTATAGGGTATTCTCCGTTGACTTAGAACTATGAAATTTGGCAAGTAATACCGTCTTAAATACAAGTATAGGGAAAAATCTGAAAACTATAGATTTGTAATTAAATCATAAGAAAATATAGTCTTCAACGGAACCCTTGGTGGGAGAGTTCGACACACACTTGTCCGGTTTTTGTTTTTTTTTTTTGCTATGTTGCCCTGAATCTTCTTCTGCTTGGAGTGACTGTGACCGTTGAAAAATTCACATATCACCTTAACGGGTTAAGAACCCGCTCCGTATTTATCGTCTGTTTGATGCGAAGCATTATTTTAATTATTTTTCTTGTCGTTGCCGCGATGTTTTTATAAAAATCAGGGACATACACCAGTCCATATTAGCCATCTAAATGAAGACCTAAAATTTATTTGATTCCATTGTTTCTCCTTGGCGCGTTATTTTGATACTTAGATATTATGAATAACGGAGCGGGCTCGTTAGTAATAAAATAACTCACAAAAGAGAAACAATTTAATGAAATAAATTCTAGTCCTTTATTTAGACAGCCAATATGAAGTGGTGTATGTCCGTAGTTTTTCCAAAAACATCGCGATAAAGGCTAGAAAAATATTTAACATATTGTTTTTCATCAAAGTTGTCGTCTCGCGGACCGGGCTCTGTACTATTGCGTCAAAATTAAAAGGACCTGAGTCAAACGGCCAACAAGTCGTACAAAAGGGGACAAAGCACGCGCTTCTGGACGGGTAGGCAGAGACCACAGATTTCCATTTGCTACAGCACTGACACACCCCTTTTGCCTGTACACTTCTATTCCGAGTGCTTTTGACGTTGCCCTTCTCGAGTGTGTCGCGAAGGACAAAGCAACATTTGGTCGGCCTACGTCCATCATGTCCTCTCTACTGGGAGCAATCTTGGCTAGGTACGTCTCTTGTAGATGGGGCTATTTCTAGAATTAGTTAAGAAGCCTGTAGTCGGCGGCATACGTACATCATGTCCTCTCTACTGGGAGCAATCTTGGCTAGGTACGTCTCTTGTAGATGGGGCTATTTCTAGAATTAGTTAAGAAGCCTGTAGTCGGCGGCTTGAAGTCAGTCGCGCACGGGGTCGCTATGCTTGCCATTTCATTGACTTTGCCCTTCTCGAGTGTGTCGCGAGTCGCGAAGGACAAAGTAACATTTGGTCGGCATACGCACATCATGTCCTCTCTACTGGGAGCAATCGTGGCTAGGTACGTCTCTTGTAGATGGGGCTATTTCTAGAATTAGTTAAGAAGCCTGTAGTCGGCGGCTTGAAGTCAGTCGCGCACGGGGTCGCTATGCTTGCCATTTCATTGACTTTGCCCTTCTCGAGTGTGTCGCGAAGGACAAAGCAACATTTGGTCGGCATACGTACATCATGTCCTCTCTACTGGGAGCAATCTTGGCTAGGTACGTCTCTTGTAGATGGGGCTATTTCTAGAATTAGTTAAGAAGCCTGTAGTCGGCGGCTTGAAGTCAGTCGCGCACGGGGTCGCTATGCTTGCTATTTCATTGACTTTGCCCTTCTCGAGTGTGTCGCGAAGGACAAAGCAACATTTGGTCGGCATACGTACATCATGTCCTCTCTACTGGGAGCAATCTTGGCTAGGTACGTCTCTTGTAGATGGGGCTATTTCTAGAATTAGTTAAGAAGCCTGTAGTCGGCGGCTTGAAGTCAGTCGCGCACGGGGTCGCTATGCTTGCCATTTCATTGACTTTGCCCTTCTCGAGTGTGTCGCGAGTCGCGAAGGACAAAGTAACATTTGGTCGGCATACGCACATCATGTCCTCTCTACTGGGAGCAATCTTAGCTAGGTACGTCTCTTGTAGATGGGGCTATTTCTAGAATTAGTTAAGAAGCCTGTAGTCGGCGGCTTGAAGTCAGTCGCGCACGGGGTCGCTATGCTTGCTATTTCATTGACTTTGCCCTTCTCGAGTGTGTCGCGAAGGACAAAGCAACATTTGGTCGGCATACGTACATCATGTCCTCTCTACTGGGAGCAATCTTGGCTAGGTACGTCTCTTGTAGATGGGGCTATTTCTAGAATTAGTTAAGAAGCCTGTAGTCGGCGGCTTGAAGTCAGTCGCGCACGGGGTCGCTATGCTTGCTATTTCATTGACTTTGCCCTTCTCGAGTGTGTCGCGAAGGACAAAGCAACATTTGGTCGGCATACGTACATCATGTCCTCTCTACTGGGAGCAATCTTGGCTAGGTACGTCTCTTGTAGATGGGGCTATTTCTAGAATTAGTTAAGAAGCCTGTAGTCGGCGGCTTGAAGTCAGTCGCGCACGGGGTCGCTATGCTTGCTATTTCATTGACTTTGCCCTTCTCGAGTGTGTCGCGAAGGACAAAGCAACATTTGGTCGGCATACGTACATCATGTCCTCTCTACTGGGAGCAATCTTGGCTAGGTACGTCTCTTGTAGATGGGGCTATTTCTAGAATTAGTTAAGAAGCCTGTAGTCGGCGGCTTGAAGTCAGTCGCGCACGGGGTCGCTATGCTTGCTATTTCATTGACTTTGCCCTTCTCGAGTGTGTCGCGAAGGACAAAGCAACATTTGGTCGGCATACGTACATCATGTCCTCTCTACTGGGAGCAATCTTGGCTAGGTACGTCTCTTGTAGATGGGGCTATTTCTAGAATTAGTTAAGAAGCCTGTAGTCGGCGGCTTGAAGTCAGTCGCGCACGGGGTCGCTATGCTTGCCATTTCATTGACTTTGCCCTTCTCGAGTGTGTCGCGAGTCGCGAAGGACAAAGTAACATTTGGTCGGCATACGCACATCATGTCCTCTCTACTGGGAGCAATCTTGGCTAGGTACGTCTCTTGTAGATGGGGCTATTTCTAGAATTAGTTAAGAAGCCTGTAGTCGGCGGCTTGAAGTCAGTCGCGCACGGGGTCGCTATGCTTGCCATTTCATTGACTTTGCCCTTCTCGAGTGTGTCGCGAGTCGCGAAGGACAAAGTAACATTTGGTCGGCATACGCACATCATGTCCTCTCTACTGGGAGCAATCTTGGCTAGGTACGTCTCTTGTAGATGGGGCTATTTCTAGAATTAGTTAAGAAGCCTGTAGTCGGCGGCTTGAAGTCAGTCGCGCACGGGGTCGCTATGCTTGCTATTTCATTGACTTTGCCCTTCTCGAGTGTGTCGCGAAGGACAAAGCAACATTTGGTCGGCATACGTACATCATGTCCTCTCTACTGGGAGCAATCTTGGCTAGGTACGTCTCTTGTAGATGGGGCTATTTCTAGAATTAGTTAAGAAGCCTGTAGTCGGCGGCTTGAAGTCAGTCGCGCACGGGGTCGCTATGCTTGCCATTTCATTGACTTTGCCCTTCTCGAGTGTGTCGCGAGTCGCGAAGGACAAAGTAACATTTGGTCGGCATACGCACATCATGTCCTCTCTACTGGGAGCAATCTTGGCTAGGTACGTCTCTTGTAGATGGGGCTATTTCTAGAATTAGTTAAGAAGCCTGTAGTCGGCGGCTTGAAGTCAGTCGCGCACGGGGTCGCTATGCTTGCCATTTCATTGACTTTGCCCTTCTCGAGTGTGTCGCGAGTCGCGAAGGACAAAGTAACATTTGGTCGGCATACGCACATCATGTCCTCTCTACTGGGAGCAATCTTGGCTAGGTACGTCTCTTGTAGATGGGGCTATTTCTAGAATTAGTTAAGAAGCCTGTAGTCGGCGGCTTGAAGTCAGTCGCGCACGGGGTCGCTATGCTTGCCATTTCATTGACTTTGCCCTTCTCGAGTGTGTCGCGAGTCGCGAAGGACAAAGTAACATTTGGTCGGCATACGCACATCATGTCCTCTCTACTGGGAGCAATCTTGGCTAGGTACGTCTCTTGTAGATGGGGCTATTTCTAGAATTAGTTAAGAAGCCTGTAGTCGGCGGCTTGAAGTCAGTCGCGCACGGGGTCGCTATGCTTGCCATTTCATTGACTTTGCCCTTCTCGAGTGTGTCGCGAGTCGCGAAGGACAAAGTAACATTTGGTCGGCATACGCACATCATGTCCTCTCTACTGGGAGCAATCTTGGCTAGGTACGTCTCTTGTAGATGGGGCTATTTCTAGAATTAGTTAAGAAGCCTGTAGTCGGCGGCTTGAAGTCAGTCGCGCACGGGGTCGCTATGCTTGCTATTTCATTCTACATTCAACTTCGGATTATAGAGCACTGACTGGCTGTTATTGGTCGGCCCGAACGTTCATTTCCCGAGCTCGTACGGAACTAACCGAACACGGTGTGAGAGGCAAGCTAACGCGAGACAGCATTCATGTTTTGAAAAAACTCGAGAATAGTTTTGGTGGTTCCTATGATTTCAGGATAAATATCCCGAAAATCGAAATGAAACAAAAATATTTTTAAATAGTATAAAATATACTATGCTGTGGAACTAAAATTATTTGATTTGTTGTATTGCTTCTAGGACATTACAGTACATAAACATTCATCAAAATAGGTGTAAAATCCAGGGCTTTTATACGCTTGTAACTTTTGTATGTATTTGATTTTGATAAATGTTTTAGTTTCAAGTCATGGATATTGTATGGGATATATTGAAAAAGAAAAAATAATAAGCAAGTAATCAGCAAACAGCGCTAGTATGGGAGTTCGGGCGAATAGAGTCGCCTTAAGTGTACCTACGCTTCGTCCTTGCTCCAGGGAACTGGCTCTCGATACACCTGTTTCATTGAAAACTTTAAAAATTGCGTTTTAAAGTAATTAGCGGAAATTGATTACTAATAATTAGGGTTTTACATTCAAATTCTATCATTTGATGTTTTTTTTTGCATTCGATTAACAAACTTAAAAGCGTATTTATCGTTGTAATTAAATGTAATCAAAATGTAAGGCATAATATAACATAATTTGAATGCGAGAACACTATTGTTAGTGATCAATTTCCGCTATTTGCTATAAAACGCATTTATTGCATACTTTTTATTCAAAAGTAAGGAAAACAATATTATGTTGTGCATTTTGCAACGAGATTCGAAACCTTAAGTCAAAATAAAATCTGTTTAGGTTCTTGTCCATCGCCCAACGAATGAGATAAATATATTTGAAAGAGTCCCGACCCGAGTAGTGCGGTGAATCAAGAAAAGGTTGAATATTGCTGTTTTTTAGTGAATAAAATTTAATATAAAATCATACGAGAGCTTTTATGAAAAAGGAAAAAACTTTTAAGGAAAAAACTTTATTTAAAAGCTCTCGTATAATGTTATTATTTGATTTTAAGGCTTCCGTACCCAAAGGGTAACCAACGGGACCCTATTACTAAGACTCTGTCTGCTTGTCCGTCTGTCACCAGGCTGTGTCTCATGAACCGTGATAGTTAGACTGTTGAAATTTTCACAGATGATGTATTTCTGTTGCCGCTATAACAACAAATACTAAAACCGGCCAAGTGCGAGTCGGACCTGCGCACTCCCATACAACAGACATGATTTTTTTGCCGTTTTTGTAGATAATGGCACGGAACCCTTCGTGCGCGAGTCCGACTCATACTTGGCCGGTTTATTATTGGTATTATTATTAGTATCGGCGACATTGTCGATTGTAAGCGATGAACTAACTAAAGTGAAATGATTATAAGTGCTCATTGTCTATATACATTATAATAAAATCGTTACCAGCATAAGAAATTAAGAGTAATTGTTTACTTATTAACAATACAATAATACAACAATACAATACACAAATAATATTTTGGTATTCAATTTTATATTGTAATATTCAAAATAATAATAATAATTCTTTATTTCACAACTTAATCATACAAAATAATTTACAGTGTTTGGGGTCTCCATTTAAGTAAGGAATTACCTGTATTAGGAGACCTCGCTCTTCCATAGCATTACAATATATTTACATGAACAAATTGAGATGAATAATTGCAAAGTAAAGTTCATTTTGTAGTTAGAACAGAAGTTACAATTAGGAATTCTGAAGCAAGCTTTTTCACATTAAGAGATGTTGAAAAAAATTTTTTTTTACAGTACAAGCTTAACTACATTTATTACTTGTTGTTCAGGTATATTCTAATTTTCGATAGAACAGTACTGAATGATATTTAAAGTGTTTTGTTTCAGAATCGCACTTACTGAGTTTTATATAATATTATTTTTATAAACATAAAATTATAAAACAAGTAGGTTCTACTAACATTGTTTATTGTGCTTGTGTGCTAAATAACGCCTTTATTTCTAGTGCCGACTTAAGAAGCAGTTTCATACAACGAACTAGAACTATGTTTGGTCTGATATAATAAGTCAGATCCATTCATAATCATAACATAACACAATAGACATCACAATAATGATTTGGGCCTAGTGCGAGTCGGACTCGCGCATAAAAGGTTCCGTACCACCACACAATACGGGTACGGAACACTAAAAACATACACTCAAAGAAATTTCCTGACTTTTCTTCCGAGTTTATTCTTCTGACTGTATTTCCTACCTAAAATAACTTTTTCCCTCCAACCTTTACCCACCAATTCGGAAAACTGCAGATTTTCTGCCATAATATAGGAGCATTTCGTGGATTTTCAACTAACACAGACAAAATTTACCGGAGGTAATTTATATTCTTCACACGCCCCCAAGCCAACTGCTCGCGATAAAGACGACAAACGTGCACCTCTAGTCTGCCACTACACCAACGAACTCCCGGATGTCGAAATGGGTGAGATTAGGATAGCTCTTGAACAGCTGAAAAACAATAAGGCGCCAGGCGAGGACGGCATCAACTCCTGAAAGCTGGAGGTTACCCTATAATCGGACAGCTACAGGACCTCTTTAATGCCGTTATTCGTACAGGTCATGTTGTTCTTCAAAAAAGGGAACAAAATCCTACTAAAGAACTATAGACCAATCGCACTCCCAAGCCACACCTACAAGCTGTTCTCAAGAGTTATCACGAACCGTCTCGCTCAACGATTCGACGACTTCCAACCTCCAGAGCAGGCTGGGTTTCGAAAAGGCACCTTGGACCACATTCACACGCTAAGGCAGGTTATACAGAAAACCCAAGAGTATAATCAGCCTTTATATCTAGCGTTTGTGGACTACGAGAAAGCCTTCGACTCCATCGAAACTTGGTCTGTTCTGCAGTCCTTGCAGCGATGCCAAGTTGACTGGCGTTACGTGGAGATGTTGAAATGTCTGTATGACTCCGCTACGATGTCCGTCCAAGTACAGGGTGTACAAACAAGACCGATACATCTTCAGCGCGGCGTGAGACAGGGAGATGTTATTTCCCCAAAATTGTTTACCGCCGCGCTGGAGGACGTCTTTAAAACACTACTGACTGAAATGGACGAGGCATAAACGTAAACGGAGAGTACATTTCACATCTTCGCTTTGCCAATGACATCGTGATAATGGCGGAATCGCTGCAGGGACTGGAGGTAATGGTGCGCGGCCTTAGCGATTCTTCAACACGAGTGGGCCTGCGGATGAATTTGGATAAGACTAAGGTCATGCCCAACTGTCACGTTATCCAAGGGCCACTAACCTTCGACAATGTCAGCACCGAAGTTGTTCAAAAATATGTTTATCTGGGTCAAGTCATACAGCTGGAACTTCGACGCCGAGGCTGACAGAAGAATATGCTTGGGTTGGGCAGCATTCGGAAAGTTGCGTCACATATTTACGTCGTCAATACCGCAGTGCTTAAAGGCTAAGATGTTCAACCAGTGCGTCCTTCCTGTGATGACGTATGGCGCTGAGACGTGGTCTCTTACAAAGGGCCTGATCCACCGATTTAAGGTCGCTCAGCGAGCTATGGAGCGGGCTATGCTTGATGGATAAAATCCGAAACGAGGAGATCCGTCGGAGATCGAAAGTAACCGACATAGCCTGCAGAATCAGTAAGTTGAAGTGGCAGTGGGCAGGCCATATTTGTCGCCGACATGATGGCCGTTGGGGCCGAAAGGCTCTAGATTGGAGACCACGTACAGCAAAGCGTAGTGTAGGCCGACCTAGTGCCCGCTGGACCGACGACCTGAAGGACGTTGCGGGGGGCGGCTGGATGAGGAGGACGGAGGACCGACATGAGTGGCGAAATTTGGGAAAGGCCTATGTCCAGCAGTGGACGAACACGGGCTGATGGATGGATGGATGGATGGAATTTATTAGAAGGATTGCACGAAGATGGAATGATCTTCTACATTAATAATCCCTCCAACAATTACCCACAAAAATCCATCTTCTATTGAATGGAATTTTTCCTTCTGAGTTAAAAGAGATGGATTGGTCTTCTATTTTTAAGATTATTTTTTTCAGTGTAAATATCAACAATACTTATAGCTGCTATAGCGGGATTAAGGTGCAAGCCACACAGAAACGGCGCGGCGCGTATCGAGCGCGCGGGCGACATTCAAATTTCGTACAAAACGCATTGAAATAAAGTCGCAATTTGAGGTATGATACGGACGCCCGTTCCACGCTTGACACCGCCCGAAACATACCATTCGTTGTGTTCAAATTGCGACTTTATTTCCATGCGTTTTGTACGAAATTTGAATGACGCCCGCGCGCTCGTTGCGCGCCGCGCCACTTCTGCTTGGCTTGCACCTAAGGCAATTGCAATCAATTCAGCACGCGCAATGAGAACGCACGTTCTCCTCAACTGCCGCCGCGGCGGCGCGGCCTATGTGTGTAAGATCTGTGCCGCACAGATGACGGTGACCGCTGAACGCAGAACGCTGGACCGCTCGCTGTGTGTCCGGTACCTAGCTGTTACTAGCTAGCGTCGTCACAACTGATTCCTTCCCCGTAAACAAGGCAGGAATTGTATGAAATTAATGTTCTTAGAAGTTTCAATGGCATTGGCAAAGTTATAAGAATAACGGTTCGTTTACATTTGGTCGTTTCCGACGAATTTTGTTATAGCGACCACTTTTTAGGGTTCCAATATTAAATTTGGCTCCGTAAGCGATGAAAAACATAAATGATTTTTTTCTGCAGACTAAAAATGCCATAAATACCTAAGGAAATTCCGAAAAGTCTTAAAACTAAAAAAAATAACAGAGAAATAAAGCTTAAAACAAAAATTTGGAATTTGAGCAGAATATGATATTTTTTTCCGTTTTTGGGAATGTCAAAAAAGACCAACTTTGTCTTTTTTTTCTTATAAAGCTTTATAATTGGCACGTAGGAATCTAATTGAAGCATTTTAAACACCAATTTCCTAAAGACAGAGTCAGATAAAATGTCCGATCTCAAGGGTTTTTTGAACACTGTGCTCCGAATGCTGAATACGTCTCTGTTGAAATAAGGAAATAGTAGATGTTACAGGTAATACTAGAAGATTGATTAAGCCCAGTTTTAACCGGGTAATGTTATACAAAACGCAAACGCTTCTCCTCGCTTCGCCGGCCGTCGCACATATTTTTGACTTTTTTCGGACTTTACCCGACTTCGGGCTTTACCCGTAACAGATACAGTAGGTACTGAAACATAGATAGAACCTTACGTATGTAATACCTATCTGTTTCAAGAATGCCGTTACCCCAGCTAGTTCAGGGTACCTAGCATAGTAGACCATATCGAACTTTGACAGCTCGATATAACACTGTCTGTCCCTCTTTAGATAGATCAACAGAGTGAGACAGCACTGTATCAAGCGCTATCGAGCTCGATATGGTTTGCTATGCTAGACTAGCAGGGGTTACGGCATTCGCGGAAATGGGACCTGCCTCCTGATCTGTATCTGTATCGGATAATCAGTCGCCAAACCGAGTGCCTATCGTCGAACACATACATATCCGCTTATCTAAGGATACGTTCGCACTTTAAGTGACGTTAAAATTCGTAAATAGTTCAATACCCATTGAAGGTTATTTTGGAAGTTCATTTTTTATCTGATTTTGGTGAATAGCAACCATAGATGGCAACCGACACTGAGTTACATAATAGCCCCGCAGGAGTAACGGCATTCGCGGAAGTAGGACCAGGGGGCCTAGCACAGCAGATCATATCGTGCTTTAACCACTCGATACAGAATGTCTATCCCTCTCGAGGGTTATCAACAGAGTGAGAGAGAGCACTGTATCACGCGCTATCGAGCTCGGTACACTCTGTTGATATCAATCGTCAGGCAGTCTGTTTTATATAAGGCCCGGCAATTGGGGATAGATATACCGCCATCCATCGTTCCCAGGCAATGGTGGCCGCCTGGTTTTGCCCGAGAGGTGTTCTCTTACTCTCCCCCGAATAACTTCGCTTTTAGAGGATTTGCGAGCAAAAAATTATTCGGTATTTATTTTTGACTAAAATGTTATTAAGCGTCAAAGACGTCTAAGTCCTTCCATCATGACCTAAACCTAAATATTTATTTGGTAGACACGTGGAGAGTTCGAAGAAACTACTCTTTATTTATGGGCCCATAATACCTCAATTCGCAGTCCTGCTCTAACGCTTCTGCTTTTTGACTGTCTATCCTACTCTAATCAGATGCCGCGCACGCAAACCATCAGTTATTTTGAAATCGCGGCTACACTGATGGTTTTTTCATTTTTATGGAAAAGTCTGCAGCTGCTTTATACTAATATCAGTTATATTATGAAAAGTTTCAGATCTAATTTCAAGTATTCATTGCTTGCTATCGGTTTATACTACGGTTTGGAGGTAACTTTGTATTTTTTTCTATCGAGAACATTTAATGGAATCAAGTTTTCACAATAGCATGGACATAGCATTACTCCTCAACTTTATCATATATTAATTTCAGAGTGATTGTTGCAGTATTTGTTGGTATGAAACAGGATCATGCGAAGCGAAGTGAGGTATTGTACACCCAGAGCTAATTTTGGAGAGATATGGGAAGAAACGTGTGCCTGATGAAAATACAACATAAGTGTAACAAAACGCACACTCGAACAAGCGAATAAAAACACGCGCGTAATATTTAAATATTTCCTAAAGGCTAAAGACAATAGGTTAATGTTATATAAATACCTACTGCATAATGTTATTGCAATGGTATTATAACTAGGGTCCAGCTTAGGTTCAGTTCGATTTCGGCCAAAAAGAAACCACCGCATCCTAATCTGCACCGCATACCTACTATTAGGAAAATTTTACGACTTAATTTCTTACTTTTCATGCACTTTTTAATTAAGTTAATTTCCTTTCGGCTCTCACCTTTGAGATACTGCTAAAATTTTGCCATGCATAATTTTAGTGTCTACAGTTTAAGGCGACAAAGGTAGTAAAAAGTTTGATTTTAATAGTACTCCCAACTGTGTCATGACCCCTGTGACCCCCCCCCCTCGGACCGCCACCGACTCCTAAACTACAAAAGATAGGGTTCTGAAAAATGAAACATGTTTTAAAGGAGGCCTTTGACAAGACGATAGCATAGCACTAAACGTGATAGCTAAAATTGGCTGCATCGAAAAATATGCAAAGTGAAGGCTGTTTTTTCAGTTTAATGTGTCCAAAATATTAAAGTTAAAACTACAGTAATAACTGTTGTAATCATATAAACCTATTATGTAAAACATAGAAGTGCGCTTTTTTTTTAACGCTCCCGTGTGAATTTATATTAAATTTTATTCATTAAGTAACAGCATTATCCTTTTTTTATTCACTGCACTACTCGGAAGCTAAATTTTTAGATATGTTTATCTCTTTCGCTGTGCAATGGACATATTGCGCCTTAAACATACAGAAAAATACTTATACTCGTAAGGAAATTGAGCTTCGGCCAAACGTAAAAAGCCGAAGTCCAGCTTCAGCCGAAGACTCGTCGGCCACTAATCACAAGTTGAATATCGTCGAAGATCACGTGTGGGTAAACGTGCTGATGTTTGGGATCGATCAGCAGGAAGCCAAGACCCATCAGAAACAACACAATCGGTTCCTTAATTTACGTGGGAACCCATTACAATGGGACAGGCACATCCTTGTTTTTGGTACTTTCGTAAGAATGGGATTTTCCGGATATCTTTTTAGATGGTCGACGTAAAATGGCGTAAACGGATTTTTCGTAAAAACTGAACACTCGCGAAAAAACCCACTACACGATCATACGAAATTATTCCGTTTTTTGGCAAACAACAAACTGTCATTTCACGAAAAATAATTTCTTTCAGCAAAGTCTTTTAGCAAACAGTCAAAAATAGGTGCGATGACGAGCGAAGCGTGAGGTCTACATGTAAAACACTCCTTGTAGAGTACACGCTGACTAGGGCCACACGATGCAAAAAACCGCATCCAAATCCGTTGAGTGGTCCTCGAGTTAGTAAGCAAAAAATAACCCAATTATAATGCTATTGAAACGGCTACTTACGATTTTTATATAGTCAGATTTCGCCTGACTAGTTTCTCTCCGAAGAAACTGTACGAAAACAATAAAGCCGAATTTGAAGGTTTTAATTTTAAGAAACTTACTTAAAAACGTTATTTTAAGTGACAGAACTATACCGGGTGTAAATAGAGTGCGACCATTACATGAAACTACATATTCTACCTATTGACCTCAAACAGCTGCATGTTTCACGGACGACGCTCTTTCTAAACTCGCCCGTATGTCGGTGCGTTAGGGTTCACGCGTTTTTGTTTAGAACTCAATTATTTCCTAAACTAAGGGCGTCCGCGGGTAGACTCTTGGGAAAAGTGGTTCAGTAGGGTCGGTAGAATATGTGGTTTCATTTAATGGTCGCACTCTATTTACACCCTATGGTTCTGAAGGGCACACCAACTAAAATTATCAAGTCTTTAAACGCTCTTCAATAATATATCAACTAAATTTTTTAAATTTAATCAAATGACAGCTCTAAAATGTGCCTTGAAATTACCAAGACAAGTTAAAATCACTAAGTTGAGTAAATTATGGCTGTCAAACTAAAATTTTAGTTTGACGTTTATAAAATGGTGACTTGAAAATTACTCTTCGTTTTTAACTGTCCATCCATCCATCAGCCTGTATTTAACTACGAATCTTTTAGTAGTTAAATAACCAAATTAATTGAAGAAAAATAAACCGGTTAAGTGCGTGTCAGGCCACGCGCAATGTAGGGTTCCGTAGTTGCCCGGTACATATAAGTTGGTCTACTAATACAGACCGCGCCAAACTTCTAGTCCCATACATTGGACGGGACCAAAAGTTTGGCGCGACCTGTACTCGTAAACCTGTAAAGCCTACTTAGCTGTGATAGTTTACCTTTTAAGTTCATTATATATACTACTTCTGTAAATTTTTTCACATTTCTATAAACAACCGTACAGGGGGGGACGCCCCACTGTAACTAAAATTTTCACTTTAAAGCTTAATATTTCGCCAACGGATCCCTAAATCGAAAAATGGTTTTCACACACCCACAATTTTTTTGAACGGCCTATCCAACGATACCCCACACTGTGGGATAGACGAGAAAAAAAATCATCCCCAGTTTACGTGTATGAGAGGTACCCTTAACTAAATTATTTTCAAGATTTAATTTTACCATTTAGCCGGCGTAATTAATATTATACCAAATTACAGCTTTCTAGTACTAATAGTCTCTGCGCTAAGCCGCGGAAAGACGGACAGACGGACATGGCGAAACTATAAGGGTTCCTTCTCGGACTACGGAACCCTAAAAAACAGTGCACAGATACGACTTTTTTACAACTTTATACGCAGATAGATTTATGTACGCTAAATGCCAGAGCAAGTACAATGAACATTCTTGGCAGGTATTTATTTGTGAATGAAACGAAATGTCCGAGTTAAGAAGTAAACCACAATCTCGTATTTCATTCAATACTATTATTGGGTGTGTTATCGATGTTATTTAATGGATTTTCCGTGACGCCGTTTTTACGATAACGATATTATAAATATATTGTATACATTTTTAGGGTTCCCTTCCTTAAAAAAGAAATAACGGAAGGCTGTCTATTACAGAGGCTTTTCTCGAAAATTATCTAACGTAAGAATTTGTAAGGCGTAATGTTATATCTTGGCGCAAACATATATCGCCAGCTGAAGGTTAAAAAAAAAGAAACAAACTACCTTTTGTCCGCGGCTCTGCCTGCGTGTTATTCGGTTTAACCACACGCTTTTTTCCGGGATAAGGAGTAACCTATGTGTTAAGTTGGGGTATAGGCTATCCATTCTAAATTTCATCCAAATCCGTCCAGCCATTTCAGCGTGAAAGAGTAACAAACATAAACACACACACACAAACTTTCGCATTTATAATATTAGTGTGGAGTTTGATGAGATAACATAGCCTTGTCTTATATCACCACAATGGATACGACCGCGCTAATTAGACACCTGATTTTTCAATGATATTGATCTTTCCTACAGGAACCATGCATTTTTCCGGGATAAAAAGTAGACTATGTGTTAAGTTAGGGTATAAGCTATATCATTCTAAATTTCATCCAAATCCGTTCAGCCGTTTCAGCGTGAAAGTGTAACAAACATACACACGCACAATCTTTCGCATGTACCAAAATAATATTAGTAGGAAGTAGGATTGTATAGCGCTGTCCTGCTGTCACACTCAAGCTATATTTTACGGACTGTAATAAAAAGTATAGTAGTAAAAAAAAGTATGTAAAAATGTCGTGACTGCATATTTCGGCGAAATTTATGAATGAAATAGGTTATTTTGATACAATAGTACTGAGGCCAAAACTATTTTTTTTTAGATAGTTTGTCTGTGTGTCTATGTTCCGTATTGACTCGAGAACCACTCAACGGATTTGGATGCGGTTTTCTTTATTATATCGCAGTGACCCTACAACACAACACAATTAAGCTATAACGGGAGTTGATATATTATGATTATTTTTTAAACTATCGATAATAGTTTTTATCATACGCGCAAATAAAAGATACATTCAATGACACTTCCACGCGAAGCCGCAGGGAAAAGCTAGTTGTAAATATAATAAAGTACGGAAAACTATTATTTCTTCTGTATTAGGAGACAGACGAGTGTAAAAGTCCTGGCAGTAAATATCGCACATCGTATCATAGAGTTATCTCTATCGCACGCAGCACTAACACCACAGTTTAATCCGGTGACAGAGACGACGCTCGACGAAGCCGAAGCTAGCCGATGTGCATTATTTACGGCCGGGACCTGTACTTGATTCACGACTTGTGCCAATAAATAAAGAGGAAACAAGTCTGCAGAGCTGGTAGTGCGGTGACTACATAACGTACGGCCAGTCACTTGACTTCAAACTTAAATAAAATATTTAATTTATTATATTTTCGGATTTATTTTTAATTAGGTATATACACTCAGCGTCAAAAAAATCGCACCTTTTAAAAAATGTGCTTCAAACAAATTTTATTCTTATTTAAAACCAATTTCGCGGGATTTTTTAGGTATCAATTGAAAGGTAATAAAACAGACTATTTAAATATTGAAAAAAAAAAAGTGTTTTTCATTACAAGGGCATAAAAAAAATACAGGTTGATTGGGAAAGAAAAATCATCTATATTTACGCTCTACAACAAAATAATTAATTATTCAGAAAAAATCACAAAATCATTCTTAAAAGTAATCTAAAACCTAGTGTTACCTCCTCTTGCCCTGATAACAGCTTCCATTCGATCTCTCGTAGACCTAACCAATTTCAGGACTTGATCTTGTGGCATGCTGTCCCATTCCGAAATTACGGCCTCTTGCAGGTCCTGGAGGGTGGTAGGAGCAGGATCTCGTGACCTAACTTGCCGTTTCAATTCATCCCAAAGGTGCTCTATCGGGTTCAGGTCTGGACTTCTCGCCAGCCACTGCATGATAGGGATCCCAACCTCTTGAAGGTAGTCACGTACAATAAACGCGGTGTGGGAGCGAGCGTTGTCGTGCATCAAAGTAAACCCATGGCCGATGAAACCAGCATATGGGACCACATTCTCTTCCAGGACTTCTGTGATGTACCGGTGAGCAGTCAGCGACCCTTGCCCGCGAGCACCTCCAGTCCGGGAAACGCATACAAGGTCAGTTTTGCCGTCGCAAGATATGCCGCCCCTAAACATGCAGGAGCCACCCCCGTATTCCACAGTTTCTTGAATACAGGCTTGTGCGAATCGCTCCCCCTGCCTCCTGTACACTCTTTTTCGCCTGTCATTACAGAAAAGGCACACCCTCGTCTCATCTGAGAAGAGAACTGTTCGCCATTGGTCTAGCGTCCAATCGACGTGATTGCGGGCAAACTGCAAGCGGGATCTACGATGCTCTACAGTTAATCTTGGGCCTGTAGCAGCTCTATGGGCGGCTATTTTCTTCTCTGTTAATCTTCTTCTAATCGTAGAGTCACTTGCAGTTGTCCCACGAACTGCTTGGAGTTCCTGTCTTATCTCAACAGCATTGGAGAACCGATTTCTCAAGCTCGTCGACACTATGAAGCGGTCATCCCTTTCAGATGTGCAGCGTCGTCTCCCAGATCCATGTCTTCGGACAAAGCCACCAGTCTCCCGGAATCGCTGGACTACTCTTCGAACAGCAAAACGGCTTAGGTTGAGTTGCCGGGCAATATCACACTGCCGCACCCTTCGGCGCAGCAGTGCAAGAACTTGTGCAGCTTCTTCAGGAGTAGTATCCATGTTGAGGGTAGTATTTTTTACTTGTGCGCTTAACGTGTGTCACCTTCAAAGTTTGGATAGTGAATGACCTACATTTCATCACGAAGGTCTTCTCACACTCCCCTGGTGGGGGCGTGGGGACTCAGTTTCGGGGCTGTGGCCCCCTGCCTGAGGTCTTTACCGCTGCCCATCACTATGGGCAGGTCATCGGTGTTGGTGCCTGGAGGGGCACTCTGTGGTAGTGGTGGTGGGTTCGTGTGGTCCTGTGGTGAGGAGTTACGCCGCAGGGTCTGCGACGAGGTCACGTGGCAGGCGATGGCGGTCGGGTGGGCGCGCATGGTGCGGTGCCAGGTCACGAATGTGCTGGAACAGGTTGTGTTCCGCACGGTCGAACATCCCAGCCGCCAGTCGTCGGACGAAGTCGTCCAGGTTTTCAAAGTTGAGGTCCCTCGCGATAGTAGCGTTCCTCACATAGCGAGGCGCGCCGACTATGTAGCGCAGAGCCAGGTTCTCTTGGGCTCGGAGCCTCTTCTTGTTGGACTCCGAGATTAGGGCGTACCACGCCGGCGCTGCGTATGTGAGGCGGGATCTGAGGTAGGTTTTGTAGATCCCGAGCTTTGTTCGCAGAGGGAGACTGGATGAAAGTAGCGGGCGGAGTTTTGCTCTAGCTACTTTCACCTGGGCGACTACGTTGTCCACGTGACTCTTCATCGTTAACCCGCGGTCGATGGTGACTCCGAGGTACTTCACCGTTTGGAGCCAGGGGACTTCAACCCCCTGTAGCTTCAGCGGTGGTGGCTGGTGCTTCCCTCGTTTGGTGAGTAGGGCCTGCGTCTTCCCGACGTTCACCGACAGGCGCCACTTAGACAGCCATTCTGGGAGCAGGTTGAGCGTGCGCTGCATCTTCACTGCCGCATGGGTCGCCTTGTACGATGAGACGTAGTAGGCGGCGTCGTCAGCGAAGAGAGCGAGCTCAGTTCCCGCTCCGAGAGGGATGTCGTCGGTGTATCGGGAATAGCAGGCTGGTGAAAGGCAGCTTCCTTGTGGGACTCCAGCTCTTATGGGGCGCTCTTCGGAGATGGCGTCTTCCACCACCACCTTGAAGCGGCGGTCCAGGAGGAAGGAGGCCACAACTCTGATGAGTCGCCTTGGAGCTGGGGATGTCGACAGTTTGTATAGCAGCCCCTCATGCCATACTCTGTCGAAGGCCTTTTCCATGTCTAAGAGTACTGCGACGGTGAACTCCTTCTTGTTCAGGCCTACCGCCATGTGGTGCAGTACTCTTGTGAGCTGGAGGGTTGTCGAGTGGGCCGCTCGAAAACCAAACTGTTCCGGGCGGGGAGTGATGTGGGGTGTCAGCTTGTAGAGCAGGAGTTTCTCGAATAGCTTCGAAAGGTTGCTCAGGAGGGTGATGGGACGACTGTGCTCTGGTCTTCTTGGGTCCTTGCCTGGCTTGGGCAGCATGATCACGTGGCCCACTTTCCACTGGGTTGGAAAGTGCCCCGTGCGCATGATGCCATTAAACAGGCGCGTCATGGCGGCCACCATCCGAGGAGGAAGGTGACGGAGCGCCATGTTTGTGATGGCATCTGGACCGGGGGCCTTGTGGGGTTTGGTGCGGCGGATGAGACGCTGCACCTGGCCAGGCGAGAAGACCACAGGGTCCTCATCAGCGGGGATCTGCCTTTCGAAGTATTCGAGGAGGTGGGACTCGACTGCTCTGACGTGATCCACATCGTCGGTCGGGTTTGGCTTGAACTGGGCTTCTAGGCTCTCAGCAAATATTTCGGCTCGGTCCTGGGCTTTGAATCTTGGGAGGCCGTCGCTGCCCAGCAGAGGTCTAACGGGGGTAGGGGCCGTAGACAGCTGCCGGCATAGGCGATGCACGGAGGGGACGTGGTCACCCACGGACTCGACGTGGCGCTCCCAAGATTCCTCGACGTGGAGGGTCAGCTCTTTTTTCACCGTCGCTGTTAGTGTGTTGAGGCGAGTCTTGAGGATCGGGCAGCGTGTTTGCTGCCACTGTTTCCGGGTTTGGCGTTTCTCGCGGAGTAGTGCCTGGATTCGAGCAGGGAGAGGTTGGTTTCTCTGTGTGCTCGAAACGGTGTGCGAGGAGATGTCGATCGCGTCCCGGATACAGTTGGTGATCTCAGACGTCAGCCTCTCCACATCTTCAGGGACGGTGACGGGGGAAGAGATGGCGGCTTCCTGCAGAGCGGAAGTAAAGGCCGGCCAGTTGTAGTGCCGACGTGGTGCTGGAGGCGAGACTCTGGTCGGCTGGTCTTCGAGGACGAGGAGGACGGGCCTGTGGTCAGATGGTAAGTCTGGGAGGACTTCCTGGCTTGGCGGTGTGGTGAGGTTCTTGTACACTACGACGTCTAGAACGTCCCCCAGTCCAGTGTGCGAGCAGTAGTGAGTGGGCTCGTCCGGACCGATGACGTCGTAGTGGTGAGCGATGGAGTCTTGGAGTAGTTTTCGTCCTTCTGGGTTCACCTTCGTGGAGTTCCACGCCGGGTGTTTGGAATTTAGGTCGCCGGCGATGATGGTCGGCTGCTGCGAGTCTAGGAGCTCGTGGAGTTCTTGGAATACAAAGTCTTCCTGAGGAGCTTTGTAAGTGGCGTAGAGTCGCAGCACGCTGCCGGCGACTTGGAGTTCAATCCCAAGGGCGTACATGGATTTATACTCCTTGAAGGTGATGGGTTGGTGGACGATCTTTCTCCTGACTATGACCGCCAGGCCTCGGAAGGTGGTCCCCGTCTGGCTTGAGATCTCGTCCTTTCTGTAGACGACATAATTGGGGATCGCGAGTCTCATCCGCTCTGCCAGATGAGTCTCGCTAATCAACATTATGTCGACGTTCTGCTGGTTGAGGAAGTGGTGGAGGAGACGTCTCTTCCCCGTGAGTGACTCGGCATTCCAGTGAACTATCCTCAGTTTGTGGAGCTCTGTGGAGTGCGCAGGGTGGCTACACATCGTTGGAGCTCCGGCAAACTGAGTAGAGTCATGACCAGTTTGGTCATGTCCTCTTGGGATAGTTGAGCCGGGGGTGTCGGTTGGGCCGTCGTGGTTTCGGCTGGGGTTTCAGCCGGTGCCTGTGTGGCTTGCAGTTGTTCGGCCACTGGGTTCTTCCTCCTCCTCTTTCCGCCCCTCTTACGCCGAGTCTTGAGGGCGTCCGTCCTGGCCGTGGGCGGGTTTGCCTGGGCTTGGAGAGAGGCCGGGGCTGTCTTCTCATCGGCAAGAGGCAGCTCCTTCCGGCTTGGTGTTTTAGCCGTTAGGGCCATCGTGCCGGCTTTCTTGTTCCGTGTTTCCTGGCGGAACACGGGGCAGGACGTGTTGTTTGCTGCGTGTGGCCCTCCGCAGTTAACACACGTAGGCGTATCCTCTTTGGGTCGGGGGCACTCTCTAGCGAAGTGTTCCCCGCCACAGCGTACACACGCCAGGGTACGGTGACAATTATGAGAGGAGTGCCTGAATTGCTGGCACCTGTGACATTGGGCGGGCCCCTTCTTTCCTCTCCAGGCTTCGATTTTGATTCCCGGCATATACATGAGTTCAGTGAGCTCATATATTGCCGGGATCAGGGTTGGCGTCTTCTTAATGAGGGCGTAGAAAATACAGCCGGGGCGCCCTGCTCTAGCCCTGATGGGCTTGCAGTACTCGACCTCAAAGCCGAGGTCGAGCAGTGCCTCTGCGAGCTCCTCCGGCTCGGTGTTGGCTGGTAGTCCGCGGATCGCTACCTTGAGGCTGCGCTCGGCGGGGAGGGAGTAAGAGAACCACTTCACTCCGTGGTCCTTTTCGAGCTTGTTGAGGTACCGCTGGAGTAGTCGGTACTCGTCGTCAGCTGTCGGAGTGAAGCGCACTCCCTGTTGGAAGGCGCGGGCGCTTGGTGTTCTACCCAGTTGGGTAGCGATCTCGCGGATGTGGTGCTGCCAGTTGGGCAGCTTATCCACGATGAGTGGCGGGTAGCGCAGCTTGGCCGGGAGGGTTGCCGCGGCTGTGGCTGGCTGGGTTGCAAGTGCAGGGGTAGGTGCAGGCGGCCCGGGTGCGGGCGGTGCAGGTGTGCGCGGCACGCGGGCAGGTGTTGCAGGGGGGCGCGGCACGCGGGCGGGCGCCGCGGGGGGGCGCGGCATGCGGGTGGGCGGCGCGGGGAGGCGCGGCGCGACGGCAGGCGGCACGACGGCAGGTGGCACGACGGCGGGCGGTGCAGGCGCGCGCGGCGCGGGGGCGGGTGGCGCGAGGCCGGGTGGCGTGGGGCCGGGCGGCGCGGGGCCGCGCGGCGCAGGTGTGCGCAGTGTGGTTGCGCGCGGCGCGGGGGCGGGCGGCGGGGGCGCGCGCGGCTCGGGGGCGGGCAGCGTGGGGGCGGGTGACGCGGTCGCACACGGCACGAGGGCAGGCGGCGCTCGGTCGCGCGGCACGGGGGGTGGCGTGCGCGACGTAGACGCGCGCGGTGCGGGCGTCTTCGGTGCGGGTGTGCGCTGCGTGGGCGGGGCCGGCTGGCGGGTCGTAGGCAGCTTGGGGGCGGCGCGGATGGCGAGCGGCGTGTTGGCGTCCGGGTTTGGGAACGGCGGGCGTGTGGCGCGCGGTCGTTGTGCGACTGGCAGCCGAGAGGTGAACTGGGTATGCGATGGCCTTGCGGCCATGGCAGCATACGTGGCCGGCAGCTTGCTTCGGCTTGCGGGAGAGGGTCCATCGCAGATGCGCTTCTGCGTGTGGCCGGTACCCGAAGAGTCGCTGTGGTCTAGCGCCCTCTTCGTGCTCTCCCTCTGGGGTAAGGGGGGCAGTATCAGCGGCAGTGAGGCGGCCAGTTGGCGGGCTGTCTCGACGCGGCGGGCCACGTCCTCAGATGAGGGGTCGCGAGTACCGCGGAGTTCGTGCCGCCGTCTCTGGAGGTACTCCTCCATGACTGTCAAGAGGCCCTCCGTGAGGCAATTGTTGTGGCGTAGACGGGATGTAATTATCTCGTCTAGCTCGTGCCCACGGTGCGGCGATCCTGGTTGTTCCAGCACGAAAGGCAGAGCGTATTCCGTGCTGGTGGTGATGTCGTGCAAGGTGTGCGCACGACGGGGGGTGAAGCTCGGTGAAGACGAGGGGAGGCTCAGGTTGGCCGGGTCGACTGGCAGAGTCACCAAGGAGGAAGAGTCCTCCGGGACAGTGCGGTCGTCCTGGACTGCGGAGTCCAAGCCCTGAAAGGGGCTGTCCGATCGCGAACGCGAGCCCTGAAAAGGGCTGTTTGTTCCGCTCATTGTAAGGGAGCGGAGGCTGTCGGGGGGGGGTTTACGCCGTGCGACCTATGAGTCGTGGTATGCGCCAGTCTCCATACCCCTTTCCTCGGTGAGATCCGCTTGTGGAAGGCCGAGGTAGGTAGTACGGTGATCGGCACCACTACTCAGGTGCTCTTTGTAGGAGTTCCCCTCCGCAGCTGATGTGCGGCGCGACTCGCGACGGCAATTTCAAAGAAAAGGCGGCGAGAAAGCGAGAGGAGGAACTGGTAGTAGGTCCGAGCACTGCGAGCGTACAAACGGTCCTCACCTACCTACATTTGACGGGTAATTACCTTTTTATACCCCTTTTATGTAGCGCAACTAGCGACCGTTTGAACGCGTATTTGAGCAATACTTTTCTTAATACCACGATATTCGAGAGATTTTTATCGTTTATAAAATGAAACGATTGTTTATTTCAAGGTCGTTTAATGCCCTTTCAATTGATACCAAATAGTTCTCTCATATTTGGTTTCAAATAGGAATTAAAATGGTTTGAAGTAAATTTTTCAAAAGGTGCGATTTTTTTGACGCCGAGTGTAGTTGTTAATATTTTGTAAATTAAAAATAGAGTTAAGTCCTTTTTATTTTGTCATGTCATGTATTTTGTGTTGTGGTGATAAATAAATGCTTATCTTATCTTATAATTTCAATCATGATTTTAATATTTCGCGTCATCTGCGAACTTAATTTGGTTGTAAATAAAAAGCTACAAATAAAACTATGATAGAAATGAATTTCTATATTTTAAACACTTGGCGATTTATCTAATTAACATCCTTGCGGTATAAAAAGTACAAGAAAAGTAAATCTGGATGTGAGGGCTATCTGTGCAATGTACCTACTGAAAAAAACCATTTGACAGTTAATAATTGTGAAAATACGATTGTCAAGCTCTACTATTACTTTGTGTTTAACATTGTTATATTGAAGTAGAGAGGTTTTTTGCTGCAAGAAAAGACCAGTGACTGGTACTGACCTGTATCCCTTATAAGGGGTCAAAGGAGGTGGAACTGGTATTGATATGCAACTTGTACATACGAGATAATACAAATAAATCACTTGAGTACAACAGGTTTTCAACTCGAATAAATCTGCAGGTTTTTTTCTTCTTTTACAACAGGTTCTTCGTGTGGTGAGCAAATAAAAAGAAAAAGGAACTCGCAAAAATGTATAAATTATGAAATGGTGCATGGTTGGACAAGTTTTTGGGTTTTCCAGCTCTGATTATCATGATATATTGAGTTGTTTGTTGTGTCCATATAAAAATAACATTGGAAAGTTCAAGGTGTATCAAGGGAGTATAGAATAGAATAGGTCTTTATTTGCAAAATGGTGATGTCATAGTATAAAAATATGAGCGCCTTAAACAGCTAATGTTAATTTAGCATAGAAATATTTAGGTTTATATTAGTGGATTTTTGAATAATGGAACTAGGACCTTGATTTATAATAATCAAATTATGTCTATAAGCCATTATTATAACCATTGAATGAACAGGCTACTCGTAGGTATAGCTAAGTTATGTACAAGCAAGTTTATTATGGGATACTCAGTGCATGAATCGCGCAATTTAATCTATATAAAAATATTTAAAAAGAAATTGCAATTTATCTTGCTTTTTATTAAAAACCAAAGGGTCTAGCTCATGTCTGTAAAACATTCCACTAATGAAATGAAAGCTGGACTTGGAAGAGGCAGTTTTTAAAAGATACTGTGATAGAGCTTTAATCCCCTAAATCAGCGTTAAACAAAGTGGTGGGACGTGAAAAAATTATGAAAGAAAAGAAGCACAATATTAGTTCTTTGAGTTTAAAAAATCGAATGAACAATACATCATATAACTTTAAATTTACTAAATATTTATGTTAATTAAACAATAACTATCCTTCACATCTTTCTGAACTAAGTCATTGGGTCAGTTTCTGAATTAAGAAAATCTCGCTATGCAGGTACTAAAGAATCAGCCAATTACAGCGCTGCATTTTAAAGTTAAGCACTACTTAACTCGAAATTCTCAACTGTGGAATCAGGGGTATGTCTATTAGTGGGGTCTGAATCTCACTTTTTGTTTTAATGAGTCGATATTCGATATAAGTTTGAGAACTACTGCCTTAGATAGATCTGAGCTACAATCTAAAATGCAATGTTTTGTTTTAGTGAAGAAGAGAATTCAATGGATTAAGTAAAATATGCTGATGTCCATTGACAACTTATGGATCCATAAGTTTTATTACATATTGAATGTACAATCAAAGAAAAATCCACAGGCCCACTTTTCACCCATGTTGTAATAGTAGCACAGGGATTAAAAATGATTATAGCTTTATATCAGTGGCAGATACACCACACAGCAGTTGTAACAAAAGCTGCACCCAAAGCTCCGCCCCTGTTTAGTGGATAAGATAACTGAAGGAAACCTAAAATCTCAATATGACCTACCATCCAGATTCAGAATATAACCTGGGTGTTCTAGACCAATCATCTGAAGAACTTTGCGGGTGGTAGCTGGATGAGGAGGACAGAGGGCCACCACCAAGAGTGGCGAAATATTGGGAAGGCCTATGTGACAGTGGACAATGATAGGCTGATGGCAGATGGATGGATATTCTTTGTACATTTTTTTTTCTTTTATGGAGATCTTTAGGGTGCTAAAGATTGCTATTAGCCTCGCATAAGTTTAATGCCCTACTGCTTCAAAGGATACAACAAATGGAATCATTACCAAATCAAATCAAAAAATTTATTTTGTAAGATAGATACATAAAGTATACTTTCTACAAGTCAAAGTTAATCTTTACAATAAATATCTTTAGAATAAAAAAATTGTATATACTAATAAGGGAAATACATACAAAAAATATTTAGGTTGGGCTACAAAAATTTAATTATACACCTACATTAAATAGAGAAATCTAGGAATAAAAATATTATATATACATAATGCCTAACCATCCGCACCATTCGATTAGTATTGCTAAGAAGAAGGGCAAGAAACTTAGCAAACATGTCATTACAAATTCATGTTGGAATGAGAGATTATGGTTTGGCCACTTATTTATTTAAAGTAAGATACTAGAATACTGGTAGGATATGTAACCCCAGTATCTTAGTCAATATGAGGATAGGTAGTTCCTAACAGATACTTTGGTTAATGTCACGAGAGGCTGTTCGGGCTGCTGAGAACGAGGATGAACCTCCATGCGGAAGCACTACTTCAGCGTGCTACCCGAACTCTCAATGAGGTTGGAGATAACTTTGATATTTTTTGAGGTTCATTGAGTGAGTTCACAAGTGCAACATTATAATTTTTGTGTTTTCTTTAATTTGTGGAGATTTTAAGATTTCATGTATTTTTAAAGTTTTTCATATTTAAGTGTTTTTAGATAATTTGTATTTTATGCCTGCACTGTTGCATTAGGTTTCCAACCTGTAAAAATGTGTCAGTTGTTAAATTTATTCAATATCATAATTACCTATAATCATTTTTTTTGTTGTTGAGTTGAGCTATTATAACAAGATTTAGTTAGTAATAGTAATATTTAGCTGTAACATGATCAATATAAAAAAATGAATTCTTGTCTGTTTCCTGTACTTACATAATGGTTTTTACTCAAGACCTCCAAGATGTTTTTCTAATAACATTATATACAAGAGTGGTTATGGTAGTTCTATGAACTAAGTTAAACGCAAGTTGGAAATTCAGTGTAGTTGTAAGAAACGAAATCTAGACAGTAGAAACACGTGTGATTTCTCGACACTGTAGTGGGAGTTTCAGAATCTATGATAATCCACAGTGCAAAAGCCCGAAAAGCAAGATAACAAGTACGTATTTTGGCCATTACTCTAAAAATGGCTTAAGCGGTGTCTGCTGCTTAAAACCATGCCCGCAGAATCACATACCATACAAAAACATGCAAGTAACACGTTCGGATCGATAAAACTTGGTGCGTTTCATCAATTGATCTATTACATCAGTAAACGCTCAATTTAATCCTCTGGCACTCACGGAAGAGTGCATCTGTTAGCCTTGAATTGTTTTGATGCAGAACTAGCTAGTAGTTAAATGTAAAACTGCTCCACTTACCTAAAATAGATGAAGATGATTTCCTATGAAATGCACCGCACTCTTACTCGATTTGCACAGTGGTTTTAGGTAATTGACACTTCTAGAACTATTTAATGAGTGACCTAAGGCTTCCACAAGTGAAGTTGACTACTTTATTTATTTATTTTATAGATAAATTCACGGAATTACATGAAAAACGCATTCGTCTCGTCTTCTTCAGATGTTTCTGACATTTCCGTTTTTTTTACGTCAAATCCCCGGCTGAGGCTATTTTCTATGCAGACAACTATGTGTGCGTTTAAAAACTATGTACATACACAACACACGCGCTTATTGACTTTGAAGTTTTTTTTTTAATGCTGAGTATGGTTTAAAGACTCTGAATACATTGTCTTTTAAAGCCAGTAACTAGAAAAAACTGTAAAAAGTCTTGTCTAGTCTTAAGTCTGTACTTTTAATTCTTGTTCTTTTAAAACTTTTGTGGTGATAATGATTTGTCAAAGAGGACGTTGCTTCTGCGTTCCATGAATGATGATGCACAGGCATCCAATATATGGTGTGTGGATAGATGTTCCATTATTTATAGCAACACCGAACTTAAATGTCATCAGAAATGATAGATGTTCCATTATTTATAGCAACACCGAACTTAAATGTCATCAGATGGCATAGTGATGTGACTTGATCATACATTTTGAATATCGACATTTCGCTTTTTTTATTACAACATTTTAATATGGTAAGTAATAAATGTATCGATATAATTTAAATAGTGTTCGGATCATTTAATAAAGATCTATCGAAATCAAGGTAAGAAATAAAACAAGTCACAATTTTTATTATTTTTTAATAAAAAATTAAGAACCGCCATCATGCTTCAATTATGAATTTATGAACCTTTACTTGGAAACCACTTTTGGATATGTTTAATTATTAAGCATGCTTTTAAAGTTATTTTGCAGGAAAAGCATAATTTACATTAAACTATTGTCACGGAGTGCCAAAAACAACATTTATTGGTGTAAGCGGTGTAACTAAGATTTGTAGCTTATAAAATAAACTTATGAAATAGGCTTAATAAATAACGCCATAAAATGTTTGTTAAATACTGCCTTTAATAGATAATTAAATATAAATATAATAAATAAAACGAATTATGAATGATACAAAGTTAAGACTTGTTAGTTTTAACTGTAAGGACATAAAGAAATCTATGGAATGCGTTCGAGGGCTATGTAAGGAGGCTGATGTGATAGCGCTACAGGAAACATGGCTGCTGCCACACGACATCCCACTGCTGGGCGACATCGACTCCGAGTTTAGTGCGACAGGGGTGTCCGCGGTGGATACGAGTACAGGGCCACTGCGAGGGCGGCCGCACGGGGGTGTGGCTCTGTTGTGGCGGCGTGCCGCCTTCTCCCACGTGTCGGTAGTACAGTGCAATCAAGAAAGGATTTGTGCCATTATAGTTTCGGTGAGTGATCGAACGTTCCTAGTAATAAGCGCGTATTTGCCGACAGATTGCTCGGAAAATCTGGTACTATTCACGGACTGTATAAGTGCGATTAGTGCTATTGTAGACAGTGTTGGTGAGGAAAGCGTCTACATCTTGGGAGACTTTAATGCCCACCCTACAAGACAGTTTGGTAACGAACTACTGTCATTTTGTGATGAACAACAGTGGTTATGTGCAGACGTGGAGAAATTGGGTCTTGACTCTGGATGTTATACATACGTCAGTGAGATACATGGAACGCAAAGTTGGCTCGATCATTGTTTAGTAACTCAAGCGTCATGGGAGTCTGTAGTAGATATACATATATGTTATAATGTTTACTGGTCGGATCATTTTCCATTGCACATAAATTGTAATTTAGATGTACTGGGATGCAAGTTAGACGCTAAAATTAAATGTAATAATAATGCAATGTGGGGTGAGCGGGATATAAATCAAATTAAGGAATATTATACAATATGTCATAATAAGTTAGGTAAATTAAATTTTCCTGTCGAATGTGAACGTTGTGGTGATTCTATGTGCACGAATAATGACCATAAAAATGTAATTGATAACTTGTACCGTGACTTGGTTGGTGTACTATCTGACGCAGCCATTGCGACCAATACTAAGTGTGATAGACCCACCAAACGCCCGAACAAAAAGTCGCACGTCGTGGGGTGGAATAAACACGTCAAATCTCTGCACGGACAGGCGCGGCTTGACTTTCAAATGTGGCTTTTATGTGGGAGACTGAGAAGTGGAATATTTTGCAATAATATGTGTGATAGTAGAAAGAAATTCAAGGCTAAATTGAAGTGGTGCGTTAAACATGCAGAACAGGTAAGAATGGATATTTTGGCAACGAAACATAACTCAAAACGATTTAGTGAATTTTGGAAGGGAGTTAATAAACTGAACAGCAAGCCGCGCCTGCCCGTGAGTGTGGATGGGCTGAGTGAGCCCGCAGCCATTGCCAACTTATTCAAAGACCATTTTAGAGTACCGGCGCAACCGTTAGTGCAGGCAAAGGACCCGAATGCTGTTGCTGGTGTGGAGAAGAGCAAACCATCGTGTGTGCGGCCGGTGCTAGTTACAGCTAAAGAAGTTGGGAAGGTTATTGCACACATGACTAGGGGAAAGTCTCCTGGTCATGATGGACTTAGCATAGAACACTTTAAACATGCGGGAGCTCACTTACCCAGGATTTTGGCGCTTTTGTTCAACCTCTGCATACGACATTCGTACTTGCCGCCAGACTTGATGAGGACAATTGTGGTGCCGATTGTCAAAAACAAGACGGGAGATTCATCTGATAAGACCAACTATAGACCCATTTCGTTAGCTACAATAACAGCTAAGGTACTCGATGGTGTGCTTGATAAGCGCTTAGATGAGCATATTAGTCTGCACGATGCTCAGTTCGGGTTTAGGGCAGGCTTGTCAACAGAAAGCGCCATCTTGGCGCTCAAGCGCACCGTCAGGTACTATACGGACAGGAGCACGCCAATCTATGCATGCTTCTTAGACTTGTCCAAAGCTTTCGATTTGGTGTCATATCCAGTGCTATGGGACAAGCTGGATGGGGTGAATCTTCCGTCTGAGCTCACTGGCATCTTCAGGCACTGGTATGAAAACCAGGTGAACTACGTCCGATGGGGGGAGGAGCGCTCGGAGGAGTACAGGTTGGAGTGCGGGGTGAGGCAAGGGGGGTTGGCCTCTCCCAGGCTCTTCAACCTGTATGTGGACCAGCTGATCCGAGGGCTCAGCAGCATGCATGCGGGATGTTCAATTGATGGCGTCAAAGTCAACAACATCAGTTACGCGGACGATATGGTCCTGCTGAGCCCGTCGATCAGCGCACTCAGGAAGCTATTGCACGTGTGTGAAACCTATGCACAAACTCATGGGTTGAAGTACAACACCAAAAAGAGTGAGCTCTTGGTTTTCACCGCGGGCAGCAGCTCTCCACAAAATGTACCCCCAGTAACGCTGTACGGGACTGCATTGACGAGAGTCAAGCAGTTCAAGTATCTGGGCCACATTGTGACAGAGGACCTGAAAGATGACCAGGACATTGAGCGCGAACGTAGAGCATTGGCGGTCAGAAGCAATATGCTCGCCCGTAGGTTTTCTCGTTGTACAGAGCAGGTAAAGATTACACTTTTCAAGGCGTTCTGTCAATCTTTTTACACGAGCGGCCTGTGGGTGATATACACGCAGAAGACCTACAGCGCTCTACGGGTGCAATACAATAATGCTTTCAGGATGCTATTGGGGCTGCCGTGGCGCTGTAGCGCATCCGGCATGTTTGCTGAGGCGCGAATAATGGATTTTTACGCAATTATGCGCAAAAAAGTTGCTTCTCTCATGCACAGAGTGTGCGGCAGCCACAATACCATTCTGAAAGTAGTGGGAGGCGGGTGCGGGTGTCCTATCAGCCATCACTGGACGACACTACATGCTAATAATAATTATAATATTTAGTAATCAAAATTATATCGTTTTTATTACCGCTTTATTTTAGTTCTATTGTAAATTTTTATTTTTTTTGTGTAATCATATGGAACCCAGTTCTGAATTAAATGATTTTTTTATTTTTTATTTTTTTTTATTTTTTTTTAATAACATAAAGCGTTATTTAAGTATATTTAGTACCTAACTATAACACATGCGTAAAACAGCTCTTTAAAATTTCTACTCCATGGCCTTTATGCCCGTTGTATTTTCAAAAATGCATTTTGTTATAATTTTCAACTATATCGCTACATCACTCGTCATACGTATAAAAACATCGAAATTTCAATGTCATATTATCGATAATACCAGGTTCTCATCGAGAATTTCTCGATATATCGAGTCGGTATAATGTATATACATCCCTATTTATTTACTTCGTTTGGTTTGATAGTTGAAAAACGGTATTTTTTATGTTTGTGATTTCACTTGAAACCTTAGAGCATTAAGACTACATTAATTATTGTTGGTCCTCTTCCTCTAAGCATAAAACCAATTTTTGATTTCTATAGGTACCCAAAGTAGAAAAGCTTGTATAATTAGATTGATGGATCTGGAAGAGCTGTGTCAGGTCAGGATCGTAGCAGATGGAAATCTGCATTCTCAGTCTTACCCCCCCCCCCCCTGGGAGACAGGCGTACAATATGTGATGGATATTCTTAGATTTCTCGTATTTTCTTCTTCGCGTGTGCAGCGTTTTTTATTTCATACTTACATTTTACATAGGAGCACCCGTAAGCTCATAACAGCTTTTATTTCATTAATTAAGTATTTTTAAAAATCTTATAAGTGTCTTACTAGGTACTCACCTACTTTAATTTTGTTTTAACTTTAAGTCGGGGCCCTGCCCTCACCACTATGTTAGGTTGAGCACATTTCGAAATTGTTGAGTTGTGTAGATAACGGTGGAGAACAATTTGGTGCAAGCCAGCAAACTGTGCTTTTACATTGAGAAGATTTCTTTTCTGCCGCCTTTTGTAAACTATGTACACAAAATTTCATGTGTGTTGGAAATGGATGTATACTACTTAAAAGACTTCTTAAATGCTGAAATAACTCTGGTTTGAAATAAATTGTTCAAAATCGTGGTCTTTCGTAAAATTATATTTTTTGACAACTTGTTAATAATAATGAAAGGATTTGTCATTCCAAATCATAAACAATACATAAACCAAATGAGTTTCAAAACGCTCCACAACAAAAAAAAAAAAAAAGCTTTTGGATCCCTGGCTACTTGTCACTTCAACTTCATTGTTCTGTCTCTATTTATAAGTCAAGCCTTCTTGGGATTCGTATAACACGTCCACATCGGGTACGTCTCTCAGTCTCAACAAGTGTTTCTTCATCAATTGGTCGTTGTATGAGTGTATCAACTTCTATATGAGGATGTGTGACTTCTAATGGGTAAAGTCTTTGTAAGGGTCGAATCCTCTCACCGTTTGCAGTCTTGATCTTTGCTACCCGAGTGTGATTATCTGTACCTGGATACAGCTCTAATATCAGACCAAGTGGCCAGTCGACTCGTTTTTTGTCGCATTCTAATAGAACAACATTTCCAACACTTAAATTAGTGTTGCTTCGTTTTCCCTGGTGGACGAGGAGCGCTAGATATTCTGTTCTAAATCTTTGTCTTAAATCTTCGCGCAGTTTCTGTGTTTATTTCACTCTTTCATTCAAGCCCCTTCTGTCAAGAACATCTAAATCAGGGACATCGTTTCTAGGTATGCCTTGTAGGAAATAATTTGGAGTGATGGGCATTAATGTATCTTCTGTGATGTATGTTAGTGGTCTAGCATTTATCATCGCTTCACAATCACACAAAATAGTCTGCATATCTAAATTATTTACAATGGATCTGCCTAATATTCTTCTTAACATTTCTTTTACAGTGCGGACCATTCTTTCCCACCATCTTCCCCACCATGCAGCTGTTGGGGGGTTAAATATCCAATTTATACGGTGGATTGTTGAATAAGTCTGAATTTCATTACAGTCAATATTATCGAATAGATTATTAGCTCCAGAAAAACATGTACCATTATCTGAATAAATTGTATTTGGTCGTCCTCTGCAAGCTATGAATCGTCTTAGTGACATGAGAAACGCTTGTGTTGATAAAGATTGTACTAGTTCTAAATGTATTGCTCGGTAAATAGCACATGTATATAGTGCTATGTAACATTTTTCTCCTGACCGGAGATACAGTGGTCCTCTTTGTTAGTTTTTCTTTCATATTATCGGGTATATTGATACATATATATTGTATATTGATCTTATCTTCCTTTGTGTTCCACAGTATTCCCAGAACAGACACGATTTCTTTTTCTGGTGTGTAACCTGTCATTGGTGAGATACTCCATTCTCTGAGGTTGAATTTGCCCTCTGCCATCAAATGCTTTGACTCTGTAAAATTCTGTCGAATTCTGTAACGTCGTCTTTTTCTAGACTTGTCACGCAATTGTCTACATAATATGACTTCATGAGCTGCTTGGCCGTTTTTTGTAATGTTATTGGACAATTCGACAGATGGTAGATTATCGTTGCAGCAAGAAGAAACGGACTTGATGAAAGGCCGAAGACTACACGGCGATGTCTTAGAGTAATGACCTCTCCGTCTTTCCACCATAAAAATTTTAGAAAATTTCTGTCATTTGGGTTTAATGATATTTGTAGAAATACCTTTTCAATGTCTGCTGAAATACCTACAGCTCTCAGCCGAAACTGAATTAATAGTTTTGGTATGAGTTCTAAAAGATTTATACCTTTTTCTAGGCATTTGTTCAAAGAGTTGCCGTTTTTATCTTTGGCTGACGCATCAAACACTGGTCGGACACGTGTTGTTGTACTTGTATTTTTTATAACAGCGTGATGAGCAAGATAATGTCCATTTTTGTCATCTTCTTTTACTTCCTCGATTATTCCTTTTAGTAACCAGTCTTGAAAGACTTGATCATAGGCTTCTAAATTATTTGTTTGTAGCAGACGTTTAGTCGTAGATGTCAATCTTGCCTTTGCTAGTTCAATATTGTTGCTGAGCTCCTTATGACCCTCTTTCCATGGTAGTTTAACTTCATATCTATTTTCTTTATCCATGAAAATAGTATCAGAAAACTTCTTCATTATTTCTTTTTCCTTTTGTGTCTCACTCTTCACTTCAGTTGGGTCTTTTATTCCTAGTGTTTCTAGATCCCACAACTGTGAAATATGTAAGGTAGTAGTTGAGATTGTTGCTGGACAGGATGTGTAATTTTCTACTTTCACACCTTGTATAGTCCAGCCCAATTTAGTATTTACGGCTGTCATGCCATTTTTCAGTTGGACCATCTTGTTGGTTAAGAGTCTGCCACAAAAGTCTGCCCCAATTAATATACTTCAACTTCGGGGATCTTCTTACCTACATCGGTGAGTGTTATATTATGTTTCCATAATTCCTCTAGGAGTTCTGCTTCACAAATCCTTGGAAGATCGCCGCATATTTTGTTTTCATTCAAAGCATGGACTGAGAAGTTGAATGAATTGTCCATACTTTTCAACATCACATTGTACACTTGGTGTACCTACTTCTGGTTTTGTGTTAATTCCACCGAAAACAATGTGACTCATCATCTCTTCCTTGACAGTTGGGAGATCAAGTTCTTGAGCTAAATCTTGTTTAATGTATGACCTCTGAGCTCCATTGTCGATTAAAGCTCTAACTGTGATCTCTTTATCTAAATAGCAAACCTTTACAAGTAAAGTCTGTAGATAAGTAACCATTGGTTTCAATTTATTTGAAAGCGATAGTTGAGTGTCTATGTTTTCATTACTCGATTGCCTTATCTTTTCACTTTGTTTGTCTTCTGATGTATTTGAAGCCGATTTGGCAATCTCTGGACACATAAGTATATTATGTTGTTTTGAGCAAGCTAGACATCTGACAAAGGCGTGATATTTGTAAGAATTATGGCCTGGTCTAAGACATCTTGTGCAAGCCCTAACTTTAATTAAATGTTTCTTACGCTCTTCTATATTAAGTTTAGTTGCTTTGTTGCACTCAATACTGGAATGATTGTCTTTTTCGCAGAATACGCACTTATCTCTTCTGTTATTGGAATTTCCAGAGTACAAACAGGATGCAGTTGGTACGGAGGTATTGTTTTCTTCATCGTGATTTATTGTTGTTGAACCAAACCCTTCTCTAGCAAGAGTGATCCTTTGACTACTTTCTACTTCATGTTTGAGGAATTGTAAAAGACTTTCAAGTATTTTACCTTGGGCATCATTAATAGTACCTTGCCGAGTGCGCTCCCATGCTTTTAATAAGTCTGTTGGTAGTGCAGATTGAACGAGGGGACAAAGCATTGTTGCATATTTATCGCTAGTGAGTCCCATTGTTTCCAGAGCACGAAGTTGGGTATTCAGCTTGTCGTAGAGTGATGACACAGGAAGTTTATACTTGTTCTTCACCTGTGATAGAATTAGATTCAGTAATTCTCTAACATAAACCTCTATAAAAGATCTTCGCGTCCGAACCGTTCTTGTAGATGTTTCATAGCCGTATCGTAATTCTCGGCTGATGGTGGGAAACTATCTATAAGCTCACGAGCCTTGGAGCCCTCAGGTATTGCCGTGAGTAAGTACTGGAACTTATCGTGCTTATCCAGGCTGTCGTCGTTGTGAATACGTTTAAATTGACCCCAAAAAGGTATCCAACACATAATATCTCCTGAAAACTTTGTAAGATCAACTTTTGGGAGCTTAAATTGCCGCTTTAATTGATTCATAGACTCTAGACTTTGTTTTAGACTTTTATTTGATATTGTAGGTCTTCTAACTGAGCTGTCACTATCAATATCTCGCCTTATTTTATTTACTTTTTCTGTGACATCTAGAAATTTATGTTTGTATTCGTCTTGTTCGTCTAATTCTGTGTTTTGTTGATCTTGAGGAAGATCTTGGTCAAACATCATTTGGATTATCGTATTATCCATCGTTTCAATTTTATCATATTTGACTCTGAGGATTTTTATACTTATTTCGATGTCATTCGTTTCAGTTTTCTCGAGAGCTAGATTTATCTTATTCAGAAGCCTCGTAAATGAGCTTCTCCAGCTTGCTCCTTTTCTTTTAAGTTTTTGTAATTCATCAATGTTTCCTTGCAGATTCATGGTCGCCAGTTGTTGGAAATGGATGTATACTACTTAAAAGACTTCTTAAATGCTGAAATAACTCTGGTTTGAAATAAATTGTTCAAAATCGTGGTCTTTCGTAAAATTATATTTTTTGACAACTTGTTAATAATAATGAAAGAATTTGTCATTCCAAATCATAAACAATACATAAACCAAATGAGTTTCAACAATGTGACCTATTTTAGAAGTCAACAGAAAAGAGGCAATCATGCAGCCGGCCAGGTGCATTCTACATCCTTTAAGTGCAACATGGATACATGTAGTGTGTAAACCCTTCTAAAGAAATAAAAGAAATTATTTGCCTCAGGTGCAATTATGTATATTCTGGATGTATTATTGTTCCACGATTGGATTGGGATTCAAAAGTACCGTTTGCATAATAATACAAATGAATTGATTACTTAGGGACTTAAGCCCATCAAATAAAATAATAATAATCAAATTTTTGCATTTTATGTGGTACCTACTTACTGATGTTTATAAAAGTTTCTTGATCAATAGTATTGCTTCTCCAAAATATGAAATGGTAGCTGGTTTAGTTGTCTGAACTGTTAGCTGAATCTATTTTCAACTGTCTTATAAATGAAATCTTAGAATTTTATTTGACAAATCTGTCACTATTCGGCACTGATGATGAAGTTGATGAATCCATGATCATCAAAGCTGACATTTTTTTTCAAGAATATCATTTTATTTTAATTCCACAAATTATATAATTTTGGTTAAATGTTACATTTTCTCCACATTATAATTTCGCAGTACATACTGAAAAAGTTTACGTATTTTTGCACATCCTACCGTTGAACTGTCATTTTATTTCATTGATTCGCACTAAGGAAGTTGATGTTAGCACCTCATACACAATCCAAAAGTGGAACAATAATACACAGCGTCGTCGGTCTGGGAGCCAAAAAAACTAGGTACTGGGAATTTATTTTAAACTACAGCCCACACCATTTGTGAGGTTCGAAATAAAATAATCATATCACGGCTTGACTCTGCATAAAAATGAAGGGACAATGGAGCTGGAGTCCGGCTCCGGGGCCCACCGTGCGCCACCCCAGACCGGCCCACCGGGAAAAGTCCCGGTATGCCCTGAGGCCAGACCGACCCTGATAATACATATGGGTTATTGTAAGAATATAAATATTTATTATTGCAAGCTTATTGTAATTCATAAATTCATAATACTTCATATTTTTCCAGCTTCAAGAATTTGCAGTTGCTAAACAAAATTGTATCGTGTGGTCTAGCTTATCATTTTCCCTTCAGAAGGAACTGCTTTCCTTGCTGTATCTTGTTATTCATAAGATCCTGTGCCATTACTTACTAATAGTTTTTCCAAATATGAGTTGGTTAATTTTAATTACCTACTAATACACTAACAGGTTTTATGGATATGGAGTTTTTGCATGCTGCGTTCCAGTTAACATGATATGTTTACACAGACATATCATATAGTAGCAGCCCTAACATTAATAATAAACGCATAGAGTCGACGGGTGGCAATTTTAGCTCAGTGAACTTCGGGCTCTTTTAAATATAAATATTGCTTGTTTCCAAACAAAATATCTATCAGAGATTAGTTAAGGAATTAACAAATATGTTCCAAGCATATGCCAGCCATGATAACCCATTTTTATAGGTTTCTTCGTAGCTTATTTTTTTTATGGAAACTTGCCACGCTATTTAATCCATAAGTTTGGTCTGCTACTTGGGAATGGATATACCGCCGCCATCCATCGGTCCCAGGCAATGGTGGGCCGCCTGGTTTTTTTGCCTGAGAGCTGTCCTCTTACTCTCCCCCGAATGACTTCGGGAGGATTTCCGAGTAAGATGGTGGTACCTCCACAGTCGAGCCCGGCATTAGCTCTACCACCTAGCTGCTACTTAGTAATAATTATATTTGGTGTTTTTTCCTTCTAACATGCTGTCACTGTCCTGTTATTCGTTTTGGTTACTTATTATTTTTCGGTTTGCATGTAGGTAGGTTGTTTGCATGAGATGATGAAAAGAATTGAAGAAAGAATGATGAGTGATTGTGTAACTCCGCCACTGTGCACAGTGCCAGTCCTCAGCCCGATTAAAGGAAGAAGGCACAATAATTCATTATCAATACTTCTACATGAAATGTCTGTTTTTCTTTTGCCTGCCACAAATTAATTTCTTATTTTTAATGTGTAAACTAGGAGGTGCAAGTCACAGTCCCCACTTGATATAGCCGCTTTTCACCGACGAATATTACGTACCTAGGTATTATGATTTCCTTTTTTACTGTCATCCCGTTTAATTCAGTTGAAGAGATCATAATACCACGCACGCCACGATTGATTAGAATAGACGTTCAATAAGTAAGTACCTACACAAATCTTATTTTCACCAATCACGTAATCACAACTACTTACCTACAAACCTCAAAACAAAAATTTATACCTAACCTAAAATGAATTGCAAATAGCAATAAACGTTAGGCTCATGCCGGTTGCCCATGACAACACAACGTAAACAATAAACAAAATGTCAGTGGCAGGGTTGCCAGATAGACAAGCCGGATGATCGCAGAAAATACGAACTCAGGTCGCCCAAAATCGCGCAAAATTACTTAGTATAGAAATTGACTAAAAGCGCATTATCAATTTAGTTTCCATCCACCCATCCATCAGCCCGTGTTCGTCCACTGCTGGACATAGGCCTTTCCCAAATTTCGCCACACATGTCGGTCTTCCGTCCTCCTAATCCAGCCGCCCGCACCCCGCAACGTCCTTCAGGTCGTCGGTCCAGCGGGCATTAGGTCGGCCTATACTACGCTTTGCTATACGTGGTCTCCATTCTAAAGCCTTTCGGCCCCAACGGCCAACATGTCAGCGACAAATATGGCCTGCCCACTGCCACTTCAACTTACTGATTCTGCAGGCTACGTCGGTTACTTTCAATCTCCGACGGGTCTATTCAGACTCTATCCATCAGAGATACTCCAAGCATAGCCCGCTCCATAGCTCGCTGAGCGACCATAAATCGGTAGATCAGGCCCTTTGCAAGACACCACGTCTCAGCGCCATACGTCATCACAGGAAGGACGCACTGGTTGTACATCTTAGCCCTTAAGCACTGCGGTATTGACGACGTGAATATGTGACGCAACTTTCTGAATGCTGCCGAACCCAAGCATATTCTTCTGTCAGCCTCGGCGTCGAAGTTGTTTTTATCCAGCTGTATGACTTAACCTAGATAAACATATTTTTGAACAACTTCGATGCTGACATTGTTGACGGTTAGTGGCCCTTGGATGACGTGACAGTTGGATATGACCTTAGTCTTATTCAAATTCATCCGCAGGCCCACTCGTCTCGAAGAATCGCTAAGGCCACGCACCATTTCCCCCAGTTCCTGCAGTGATTCCGCCATTATCACGATGTCATCGGCAAAGCGAAGATGTGAAATGTACACTCCGTTTACGTTTATGCCTCGTCCATTCCAGTCTAGTGTTTTAAAGACGTCCTCAAGCGCGGCGGTAAACAGTTTTGGAGAAATAACATCTCCCTGTCTCACGCCGCGCTGAAGATGTGTCGGTCTTGTTTGTACACCCTGTACTTGGCCGGACATCGTAGCGGAATCATAAAGACATTTCAACAACTCCACGTAACGCCAGTCAACTTGGCATCGCTGCAGGGACTGCAAAACAGACCAAGTTTCGATGGAGTCGAAGGCTTTCTCGTAGTCTACAAACGCTAGACATAAGGGCTGAATATACTCTTGAGTTTTCTGTATAACCTGCATTCGCGTGTGAATGCGGTCGTCGGTGCTGTAGCCTTTTCGAAACCCAGCCTGCTCTGGAGGTTGGAAGTCGTTGAATCGTTGGGCGAGACGATTCGTGATAACTCTTGAGAACAGCTTGTAGGTGTAGCTCAGGAGCGCAATTGGTCTATAGTTCTTAAGTAGGATTTTGTCCCCTTTTTTGAAGAACAAAATGACTAGGCTCCTGCTCCACTCCTTTGGCGTAGTACCTGTACGAATGACGGCACTAGAGAGGTCCTGTAGCTGTCCAAGTATAGGGTAACCTCCAGCTTTAAGAAGTTCAGTTTTGATGCCGTCCTCACCCGGCGCCTTGTTGTTTTTCAGCTGTTCAAGAGCTCTCCTAATCTCACCCATTTTGACACCCGGGAGTTCATCGGTGTAGTGGCGGACCAGAAGTGCACGTTTATCATCTTCATCGCGAGCAGTTGGCTTGAGAGCGTGTGAAAAATATAGGAGCCCATAAAATTTCTCGATTTCGGCGAGGTGCTCTCGCCTAGAGATAACGGTTCTATTGTCAGATTTCTTCAGCTTCGTCAGATTGGTCCTTCCTAACTGCTGGGCAAAAATTTTTGAGCCTGTGTTTCGCTGGATCGCGTCTACAATGACGCGAGTGATATGTTGGGGCAGGTCAAAACGAATTTGCCTTTTAACGCGCTTATTAAGAAGGGAGAAATCTGTATAATCTGAAGACATTTCCCATCATTTATTTTTTCATTTGTTAAGTTCATAATTTTATAATCTAGCTTGGTGTCTTAATTTTGAATCAATTTTATTTGCTTCCATTCCATTGCCAAATAGGTAATTTAAAATAAGTTTCTTATTTGTAATAGTTTTTTATAGCTGGCAATGTTGACAAAGGCATGCAATACAAAACTATTGACTCTAGAGAATAAGTAACCAGGGCTGTAAGCAATATAGAGTAAACTCAAAAATAGTAATAATAAAAAAAGTATAAACAGCCCAATAAAGTCGCCCAAATATCGCAGAAAATATTTTTGGAGTCGCCCAAATTGCGATCATCGCAAAAACTTAAAAAAAGGTCGCAATTTCGTTCGTCAAGTCGCCCAATTTGCGATATGTCGCCCAATCTGGCAACCCTGGTCAGTGGTAAAGTGCATTGTAAATAGCCATAGACGTCAGTGTCAATGTCAGTTGATCGATCCCAGTCTGCATGGCATTTTGCCCGCCTGCAAATCCCCGTAAAGTAGTTTACAATTTTATCGTCTGATAGCGCCACTGTCGAATATTTGACAAATCGGCAGCGTTCGATTTTTTTGCCTAGAAATCAAAATAAAGCAGTAGCAGGTAACAATTAAGTAGGTATAACATAAGTCTCACCCAACTACAGACTAAACCTAAGGATTAAATAGCGTTGGCAAGTTTCCATACAAAACCCAAGTGACATTTAAGCTACATGGTACGAAGAAACGTATAAAAACGGGTTGTTTTGGCTGGCTTATGCTTCAAACATATTTGTAAATACCTAAACTAATCTCTTGTATATATTTTGTTTGGAATCAAGCAACATTTATATCTAAAAGAGCCCGTAACTCACTGAGCTAAAATTGCTTCAAGTCGATTCTGTGCATTTATTATTCATGTTTGGTCTGTTATGTCTGTGGTCCCAACAGCATCCTGGGCTGAGTTCAGTTTGATCTCCTGCTCACGCTCGGCGATCATGACATCTCTTTTGCACGCGTTGATTTTGAATATGCTATCCTGCTGTCAGTGATGAGCGGGTGATGAAACTGAACGCCTCAGAAAGACTTCATCATCTCCTTGATCGCTCCTGGTACGGAGCACTTAAGTTGTTTTGTGTTTTTGTATAAACATAATTGTTAGGGTATTGTGTATCTGTATTTTGTTTTATTTAATTTTTCTTTTCTTTGTTACTAACTCATTATTAATAAGTCTTACTAACATACTATGGATCTAAGTTGTCCAAAATAAAAGGTTTTTATTTTTATTTATTTATTTTAAATGAAAATAAATACCCTTTTTTGTACACGATTATCACGTAAAGCCCGACCAGGAACTTTACTGACCTCGCCATATTGCGGCAAAAAAAGGGTACTAAAATATTTTGCTGGCAACAATAGACTAGAAAAAGAAAGTGTAACTTATCGCTACTAAAATAGTCGATACTCTTTACTTTACTGCCGCGTTTGCTGTTGTACACCTTCTGAAATTAGCCGGCTTAATAAATAGTGCGGCGACCGTCAAGTTTCACGTCTGTTGATTGACTTATTCCTTTTTTCTTGTTTCTATGGTAAAAACCAACGAAATTGTTTATTAATTATGTTATGAGAGTAGCACATCGGGGGACCAATCTTCGACAATATGAGTGATGATGATGTTATACTTCGAGGACATATTGGATACATATTGATACTTGAAATCCAATTTTGATTATGAATCATATCATAGCCATAGTTTAAGTATGATGGTATTTATTTTATCAATTTTATTACACAAACGAAAACTTATTTGATTGTTTTCCTTTTTTTATATTTTTTTCGGTTTAAGACACGAATACAATTTATATGATATCGAAATATTTATTATGTTAAGTACCATATCAAATCTGTACCTCAGAGGTAGACAATAGTAAGCGCCAAAATGGAAATTTTACAGGAGAGGTAAAAATAGACGAAAAGTCTCAAATGATAATTTCATAGATAAATTCGTTTCAAATTGGCTATCTTTTAATTTAAACTAATGACTATTTGACTTTATGCTATATACCATCTTGTAGAGCTCGTTCTTGCGATCTCGTTGATGTAAAAAAAGATATTCTCAAAAAGTCGACTTACTATAGGTATTAGTATTAAGTTTACTGTTTTTAGTATTAAGTATTAGTTTTTAGATCTGTTTTATTCATGTGTTAGTTTCAAGTAGTTTAGATATCATTGTGTATGTATATGGACTTGAAATTGTCTGAAATAAAATTACTATTAATAGTTCCCCGCATAGGAAACCATTTCTTTGCCAAGGTAAACAAATCAAACTAAGTAAGGAAATTATCAATAACTATTTAATTATTCTTTTTTTATTTTTCAATCACCATGTTAAATACATTTTATGTACTTAAAATCCCATGCTTCAACTGAAAGAAGAAAGATGTAGGTATATATGCAATGATTCAATTTTTTTTTTCGAGTACTGACTTGTTTGGGATTTAAAGATTTATAAGAGTGATTTAAATCTTCTGAACAAAAATATTTATAAATCTCTTTTCCCTCAAAAGATTTAGTCTGCGCATCTCTACTTAAAAGACTTAAGATAATACAAGATTCCTCCAGTAATTACTGTGACTTTATAAACGCCGATTTGGATCATGGATCACATCATCTTTATCTGCCCAAATTTTGGAATTCACAGACTAATACTTGTGTCAGAACTGTAAAAAATCTGTGATGACGGCGATGTTCCTACGCGACTTCAAGACTTACTAGCTTAACCAAAATTCTATATGCCGCTTTTTAATTATATTAAAAAGACAGTGGATAAATTGTGAAAAGTGATTTGTATTCTAGACTTCAAAGTCCATAATAAACAAACGAATGGCTCAAAAGGACAAAACTCCAGGGCCGTTAAAACAATTAACAAAAAAAAATGTCATTATATGATGTAGTGATGTACCATACATTTTTATTGTCGATATCCCGTTTTTTCTAATACAACATTTTTGTACATCAGAGGTAGACAATAATAATAATAAGAAGGCCTCAAGTACTCACGTTGGTAAGTTCGCCCGCTCATCACTGACAGCAGGATAGCATATACAAATTCAACGTGTGCAAAAGAGATGTCATGATCGCCGGGCGTGAGCGGGCGATCAAACTGAACTCAGCCAAGGATTGAAATCATTTTTGGCAGAGACTCTTGAACGAAGCTTTTTACCGTTCTTAAGAATATGGACAGCAGCTTCTTTGCTTCTCATCACCACCTTGAGAGGTCGCGGTGCAGAGCCAGACTGCGGATTACCCAGGCGGATGACCACAGCCGGTGTGTCAGGATTGGGTAATGCTGCCAATGCAACCTCTACTTGCTGCTTATCATACGCTTTCTGCTCGTCAATTGTCGCATCAGTTATTGGTGACTCCGGAATTCCAAACATAATCACATTGTAGCTCCTTTTCTTAAGCTCTTCTATTTCTCCAATAACTGATTCGATATTGGTAGGTGGTTGTTGGTTTCGTTTTATGGAATCAATCTCTATCTTAAGATCTTTTATTTTATTTCTTCACGCGGGAGCTGCTGCACCCCGAGTTAACATTCAGGGCACAAGACTTATATATTAGTATTTAAGCGTCAGCGACTGAAATGCAATCACACGCAGCTCCGTAGCAAGCAACTTGAAGCAACCCACTACATTTCACACATCCATGACACATAATTTTAGGATTCTTCTCATCCACCTTAGGTATAGTCTGTCAAAAAAGTGTTGAAATGAATATTGAAGAAACAATTTTTCTTTTGCCTGGTTACACCAAACAAATAAGTACAAAATCTGTTAAATTGAGTTAACCGCGTTGTTATTTCAAAAATATATCAGCTAAATTATACTACTTGAACGTTTAAAGTCAAATAAAGTTCATTAAAGTTTCATTTTCATTTCAATAGTTTTTTGACAGACACACATTTTACACATTTTAAGCAGGAAAACATCGTGAATCGATTACTCAAAATGACCGTTGAAGGTTATGTTTTGATGGTGACAATAAAGTCGCGAATTCCGAGATATTACTGCTAGATTTCACTTCCACTGGTTAGTAATTGTCACGATTTAATAATAATTAGGTCTAATTTTAGGATGATACTGATTTTTTATCGATTTATAGCAGTGAACAGAAAACACAAGTGCTTCGAAAAACGAGGGTAGACAAAAAAAGTTCATCTTGTACGACTTAGTGGCAACACTTTTTTATTGTCAATACTTTTTGTTTTATTTGTTAATTTAGGGCATTATTTAATAATATTTTGACGAAAGAATACTTACGGGTTTAAGTGAATGTCATCTTTTCATAAACTAGTAGTTTCTGACCTCTTTTTACGCCAAAAACACACTGCAATTTGGTATTTTGTGTGCAAATGGTGCGAAACCCGCATGAATTAGTTTCCGCCGAATTAGTTAATTGACCGCCTGACTCATACCTTGGGTAGATGGAAGATTTGCTTGTTGGTGGCCTATCCGGTTGGTTTGCTCCTCCGAGGCTGAGCGTGGTGAACGTGTTAATTGCCATGACCATACCCCATACCATAATTTTGCGTTTCGGAATGTGTCACTCAGGTCAGGGCTGAGTTCAGTTTGATCGCCCGCTCACCCCCGACGATCATGACATCTCTTTTGCACGCGTTGAATTTGTATGTGCTATCCTGCTGTCAGTGATGAGTCTAACGTAGCGTAGGGTACCGCAAAAAATCAAAAGTCTCGATACGGGTATTGCAGACAAGTATCGATAGCGATAAAAGTATCGAACCAAATGTATCGAGTACTTTATTTTATCGCAAAAAAAAACAGTAATAAGCAAGTACATACTCAAATAATTTTTATTTGGTAAAAAAACATACAAATTTTCATTATATTAATTTAAACGAAATTACAAGTCGCACAGCAAACTGCAGGAAAAAATATCGGCGCTTTTAAATTGATTTAGAGTGTAATTAAATAAATGTAATTATTAAATCAATTTGACATTAAAAGCAATCTTTTTATAATAAAAACCAAAATTAAAGTAAACTTAGATTCAGTTATTTTTGATTTTAATTTAAATTATTATTCTATACGTGACCCAGTGAGCCGGTTCCGTGCTGCTGTCATCGTCACCCCAGCTTTCGAAAATGCCTTTGAGATGGAACTGCCTGCCTTGTATTAAATGTTCCTCAAAACCGGGAGGTGGCATTTTTAAAAATGTCTCCAAGGACCCACCAAACTAAGTCAGTTTCTATTTTATTTGCTTGTTTCACTTCGAGCTACTTTTCGAAAAGAACCAAACTGATTAACGTTGTTGTAATGTTGTTAATGTTGAATAAATTATTCCAAAATTCATTGAAATTCATCAACAGAGAATCAATCTCTAAAGTCGTTTGCAATAGAATCCAACAATCATGTAAACAAATATGGCGGACTGACATTGACAGCGTATTGTTTATGCCCATAGTGATGTCATAGTGTTCTAATTTAATTTTAATTAAATTTATTTTTCTAATTATTTTAATTTTAAGTCATAGACTATGGCCCATAGTAGGATAGGTACTAAAATAAAACTGACTAAATAGATTAAATATATAAGCCATAGACTATAAAATAAAACTGATTATATATAAAAAAAGTGTTTATTAAAACAAATTTAAATCTTCGTCTTCGTCATCATCACTATCAGAAGTGTCGCCGGTGACCGTAATTATAAATGGAACCACTGTGTCATCGCTTGCCGTGTCTAAAATGCCGTCGAGCTTTTTCATTTCTTCCTCTTCCTTTAGGACGTGACTTACGCATTTCGACCATTGTTCATATTAAAGTGCGTCTAATAGATTTCCGTTGTAGGTAATAGATCTAAATCATTCTTACCTCCTGATTACTCCTTGAGAAAAAATACCAATCGTATGCTATATCAAAGTCCGTGATGCCGTGCAAAGGTCGTCGTTCCAAGAAAAATATGTCCAGCCAAATCGTAAAGCAAAACAAAAGTCCAAAATGAGAATGCAAAGTCGTAGAAATCGGAAACAGAAAACGGAAACAGAAAACACTAATGCACAGCGAACCCACAGAACAGTGAATGACTGTGAATGACAATTCTAACAAAATGGCCACCTGTCAATTTTTAAAAACTAACCATTATTTTTATGGCTTAGGATACAATCCGTTTTGGTTAATTATATTAAGCTCTTGAAAAAAAAATTTTATTGTATTCAAATAATATTAAATTAAAATAATTTATTAAATTAAAAATAAAAGATAACTTCAGATTACGAACAACACTAACTTTTCAATGACTTATAGAGTTCGATGAGTAAAAAACTAAGATGACAGCTTGTCAAATACTTCGAAATTTTTACGTTGCCAATGTTTTAACAAATTTAACTTATAAATACAAGTTAAATCGTGTTGAAGATAATGTGAAAACAATGGTGCGTTCGTTGAAATCAGACTATGTTCATAATTGATCGTCAAATGTATGTGATTACGGAGTAATCGTGACAATTTGGTTTGTTTACATGATTGTTGGATTCTATTGCAAACGACTTTACATTATTTTCACTTAAGCAATCTATCGTGTAGATTTATTATGAACAAAATCAAAATAACTTTATAAATAGGACAATTTTACGGTACAATTCGAATTTAATTTAACTTACTTACGGCATAGCTACACTGTGGTCTATTTTTACTGGAATCTCTCACTAAACCAAAAGAGATAAGTACTGTTATTAAAATTACACCCGTGAAGAAACAAAAGTATCGTGTATTTGAAAAAGTATCGATACCTAATTAATTATCCGAACCAAAGTATCGAGTACAAAAATACTAGGTATCGAAGAGAAAGTATCGATACTACTCAGCTATCGATACTTTTTGTAGATTCCTATCTATAAAGAAATGTCAATCAAATTTTTGAATGAAATTCAGTACCTAGGGTAGCGTTCCAAATCACTTTTTCAAGATTAAAATATTGCTCGCTGTCGGAGAAAAGTAGCTCGATGCTGGTTCCAAAACCTAAAAGTAGATGTTTTGGAACCAGCATCGAGCTACTTTTGTCTGACAGCGAGCAATATTTTAATCTTGAAAAGTGATTTGGAACGCAACCTAGGTAAACAAATTAAAATCAGGTGCGAGGTTTGTTGTATTGTATGTATCGTTGTCCCTTAGAATGATAACAGGCGTTATTATTCTAAGCGTTTTTATAAATAATCAGTAACAGTGTTTTATTGCGTATTCCGCTGCTGACAGAAGTCTTCACGAGAAATGTCGTTACCACCGGGCGCCAGGACAGCCAGACTGGCGCGGGAGGTGAAAAACTTTGAAAGACCGCCTTGGGGTATTACATGTTACCCTATGAAAGACGATAACTATGATGTCCTATTTGCCTCTATGTTGGGCCCTAGAGGTTCTCCTTACGAGAAAGGATTGTTTAAACTCTCGATAAACATTCCAGAGAAGTATCCTTTTGAACCCCCTTTGGTAAAATTTCAAACTTCCGTTTACCATCCGAATATAGACAAAGGTGAGTTGTACGGTTCGTACATATCTGGCTTAGTTTTAGGATGTCCCAATGTCTTAAATTAATTAGGGTAGGATTCCTTAACTCATGAGGGCTAGATACTTATCTTAAACTGTGGTTTGTTTTCTATGAGAAATTTTATTTCCAAGGAAAATAAATACTATTCCTGTAAAGTACTAAGGAAAAGTACCACAATAAAAACTACAAATTTATTTGTGATGGTGATTAAAATTTTAACTAGTTAACTAGCTGCATAATCATAAACAAGACTCAATCACACTTCATGTCTATTGATATCCAGAATTGAACTTAATGATATAATAAAAGTAATATTTACATGCCCGTATTGTATCAATACAAAATTTACAACCAAAATTATAAAAAAAAATGAGCACCGTTTTATTTTTATAAACCATACTTGTTCATTACAGGAGGGCGAATCTGCATGGACATGCTGAAAATGCCACCAAAAGGTGCCTGGGTGCCCACCATCACACTGGAAACCCTTCTCATCTCGATACAAACCTTGCTGGGGAACCCCAACCCCGACGACCCTCTCATGATGGATGTGGCCCAGGAGTACAAGTACGACCGGGAGATGTTTGTGAACAATGCCAAGAAATATACTGCTAAGTATGCACTCTAACTCCTTGAATCTCATTCCTCGTTCATTATAAATATTATCTGCTATTAAGTGATAGTCATACCTAACATAAGTAGTCATATCATAACGTAAATAAACAAATATAGTTTTAAGATTTCCATGTTTTTTGTGGTGAGATAATTTTTAACTACTAGTGGAAACTTCTACTTTTTGTAAGAATAAAAATTTAGTAAAAATATTTTAACTGCACTTTTTATTTCCTTATTTATATTATACAAAATGAACTTGTTAGACACACATACATTATACAATTTTTAATAAGCAGTATGCGAGGGATTTAACTATAATTTTATGCCTAAGATAAGGCCAAAGGTCTGCCTTTTTAAGGTGGCCAATCAGTGAAAAAAGATATTCATTTGGCCAATGTACAGATCTGCCATGTTATCTGTTCTAATTGAGATGCCAGCACTGCTTGATACGCATTTTAGCTTACCATGGAGCTAAAAAAAGTTGGTTTCTACATTTGCAACTGTATAGATAAGATAGTGGGTCTGCAAGGTTTAATTCTGAGGTTTAGTCACCTCTATCTATTGGAGTAATATTTTGTTATCTGCTGTGGGTTTAATCACTCATTCTGGAACCTTGTCATACCAACAACAGTTATCTGTATATTTAACTTCAGACAAGTGTTTAGAGATACTCAGGTGACGAATTAGCCCATCACAGCATTACATTTCATAGATAAGCACGGTGTACATTAATGAAAAACAATACAACAATAGATATCTACTGTTACATTTGACAAATTCGTTTTAACACTAAATAATAAGAGAAATTATTCTGTGTTCATGAATGTTAGACTTTTTGTCATCTTTGTCCAAGAAAACAAAGATGGCATTTTAAGTGTTCAACCAGTATCAGTACTACTATCATCTCCGGAACTCGCACTCTCTGTCTCTGATGAACTGCTACTTCTTTTAGCTTTCCTCTGCATTTCTTGAGAGTTTTTTATGACAGACGGACCATCAGTTTCTAAGGCTTCATTTCCATTGTCATCTGCTTTTTGGATCTTCTTCACTTCTCTTTTCTTAGATTTTTTACTTTCTTGACTAGTCGTTGGTCTAAGGGTTTCCGTAGAGACTGTTGCTACCATTTTAGACTCAATTTCATGTTCTTTTGATTTGAATTCTTCATCGTCTTCATCAACGGGTTTCCTGCTGGCCATCGAGGCAGCCACAGCTGTCTTATAAGCATCCGGATACTGCGAGCTGAAAAAATATTAAGTTCCTTCAGTGTAGGTATGCAAGCACTACCCAAGACAAGAACTACCCCTGAATGATCAACAGATAAACAAAACAGTCAAGTAGTGTCTAAAAATGGCATAATAAAAAAAAAATGTTTTCTTTCAAAATCGGCAATTTGTTTGCTTACCTCAGCTTGGTTTTAATGGCCCTTATCTTTTTGAAGATATACTCCAAGTCTTTCTTCATGTCCAGCAACAGCTGTGTGTGTTTCTTGAACTCAATGGAAGCAGTTCGAAGTCGGCTAGATGAAAGCTGGTTGCAGTTGGTCAGCATTTCTGTTGTCTTCTCGAAACGTTGCAGCCTGAAATTCATATCAAGAGGTACATTTACTATTATTAATATTATCATTTTATAATTATTTAGTTTTAATTTTGTATTAATTTAGTTATAAATAATCTATCCCTTATTGCAAAATGACTGAACTAGTGCAATTAAAATTTTTAGAGGTATATTTGAGCCATATATCAATTTTTCTGTATTTTAACTCTTAAAACTGAAAAAATAGAACAATAACAGATGGGACAATATATATATCCCACTGGTCCTGCAGGGTTAAAGTTGGAAGCGAACTTGAGACACATTTGACTGACTGGGGAACATTACTATACATAATCATTCAGTGTTCTAAAATCTAGCTTTATCAAGTATTTAACGTGCCATCTTCGCAGTAGGAAGAATTATTCAGACAATAATACAGGGAAACGGAGAGTTTACATGTTCTTTTGGGCTCGTATTAGGACTTCAACATCATTTTGATCAACCATCCCTGCCAACCCCTGCACGAAAACCTCAGGTGCAGAATAGTTTTGAAAGCATTCTATTGAGAAATCACTTTCAGGAGTGTCGTTTGCCATTTTATCTGAGTAATAATTCAGCGCTATAATCATTTATTTACGAATCTTTATAATCAGAGAATTTATTTATTTTTACATGACAAAGACAAGACAACCAAAGAGTAGACAACTGTCACTGTCAGTCGATCAGTGATCAGTGTTACCAGTATGGGGTCGTTTGGTCCACGTTTATGTGGGGTGTTGAATAACACAAAAGACTCACTTTTTATAACTTTTATTTGCATAAAATGCATAAATTATTGTACAGAAAAACACTGTTAGCATTAGCAGCAAAAAGAGATTCTCTATTGACAGTTTTTTTTCTCTCTCTCTGGCTGCGTTCCGAAAACGTGTTGGGCGAATCGCCACACCACCCCCCTAGGAGAAAATTAACCCATCCCAAAAATAATATTGATACAGCAATCTTTTAATGAAATAGAAGCAACCAAAACATTTTTCATCTTAAATATAACAGAGGGAAAACAGGGTTACATACGAAACAATTTCAACATTTAAAACACAAAATATTTGCAAAATTCCATAACAACAGTGAGTGAGATAAAATATATATAACCAAGATAGAGGATTATATTTACACACAAGCATACAACTTTTATGAAAACCCTACCAAGAGGTGGGAACCAAAACAGCAGGTCAAAGTTCGAGAGGAGTCTTGACCGTCCCGAACGTGTTGTGTAGTTTGGTTTTATGGGTGCTGGGTTAATGGGGGTGGGAACTGGAGGAGAAACAGGATCATCAGAGTTACCAGGTAAGGAAGAAGGTGTAGGAGGAGCCGTAGCTGGTTCCCTAGAAACCAATGGACCAGGAGACTCAGCGTCAGCGCAGAGGTATGCCGGTTTTACACGGTCGATGCTGACCTGTACGTTATTGTCCCCAATGAGAATATTGAGCGTCTTATCCCTCCTAGAGACTACTTTATAGGGTCCGGTATAAGGAGGTTTTAAAGAAGGCTAGACGATGCCAAGTCCTTGTGAATGAAAGTGGATTTTCTACCATGAGCTGACGTAGGAGTGGGCTGCAGTTGCGACATAAAACGCCTCAACTGTGTAGCAAAGTTATTTAAGTCGGAGTTGCAATCGGGAGCTGCGGAGGTGAAATGAACTCGCCGGGTAAGCACAGGGGTTCCCCGTATATTACTTCGGCAGGAGAAACTTGTAAGTCTTCCTTAAGAGAAGCACGCATCCCTAACAACACCACGGGCAGGGCTTTATACCACGTCTCTTGGTGGCACATCAGCGCAGCTTTCAATTGGCGGTGCATACGCTCGACTAAACCGTTTGCACACGGGTGATAACTCGTGGTACGAACGCGCTTGGCCAAACAAAGCTGCATTAGGGCCTGGAAAAGAGCAGACTCAAATTGACGGCCCTGATCCGTCATCACCACAGATGGGACGCCATATCTAGCGATCCAGCCACCAAAAAATGTCTCGGCAACTTCTTCCGCTGTTATACCCACCATTGGCCATGCTTCAGGCTATCGACTAAAACGGTCGACAGCTGTTAAACAGTAGTAAAAACCTTTGCTGTACGGCAAGGGGCCTATTATGTCCAAATGGACGTGGCGAAAACGCTTAGTACGGGTAGCGAAGGTTCCGGGAGGAGAGTTAGTGTGACGCGTAATCTTACTACGCTGGCAAGCTTGGCAAGCTCGAGCCCATGTGCGGCAATCCTTTTGGATTTTAGGCCACACAAATCGGTCGGCAACGAGTTTGGCCGTATTTCGAGCGCCTGGGTGACTAAGATTGTGCACCTTATCAAACACCGCGCGTCGAAAATTGTGCGTGACAAATGGCCGGGGCTTCCCGGTAGAGGTGTCACAGTAGAGGAAGATGTCCGTCCCAGGAACCGCGACTTTTTTCACCTTGAGAGATGACCCGTTCAGCATCAAACGCAGTTCGTCGTTTCCCACCTGATCGGCAGCGAGGGCGGCGAAATTATCATCAAGGCGAATGGTCTCGATGCGAGACATAGAGTCAGCGACCACGTTGTCTTTTCCGCTTATGTGGACAATGTCCGTCGTAAATTGGGATATAAAGGACAACTGGTTAAGTTGCACCGGGGGTAACTTTTCACGACGCTGTGAAAATGCATATACCAACGGTTTATGATCCGTGTAAATACGCACATGTTGTGCTTCTAAGACGTGTCGGAAATGTTGGACAGCCTCATAGACAGCGAGTAATTCTCGGTAATAGGCCGGCCATGTAGTCTGCCGAGTAGTAAGCTTTTTACTAAAAAATGCAAGAGGCTGCCAATCATTTTCAACACGCTGTTGGAGGCATGCTCCTACGTGGGTGGAAGATGCGTCTGTAAACAGTCCCAATGTGGCAGTAGTATCGGGGTGGGCCAGTATTGTGGCGCTAGCCAGGTGTTCCCTGCATTTTTGGAAAGCAGATTCCAAGTCCGGTGTCCACGGGACAGGTTTCTTGCCCTTGAGTTGGGTGGAGGCTAACATGTCAAGCCGCGTTAGGTAAGAACCGGCGATAAAAATTTATCATGCCTAAAAACCTGCACAGGCCTTCCACTGTTTTGGGCAAGGGGTAATTTTTCAGGGCCTCGATACGTTCCGGTGGTGGACGAATGCCGTCTTTGGAGATCCAATGACCTGAAAATGTCACTTCTTCGGCACCGAAAGCACACTTTGAGGTGTTGATGATTACGCTAAATTCGGAAAGTCTTTGAAAGAGGGCACGAGGGTGTTGGTTGTGCTCCTCCTTCGAACGAGAGAAAACCAAAATGTCGTCCACATACGGAAAAACAAAATCTAGGCCGCGTACTACCTCGTCAATAAAACGTTGAAACGTTTGCCCCGCGTTCCGTAACCCGAACGTCATATAGGGGAAATCAAAGAGGTCGAAAGGTGTTATGATTGCCGTTTTAGCAATGTCAGTCGGCGAAACTGGTATTTTTTGGTAGGCTTTTACAAGATCCACGGTACTAAATACCGTAGCTCCAGCTAAGTCCTGGCCAAAGTCCCCAATATGCCGGACGGGATAGCGGTCGGGGACGGCACGGGCGTTTAAGGCGCGATAGTCACCGCAGGGGCGCCAACCATTTTCACCCTTCTTTGCTAGATGCAGAGGCGAGGCCCAAGCGCTGTCAGAAGGTCGGGCAGTCCCACATGCAACCATCTCCTGGAATTCCTTCTTAGCTGCCTGCAACTTCTGCGAGGAAAGATGGCGTGGGCGTGATGCAACCGGTGGACCTTCCGTAGTGACGATGTGATGTACCGTGGTATGTTTGATCGTCCTGTGGAGGCCAGGAGGTCGTGTGATGTCGGGGAACTCTTGTAGTAACCTGATGTAAGGCGAGTCTCCAGCAACAATAGTTTTCACGCTCGGCTGAGAGACCTGGGCTATTGTAGCCTGCGTGGCTAATTTTGTGGAACCGTCAATTAACTTAAGGTGACGGCAGTCTGGTAATAGATGGTAATGTGCCAGGAAATCCGCTCCAATTATAGGAGTGGCCACGTCCGCAATAATAAAATTCCAACGGAAATCTCGGCGTAGTCCCAGGTTCAGGCATAAAGTGACGGAGCCGTAGGTTTTTATAGGTGTACCATTAGCGGCACGCACGTCAAATCCAATAGGGTGATGTATACCCTTCAGGAGCTGGCGTGGGTAGCAGCACAAATCTGATCCAGTGTCGATCAGGTATCGGACCTTGGATGCAGAGTCTGCTACGAATAAACGACGGCTGGAATGATCAAAGCAGTCAGATGCCGCCACTACTGGCTGCTGGAAAAGTTTTCCTGGTCAGGTTTCCAACCACAAGGAGACACACACTTGATTGCCTTGTTGGTATATTTTTTGTGGTACCAGCAGAGGCGGGTGCCGGACTGTGAGGAGGATCTGGACTTAGATCCTGATCGAGAATTGGATCGTCGGCGAGTAGAGTGGTCCGTTGTCAGGGCGTCTACCCTCTTCGACAATTCAAACAAGCAACGCTTAATGTTGTCGAGCTCACTAGGTGAGGAAGACGCTGCTGTGTGTACGGCTGGGTGTGCGGAAGGATGCGGCGTTTCAGCTATAGCGTCAGCAATTTCAGCTACTTTGTCTAATGACAGATCGCGCTGAGCCGTCAATATCCTCTGCACCTCGTGCGGCAATCGGCGCATCCACAGCTCGCGTATGATACCCTCATCACCAACGGTAGTGCCTGCCAGTGATCTCAAATGGTGGAGAAAAGCAGAGGGCTTCCTATCTCCAAGTTGTTCTTCGCACAACAACTTCCGAACCCGCTGCTCTTTCGATGATGATAATCGTCGAATAAGTTCCCTTTTAAGGTTCTCATATTTGTTGGAGGCGGGAGGGTTGACAATGAAAAGGGTTGCATGTTCATATCACGTCGGGGTCACCAATATGGGGTCGTTTGGTCCACGTTTATGTGGGGTCTTGAATAACACAAAAGACTCCCATTTTATAACTTTTATTTGCATAAAATGCATAAATTATTGTACAGAAAAACACTGTTAGCATTAGCAGCAAAAAGAGATTCTCTATTGACAGTTTTTTTTCTCTCTCTCTGGCTGCGTTCCGAAAACATGTTGGGCGAATCGCCACACCAGTATGCACTTCAAATTCCGGACAACGGGCCACCTGAAAAGGGATGATTTTGGAAGAAAAGGGACGGTTTTTCAAATTTGCCCGAAATAAAAGTGAAAATTAAGGTATTAGCAAATTTAATAACAATAATAAATCGTTTCTGTTAATAGTTCGGCTTTGAGGGCTAAAATGTAATTTTAGATGCTAAAAGGATATTTACACTACAAAAACGCTGTATAAAAATAATAGAAGATCTCAATTCTGACATGGAATCTTGCCAAAATTCATTTGTGATCTTACAGATTCACATAGTAACGGTACTTTACATAATTGAGCTTTGCAAGTTCATCCGGAGATATCCAAACAAATTTCCTGGTCGACCACCAGGCTACAGTTACCGTTTAAATGAGCGTTATGAAAATAATCTCAAGTCACATATTACTAGAACAGCAACATATGATACAGCAATAAAAACGGCTGCTATCACACTAATATTATAAATGCGTAAGTTTGTGTATGTGTATGTTTGTTACTCTTTCACGTTGAAATGGCTGGACGGATTTGGATGAAATTTAGAATGGATATAGCTTATACCCTTACTAAATATATACCTAGGCTACTTTTTATTCCGGAAAAAAGCATGTCGTTAAACCTAAAACACGCGGACGGAGCTGCGGGCAAAAGCTAGTAAAAATATGTAACTCACTGCCTGATAAAATAAAATTTCTTAATGATAATAAATTTTACTCAGAATTGAAAAGGTATTTGTTGAGCCTTATGGCCTCAAGGAATTTTATGACTATAAGCTATAAATACTGTATGACTATTAAATTATTAGTAAATACTAAATTACTGTTGGAATTGACATATCTTATCATTTTTGTAAATATCGCTAAAATTGTAATGTATAGTTTTTTTTGTTATTTAGATCTTTGAAAATTGCATGTAATAGTTTAATTGTTGCTACACCCTGCGGGTAGAATTACATTGAGACTCAACTTGTATTGATTACCATCTATATAATAGCATGTAATTCATTGGAAGTAATAAATTGAATTGAATTGAAATATACACAAGAAATTACCGACGAAGTTAGCATGTTTCATGACAAAAAAAGGACGGTTGATTGCCAAAAAGGACGAAAATCGTCCCTTTTAGGACGATCTGGCAACGCTGCAGTCGATTAACTTTTTTTTTATTGGTCTCTGGCATAGACTTATATCCTAAGTCTATGGTCTCTAGCAGGTCGGTTATTAAACCACAAAAAAAAAATATTTTCCACAAAAAAACGATGTACAACAAAAATCGTTGGGAGAAATTGGCTTTCAAACGTGGTTGCAAAGCTAACTTCATAGTCTAAGATCTAGCGACCAAATCGGTCATGTGGCTTCAGCTGTATTGAAACTCCGTTAGCTACTTCCCTGAACAACCTTTTCCCATAATCTCCGTGCTGGCAGGCCGCGGGCGGTGGGTGCGGGTGTAGTGGGGTGGGGAAAAAAAAGAAAAAAAATGTGGGCTCAGCGGCTTTAATTTTTTTTTCAAACAGTTGCTCTGTACTCCCTGTGCAACCAAAAAAAATTTTAAATCGGTCGGGTGGTGGTAAGGGGTTGCCAGCGTTAATTAAAAATAATAATAATTTTCATGTGGGCTCAGCTGTATTGGCTTTTTTTTGACGCGAGATTAATTAATATGTGAGCCCCAAAAAAAATAGCCATGCAAAAATATCGGTGGGAAGGTATAGAAAAAAATTGTTGAAATCGTTGGATTTCATTCAAAAATGAGCTGAGGAGAAGGCAAAAGCGGACGTGGACTTCCCAGTCGGCGAACGCGTCAGCGCCCTCACGGCGCGTCGATTTTGTTCGGCTAACAGAGAGTAGCCGCTGTCCTTCTTGCACCCGTTGAACGGGAAAACCCGAACGTTTCCGAACGAGCAGCTGCTTCAGCTGTGCGTCTACGCATTTTCATAGAAATTTAACTTATTTTTATTCGTGCAAAAAAATATTCCCTGCTTCTATGCCTTTTTTGTTCATTATTATTTACGAAAAATATTCTATTTATTTATATTTCTTTATTTCTTCATTTTTATTTATGAAAAAATTTAATTCAAATTTTTTTTTCTCGTAATTATTCATTCAAAAAATTTAGTTCAATTTAATTTCTTTTTTTCTCGATATTATTTATGCGAACAATTGTATTCATTTTTATTCCTCTTTTTATTAATTATTATTTATGCAAAATATTCTATGCCTTACATTTATATTTTAATATTTCTTTACTTATTCATTTTTACTAACGCAAAAAATTTAATTCATTTCTTTTCTTCTTTTTATTTATTATTATTTATGCAAAACATTCTATTGATTTATATTCCTTTATTTATTCATTTTTATTTATGCCAAAAATTTTATTCGATTTTATTTCTTTTTTTTCTCATTTTTATTCATGCGAACGATTGTATTCATTTTTATTACTCTTTTTATTCATTATTATTATGCAAAATAATTATGCAAAAATTTTATTCAATTGTATTTCTTTTTTTTCTCGTTGTTATTTACACAAAAATGTTGTTTTTTTTCTCATCATTATTTATGGAAAAAAATGTTGTTCAATTTTATTTCTTTTTTTTCTCATTTTTATTCATGCGCAAAATTCTATTAATTTTTACTCCTCTTTTTTATTCCTTATTATTATTCAAGATATTCTATTTATTTGTATTCCTTTATCATAAAAAAAATTCAAAATATTCCTTTTTTTCATTCATTTTTATTCGTGAAAAATATGAATTTATTTTTATTTCTTTTCTTATTCATTTTTATTCATATGCGAAAAAATTGTTTGCACGTAGAAAATTCATTGTGATTGCTTTTTTTATTCATTTTGATTTATGCAAAGAAATTGTATTGATGTAAAATTCATTTGTATTCTTAATCTTATTCATTTTTATATTTATACAAAACAAATTGTAAAGTATGATTTAATTAACGTCCAATATTTGATTGATTGTAAGCTGTTCCTTCTATTCGTACTCACGAGTCGCTCTCACATTGATGGTCCTCTGAAACATATTAATTGTATTTATTGAATAACAATTTTAGCAGTGTTCATTTTATTCGGACTTTCAATTACTGTTTGTTTTTTAATTGCTTTTTGGAATTGAATTTTATTTTATTGGGATCGTGATTGTGTTAATTTCATATGAATTGTCAACGTTGTTTTTTTAACATTTTCTTGTAGGTACGTATTTCATTCAAATGATTGTTAGTTTAATATTGCACTCATACCTGATTCTATTTCGTCGTCTTCATCGATTTCATCAGGTTGAATTATGACATCTGTTGTAAACTTTGGTAATTGGTCACCTTCGAACCAAACGAAGTTGTACGTTGACTCTTCTTCAATCCACCCATTTCCTTCAGGTTTCAACGGTGAAGGAATGTCCAGATGAGCATTGTTCCAGATACTAGTTATATATACACTCCGCTTTTGCCTTCTCCTCAGCTCATTTTCGAACGAAATTCAACGATTTCAACCATTTTTTTCGATACCTTCCCACCGATATTTTTGCATGGCTATTTTTTTGGGGCTCACATATTAATTAATCTCGCGTCAGAAAAAAAGCCAATACAGCTGAGCCCACATGAAAATTATTATTATTTTGGTACTTTTAATTAACGCTGGCAACCCCTTCCCACCGACCGATCGATTTAAAATTTTTTTTGGGTGCATAGGGAGTACTGAGCAACTGTTTGAAAAAAAAATTAAAGCTGCTGAGCCCACATTTTTTTTCTTTTTTTTCCCCACCCCACTACACCCGCACCCACCGCCCGCGGCCTGCCAGCACGGAGATTATGGGAAAAGGTTGTTCAGGGAAGTAGCTAACGGAGTTTCAATACAGCTGAAGCTACATGACCGATTTGGTCACTAGCTCTCCGTCCATCAGGTCACAGGTCACAATCATCTGTAAAAAAAGGGCACGAAGAGAGAAAAGGAATGAAAATAAAAAAGCAATATGGAATGAACAAGTTTCATGATGTCGGTAATACCCATAGAAATATTGTTCTCAGGTAATACCATATTTAATTTCATAGGATTAAAATATAGACCAAAACCAAAAAAATGGCGAAAAATTATTTTTAATCAGACATTGTTGGGAACACTAATTATATGATTATTCGAACAGAAACAGTAAAATAGTTTTAGTGTGAGACAAATAAATTGCAAACTAACCCTTGCAAATAAGTTCAGAGATCTCAGAATTTTGAGCGACAAGTGCCGTTTATTTTTCGGTAACCATATAGCTATACCAATAATATTAAATGGTAAATCGAGCACTTTCTTAGTTTTCCATAAAAGTACGAAATACCTGCAAAATATGTTAATGTTTATGGTTCCGTACTTCAAGAAGAAAAAACGGAGCCGTTATAGGATCACTTTGTTGTCCGTCTGTCTGTCTGTCCGTCTGTCCGTCCGTCTATCTATCAAGACCCCATATCTCGGGAACGCGTGGAGGAGGTATCGAGTTGAAATTAAAACCATACTCAGGTCTACAGTCCCTTGAAGCTGTGAATAAATCAAACTTATAACTTTATTAAAATGTATATTTCGACTTCGAATCAAAATTTATAGGGTATTTTCCGTTGACCTAGAACTATGAAAATTGTCAACTAATACCGTCCTATACTACAGGTGTAGGGAAAAATCTGAAAACTATATACCTATTTGTAATTAAATCATAAAAAATATAGTCTTTAACAGAACCCTCGGTGGGCGAGTCCGACTCGCACTTGTCCAGTTTTTTAAATTATAAACGCCTAGCTTGTAGTTGTAGCACACGAAATTCAACTGTCCGTTAAAAATGGTGTTCGTTCTCATATCGATATGCATGGTTGTTTCGTACCTACTCGTCTTAGTCATCTCTGGAACTACTGAACCGGTATTTCCTTTTCCCAGTTTATTAAAACAGGTGGTAGAGCTGATGCCGGGCTCGACTGTGGAGGTACCACCATCTTACTCGCAAACCGCCCCTGAAGTTATTCGGGGGAGAGTAAGAGAACAGCTCTCAGGCAAAACCAGGCGGCCCACCATTGCCTGGGACCGATGGATGGCGGTATATCCATCCCCAATTGTCGGGCCTTATATAAAACAGACTGGTGACGGGCAGTGGCGTCACTGGTGCAAGGGTTTCAGCACCGCGCTCACCAACCCGCCTCCAGCGTGTGTGAGTATGGGCATTTCTTCCAGGAGGACCGCCAAGTGTGACGAAATCCTGGAAAGGCCTATGTCCAGCAGTGGACGAAACAGGCTGATGGATGGATGGAATAAAACAGGTTAGGCTGTACAATAACACATTGGTATAGTTTTTTTCCCTGAGGAGAGGAAGTTTCCTATAGACGTTGTCAATAAATAACCATGGAACGATTTTGAAAATTATTTTATAAAAAACCGGCCAAGTGCGTGTCGGGCCACGCGCAATGTAGGGTTCCGTAGTTGCCCGGTACATTTTATAAGTTGGTCTACTAATACAGATCGCGCCAAACTTCTGGTCCGCACACCCGAAGAACGATACATTGTCGTGTCTAGAGGGGACTAAAAGTTTGGCGCGACCTGTACTCGTAAACCTGTAAAGCATAGCTTAGCTGTGGTAGTTTTCCTTTTAACTTCATTATATACACTACTGAGGATTTTTCCAGATATTCATAAACAACCGTTTGACGCTTGACTCTAACAAAAATTAGCAGTTTCAGGCTTAATCTTTCGCCAACGTTTTGATAAACCCACAATGTTTTTGAACGATCTATCTAACGATATCCCCACTACGGGATGAATGAAAAAAAAAAATAGGACCCTTGAACTTTTTTTTTCATGATTTTGTTCTACCGTTTTGTCGGCGTGATTATTATGCCAAATTACAGCATTCTAGTACTAATGGTCTCTGAGCTAAGCCGCGGACGGAGACGAACGGACAGACGGACATGGCGAAACTATAAGGGTTCCTTGTTGGACTACGGAACCCTAAAAATATATATATCATCACGACATGAATCTCCGAGGGGGTGTCAGAGGTATTCCGGGTGTGAACTGTAAAATACAAGTCACAGTCCACACTCGGCACACCCGCGTTTAGTCGACGATTATTACGTCCCAACGTGATGGGTGGTGTGCCCTATCGCCGTTCTTCGGGCACAAATACACGCTTTTAGGGCATGCAGGTTTCCTCACGATGTTTTCCTAAGTATTACATATAAAATTAAGTTAAATTTCACTTGGAATGAGGCTATGTAGTTTTTGCCCTGGGGATGGATAGTACTCTAGCGGTATAGTCTTTGATAGGACTAACCAAAAACTAAACAACCGTGGGCGTAGCCGCAGGCAAAAGCAGGTAAAAGTATAAAGTTTAGGTGGTTCGACGATTGCGTCGTTAATTTCCTATAGTTACTATACGATGTCTACAATATACCTGTACGAGCCAGCAGTACATATATAGCTTTATCAAGTGTCAGCGATCTTGCACGATCGCTGCGGTTTACTTATTTTACAATAAAAGTTCAGTTCACGATCAGACGTTGTCGCGTACTCATTTCCTCTATCAGTTATTTATCATATTATCAGTTATCAGATCAATCATTAGTTATCACTTAAATCATATCAAACAATATTGTACGTCACCGTACATTATTTTGTGGTGCATGTACGAGCCAGCAGTACATATAGCTTTATCAAGTGTCAGCGATCTTGCACGATCGCTGCGGTTTACTTATTTTACAATAAAAGTTCAGTTCACGATCAGACGTTGTCGCGTACTCATTTCCTCTATCAGTTATTTATCATATTATCAGTTATCAGATCAATCATTAGTTATCACTTAAATCATATCAAACAATATTGTACGTCACCGTACATTATTTTGTGGTGCATGTACGAGCCAGCAGTACATATAGCTTTATCAAGTGTCAGCGATCTTGCACGATCGCTGCGGTTTACTTATTTTACAATAAAAGTTCAGTTCACGATCAGACGTTGTCGCGTACTCATTTCCTCTATCAGTTATTTATCATATTATCAGTTATCAGATCAATCATTAGTTATCACTTAAATCATATCAAACAATATTGTACGTCACCGTACAATACCTACTCACTTAAAATATATTATGGATATATATATATACACTTACTTATAACTATATGTATGTTTATTTATGGTATACACTTTCAACCATATCCAAAAAAGTGTCACTTAATTAAGTCTATAGTTACAGTGGTTGCATCGTCCGATCATTAGCAAAACTGGGCGACGCGAAACTAGCCTGCACTGTGTAGGAATTAAGGAATATTTTCGCATGTAAATCCAGTAAATTCAAGTGACCAACTGCTAAAGATAATACGTTGTTTTATATTACTTTGTTCGACTTACCCTACATTTGAGAATTTATTCTTTTAGTCTTTAAGAATAACTGTATTTAAGAAAATAAAATGTGTATATATAACTACTACGTATATACATATATTAAGTATTGTTTAACGATCATTAGGAAGGAGCGGTCACTCCTAATACAGGTTCTGCGAACTTAACAGGGGTGTCCGATGACTGTGTCATATTGACTTTACTTAATAAATGAAATTTTGTTTTGTTTTTTTGTTTGTTTATTTAAAGTATATACTCGTGCGCATCGACCTATGTGACCCGCGATTTCATGAGCATTGACAAGATGACATTAATTTATGAAGCCAAATTCATACTGAAGACTCGGTAAGTACTCAGTTTCAAGGTTCGGTGACACTTTTTGTGAAATTAGTAGATACACATTTTTAACATGTTAACATTTTGATTTACGAAATAAGCAAAAAGTGTTATTGATCCGTGATACCGATCACTTACCAGCCCTCCGGTATGAATTTAACTGCATAATTTAATGTGACCTTCTACTGCGTGACTTCAACCAAACCCAAATATTTTTAGAGGTTATTGAGAATCATTATTTTAGTAGAACACATTTTCAATGTCAAAATATTACCTATTAAAAATGTTATGTACTTGGAAATATAATTTATGATTATTCTAACCATTCCCATACGGAACAAGTTCAAAACAGATCAATAATTAAAATAAATTCGCGCGATTTATCTTACAAAATGAAAATGAAAAATGAAAAAATGTTTATTCAATAACCAGGAATAGAATAATCTTATGGGTGACTATGATTTATTTGGATTTAACAAAAATAAAAATAAAATTGTTAAAACAATTGATTGTTTAAAAAATCATATACAGGTTGATTTTATTATTTAATATGTAGATTGTAGAAGAATAAAGACTGGTTTCATAAAAACCATCCAAAATTATTTTCATTAATTTTTAAAGCCATGACACGCGACTTCCCAAATTAAACTATTCTGATTTAATAGCTATATAAGGTTCTGCAATAATAAGTGAAAATAATTCTAGGGTAGATCATGTATCGTTAACTGATCAAATTCCAAAAGAATAAAAAATGTTTTGATCAAATAATTTTTTCAGTTCCCAGTACAAAGTGGTGCAATCAGCTGACAAAATTTCCATGGAAAGGTAAAAAAAAAGTTCGCTAAAAGATTTTCTTCTTCGTTGGAAATTGGTCTATTATGGATACCCAATCATCTCTTACATTTTTTTTACTTTGAATTGTAGGACCTTATATATCGTCACGACATAAATCCCCAAAGAAGTGTCAGAGGTGTTTCCAAATGTGAACTCTGTGAATTGCAAGTCTTCGTTCTCACTCGGTACACCCGCGTTTGACCGACAATTATTACGCCCCAAAGGGATGGATGGGTGAGCCCTATCGCCGTACTTCAGCACAAATACACGGTTTTCACGGTGCATGCAGGTTTCCTAATTATGTTTTCCTTCACCGTTCAGCAAGTGGTAGGTATTAGGTATCATATAAACACAAGTACTACATATGCACAGCACATAAATTGCGCAAATCTCACTGGTGCATGGCCGACCGGGGATCGGACTTGGGTCTCCAGATTGAGAGGTCAGCGTTCTTCTGAGCTATCGCCACGGTTACATATAAATACAAAAAAAGAAATCATCTCATATACTCATAAACTTTAAATATACGTAGAGGCTGACTCCCTCTCTCTGTCCCCCTCACCCGTAAAACCATAAAGGCCAAGAGGGCAACAGCATAAAAATTATAATATTATTAAAAGTCACGTGAGCTGACATTCTAAATTATTATTAAATACCGGCTTTAACACTCACGTGTTTGTTGACTGTATGCCAACTGTTTCACCGATACAATTTAGGCATTGTCAAGGCGAGTATCACGGTCTGTGGCGAGTGTCGTTCTTAGGTGCAAGCCATATAGACAGGGCGCGGGTGCAGGCGCGCGCTCAGTGCACCTCTTCTATCTGTTTTACACCACGTCCCTCTCCTACATTATGTATGAAAGAACATTGGACAGGCAGATTGCACCGAAAGCGCACCGCCCACACCTTCGTCGTCAGAGGAAGACATCTTGTCAGATCAAAATCAAACACTTGAATACCACCGATACACAGCGGTAGCGCGCAACCGGCGCGGAGGTAGCGCAACGGCAGCGCGCCGCGCCGCTTCTATGTGGCTTGTACCTTAGGACGACGACGCGACGCGGCGTTCACTGACGTCACCGCCACCGACAACAGACAGTGAAACAGTTGGTATATAGTCAACAATAATAATAGGTGAGAGTTAAAGCCGGTATGTATTTAATAATATAGCATCAACATTAATTTAAAAAAACTTAAACTGAAATGTTTCTCAGTGCCTAGACTTGGACCAAAATTACTTCTTAACAGATTAACTGCGGAAGTGTCTTTGGTAAACTTTCAACATGGCGGCTATCAAATATTTGGTGACACGCCGCGCGTGTTGAACACCCCACGAGAGTTGTTAAGACGCCACGCGTGTCATTCGCTACTAATTGGTTTAGTGTTACTCACTCATTTAACACATTTTAATTACAATTGATTTTAGGGTTCCGTACCCGAAGGGTGCCAAACTGGACCTATTACCAAGCCTGTCTGTCTGTCCGTCTGTCACAGGGGTCTACCTACAAGCTTCACCTTTAATATATTTACGGTCGCATGTGAATTTATTTATCAAGTTATTAGATATGTCAGAAAAAATATTGATAATTTCCCGAGGCTTGGTGTGCACCACTCTGTTAAAACCAGAAACAAACATAAACTAGTTTTTCCAAAATTAAGACTTGCCAAAGTAGGTACCTCTTTTGTAGGACATGGTATAAGATTTTACAATAAGCTTCCAGAGGAGGTCCTTAGTTTGCCTGAAAATAAGTTTAAACTATATATTAAGCAGGGACTACTTAAGAAAGCTTATAATAAAATCAATGATTATTAGGACGATAATGAAGCATGGTGTAATAAATAATAATAATCTTATTCAAAATTGTAATTCATAATTAGCATATTTTAATACTGTATGATTCCTCTAAAGGCTTAAAATTAATTAATATGTAAACTTACTTTGTTAAAGGTAATAGACAATATGAGACGGGTTGACTAAGATATATTTTTTTCTCGTGACTAATTCCTGCAGTCTTATTTTTTTATGCCTTTACTTGAGTAGGTATGTGATTTTGTATCATATGTTTTATTTTGAAAAAAGGAATGTTTGCTAAGTTTCTTGCCCTTCTTCTTAGCAACACTGAACAACACTGCGGAAGGTGCTGATTCATCCTATACATAAAGGGGGAAACAGAGACAGTGTCAAACAATACCGACCAATTTCAATACTACCAATATTATCAAAAATTCTAGAAAGAATAATAAATGTTAGACTGAGTAATTACTTAGAAAAAAACAAAATACTATCTTGTAATCAATTTGGTTTTCGATCAAACAAATCTACTGAAAATGCAGTTAACACACTTACACATTACTTAATATCTAATATGGATCAGAAAAACGTCTGCATAGGCGTTTTCTTGGATTTGGCCAAAGCATTTGACACTATTTCTGTTCCCATCCTTCTGTCAAAATTAGACAGAATGGGTATAAGGGGTGTAGCTCTAAAATTAATTTCAGAATATCTCTCAGGTCGAACTCAATGTGTAAAAATCGGGAACTATTGTAGCACAGAAATGCCTGTGACATTTGGTGTGCCACAGGGCAGTATTCTTGGACCTACCCTTTTTTTAGCTTACATTAACGATCTCTGTGACATGAATCTGGGTAAAAATACAGGCATTGTCACCTATGCTGATGATACAGCTCTATTATTCTCAGGTAAAACTTGGGAAGATACGAAATTAAGTGCGGAGTCAGGAACACGGCTTGTCCTAGGATGGCTGCAAAGAAATCTTCTTACCTTAAACGTAGAAAAAACCAAATACCTCACCTTTACTTTAACAAACTACAAACAACCTCCAAGTGATTTTTCAATTATAGCCCATTCATGTAATATACCATCTTTCCAAGGTCCTGTCACTTGCACCTGCGCCCCTCTGCAAAGAGTGCATGATATCAAATACCTAGGTATCGTCATAGATCAACACTTAACTTGGGAAAAACAGATAGTAACACTGTCGGGAAGAATTAGACGTCTCATTTTTGTTTTCAAAAATCTTCGACATGCTGCTGATCCAAAAGTGCTCCAAATGACATATTTTGCTCTATGTCAGTCATTGCTAACTTATTGCTGCACAGCGTGGGGTGGTGCGGCAAAATCTTTTATGCTCTCCTTAGAAGTAGCTCAGAGAGCGGTTTTGAAAGTTATTCACTTTAAGCCTATCTTGTTCCCTACCAAGCAGCTGTACTCTCTGATCAATGTTCTAACTGTGAGACAGATTTATGTACTTTCGCTATGTATTGCGCAACATTCTAGTTCCATTGGCCGAGCCCCTGTCAACGAAAATAGTCGAAGAAAACACAAAGTTTTTATTTCAACACAATGTAAAACTTCAAAATCACAAAATGACCGCTATTTTCGGGGCCCTTATGTTTATAATAAAATAAATGAGAAACTCTCAGTTAACAGCTTAAGTAAATACAAATGTAAACAAATCCTAACCGCTTGGCTTCTAAGTTTAAATTATGATCAAACAGAAGATTTACTTACCATACCTAAATAGTTCTCAGTTGTTTTACTTTGTTTTTACTTTGTTGCTTTGTTTTTGTTTTGTTTTGTTTTTGTTTTTGTAGTTGATTCTTTAGTTGCTCTGTGCAATGTTCTTCTAGGGTTGATTTCCTTCATACGTCTTGTTATTAAAATTATTATTTCCTTAATTTATTAAATCTGTACTTAATTAATGTATAAATATATATTACATAATAAATATTTATCCAAGTTTATTATCTAATGTATTACAATAATTAATATATATATTATATATATACATATATATATATATTTATTACCAAAATTTTAGTTATATATAACTTATTCAGTTACTCGTTTACACACGAACACGATCGCTTCGATTATTCATTTATTTATTTTTCTAACCGCGCCGCGATGAAAGAGGCTGGTCCATATAGAACAGGTTTTTATACTTATTTTATGGGCCAGAGCTCGGTTATTTAGCACAGCCATTTTAAAATGTAGAATAGATTTTTACCTTCGTTTTTCTAAATTTTTCATCTTGTTTATAACAATGTTTTAGTTTTATTTTAAGTTTGATAAGTACTTAACATCACTATTATTAGGTAACCCTATAGTTATTATAATTTAGATTGTTTGTTTTTGGTTTTTTGGCTTATGGCATTAATAAATAAATTTGTTTGTTTGTTTGTTTGGTTAGGCATTATGTATATATAATATTTTTATGCCTATATTTCTCTATTTTATGCAGGTGTATAACTTTATTACATTTTAGTAGCCCAACCTTAATATTTTTTGTATGATTTCCCTTTTTAATTTATGAACTTATTTCTTCATTGCATTATGTATATATAATATTTTTATTCCTAGATTCCTCTATTTTATGCAGGTGTATATTTTATTTCCCGTATTATTATATATATTTTTATATTCTAAAGATATATTATATTGTTATAATTAACTTTGACTTGTAGAAAGTATACTGTAACTGTATACAGTAACTGTAACTTATCCTTTTTAACAGTATCTTCCACCCAAAGGTTGTCTGGAAGAAATCGCTCTGAGCGATAAGACCGCCCATTGTACCCTTTCTGATAAAATATTTTTATTACTTGTTTTTATTTTGGTGAACAATAAAGAGTATTTATGTTATGTTATGTTATGTAAGTATCTATTTTGCAAAAATAAATATTTTGATTTGATTCAGCCGTATTAGGTATGATGTTAAAATTTTCACAAAATACGTGTTATTATGGTCTCTACCACGGCAAATAATAATATTTAACAAAGATCTTGGATTACCAGGTGACGAAAGACAAATCGATGTGAATGAACATCTCACACCAGAGAATAAAAAACGATTAAAGGACACCAAGTTAAAGTCAAAAGATTTGGGGTTTCAATTCAGCTGGACTCGAAACGGCAAAATTTTCATTCGCCAAGCAAGCAACTATCCCAAGATCCGAATTCACGAATTATCGCAACTTGCATCTTTGAAGTGTTCAAACATGCCTCACTAGCCTCCAGTGGACCTTCATACGAGTGGACACCAAGCAAGCAACTATCCCAAGATCCGAATTCACGAATTATCGCAACTTGCATCTTTGAAGTAGTTAGACATGCCTCACTAGTCTCCAGTGGACCTTCATACGAGTGGACACCAAGCAAGCAACTATCACAAGATCGGAATTCACGAATTATCGCAACTTGCATCTTTGAAGTAGTCAGACATGCCTCACTAGTCTCCAGTGGACCTTCATACGAGTGGACACCAAGCAAGCAACTATCCCAAGATCCGAATTCACGAATTATCGCAACTTGCATCTTTGAAGTAGTCAGACATGCCTCACTAGCCTCCAGTGGACCTTCATACGAGTGGACACCAAGCAAGCAACTATCCCAAGATCCGAATTCACGAATTATCGCAACTTGCATCTTTGAAGTAGTCAGACATGCCTCACTAGTCTCCAGTGGACCTTCATACGAGTGGACACCAAGCAAGCAACTATCCCAAGATCCGAATTATCGCAACTTGCATCTTTGAAGTAGTCAGACATGCCTCACTAGCCTCCAGTGGACCTTCATACGAGTGGACACCAAGCAAGCAATTATCCCAAGATCCGAATTCACGAATTATCGCAACTTGCATCTTTGAAGTAGTCAGACATGCCTCACTAGCCTCCAGTGGACCTTCATACGAGTGGACACCAAGCAAGCAACTATCCCAAGATCCGAATTCACGAATTATCGCAACTTGCATCTTTGAAGTGTTCAAACATGCCTCACTAGCCTCCAGTGGACCTTCATACGAGTGGACACCAAGCAAGCAACTATCCCAAGATCCGAATTCACGAATTATCGCAACTTGCATCTTTGAAGTAGTCAGACATGCCTCACTAGCCTCCAGTGGACCTTCATACGAGTGGACACCAAGCAAGCAACTATCCCAAGATCCGAATTCACGAATTATCGCAACTTGCATCTTTGAAGTAGTCAGACATGCCTCACTAGTCTCCAGTGGACCTTCATACGAGTGGACACCAAGCAAGCAACTATCCCAAGATCCGAATTCACGAATTATCGCAACTTGCATGTTTGAAGTAGTCAGACATGCCTCACTAGTCTCCAGTGGACCTTCATACGAGTGGACACCAAGCAAGCAACTATCCCAAGATCCGAATTCACGAATTATCGCAACTTGCATCTTTGAAGTAGTCAGACATGCCTCACTAGCCTCCAGTGGACCTTCATACGAGTGGACACCAAGCAAGCAACTATCCCAAGATCCGAATTCACGAATTATTGCAACTTGCATCTTTGAAGTAGTCAGACATGCCTCACTAGTCTCCAGTGGACCTTCATACGAGTGGACACCAAGCAAGCAACTATCCCAAGATCCGAATTCACGAATTATCGCAACTTGCATCTTTGAAGTAGTCAGACATGCCTCACTAGCCTCCAGTGGACCTACATACGAGTGGACACCAAGCAAGCAACTATCCCAAGATCCGAATTCACGAATTATCGCAACTTGCATCTTTGAAGTAGTCAGACATGCCTCACTAGCCTCCAGTGGACCTTCATACGAGTGGACACCAAGCAAGCAACTATCCCAAGATCCGAATTCACGAATTATCGCAACTTGCATCTTTGAAGTAGTCAGACATGCCTCACTAGTCTCCAGTGGACCTTCATACGAGTGGACACCAAGCAAGCAACTATCCCAAGATCCGAATTCACGAATTATCGCAACTTGCATCTTTGAAGTAGTCAGACATGCCTCACTAGCCTCCAGTGGACCTTCATACGAGTGGACACCAAGCAAGCAACTATCCCAAGATCCGAATTCACGAATTATCGCAACTTGCATCTTTGAAGTAGTCAGACATGCCTCACTAGCCTCCAGTGGACCTTCATACGAGTGGACACCAAGCAAGCAACTATCCCAAGATCCGAATTCACGAATTATCGCAACTTGCATCTTTGAAGTAGTCAGACATGCCTCACTAGCCTCCAGTGGACCTTCATACGAGTGGACACCAAGGTTAAGCTCCCCTGCCATTGATATTGTATTAATTTTAATTTTATTTCCCATTTTGCCTATGAGAACATACACTGAACAATTTATATTAACACCTCACAAAAAACCTACAATAATCATCTGCAATATATTTGCATTTCTATTGTGCTTCGAAACCGTGCTCTTTGAATTTCTATTTGAATCTAAATATAACTGTATGCCTTATTATTTGTAAACAAGGGCCTTTTAGCTGTGTATTACCAAAACAGTCGCAGTATTAGGGGAAAGACCGCTCAGTTCGTTCAAAGTCTGTTAAGTTACAAGTATGAGATCGTAGCTATAACTGAAACTTGCATAACAGACGACGTTTACGATTCCGAGGTTGGCGACGCGCGGTACGACGTACATCGCGCCGATCGGCCGGCGAAGCAGGCGACATTACAGCGCGGAGGGCTCGCGCGCGAGCTACCGAGAGTGGTGGCGTCATGCTGCTCACACGCCGAGCCCTAGCTGCGCGCGCGCCGCGTACTAAATGTGAATGCGTCACTTGAACTGGTTCATGTCACTATTCCTGCCAGCACCAAACATAATCAACTGTTGGATAAACTGACAAAGTACCTGCATGACCTTAATCCCGACGATCATTATAATAAATAATAATAATAAAATCATTTATTTCGGACAGGATCCATAAAGTGTTAGTAATACAATATAACTTATAAACTAGTGTTAGTAAGAGATCAGGCGAGTAAAAGTTGAATTAGAATTAAATTGACTTGTGGAGCTCTATCCACTTTTTAAGAAGGGGCGAGTCCCACCTGTCAGATAATACCTTCAGGACACTATTGGGGCTGGCCCGAGTTCGACTGAGCAACGACGCACAGCGCTTTCGCATGATTGCCGCGAAACCATCTGTGTGTGCTTCCGCGAACATGACAGAGGCGCTGCAATATCGCGGTAACCCCAAAAGCATCCTGAAAGCATTATTATACTGGACACGCAGGTCGCTGTATGCCCGCTGCGTGTAGTCCACCCAAAGACTGCACGTGTAAAAGGACTGGCAATATGCTTTGAAGAGCGTCACCTTTACCTGATTCGTACACCGTGCAAATCTGCGGGCAAGCATATTACATCGGACAGCCAGCGACCTGCGCTCCCTCTCTATATCCATACAATCACTGAGGTCCTCTCGAACCCAGTGCCCCAAGTATTTGAAGTGCTTGACCCTGGACAACGAGGTACCGCTGAGTTTGACTTCAGGCACAATAGGATAAGTTTTAGACCCTGCCTTGAATACTAAAAACTCGCTCTTTTTTGCGTTGTACTTAAGGCCATGCGCCTCAACATACGATTGGCATATGGAAAGAAGCCTCCTCAACGCGCCTACCGATGGACTCAGCAGCACCATATCGTCAGCGTAGCTTATGTTATTGACGCTGACTCCGTCTACATGACAGCCGACGTTGGTGCCGCTGAGCTCATCGAGTAGCTTATTGATATACAGGTTAAAAAGACGGGGAGAGGATAACCCACCCTGCCTGACCCCGCATTCCAACCCATATTCATCCGAGAAGGCTCCTCCCCACATAACTTTGTTTTTCTGGTTGTTATACCAATGTTTAAACAGACATATTATCTCGTCTGGTACAGTGGTCTCTCTTCTTAGTTTGTCCCATAACACATCATACGATACAAGATCAAATGCTTTAGAGAGATCTAAAAAGCATGCAAACACGGGGGTATTCCTGGCTGTATAGTACTCGACAGTCCGCTTGAGACAAAAGATAGCATTCTCCGTGGAGAGACCTGAACGAAATCCGAACTGCGCATCATTAAGAAAAATATGCTTATTCAAATGTCTATCAAGCAGACTGTCCAGAACCTTAGCGATTACAGAAGCTAGAGATATTGGTCTATAGTTGGCCAAGTCAGAAGTGTCTCCCGTTTTGTTTTTAATAATTGGGACTACCACTGTACGCATTAACTTTTCAGGTAGGTATGAATGGCCAAGACACAGCGTATAAAACATGGCAAGCACTCTGGGTAGATGAACTCCTGCGTACTTCAAGTGCTCAATGCTGAGGCTGTCGTGACCAGGACTCTTCCCTCTTACCATGCCTTTGATGACAGTTTCTACATCTTTTGCACTGATAGTGACGCTACGTTCCCTCACAACAGCCTCATCATGAGTCCCCAGAGACGAAGGCCCCAGTGAAGATCGAACTCTAAAATGCTCTTTAAACAGGTTAGCAATGTCAGTGGGCTCGTGTACTCCGGCTACACTCACAGGGAGGGCAGGTCTCTGAATCAGCTTGTTTGTATTTTTCCAGAATTTACTAAAATTTTTATTATGATGGTGCTCAGCAATGATGTCCATTTTTATCTGCCGTTCGTTATTTCGGCACCACTTTAGTTTGGATTTAAAGACTTTTCTTGTTTCGCACATGCGGTCGTAAAACAAGCCATTTTTTGGTTTGCCGTACCACAACCAAGTCTGAAAACATAGACGAGCCTCACCGTGAGCGCTACGGACATGTTTATTCCAACCGGTTACATGATTGCGTTTCCTTACAGATTTATCAACATAAGAAGACACAGCCGCTTCAGAAAGAATAGATATTATGTTGTCATACATATTGTTCAATAAAATTCGATGATCCAAGTTATTACACATTATATCACAACATGAGTTAAATGTTTGATCGAAGTCAATTGACCTTAACCTAGAGTTACACAGTTCATGATACTTATTAATCTGGCTCAAGTCACGCTCACCCCATTTTACCTTGTCACACGTAACTGTCGGTATTAATATTTTAGGTTTTATGATGTTAATATTACATTCGACTTGGAGAGGCATGTGGTCAGACCAATAAGTATCATATAAAACAGAGATATTCACAATAGACTGTTTCGCCGCATCAGTCACTACACTATGATCTAGCCATCGCCGGCTCCCGTGTGCGTCACTCACAAACGTGAACGTATCATCCGGTAGTATCTCCCTGTCTACACACGACCACGAGTGTTCGTTACAAAAGTCTAATAACTCATCGGAAAACGACTCACCGGGATGTGCATTGAAGTCCCCAAGGATGTACACACATTCCACGTCCTGGCTGTCAACAATGGCATTTAACTCGCCTAGGCACTCCGTAAATTCAACTAAGTTCTCACTCTTATCAGTAGGCATGTATACTGAGAAAATAAGCAACGATCTACCGCTTATGTCTACCTTTATCGCAGCTAAACGCACACTATTACACGCTATAACCGAAACTGTGGGAAACAACGCCTTTCTCCAGAGTATCGCCACTCCACCATATGGCCTTCCTCGCAGTACTCCGACTGACGTGTCCACGGCAGACTTGCCTGTGAAAGCGAAACCGTCCTCAATAGTCCCGAGAAATGGCAAGTCATGTGGTAGCAGCCACGTCTCCTGAAGCGCAATAATATCAGCTGATTTGCATAATTTTCTAACGCAATCTACCGATCTACGAACATCTTTGCAGTTGAATGTGACAAACTTCGTATTCATCATGAATTATTTATTATTGGGCAAGGAACCGTGGGTTTTTCTGTTGCTTCTTTCTTTTGCCTATAGTTAATAAACTGGCGGTAAGCAACCCCTTCGGGCCAAAAGTTATCCTGCATAAACGTTTCTATTTTATGCCTCGGCACAAAAACCTTAAAAGCATCATAGGGCTTCTGCGTCTTCATATTTATTTTATCTATCGTCACCTTTAATTTAGTTTTGTTCTCGATGTAGTTAGATATATCACACGCAGAAACGCCCTTTGCAACATTGTATACAAATAAAGGAATTTTCGTTTCGACAGCTCTAAATGCCGCTTTGGGATCCGTTACTGCTTTTCCTTGACTTCCTACAAACCTATTCTTCAGTCTATTTTTCTGTTTGTTAATCCAATCTCCATTTCTCTGCTGCAACTTCCATTCTCCCTCTTGAGCAATAACTTCAGAATATGTTTTTCGCGCGTCGCATGCGTTCAGCTCGCCCGTGTGTCTCGCGTCAGCCGGCGGCTCGGTCGGCGGCGGCGGCGGCGGCGGCGGCGACGGCGACGGCGTAGGCTGCTGCGATGTATGACTCATGTGACTCATCGCACTGATAACACACTCCGTCCCGGAGCGCTCGTTGCCGTTTGAATGCAATGTTTTGTTTACCTCCTTTGGAGAAATATTCTCGGGTTTCGAAATATCTAATGGGTAGGATGCTGAAGTGGGCTTTAGAGCTCCAATTTCATAGTTGATATGAGGTAAACCCATTGGTCCGCTGTCACAACAAAAGCTGTCCAGTACACAGGCTCCGCGTTTTTTGTTGATATTACCCTCAAAGCTGTCGAAGTTGTTAACTAATGAAGATTTCTTTAATAACTCGAGGTCCGTTGCTATCACATTTAGCTGTTCTGATGTGACATAGCTCGATTTAATATCCTCAACTTCTTGTCGCAGTTTGACGATGTCCTTGAGAAGCCTCGTCACATCAATGTGATCGAAGGACACGGGTGGTAATTTCTGCAGTTCCTTTGCAACGAAAACAGGGATTTCTTCTGGATCTAATTGTTTTAGGAGGCAGATAATGTCGTCAATATCCCGCAGAGTTTTACCTTGTCTCTTCCTGGTTATCTTGCGCTTAATTTTAGGCACGGAATCGAACAAAAGATTTTTTGCGGTCAAAATATCACTCTCCGAAAAGGCACTAATGCATATTCGACTAATGCTTTCTTCATCCATCACATCAATCCTGTTATTAACAAATGCTAACACTTCATTGATAACTATGTTGCAATGAGCACATTTTACCACGTTAGAGGACATTGTCCTTGACACGATAAGAACGCACGTCAGAACGGAACGGCTGCAACGAGCGACTGATTATGTGATTTTAATTTACCATATTTATCCTGCATAGATCCTCCATCAGCTAACTCTTGTACCTATTTTGAAGCCTCAGGTGATTGTAATGAATTTCAACAAGAGTTTATTATTCGGTTGTCACTGAACGGTCTGAATCAATATAACGTTATACTAAATGGTAATGACCGACTACATGATCTAGTTTTTAGTGACACTGATATCGTTGTAATTCACATCCAGAATCCCTTTACACGTGAAGACATGCCTCATCACCTTGTTCTTGAAATTGAAATTCCTAATCTTGATCTTAAGAAAATGTACATTCCACGGAGGAAGGTTTTTAACTTTAAAAAAGCCGATTATTCGGCCATTGCTGCTGAACTTTCATCCATCGATTGGCCAAAAAAATTTAGCAACATGGATTTAGACTCAACTGTTGAAAGTTTATACGAGGTTCTAAATTTAGTAATAGAGAAATTTGTTCCCTCTTTTTATAGCACCCCTGATGGTTACCCTATTTGGTTCTCAAAGTCATTACACATGATTAAAGAAAAAGATAAGTACCATTACAAGTGGAAAACACGGGGTAACCCACGGGACTACGACACATTTTCACTATTAAGAAAGCGTCACAAAAAATATCAACGGCGATGCTGGAGTTCATATCTCCAAAAATGTCACGATTCTATTAAAGCTGACCCGAAAAATTTTGGCATTATATAAAGAGTTTACGGCGTGATTGTGGCGTTCCAGCTCAGGTTACTTTTGGCTCTCGAACTGCAACCAACAGTGCGGAGGCTTGCGAGCTATTTTTAGAGTACTTTCAGTCGGTGTTTCAGGCATGCGCGTTATTTTATGAACGCTGATGACACCAAGGTATTTCTACCTATCCTTGAGCCCACTGATTGTCTCAGGCTGCAGGAAGACCTTCATAGGCTTTCCGAGTATTGCGCCCGCAACAGCCTAGATTTGAACAGCTCAAAATGCCAAGTTATTACATTTAGTAGAAAAATGCATAATATCGTTTTCGATTATGAGCTCAGCAATCAACCATTGCTACGTGTCTCCGAAGTTAGAGATCTAGGGGTGTTAAATATTAGATTCGAAGCTTTTATTCACTGCTCACTAGGTATGATCTGATTATATCTAAAACTGTCAAAGCCCTGGGCTTTGTGTATCGTGCGACCAAACCATTTAAATCCGCTTCACCTTTTAAACAGCTTTACTATTCGTACGTAAGATGTGTGTTAGAATATGCGTCTTCTGTCTGGTCACCACAATATTCAACTCCCAAAGATCGTCTAGAATCAGTGCAAAAAGCTTTTATGAGGCAGCTGAACTATAGGAGTAAAGTCATCTCACAGAGTTACGAGAACAGCCTGATGACTCATAAAATGATGTCACTCGCAGACAGGCGCACAGTAACGGATCTGAAGTTACTGCACGACGTTATTAACGGTAGGCTAGATAGCATAGAGTTGACAAGACGCGTGCTGGTGCGTGAGTCAGGGACTCGCTCGCGGCGTCTACAACCGCGTCTACTAGACCACGCTCAAGCACGCCCTAATTACGCAGCAAACTCACCCCTCAACCGCACCATCGACTGTTATGAGAAACATTTCTCAAGTGCTGATATTTTCTTTTTGCAGCGCAATCAGTTTATCTCCTGCATAATCGAGCTCCTACAAGGCGATTAAGAATATAAGTTATTATCATACCGAATGTTACTATTAAGCATACACATTATTGGTTTTTCTATCTACACTCTCTGCAAACATACACACCACACCATTTTACACACACAAACACACCATAAACCCTCTCCCATATGTACCCATCCTCACATATGTATTTTTACTAGAAAACATAGCAACCATGTACAGTGGAGCCCGCATCAAGCTATACACATTGAGCATAAGCTGACCTCTCATTGTACGGGAAGCCTATACAATGAGAGGTCAGCTTATACTGAAAGTGTTTAGCTTGATGTGGGCTCTACTGTACATTATTAATGAACAGTTTTTCATTATTTTAATTAAATCTGAATTGTATTCTATAGATTTATTGTTTATTATAATGTTGCTATACTTTTTACAGTTACTGGCATTCAGCCATTACCTTGTAAAAGTTTTAATTTCTAGCAAATTTTATTTACTTTAGTTTTGTTATTGGCTTATTAGAATTTTATCTTGTACCATTGTTTCCAACTGTATTTTGCTGTAAAACTAATAAACGTTTGAAATGAAATGAAATGAAATAAAAAAAACTAATCAAAATGTAAATAATTAATTAAACCTTGATAAAATATAATATTTTTAACGTTATTTGTTTCAGCTATATCTCAAAGATGGTAATATATACAAGTTTCAACAAACACACACAAAAGTAAAATCACACGTAATAAATTTAGGGTACCGCTGAAATGTTTGTCAGGCGGTACCATGTTCTTAGGGTTACGTATCCGTATTGTGAGGGGTGGTTCGGAACAAGTTATTATATAATATTTTGAATATGTATTCGATTATTATACGGCCGATATACGATACGAGCTAATCGCAGCAATTTACCAGGACATATAAGTAACATCTCTCCGAAGTCAACGCTATCCTTAAAAAACCGGCCAAGTGCGAGTCGGACCCGAGCACAGTCATAAAACAGACATGATTTTTTTGCCGTTTTTATAGATAAATAATGGTACGGAACCCCTCGTGCACGAGTCCGCCTCGCACTTGGCCGGTTTTTTAGGGATAGCGTTGACTTCGGAGAGATGTTACTTATATGTCCTGGTAAATTGCTGCGATTAGCTCTTGTATGCTTTTAACTGTAGGTACTGTACTGCGACTTACCTACAGATTGTGGTTTATCTAGAGAGATTGTGTACCATCCTGAGTTGAAAATGTGCCGTTTTTCAACTTAAGCATTGACTTCCACCTCCAAATAAGTGCTCGCATATGTGTACCTCAGAACAATAGCAAGTTATTGTTTTAAATAAACTAAAAAAGAAAAAAGTATACCGTAATATATCGTATATATTTTTTTCTTTTTTAGTTTCTTTATTATTCATTTATAACTAAACTACAACAATTTAAGGCCATATACAGGTAAAATAAAAAATAAAAAAAATAATATAAGGTGTTGTTCTGAGATTTGTACTTAGTTAAATCAGCCCGAATGGTCCAAAATATATTTTACAATAATTTGTATTTCTATGTGTTTTCTTAGATATATTTGTATGTAGGTAAATTATAGTTAAAGCTAACTTACCCTAAAACCTTCCCAAAGAAATGCTCTACCTGACATATACCTACATCAAAATCCATTAAGTGGTTCCCCAAAACATCCGTGACTGTCCAACAATTGGTATTTTTAAAAAAAGACTAAAAGAGCACTATCTTTCTCTTCCATAAGTGAATTTGTATAGTATGTAAGTGTGTACGTACATAATGTACACGCTATATGTATGTATATTATTATCTATATCTATTGTTTATGCAAAGATTCATGTATGTAATAGAATGTAGTTATGCTGTTTATGTATATGTAGGGATATATATATATATATATATATATATATATGTATATATGTATTAAAATTTTAATTTAATAGTGTGATGCGTAGTTTTGTGTACACGTATGTCTACTTATTAATTTATTATGATTTTTTTATTTATCAGAGGGGTTTGCTGGAAGAAATCTCTACTTAGAGATAAGCTCGCCTGTGTACATCCTATTTCTAACCTCAATTGTAATTATATTTATGTGTACAATAAAGTATAAAGTGGTTCCCAAGTTATAGGTAACCGCACAGACAGACAGACAGACGTTGCATATCACATGTATTGAGGAGATATAAGGTGACTGATTGATAGAGACGAATTAATATCGCCAATCGAGAACTGAGAAACTATTATCCCATATTTTTTGTGTACCATAGTTGTTCAACCCGAAAGGGTGATTAAGGTGAATGCATAATCGAACTGCAATAATCTGACGTTGAAGACCAATACGGGAAGACCAAATACTTAGAATAAAAATATATGTTAGGCATACTCGTAATATAATCAAAAAATCTGTCTTACCTTTTGACAAAAACAAATCAAAAGTATCTTATGATTTACGCAAGAATTTTCTTACTGCTTTCGATTGCTTGAAGAGATTTTAACGATTCTCTCCCCATAATGAAGTTAGTATTCAAGTTTTTCTTCTGTCCATTGCGTCCATGAATTATTTTCTCCTATTTTGCGCTATCGGAGACGCAGCGAGCATTGTAACAGCAACTTTCGTCGATGTTTGTACCGAGACAAATTGAGTTGCTAATTTAGGGTATGCATGCACCTAAATCGATCGTCTACCGAGAGTCCAGTATAAATCAGATCGAATCTAACATCCTGTCCTATATATAAGGTATGGACCTTATGTAGTAAAATATCTGCGCTAAAAAATTAAAAGAAAATAGTTTTAAACGAGGGATAAAATGTAACTAACTGTACACCATTTAGAAATCAATTTCATACCAAAACGTATGAGCAGTCATTTAATTAATTTCTAATTCCACGGTCAGTTTGATACGCGACAATCACGTTAACGTTCCATTCATCGAAATAAAATCCACCATGAATGTTCTCAGTTAGAACAAAAATAATGGTTTTCTCCGTAACTTGTGTATTCCTTCTATCATTCGTTGCATCATCTTCACAGAGGGCACTGGATAACATTGCGGAAGATTATATCCTGAGGACCAGTAATGGAGAACACCAAATTCAATCTGACCTGTTTGAACTTCAACCTAGATCTATGCGTAATGACAGAGAATATTATCAGTCAAGTAAACACCACGATGAAAGCAGAGAAAAGAGAAACCAAAAAAATCATTACACTATTGACAGACTGGATGTGTTTTTAAGGAATAATGATAATGAACCCGAGGATAGAACTTCGAGAGATTATGACGCAGTAGACGAACCGAGTCTTAGAATATACCCTGATTTCGGTAACCCAACCTTAATAATAAAAGAAGATTTGGACTTAAATGTGAATCTAAACAAGTTTGGTACAAAATTCCCTTTAGAAAATAACGACTTACCTTCAGAAAAACCGATCACAGTAGCTGAGCTATCGAAGTTTATTGACTCGGTACAGAAGCATACAGTAGGACTGTTTACAGATTTTGTTAAAACAAACAAAACACTAAAAGAAATGATATCATTAATCCAAGCTCTTCCATCGGAAGTGCAGAAACAATTAAATTATAAAACCCAATATCAAACTGCGAAATCCAATTTTGGTAAAGTTAAGGGTACTTTTGAAAAGAATGACCTTAGTATACTTTATGGACCTAAAGGCCCCCTTAATGTAAAGCCATATGATGACGAAAAAGGTAGTGATATTTTAATCCCCAAAAGTTTATATGACTCTATCATCACTTCTCGTGACAGTGGAGACACATTGACTCAAGAAAACAGCACAAGCGCTACATTCCGGAAAAGAATATTGCCTCTCACAAAGCAACAAAGAGAAAAACTAGCTTTAATTGGAACTTCTGCAGCAGATAACGAAGAATCAAGATATAAAACTTGGTTTCATAACACAGTTCACAAAGATCAGCGAACAGAAGGCACTTCACGTAGAAATCAAAACAATAACGCAGAGCATGGACTTAGATTTGAAATGGAATTAGATGGTTTAGGTCAAATAAACGTCTAAGATTTGCAGTGTTTTAATAATTTGGAGACTTTGTAGATTCATTGAATATTTCTCAATTAATTGCCTATTTTATACGTCAACAATAAGAAAATCTTACATTTAATTAAAACACGCTAGGATTGTGTACAAAGTGATTTAAATCGTTCGTTTGCGTATTGGTATAATAATAAATTATATCTAAATTATTATTAAATGTTACGTTATCTTATTATCTTTACTTCATATTATTCGTTTATGGCAATTAATTACATGTATCATAATAGGTACATAATAGTAGATTGTTGTATCGAGCAGAAAGTGACTTTTTATTGCACCGTGTGTTAAGTTTGGAGCCCGTGCTTTATTAACATGAGTGCAATTAAAAGTCACTTTCGCGAGGTTCATACTCTGCTATTCTTTCAACTTTAAAATAAAAAACTGAAGTAAAAATAATAAAAAAAAATGTTTATTTAGAAAAATTAATAGTTACGTTCGTACGGTTATTAAAGGTGAGGTTGACGATTTTATTTGGCACATTTATATTTGTTTGTTTTACTCGTGACGAAGTAGATATACCTATACATGGCTGGCTCCGTTCGATCTCTACATTTTCACGAGAAGTAGATGGACGCGGTGATGTTGATTAACGCAAGTTAATTGATTCCGTTATTTCATGAGTAATTTTGCATTTATTTTCTACTGACTCTTCGATGTAACCTTCTGCTACTTGATCTGACTTCCAGCCGCCGTCACGCTTGAGTGTTGTCAAGTTTGCACCAGAGTCAGCAAGCAGTGTTGCAGATGTACGGCGGAAACAATGTCCAGTGTAGGTTTCTGGATTTTGTAGTTTTAGGTATCTCCTTGGGTATACTTCCCAACTTATTTCTGCCAATGACTTGCTTTGTGCATTTACTATCCTTGAAATTCAAAAAGAACCGCTTGGTGGTTGTTTCTGTTGGGCGTAGTGCTTGGTATTTCTGTACCATTTTCACGAATTCATCACGAATTACAAATACTCGGTCATTTTTTGTCTTCGTGTTTGAAATTTTAATGAGCAGCATCTCGTTATGCAGTTCAACGTCATCGATCGAGATGTTCTTTAATTCTGAGCTTCTGCAAGCACCGTTTATACCAAAAATTAGAGCAACCTGAAACAAATACTTCAATGTAGATCTTTATTCATACTATTGCACATAGCTGTAAAAGTTTTAAAACATTTTTATCAACTTACCTTTGATGCTAAATATTTGTCATCAGGTACTTCATTTAAAAATGTTTCCACATGCTGAGCTGTGAAAACTTTCGATTTCTTACTGGTGAAACCATCTGATAATCGTTTCAATAGCGATGTTAGTTTTGTATATTCTTTGATATTCACATTAAGCTTTGTGTTGGCTGTGCTTTTTAGCATCGAGTATATAGACCACAATGAAGATGGTTTCATTTTATTCGATAGCTCACTAAAATAAGCCAAAAATACGCTCTCGGAAAACGATTTCACCACTTTTTTCGGTTTTTCAAGTTATGAAATTCTCATAGATTTTCAAATATTTATACCTGGCTTTTGGTGGCAAAAGATTATCTATTACTTCATTTGCCACATTTTTTATTTCTTCAGGTGTTAATATGTCGTCACTTTCACTACTAAAATCCATTTTTAAAGAATCACAATCAATTTTCACAAAACATTTATTGCGTAAATTCGCGCCTATTGATGAAGTTTTTTTTTGTTTATGGTTATACGCTTATTTAGCCAGTTTTCTTTTTTAAAATTGTTTGCAGGAATAAAAAAAGAGCTGATTGGCTTATTGACTTATTATCGGTGCGCTGATTGGGTAGTTCAAAACTAGTAATCGTTTGCTTATAAAATCACTCGAGAAGTTAGTACTCGATTATGAAAAATACTGGTACGTTAAGTTTACATTCAGCCAGTTTTCTTTATTTTAAATTGTTTGCGAAAATAAAAATAGCGCTGATTGGCCAATGGTTTATCATCTGCGCGCTGATAGGGTGATTTAAAACTAGTTTTCTATGTACGTGTCACTTGGGATTTGCGGCTTTAGTGTCAGCAGCAGCACTGATTTTGGTTCATATTCCACAGGCAATAAATACTGACACGGGACTTCAGTGGTGGTGCGGCAGTAAAGTATGTGTGTAAATCCATTATCGCATTCTTTTCAGGGCAATAATGGATTTTCATATACACTTTTCTGCATTACATTGCTCTGGAGCAGAAAAGTGCCGCTTTCTGCACACTATTTAGGCTAGTAATGCCCAAATTAAAGCAAAGTTGGAATAAATAGTATTATAATGATGTATCAATGTAATTATATCTACAGGTGTAACAATATCATGCACACAATAAACTACATAAAATAAATTTTAGTGGGCAAAGTATTTACAATAGTTATATTAACCGGTTTACGTTCAGTTTGATTTCTGGTAACAATCGAATAACGATGGACCTCTGGTACGAATCATTACACTGTTATTCTAATGCGAAAGTGCCAAACACTGAGCAAGAATGATAGAAGTTAAAGATCGCTGTAATTATAAAACTAACTGAGGTCATGGGGTAAGATTTTTAACAAGTAGTCTTTTAATTAGATCCAGTGAGGAACTTAATTACAGTTGGAAGCGCATTATACACCTTCACAGCAACCATTTCAGTGGATCTTGCACAAGCAGATGTAAGACAAGGGGATGACTCAAATTGAGTTACTCAATGTCATATTTATGTCGTAGCCATATCGTAGAACTGCCCCCTGATTCTGTATCGTAAAGTCAGTTGCCAAACCGAGTGCCTATCATTGGAAACATACATATCCGCTTATCTAAGGATACTTTTGGATTTGTAATGACGTCACAATTGATAAATAGTTCAATACCCATTGAAAGTTATTTTGGAAGTTCATTTTTATCTGTTTTTGGGGAATAGCAACCATAATTATTATTAATTATTAATAATTTTAATTGCCTAAAATAATTTCTACAAGACACCGTGCTTGAGGTCAACCCCACGATTATTCTTATGCAACGCTTCTGTAGTATGAACAGTTTCTTTTATATTGTAAAACTATAGATTGGAAAAAGGCAAAATATGCCTGAAGTGCAGCACGTTTTGTTGCTATATGAGTTAGCATTCTAAGGGTAATGGAAGCTGCTAAGTTTGCATTGTCAGGCTTGGATGTGGCTCTTCCAATTCATAAATTCATCAGCGTGTACTCCAAGAAACTTGGCCTCGGGTACAAATTTCAAGGTTTTGAGTTCCAGACTGACACTAACATCCATAATTTGCGTATTGTAGTTCCTAAAGTGAATCATTTTAGTCTTATTTACGTTAGTGTTTTAATTTAATATATCTGTACTAGTTACAATAGCAAGAATGAAATGTTGGATTTCATTCGCTAAATTATTACTAAAAAGATTATAAACTACTAGCTTTTGTCCGCGGCTCGAAGGGTTTGCTGTTGTCCGTTGAGGAGATCCCGTACCCATCTTCCAGTCCAATCATCAGACCCTGGTAACTTTTAACTTTCTACCTATTTAAACTTTCTTAACCTAATTTTAACTTTCTACCTATTACTATTGAAGCTGTAGACCCCTGTGACAGACGGACGGACAGACAGACAGCGGAGGCTTAGTAATAGGGTCCTGTGGCACCCTTCAGGTAAAAACGTAACTAGCTAGGAATTTAGAATTTCTGTAAATAATGTACCATACGTGTATAGTCTAGTAAAGCCTCCCCGGGTTGCGTACATGAGACACAACCACCTAAATACGCCTCACTCTGGGCAGTTAGATCGAGACCCAACTACTCCCTTCACTTCAACTGATGGTAGAGCCGTGGCTTGTCACCACCCCCATGTTGTCACCATGCCGCCAAGCGACTTGTCGTGTTCCGGTATGACGTCATCAGTAGCCGTATCGGGGAGTGGTTACTGACAGTTGTGTAGTAACTGTCATTCGTTCATCCGTTACCAACTTCTGTAGATTTTTGCGGAAGTCCCTAGAAAGCATGGCTTACGCCCACCTACTGTTTTTTCCACGATTTTCATCAGGCGACGTGACAGTCCAGCGAGAACATATAAAATAAATAAATTAAATAATAAAAACACGAAAAATATAGGAAATAAAAAATTGTGTTTTATTCTTTAAACTCTTTTTACAGATTTGAGGGCTCCTTCAAATATCCAATTATCTTTAACTTAAAAGGAAAAGCGTTATGAAGAAATACCTCTTCTTCAGGGTTAGGTTGAGGGGCACCACTTCTTCTGAAGTTGGGTTCCAAATGCTCCTGGTCTACTCCGTGTAATTTATGAACGTATTTCTGCAACCGTCTCCTGTATTCTTTTTTACTGGTCTTCGAACGGAGAAGATCTAAATTCTTTTCGTAAGAAGAATCTTGTCCGCCGTTTTCTACTTTCTCTGTCTCATGGAATGAAAATTCTTCTATTGGTATATTGATTTCACTTCCAGATCGTCTGACCTTTTCCACGAATGTTGCCAGATTGTTAATGTAACTTCTGATTGCGGGATCTTTTTCTACGATTTTTGGGTATATAGTAGGGTTGTCTTTCCGTCTATAGTTGATGGGGCCTCTCAAGTGTGATAGGTACCAGTCAGCGAGGTTTTCTTTTCCCAGTTGGGTGTGGTGTTGTTTGTAAACCTCTGCAAGTAGATCATCGAGGTTCGTGTTTTTGTTAGCCCTGCGGTTGTGATTAGCGCCTCTTGACAGACGGTCAAAGTACCTGAAAAATAGTGAAGAAAATACACGGTTTTGCATAATGGAATATAACTTAATTGAGTTTGCGGGGAGACGAGTACAGGATTACAAAAGTGTTAATTGGATAAGAAGATTATGAGATTTATATCAGGTTGGGTACTTAAAAGGATGTATGCCAGCTATGTGCCATCCAAAACATGCTTTGGTTGGCGCTGGTTTTCAGCTACCTCCGTTACAATTGCATGTACGAGTAGTTAACAATTTTATTGAAGTACTAAATTGAAAAAAAAAAAACAATAACAATTGGCAGAAATGGCTTGTAAATAAATGAAAGAAAAATAAAATCAAAACAAAAAATGCGTAACAAGACGAAAACAAAAAAGAAAGATAATAAGTACATAAAGAGAATTATGAGTAGGGTATATGATCTTAAGCATTAGGCTTTCCAAGGATGTTTCAAATGCCCAGTGTCCATTTGCTTTTTCATTAGATACTGTTTAAACCTAAACTTACTGAGCACTTTTTTCTCAAGGGCGGTGGTAAAATATTCCATATTTTTGCACTTCGGTATGAAAAACATCCTCGGAATCCTGCAAGTTTATGTTTAGGAGTGTACAGTAGGTTTTGATCCTTTGATCGTGAACATTTTTCTAAAATTTTAGTTTTTCGATGAGATAATTAGGACACTGTTTCCAAATAACTTTTTGGATTACGCAAGCCAAATGCAACTCCCTCCTAGCTTCCATGTTTAAAGTTTTATGTGCGTTCAGATAAGGAGTGACGTGAGCGCGCTTCGGTATTTTATAACAGAACCGCGCACACGCATTCTAAACTCTCTGTATAGCATTTACTGTTTTCCTACATATTCGATAACCATAAACCGCACTGCAATAGTTAAATGGAGACAATACCAGGAGCTCGACCAGTGTTTCTCTTATGTCTTTGGTTAGGTAATCTCTAATCCCATAAAGAACTTTAACTTTGAAAAAGGCGTACCTAATTTTTTCTTTAATATGAGACTGAAACTTTAGCTCCTCATCGTAGATTAGACCAAGATTTCTAGGTTCTCTATCTAATGGTAGTTTTTTATCGTCAATATTAATGTCAGGGTTCTGATTTAGTACACTATTAATTTGATGTTTGGTACCTATTACAGTGAACTTCGATTTTAGCGGGCTTAGAACTAAGCAATTTTTTTGTGCCCATATAAATATTTTACTGAGATCATTATTAATTCTTGAAACCGCCAGCGCAGTTTCAGTCTGGTTGAAAGAATAATAGATCTGTGTGTCGTCCGCGTACAGGCGGCACCTACAAATGGTTAGAAGTTTAGGCATATCTGGAATATAAATAGTAAACAAAACAGGACTCAAAATTGATCCTTGTGGTGAAACTCTTTCCAATTTAGAAAGATCGGACGTCCTGATGTCTCCATTAGCGTCCTCTGTCGATACGTATTGATCTCAGTTTCAACTTTGACATCTGATAATGTACTAGATAAATTGATATTAGTCATAAATTATATTAAAAGTTCATTGTTTTTGAATCATCATCTGCATCTAATCATTATTACATTCGCAGTAGTTCCATTCCTAGAAATCAATATATGCGTACTAATAACTAATGCGAACGAAGGATATTTACTGGTTCTGAGCATTGACCATATTCGTGATATCGAAACGGTCGTTGAAGGCGATGTCAGCTCTGATGTTTTGGATGGCTGCCACCAGCGCGGGCAGCGCGGCCCAGCTGATGATGCACAAGATCTGAAGCAGAAAGTCAACCGTCTGTGGATGTCGTCGGCATGATCTATCTAGCCCCCTATCATAGTTCCGTTAAAACAACTTTTATTAACATTTCACGCTCAGATGAAGAGTACATTCTCACGGAATACATGTCACGAAATGGACTTGCACCTGTGACCTCCAGATTTGTCGCCGAAAACTGGAACCACTAGACCTCAGAGACCTCTGATGAGGCAACCTCTTGCGCAAAGGAAGTTTGATACGGTCCTTGCTATTGAATATACATATAGAACTCGGCGAGTTATCATAGACAATGAATGATGATTATAAATTTACACCGTTTAAACTTTAGCTGTGAGAACTTGCCAAGTTCTATATACTCAGTAGCAAGAACTTTTTTTATTTTAAAACATGTTAAGAACGTACATTCCTGCTGCCTGCAGTTTGACGAACTCTCTTTTTCACACTAAGGGCTTGTCTTTGGTCTTTCAACGGTTTTTGTTTTAATATGCTGAGTCAACTACTTATATGATCACTGTAAAACTTGGACACGTGTTTTTTCAGACTTTTTTCTTTCCGTTGTCAGGTCAGTTACCTAATTGGAATCATTTCGCTCGATAGTTTTTATTTTTGAAAATTATGCCTTTTTATGTAAATAATTCGTTTTACGTCTAAACGGCTTGAGTTTTTTGTCTGAAATTACTGCTATAACACGAAAACATGGTTTATTTTCCGATGTCAGGTGAAAAAACTCCTAGATCAAAATACTTTTTCGTAAAATCCAGAAAAACCTCGAAAGTTCACTGATTTTGTGAAGCGAGCGTTCTAATGTAGACTTTCTGACAATATACTGAAGTTCAAAATCGCTCAGTAAGATTATCGCGCACCAGGGGTAAGGTCTTTGGTGGAATTAATACTTTCTTATACATAAAAATAAAAACAATGTGTTATGTAAGAGAATTGACAAGTATTAAATGAATGTGTAAAAAATATATGTTTAAATGTTACCATTTTTAGACACGTATATTGTGTGTTCTTCACTTTCAACATTTGAAATTAAATGACTTTTATAACTTTCAATCAATTTCTTTCCTAGGTTTTATGGTTTTGAGATTAATTTTCTTAAATATTTGTAAAAATTCAGATGTGTCGTTGCACAAATGCATTTAAACAATTTCGAATTAATATTGTTATTTTTACATTATTGTCCCTAAAATTATTTTCCACGAAACTTGAGATCTGATTATATTTTGTAAGTATTTGCTTATTTTTAAAGACCAACGAGTTAAAGAGTAGAAAAAATATCCTTTCGTAGCTTTTTGGTAGTTAGTTTTTGGGATTTCGTACCCGAAGAGTGCCACACGGGAGCTATTACTAAGCCTGCGCGCTCTTTGTTTGTCTGTCTGTCCGTCCGTCTGTCACAGGGGTCTACACATAGACATCTTATAATATTATTCTAATGATCAGTGGTTCTACAGTTTTAACCGTAATAGGTACCCAGTTGAAATTTTCACAAAATAAGTGTTACTATGGCCTCTATCACAACAAACAATAAAAATTTAAAAAAATGCAACCCAATTGGGTCTCAATACAATAAACCTCGTGTTAACCATAGTGCCATCTGAGATGACTTGTATTTTTGTAAGGTAGATTCATGTGCACCATACACAAACCTGTAAATGTTTATGTGGTGTTTATTATAAAAGTTCAATTCAACATAATGTAGATATTAAATAAAATTAAAAATTAAATTAAATAAACTTAAAACCGAGGAATAATAAAATAAAATAAAATAAAATAATTTATTTGGGCATTACATAGCAGGTTACATTACAAGTGACTGATGTCTCCTTTTAAGCTTGTAAGTTGCCTGTGTCAGGAGACACCACTCTTCCTAAACAAATATGTACATACTTCAAGTTGTAGCCACAAACATTCTTTCTTAATTAACATTTACTTCTTATTGTGAATTTTATAGATATATAAGATATATGTTTATGTGTTTATTACACTTTTAATTAGTAACTATCTCTAATTACTATTAAATAAATTTTATTACATTTTGAACTATCTATTATCATTAATTGCTTTTAATTCCATTAAACTTGAAATTACAATAGTTAGTTAGTTCTCATGGATGATGATGATGATGAATACTGTGTGAGGATGTGTGTGTGTGTGATGCTGAGGGTGTGTGAGGGTGAGAGGGTGTATCTGTGTATGAGGGTGTGTGTGTGAGAGGGTGTGTGTGTGAGCAAGTGAAAAGACAATAGATTATAGATTCAGTAACATAGTTCAACAAAGCCTCTGTTTCGTCATATGTTTTTGGTTCTAACCACTTTGTAAGTATTTTCTTGCATTCATATACTAATTTACCATGTATATTGAGTTTATTGTTAAAGTAATTATACAAATGCACTGAATGCTTGTTGTACTGCCTTCCAGCAAATACAGTATTTACTTTGGGAGCCTTCGCAACTGTATCCTTTCTTCTTTTACTTGCAATTTTGTGGTCGAGAGGGGTAGAAATGTGTTTTTTAATTACTGTTATATATATATTATATAAAGTTTTTGAACAGAGAGAATATTACTAATTTGATATAAGGATACAGTTGAGAACCTCATCTTCTTAAAATACATCACTTTAAGAAGTCTACATTGGGCACGTTCGACTTCAATAAAGCGGGTCTTTGCCGCACCACCCCAAACTGTTATACAATAAGATAAAATTGACTGAACCAACGACGAATAAGTAAGTCTCTCTTAGTGTTCTATGCACCAGCAAACGGTCGCGGCACCACATGTCGAAGTGTCTTGAAAATCCATATAAGTTTTCTAGTTCTTGATATTACATTATCGAGATGTGGATACCACGATAGTCGCTGATCTACAAAGGCACCAAGGTATTTAGTTTGCTCAACCTTATTAATAACTGGGCAGCTGCAAACTGTTTGGGGTGATGTATTATTGCAGTTATGTATTTTTATATTCAGATTATTGTATGGTTGTGTGCTCTTGTTTATGCTAAAGCAGATGTAATTGGTCATAAAAGTATTCAATGTGAGAAGGTTGAGACACAACCACCTATTTATCTGTCGTAGTCCCGATTCAGCACTATTATTGACAGCGTCCTATGTGTCGCCGTAGAAAACGATCGCTGTGTCATCAGCATACGAAAAAATGTTTGCATTAAGTAAGTCCAAGCCACAGAGATCGTTTATATATATAAGAAAAAGCGTGGGGCCGAGCACACTTCCTTGCGGCACGCCGTAGGATACCTCCGCGTCTTCTCTAATGTGCAAATCCAATTTCACCCTTTGCTTTCGGCCAGACAAGTAATCCTTGAATAATTCAAGTGGCGTATCTTTAATACCGATCACTTCCAGTTTACTCACAAAGATGGGGAGGGAGACAGTGTCAAACGCTTTTTTAAGATCCAAGAATACTGTAGTACATTTCTTGTGGTTGTCAAGATGTTCAGTGACTAGGGAGCTGAGTGCATAAGCCGCATCTTCAGTTGACATTCCTTGTCTAAAACCATATTGTGAAGAGGATAAAATATTAAACTTGATTAAATATTTGACCAACCTTATGTTTATTAGTTTTTCCAATATCTTGGAAATTGCTGGCAAGACTGAAATTGGCCTATAGTTAGAAACATTGTCTCGTTCCCCACCCTTGTGAACCGGGGTTATAATCGCAAGTTTTAATGCAGATGGAAAGATTCCCTTCGCAAAGCAAAGTTTAACAAGATGAGTAATAATAGGTACGACCTCTGCTTTTGCAAGTTTTAAAAAAGATATAGGAATATTGTCCCAACCTGAGGCACTGGATGATTTTAAAGACATGAGAAGGCTGCATACCTCATTTTGATCTGTGTCTAGGAGGACAAACGAGTTTGTTTGTTTTGGTAAGTTACACAGGTAGCTATTGAGCTCATTAGCAGATGTCTGTACTTGTGAAGCAAGCTGTTTACCAATGTTGGAAAAGTAGGTGTTAATATAATTTGCTGAAGAAGTTGGCGATTCGCTTAGACTTAGTAATTCTGAATTAGTACTACTAGTTTTATTAGTGTAGGTTATATTTTTAATATTATTCCAAAGTAATTTATTGTTGTTAATAGAATTGGCTAGTAAATTTCTCTCATATTGTCTTTTAATCTTTTTTAAAAGTGTATTGCAGTAGTTATCTTATGTAAATAATTTTATTTATCTCGTTATATGGATCTTTTTTAAAATTCATTTGTAATTTATTTCGGTTTTGAATGCACCTTAACATACCTGGGGTGATCCATGGTTTAATAGTGCGTTTTTTTGGGGTATTGATGCAGTAACCGTGTTTTCTTTGATTGAATCCATTATTTTGTTTATTAAACCGTCTATCACTAAGCTAGGATCATTGCAGATAAGCAATTCTGCAAGGTTTTTTTCTTTTAAGGCCGTCAAAGCTGCATCAAAATTTATGATTGTTTTTGTTTTTTTAGCGGTAAAATTATGTTTTAATTTTGAAATTACTAAAACTGTTGTAAAGTGATCTGTAACACTAGTACGTAATACGGCCACTGTAGCCTGAAATTTCAGTTTATTAAATTTTAGCATAACATGATCCAAACAGTTCTTTTCCCTTGTGGGAATCGTATGACCTGGTAATATACCATGCACAGATAACATATTTAAATAATCAATACGGTTCTTCTGTTCATAAGAAGGTTCTGTAGACTTAAGGGTAATGTTTATATTAATGTCACCTGTGATTATAATAGGCCTACCAGAGTTCATTGTGTCAAGACAGGTGCTCAGCGAGTTTATAAAGCAATCCGCATTTACATTCGAAGGAGATCTATATATACATAAGACAGTGTTATTTAAAATATCAAGTCGGAGACAGGACGCTTGCGCAAGTTTTGCTTCAGTTACTTTATGCCTTAGAGTGCGTTTTATATACAAAATTATCCCGTCATTTTGATTTTGTTGGCACATAGTGAAATACATTTGATAATAAGCTAGTTGTGGTATCGGTTTGCTATAATCAAATCATTCAGTCAGCGCAATTACGTTTACTTCCAGTGTAAGGTCACTCAAGGTTATTAAAAAGTCATCAACATTACGATACACACTTCGTATGTTCTGTGAGACCATGGTAAAATCATTTTTTCTTACTTGAACGTGATTTTTAAACTCAGAAGTCTCACATTCGAAATTGCGTGCTACTTCTAGAACATCTAATTCGTTAATTGTGTGCAGTGTTTCACTCATTGTAATAGATCGCTTTGAGAAGGCAAGTCATAGTGATAGGGGGGGACACATTACGTCGAATGCGATAACAAAGAGGTAGATGTAAAAGTTTATTAGTTTTAGTCCAAGTATTTGAAGGGTACGAGCAAATAGTATTTACAATAATTACTTACCTTGTAAAATAATGCATCAAGGAAAGGAAAAAACCAGCTACAAAGTTATTTCTCCGATCAATGCGAATTTAAAAATAACTTTCAACAGATAACAGGATAGTTTTATGACCTTCGGGACATCGCCACGAGTGTTCGGAACAACATTCCTAAAACAACTAAGAATATTTATCAAAGAAGATCGTGACAAATGGAATCAAAGCCTCATTACTGGTAGCACGTGCGAGATACGACTGTTGTCCCACCCGTAGACGACAGTTCTGGCTCGTGGGGAACACAGAGCAACGTGGCGTTAAATACAACCCAACAACCTGGCTAATTGACTTTACGTGAGGTTTTCATACTTTAAGGGCCTACAATACCTTAATTCGCAGTCCTGCTCTAACGCTTCTGCTTTTTAACTGTCTATCCTACTCTATCAGATGCCGCGCACGCAAAACATCAGTTATTTTGAAATCACGGCAACACTGATGGTTTTTTCATTTTTATGTTACAGTTTGCAGCTGCTTTATACTAATATCAGTTATATAATGCAAAGTTTCAGGTCTAATTTAAAGTATTCATTGAATGCTATCGGTTTATTGTACGGTTTGGAAGTAACTTTGTAATTTTTTTCTATCGAGAAAGTTTTCACAACAACTTGGACATAGCATTAGTCCTCAACTTTATCGTATATTAATTTCAGAGTGATTGTTGCAGTATTTGTTGGTATAAAGCAGGATCATGCGAAGCGAAGTGAGGTATTTATACACTCATAAGGCGAGGTTATTCCGGAGAAGTCTGTTCTTCACCAACGCTTTCATTTCATTCTACACAATGTGTCTGTCTATCCTGCTCAGTGGAAGCTGGCCGCTCAGAACACTCGCGATTTCGAGGTGTTTTTATTTATTATTTTGAAATTATCGAGATTTTTAAATGGCGGCCGTTTTACATCACTTCTTACAATGTTTGTTTTATTGTACAAAACCTAAGATGAGTAGATGGTACGGATTAGACGATGGGTACCCCGGGGCGAGCGCCCTTCATCCTAAGTTCCAACGACGCTGGAAAACGATCAGGCGCAGTGGTGGCCAAGGGTAAGAACATGGTCAACAACAAAAAAAAAGACCGTGAAAACCGCATTGAAACCCACTACTAAATGCTTAATTTTCAAGTTATGGTTAGAAATGGAAAATATTTTTGGAAATATTATTTTCCCAGTTAACAGACCGTTCTAGTCTGGGAAATATTGATCATGTCTGATTAGCCGTTAGAAACTTAAGTGGGTATTTATTTCATGTAATTAAAGTTTTCGTGTAGTTAAAGCGGACTGTCATACACAGTTTAGTTTAGCAACTTGTTGATTTGATTTGCTTGAAGTAGATCATACTTATAGTTTACTAGTGTTACGCCCGCGTTTGTTCATTTCTGCTCCGTTTTCGGCTTGGGCGTTATATTATCAACAACTTTTATAGCCTATATGTTGACCAGAGTCACTAAGATGATAATAAAGTAAACCGCATCTAAATCTGTTGAGTGGTTCTCGAGTTAAAATGGAATATACTATACGTTTCAAATGCTATTAGGATAGGACCTTGTCATACCTGCTGCCTGCGTCCATCTCGTTCACTCGCGCACTTCCGTCAACATTGCTACGTTACATATAGATAGAACAGAAAGTGTATTTGGTTTTTTCCCCATTACAATACGAATAACCATTTCATTTAAAAAAAATCAATGTGCAGGCACGACTTTCTTACTACTTATTATAACTATAATAATTCATTAGTATTCTTATTTTATTTTTATTTATTGAGGTATCAAACAGTCACAATACAATGAAATAGTTATTGGTTACGCTAAATTAGTATAATAAATATAATTATCTCAAACCATTCTACCTACCCTTTCCTACCGTGCATCACCTTTGACACCCCACCACAGCGCCGCAACAAGCTGCGCGCGCATCATCGATTCCCAATATGATTGGACGATGAAGATCTGACCAGTGGCCAGTCAGTTGTTGTTGCTCTTCCGCCCGCGCTGTGATAAGTGCTAACACGCGCGTCGTACTTATTAAAAGTAATTACCGTAGACAATATCGTGTACAGCTGTAGTTCATGACCAGCTTCACATATCGCCCATCCGCTAAATGAACTGTCCTATATCTTGTGATAACCGTGTGTGGAATCGAGGACTCAATAACGGACACTGAGAAGCCGCCATTGTGGACGCCATCCCGTATGATCGAAGCTAATTGTAGCGGACACCATCAGGTTAGTGCACGGTTTCCAGCTTCCCTCCTCTCTCATCATCCATTTGTGAATGAGATTCAATTCTGTTTATGCATTTGGTAAACGCAAGTATAGGCGTGATCAGTTTTAATGATAAAAACACACAAATAAATCTTTAGTACCATATAAAGACACACAAAAATAATTCTACACTACACGTTAACGAAACAACTCAAAAGTATGGATATAGATTTTAGTCCTGATTATGTAACTATGACTTCTGTAGAAGGTACTAGTTTCAACTTGATATCTAACGTGACCCCAGGAAAAGAGTCTAGACAGACGGACAAGAATGTTCGTTCATTTATTTTGAGGTGCAGAGCTCTAAGAATGTTTAGTTGCTAAACTAATATTATGAAATTAAGCAACGTTCATTGTTGTTCGTAGAGCCACGTGCCACGTAGCGCCCTCTACCCAACGTCCGTAGTAATTCGTAGCACTGATAGGTCTACGTCGTCGTAGCGTATCAGATACATGCACGCTACACCGATAGAGTGTGCTACGCTACTAGCGCATTCAACCAACGTTCGTAGCGGTACGTAGCATAAGAAAATACTACGTCGTAGCATAAAAAAAGTACTACAACATAGAATTTCAATGATGGCGCGTTGGCAACTCCTTTTTGCTACGCTACATAATTTTCCCGCTTTGTAGAACTATAGAAGCTACATTTTTTGTCGTTGATAGCCGAAATAGTACTCACTCGTCGATACGAACAACTTTTACTATGACAACAAATCGCGAATAATTTGGCCAAGTCGCACAAAGGCTTACCTACCACCACCACAGACATATAATTATTACTAAGTAGTAGACCAAACATAAGGATTAAATTAATAGCGTAGCAAGATTCCATACAAAAAATAAGCTATATTTAGGCTTCATGGTAAGAAACGTATAAAAATGGGTTGTTTTGGCTGGCTTATCATTGGAACATATTTGTTAATTCCTAAACTGATCTCTAGTATACCTAGTCGGTGCTTAAATTCTGTCACAAACAAAATTGGAATTTTTATTCCTAGATTCCCCTATTTTATTTATTTTTTATTTATTTATTTATTTAAAAACTTACGACTATCATTTATTAATGCAGGTGTATATTTTATTTCCCGTATTATTATATATTTTTTTTATATTCTAAAGACATATTATATTGTGTAAATTAACTTTGACTTGTAGAAAGTATACTTAATGTATCTATTTTGCAAAAATAAATATTTTGATTTGATTTGATTTGATTGGCTCTAAAATGAAAACTAGTCATGATATTCAAAAAAAGATTTAAAAAAAAAAAAGGTATTTTAATTAGCTTACATTAAACACAAAATTTATTCAAAATGATTGCCACCATTTTTCACACAAGCCTTCAATCTTCGCGGCCAATCATCAATAGCAGCACGGACCAAATTCATGTCGATATCGGCCACTGCTTTAATCAATGATGACTTTAGGCTGCTAAAACTTTTGTGAGGTTTAGAACAGACCTACTCCTCCAATTCCTGCCAAATTTTGTAATCCAGTGGATTGAGGTCAGGGCTAGATGAGGGCCAATCTTGATGCCTTATTAGCTCGATATTCTGGCGCTCGAACCACTCCTGAGTTGTTTTGGCCTTATGAGCAGGTGCTGAGTCCTGTTAAAACACAAATGGCCGTCCTCCAAAGAGTGTCTGGGGCAGATCTTTTACTATGCGATCTAAAACCGTGTCTTGGTACACTTTTGCACTGGTTTTGACACCTTTTTCACAAAAATGCACTTCAGTAGGGCCATAGTAGGACACTCCCAACCAAATCATGACTGATGATGGATGATGGCCGTGCTGCACTCTAGGAATGGCATTTCCAGCGGCCGCAGAGCTGGTAGCGTACACCCTGTCATTTTGTTTGTTGTAATTCTCTTCGATATTAAAAATTTTCTCGTCTGTAAACAGGATATCGCGGTGTCTGTTTCTTGCGTACCGCTTTAGCAAAACTTTGCATTTTTTGGCTCTCATAGCTATCAGACACGCGTTCAGAAGATGTCCAATCTTTTTTCGGTAAGCTCGTAGTCCCAGGTCTTCATTGAGTACTTTTTTTACGGTACTTCTGGTTAATCCCATCTCCAAATCCATCAGTTTCTGCTTGCGGACGGGATTTCTTGCAATACGCGCCTTGATTGCTTTGATGACCCCTGGAGTCCTAACGGAACGAGGTCTGCCAGTTCTTTTCTCGTCATCGACACTAGAGGTTTCATTGTACCTCTTGATGGTACGGTACACGACCCTCTTCGTGATTTTTAATTTTTGAAGCAAGTTGAATATCGTCTTCGGTGGATGGCCGCAACGATGCAATGCAATTACTGCTACTCGGTCCTCTTTGCGAGTCCACTCCATCGTAAAAAATGAATGAATGTAATTGTGATTTGGCAGATTATTAATCAAAAAATATTTGAAAATCGAACACCATTTCATTTTTTTTCTAGGTGTTCTATTTTTAAAATAAATGGCCAGTAACCGACTAGGTATATTTTGTTTGGAAACAAGCAATATTTATATTTAAAAGAGCCCGAAGTTCACTGAGCTAAAATTGCCACGCGTCGAGTCTATGCGTTTATTATTAATGTTAGGTCTGCTACTATATCATACGTCTGTGACCACCACATATTATGGGTACGGAACTCTAAAAACATAATGACACATAACAAAATTAACAAATGACCGCCTTTAAGAAATTAGTGCCATCTATCATCTTACTAATGAACCTCGGTGCAAAAAAGTTGACAAGCTGTCAAACAAGTCATCTCAGATGGTGCTATGGTTAACAAAAGGTTTATTGTATGCGGCCCCCCATGGCTTTATTTATTTTTTATTTGTCGTGATAGGGGCTATAGTAACACGAATTCTATGTTCTGTATTGTGACAGACGGACACACAGACAGCGGAGGCTTAGTAATAGGGTCCCGTTTGGCATCCTTCGCGTATGGAACCCTAATAGAAAAAGTATAGGATAGGTGGTACGGAACCCTTTGTAAGCGAGTCCGACTCACACTGGTCCAAAATAGCTTTGGATTTTTTGTGACTAAATTTGCATTATATCATTGCGGTATAAAAAAGTAGAAAACGCAATGATATAATGTGAATTAGCAGTGCCTTTAGGCGAAGATGATGCCATAAGGCGAAACCGGTTGTTTAAATAAAGTGAATATAAGTGAAACAGTACAAGTGTATTTTGAAGATGTTGATGATGTTTCACCAAGAGCTGACAATCGTAAGTATCATTTAATGTGTTATCTCCTTGCGATGGATAAATCGCCAAGTGATAAAAAAATATAGAAATTAATTTCTATCATCATAGCTTTAAAAGACAAACGCAAACGAAAATTTAAAGGCATTTCTGCGATATGCATTTTAACTGCATAATACAGGGTTTTGTTTTTAGAAAACGTGTCTCTATACATTTTCCTCGATAGAAATAATATTGAATGAGAGGTTTAATTATCATCATGTACAGAACTTAAACCTATTTTATTATATGGGTTTTAGCAAACCTAGATTTTGGATTTTGAAATTTATAAAACCAAAAACCTACTGTTTTCTTTTTCGACTGAAATCCGCCTCTCTCGCACTACGCGTTTTTTCGCTTGGAGTGACAGTGACAAAGATACAATTCACATGAACTCTTAAACTTATAACTTTAGTCGAGGCAACATGCGAGCAAAAATAGAGAAATACACAAAACAAAAGCAGAATGGCGGTAATTAAACCGGCATCAGGCACACGTCCCGCGCCGGCTGGCCACCGGACGTGACGTCATACGGGACGCCATTTGCATTTTTTCCCGCCAACCGCAGATTCGCTGGTGCGTTGTGAAACTTAAGCTAATATTGTTTTTAGATTTTCTAGCATATCATGGGTCACGGTTGTGCCCCCGCCAAGTCGAGCACAAACAGCCGCCACTGAGTACTCTTTCCTGGAAGCAACTAGAGGTACTTTTATAGGTACTTTAGATATCTCTGTTATAAATAAGCCTGAAAATTACGTTGGAAATTGTACCTACCGTACGTATATCCCCAAATTTCTAATTTGTGGTAAATATAGTATAGAAAATAATTGCAATCAAAGTTTGGCTATTTCGCCACACACTCACCGATCATCAAAATCCTAAAGTACCTACTTCTAGCAGAGTTCTGCTTGTAGTTACAAACTTGAAATTTAGGGAGGAAAGAAAGGAAAAAGTCTAAAATCGTGAACTTTTTATCTTGCTTGTGAAAATGTTACAAACATTATTTTATTAGCGGTAAGTTTTCGACAATGCTACGTATTCTTTATCAAGCAATCGAGCTAACTAGATAAATGGAGAGCTTTCACATCATTACATAGAGATAGTTGTTGGTTGGCTCATTCGTCTAAAATTGGTCATGTTATAACTATAAGAATTGAGAGCTATACTCACTGGTGACCTTGAAAGTTAAAATTAGTGGCTGATTTTATTCAGATGTTATTAAAGTAAGAAATTAAAAAAATACCGAATGTTTGGAACGATGTACCTTGATTAGAATTTTGATTTTATAGTAAGAAAATTAAATAAATAAATACCAACATAAGGTCCAAATTAAGACTAAGATTCGATGTAATGAATTAAGTATTTTTTTTATTTTGATTTTTGAAGTATGCAAAGAAATTACTTCAAACTTAGACAATATAAAGATATTATCACAACAAATAAGTACCCTTGATTATTTTTGAAGAATTTTAGTTATGATAATTAATATTTTAGCACGTTCGCAACTTGATTCCCCGTCGAGCGACGAAGAGGTCAATACGGGACGAGCCGTGCGAGTGAGGGAGAAGCATGCACCCGGGGTCACCAGCAGTAATTGTCGCCTTGAGTGTCTTTAAACAAGTACATTGACTAATTTAATTATTTTGGGTACCTACTACAGGAAGTAGTGTCATCTGACATAATTTTACTTATGACCATCGACGTAGAAACAATAGACTTAGCGCTTAGTACAAAAATGACGAAAAATATGTCTTAAGTTACCCTATATAAACGCAGACACATGCATAGAAGTTCAAGCTAAATAGGACATTTAAATCTAAACATTTTAAATAAAATTAAATTGGGATATTTATCACAAATAGTCATAAAATGTAATTTATAGCTTTTGCCCGCGGCTCCGCCCGCATGATATTCTGTTTAACGACATGCTTTTTCCGGGATAAAAAGTAGCCTATGGTATAAGCTATATCCATTCTAAATTTCATACAAATTTGTCCAGCCGTTTCAGCGTGATAGAGTAACAAACATACACACACGCACACACATATATATAGTGTGATGTGATGTGATTCTTTAATTTCCTTGTGTAGTTTTAGGAAAACAATCGAGTAATTTGCTTACTTCATATTCAAAAGTAATAAAATGGCTGACTTGGTGTTTCTCTTGACAATTTTTACAGCGAAAGTATTGCGAGACTTGGCGTAATTTTTTAAACATGAATGTTTTTGTTGGAATTTGCATTTACATTAAATATCCGAAATAAAAGCGCTTGTGAGACTCTAAATTCTAGTCAGAAAAAGCGCAAGAGGTGTGTCAGAATCTTAGCAGATGAAGAGCTTGTAGTCTCAGGCGCAAGTACATGTATGTGATACTTATTGATGAATCAGTAAACGGGTCAATCAACCCACACTACTTTTTGAATCATTGCCCGTAATCAAATCTACCTCAAAATTCTCAATTTCACTCTTTTCTTTCCGAAAATGGTTTTGTTCGCTTACTAGATAACTTGGCAATATTTCGAAATAAAAGTATATGAAAAAATCTTTGTATTTCTTGAATATTTTATGGTAACTTAGTAGACAAGTTTGTCCCGGTGTTACTATTGAAAAACGGTACTATTTACTGAGTTTTCCCTTAGTTTTATGAAAATTAAATTAATTAAATAAGTATGTTTAATTCTAAAGACACTCAATGATCTTTTTATCTAATATCCTTGTATTGAATTAAAAAGTTACGCGTTAAAGTTGCTTGTTTGTATACTTGAACTAGTATATATTGGGGTAAAAAAGTTGATTTGTCCATATACGAGTATGTACAACATACAATTGGCATACTAGACTATTCTGCAATAAACTTTTGTCTGACCGTAAAATGTACCACATGTTTATAAATTATAATAATTACTGTATTCGAGTATTTGAACGAAAACGAAGTGTCAGAAGTGGATCATGTTATATCAGATGGTGCAGAGCTCGCACTATATATGCTAAAACATAATAAAAACATGTGGGTACCTGAAAAAATATGTCTTTATACATATTTGAACAGCTGCTTTATGTAATTTCACGACTCTTTTGCGTAGAGTTTGAACAGATGAGAACTAACACACTTTTCTATAGTAGCTGTATGTTAAAACTTGTAGCATTTGGTAAATAAAATTTACAAAAATATAAAAATAAATGAAAGTGTACTGATAGAATAGGAGAATAAAGAGATGGTCTAATAATTTCATTTTGTTTTTTTCTATATTAAGTTTCTCAATTTTTGGCCTGAAAACTTTTCGACTTTCTCTTGTCCTGTACTGTATCTCTTTACTAAAACAATGTTGTATTATTAATATAATAATGATGATCGAAAACAAGACATGATCTTGCTAAGTTTCTTGCCCTTCTTCTTAGCAAGACTAATCGAATGGGCAGAGTTAGGCATATGTTTATATATATTATGTAACGTATTAGTATTTAGTATATGGGTAGCTATCATTATCATATAGTAGGTATATATATTATTGTATACATTAAATATAGGATGAAATTAAATCAACCGACCAAACTCATACTGCAGACTCGGTTAGTAATCAGACAGAAACCAGGTTCAGTAATCGTTTTGGCCAAATTCGATCAATATTTTTATTGCTCCCTTACTGGTTGGACTAGTTTAAGTACAATTCCTAGCCCAGTCAGTAAGGAAGCAAAAAAATGTATTTATCGAATTTCACCAAAAGGGTAATTCAAGCTTGTTAATTTAATTAAATTTCACCTAGTATACCTTTAATGTAGTTTATGTACGTGTATTAACTTATTAAGTATATAATATATACCTACCCAAATCCTAATATAGTATATTGTATTTTCCTCTTTTAAATTTAACCATTTTACTTATTTAATATATTCTAACGTGCGATAAGTGTATTTATGTACCTACATTGCAAAAATAAAGTATTCATTTCATTTCATTTCACGCTTATAGGCGGAATAGAGTGTGAAAGAGTGTTTGTATCGTAAAAGGAATATATAAGTCTTTGAACGCCTCCGTAGCTGAGTGGTAAGACAGCCTGCTGGCCAAGTTCAATGACCGCGGTGCAAACATTAATTTGTGCCCCAAGTGCGGCAATGGTATCGATTCGGTGAAACACAACTTATTTTAATAAATTATTTTCATAAACTTAACTTATGAATTGTGCTTTTTTCTTTCTATATTGAAAAGACGTGTTTATTACTTAAAAAGGCGTCATTTTCAAAAATAAAATCTATCGAGTGAAATGTGTCCAATTAGGTAACTGTTTTATAATGGAAACATAAAGGTCTGAAAAAACATGTCTGTGTTTTAATATAGATCCTTGAAATATAGAAGGCAAGGCCTTAAGTGGTGCGAATGGTAGGAGAGTTTTTAGAGACACAGCGAAAAAAAGACGTTATTTGGATTCCTTTTATATTTATTTTTGTGTTCTTACCTAATACTTACCACTTGCTGAACGGTGAAGGAAAACATCGCGAGGAAACCTGCATGCTCTAAAAAGCGTGTAATTGTGCCCGAAGTACGAGTACAGCGATAGGGCTCACCACCCATCACGTTGGGTCGTAATAATCGTCGGTGAAAAGCGGGTGTGCCCGTTGTGGACTGTGACTTACTTACATTTCACAGTTCACACCGGGAACACTTCTGACACCCCCTTGGGGATTCATGTGGTGACGGTATGGGCGTATTTTATGATTTTTATATTCCTTTAACTTGTATTAATAATAAAAAAAATATCAATTTTCGAAATATATTTCGGCCCACTATGGGGCCGGCATCAGTCGAATACGAGTAGTATTATTATTATTATTATTATTATTAGTATTATTATTATTATTATTAATGTAGTATTCGACTGATGCCGGCCCCATAGTGGGCCGAAATATATTTCGAAAATTGATATTTTTTTTATTATTAATACAAGTTAAAGGAAACTAAAGGCTTTATATAGCTAAATTATATATATTTATTTCAAATGATTTTTATATGTTTTTTAAAGTGGTATTTTTCGAAATCTATTTCTGACATTAACATATGACCAAATATTATACGTTTTTTCCTACGTCCTTGATGTATTCAAAAAACTTCCTACGTATATATTCGTCCATGGTATGACGTAGTAACTTTACGGTGAAGCAGTGACTTGATAAAAATGGAAAAGGTGTTTTTTTATATCATAACAATTTTTCCTAAATAATCAATCATTAATTTTTTACTGTGTATTTATAAAATTGTATTTATTGTTTTTTTTCAAGTTTTTATTTACAATAAAGAATATAGTCATTTGAGCTACGTTTTAGACAATATATTTTTGGATATTTTGTACCAAAGGAATAAAACATTATGCCCTTATAAAGTATTGGTGATCGGTATACATTTGTGGACCCAATTTTTAACCTTGAGAACATAATTATATCGCGACAAATAACTTTTTTTCTTATATAAAAATTGTTGCAATGGTAGTAAAGAGGTTGTTAGCGCGTGTTGCTGATTTTCAAGTTGGTAGTTAAGTTAATTACTTAAGTAACTTGACTGCACGAGGCATGTACACACCATAACGTACTAACTTAGTCAATAGTTCTTCTTGTTAATTTAATAACCAAAAATGGCTAAGTGCATATTTATCGGGCCACGCGCAGTGTAGGGTTCCGTGGGTGCCCATCACAACACAGACTTGGCAGACTTTTACTCGTTAACTTGTAAAGCCTATACTTAGCTGTGAATGTGATAGTTTTCCTTGTGACTTGGTTATACATACTATTGCAGTAAATTTTTTCACACATCCAAAAACTGCCGTTTAGCTGGTAGGAACGACGATGACAACGGCGGCACTTCGCTCTAATAAAAATTAGCACTTTAGAGATTAATATTTCGCAAACGGATTCCTAAATCGAGAAATGGTTTTCACATGCTCGCAATATTTTTGGACGATCTATTCAACGTCATCCCACACCATGGGACAGACAAGAAAAAAAAATTATCCCCACTTTACGTGAAGGTAACACAAAAAATTTTATTTTCAAGATTTTATTTTGCCATTTTGTTCATATGTGTACCCATGTATACTATCATGCTTAATTACAGCTTTCTAGTACTAAGAGTCTCTGAGCTAAGCCGCGGACAGATAGACAGACAGACAGACGGACGATGGACATGGTGAAACTATAAGGCTTGCTTGTCGACTACGGAACCCTAAAAACTGTATGACTCGTACCCTGAGAGTTCCGTACATACCGGAAACACAAACGTATTCCATGAGCAGCTAAACACGATCACACTAACTTGACACTTACATCTATTGAACGGACAACAAAGTGATCGTACAATAGTTCCGTTTTTTTCATTTTGAGTAGCAGAACCCTAAAAACTGTATGACTCGTACCCTGAGAGTTCCGTACATACCGGAAACACAAACGTATTCCATGAGCAGCTAAACACGATCACACTAACTTGACACTTACATCTATTGAACGGACAACAAAGTGATCGTACAATAATTCCGTTTTTTTCATTTTGAGTAGCAGAACCCTAAAAACTGTATGACTCGTACCCTGAGAGTTCCGTACATACCGGAAACACAAACGTATTCCATGAGCAGCTAAACACGATCACACTAACTTGACACTTACATCTATTGAACGGACAACAAAGTGATCGTACAATAGTTCCGTTTTTTTCATTTTGAGTAGCAGAACCCTAAAAACTGTATGACTCGTACCCTGAGAGTTCCGTACATACCGGAAACACAAACGTATTCCATGAGCAGCTAAACACGATCACACTAACTTGACACTTACATCTATTGAACGGACAACAAAGTGATCGTACAATAGTTCCGTTTTTTTCATTTTGAGTAGCAGAACCCTAAAAAATTGTATTCTTTCGAGGTTTTTTTGTACGTATTATATCTCCCCTTGGTTCTTTTTGGCGCGATAGAGGCTATCGTATTACGTAATCTATGGAAATTTCAACTGGCTGCCTATTATATACCGCTGAAGCGGTAGACCCCTGTGACAGACTGACGAACAAACAGACAGCGGAGGATGTGCACTGACAGTTAGGTGTTGGTGAAGGCTTAGTAAGCCTTTTGGGTACGGAACCCTAAAAAGGGAGGTCAAACTGTGCATAGCGTATCACGAACATCTATACTGTTGCCGCTATACTATACTGTACTGTAAACCGCTGCTTCATATAATCAATCTAGCTTGAAGCATAACATTTACCCTCCAATATGGAAGACTTGCAGGTGGTAGAGCTGATGCCGGGCTCGACCACCATCTTACTCGCAAATCCTCCCGAAGTTATTCGGGGGAGAGTAAGAGAACAGCTCTCAGGCAAAACCAGGCGGCCCACCATTGCCTGGGACCGATGGATGGCGGTATATCCTTATATAAAAGAGACTGGTGACGGACAGCGGCGTCACTGCGGGCAAGGGTTTCGGCATCGCGCTCAGCAACCTGCCTGGGTGAGTATGGGCATTTCTTTCAGGAGGACCGCCAAGATTGGAGAAATCCTGGAAAGGACGAAACAGGCTGATGGATGGATAGTATGATTCGTGTTAATTGGCTGATGGGCCTCTGAATAAGTCACGATCGAACATTTGGCGATGTTAATGCGGAGCCGGTGAGACTCGCGGTCATGTTGCGTGAAAAGTAAGAAAATGAAAGCCGGAAAAGAGGTCAAAAAGCCTAACACTGTCTGGCTTTATCTGGACAGATGGCAACGCTATTTAGGTAAAAGGCTAACCACTTATAAAATAACTAATTATAAAAAGGAATCTCACAAGTATACATAATGCAAAGGAAAACTAAATAATTAGAAACCGAGCGCAAGAAAATACACCAAATTTCTCAGCGTGCATTCAGAATATTATTTGTGACATAAAAAACGCTCCGAAAAGCTGTTAACCGCCCAATAACAGTTTTCATTTGAGAAAATCCACCCGCCCTCGGACCTCCCGGCTGGCGTTAGCTGCTCTTGAGAATTTCAGTTGCTCGCCGAACGCGCTCGCGGAAACACGGAGCGGCGTTCCCGCGCTTTTAACCGTCACTTTGACAGCTTGCGTTCGTAAATTTATATTTTTAATATTTATTTTCTTAGGACTATTACAACTACTCCTTGGTCTTTGTTTTTTTTATAAAACCAGCTTGTTTTCTATTTTATTGACGCATTAGAAATTAAAAGTGATTTATTATTGTAGTGCATGCGGGAACATTACAGTGAAAGACTGGAATAAAAACCCCGAGGGAAACCTGCGAACTGTCGGCAGCTGTCAAAACGCTGAGGTAAGCTTTTGATATAAACGCTTCTTATTTGGTCGTGTTTTATTTTTGAAATTACCACTACTTACAAAATTGTGTTTTTATAAAAAACAAGTTTAATTGTGTATAGTGTGTTAAATGGGTTTCTTCGTTTTTTTTTAGATTTATATATTTAATTAATATAATATTTGTTATCATAATGTTGTTGTTTTTTTTACTGATGTATTTAATTAATTTTTTGCTGATTTAATCAAATAATATTAAACGGGAAAAGTACACCAGTAGTTTAGATTTTGTGGTTACGGGAATTAATTTTGATTAAATTTGGAATTATAGTTCTTATTTTTCAATATTTTATCAGTATATATTAAGTTATTGGGCTGATATTTGTAAAATTATTTTTCTATTGTTATTCTAATTAAGTTTTTTACGAATAAAATTATTACGGTTCTACAATTACATTTAATTACTTATAAATATTTAAAGAACAATTCAAATGCAAATTTTACGTAGCTTTCCTTAGTCCAGGTAAATATTTATAATTTGTGTCAATTACTTAAGTTTTGATTGAGTTTATACATTCATAGAAAATATATATTTTTATAGCTCTACACCACCTCTACCCTAACGTATTTTTGGTTTGGGTTCTGCAAAAGTTGTAGAAACAGGGTGAGGTGTTTAAAATTTACAGTAGTTGGACGGGACTTTGATTGGTACATCCAAAATCATACTGGAGACTCTGTAAGTAATCAGAACCAAGGTTTAATTATCTTTTGCGAAATAAACGAAATAAAATGTTGCCTTCACATACTAATTATTGACTTGCAGTTGGGCTTGAACAATGAAAAACGAATTTTGCAAAAATACTTATTTAAACCTTGATTCTGATCAGTGATCACTTACCAATATGTCACTAAAATTAGTTTGGCTCTATGAACCCAAAATTATCTCACCTATTTATTTAGGTATAGTTTTTTCTTGACTCCCCTAAAAGCACCGTTTCCCTGAAACAATGAGAAGAAATAACACAATATAATGTTTAATCCTTCATGCGGTGACACCTGGTCGCACGTGCTGCGCCGCGCCAGCTGGCGTCGTCGATATTGCGTCATTACGCTGTTCGGAACGTACCCCGGCCACACCGCCCGGCGAGACGGAAAACTGTGGTCCGTACAAATTGTGCACTCTCTGTTGGCGCGGGAAATGGCGCGAATTGCTTCTAGCCTTATCCGTTATAAGTCCAGCAGCGATCAAGTTTGTACGGATTGTGTGATTTTTGCAAGTTGATGTAAATGTAAAAAACTTTAAGAAATATACCAGTTTCTTTTTCAAGTCTTCTTTTTAATTTCGAAAACCCACTGGAATATTTGTAAGGGCAGATAGAGTTTTGTTTTCATTTGCGCCATTTGTTTTTTCTTTAGGAAACTGGTTTTTTATGATCAGTGGATTATGTGGTTTTATTTAAATATATCTGTATTTACACCGCATGTTCTATTTCACGGTTAATCTGATAATTATTGAACACATGAAAACTTAATAAAATATGGATTTCTAGTATCGTTAGATAGAGTACTATAAGTTCTCTGTGGAGTAAAGTTTATCCAACCAAAAATATTAACGTGAAAATCCGGCCAAGTGATGTAGGGTTCCGTAGTTGCCCGGTACATATAAGTTGGTCTACTAATACAGACCGCGCCGAACTTCTGATCCCATACATTATAGGGGGCCAAAAGTTTGGCGCGACCTGTACTCGTAAACCTGTAAAGCCTACTTAGCTGTGATAGTTTTCCCTTTAATTCATTATATATACTACTTCTAATCAATATTTTATATGAATGTAGTCATATTTATATATAGTCAGTTTATATTAAAGTTAGTTATATTAGTATGTATATAGAACTCTACCCTAGTAACCCTACTTAGATATATTTAAATATGTATTATACCTATGTAAGTATTTTAGTATGTAGTAGTCATGTAGTACGTACACATATGGTTACCAATTTATTTTTAAAGCACTCCTATACCCATTCGGTTTGCTATAAAAAATCTCTTTGAGAGATAAGCTCGCCGCTGTACTCAAATTAATGTATTAAATGTTTGTAAAATCTCCTTTCTTGTGTACAATAAAGAATAAGAATAAGAATACTTCCGTGAATTTTTTCACATTTCTATAAACAACCGTTTGGCCGGCAGGGGGGGGGGACGCTTTTTAAACGGCCTATACAACGATGCCCCACACTATGGGATAGACGAGAAAAAAAATGTACGAGAAGTACCCTTAAAATCATTTTTTTTCAAGATTTTATTTTACCGTTTTGTCGACGTGATTAATATTTATATCCATGCCAAATTACTGCTTTATATTATAATAGTCTATGCGCTAAGCCGCGGACAGACAGACGGACATGGAGAAACTATAAGGGTTCCTTGTCGGACTACGGAACCCTAAAAAGGGCATAGCCCTGTAGTCTTAGGATAAGTAGTAGCTTAACCCGAGAAATAGCTGTCTTAGCTAGCTGACATAATATAACTGTACATCTTGTCTTGCATGTCTATAAAAATATGTTGATTTAAAACTGTTTTTACTATTTTACATGTAATAATGAAATTTAAATTATAGCGAAAAAGAAAAGTATATAATATAAATGATAATACTAATATACACGTGTAGTGTTTGCTGGTTTGTGTGTGGGGATGTGTGTGTTTGTGTGAGAGGGTGTGTTTATGAGTAGTTGTGTGTGTAAGTGTGTGAACTACCTAATATATACTCGTGTGCCTATCTATGTATAATTCGAAGGATCTACTCGCCAAACCGGACAGTTATTTTAGAAATGCAGCTGTAAGACATACAGCGGCCTCTCAGCCTTTGCCTGAAGGATTATGTCTGTAATCTTTGATAGACAAACCCTAAAACCTAGACCAGAATTATTGTTATTGTAATTTTTAAATTCCAAGAATGTCTTTAATTTTCTTTAGAAAGAAGAAAGAAAAAAGAAAATATATTTATTTGGTGACACACAAAAAAAAAAAAAAAATTAAAAAATAAGAGGTACATAAAATAAACTTAAGACTACTACAAACTAAATCTAAATATAAGTATTTGGTGCTACCAAAATGGTCGCAACTCAGCATGATGCTGTGTTGACATGCATCTCGACACAACGAAACGCTGGTATTCTTTTGCAGCCTAGCGTGTGTGAGTGACTCGCAGTTGTGGAAACGTGTACAAAAATATATAAACAAACAAATGAATAAATAATAATATGTGTTAAATGTAAGTACTCGTATTTAACGAGAAGTAAGAAATAATACCTATAAGTTAAGGAGGGTGGAATCATAAAAGATTCTTGTGAGGTTTATTTAAGTTGATGCTTCATACTAATAATGACTGGCTGGTTCGATAGTAAAAGTTGTTCGTTTAGACGAGTACTTGTCCTAGTTTTTGGCTTGTTGGCTAGAACCCATCAGTATAATTCTCTAAGGTTTTCTCATGACAAAATTTTCTAGAGCTAATTCCTGAACTTCACGTCACTTCAACCATTACAGCGCAAAGAAACAAAAATAGAGAAAGAAAATTCATACAACTATTTCTCTAGCAGCACTAAAAACCCGAGTAGCGTCAGAAGAAAAATTATTCCTCCGCGCGGGGCGATATTGGAAAATTTCTATCAGAATTTATACCTATCGCCGGCACACCTGTGCACCGCAGCTGGCGCCCGCGACGCTCGGACGCGGATTTTGAACCCCCGCTGCAGTAAACTGAGTTATTGCTCTCTAGTGACGTTGTTATTACGTGACCGCTGTGGTATGGAGATTGGTTTGACAGTTAAGGCGAATGGTTGGTTTGTATTTAGATATATGTAGATGTGGTACATACACGTTCGATTCAGGAATTGAGGTTTCGTTGTGATGAAAACACTAGTACGTTTACTAGTAATATCTGTAATAATATGTAATATCTGTGGAAAAATACAAGTGTTTTCATCACAAAAATGTTTGATAAATTTCACCAAGTGCCAACAATCTCAACTATCAACTCCAATTGAGGTTTCACCAAATTCTGTAATTGTTTGATAAATATGATATAAATTTAGATTTTAAAATGCTAAAAATGCTTGTCATATCTGAAATTTAATTGGTAATGTTTAATTTCTAGCTGATACAATTAAAACTCGTAAAACTAGATCTGAGTTATATTTAGATTACGGTTACATCTTGGTTGAATAATTATGTGTACACAAGTATGTGTTAGTTTCGGATTAATTGCAAAAATAGTTTTTTTTTTGCCACAATATTATTTTAAATTAAAATAAAACACTTTTAATTTTTATTTATGTATTTTTATTGTTAATTTGTTGTACCTGATGACGTGTAATATATGTGTATGTCTACTGTAGCAGTCTGTGTCGGGGTTTGTAAAAACGCGTCTTGGTTCTTATTGTTTTCTTGTACCTATGGGTGCTGTACCTCTTTTTTGTTTGAATGTAATAGTTTTCGTTTAATAAAACGAGTGGGTTTATGACGAAATCACCATAACGATCCTTAACATGCACCGGCCGTATGCAATTCATGATGTTTTTAAAGTTACTAAGTAAATGCAGAGTATTTAGATGGATGTCATCAATACTCTACCTCAAAAGTTTAAGCTCAAAATATGATAATATGCAATAAAATCGGACATCCGATTTTCGTACCCGAAACCGAGGAAAAATATCCGTCGAAAAAAGACTATCGCAGCCCTAATTTCATTTATACCTAGCCAGCTGCACCCTTAATTGTTTTGCCAGCGGTACTGAATGAGTTAAGGGAGCATTCGAATTAATTAATTGATTCCTTCGTTGAATTAGGAACGCCGCCAAAATGGCGATTGATGCTTTGTTTCTCCCGCCACGTCACTGTCAGATGATGGGCTTATAATTGCACCTGTCAAAATATGTACCTTTCATGTAATTGACAGCTGTAAATTGCAGAATATGGTTAGTGAATTGTTAATTATCTGTGTCAAAGCATGTATAGCTGATTTGGAAACGATTAAATACCTACATGTCGACGTAAAAAGGAGTCTTCTAGCGATCCATAGGTAATTTTCTATCGATATGCTAAATAATAATAAACAATCACGATAGTTACCATTTTTTGTAGGAGTACCTAAGCAACGCGTAAAGGCGCTATTAAAAAAGCAGTCGTTGAATATGAAATATATTTATTTATGCAATATAGGTACATTATATAAGGCACATGTATTACAAGTCAGAATAAAACTCAATTTTGCTGTAAGTAATATGGAATTATATTATTAAAAATAAATTAATATGCAACAAAACTATAAAAAAAAGATTGTTGTGATAAAAAAAACACTTGTACTTTTCCACAGATAATATTATAATAATAGAAGTTATTTATATCGTTTATTGCACGGACATCTAGCAACAGAAAGATTGTTTAAATAAATAATTATATATAAAATTATGTAATTAAAAAGCCCCTGATGATGCTTATATAGTGAAACCGGTTGGGTAGTGTAGAATTAAATATTATCTGTGGAAAAGTACAAGTGTTTTTTTTTATCACAACAATGTTTGATAAATTCCACCAAGTGCCGACAATCTCAACTATCAACTTCCTATAAAAAAAAGGTTTAGCTTACTTCCATCCATCCATCCATCAGCCCGAGTTGGTCCACTGCTGGACATAGGCCTTTCCTAAATTAGCTTACTTAAATTTAATAAAAAATAGGATTATTAATTACTAATAAATACAATACAAAAATAATAAATGGGAAAAAAGTACAACAAAATTGCTGAAAAAAATATATTTCGGCTTCAGTTCAGACGTATGTCAGTTACATAGTATAATAAATATAATATAATAAATACAATGCAATAAACATAAGAAAGTTGATAAAAAATAAATACTAATACGTCAAATAAATAAATATTATACCGAGTTATTAAGAGCAGCTTAACTTTACACTTACGATCTATTTAACTATGCATCAAAAGGGTCTAATTTAGTTGGATTAATTTCTTCTGGAATAATTAAATATCGGTAATTTTCAAATTATTTTCCTAGACGTGGCACACGTTAGACCGGAATTTAAAGTTTCCAAGTCAACTTTTATACATGGTGACCCAATTTCTATTAAATTTTATATCTAAAGGGCAATAAGTTTTTTTCGCGTTTAGTTAAAAACCTGTTTGCTTAACAGTACCATGAGGCCGTAGAATTCTGTAAGAAGTATTAATTTCAACTTGATATCTCTGACGAGCCCGAAAATTCCATTTTGATGTACGGAATCCCAACAAAATGAATCCAGACCAATCCTTTAGCTAACGTATGATCATCCGAGACGTCGACCAGGCGAGATAAAAGTTTCCTACATGCATACTTTTCGCGCCCCCAGACCCTACGGGCGCAAAACCTCGACGCCACAAATATCTACGACAAAGAATGTCTCAAGTATTGTTACCGCTACGCAACTTAGTCTACGGCGGCGTAGCACGCTACATGTGCCTGCTACACTCGTAGCACACAGCGTAGCACTCACCTGGTTAGGTTTGATGTGGTTTATGTCATTACGCGACAAATTTTCTTATTACCTCTGGAATAAAATTCCCTGACTTTGAGCTCGGTCATTTAAACCGGTTTTAGGGTTCCGTATTCAAGAAGGAACCCTTATTGTTTCGCCGTATTTTTGTTCGCGACTTAGCTTAGAGACCCTAGTACTAAAAAGCTGTAATTCGCCATGAGTATACATATTAATCACGCCGACAAAGTGGTAAAATAAAATACTGAAAGAAAATTTATTTTTAGTGTACGGGGGGGGGGTATAAGCACTGGCAATTACACGTAAACTGGGAATGATATTTTTTTCCCGTCTTCCCCATGGTGTGTGGTGTCGTTGGATAGGTCCTTCAAAAATACGGGTATGCGAAGTCAATTAATTGAATTGAATTACTTGCATGCGAATAAAATTCTAAGTATGGTAGTTTTGACCTCAGCACAATACTAATAATCGATTTAATTGAAAATTTCACAAAAATATTTAGAAACGACTTTTTTACCTCTTTATTATAAGTATGGATAATAACGTTGGAGCTGGTGCGGCTGCGGCAGAGGCCGAGGGAAATAAGAGGCGCAAGTATGCAGCCCTTAGCTCATATTTGTGCCTTTCGGGGTGGAGACCCTCGGGCCGTGGGGTCCGGATGCTAAACTCCTTTTAAAGAAATATCTGCACGGCTGATCGATGTTTGTGGGGACCCGAAGGCTGGTGCGTATCTTGGCCAGAGAATCAGTCTGGCCATTCAAAGAGGAAACGCTGCCAGCCTTTTAGGTACCCTTCCACATGACGGTGGCGATTTAGATAGGATTTTCTATTTAGTTTAGTTTACTTTTATTATAGGTTCAACAAGGATTTTAGGTTAGTGGTACCCTTTTTAATTTAGGTAAGTTTTATTTATAATTTATATTCTATCATTGTGTATATAATATAGTATGGATATAGATAGATAATTGTGAATGTAATTTAATGATTTTGCGTGTCTTTCAGCAAGTTGGGAATTTTGATAATGGGAACAAAAATTAAATAACATAAAATAGCCAAGTAACTTAAATTAAAACAAAATAATTCTATGAAATACTTGCAACTTAAATAACTTAGACCTAAAATAAAAAGATTACAAACTAAACTAAATGAAAAAGCTGTCGAGTTTGTGTGAGAGAGTACCCAGCAGGCTGGCAGTGTTTCATCATTTTGCATTTTACATAAATAGAAAAAAACTTTCTTCATGAAAACATGGCGTCAGAAATTTATACTAATAAGAAAGTAGTTTGAAAGTCATTTCTAATGAAATGGGTTATTATTACATATATTATTGAAACCGAATTTCCATTTTTTAAATCATTGTCTGTCTCTCTGTATATTGTATGTATGTACCGTTTTAACTCGAGAACCACTTCACGGATTTGGATGCGATTTTCTTTGTTATTATTATAACAAATCGTGGTTATAAGCGGTGTTGATAAAGTAACGCCCAAGCCTAAAACGGGGCAGATGTTGAATAAACGCAGGCGTAAAGCTAATAGTAACTAATATTTTGAAGTGGAACCATAAATATTACCTGACAATTGTATGTTGAGAGTGTCTCTGTCCCTTGGAGGCAACCAATCGTTATAATTACAAAGTGTCTCGCTCCAAACACTTCGGGCGCTTCTTCACTATGAAATAGTAATTAGTTGGGTCTATTACAATTGTAGTAATTACAGTTTGCCCAACTGAGCGTGCCCTTCTATTTGTGTGTCTGTTTTAGTTATTAACGAAATATCCATTATTAGTCTTATCAAGGTCGTCGATGATTTTCTTGTCAAAAGGGTGGCAGGTAAAGTGGAGGGGTGTGTAAGGTTGGGAAGTTTGAAGAATATCCAAAGCGCGCTTCTAAATATTGCCATCTTCAGCTGTCATCAGCTAGGTACACACATAATTGACGCTCACGGGGCGTTGTGTGCATTAGCGTTCAAGATATCGAAGATCGCAAAATAAAAAAACCTTGGTAATAAACAGTAAGAATTTAAATATATTAAATATATTTTGGTTTTTCGTGATCGTGACCACGTTTTTGGGAAAAATTAGGAAAGAGTTTACCTAAAGAACATAACCAAAGACGCTTTATATCTATGGCGTATGCTAGGGGTGCTAGGCTGGTAGTATAAGGCTTATTCCTTGGTAGTACTCGCTTTGAATGGTCTATACAAACAAAACCGTCTCTGAAGATGGCTCACGCAGGCGTGTGAACCTAACATCTGGCTTACTGTACTACTACAGAGTGGGTACAGGTATCCACGGCTGCCGCTGGTGGGTGGAAAGTGGGGCACAATTACTATGATTACTACTGACAGCTATTCAATACCAGATTATATCGGTAGGAGGTGAGCACGGCCGCCATTATGAATGTTGTTTGTGAGTGTTTGTTGAGAGTTACAAAGTGGGCGTAAGTTAATGTAGTATTCTCATATTCTTTAGTAATTAATTATTCAGCTCATAAAGTAGTTTCTTAAAAATATAGGCACGCCACCGTTTTAGTACAAAATTTGATAACCCTTTCCTCAATTGTTTTTCGTTATAGATCAAAGTGTAAGACCTCAATCCTTAGAGTAATGTATCTATAGTAATAATCTAAGCCCTAAGCCTCTATCATTTGATATTGATATTTTAAAAGGCGCCATTTTGGCAAAATCCCACTAATATTATAAATGCGAAAGTTTGGATGTATGGATGAATGTTTGGTACTCTTTCACGCGGTAACTACTGAACCGATTGAGCTGAAATTTTGCATGAATGTAGTTCTAGACCTGGAATAGGACATAGGATACTTTTATCCCATAAATCAGTTCCCATGGGATGAAAATGTGGTTTCAAGTTTGATAAGTCACCCTTTCACGCCGTCCCTATTGAACCGATTGAGCTGAATCTTTGCACAAATAAAGTTCTAGATCAAGAATAGGACAAAAACTACTTTTGATCATAAAATCTATAAAAGATACATACAAAATGGAAAACACAGAGGCACATAAAACGCACTTTTCACCAGCTGTGTTTACTGTAGGTAACAGTCCGAAAAATATTTACAGATTTTATAGGAGTACACAAAAACTAATTCAACGCGGGTGTAGCCGCGGGCAGAAGCTAGAGCTTAATATTTATTTTATTTTACAGATATCAAGCTGGACAGATTCACACAGAAAGTTGTTATGCAAAATTCAACATTTCAGCCAGATAGTGACTTTATAAATGCCTGTATTAAAAGAGGTCTCAAACTTTGGTTTATAACGAAAAACAACAGAGAAAGGGGTCATCAAATGATACTAAAACGGTCGCATGCCTTCTCCTTTTGAAGTGGAGGATTGATTGCATCTCGTATTATGGCTTCTATCACATCTCGTATATCGTTCAGAACTTGTACGTCACTTCCGAGACACGTTTTTAACAAAGGACCATTTGAGTTTTGAATTGAGATTATAAATTTTTTTGACCGTTCATTAATTGTTGTTAGATCCATCCATCCATCAGCCTGTTTCGTCCACTGCTGGACATAGGCCTTTCCAGTATTTCGCCATGCTTGGCGGTCCTCCCGGAAGAAATGCCCATACTCACACACGAATTGAGCGCGGTGCCGAACCCCTTGCACCAGTGACGCGCCGTTGCCCGTCACCAGTCTGTTTTATATAAGACGCGGCAATTTGGGATGGATATACCGCCATCCATCGGGCCCAGGCATTCAAATTTAGAGAAAATACGGGAAAATTTCGCTACAAAATAAAATATTCGATTGACGCCACAAAAAATGTTAAAACAAATTAAAAGATACATAATGCACTTTCACGCAACCGAAGCTATAAAGGCTAGTTTTTTATACAATTAATACATTTCTTTGAGAATTGTATGTAGAGTCAGCTAATAACTATTTGCACTTAAGGGCCCATAATACCTCAATTTTCAGTCCTGCTCTAACGTTTCTGCTTTTTATCATATTTATTGTGTTAACATAGCATAGTTCTCAACTTTACCAGGATCATGCGAAGCGAAGTGAGGTATACACTCTTAAAATTCACTATAAATATTCTTAGGTATTTTGCTTATAGTACTTACACCTAGCTACTGAACATACCTATACACTTTATTTAACCGTGCTGTATGGATTAATTGAGCATGTAGATTATTGTAGAATATGTAAATAATATTGGCTCTCAGAAAACCTACGAAATATTGTGGATCATATTATCAATATTCCTAAATACAGCAGGTCCGATTGCGTAAGAACCGAAAAAATGTTACCAAAATTTCCTTTCAAAACTTCTTAGGCATAAAACTTGAGAACGTAGCACAAACAAAAACTCGCCAGCATAAATTAAACGCGCAGACACCATCTCGGATTTCACACTCATTTGTACATTTGGCGGCACAATAGGACGCCATCTGTCACAACAAGAGCGCGTGCGCGCCGGGCAAACATGGCGCCCGTTGTGCTCCCAACTGAACAAACGCACATGTGAAACTTAGATATTTATGTGAATTTTATGGAAAACTATTGAGGCGAGCGAAAATTCTGCTGGCTTGTGGCATATTTTCGAAAAAAACATGTTGATTATAGGAACGCTTTCAAATTTATTCGAAATTAGGTTTCATTTTACTGAAATACTTTTGGTTTCGTTCCTCTCTTCTGCTGATTGTCAGACAGCAGATACATACTAATTCAAAAAATATGTTGGTTTAAATCATAGACTTATTATAATAGAATGAACTATTCTAATTATAAGTCTATGGCTTAAATGTTGATGCCGACGTAATACTCTGGAATCCCAGGGAAAACACGGAAAATATTAGATGACCTCATATTATTGGAATACGCTTTCCAAATTTGAAGTCCGTATTTCAAAAAAGACATTAATATGTTGAAAAGAGTTCAGAGAGAGAAGAGCGACAAAAATGGTAGCTGGTTTACGTGACTTACCCTATGAACGACGTCTGCAAGAACTCGGGCTGACTACGTGAGCAACGACGACAACGTGGGGCCTCATCGAAACATACAAAGTGCTCGCTGGACAGTATGACGTTCCCGCGCTGGGGGAACTCTTCAAGGTGAACCAGAATCGGCATCTGAGAGGTCACCATCTTAAAATTAACACGTCGACATGTGCAAGCAACCCACGTAGACATTTCATTCCTAACGGTGTAGTTCACGAGTGGAATAAACTGCCTGACACTGTTATAAGTGCTACCTCAGTGAACTGCTTTAAAAATAGACTGGACAAATTTTTAAAGTACTGTGACATACACATCATCAGCTTATAGCTGCTTGTGCATAATAAATAATAATAATAATAATAATAGATAAATTTTCCATCTGTCGTTATATTTAGGACTATTCTACTTGACAGGTTTTTTTTGCCACTTATGCATGCATAAAAAAATCCAAACGTAGCAAGTTTACAGAGCAATGCAACGGGTTGCGTCAGAAGATCATAGAAATATTAACAGTATTTATGCAGAAGATACAACCGTAAACTCTACTTCTTATGTCGCCTCTTTATTCAATCACAGAGGTAAGAATCAATGGCGGCCATAGATATTATAATAATATGTTAGTAATGGCAGCACATTCGGTTACAAGATCAGTAAAAAATAAAACTGGTCAAGTGCGAGTAGGACATGTGCCATGAGGGTTCCGCACATATCGTTTAAAGCACAAACGTATTCCACGAGTAAACGAGCAGTTATGAAAGACCAAACTAACTTGACACTTACGATCTATTAAACTCCAAGCATCCAAAGGATTTTATTCTAATTTTGTCAGCAAATTTCTTCTTAAATAACTATATATCTGTAATTTTCAGATTTATTCATTTTTTAATAGATGTGTGATAAGAGACATAGTTGTGTACGGAAACTCAAGTTTCTACGTCAACTGGAAGTACCCTATATTACATGTGAGTAGGGTTACCATTTAGGTATTTGAAAAGTCCTGACAAAAAGCCTAACATTTCGATAAAAGTCCGGACCTTTTAGTCACAAAATGGAATCATTACTTACTTAGTTACAGTGGTATGGTAGGCATGGTAGCAGACGCTCGCATCGCGAAGAAGATTTTATATTTTGTCTTTAGATAAATAAGAAGTTAATAAAAATTAAAGACTTATTTGATTTTACTTAATATGTAGTTTTATTACTCATATTCCAAAATCCGGACAAATTATAGAGCCGGACAAAGTCCGGACTAAAGTCTAAAAGTCCGGACATGTCCGTACTAATCCGGACGGATGGTAACCCTACATGTGAGCGAAGTTGTATGAAATTGATATACTAGTTTTTACTATCATGTAATAATTATATGGATGCTTTGTTTCTGTGTTCATCAAGTATACGGAAAATTGTAATGAATTTTTGGTAAATGCATTTTGACTATATAAGGTGACTTTTATTTATTCACCCAAACTCATACCGGAGGCTTAGTAAGTGATCAGTGACACGGATCGATAACACTTTTTGCTAATTTCGCAAAATAAAATCTTGACGTCCCATAGTAATTGACTCGGGGCTGGGTAAGGAACAGGAAAAGAATAGTTTACGTATTTCACAAAATACAATACAATACAATATCTTTATTTATAAAAAAGATTACACTACATTACATGCTCCATACAATTTTAAACTAGCAAATATAAATTAAATAACATGCATAGTGTTGTGTATTCTGTGGACCCCACACTAAGTCTAACTTGTCCGGTGGAACCCAGGTCTGATTACAAAAAAGAATAAATTCGGAGTTTTGAAAAAAAGAAGGCAGAATGTTATACAATGAATAAAAAATAGGAACTAGGTTTATACAACTTTAACTTAACACAAAGCTTAAAAATAAATGAATACAAATTTAAGTAAACTCGAAATATCTTACTGTTTAGATATATTACAATACAAAATAAAACCCCACATTTACATTGAAGTCCAGGGCTGTTTCACGACACTGATAACAATAAGGCCTCTGTTTCGTCATATTTAAGTGTTAGCAACCATTTTGTTATAGTAGTTTTAGCTTCCTTAGTTGTCGAAGTTTTTATATCGTTGTGTTTACACACAGTGTTGTAGACAAATGGAAAAGAGAAAGAGAAGAGAAAGACGAAAAACGTTTGGCGAATGATGTCTTAATTGTTGGAAGGTCAACTCTATATATTCTCCTGGTTAACGCATATGAGTATTCTGGTGAGTTAATTACATACTTGTGATGGAAAAGTGATGCTCGTAAGATATAAAGTTGTCTCACCGTTAAAAAGTTGGTTTCCCTAAATAAATCAAATGTGGCATACTGATATGGCTTTTTAAGCATTACCTTTAAGATTGACCTCTGTGCTCTTTCTACAGTGATGATATGTGTTTTCCCCGCATATCCTCATATAGTAATACAGTAAAGTAAAAAAAGGGTACAAAAAGGGTCACCGAACTTTGCTACTGAGCACTTACTGAGTCTTCAGTAAGAATCTGGCTGCATAAATTAAAGTTACCTTATATAATCTAGGGTTTTGTTTTTGGAAAAGACGTTTGGATTTTCCTCGATAAAAATAAATATTGAAATGAGGTCTTCAAACACACTTTTTCTCGTCGTTTGACGATTATGAATCCTGTACAGAACTCAAACATATTTTATTAGATGGGTTTTAACAATATCTAGATATTTGATTTTTTGAAGTTTTGCTAGCTATTTTTGTTCATTTAATAAAATGAAAAAACATATTTTTTCTCTTCTGCGCTGAATCCGCCCCTCTCGCACTGCGCGTTTTTTCGCTTGGAATAAGAGTGACAAAAATAAAACTTACAGCCCGAGACAAGGGTCTAGACTTGACAGACGTTCAACAAAGTGATCGTGAAGTGTTTAAGGTACTCTAAATATATCAAATAAGCCTCAGATTTTATCTGAGAAATAAGCATTGTCGTATCAACTATGAATAATAATAACTATACAAGTTAGAAGATAGAATGTTTAATGACAAAGCGTTGCCTGGCAACCTGACAGTCAGTGCTTCTAAACCTTTAATTCAAGGCATGTTTTATCAGATATCTTATAAATCTAATTTATTTATTTCCTAATAATTTTGAGTACCTTTAGGGTTCCATCAACAACAAAACCCTTATAGCGAAGCTTCAGGGTCTGTCCTACAACTCGATTCATTATGCTGTTAAAAAAACGTTTCTGTATTCCCAATTTTTCAATGTTCTTTTTGTTCTTCTCAAGAAATAAAATATCGGTAGTATTAAATCCATTTTTTACAACAGGTTTATATAATAAAGGTCCACGCAGCACCAAATAAAATAAAATAAACGAAAATCAGAAAATGTAATTTATGCTCCGCGAAACGGAACGCAATTGTAAATTTTAGATGCAATTCATGTAATCTTTTTCATAGACGCTTAACATGTTTTATATCTATCGGCAAAATTAAAAATACGTAAGGCTATAATAGCTTTTCCAATGGTTATTGTTCCCTGCCCATTTTATGAAATATCGTTAGGGTTGCTTCCGATATCTTCCATTCCATTCATCCATCCATCAGCCTGTTTCGTCCACTGCTGGACATAGGCCTTTCCAGGATTTCGCCACTCTTGGCGGCCCTCCTGGAAGAAATGCCCATACTCCCACACGCTGGGCAGGTGGGTTGGTGAGTGCGGTGCCGAAACCTTTGCACCAATGACGCCGCTGCCCGTCACCAGTCTGTTTTATATAAGGCCCGGCAATTGGGGATGGATATACCGCCATCCATCGGTCCCAGGCAATGGTTGGCCGCCTGGTTTTGCCTGAGAGCTGTTCTCTTACTCTCCCCCGAATAACTTCAGGGGCGGTTTGCGAGTAAGATGGTGGTACCTCCACAGTCGAGCCCGGCATTAGCTCTACCACCTAATCTTCCATTATAATGCAGAAAATGTACTTGAGTGATTATTTTGGAAACTGTAACAAGTTACTGTAGGTGAAATAGTTAAGTAGAGAAAAGTTTGAAACGAATTAATATGTATATAAATTAAAGCTTTAAATTTTTAATTAAATCTAGTCCAAAACGACGAAAACTCACTATTTTCTTCCCTTTCCAAATTTCAATATTTGTGACAATTTTTGCTCTTACTCTGTTTACGGACTTAACTAAAATAACAAATTATGAACGATTAAAAAAACATAATAGAAGAGTAAACGTATAAAAGCATTGATATCTAAATAGTAATATACACATCCTTCCAAAACCTTTGTATTGTATCTAATAGATGCCGATGAAACAATCAAGTAGCATGTCGGTGTTCAATTGTAGTTTCGATATTACAGTTTTAGTACTCATGGCCTTTGTCCTGAGTCCCATCTTGATTGTCTCACCCAGGAACTGAGCCTGCGTCCACCGGCAACAGGGCCCCGCATCGCGCAGTGCCCGCAGCCCGGTCAGGGCCCACTCAGGGGTACAAATTGTATCACATGCGGGCTGTAGCGATAGCAGAACAAACGAGGCAAACGATATTCGTTTTCAACTCGCCATCGACAAAGTTTTGATTTTACTCATAATAATGCTACAGTAAAGTATTTGTCTGTAGTCTGCTCAAATAAAGAATATGGGAGATTAAAATATGTTGTGGTGACAGCATACATAAATACATGTTCTCATGAAAGCTCATAACATTGTATGGTTTAAAAACTTCTGATCAATGATTATATTTTTTTTTGCTTTTTAGTCTTTTTACCATCATCTTTAACAAAACTTTACTCCTGGAAAGGTTTTTTTTGACATCCCGAAGAAGAATAAATATATTTATAATATAACGCTCGCGTTTATACAATCTCTGCCCCGTGTTCGACTTGGGCGTTCTTTTATCAACACCCCTTATAGCCTGCATATTGACTAGGGTCACTACTTCATTATTATAACTAAGAAAACAGCTTCCCAATCCGTCGAATGGTTCTCGAGTTAAAACGGAACATACATACAGATAGACAAAAATTCTACAAATTGTAGTTTTGGCTTTAGTACAATACCAATAACCATTTATATAAAAAAAACATGTACAGACACGACTTTTTTGCTGCTTTATTTATATATTTTTTTATCAGCCTTTTAATTTAACATTTCAAAATTGAAAAGCTTTATCAGAAAAAAATGTGTACCTTAAACAAGAAAGTACGCTCATGTATATGTTTTATTAATTTGAAATATTTATGCTACGAAGAGATTTGTCACCTGCGAAATGCAATGCGTCATTGGATTATGAAGAAACCAAGAAGTTTTCAAATCAAAAAGCATAACGAGCATACGGACCAAGTAAATCATAACACTGAAGTCGCATCGAACTGAACTGAAAGAATTGCCATTAGAATGAAAACAGTCAAGACCATCGCTTTATAATCCAAGAATACCCATGTGCACACTCCGCCCACTCGTCGTTGCTATCGGTACGGAGCGGGGCCGCAGCACGATATTTTATCTCCATGGTACAGCAATGTTTGTCTACCGTCCGCACCGTCCCCCGCCCCCCGCCCCGCCGCGCCGTTACTAGTGATACGGGCCGAAATATTGACGGCAGGTTAGGTACTGTAAATATCGGAGGACTTGCTACTATCATGAAGTTCTATAATTACAATGGTCTAGTGGAGAAACTCATTTACCTACCTGGCCCTCAATTCTGGCACGTGCGCAAAAATTACATAGGCAGATTGCGGGTGACTTTAAAAGGGATTTTGTACAGATAAGTGTTAATTTTGTTGTTTGAAAACTTATAGTAAGCATTACTTATATCCTATAGCTTCTATTTGATATAGTTTAGTGACCCTATTTTTAATCGCATGGCATTTATCTAACTTTAAATAAATATCTAATGATTGCTATTGCGAGTGAGAAATAATTCTGGCACGTGCGCAAAAATTACTAAGGCAGATTGCGGGTGATCTTAAAAGGGATATTGTACGGATATGTATTGTTTTTTTTTATTGAAAACTTATAGTGAGCATTCCTCATATCCTATAGTTTTTATTTGAAGTCTTTTAGTCACTCTAACTTCCATCGCATGGCTATTATCAAACTTTAAACAAATATCTAACGACTGATATTGCGGGTGAAAAATAATGCCAGAATAGCCGTCCTGTATTCCGTTACAAATACCAGTTTTCACTAGCGAAGAACAAGATGTTGCTTCGGTGATTCGGTGATACAAGTAATAAAAGGTGACTTTAATTAATGGAGCCCAATTCTTACTGAAGACTCGGTAAGTGCTCAGTAACAAGGTTCGATGACCCTTTTTGTGAAATTCGTAAATTATCTATTCTTTTCGTGTTCCTTACAAACGCAAGCCCAGCTCGAGTCAACTATTATGGAACGTCAAAATTTTATTTTGCGAAATTACCAAAAAGTGTTATCGATCCGTGTTACTGATCGCTTATCAATCCTCCAGTATAAGTTTGGCTGCATAAATTAAAGTCACCTAAGATAAAGTTACTTTTGTTTATATGTATAGCCAAATTCATAATAGTGGCTCGGTAAGTAGTCAGGACCAAGGTTCAGTGACGCTCTTTGCGAAATACGCAAAACAAAATTTAGACTTCCTATACTAATTGAGTCGAAGTTGTATGGAGAGCGGGCTGGCTGATGGCCCATTTTGAAAAAAAAAGGTTGTCTATTAAATACGATCCTTTTTTGTTTCAAATTAGGGTTGAATGAGGAGCGAGTGATCCGTTTAGTCGATTTCTTAACACCATGTGACAAAAGGCAGGAAGACGTCGGGCAAGAACATGTTTCCTTCTTTTTAATTCTCAAATGCTTCATTTAATTTGATTTGTTGGCAGTTGCTAGGCCCAGTTGTTTGGCCGTGACGTAGCCGAACATTTGGTCGGCGCAGACGCACATTATTGGCACTCCACAATACACAGGTAACAACAGAGTATTCTGTACCACAGGTGTTTCTGTTCTGTGTAGTTTTGACGCAAGGAGTTTGTGCGTGAAAAATACGTTCGGATTGCTGAAAACAAGTGTTTTTTATATAAATAGGTCTAAGTACATTATACGTTATTGTATCACGTACTGTCTATATGAAACTTATGAAGTACAATAAATTGTTTCAGGTTACATTGTTCTACACTTATTGTATAGTATAAAATACTATATGTATTTTTAGGGTTCCGTACCCAAAGGGTAACGTCCGTCTATCACCAGGCTTTATCTCATGAACCGTGATAGTTAGACAGCTGAAATGTTCACATATGATGTATTTCTGTTGCCGCTATAATAACACATACTAAAACCGGGCAAGTTCGAGTCGGACCCACGCACTCCCATACAACGACATGATTTTTTGCCGTTTTTATAGATAATGGTACGGAACCCAACGTACGCGAGTCCGACTGGCACTTGGGCGGTTTTTATTTAGGGTTCCGTACCTCAAGAGGAAAGAAGGGAGCCCTTATAGGATCACTTTGTTGTCCGTCTGTCTGCCCGTCCGTCTGTCTGTCGGGAACGCGTGGAGGCACAGACCACTTACCACGTCCGTGTGTGGAGGTATGGATTTGAAATTAAAATCATATACTCAATTCTACAGTCCCTTGAAGCTGTAAAAAAATCAAACTTCTAAGTAAACGTAAAAAAAGATGTATAATTTGACACTCTGAAAGGAATCAAAATTTATAGGGTATTTCCCGTTGACCTAGAACTGTGAAATTTGACAAGTAATACCATCTTATACTACAAGTATTGGGAAAAATCTGAAAACTATACATTTGTGATTAAATCATCCTACTATATCACACTAATATTATAAATACGAAAGTTTGTGCGTGTGTGTGTATGTTTGTTACTCTTTCACGCTGAAACGACTGAACGGATTTAGATGAAATTTAGAATGGATATAGCTTAACCCCTAACTTAACACATAGGCTACTTTTTATCCCGGAAAAAAGCATGTCGTTAAACCGAATAAAACGCGGGCGGAGCCGCGGGCAAAAGCTAGTAAAAATATATATTATAACGGAACCCTCGGTGGGCGAGTCCGACTCGCATTTGTCCGGTTTTTTTGGTATTATGTAGCGTCCGTGAACCGCTAAGGGATGAAATAATAGTATTTCGACCTTAATTGGCCGTCGTCAGTCAAGTAATAAAAAAAATCTAATAAATAAATAACGTAAGTATACTTGACAAGTTTCATAATTTTCGCTTTTTCAGTGTTGACCCCATAGTAATAGTTGTTAATATGGACGAGTACAAGAAATCATCAGTTTTCGTTTCCAAAACACCTCAAGGAAATTGTAAATTAAATAATCTTTTTGTTTACGTGCGTTTATAGTTTGGCCGAATATTCGGATATTCGGCCATGCTCCTATCCGAATATTCTGTATTCGGTCTGAAGCCGAATGTACTCTTGGATGTCGTTAAAGTCGACTAAGGGATTATAAAAAGGTATGCAAACAGTCTATGTCTCAGTAGTACTGAGGTCGTGAGGCCATCGAATCTTGGCCCTATCTGCAGAGACGACGTAGGCTATTTACTGGCGGTAGACTATAGCTGTGGCTTGTCACCATCTTCATGACGAAATCACGCCACCGACGGCGGTTACACACAGTTGCGTAGTATCAGTCGTTTGTCCGTCACCGATTGTTGCGGATGGCTCTATAAAGAGCAATGAAATAAAATAAAGTTTTTTTTGCAAATAATAAGTAATTAGTTTATTATGTTAGCGTTCATAATATAGTCATGACTGAACTACATAAATAAGTACTTAGGTAGTTTACATTTGATTTGTTACCTTTTTTTGAACTCTTAAATAAATAATCAAGATTGCGCTTTCCCGAGCTTTGGATATACATACGTTCAGTATCAATAAAAGTTATAAGACTAAGGTACTGTGTGTTTTGTTATTTCTTACTCTTGTTTTTAAGTAGGTATTCGGTAATCGGTTTAATAGCAAAAAAATAGGCCGAATACCGAATAGTAACCGAATATTCTTTGCAACTCTAATACCAAAGACCGTGTTAATGAAAAGGTTTGAATTATTGTTGTTTCCGCTTAAATCCCAAGTAGGTTGACCCAATGGCTATCCACAATATTCCTTGTTTCTATTTCCCCTCCTCCCCCCTCCCCTTCGGTTTGCTAATCCGGCACGTCACAATCACAATATATCACCGCCTGTCAACAGAACTGTATCGGTTAGGCGACTTTGATCTTTATTTACTAGTACATATGTTATGTTTTCCTTCACATCGGTGGGTGTAGTGTTCCACATTACGCGTCACTTGGCCAGTCTTACCTATTTGCACTTGTTTCTTGGACGGAAGATAAAACTATTGGTATGACCATAATTTGGCGAAGTGCGAGTCGGACTCGCGTTTATTCATTCATCTTTCATTTATTTAATTCATTTAACAATATTTGCATTTGAATATCACTTAAAAATATATATAAATCTTATAACTTCTTTTTTTATTTTTTTATTTATTTATCAGAGTTGTTGGCTGGAAGAAATCTCTACTTAGAGATAAGCTCGCCTGTGTACATCCTATTTCTAACCTCAATTGTAATTATATTTATGTGTACAATAAAGTATAAAGTATAACTAAAATATATGTATAGTACAAGTTTATTCACAGTTACAAGTATATCTAAAGCATTACAGTAACAATAATTATAGAATAAAAAAAGAGAAGAAAGATACACAATTATACAAATTTTAATTAAGTTTATAAAACACAGAGATAATTTATCATTATTACAATTCTTCAATGTCATATAAGCACCTCTTTGACAAGAACTGCCGCAGTTTCTTTTTAAACAAAGTATGGCCCGTAACTACCTTCAAGTACGGCGGCAGAACAATTGATTGATGCCTGGTTGAATGTTTGGTAATCTCCAACTTGGGACAAAAACTACTTACTAGGTCATTACGACGTGGGGCTAGTCTTATTTTTTGTTCTTCTGCATTTTCAAATTTAAATAGATTTTTAACTAGATTTGTTACAAGTACCAAAACGTATAGGCTGGGAGCTGTCAAAACTTCCAGTCGTTTAAAATGTTCTCTACACGGGGTTCAGTACACAATACAGAACCAAAAAAACATGGTAAATAACAACAATATATATACTAAGCCGCCAAAATGACAGCGCCTGTCAAATAATCAGCATACTTTGAGTACTGAAGCCCAGTGCGACGATTCGTCTTGGACCGATTTGACAGCAACTATGCATAGCCGATCGCAAAGTTAATACAATGTTCCTAGGTCGATAAAATTATAGCTGTCAAAATTGTCTTCAGTGGGTATTGATCTCGCTACCCACTGTGACGTGACTTATGATGCTTAGAGAATCGGAAAGCTATCGTTTGACAGCTAAAGGTGAGAGTTTTAAAGTTTGCAACCCAGTAAAAGGTACGCAATAGGCCCGCAGTTTGTTTATTATTAGTTCTTTTACTTTAGAGTGTGTATAACAATCTGACCATATATGAAACTTGTATGTATCACCGTCTTTATGATAGAGCTTGAAAAAATCTAGTTTTTCTTGGTTTTTTGCATGGTTCCCCTTTGGGGTTATATTTTCATTTTTTTACGTGATAGAGGCCATAATAACCTGTTTCAGAAGCTGTAGATCCCTGTGACAGACGGGCAGACTGTTAGGGTCCCATTTGGTATAGAAGTGTTTCCTAAAAATGTTAAAATGTTGTTACAAATCCGTAGAAATGACCCTTAAAATATCCTAAAACGCTTAACAAAAATTCGCTTTAGGATTAGTTATTAGTTTTAATTAAAGTAGGACCCAGTGGAATACCAGCGCTGTGGGTTCGGCTCTTTTTAAATCATAGAATAATGCTTAATTTGTTTATAGTTATACATTTTTTTGTTTTTCTGTGGTGTTTGAAATAAAACTTGTTTCTTCCTTTTCTTTACCTTTCAAATGCAAATAAAAGAACTTTCCGTGACCATCAGTTAAATCGGATATAATTGAGTCCCATCTCCGTGCTGCAAGTATTTTATACGCAAGCGCAAAGATAAGAGGTGATGTCGATGCGGGCCCCGCATGCCGACGTAGCGGAGTGTAGCTGCTGTCGGTACATTGGCGATGGTATATCTACGACTCTTTTATCTATGGTTTGAATACCGCTCACTGGCGGCAGAACCGGCTTGCTCTTCCGAATCTGTCACGACCTACGACACAAATTCAAGAATGAACTTGATTTTCACTGGAATACCGCGGGAACATTTTCTGACGTTATAGTACATTACGATACGAGAGCGATGAAACGTTTTCTGACGAGTGTGAGTTTGCGGCACGAGCCGAAGGTGAGTGCTGCAATCACACGAGTCGAGAAAAAGTTTCTCGCACGAGTTTCGTATAATATTTTGTAGCACAAGTGCGGAAAATGCCGACTTTACGCAAGCGCAGCGTGCGTAAAGCGGTCATTTTACGCACGGTGTGCTATAAAATTTATTACTAGTCGTTTAGACTAAAAAAAAACTTAGGTTTCCGAAAAAACTAAAAATAACATTGACATAACCAAACCATGGACCTCGGGTCTAGCATAAAATTGACCAAAAAAGTGTCTTTAGTGAAGTGTCAAAATATTAAGGAACGAAACATTTTAATTTGAATCGTATATCAGAGCTGCACGGCTTAATTTTGATTGACGTGTGATTGGCACCCCTTTTTAATTTTCAATGGTTTTGACTCTCTTTTGGTTCGGATACTTTTGAGCACAGACCCGATGATCTAATACTAATCCACTTAGTGGTACGTCAATGGAAAATAACCAATGTTTTTTATTGTATGGAAAGTTTACTTCTTTAGGTTTTTGGTAATCCTCCGGGAGTAAAAAGTACCTAGCCATCAGCCTGCTTGTTTCGTCCAGTGCTGGATTTTCACCTCATTTGGCAGTTCTCCTGGAAGAAATGTCCATACACGCTGGGCAGGTGGGTTGGTGAGCGCGGTGCCAAACCCCTCTCACCAGTGATTCTGTTTTATATATGGCCCGGCCATTGCGAATGGATATACCGCCATCAATCGGTCCCAGACATGTTGGGCCGCCTGGTTTTGTCTGTTTGAGAGCTGTGACCTGTCCTCTTACCCTCCCCTTATTCTTCAATAATAATAACTATAATAATACAACTTACAAACTTACATGTATATTTTTTAATGTACTTAAGTACGTGACTAAATTTATGAGCATTGCTTGTATTAATCCGTTTTTAAGTTTGGAAGCCGCTTTAGTGACTACGAAGGCTTATTGGTTGCGATGACGTAGGTCGTGACAAGCACGGCTCCAAGATGGTGGGGCGGTATGTTATTTATTTATTATACCTTTGTTATCATAATTTGTAGATGTGGGATGTCGTGGAACAATTTTAACAATGTGGAGAGAGATTCTGTTTCGTAATTGAGTTGTTACAAACTGTGATTTTTGATATACTGAGTGTATATAAGGTAGGTTGCAGTGGCGAAGGGTACATATAACACGATTACCATCGGCTTGTTTAGGAAATGGTATCCCTACTAAATGTCTTTATTCTGTGATCTTCGCTTTGTCAATCATTTCCATAAACATCAGACAAATACACTTTGCTGACAGGGAGATGCAAAGTACAAAAAATGACATGTTTTCCTTGGTTGCCTTTCTGAGTGACGCGAATTTTTTGTCCGGCTTTCCTTTTTAAAATGTTCACTCTTCGCCTTTGGAGGTTGAATGAAAATTTAATGATCTTTAACAGAAATTATTAGGTCTTGGTTTTGACCACTTACCGAGTTTCCAGTATTCTTTATTAGTCACGCATAAGTAAGTTATGTTAAACAATATAAAATATATGACGTATTTTATTAATATGTGAAAATCACGTTTGCTTAAATTTAACTCTGCCTTTTTCTTTTTTTTAGCATTTACTTTAAAGTTCAATTTCATAAAAATCTTTTCTTTCCACCCAAACGTTGCCTGGGATATATTGCTATAAGCAATAAGTGCCGCCTTTATACACAATGTATGGTGAAAATGTGTTGCTAAGTATGTGTGTAATTGTACAAAAAGTGTAATAAATAAATAATAATAATAAATAATTTATAAGTAATATATTATTGCTCGTAATTCTTTCTCTTTCATAAATAAGGTAGGTAAAGCTTGACCGGGCCGCCCTAGAAGTCGGTCGACCAAATAGGAGACATATTGAAGAAGGGCAAAGTAAAAAGTAAAATAGATTGATGGATGTGTGGATGTGGGAGAAGCGAAAGAGGTGTGTCAGGATCGCAGCAGATGGAAATATGTATTCTCTGTCTACCCCTCTGGGAGACAGGGGTGATTATATAATGTTAAATAATAATAGTCAGCGAAACTCAAAACATAGGTAGTACTGGTCTATATGAACAACTTTTTCTATCGGGGCTAAGCGTAATTCGCAACTTTTTTTCACTTCCTCTCATACAAATTTACCATATCAGTCATCTGGTTTATTATGAGAAAGGAAATTTTTTTTGAGAATTTTTCATTGCCCCCATAGGAAAAGTTGTTCATATAGACGAGTACTACCTATATTTTGAATTTCGCTGACTATTATTATTTAACCTTGTATATGAGTATACAAGATGACTATTTTATATAGCGAAATTCATACTGGAGACTCGGTCAGTGGTCAGAACCAAAGTTCAAGGACCCTGAAATATTTTTCTGTGCCTCTGTAGTAGTTCAAAAACAACCTCGACTCAATTAGTGTAGGAAGTCTAAATTGTATTTATGCTTATCTCACAAAAAAGGTCATTGAACCCTGGTCCTGACTACTTACAGAGTTTCTGGTATGAATTTGGCTATATCAACGAAAGTCACCTTATATGTATGTATATTTGTTAAACTGATTCCAAAAAGGAGGCCAAAAACTTCATGAGGCTCAAAGAGAAAACTTTTACAACTTCAAGCTGTCAGTCAGGGCCCGTCTCGTCACCACCCCCTTTCCCTGGGGGTTGTAACACAAGTGTCGGGGGGAGGAGGGGAATTAATCGACGCCCAACACTATTAATCATTGCACACCTGACGAGTAGCGTCAGCAAAAGAAGGCGCAGATGGGGCTAGAACTTGGGGTAGAATTTACCAAAAATGTTTCTTCCAGATGTCTTGAATCTTTTACGGATTTTCCTTCATTATACAAGTTCTCTATATAGTAAGCAATATGTTAGAAAACAAAAAATGGTTTTTGACAATTTACAATGAAAACATTAACAAAAATAATAAACCGCATTAATTTTTAGGGTTCCGTGCCCAGATGTTGCCAAATTGAAACCCTATTACTAAGCCTCTATTGCATGTCTGCCACAGTCACAGGGGTTTACAGCTTCAGCCGTAATAGGTATATTACACTGTTGTCACAGAATCTGTGTTACTATGGCCTCTATCACGGCAAGTAATCACACTAATATTATAAATGCGAAAGTTTGTGTGTGTGTGTGTGTGTGTATGTTTGTGTGCTTGTTACTCTTTCACACTGAAACGGCTGGACAGATTTGGATGAAATTTATAATGGATATAGCTTATACCCAAACTTAACACATAAACTACTCTTTATCCCGGAAAAAAGCATGTCGTTAAACCAAATAACACGCGGGTGGAGCCGCGGGCAAAATCTAGTAATTTATATAAAAACAGAAAACCATGAAAAATAGCATTCTTTTAACACTATACTTATGTTTTTACATACATACAAGTATAACAATAAATAAATAAAAAATATGATTCTGTAATCAGAGAGTGCTGAATTGTTTGTCGGGCGCTACCATTTTTAGCTCCTTGTTGTTTGTTGTTTTGATGTTGCTATGGCGTCAATATTGTTATTATTTACTATAATGTCTTAGGGTTCCGAACCCGTGTGGTGACGAAACCCTTTGTGCGCGAGTCGGAGTCGCACTTTGCCAAATTATTTAGTTTTTGCAAGACCTATAAACATTTAATTCTTATATGATTATAATTATATAGATTTGTGGACTTGTGGTATTTAAACGAAACAATTCTAACATGAACAATTACTCTACAAAAAAAGTAACCGTTCGTCGTAAAAAATGAACGGGTTCCGAATCGAATTATACTGTTTATAGATATTTCTAGAGAATCCTGCAAACAAGGATTCTCTAGAAATATCTATAAACAGTGATAAAATCTGTATCAAAGAAGAAGTCAAGTTTTTGGGAACTCACATTGATTCGCTGCTTAACTGGAAACAGGAACTTAATGCTATTGTAGGATCAATTAGCTCTGCATGCTTCGCTCTTAGAAGCTTGAGAGAGGAACTTAACATCAAAGAGTTAAAAACGGTGTATTATGCTCTTGTGGAATCGAGACTGAGATACAGTATTAAATTTTGGGGTAGTAGTTACAAGTACAACATAGAAAAAGCATTCATTATTCAAAAAAGGGCTATTCGAAGGATGGTTCGTATTCCGCAACAAGAATCATGCAGGGAGCACTTTTCAGAGTTAGAAATTTTAACAGCTCCAAGTCTTTACGTTCTGGTGCTTTTATCGGACTTGGTCAAGGAGTTACATAAATTTGAATCGAAAGCTAAACAGGAAGAGAGATTAGGCTCCCGCCGCTAAGATCTAGCCACTAGTTTATGTCCGAAGTTAGATATAGTGAGGCACAGTGCGCAATTCCAATCAGTTGCATTGTTTAATAAATTGCCAATAGAGTTGAAAATTATTACTAGCTACACTAAATTCAAAAATAAATTAAAATGGTTTTTATTGAAGAAGTGCATGTATTCGATTGACGAATTGTAAGTAGTTTTTGCAATTTGTAATTTTAGACATAGTTCAATATTATTATTGTTGTATTTTAGTTTTAGTTACCAAAATTCAAATGTCATGTATATGATTTGTGAATAAATAAATGATGATGATGATGATGATGATGATGATGATGATGAATAGAAGAGACTACATGAATGTTCAACATACTTCGTGTATCTGTTACGGGTAATACTAGAAGATAGGGTAAACCTAGGTTTACCCGGGTAATGTTATACAAAACTTCGGAGGTGGCCTCGTTCCGTTCCGCTTCGCTCGGCGCATGTCAACCTAACACGCTTCGCTCGTCGTCGCACCTATTTTTGACTTTTTTCGGCCTTGACCCGACTTCGGGCTTTACCCGTATTATATCTACCCGTAAGGATGGTGAACTTTAGCCCAATCGCCCAGCCACTCTTGAGTTATACAGAGCACGGACAGATAAAGGCTTTGCTACATGAGTTTCTGATTGTGATGAAGCCTGAACTTCTATTCCATTCTATTCTATAAACCTTCCACCACCTTTCAGTTATAGGGCTTCAAAAGTATGGAACGACCTGCCTCCACCTATACAAGAATGCATGACGAAAGCTAAAGCCATCTAATTGAAAAACAAGTAACGATGCCTTGATGTTCAGTAAGATGAATGCGTAAACTTATATAGTATTTTTATAAATTATGCATCTTGTTTAGTATAACACTATTATTTGTATATTTATTTATTTCATATTACTACTTATTTTTCATTATTTGTATGTATTTTACAGTATACACTTTATTAAATTTAGATTTAATTTAATTTAGATTTTAGTTATATTTAGATTAGTTATTAGTTTTATTTATGTACGATCCAGCAGAAAACCAGCGCTATGGCTTTGGCTGTGGCATTAAGCTGAGCTGGACTCCCTTTTCTTAACCATAGAATATGCCTAGTTTGTTAATAATAACTATTTTTGTGATAACTACTGTGGTTTTATGAAATAAAGCTCTTTTCTTTCTTTCTTTCTTTTCTTTCACCTGAATTTCGATAAAATATTAATTATAGCCCAGTAGCACAACAGTTAGGTAGTTGATTGGATCTGTTTTAACGCAGGTTTTAATCAAAGTTTGGTGCTTGCGCCGCGGTCTGTACTTGACAGCTCGATTATACCAGCCAGTTGCCAGCTACGGCGGAAATTTACCCTTCAGCATTTAAAATTAAGCTTACTTCTTTATTTTATTAAAAGTTTTATAATAAGAGTTTCTTTTAACTGATCATCAAAAAATACTGAAATGCACACCAAAATACTTCGAACAAATTAATCGAACCTTTTGGTGTTAAAAGAGAAATTTTATGCCCATTTTAGTATTTTTTAGGTGAAAAAATAATTATTTGTCTTTAAAAAATAGATAGACATGACGCAGATCGTCTCTACATAAGTTTGGGGCTCTGAAATATATTATTATAACTGTAACAAAGTCTAATTTTATTCTATTAAAGTGTCGATCCTTTGTTCATCTGCCTGTTTGTCTGTGGGTTAACTTTAAAACTACAATTGTACAAATTATTAAGCTGAGATTTGGCTTGCAGTTAAACAAAAGCAGCTTAATGAACCCGTTTATATCATTGATGTTTAATTAATGAAACAAAAAAATAGAATCTTATAAATTTAGGTATAGGTATAATGAAATATGCAGTTTGGATAGTTATTTCAAAATTGACCGACCCTTGTGTACTGAGGACGTATTTACGATACGACAAGGACCTAAATGAACGTGGCCAAAAGCAGAACTAACGCCGTCTTCTTATGAAACGTCACATTTCGACAGTTCACCGCCGCGTTGTACCAGCGCCCTCATTCATTCATTTAGATCCTTGTCGTACTGTACTTCTATTTATTGCTTTATTTACGAAAATATAGTTTTAAAGCTGGCAACCCTACTCTCGATTCTCAAACATACTCGATTATGAGCAAAAACTGTGTCGCCGACGTCAGTGGCAGGTCGGAGGGTAGTCGGATTGCTTTTAAAAAGGATTTCGCGGTTTTGTCATTGGCAAAGGATTTTTTTTTGTTTTTGACAGCACTTTGAGCGCTGATGGGAAAGAAAATGAACGATAATTTAATATGATTATAGGAGAGATCATTTTTAGAAAATTAGGGGTATATTTGTAACAATTATTCCGAAGCCTTTTGTAAAGATTTAGATGGGCTTACTAGACTCCGTCAATAGAAGCCTAATTTGTTTTGTTGTTTGTACCGCTAGCAATGACAGCGCGGCGGTACAAAGCGATCAAATAATAAAAAAATTGATCCGTGCATTGAGCTATCTGTACTTTAATCGTGATTCCGCCAACATGTCGCAATTTTTTTCAAAATATTTCTTAGCTCGCTCCGTCTACTCACCCCGCCACCCGCACCGCGTCTCTCGATGCACTCACTCACGCTATTTCGTAATAAAGAAGTAATCCTACAAGGTATGAAAAAAAGCAATCATAAGTGTTGAATTTTGCACCGAGATCGAAACGAATCCCCTTAAGATGGTGTTCTCAGACTCACGCCACACTCACAGGCTCTAAGGAGTGAGTTAGCTATGTGATAAATATCACTGATATGTAATTGTGCCCCGGTACAGCTGCATGCATCGGTCACGACCTCGCACGCGGGTACCGTTGGCAGAAGAAGTTACAATTTAAATGGGAAAAAATACCGGTTGTAAAAGCAAAGTCGAGAATCCTTTAAGGGTGTGTTAGTATGATCGGTAAAGATATTATTTTAAATACTGGGATCTCTAAATAAAGTACCAGTACCTCACAGTAAAGACGATTTTCTTTACTCAAAATACACTAATCGCGTGGACACCCTCACTGGTCGCTGGCCACTCGGATGAGGGGTGCGGGTTGCGGGGTGCGATTAGGTCTGTGGGGGGCCGGTGAGCTGCGTAGCCATAGCTTAGAAAAATGATGGAATTTTTGGTGAAAATTCAAGGTATATTTTTTTTTTCTCGTAATAACACCAGAAACGCTTATACTTTCATACCCTAAAGGGATTCTTGACTTTGCATTTACAGCCTGTATAATATACAATACAAATACAAATATACCAATATTCTTTATTGTTTAGAGTTCACAATTTACATGGTTTGTGCCTCCCCTTTTAAGGTTTAAAGATACTTTATTCTTACTAAAGACAATATGTCACTTACATAAGAAGAGATCTTAATTAATTAATTATAGTTTCGTCCATCCGCACAGACAATAATTGGAGGTGTTAGTAAGCTCCGCAGTTCACTTCTTTAATCTTATAACCACCTCTCTAACACCAGTTATTATTTATTTAAAATATGTTGAGCCAATTTACGCTTGAAATCATTAAGGGGTTCAGAATTTTTAATTTCTGAGGGTAGATTGTTAAAAAGCTGTGCTCCCTCATATGTAAACATTCTTTTGGCGTAATTTGTTCGGATCTTTTAAGTTTAATAACCTGTAATAGGAGAGGCCCGCTCTTTCTATAGGCATGTATGATATTATACATTGTAAATGTAGGTAGTTGAAACATTAGCAAAATGGTAAAAATAAAGAAAATTAGCTAATTAATAAAGTAAATAATATATATACATATATATATAATTGTATGTTAACTATGAAGTCTTACACTTTTAAAACATTTGTTGTTTGTTATACGAGTAATCTTATGATAGGTGAGTGTGGGTAGATGACAGAGGTGTTATTTTAGAAAGTGTGCGTAAAAAAATATAATTCCATAACGATGCCAGTAGTTGAGGGAGTTAGTTCCAAATTTGTTATATATTATAGGAAAAGAAGTGAAATATCAATTAAAAAAAAACATTTATTTATAACCTAAAAGTTAATTTCAGTTTTCAATCTAATAATTAATTTAACAAAAGAACCAAATCATTTACCACAGTGAAATCAACAACAAAAATAATAAGAAATACAGAGGTACCGAATATTTGTAGCAGTTCACACCGATCAGCTGCCCAGCAGCGCTTCCGCTCGCAACGAAGTCTCAGTAAAAAGTGTGACACGCTGGCTCGTGCGCTGCTTATATAGGGACCGGGCCTCCCTCGCCCCTGCGTAAGGTGGTGTATCCTAACACGGCCATCCTGATCATGCGTCGTCCCCGACAGCATTACTCAGGTCTGGCAAGCTCTGCATAGGTGCCTCTGGAGTGGTGTCTTGACAAGAAGGCCCCGCGACTGGCTCTGCTTGTTGGTGGGCTGTGGTAGTAGTATCCTCAGCCAGGTCATCTTCTGTGAAACCGATAAAGGAAAGTTAATGCATTCATCTGAGGGAAAGAGTTTGCCTATTCTGCACTTTGTACTCAAAACTTCTTACAAGGCCCTCTGCATTCATCACCAATATGTAGCACGCAAACCTAGCTAGTATTTATGCAGTACCAAAACGTCATTTTAGTACTTCATAAAGGTCTATTCATCACACTTAGATATCGGGATTCATTACTTCAACAATCATACGACTTGTAACACTCATGGATCCATACACATTCGCTGTCATGTAGGGCCTTAATAGCCGATAGGATCGTCTCGCAGTCCGTCCTCTACATGACCCAACGTGTAGGGCAATTTACCAAAATTGCCAAAGGAACGTCTCGCAGTCCGTCCTCTACACGATGAAAACACGCGTTATGCGGGAACTACATCCGCTATACGCTCGTAAGACCGGTCAGGTACCTCGCAGTTTACCTGACAATAGACGTCTCGCAGTCCGTCTACTGTCTTACACTGAGATCCACACATGGTCGGATGTGTAGATCTCTCAACACATTAGTCCAAAGCATACTCACCCTCAAAGAATGCAGCGCAAGTATCAGGACACCACTCTCCCTTCCAGGGCACCATATACTGGGCAGCAGCCTGCGTTGTTTTGCCGTAACAGCCGGCCAGTAATCGCAGCTCATACCGCCCACCAGGCAGCGCACGGGTGACCTTGTAGGGTCCTCGCATGCCGTGATCCATCTTTCCAGTGACCTGCGAGAATTTTATCACGAAAACCAAATCGTTAGCATTAAATATCCTCGGGGGTCGCCTGTTGCGGTTTACATACTCGTCTTGAGCAGACTGGTTTCGTTTTAGCAGGTCAGCTGCACGTGCCCGACGTAATTCTCGCTGAGCTTCGCGATTTGGCTGCCTACCGTCCAGAGCAATATCTCGAACCAGAGACCTGATGACGGGAGTCGTCGCGTCAGACCCCACAAGCAGATTCAGTGGGGATACTTGAGTGGTCTTCTGCTTGGTCACGTTGAGAGTCAGCTGAAGTCTCCAGAGTGTCTCAGACCAGGCTGCCCCTTTGTGGTTGGTTTCGATGCGAAGCAGGTTAAGGACAGTGCGAGCATACCTCTCGACCTGCCCGTTAGACTGGTGCATTTCGGCTGTGATTAGGTGTACCTCTGATTCCAAGTCCTTTATAAAGTTTTTGAACCCAGAAGATTCGTACATTCGTCCCCTATCTGTTACAACCATTTTGGGTGCACCAAAAAGAGAAACTGCGTTTGTGAACACTCTTAACAATTCTTCTACATCTTGCCTTTTGATAGGATAGAGCAACGTGTACTTGGTGAAGGCGTCTACAATAAGGAGGACAAACTTGAATCCGTTGGATTCTGGGAGGGGGCCTAAAACATCTGAATGTATCACTGAGAAAGGCTGGTCAGGTTTCTCCCAGGAAGTTATGATTTGTTGTGGAGCCCTAGGCACGCGTTTCTTTGAAATACAAATCAAACAATGTTCCAAGTACTTTTTAACAAACTGTCTCAAGCCCGGGAACCAGAAATGTTTTAAAATCAAATCCAGGGTTTTATCATAGCCGATGTGGCTATGCTCGTCATGGAAAACGCGAAGTAGGCTTAGTCGGTGGCCTTTAGGTATAAAGCAAAGCAGTTGTTGCTCCTCACCGATCAAGGTATACTTATAATACAGGAGACCGTTTTTCTCAACATAGCGATTGGGGTCTAAACTGCCGTCTCTAAATTTTTGAAGGAGGCTTTGTGTTTCACTGTCTGCAGCTTGCGCTATCTGAGCCCAATTGCGAGGTTGAGTGATATGAAGTATCTGACGAGGGGGGTTTCTGCTTAGGTAATCAGCATGAGATATTAAGGCCCCTTTTCGGTACTCCATCTCAAAGTCAAAATCCTGGAGATAAATCCACCAGCGGGCCACTCTTGGCAGCAGACCTTTCTTGCGTTGGGTAGACTTGAGAGCATTGCAGTCTGTTATTAATTTAAACTCAAGACCGATGAGATAATGTCGAAAATTCTGCAATGCTTTCACAACCGCCAGTGTTTCCAACTCATACGAGTGGTATCTACTTTCTGCGCCTTGAGTTTGTCCGACTGAAGTAGGCTACTACCCTTTTGTTGCCATCCTTATGAGTCTGTAAAAGGATAGCACCATACCCAATAGAGCTAGCGTCAGTATGGACCTCTGTGGGGAGTTTTGGATCGAAAATAGCTAGTACAGGCTCATTAGTTAGAATTGAGATGATTTCCTGTCGTACGTTTTCTTGCTCGGGACCCCATTTGAATTGAGTGTCTTTTTTGGTTAGTTGGGAGATACAAAATGTTTTCGTAGCGTAACCTTCAATATACTTTCGAAAATATCCAGCCAGTCCCAGAAATTGTCTCACTTGTTTGACATTTTCTGGAGCGGGCGAATCTACCAATGCCTGGATCTTATAAGGGCTCGGTCTAACCTGACCTTGGCTTACTATCCTACCAAGATATTCGATTTCGGTGGTGAGAAAGACACATTTGCGCAGGTTTATTGAGAACCCAGCCTGGGTCAAAGTTGTGAGTACTTCCCGCAGTAAGCTGACACCTTCGTCCACCGTGGAGCTCATTAGGAGTACGTCATCAATATAGACAAGGACTTGACCTGAGTCGATGAATTTACGCAACGTTTTATTGATAATGCGTTGATACACGATTGGTGAATTCGATAAACCATAGGGCATTTTTAAATACTCGTAATGCCCTTCAGGTGTTACGAAGGCTGTACGGTGGACTGAGGCATCACTAATCTTTATTTGGTGAAAACCTGAAGCCATATCAAGAGACGAATATCGCTTTATGTTTTTATCACCTAGTCGGTCGATATGGTCATCAATTAGTGGGAGCGGGTATCGCTCTTTGACGGTCACTCTATTCAAAGCGCGAAAATCCACGCAAAGACGATCCGAACCGTCCTTCTTCTTCAGTAAGATTATAGGGCTCGAGTACTCGGACTCGGATTCGCGGATAATGCACTTTTGTAAAAGATCATTAATAATTTCGCGAACCTTGACTTTTTCAGCAAACGACAGCTTGTACGGGCGGTAAGCAACAGGTACGTCGCTGGTTACATTTATGTGCATTTCGCCTGTAGTGACGGTAGTTGTTGCAGTACCAGTTATGAAAAAGTCGGCGAAATCATCAATCACCCTCACAAGTGATTCTCGCTCGGTGCCTTGTAACGGTGTAACGATGGGTATATCAGATTCTTTAGAGAACATGAATACGCGTTTAGCTTCGTTAGATTCAGGGGCGCGTACTAAGTATTGCCGGTCTTTAGTTCGGACGTATGTTATGTCATCCCTATTCAATATATCGGTACCAATTATCATTGGTATGCTCATAAACGCGGCTGGCACTACTACAAAGTCAGCCTCTAACGCAATATCCGCAAACTCAACCGTAAGAGTAACGTAAGACGTTGCTACAATTTCATGACTACTAAGTCCTTTAAGTACGCACCTAGTCGGTTTTACTGTACACGACAAATGTTTAACAAGGTCTGACGATACGAGGGAAACATTGAGAGCGCCGCTATCTATCAATACATCTACCGGTACGCCTTGTATTACAGTGGTAGTTAAGTCGTTATTCTGTCCGCGGACCCCCGACAAAAATTTACATTACGTCTATTTTGCTGCCCAGACGAACGTTCCTTAGCAAAGCAGACGTTTTCTGTGTGACCTGCCTTTTTACAAAACGTGCAGGTTGGAACGTTAGGACGCGTATTTGAGGCAGGTTCAGACGGTTTGAATTTTTTTGGGCAATTGTGGGATAGATGGCCTTGGCCCTTGCAAGTGAAACAGGTCTTATGACGGTTCGAATCTGCATGTTCTGAACCGCGCTTTCGTGACGGAAAGTGAGAAGTGGTTTTTGTCGAACTACCCTTGGTTTGAGCGGGTTTTGTGTATATCGACAAAAATGACACAATGCTTTCCGGGGTAAGTTCCGCGTTGGCGGCTGCGGCTCGCACCTGCGCATCGTCAATGCCGTGGATTACAATTTGTGTCATCAGTAGCTCACTAAGGCCTTTGACAATACGTAAGCGAAGCAGGGTGCGCCGTGCGTACTCAGCATATGACGCGAATTTTTCGGAGGTCGTATTCATAGTCTCGAAAAGTATTGTCGCGTAATCTAATTTTCGGGGGCAAAGTGGCTTGAACTCGCGTTTGAAGCTACTCCATGATCTATCTGCCGTTACCCACTCGTTTAACCATGTCTTCGCGTCACCTTTCAGACATCCCGCCACACGTGATAGACATTCTTTGTCGTCCCAACGATTACTCAACTGTGCGCGATCCACTTCATCACACCAGGAGTCTACGTCGTGAATAGACGGATCGAAGTTTGACACATAGTATCGTGAACGTCCCGGGTTTACGGAGTGAATCGCGTCAACTATAGCTTGGGTTACAGACAGTGGCGCGGTGTCTGCTTGCGGAACGGGGGTAGACGTCGAAAATTTATTTTCAATTGTGTCCAAGCGTGAAAGGATGGTATCAAGAGTGCGTGATCCTAGCGGAAGGGACCGCGATGTATGGCTATCACGGGAGTTGGCGCAAGTTGGCAAATCAGGTGTTAATGCTCGGGAAGGAGCCCGTTCGCGACGACTACGTGACTTGTCTTTTGACTTTCGAGAATGTTCTCGCAACCGATTGTGCCTACGATGGCTTCGGTGCGATCTGCTACGCGATCTACTCCGGGAACTATGCGTGTTAGGCATGTTCAAAGTATAAAATGAACAAGATCGAAAACAACAATAAAAATAGTACAGGTAACGACAAGGTTCCTTTGTTCTGTGATCAGGATAATCAAGTATGGCTAAATGTGAGGCATGGATTGGTATTCCACTTCTGATATAGGAAAAGAAGTGAAATATCAATTTAAAAAAAACATTTATTTATAACCTAAAAGTTAATTTCAGTTTTCAATCTAATAATTAATTTAACAAAAGAACCAAATCATTTACCACAGTGAAATCAACAACAAAAATAATAAGAAATACAGACACAGAATACCGAATATTTGTAGCAGTTCACACCGATCAGCTGCCCAGCAGCGCTTCCGCTCGCAACGAAGTCTCAGTAAAAAGTGTGACACGCTGGCTCGTGCGCTGCTTATATAGGGACCGGGCCTCCCTCGCCCCTGCGTAAGGTGGTGTATCCTAACAATATATATATATTACATTCAAAAGAGACTAGGTTGAAACTTATACACACACATGAGCAATACAAAAATCTAACTATGATTATAACTTATAAACATCTAATTTATCATTATTATTATTATTTAATTGCAAATATATAATTACATTACATACTTAGAACTATTTGAGTAATAAACAATTTACATAAAAAGTAATATGGAACAAACTGAACACACACTATAATTATCAAAATGGGAAATGGCAACGAAATTATTATTTTCTGTTAGTGATAAATAATATTTAATCATATTATGAAATAAAGGTTGTTATTTAGAGTCACGATTGACTTTTTTGCCGAGACGCAGTCGGGGCAACAAACAGTCGGGGCGTCGAAATAAATATAAACACTTTTTTTTTACGAAAAATTACATGAAATTATAAAATAAAAGCAATGTTGCTACAAATCAAAACAGATACAAGTCGACATAAGAAACGCAGTCTGCTTGGCGCCAATCTGTACTACAAAGACCAATGTCTCTTTCTAAGATCTTATTTATAATAATTTCTAAAATAGTTAAAATATAATATAAATTATGACGTCTACAATCGTTTTAAATTTTTAAAATATCTTTTACAATTTAACATACATAATATATTTAATAATAAAATAAAAGTTTGACAATACTCATCTTAAACAGTTTTTAGAGTATACGGTAAAACAAAGGTTTACCTGCTTACTAAATGATGTGGCCGGTTTCCCCTAGATGGCGTCAGTAGTAAAAACAAAAAGCACGAGTGCGAAGTATGCCATTTTACGCACGCTAAACAGCACTGCCTCCTTAATCTATCATATTTTGAGCAAGTGTCTAAAAAAATATTATTTTCTCTTAATTAGCGCTATCCGGAGACGCAGCGATCGTTGTAACAGCCACTTTGCAATACACGCTGATATGATGTTATTTCAGAGTCGTTTCCGTCGATTTTCGTACGGACACACATCGAGCTGCTGACTTATCTTACTAAAGAAAGAGTTTTTCCTCTAAAATCAACTTGTCGAGTATATCAGACATCACACACCTTAGCTAAGGCACACACCTTTCGAAGTATTTAGTTTAGTAACCGCCTCGGTGGTGCCGATCCACGAAGCATCCAGAATCGGCAGGATTGGCGGAAGATCACGAGGCCTACCTGGCGAATGACTATCTGGATTGTGCCAGTTTCAAGGGGGTCTCGATTCTCGAGGAGGGTCTGATGTGGGGATCACGTGAGGCTCAAAGGGGGGGAAAGTTTGGAAAAAATCACGAAATATCACAAGGATTTCTAGTGAGATATCATTCTAAACCGAACAGTAACGGCGCGTGACATTGACTCTAATTTATTTAATGTTAAATACCTGTATTTTAAGATAATATTCTGTAATTTTTTGAGATCCTTTGTACCAAAACAACACACGTGATTTTGGATAGGGGTGTGGGGGGTAGTCTAAAACCTCACCATCACGTATCACCAAGGGGAGAAGGGTTAAAAAGTTGCTAAAAAACATCACATCATTGGACAACCCCACTTGTAAGAACGTTAACGGAGCTCGTAGATTGTGTATGACGAACACTTTACAGACTTCTCCCTCAGGGAAGTTTTAAAACATCACATCATTGGACAACCCCACTTGTAAGAACGTTAACGGAGCTCGTAGATTGTGTATGACGAACACTTTACAGGCTTCTCCCTCAGGGAAGTTTTAAAACATCACATCATTGGACAACCCCACTTGTAAGAACGTTAACGGAGCTCGTAGATTGTGTATGACGAACACTTTACAGACTTCTCCCTCAGGGAAGTTTTAAAACATCACATCATTGGACAACCCCACTTGTAAGAACGTTAACGGAGCTCGTAGATTGTGTATGACGAACACTTTACAGACTTCTCCCTCAGGGAAGTTTTAAAACATCACATCATTGGACAACCCCACTTGTAAGAACGTTAACGGAGCTCGTAGATTGTGTATGACGAACACTTTACAGAGTTCTCCCTCAGGGAAGTTTTAAAACATCACATCATTGGACAACCCCACTTGTAAGAACGTTAACGGAGCTCGTAGATTGTGTATGACGAACACTTTACAGACTTCTTCCTCAGGGAAGTTTTTCAGTTTTGTCAAAATTCTGATAATACTTTTTTATATTTATTACAATTTTGTTTATTTACTTACATTTACCATCCTGTTTTAACATAGAGAACAGACATTGTGTACAAAGGCGGTACATATTGCCAAAAGCAAAAATATCTCGCATGCAACCTTAGGGTAAAAAGAAAATGTTAATAACGGAATTGAACTTCAAAAAAGGGGGTTGTGTAAAATGCCATACTATTTTTACGAAAACTTTATATTAACTTATAATAAAATTAAATACATGTATTATATTGTGAGTTATAATGAACTAAAACCAACTCATATAACAGATTTAGCTTCAAAAATACACGAAATACAGTTAATATTCAATATTACATTATTTCCATATGTCACCAGAAGATTATCAACACAGGAAAATTACAGTAACCCTGGGAAGATTGTAAAAAAACGATAGGATTATATTAGGTAGTATAAAAACAACCCAACAAACACCTAAACATTTGTAAACTACCGGATTTGACAATATTTCGGTGACATAAGTATATTGTTTTCAGTTATTTGTTAACTCCACGGCTTATAGTTTTTGTTACAAATACTTGACTGAAAAGCAAAACCAAAGAAATGGAATTAAAAATAATATATTCGGTCTGGGGCGCAGGCTGCGGGGCCTTGCGCAAATCAGCGCGACATCTGTTGGAGCCCGTTATGAACGATTCTAGTTCTTATTGTTGTACCTACTGAACCCACTTATACGGACGCACGCTTTCATTATCAAACTTTATTGGAGACTAGCGTTTGCCTGCGGCTTCGGTCGCTTGGAAGTGTCTTTCAATCAACCTACCTCTTACTTGCTCGTAAGATAAACAGTTTGCGGCTTGGCTGTTATTTTATTAACACCTCTTATTGCCTTTATGTTGGCCAGCGTTACTACGATGATAATACAGAAAACCGCATCCAAATCCGTTTTGTAGTTCTCGAGCTTAAAGGCAGTACAATACTAAAAAAATAACTCATTCATAAAAAATGCAAAAATATGACGCGGAGACATGATTTTTTACCATTTTATTATTAGTTATCTGTCATTTTTGCCATTTGTCAAAAAAACCTAATCAAAGTTTCACTAACTCCGTGGATGTGACTAATTCAATTTTTCTCTCAGTAAATCCATCCATCAGCCTAGTTCGTCCACTGCTGGACATAAGCCTTTCCAGGACTTTGCCACTCTTGGCGGTCATCCTGGAAGAATTGCCCATAGTCACACACGCTAGGCAGGCGGGTTGGTGAGCGCGGTGCCGGAAACCTCGCACCAGTGACGCCGCTGCCCGTCACCAGTCTGTTTTATATAAGGCCCGGCAATTGGGGATGGATACACCGCCATCCATCGGTCCATCATCCAGCTGTCCTGTTACTCTCCTCCGAATTACTTCGAGGGGGTCTCCAAGTAAGATGGTGGTACCTCCACAGTTGAGCCCGGCATCAGCTCTACCACCTCTAAAAGTAAATTCATTCCCTTTGAAACTGGATCCATAATCGATCTGGTCAATGGATCTACTGAGAATAATCGATTATTAGTATAGAATAGATGAAAGGATGGTACGGACGGCAGCGCCACAGACTACCTATTGAAAGATGTTAATGCCTTACCATAGTAGTTAAAATCGTTTACCATTAAGAATCCAGAACTGCAACCGTCTGTACATCAAAACTATTTATAACTTTGGTTTTTGACTTGTATTATCACGCCTGTCTCCCAGAGGTAAGGGCACGCAGAGACTAGAGATTTCCGTGTACTACGATCCTGACACACCACTTACGCCTCACATTTATCAATTTAGTCATACGAGCTCTTTAATTCCGTGTTTTTGACTTTGCCCTTCTTCGGTACGTCACTAATTTGGTCGACGTACGTCCTTCTACTGGTGACGGGCAGTGGCGTCACTGGTGCGAGGGTTTCGGCACCGCGCTCACCAACCCGCCTGCCCAGCGTGTGTGAGTATGAGCATTTCTTCAAAGGAGATCGCCAAGAATGGTGAAATCTTTGAAAGGCCTGGGTAAAACCGCGAAAAGTTGTACCGACATCATAAAACACGTTACGTAGATGACCGAATGTTACTTACATGACCGTTTATATGGTATACGCTAATCTTGGAGGAGATATACCAGCTCATAACGCAGATGAAACAGGCTGATGGATGGATGGATGACGTCCTACTAAGGCGACCCAATCGAGCTTTCTCTTCCACTTTTTTCAAGATGTAACTACTATTGGAGTTGATGCTCGTGATTGTTGGCACTTGGTGGAACTTTTGAAACATTTACATATAAACATAAACAAACATTTTGAAAGCCAAGCGATTCATATATTGTACGTAAACAACCAAACAAACCTTTGATAATGCTGTAACAGCGAAACCGGTAAGGGAAATAATATAAATAAGTGGACAAGTACAAGTGTTTATCAAACAAAAAATGTAACTACTATTGTTCTCTTTATGGTTCCATACGTAAAAATGAACAAAAAAAAACGGAACTCTTATACGATCTCTTTGTTGTCCGTGTGTCTGTCCGACTGTCAAGATGAAGACGTCTCCGTTAGAGATATCAAGTTGAAATTAATACCTCCTTCAGAAGTCTATACAGCCCCAGAGCTTTCGAGAAATCAGACTTCATAACTGGTCGTGGAATACGTTTATGTTTTAAACGATATGTGAGGAACCCTCACCAGGATACTATATCCTCCACACGATCACTTACGATACTTCCATCCATCCATCCATCAGCCTGTTTCGTCCACTGCTGGACATAGGCCTTTCCAGGATTTCGCCATTCTTGGCGGTCCTCTTGGAAGAAATGCCCATACTCACACACGCTGGGCAGGCGGGTTGGTGAGCGCGGTGCCGAAACCCTTGCACCAGTGACGCCGCTGCCCGTCACCAGTCTAATTTATATAAGGCCCGGCAATTGGGGATGGATATACCGCCATCTATCGGTCCCAGGCAATGGTGGGCCGCCTGGTTTTGCCTGAGAGCTGTTCTCTTACTCTCCCCCGAATAACTTCGGTGCGGTTTGCGAGTAAGATGGTAGTACCTCCACAGTCGAGCCCGGCATTAGCTCTACCACCTTGATACGATACTTACTTACGATAATATCCAAATTAGACAGATTTACCTCCTATTATCTACATCTATGCTACTCACCAACACGACCCATATACCCAAATTTATCTAATAAATCATATTTTATGTAAAAAGACTGCTTTCTGTTGTTTTTAAATATTTAACGTTCGCCTAAATTAAGGATTTATTGTGTGTGATATATTTTTACAAACTTGTAACTAAAATTCTAGCTACGATTAGACTAAGTAAGTCTCCTTTTCTGCATTGATATTATTTATTTAAGACATTTTTGTGTTGTTTCCTGTTTTTAAGAACTCAGTCGGAAGTAAGGCGCTGGAAACCATAACACAAATTAATTTAGCTTGGTTTCCGACGTTAACCTACACTGCTATGTATTTACCTGTAAGTCTATGATATTGGTGATGAATAAATATTATTTCATTATTTCATTTCATATTCGCACTTGACCTGTTTTTTCACAGTCTGAAAGGGTTAATGTAGCCTAATTTGGGCATTGACCTTTCACATAAATGCGCTTACTAGTTTTGACTGTGTCAGCAGACCGATTTATCCTCGAACAGAGCTAGACCTCGAATTCTTCATAGAGCCCCAATAAGCGCCATATTTTCCACAATAAATGAGGGTAGTTGACACAAATCAGTCGACATCTGGTCGTCGTGTCCCGCGCACGCCTGTTATTATTTATAAACTCCCAAGATGACGCTGTTTCAGTCTTTACCGCATCGAATTAAGAGTGAAAATGCTATAACCCAGGGGATTACATTCGTGGTAGGAGTCTGCTCTATAAACTTCTATTTCATAAACCATTTTATAGACTTGCGTTTTGTTTCTATGCTATGAAAGCTTTAGCTTTGAAGTTTCTTTTGATATTTCAACACTGCGCCGCCATCTTTTCCCAAGTCATATGATTCTGCAGTTTTGTGCCCAAATATCTATATATGTATGTAATAAATTAATTGTTTCAATAATCTTGATAATTTTGTATTTCAACAATGTTTAAAATAATCTGTATCCATTTTGCATGCTGTGTCCGTCTATAATTATCTAGACATATAACCTACAACATATAAAGTTAAACAATAAAGCAGATTTTGAAGGTTTTAATTTTAAGTTAAGAAACTTACTAAAAACGTAATTTTAAGTGATAACACTATATTTTGCTATTCTGAAGGGCACACCAACTAAAATAAGCAAGTCTTTTAAACGCTCTTAAATCAAACTAATTTTTTTAAATTCAATCAAATGACAGCTCTAAAATGTGCCTTGAAATTACCAAAATAAGTTAAAATCACTAAATTGAGTAAATTAACTAAACTAAAATTTTAGTTTGACGTTTATAAAATAGTGACTTGAAAATGGCTCTTCGTTTTAACCATATTTATGTATGTCAAACTAAAACTAAAGCCTTCAAAATCGGCTTTAATGTCTCTATTTATGTACTAGATGTTAGTGGTGCAAATAAATAAATAAAGTAGTAAAAAAGTCGCATCTGTACATTTGATGTTTTAATTGAAATGGGTTATTGCACTAAAATTTTGTTGTATTTTTGTCTGTCTGTCTGTCTGCATATTCCATTTTAACTCGAGAACATCTCAATGAGATTTGATGCGTTTTTTATTATTATCATCATAGTAGGTACCCTGGTCAACATATAGGCTGTTCATAAAATAACGCCCAAGCCGAAAACTGGGCAGAGATTGAATAAACGCGGGCGGGGCCACGGACAAAGGCTAGTATTCCATACAACTTATTTTTTTGGCATTTACTGCGTCTATTGTTTGAATCGACTACTAAAAGAGGTTCAAACCGAACACAAATATGCCCCCCTACGCGATTTGTGTCCGATCTGCGTGTTTCGGAACGGTCTATATTTGTCTCCGAAGTACAGTGACAGAACTCACCGTCACGCTGTGACGTAATAATCGTCGGTAAAACGTGAGCGTACGAATGTGAACTGTGTCTTGCACTTCACAGTCCATATTTCGCAGGGGATTCATGTCGTGACGATAGATAAGCCAAATAAGTTAATGAGTTACGTGTTAAAATATAAATATTTATGCTGGCCTTTGTCCTGTCTTTAATCTGCCTTCCCTACCCAGGAGCAGTCTGACTTAGTTCGACCGATAAGTATACTTTAATAATCTTCCTGATTTGCAGTAATAGTAGATTGTTATATGAGGGAGGTAAGTGATCAATTGCACCCGACATATTTAGGCACACGAGCAAGCAAAACAAGCGGTGCTTTAATTCAAGGTTGTAATTAATCACTTGCACCCTTGTTGAACACTCTACTTTTCATCACTAATGCGAGGAAACAAAAGGAGCTACAGGAGTGAGTTACTGGATAGTTAGTGACTGTAATGGAGCCACGTTAGATTGTCAAATTAACTTGCCTCCCTAACCTAGCAGGCCTAACATGGTTGCCACTTTAACACCATTTGACAGTAAATACATGAATTTACTGTCAAATGGTGTTTAAAATGCTGTTAAAGTGGCACCATGCACCATGTTCGTCAAAGTGGCATGCACTGAACTTTTTTCTGGAAAAGCAATATGAAGGTCAAGTTTGACGATAAAAATAACATTAAAAAATAAAAAAAATATATTTTGTATGGAATTATGTACTCCAGGGTAGGCAAGGCAGTGCCTACCCTAGTTATACAAATAATGATTTTTCAAAGTGACATTTAAATTTTTTCTTATTTTTTTTTATTGTCAAACTTGACCTTCTAATTTTCCACCGAAAAGTTCAATGCACGCCACTGAGTTAGTGGCCTCCTTGGAATGGTTTTTAAAACGGTGTTAAAGTGGGAATCATGTTAGGCCTGCTGGGCTGTAATTCGAATTTTACATTACGACGTACTATCAGAGGATTTGTAATAAAAAAAATTGCAATTTTGGTAGTCGGTGCTACGCTACACCATGTAAAATGTATCCGAGCGAGGATCTAGACTGCGAAATTTTGTTTTAGTGATATGAGAATTAAGAGGCTTAACACAATAAAGAAAAACCGGACAAGTGCGAGTCAGACTCGCACACCAAGGGTTCCGTTACATACTATATTTTTTATGATTTAATTACAAATGTATAGTTTTCAGATTTTTCCCCTATGAGACGATATTACTTGCCCATAGTTCTTGGTCAACGGAAAATACCCTATAAAATTTGATTCCCTTAAGAATGTCGAAGTATGCGTTTTTTGCGGCATAATCAGCCGTATCTAAGTTTGATTTTTTCACAGCTTCAAAGTACTATAGAATTTCAACTCGATCTTGACAGACAGACGGACGGATGGACGGACGGACGGACAGACAAACAGACAGACGGGCAACAAAGTGATCCTATAAGTGCTCCGTTTTTTCTCTTGAGGTGCGGAACCCTAAAAAGAGAGATAAAGTATAAAATAAACATTTCCAAACCAATCAAGGTACTAGGACCCCATAAACCCTAAGGCAGATACATAATGGTTCTGTTTCTAAAACTTCAAAATAGCCTCAAGGCTCCCGACAGAGAAAGAAGTACGCGCCACGCAAGTAATCGCGTAGATTCGTGAATTCTAGTTCTTATTGCAGAGCTCTAAGAGTTTAGAGGCAGGTTTGCCACCTGCGCGTTTCAGATCATTTCCCAGGGGTGAAGGGGGGTGGCGTCCACTGCACTCGGCGAAAAGTTTGGATAGATTTTAAATTAAACAGAACTCGTAAAATTTGTTGCTTATTCAAATGGATTAGAGTTGAATTGTAATTAAGTTTTTACTTAAGGCGACTAGCCCAGTCAAATTGGCGGGAAAATCGTCAAATGAACCGAGCCGCGAGAGTGACTCGGACGATAGGGTTTACACGCCAACATTTTAGTACAAAATTTGATAACCCGTTTCTTTGTTGTTTTTCGTCATAGACTTAAGTTCAGGACATCTATAGTTTCATGCAGGCATTTACTAAGTCACTATCTGGCTGAAATGTAAAATTTTAGTATAGGTACAATTTGAGGCAAGAAAACAACTTTGTATGTAAATCGATCCAGCTTGATATCTTTAAAACAAATTCAAAATTTTAGCATAATGGTGCCTTTTAAAATATCAGTACGAGATTGTAGAGGTCTTATACGTTGTTCTATAACGAAAAACAACAGAGAAACGGGTTATCGAATTTTGTACTAAAACGGTGGCGAGCCTACGCGCCTTAATATACACAACACACCACTAGTTCACAATAATAATACAATAACAAAATCGTTAAATGCACCTAACTACTAAAATACGTAATATTTTGCCAAAAATTTGTTTCCACAACTTTATGTGACTGCGAATTGTTTCACCAAAATAGCAATTATTAAAAACGTTTCATTTTTCTTGTAAGCGCTTTCAAATGTTTTCAAGATATTTACTTGTAAAACAAATAAAAGAAAAAAATATTCAAATAGAAAACTGAAATTTATTAAACCACAGCTGAATATGTGATTAATTCTGCATATTATGGCGTATTTGATGAGAAACGGATGATACACGTTTTTGTTTTTATGTTTTTGTAGTTATGCGTAAAGCTTACTATATCTTTAAAATGATATATTTTGTAAAAAATAAAGGCATGGTGTCTTAAAATAAGGACCAAGGTATGTTTATGCAGAGTTTCAATTTCCCAAATCGACAGGTTGCAGTGTCGTTGACGTTCTAAAATGTCAAATTTCACATTTTGACAAGGGTAGTCGTCGTAATAGTATAAAACTGCTTTTTAATGGAAAGCTTCTACAAGCTCCAGCTAAAGTTTAAGTCACAGGTGAAAAATTTGCTAACAACAACGGATTGTGAAAGGGTAGGTAAAAAAAACAATTTGGACAAGTGTGAGTCGGATTCGCGCACTATAATGTAGTGGTACGGAATCCTAAAAACATTATGGTACAAAATAATATTAACAAATGAGCGCCTTTAAGATCTTAGCGTCATCTATTATCTTACTAATGAGCCTCAGTGCAAAAATGTTGACAAGCCACTCTTAGCTCCATCTATCACTTCGGTGAAAGCTGTCAAACAAGTCATCTCAGATGGCGCTATGGTTAACACGGGGGACCTTAGGTTTAACGAGTTTAATTTAAATTTATTATTTTTATTATTTTCCGTGATAGAGGCCATGGTAACACGTATTCTGTGAAAATTTTAATTTTCTACCTTTTACGGTTGAAACTCTAGCTAGACCCTTGTGACAGACAGACAGACAGCGGAGGCTGTAATAGGATCCCGTTTGGCACCCTTAGGGCACGGAACCCTAAGAACGGAAAAAAATTTATGTATATAAAAAGAAAAGTTTTAATAATTGTCTTCGTGTAATTCGCAATAAAGCTGGGTGCAACAACTTTGTTGTAACGCAGAGAGATGGAAACTGAGGGATTAACTAATATAATAATACTTCACATCTTTCCTATTGGAAATAGGAAATTATTTATCTATTGATACAATGAAAAATTATCAAATACACCCAAATTATGACCTCCATCCCCAAACGTAACATCATATTCTACAAAAGCACTCAACCAGCGCCGACTCAGGGCTACTAAACCTTTTTCAAAAGCGTTCTCGAACAAATAAACACGTCGATTATTATAATCCTTTAGCCGGCGCTCGTGTGTCGTTTTCCCAGGGCTCGGGGGGACTGGGTGGCGCTACAGAGGGGTGGGGGGACAACATCTGTGCCAGCAATCCCTTACAGCGGCCCTGTCAACCGCAGCAGCTGAACCTATCGGAGTTCTACACTTTATTTATTCGTCTCTAAATTGATTTGTTTGATAGAACTTGTTTGTACATAATTTGTCGAGATGCGGGCTCTGAACTTTGACAAATTTCTAATTTATTTATCGGTTCACGAACAAAAGTTTTGCGTTGGTAACGCTTATAATAATTGTTTAATTGTGGATTTTTATCACGTTTCGCGTTATTGCATCATAAACCATTTGCCCTACTTTATTTATTGCCCTAATTAGCAGTTGCTTATTCCACTTACGGCTTAAAAAGTTAATAACCATCTGAACATAATTCAAACAAGGGTCCAACCATTTATTTCACAAAAAAAGCCTTCCAAATTTGCCCAGAAAAGTATACATTCAGTGCGCAATCTGTGTCACCAATTTCCCCGAAACACGCGCTAAACACAAAAATGGCTCAGAGGAAACTACATAAAAAGCCACATTAGCCGCAGGCTAAACGCCATAATATTATACGATTTCCCAAATGAAAATCCATATAACACTGGCGTCGGCGGCACGTGGTGGCATTCATTAAAATTTGCCAAACTCGCCACCTGCTGCTGACGACCCCTGCTTGCCAAACTGAGAGTCGAACGAGAAAATGTCGCCCACTTCGATTTACACAGACTCGTACTTCTGTGTCACATTATTGTTACTTTGTTGCGGTGTGCAAGTCCTGCTTGGACTTGGACGATCGAATTTGACAAAAGTATAGCGCCATTGTTCGTTGGTGAACTTTCAGAAATTTGAATAAATAATACTCAGTTTTTAAGTTGCGCAATTTACAGAAATGGACGAGTAAGATTGATGCAACACTCGATTGACTTATTTAAGTTTAAACCATTTGATTTTAAAGATAATTTTACGGTTCCTTAACCCATAAGTTACGGCTTATACAACGGAACTTTTAATTAATAATTTAATATCATAGAGTACGTTTACCATACTTATTTAAGTTTAAAAAAGTTGTGAAAACCGTATGTCATGAAATATATTCATATGTAAGACTAAAAAAACATTCGAATTATGCGCTGCGTGCGCGAAAAAGACGTAACTTGAACACAAAGCAAAGTTTTCTACTGAAACTTTCAACACAAAGGCAACCCCTCTTAGGAATCAGCTTTTTAAATCAAATTTAAAGTATCGTTTTCGATTTTTACGCAATAAAGTTTCTTTATTCTTTACTAAAGTCCGTAGATTTTGAAGGTTGAGTAAGCAGTAAGTAAACAATAACGTATTAGCGCGACACCTGCGGTTGACGACCCCTGCTCGAGTCGACGTGTTGGCGTTATTGTTTTGTTGACTGTACCTTGTAGGCTCAACATTCTTTATTAAAACGAATTTTATTAAAAGTCCATAATAATTATTATATACGGTGACTTTAATTTATGAAATTAAATCAACCGACCAAATTCATACTGGAGACTCGGTTAGTGATCTAGAACTAGGTTCAGGAATCTTTTTGGCCAATTTCGAAAAATATTTTTTTTTGCTACCTTCCTTGTTGGACTAGTTTAAATATAATTCCTAGTGCAGGCACTATGGGGTAAAAAAAAATGTTTTCTATTTTTACCTAGAAGGTCATCAAACCTTGTTCCTGATGACTAACCGAGTCTCCAGTATGAATTTGCTCGGTTGATTTAATTTCAACCTATATAAGCCAAGCTCCGTCACTTCGATTAGTCTTGCTGAGAAGATGGACAAGAAATTTAATTGTGGAGACTCGGTACGTGGTTAGGACCAAGGTTCAATTAACTTTTATGTGAAATAAGCAAAATAAAATTCGGGTTTCCTATACTATTATTTTATTTATTTATATACCAATTAGGTCGAGGTTGTTCTTGAACAAGGCGCAAACAATATTTATCTTATTTAACAAGCAGGATCATTGAACCTTGGTCCTGACCACTTACTGAGTCTCCAGTATGAATTTGGGTGTAGAAACGAAAGGCACCTTATATTTAGCGTGATAGCGTGCGAGTTCTCAGTTCGATAGCGACACCTGTGGTTGACGACTTCACAAGTACGTATCCATGCGGCCGAGATTGTTTTGTGCACCGTACTTTGTGTTACGTATACCTAAAGGCACAGACCACTGTGTCAAAAGGTGTAATATATGCTACTTATCCAACGTTACATAAGAAACTATTATGTAAGTTGAATGTGGTTTATGCAGCCAAATTCATACTGAAGATTTAGTGAGAAACCAGTAACGAAATTTGGTTTGTTGTAAATTGTAACAGATTTGGCTGCTTTAGTTTTTTTTTTGCTTTTATTGTTTGCATGTTTTAATTTTCCTTTGTTTTGTGTTTAACTTTATTATGTTTTTTAATATATCTAAATTAGTTTATATGTTTTTTGATTTTGTTTTGTTTTTTCCAGCATTTGCATAATTACCTTGTTTATTGTGTTCATGTGGATATCTGTAATTGGCTTTGTTCTTAGATTTAGTGTATTATATTCGTTTATCATTTTGCAATTGATGTCCCTTGTAATTAAATAAATAAAATAAATAAATAAATAAAATAATTCAGTTATTAATTTGACTCGAAAAACCGCTAAAAATTGTGGGTAGCTAAACTTTCTTTTATCTCACTTACTGGGTCTTAGTCTTCAGGCCAGGTGTATCAGTCACAATTACATTACGCAGAATGTCCCATCACTAGTGAACCAAATTGGAAGCTTGACAATAGACCTGCCAAAAATAACGAAACTTGGATCCAGCATGTAAAAGTTTTTTTCATATAATGATTTACTGGTATTGCTATGATTAACTGGGATAAAGCTTTTTTCAACTTAAATATCCTTCATTGTGAACTAGTAAAAACCATTGGAAGGATTTAATCCAGTGCTAAAAGTTTTTTAAATCTACAATATAATTCCACAGATTTCAACATTAAAAAAATGTTGTTTCAAGATTTTTTTTTAAGTTTGTTTCTTCGTGGCTCTGGGTAGCTTTAAGCTTTTTACGTTTTAACTTTTCTTTTGTTTTGCTGTCCGTACTGGGCAGATGTGAAAACTCTCAGTGCGGGTCCACGTGCGTGAATGTTTAATGTAACTATGGTAACGCTTTCGCGGTGCGACGTTGCTAACCGTACTTGTAAAAAGCTTTTATTTTTACAGCTAGCAACACCAACGAAGTCCCCAGTTTTAGGTGTCACGGAATAATGACAAATTGTTGGACAACCACTTAAGATTCAATTAATTTTGAAGGAATATTTACAAAAAAATCCATCCATCCATCCATCAACCTGTTTCATCCACTGCTGGACATAGGCCTTTCCAGGATTTCGCCACTCTTGGCGGTCCTCCTGGAAGAAATGCCCATACTCACACACGCTGGGCAGGCGAGTTGGTGAGCGCGGTGCCGAAACCCTAGCACCAGTGACGCCGCTGCCCGTCACCAGTCTAATTTATATAAGGCCCGGCTATTGGAGATAGATATACCGCCATCCATCGGTCCCAGGCAATGGTGGGCCGCCTGGTTTTTTGCCTGAGAGCTGTCCTCTTACTCTCCCCCGAATAACTTCGAGAGGATTTCCGAGTAAGATGGTGGTACCTCCACAGTCGAGCTCGGCATTAGCTCTACCACCTAACAAAAAAATATCAGGTTAAAACTAATATTTCCTGCAGAAGTTTACGTTCCTATGGTGCTGATTAAATACGTAATTTGGTGACGTTTTACGATACGTGGACTTTTTCAAGTTGTCTAAGTGGTTGACAAAACATACCAACCATGGTCTAATGGTAAAGTATAAACAGAAATGTTTAAGGCGCTGCCTCACTAAAATCGGCACTTTTTGAAGTTGTTTACCTGCTTTTCAGAAGAAGCCACTAATTTGATGAATTAGTATATAAATGTGAGTACATACCTTTTTCTAGTTTTGTTGAATACAGAAACGCGATTGCAAAACTTTCGCTCGATAGAAATAATTGAAATGAGATCTTCTTCTACACCTTTTTTCATAGTGTGCCAAATAGAAATGACATACAGACCTGAACGAAATTTATTAGATATATTTTAACCATATCTAAATTTTGTGAATTTGAAATTTTGATAACTATTTTAGTTAATTTTATTTTCATTTAAAACCGACATTTTGCTATTTTTTCCGGAATCCGTCCCTCTCGCACTGTGGAGCGTTCTGCATGGAGTAGCAGTGACCGTTGAAAAATTCACATATCACCTTAATAGATTGTGTTTGAAACCAGAATCTGATAATGAGGTGCCAATTACAGAACTCCTCAACGGGCTGCGTTAAAGAATAAATAGCTAGGTAGGTGTTGAAAACAGTTCCGTGACCGACAAACAGACAATGCATAGCCTAAACAATTAAAGCTAGAAACACAAGATTTGAAACATAGGTACGTTCCTTAGAGAATTAAGGAACATTTTTCTAAAATCAACTCCGAAAAGGAAAAAAATATTTTTGTAAGAATAATCGAATTTATTTTTGAAACCCACGCGGACGAAGTCGTGGGCAAAAGCTAATAAAGTATAAAACCATCTTGGACTTAAAAAATTGTCACATGATGGTTTCTAACAATAAACTTGAGCCTGGACAAACAAACAGATAAACGGACTATTTTCCGTAGTAATCAAATACTTTATGTATCTATATTGCAAAATAAATATTTTGATTTGATTTTTGGACTTAAAAAAATACTGAACTTCTCATACTTCGGCATAGGGCTGAAACACCGAAACTTTCGATAAAAAACAACAGCTGGCAACCCTGGCTATACCTACCGGTCACGCAATTCGGTTGTTTTTTAAACATCGATGTGCTATTTTTGTCTCCTTTTTGGAATAAATAGATCAATTTAGGAATGTAATTTAAATTTATTTTTTTCGTACTTTTAAACCGATTTTACAAGCATTTTAGTTTTTACAGGAAATTACGTCATCATATTAGGTTTAATGTCAGATCCTTGCCAAACTTTAGGATGCGTTCAAGAAATATTTTTGACGTCACTGAAGGTCAAATGAAAGACATCGCTTCTTTTCATTAAAAATGGATGTGCCCGCTTATTTTAAAATCTGTACTTATACTAAAAAGAGTTTAGGAAAGCTATTTCTCGAAACGGTTTTTGAATCGTAAATATTGATGAAAAAAAGAACAGGCCAATTAGTGTTTCGAAAATGTCATTTTGTATTTGTGTCCTATCACTTGGTGAATTTTAAAGGGAAAGTCTGTGAGATATGTCTGCATGCCTTAAAAATCGTTGATCCCCAAATATAAGGTCACTTTCGTTTATATAGCCAAATTCATACTGTAGACTCGGTAAGTGGTCAGGACCAAGGTTCAATGTCCCTTTCTGTATTACGCAAAATAAAATTTAGACTTCCTATACTAATTGAGCCGAGGTTGTTCTTGAACAAGTATAGATGCACAAATATTTTTCGTATTTCGCTAACAGGGTGATCGAATATTGGTTCTGACCACTGTATGAGTTTAGCCGAACATGTTGGTACATAAATAAAAATCGTCAGCGAAAAGAGGGTATTCCCGAGATGACACTCCACTTTCAGAAACACGACTGCCTGTCTGTCGCATGTTTATGTTTTACTACTTTTATGTTTGGAGCCAAAGGAAGGGTCGGACACTTTAACTAGAAAACCGCACAAGTAAAAATCATAACACCTCTAATCCGGTCAGGGGTTCGCAACCATCGGGGTGTGACGTCAGCTCACGTATAATCTCGTAATGTACGCGTCCCGGCGCGCGTATTTGCTCAGTCCCGGCACAGCTGTGTCCGGCCGTCCGATTGTTTGTTTGCGCAATTTATTGTGTGTATGTTTTTGTTGGTAAGCTGGTTATTTAGGCGCGTTGCATACGGTTTAGTTTGGGTGTGATTGCAGATTGTGCAAGATTAGAATATTTCATTACTATTACAAATTATACAGCTTAGGATGTTCTTTTTAGTGTATGATAATTAAAAAAGATATTGTATAATAAGAATAACAGTTTCGAGAGAGGGTGCGGGTGAAACAGGAAGATGGATGAAAATTATATTTAAATTAGAAATTATATTAGATATATTATTATATTGATAATAATAATTTATTATATTATGTTGTTAGAATTAATACACATTGGACTTTGTACCTATCTTATATCCTTCAATATAGAAACTAATGTTGTACTGCAAGTGTATAAATTGACATGTTTAATGTACCTAATTATTAAATCAGTTGTTTTGAGTTTTACTGTGAAAGGACATACTTCGAGGCTTCGTAGCTAAAGCTTAAGTTTTTTGAAAGAACCGTAAAAAAGTGAAATATGTTCCAGATAAAAAGTGATAAAAACCGGCCAAGTGCGTGTTGGGTCACGCGCAATGAAGGGTTCCGTAGTTACCCGGTACATTTTATAAGTTGGTCACTAATACAGATCGCGTCAAAATAAAAGTTTGGCGCGACCTGTACTCGTACACCTGTAAAGCTGATAGTTTTCCTTTTAACTTCATTATAAACAGGTTGTTATCATGACATGCTCATTAAATTAAACCACATGCTCTACTGATCATCATGAACCACTTCCATTGAAAAACTTTTGAAAAAACGCGAAATAAAAATTCACTTCCCCATACAAATTTTTGATACCTACTCGTCGTTTTGTATGGGAAATTTTAATTTTTTTTCGCGTTTTATCAAAAGGTTTTCTATGGAAGTGGTTCAGGATGATCAGTGGAGCATGTGGTTTAATTTAATAAGCACCTCATGATTACACCCTGTATACTATATACTTCTGTGAATTTTTCCACATATCCATAAACAACCGTTTAGCCAGCAGGGGACAAGGACACTTGACTTTAACAAAAATTTTCACTTTAAAGCTTAATATTTCGTCAACGGATCCCTAAATCAAAAAATGCTTTTAGCAAACCACCAATTTTTAACGACTTATCCAACGGTACTCCATACTATGGGATAGATGAGAAAAAATTAATTCATCCCCAACTTAAGTGTATGGGAGATACCATAAAAAAAATAGTTTTTTTTAACGGACAGACTGACATGGCAATACTATAATGGTAACGTCGTAATTATCTAGGAAAACTAACTTGTGACTCACTGGGATCTTGTCACAGTAAACTTGATCTTTTAACTTTCTGACACATTCAAAGGTTGAAAGGTTCAGAATTTCAGCGTTTTACCTCCAAAACTTTGCTGCACCAGGTCCAATGTGATTTGAACAGTGCATGCGATATACATAAAAATTACACATTTTTGCTTTTTATTTTTATTTTATATTTTCTGTATTATTTTATTTGTAATTATTTGATTATGTATGTTGTGTTCTGTATAAATAAATCAATCTTATTAGTTGTGATATTTAGTATGTCAAAGATAGCTAGTCACCGACGTTCCTTCATAGATTTCCTTATATATTTATTGTTTATATTTTTCCTCTTCACAAGACGACCCTGAAAGCCCAGCCTCCAGCTGCCGCGATGGATCGAGATAATATTTTCCATATTATTAATACCCGGCACAGTTGGCCACCCCTTCCACGGCGGCCATGTTCTGAGCCTAAACAGTCGGCACAGCTGTGGCGTAAGACTATTGGTATATTGAAAAATGCCTTCGGGACTGTGTTATTGGCTGATATTTTTTGGTAGTCTTTTAATTTATTCTACGGGACGATTTCTTTAAAGCACTATTTTTGTCCCTGTATCATTTGATTTACCCAACCGGTTTCGCTATGATAGCGTTATCAACGGATTTTATATGAAATACTCGTAATTATTGCTGCTACATAAGTTTGGGTAGGTGGTAGAGCTGATGCCGAGCTCGACTGTGGAGGTACCACCATCTTACTCGCAAATCCTCCCGAAGTTATTTGGGGGAGAGTAAGAGAACAGCTCTCAGGCAAAACCAGGCGGCCCACCATTGCCTGGGACCGATGGATGGCGGTATATCCATCCCTAATTGCCAGGCCTTAAAACAGACTAGTGACGGGCAGCGGCGTCACTGGTGCAAGGGTTTCGGCACCGCGCTCACCAACCCGCCTGCCCAGCGTGTAAGTGGCGAAGTCCTGGAAAGGCCTATGTCCAGCAGTGGACGAAACAGGCTGATGGATGGATGGACATAAGTTTATTCACGTGCAATTTTGGTATATTCCGGAGTGTGGATAGGTCAAATACATCAATGACAGAAAGCTCGAGTTTTAATTTTGAATGAAATGTTGTATAAGATCTTCATAATGAAATGAATACTTTATTTTTGCAATGTAGGTACGTAAATTCACTTATCGCACGTTAGAATTTATTAAATAAGCAAAATGGTTAAATTTAAAAAAGGAAAATACAATATATTATATTAGGATTTGGGTAGGTATATATACTTAATAAGTTAATACACGTACATAAACTACATTATATAAGTTTATACATAATTTATTTATCCAGCCAAATTCACACTGAATACTCTGTCTGTAGATGCTATCAAGAATCGATGGCCTTTTTTGGGAAATTCAAAAATTATTTTTTTCCGGTTCCCTACAAACACAAGCCCAGCCCCGATAGTTATTACAATGGAACGTCAAAATTTTCTTTTTCAATTTTTATTTATGTGATGTTGACATTGATCACTTAGCTCCTCCAGTATGAATTTGGCTGTATAATTAAATGTCACCTTGTATCGATCAACTATCCTTAATATCCTACGTTGCGGCTATCATTTCCAATGGTAGGTAATTTATCATGGTGTTGACTACAAAAAAAAAGCTAACATGCTAGTAAAATTAATTCTCTTAAAAACAAGATTAAATGGGAGAAAGTAATCACACTGATATTATAAATGCGAAAGTTTGTGTGTGTGTATGTTTGTTTGTTACTCTTTCACGCTGAAACGGCTGAACGGATTTGGATGAAATTTAGAATGGTTATAGCTTATACCCTAACTTAACACATAGGCTACTTTTTATCCCGGAAAAAAGCATGTCATTATACCGAATAACACGCGGGTGGAGCCGCGGGCAATAGCCATAAAGCCGGAGTCTTGTAATTGGTGTCATAAACTAATACTAAGTAAGTTATGTTTTAGTATCAAAGTTAAATATTTTAGTATCTATCAAGAATTAAAATCTCATTGCAGACAACTTGTCTCTGTCAGGCGAATCCCTTTCGTAGTAAAATAGATAATTGAATAATTTTGACGGCAGAATAAAACATATCCTAGCTCAGGAAACTGTGTTGAAATGGAAAATAAGGAATGTTTTCTTGTAACGAAATCGTGGTGCCTTAAATACAAGACACAGCTAAAAAAAGTACATTTAAATTATGTACTATGTACGTTTTTGACCGGACAAGAATCCATACGCTTCTAAAAGTGTTTATTGGTTTGTTTGAGAATCTGAATGGTTCAAGATTAATTTCGTACCCAAGAGACTAGACTAGATTCTCCCTCTCTCTCTTTCTCTCATACTGGAGTGAGTTTTCTACAATCCTCTAATAGAGGGACAGGTGTTCAATACGTGCCATAATATAATTTTAGTTACTCGGAAATTGTTTGGAACCTTTATTTTATTCGATAGCGGTAATAGTTTTACCGTTTTCTTATATTCGTTTATCGTGAAAATGAAAAGAAACCCTATGTTCTTCAGGACCCAGTGAAACGCACGCTACTGTCCTGAAGAACATAGGCGTAACTAGGCAGGGCACGCCTGGCATAGGCCCCCCTAGTGTATCGTCTGCCCCCCCCCCCCCCCCCCACATTGATGTAAAAGATGTTTTATCCAGTTTAAGGCGATATTTGTATTGTTTTTGGTTTGTGTGTGATCTCGTTGTATGGAGAGATCTTTATTACGTTTACATAAACGAGAATATATACTTATTGATGGTTTCGTAAGTTGTAGCCGGGGCCGGGCCTCCCTTAGCCAATGGTGAAGAACACATTCAAGGCGCTAAAATGGTAGCGGCTGACTTTGGCGCCCTCTAATCAGTAAACCTAAATTTTTATTATTCGTTGTTTTACTTTGAAGTAAGTACCACAAACTTGAATATATTACCCACAGACATATACTTATTACTAATTAGCAGACCAAACATAAGGATACTAGCGTGGCAAGTTTCCGTACAAAAATTAAGCTACATTTAGGCTTCATGGTACGAAGAAACGTATAAAAATGGGTTGCTCTGACTGGCTTATGTTTGGAACATATTTGTTAATTCCTAAACTAATCTCTATCCTTATCTAATCTCTTTTGTTTGGAAACAAGCAATATGAAGTTCACTGAGTTAAAATGGCCACGCGTCGCCGTCGACTCTATGCGTTTATTATTAATGTTAGGTCTGCTACTATATAAACGTCTGTCGTATTACCATCTCTAAGATGTAGCTGAAACAAATAACAGTTTACAGCTTTTATTGACCAATTGTTCTAAGCTAAATATAAGACAGCACAAACATGGCTAATTCTATGATATAATGTGAGGATTCCGGAAATTTCTAACCACCCATTGACCTACCACAACCCAACACCTCGTACTAAAACATAACTTCCTCCTATCAGGACCTCAATATTGGTCAATCATGCTATCAGAAGTATCTGCTTTTCATCACACCACGTCCGTTCATCTGCCAGGATGTGCTCACACTCTTTGTACCTTGCGTTAGAGTTGGTAATGCAATGACTGGGGAGTGTGGTTAAGCTGTTGTGTTTGTAGTGTTAATGTACTGTGGGCGAGTGGCCGCCCGCCCAGCACCAGATGCGCCACCCACGCTTCCGCCCTTGTGCAGCTGACCGTTGTACACTACGTTATCAGGGACGGAGTTGGGTGGGGTCGCACTCAGGGGCCCCACTCTTACTACAGAAATATAGAACGCTTAAAGGCTAAGATGTACAACCAGTGCTTCCTTCCTGTGATGACGTATGGCGCTGAGATGTGCTCTCTTACAAAGGACCTGATCCACCAATTTAAGGGCTATATATGCTTGGGGTATCTCTGATGGATAGAATCCGAAACGAGGAGATCCGTCGGAGATCGAAGGTAACCGACATAGCTTGCAGAATCAGTAAGTTGAAGTGACAGTGGTGGGCAGGCCATATTTGTCGCCGACATGATGGCTTTTGTTGTCTGCAGGTCAAAGTTGCATGATAGATCTTTGCTTGTTAGCTTTTCATTTATGTTTTTATTGCATGTGTAAAATATTTGTACGCCCTGCTGGGCAGAGCTGAGAGGAGACATAATATTGTTATTTACACCTACTTTTATACCCTTGGTTCACAAATAAATAACCTTGAATCTTGAATCTTGGGGCCGAAAGGCTTTAGAATGGAGACCACGTTCAGCAAAGCGTAGTGTAGGCCGACCTCGTGCCCGCTGGACCGACGACCTGAAGGACGTTTTTGGGTGGCGGCTGGATGAGGAGGACGGAAGACCGACATGAGTGGCAAAAATTGGGAAAGGCTTATGTCCAGCAATGGACGAATACGGGCTGATGGATGGATGGATAGAATGCTTAGATAAAACAGAAGGAAGATACAGTACCCTGCTTCTCGCGCAGGGCACTGTAAATATAGGCTCAATGGGCCTGTTTTGTGTAGCCTGTCTCGCTCTCGCCACTGTCGAAGGTTGTCGCTCTATCTCTGTCGTTCGGTGGCGCTTGTTTAAAAAAGAGGTTAGTTTTTCAGTTGACGATATAAGAACGTACCGTATCTACCTTTTGTTATATCAATAATAGAATGCAAAAAGTACTAGTACTTTAATTACTTGTAAGTAATTTTTTGAAAAACCTACTGTAGTGTAAAATTGACTGATACTACTTACTATAACCATGACGAGTCCTTGGCGACATGGTTTTAAAATGGTGAACCCTTTTAAAAACCTTGACATCATTATTTGGTACACATTTTTGAGTTTAATTTAATTGAAATAACTGCCCAATCTCAGATCGAGATTTAAAAATAATTTTAAAATGTAATTTCTTATATTTATTAATTTTAGGTTTATATTTGATTAAAATGATTATGATTATGGTTTGCTAGCTATCAGTGAAAATGTTGTTTTTGATTAGTGCATGTACAGGGCCAGACTAAAAACCAGCGCTATGTTGCTAGAGAATTTATCAGTCAGTTGAATCTCGGTCTATCTGTCCAGGGTGCAGATGTTTTAATGAAATAGGTTATTATATTAGTATTGTAATGAGGCCAAAGCGAAAATTTTTAGATGTTTTGTCTGTCTGTCTGTACGTATGTTCCGTTGTAACATGAGAATATTGATTGGTGTCATGAGAATATTGATTCTAGCCATAATACTACTGTTCGTTAATTTTCTAACTGATTTGTGTTTTTCAAATCGTTTGTTTTTATGTGGACTAATATTTTCATTTTGTTTTTTTTTGTTATTATTTTGACATTTATTTTTATTGACATGAACATTTTATAACTTAAACTTAGCATTTATTAGTTGATAATCTGACCATAAAAAAAAGATAAACTATATGAGACAGGTGGATGATGTTTTGCTTAGTATTTTAACTTACTACCTCATTAGACAGGTAGACTAAGATGTATTTTTTTCCCCTCTTGACACAATTTCCTTCTGTCTTTTATATTTTTATCCTTTAGTTATTAAAGTTTAATACATTATTTTGTATAATTTTGTGTAAGTTAAAAAGACTGTAATAGTATTAAGCCATATTGAAAAAAAAAATACTGATAAAAAAAGACATGATCTTGCTAAGTTTCTTGCCTTCTTCTTAGCAAGATTAATCGAATGGCCGGATTTAGGCATTAAATCTATTTATAGTTTATTTATCTATTAACTTATTTATTCATTGTATTATGTATGTATATACAATATTTTAATTTTTTACTGAAGTTAGTATATATTTGGTTAGGCATTATATTTATTTAGGGTCTATTCAGTTTATTTATCAACTTATTTATTAATTTCATTATGTATATTAATATTATTATTCCAATAAGTCTTTATTTTATGCATGTGTATAACTTTAGTGGCCCAACTTAAATAAAGTTTTTTCTTTATATATATTTCCCGTAAGTATCCTATTTGTTTAATTATAAAATATTATTTTTATACAGATTAGATTTGACATGTAAAACGTATACTTTATGTATCTATTTTACAAATAAACATTTTGAATCTTTGAATCTAACTCGAGAACCACTCAACGGATTTAGATGCGGTTCTCTTTATTATCATAGTAGTAACCCTGGTCAACACATAAGCTATAAGAGGTGTTCATATAGTAACGCCCCGGCCGAAAACGGGGCAGAGATTGAATAAACGCGGGCGGAGCCGCGGGCAAAGGCTAGTGGAACATAACAATTGTACCTTCTGATTTTCTGTATGGCTTGGTCAAGCCTCCAACAAGTAAAATCAATTGTAACAATATTTTACTCTAGGCAAACAACGTTTTGTATCATCCCGAAATCGCCACGTAAATCAAAACAAATGTAAATGTAATGCATGAACGTCTAAATCCAGACAGAAAGACAAACAAAACCGCTAAGTTTCCCCATTCTCAATGGAATTCTATCCTCCATTACGCAGGTACAGCCTTTCCACCACAGATATCCCCTGGCTAAAAGCATTCTCATTCATACTCCGATATGAATAAAGACGTTCACAGCTGGCCTTATTCGGTGACGCTCAGTCTAACGTGAAGTGTGACGTCACACAGACGCTGTGCAGGAAACATGGCCGAGGCACGTGCTCGCCATCTGGCACTCTGACCACATAACATCTGGCACTCTGATACGTACCGGATGTTAACTACATAGCAGTTTTGTTTTCAGAAGTGGAAATTCTGCGTCAAATTGTTTTCCGGCGCGGCGCGGCAAAAATAATACTGTTTCTTGGGTCTCCGAAATATGTAATAAGATTAGTAATTGTTACATAATGTATTCTAATAGTAGATTGTTATACAAGGGAGGTAAGCGATCAATTGTAGCTGAGATATTTAGACGCACGAGCGAGCGAAGCGAGCGAGGGTGCATATAGTTCGAGGGTGCAATTGATCACTTACTCCCGTGTGTAACACTCTGCTTTTCATCACGGATGCTAGGAAATAAAAGAAACTTACAAAATTATAACATGATGATTAACTGCACCTGTTCTTGTTCCACAGTAATTATATTTATGCAACCGTTTTCGGTTTTACACCATTATCAAGGGTCTATCTAATAGGTTGAGGAAAAAGTTTCTTCGCATTTTATATGAAAATTCAAAACATTTTTTAATAAAGTTTATTTACATTTAACTAAAGTATGTAGGTGACATTTTGTTCGATAACTTTCTGCTATCTTGTAGGTAGGAACATGATCCCATTGCTATAGAAATTCTGGGGCTTCTGATCAAAAAACCGCGACAAGTGGTTTTGGCAGTCCTCTCGTGATGTTAACCTGACACTGCCTAAAGAATTCTGAAGAGACCGAAACAAGTAGAAATCTGAAGGTGCAAGGTCAGGACTAGACGGCGGATGCATTAATACGTCCCAGCCAAACTCTCTTAATTTTTGCTGAGTAGCTAAAGATGTGTGAGGTTATCATGACGAAAAACCACACCCCTTCTGTTGACTAATTCCGGCCGCTTTCTCTCAACTTCTTGCTTTAATCTCATCAGTTGTTCGCAGTAGGGTTCAGAATCGATGGTCCTGCCTGGCGGTAACAGCTCATAATGAATAATGCCCTTCCAATCCCACCATACACACAGCATTACCTTGTTGCGAGATAACCCGGGTTTCGCTAGAGTCTGTGAAGCCTGACCAGCCTTTGACCACGACCTTTTTCGCACGTTCTTGTCGTACGTGATCCACTTTTCATCCCCAGTTATCAGGTTTAATAATAACTAATAGCACATTTTGCAGGATATAAAAATTATTTCGACGTGCTATCAATGAAATATGTCGTTAATCAATTATGAAATTATGTTTGCAACAACGTTTTCAACAAGATAATTTTACTGCCGCCATTTTATTTTCATGTGACTTTTTCTTTTTATTTTGTAATCGCGTCTTACTGGTCAGTGTGATTGTTTTAAAAATAAAACTAATTTAGTTGCTGTGTTAAGTCATAAAACGTCTTTTTAAGATTTTATTTAGCATCCATCCATCCATCAGCCTGTTTCGTCCACTGCTGGACATAGGCCTTTCCAGGATTTCACAACTCTTATTTCCTGGAAGAAATGCCCATAGTCACACACGCTGGGCAGGCGGGTTGGTGAGCGCGGTGCCGAAACCCTTGCACCAGTGACGCCGCTGCCCCTCACCAGTCCGTTTTATATATATTTATATAATTTTATACAATTGGGGATGGATATACCGCCATCCATCGGTCCCAGGCAATGGTGGGCCGCCTGGTTTTGCCTGAGAGCTGTTCTCTTACTCTCCCCCGAATAACTTCGGGAGGATTTGCGAGTAAGATGGTGGTACCTCCACAGTCGAGCCCGCTATCAGCTCTATTTATTTATTTATTTATTTCATGGAAAAGACACAGAAATAAACTATACATAGAAACATTAAAGTATAAACAAATGGTTAGTTTAATTTACTTCCTCTACGCTTTCCTCAAATACGTTATTTTTGTAGGGAGTAATTCGGTGACATTTCTAAACCATTCTCTGATAATGTTAAAAAAATAAAAATAATGTTGTTTACAAAGCAATGGAATTAAATTAAATTAAAAACTAAGATAAGCGTTCATACACACGGTTACACACATTCATGCAATCTCACATATTACCATCCATACACACACACACATGCCTTTTAATTTGATATTATATTTGTGTAGTTACACAATTTCTTACAATTTCTCGTTTTTGGTGTCTAAAATTTGCCTAACTTCCTTTTTAAATTTGATTTTACTATTATTAAATATGTCTATGCTAAGGAGTTTTTTATTGTAGGAGCTGCAGATTCTTCGTAGGGGGGCTCGACAGCCTGCGTTACTCTGTGAAGTAGGTACTGAGAATAAAGTCTTAGATCGTGTAGAGTGGGTTGGCGCTTTAAAGTTAATTTGCTCAAGAAGAGTAGGGCAGTCATATTCATTGTTCAATATATTGTAAAGGGTCTTTGCGTCTAATAGGAGCCTTCTGTCACAAAGTCTTTGTAGGTTATAGAGTTTAAGCAGGTCGGCATAGTGTCCTCGGGATCGAGTCAGTCTAAAATGGAGGGCTTTAACAAATTTCTTTTGGATCATCTCCACCCTTTCGGAATAAACTGCGTAGTATGGATTCCATATTATAGATGCATAGTCAAGTACTGAGCGTATTAATGATTGATAGAGAGATAAGTATGTTGATGCTTTCTTAAAAGGTTTGGTGATTCTCAGGACAAATCCCAGCATTTGATAGGCTTTAGTGTACATTTTATCTATGTGCTTGTCAAATATTAACTTTTCGTCAAAAGTCATGCCAAGATCGCGAATGTCATTTACTTTAGTTAAGTCTTCGCCACCGATGTTATAGGTATGTTCTATTTTGTTAAGGTTTCTAGTAAACGATATTTGTTTGCACTTGTCATACGCGAGCTGCAATTTGTTCCTTGTACAAAATTCCTTAAATCTATTCAAATCCTCCTGAATGAGTATACAATCTTGTTGCGATTTGACTTTCTTGTAGATTTTTAAATCATCAGCGAACATAAGAATGTTAGAGTTCTGAAAGCATTGCTCTATTTCGTTGATAAACAAAAGATATTGGAGAGGTCCTAGAATAGAACCCTGGACGACTCCAGACGAGACTATACTTTTACTTGATGAATACCCGTTAATAGTGATAATTTGATACCGGTTTCTGATGTAAGAGGCAAACCATTTAAGAAGGTTGCCCTTGATTCCATTATAAGCAAGTTTTTTCAGTAGTAGAGCATGATCGACCTTGTCAAAAGCTTTGCGAAAGTCCGTATAGATTGCATGGACTTCTGTTCTTTTATCTAATGCTTCAAATAGATATTCTGAATATGATAGCAAGTTAGTTATAACGGATTTCTTCTTCATAAAACCATGTTGGTTTTGACTTATTTGGGACTGGACTATGGGATACAATGCATTATGTACAAGTGATTCGAATATTTTCGGTAATGTTGAGAGATTTGATATGGGTCTGTAATTAGGGATTTTGGCTCTAGGGCCAGATTTGTGGATAGGGGTTACATTGGCAAGTTTCCATCTATCTGGAAACGTTCCTTCTTCTAAACATTTGTTGAATATTATAAAAAGGGGATGGCTGATTTCTTTACATATATTCTTAAGGAATAGAGCACTTATTTTGTCAGGACCGGGACCCTTTGTTATGTCTAGATGTTTTAATGCTTCTTCTATTTTATATTTTGCTATGTGTAAAGAGACTATATTTTCGGCTAGTTCGTTAGTAGGAAGGTTGTCAAGATGGAGACTATCGATGGTAGTCGATGGTTCAAAAACGGATGAGAAAAAAGTGCTGAACATTTCTGCAATTTCATGGGGATTTTTAGATGTTTGATCACCAAGTGTCATAGTGTTAGGGTAGCCAGAGTCATTTTTCTTTAATGATGACACATATTGCCAAAAATGTTTAACATTTTTGGGAATGGCAGCTTCTGTATCAGAGATATAGTTATCTAGACATTTTGCCAGGAGTAGTTTGCAACGGGCTCGGAGCAATGAAAACTCCGTATAATCAGAAAGTGATTGATATGTTTTCCATCTGTGCCAAAGTTTTTTCTTACGGTTTAGCGTATTTTTGAGTGCAGGGGAAAACCAAGCTGGATGTTTTGCAGATTTGGATTTTTTAAGGGGTACTTCTTGATCTATGATTTCGTAAATTATGTCATAAAATGTGTCTAACGAGTCGGACGCCTTTGACCATTTTAGCTTAGTGTCCCAGTCTATATTTAAGATTTTAGTGCGAATAATGTCGTAGTCAGCCTTATTGAATTTGTATTTTAAGACGTTTTTGAAATTAATATTTTTTTGTACCGAGTGTTCCAGGTTAAACTCAATACTAGGGTGATGTGATATCGAGATATGTCAACTTGGGATCGGACACAAATACATGGGGTATTACTAAGAACTAAGTCAAGCACACGTTGATTTTTGTTAAAACAGTTAACTCTACCACCTCTTATTTAGCATATTTACATACATATATATGCAAGTCACATTTTTCCATAATAATATACAGGCTGTAATCATGACATGCTCATTAAATTAAATGATCATCCTGAACCACTTTCATAGAAAAACGTTTGAAAAAACTCGAAATAAAAATTTACTTCCCCATACTAATTTTTAATACCTTTATCAAAAGTTTTTCTATGGAAGTGGTATAGGATGATCAGTAGAGCATGTGGTTTAATGATTACACTCTGTATAAATAAAATACAGAATAACAAAATAAAAAGGACCTAGGCAGAACAGATATCTTCCATTGTCATTTGGCGAGACGAGTGATTGACTACATAGTTAAAGACTGTAAGGCACACTCGTTTGATTTTCAAATTTACCTCCCGCATTTCGAGTTATAAATTACTTACTTTCAGAGCATTAGTGATGAAAAAATAATTTCCCGCACGTGTACAGTTGTATTGAAAAATTTATTTATATTACTTCTCTGTCATCTTTTGTACCACTGTCACCGTTACGTGTAGAAAGTACCGATATGGTACATTGATACTCCATGATCTCATCATCCATCCATCCATCAGCCCGTGTTGGCCTCTTGTCGGTCCTCTGTCCTCCGCATCCAGACGCCACCCTCAACGTCCTTCAGGTCGTCGATCCAACGGACACGAGGCTGGCCTACGCTACGCTTTGCTGTACGTGGCCTCCATTCTAACGCCTTTTCCGTCCCAACGGCCATCATGTCGGCGACAAATATGCTGATTCTGCAGGCTATATCGGTCACTTTCGATCTCCGACGGATCTCCTCGTTTCGGATTCTATCCATCAGAGATACCCCAGGCATAGCCCGCTCCATAGTTCGCTATATTGAATTACACAATACACAAAAATAACTCGTGTCAGGTTTGCTATACGCTATCACAACTAGCCGGTTCTCAAAAAGAGTCCGGCTATCATTACTTTTTATCAAACACCAACTCTTTTGAAGCACATTTTGACATTTAGAAATGTGGAGGCGGTATTGAGAAGATCTTAATCAACAGAATCGGTCCCCACGGGGGTGGTGCTCCCCTCGCTCCGCCCCCCTCACAGCTGCACAGGTGCCGGCCAGGTGTTCGTGACGTAGATCAATTTCAGGAGTTGCCTTTACGTTGATGGATGCCGGTTTATTAGTTCTGGAACTTTTAATGCGGGAAAAATAGGAGTTTAAAGTTTCATTCGTCGACTGGAATTTTATTAAATTATATTCCGTTTGTGGAATTATCAAAAATAAGTAATTTTGTTGAAATCCGTCGTTTGGAATACTCAAAATATTAGAGTGCATTACAAACTAGAAAAAACCGGACAAGTGCGAGTCGGACTCGCCCACCGAGGGTTCCGTTAAAGTCTATATTTTAGATTTATGATTTAATACAAATGTATAGTTTTCAAATTTTTCCCTGTACTTGTAGTATAAGACGGAATTGCTTGCCAAATTTCATAGTTCTAGGTCAACGGAAAATACGCTATAAATTTTGATTCGCTTGAGAGTGTCGAAATATACGTTTTTTGCGGCATAAACGGCCGTATCTTTTTTTAAAAGTTAGTTTTTTTCACAGCTTCAAGGGACTGTAGATCTGAGTATATGGTTTTAATTTCAACTCGATATCTCCACGCGTTCCCGAGATAAAGGGTCTTGACAGACAGACAGACGGACAGACGGACAGATAGTCGAGCAACAAAGTGATAGTATAAGGGCTCCGTGTTCTCCTCTTGGGGTACGGAACCCTAAAAAACAAGAAATAAATTTAAAGACAAAAAATTGCTCGGTAATTTTTTTTAAATTCGTGTCTTTTTAATTTGTTTCTAATTGATCTTTTCTAGTTTATAATGCACTCTTATAATAATATAAAAACCTACGGTACCGCGAATTTTTTTTGTTCTTAAATTCGTTTCAAAGTTGTGTCAAAAAGTAAATTGTTGCTTGTAGTAATTATTTGTTTCAATACTTCCTAATTGACGATTAGGCGCTCAAGGAATATAGCTCAAAGTTGTTATTTATACTATGGTATAGTAAACTCAGGTTATTTTTAAACTCACAGACAATGTTTTGCTTAGGGGCCACCCACACAGAAGGCGGTCTGCATTCTGCGTGCGTGCGTTGACCGTCGCGTGTCTGTGTGTGTAAAGATCTAGTCATAGCATACATTACGCGGAACGCAGGACGCAGAACACAGGACGCAGAACGCGGCTCTGTATAGTCAGCCGCTAAAACATTAGATTTTATTATTCTTCGGCCATCTAATTTTGCAGTTTTCTTTCTTACATTTTTTTTAGATAATGATAAGTTTAAATTTTTTATTCAAATCATTAATTTATATAAATGGTATGGAACCCTCAGTGCAGGACTCTTACTCGCACTTGACCGGTTTTAGTAAACCAGTGAATCGTTGGTTCCAGATGGAGGCCAAAGTGAAGGAGGAGGTTCCGGACAAGGAATACACCCAGCCGACCACCACCGAGAGACGGAAATGTAAGCTCCTTACTCATTTTATAGGTGTGTCGCTATCGTAGCAGCTGTCTGACTACAAGAGACTAGGCGACCGGCGTGACATTCGATGATATCTTCATAAAAACTTGTACCTACACCATAGACTAAATATCAAATCAAATCAATCAAATCAAAATATTTATTTTTGCAAAATAGATACATTAAGTATACTTTCTACAAGTCAAAGTTAATTTACACAATATAATATGTCTTTAGAATATAAAAAAATATATATATATAATAATACGGGAAATAAAATATACACCTGCATTAATAAATGATAGTCGTAAGTTAAATAAATAAAAAATAAATAAAATAGGGGAATCTAGGAATAAAAATATTATATATACATAATACAATGAAGAAATAATAAAAACGGGAAATACATACAAAAAATATTAAGGGTGGGCTACTAAAATGTAATAAAGTTATACACTTGCATAAAATATAGAAATATAGGAATAAAAATATTGTATATACATAATACTTGTATTAATTAGTCTATGCCTACACTAATAACATTTTAAGACGACTCTATTCGCCCGAACTCCCAACTAGCGCTGTTCGCTGATCATATCCTTATTTATAGGTACTTGCTTATTATTTTTTCTTTTTCAACATACCCCATACAATATCCATGACGTGAAACTAAAACATTTATCAAAATCAAATACATACAAAAGTTACAAGCGTATAAAAGTCCTGGATTTTAAACACATTTTGATTAATGTTTATGTACCGTAATGTCCTAGGATACAACAAATCAAATAATTTTAGTTTCACAACATAGTATATTTTATACTATTCAAAAATATTTTGGTTTCATTTCGATTTTTGTGATATTTCTCTTGAAATCATAAGAACCACCAAAACTATTCTAGAGTCTTTTCAAAACATGAATTAAATGCGTTAGGTTGCCTCTCACACCGTGTTCGGTTAGTTCCGTACGAGCTCGGGAAATGAACGTTCGGGCCAACCAATAACAGTCAGTCAGTGCTCTATGTGCTTGAATGTAGAATTAAATAGCAAGCATAGCGACCCCGTGCGTGATTGACTTTACGCCGCCGACTACAGGCTTCTTAAGGGCCCATAATTCCTCAATTCACAGTCCTGCTTTAACGCTTCTGCTTTTTAACTGTCTATCCTACTCTAATCAGATGCCGCGCACGCAAAAAAATCAGTTATTTTGAAATCGCGGCTACACTAATGGATTTTTCATTTTTATGGATCATAATACTATCGGTTTATTGTACGGTTTGGAGGTAACTTTGTATTTTTTTTCTATCGAGAAAATTTAAAGGGATCAAGTTTTCACCATTGCGCTGACATAGCATTAGTCCTCAACTTTATCACATATCAATTTCTGAGTGATTGTTGCAGTATTTGTTGGTATAAAACAGGATCATGCGAAGCGAAGTCAGGTATTATACACCTTTAATATCTCCAACTGGTTCAGCCTTACGGCAATACGAGAAAATAATACAGCACGCACAAGCAAGACTCAGGCACAGGATAACTAAAGTAAGCAGTATTTTGTCTCGGCGGTGTCTTTGAAGTAATCACCTACGGTTGCTCGGTACATGCACTAGGGTTGTCTTTCTTGGGTTAAGTATTTGATTATGCTATATTAAATTGTCGTATTATTCTTTATTTAACAATATAATAACAGAATCGATAAATACGTTAATAAATGCGCGGGAGCCTTTGACACTGTCTGCGTCCGTTAGTAAGGGGCTGTATATTTATTACGTAAGACAATTTTAACCACTTTCTGACCCCCCTCTTCCCCTACGTAAGAAAAAATAAGACTTGGATGAACCTCCCCCCCCCTCCCCCTTCAATTACGTAAGATTGCAAAGAAAAAGTAGCAAGAATATAAAACGCGTTGGTGTTATAAAAAAGTATTTTTTGCTTACTTTTGTGATATTACGTAAGAACACCCTTCCTTCCACCCCCATGTAAGAAAAAATAAGACTTGTTTTGGCCCCCTCCCTCTCCAAATCCTCTTAAGGCGACGCCACGAAATTTTGGCGATAAGGATCTCCATTTTTCTCAGCAATAAAAAAACATATGTAATTAACAATTTATATACCAGCATTTCATTGACATCATTTTGCCCGAAGATTTAGTTGATTGATTAATTTTCATAGCAGAGGAAAAAATATTTAGAAAACCTCTTTTAAAACAGAGATTTCTATTTTACTGACAAACGGGAGCGAATGAAGCCTCTAAGTTTTTTATTTAAATTAACCTACAAATACACTTCAATATGGCCGATTGGATTAATTAAATTACTTACTGTTTTGCCGCATACGACCTTACAGCATAAGCTAGTTCGTGAGCGAAGATTTGTATGGAGTAAGTCCCCCTCACTCCACTCCCCTAAGGCGCCGATTTGAAATTAAAAGTTTATCGATGCCTCGCCTTAAGTAATAAATGAACAGCCCCTAACCGCAGTTCACCGAGATTTGGAAGCGCGTCGTTTCGGCTGTTTCTACGAAGACGTAATACTGCTTACTCTAATTATACTGTGTCTAAGGGCAATTGTCGATATCCATGCGCGGCGATAGTTCATATCAAAATGAGTTTTTCAGAATTTATATGCCTAATGTTTGAACAGAAAGGGATTATATCTGATCTGCGACGCTAAGGAACCGTTGTTGGGACGAATGGATCTTAGCCAAACGAACACCACTGACACCTCTTTGGAGATACATGTCGTGACTACAAAAAGTAGTAAGAATGAGATAAAATGACTATTGATAACTGAATAATTTATTTTTCTACATAGTCTCCGATTCTCTTTACACACCGAGTCAATTACGTAAGGCTGGCGCTTAACCAAGACTTTCCCTTTAAAAAAAAGTTTTGTCTAGGTCCTGCAAAAAGCTCTCCACGGCATCATTCACCTCGTCGTGTCGGTGCGTTAGGGTTCACGCATTTTCGTTTGGAACTCAATTATTTCCTAAACTAAGGGTGTCCGCGGGTATGATTCTTGGGAAAAGTGGTTCAGTAGGGTCAGTAGAATATGTGGTTTCATTTAATGGTCGCAGTCTATTTACACCCGGTACAAGGTCCGGCATTTGGGGATGGATGTCATACAAGCTCTTCTACTCCGGGTATTTTTTACTTTGCCCTTCTGTAGTATGTCATAATAAATAAATGATTATTTCCGGTTGGGTGAAAAAAAAAAAAAACAAGAACAAGGGCAAAATAAAATTTATCGAAAGTTTTAACTCCTTGTGCGGTTTGATTAGAAGATACCAGTACAATTTATGTCCGGTATATTCGTCCTCGGCTCCTGGTCTGCTGGGACGTCGGCATGTAGTGTGGGAGCTTTGACAACTGTTGCATCGTAATCTGGGAATATCGTGAACAGGCACGGCGGAGGGCTCACGGTTGCCATGGCTACACGGTTATTTATCTTCCAGTTTTGTAAGAGGAAGCTTTATAGGACGACACCTCTGTCACCGCCTCAGATATTCATTCATGTCGTTACGATGTACGAAAATAAATTTGGCCATGTGCGAGTCGCACTCGCACAAAAAGATTTCCGTAACACCACACAACACAATACACGTATGAAACCCTAAGAACATGCATATCATTAAGCGACAAAACAAGGCGATAAAATGGTACCACCCGACGAACAATTTAGCACCCTCTGAGTACGGAACCCTAATTTTATAATTTGTTGTTATTGTTTAGATTATGTAAAATAATGTGTGCAAATTAGAAACTTGTGTGTATTACCGTCTTTAAGATAGAGCTCAAACAAATAATAATAATAAATAATGTAATTTTTTCGAGGTTTATTGTATTTTTTTTCAAGTTGTATTATTTGGCCCTAGTAACATGTATTGTGTGAAAATTTCAACTTTGACCTTATGCGACCCCTGTGACAGACAGACGGACAGACAGACCGCGAAGGCTTAGTAATTGGGTCCCGTTTGGCACTTTTCGGGCACGGAACCCAAAAAACAGGTACAGCCTTGATCAATATATAAGGTGACTTTAACTTATGCAGCCAAATTTTTACTGAAAACTCGGTAAGTGCTCAGTAACAAGGTTCGATAACCCTTTTTGTGAAGTTCGTAAATTATTCTTTTCGTGTTCCTTACAAACGCAAGCCCAGCCCGGAGTCAATTACTATGGGACGTCAAGATTTTATTTTGCGAAATAGGCAAAAAGTGTTATCGATCCGTGTTACTGATCACTTACCAAGCCTCCAGTATGAGTTTGGCTGGATAAATAAAAGTCGCCTTATATTTATAGCTTAGCGTGAGGGGTATTGATGTCTATCTTATAGGTTTTCAACGAAATACTTACGCATCAATATTATTTTTTTCATCACTAATGCTCGGAAAGTGAACCTAGAGAAGTAAGTTAATTTGAAAATTGAACGAATCTCTCTTACAGTAAAAGTAAAAATTAAAACTAGTAAGTCACTTCTCTCGCTAAATGACAATAAAAAATATCTTTCCTGTCTATTTCCTTTTTATTATGTTATTCTGTATTTTATTTATATTATTATGGAAAAATAAGACTTGCATATGCTAAATAAAATGTTTAAAAGACGTTTAAGAGTTTACACAACAATTAAATTGCACAAAAAAAAAGAAAAAGTCAGATGAAAAGAAAATGGCGGCAGTACAATTATCTTGTACAATTTTAATAACATACTTTTGAAATTTTTTTTATTTCCTCGCATTAGTGATGAAAAGTAGAGTGTTACACACGGGTGTATGTGATCAATAACACCCGAGATATTTAGGCGCACGAGCGCGCAAAGCGAGCGAGGGTGCTTATAGTTTGAGGTGCTTATATAACTTACCTCCCTTGTATAACATCCATCCATCCATCAGCCTGTTTCGTCCACTGCTGGACATAGGCCTTTCCAGGATTTCACCACTCTTGGCGGTCCTCCTGGAAGAAATGCCCATACTCACATATGCTGGGCAGGCGGGTTGGTGAGCGCAGTGCCGAAACCCTTGCACCAGTGACGCCGCTGCCCGTCACCATTCTGTTTTATATAACGCCCGGCAATTGTGGATGGATATACCGCCATCCATCGGTCCCAGGCAATGGTGGGCCGCCTGGTTTTGCCAGAGAGCTGTTCTCTTACTCTCCCCCGAATAACTTCAGGGGCGGTTTGCGAATAAGATGGTGGTACCTCCACAGTCGAGCCCGGCATCAGCTCTACCACCTAATAAATAATTGTATAACAATCACACTAATATTATGAATGTGAAAGTTTGTGTGTGTGTATGTTTGTTACTCTTTCACGCTGAAACGGCTGGACGGATTTGGATGAAATTTTGAATGGATATAGCTTATACCCTAACTCAACACATAGGCTACTTTTTATCCCGGAAAAAAGCATGTCGTTCAGCCGAATAGCACGCGGGCGGAGCCGCGGGCAAAAGCTAGTCTACTATAAATTGCTTTTAAATGTATAAAATAATTTGAGAAAAATGCTCGTACCTAACTTTTCATTAGATCAATAAATTAATTCAGAAACGCTTTTTGTATTGTAGCAAGCCTCATATCTAAACTAAAGGTACTTTGTTGTACCAAGAGAAAGCCTTCATTTTGACGAAGTCCTTACAATTATATTGAAGACTACATTATAAACGTTATTTTTGCCGACCCCATTTCAAATTAAACTATCCTGTGAGACCTACACATTATATACACTCCAAACTGGCGCTTATTGCTGCAGCAATAAGGTCCAAATTGAATTCTCAATGGAAAGCTCGCCCAGAGCAAGTTCATGGGAAGCTCACCACGTGTCGCTTTTAACGTAAACGCCATTATTCTTCGATAAATACTTATTATCATGTCTTTCATTACAACTGTCGGATGTTGGAAATTTCTAGACTACAAGTAAAATTGCCTTATGATAGTCAAATGTTACAAAAGACTGAAAAAAATATGGAAAAATGAAAGAAGACATGTCTTGCTAAGTTTCTTGCCCTTCTTCTTAGCTAGACAAATCGAACGGGCGGATGGTTAGGTATTATTTTTATTTATGGTTTATTTAGTTTATTTATCAACTTAATTGTTCATTGCATTAGGTATATCATATTTTTATTCCTATATTTCTTTATTTTATGCAGGTGTATATTTTTATTACATTTTAATATCCCAAACAATTTTTTTATAATGTATTACCCGTATTATTATATTTTTTTGTATCATATTCTATTGTTTTGTAAAGAATAATTTTTGACTTGTAAAAGTATATTTTATGTATCTATTTCACAAATAAACGTTTTTTTTGTTTTATAAAGACGAGTGCATGTTTGAAGCCTCCCCGAGAGACGCAAAAGGTACTCGTATAATCAAATTGATAGTTGCGATTGTCGGTACGGTACTAGGTGAAACTGGAAACACATCTTGAATTAAAAGGGCTTGTACTGCTGTAACTATTTTTAGGGTTCCGTACCTGAAGGGTGCCAAATAGGACCCTATTACAAAGGTTCCTCTATTTGTCTTTTCGTCCGTCTGTCACTGGGGTCTGTAGCTTCAGCTGTAAAACATAGCCATTTGAAATATTCATACAACACGTGGAACAAAAAAAAAAGATTTTTTTAAGGATATTACATATTATGTTTATTATAGGTAGCCAGTTGAAATTTTCAGAGAATACGTGTTACTATGGCCTCACAGCAAATTAAAAAAAAAAAATTCAAGGCGGTCACCTTACAAAAAAACTTCGAAAAATAAGCAATTTTTTTAATGCTATTTGTTTCAGCTTTATCTTAAAGACGATGATACACACAAGTTTCACATTTGGTCAAATTATTTTACATATTTTAAAGTAAAACTATAGTAGTTTATGCTACGAGAGCGTAAAGGAGGCAATAGATTGTACCGAGTAAGTTATTGCCCTTACGCACGAGTATCATACTACGTTTTTCAATGCATAGTGTGAGTAAGTAAATTAAATGTAATTAAATAAACAAAGAAACAATAAATACATACTCCAAATGAACTTTAGGCAGGCATTCTTTTTCTTTTTCTTTGCACGCAAGTTGCCGACTTGACGGAATTAAGCTGCTTTCAGTTTGATGTGTTCGAAGGCTGCTTTCAGTCATACATAACATGAATTCGACTTCAACAGCTTATTCTAATAATAATATAAATAATAATGTATAATAATGTAAACAACAATGGCTGCCCGATATTGTCTATTCTTTAGATACAAAGAATGTTGTTAACAAGGAAGACTGATCGATAACATTCTATTTTTCTTAAATATTGTACAGAAAATGCAAGTGGCCAGTATCATTTTGCGAACTTCAAACTTTTTGTGTTTTGGCATTATAATCAAAAAGTTCTTATTCATATTACGATTAAATGAGGTTACCTACCAAGAACTTTATTTTAACCAGATCCTCCTTGTTATCTATATAAGGAGCCAAAATTGTTACTGAAGACTCGGTAAGTGCTCAGTAACAAGATTCAATGACCCTTTTTGTGAAATTCGTTAATTATTTTTTTGGTATTCCTTACAAACGCAAGCCCCGCCCCGAGTCAAATACGATGAGACGTCAAGATTTTATTTTGCGAAATTACAAAAACTGTTATCGATCCATGATACTGATCACTTACCAAGCCTCTAATAAGAGTTTGGCTGTATAAATTAAAGTCACCTTATATATAATAAAATAAATAAAAAATTAAAAATCAGGCTCTATATGGTTGATTAAGTTTCATCAGAATTTTCAACTTGTAAAGTTACTACCTACGCAAAATGTCGTCTAAACAGTTTTCATTTTATCAGCCTACGAACGCATCAAACTGAAATACTAGTCTAGGGTATCCAACCATATCGAGCTCGATGGTGCTTGATACAGTGCTCTGTCTCACTCTTTTGTTCTACCTAAAGAGGGACGGACAGTGTATATCGAGCTGTCAAAGCTCGATATGGTCTACTATGCTATGTACCCAGCCCATTTCTGTCAAGTATATCTATGGCATATAAGATAAGACTGCAACTGTTTTCGATAAATAAAATAAATAAAACATACCTCAGACATGGCTGTATGAGCTAAGTTCCATTTGCCTTCCCACTAAGTAGGGGATCAAAACAAAAAAAGAAATTAAAGAAAATGAAAACATTAAACACTCTTGCGGTAAAGTTGACTTTGACAACGGATTAGACGCATATAAAACAGAACTTTACGAGCACTTGCATTGAAAATAATAATGAAAATTTCGGTTCCGTACTCAGGTGCTATCATTTTAGCATTTTTATTATTTTTGTCGCCTTGGATATTGGCATCTACATGTGGTGACATTTATGTATACAGTTAAAGAAGAATGCCACGCGATCGTACCAAATGGCGTCACAATCAAATAAAAGTCATAAAATTACTTAGATATTTTAAAATCCGATCAACATCTTTGATCAAAAGAGTTTACTTAAATCCAGAATTCTAGCATCGTAAAAAAAAATCGTCATTTTTATTTCCTTTGCCGCTTTACTATGATTATGATGCCAATCAATAATCGCCTCTATCAAAAGGTAATAAAGTCTTTGCAATTACCACTGTTAGTGTACAGTATTTTCGAATTGCGTATACTAATTTAAATGAGACTTGGTGATTTGGTAAGTACATTTTCGTCTCCCTAAAGTTAACTTGGTTTGCTTTTGACGCCACGACTTTGGGTTTGGTACGAGGCGCCATATATTACGCGGCATTCTCCTCAATTACTGCAGACTCAGTAAATGCTTATCAAAGTTTAGTAGCAAGCCCAACCTCGAGTCAATTACTACGGGAGGTCAATATTTCATTTTGAAAGATAACAAAAAAGTGTGAATGATCCGTGATACTGATCAGTTTCCAAGCCTTAAATATGAATTGCCATCCATCAATCTGTTTCGTCCACTGCTAGACATAGGCCTTTTCACGATTTCGCCACTCTTGGCGGTCCTCCCTAAATATGAATTTTGTTTTTGTTATTTACCATAATGGTCATGCGCATCACATTGATGCTTGTCATCTGGCGAAGCTGTGGCTTAACGTGAGCCCATTGTAAATAACTAAGACAAATATACCGGGTGAAAATTAAATGAAACCACATATTCTACCGACCCTACTGAACCACTTTTCCCAAGAATCATACTTCGCGGGTAACCGGTAAAGTGAAACCTGAAGCTGTTTGAGGTCGACGCTCTCTCTAACCTCGCCCGTATGTCGGTGCGTTAGGGTTCACGCATTTTTGTTTGGAACTCAATTATTTCCTAAACTAAGGGTGTGCGCTGGTATGACTCTTGGGAAAAGTGGTTCAGTAAGGTCGGTAGAATATGTGGTTTCATTTAATGGTAGCAGTCTATTTACACCCGGTATTAATTAATTAAAATTAATAAAAAAATATTTTTATTTTTCATTGTCTGAGCCAAAATAAATATTATGATAAACCCTTTAACATAATTAAAACGTTCACGGCTTCTTTTTCTTTCTTTTTGCTACACCGCAATATGTGCTACGGTTCCATAGTAATCGTAGACCCACTATGTCACGCTATGCTATGTCGCATTATGCGTTGAATGGACCCTCTAAAATTGGTAGCACTATCTACGCCGTAGCATGTCGTGAGTGAACTCGTAGCAATCGCTACGACTTCACGCTGCATCTCACGTTCCCGCTCTGTTAGCCCGCTACGCCGTAGTAAGCAACTAAGGGCCTACGAGTTATCAATAAGATTTTGGATGCGCCGTATTGTACACACTAAACACAAGGTGATTTTTTTGTTAGAGATAAGTAAGTGTTGCCAACAGACCACTTTCCAACGGAAATAATTTTTATTTATGCGAACTTTTTTGTCACCCTTCCACAGAAATTCTGCTGGTTCTTGAATTCTTTTTTGTCTTCTTTAATGTGATATACTATAGACCCCACATTTATTTTCATTTATTCAAGGGCGTTATATAAATATATTCACGGTATGAATTCCGAGGGGGTGTCAGAGGTGTTTGCGAATATTAATTGAACAGCGACCCCACGAAAATAGAGAATATGCATGTCGTTTAAATACATTTACTTAGTACCTTAGTACCATTTAATGATGACCATGGGAAACTATTTTATTTTATAGTTTTGTAATTATTTCCATTTAAAAAATACAACATTTTGATGAAATGAAACGCAAATGCAAAATGCGTCACCATTGGCTAACTGCCTTTTGTGACAAAGTGAGTACATTTCAGTACATTAGGTGGTAGAGCTGATGCCGAGCTCGACTGTGGAGGTACCACCATCTTACTCGCAAACCGCACCGAAGTTATTCGGGGGAGAGTAAGAGGACAGCTCTCAGGCAAAAGACCAGGCAGCCCACCATTGCCTGGGACCGACGGATGGCGGTATATCCATCCCTAATTGCCGGGCCATATATAAATCAGACTGGTGACGGGCAGCGGCGTCACTAGTGCAAGGGTTTCGGCACCGCGCTCACCAACCCGCCTGCCCAGCGTGTGTGAGTATGGGCATTTCTTCCAGGGGGACCGCCAAGAGTGGTGAACTCTGGAAAGGCCTATGTCCAGCAGTGGACGAAACAGGCTGATGGATGGATGGAGTACATTTCACTATAAAATATTAAGTTCAAAATTAACAGATGTAAAACAAAACCCTCAAATATTTTGAAACAGGTTGTTTTAATCAAAAATAATGAAAAAACCGGCCACTCGCCATACACCGCAAGCAAGAGCAGTATCATGTGACGTCACTTGATGCGCGCTAAAATGGCAGCCGTTTGAATTGTAGAAGATTATTATGAAACTTATTTTGATTTTATAACTATGAAATATGAATAGTTTAGTTGTAAATTCTTATTCATAGCCCTAATTTGATCATATATTAACGATTCTTTTTTAATATTCTTTATTGTGCTGGAAACATAGCGTCGGTCGGTTCCTTTGGCGTCCATTGTCACTATGAGTCAGCCAATCACGCACGGCTGACCGAGTGTCGTGTGAAAAACAGTACGAACGAATCATTAAGAACCTTTTGACTGTCATTTTTGGGTCCATTTTAGATTGATATTTGTTACAAACGCGTCTTTATGTTTTTTCACAAAAGTTTTTGCCCTTTACGTAACAATTTCATACAATCGCCATGAAAATCTATATTGCAATCGACAACATTTCATTTTAATAAACCATTTTTTTTAAATATTTATATTGAAAGTCTGCGTAAAAAAGAAGCTTATGTATTTTTTCATTTTGTTTTATTTGATGTTTTTCCTGCATAATTTGATGTTTTCTTATTCACTCATTCTAAAAGGACGTAAGTCGCATCTGAGTTTCATAAGTCGATGTTCATTGCCGATGGAATATTAAAAAAAAAGCTTGGCATGTTTATGGCTGCTGTCACATTCACATGGCATGACAGTTGTTTTTTTTTAAACAAAATGAACTTAAAAGCAAAGGAAATTGTTTTTAAAATCCTGTGTTTACCATATTTTTTGTTTTTTGAAAATATATCTTTACTAGTTTTTGCCCGCGGCTCCGCCCGCGTCTTATTCGGTTTAACTACATGCTTTTTTCCGGGATAAAAAGTAACCTATGTGTTAATATAAGCTATATCCATTCTAAATTTCATCCAAATCCGTCCAGCCGTTTCAGCGTGAGAGAGTAACAAACATACACACACACACATGCACAAACTTCCGCATTTATAATATTAGTAGGATTTAATAAAGATTTAATTCTAAAAAAAAATATGATGCGAAATGGTTTTTAGTTTTGCACCAATTATTAATTTGTAATGTTGTCGATTCCAAATGACTGAGAAATTTGAAATTCTGTTCACAAGTAGGTATAAAAAAACCGGCCAAGTGTGAATCGGACTCGCGCACGAAGGGTTCCGTGCCATTATCTATAAAAACGGCAAAAAAATCATGTCTGTTGTATGGGAGTGCGCGGGTCCGACTCGCCCTTGGCCAGTTTTAGTATTTGTTGTTATAGCGGCACCAAAAATACATCATCTGTGAAAATTTCAATTGTCTAACTATCACGGTTAATGAGATACAGCCTGGTGACAGACGGACGGCCAGCGGAGTCTTAGTAATAGGGTCCCGTTGGTTACCCTTTAGGTACGGAACCCTAATAAAGCAATCAAAAATAAATAAATTCTTTATTTACCAGACTTATGTCCAAATTACAAATAGGAAAAAATCTAAAATATTACCAATATTTAATTATTTTTGGTGTTATTAAAACTTTAAAATGCCCCTTGGTTACATAAAGTTGAATTAAGGTTATGTTTTCATGTCTAAACACGATCGAATACTCTAAATATTACTATTAGAGTGCATTACGAACTAGAAATGATTAATTAGAAACAAATGTAAAGACAAGAAATGGAAAAAATTGCCTCGGGCCGTGTTATCAAGACAAGCGCGCTACCATTTGCGCCACCGAGGTACTTGCCCTAGACCGTTAAATTTTTACACCATACTGTCCACCGTTTTTTGTAACTATTTGTTCTAAAGCTTGTAAGGCACATACTGAACCCTCACGAGGGCGTTATGTGATTTCACGCCTTTCGAATCCTGACCCGAGGAATTATTTCAAGTTCTTGTCTTTAAATTTGTTTCTAATTGATATTTTCTAGTTTGCAATGCACTCTAATAATAGTAATGTTTAATGAATCATAAGTGTCAAGTTTGTCGATCACGTGGAATAACTTTGTGTTTTAAACTATATGTACTGAATTCTCCGGGTACGAGTCCTACTCTCACTTGACCGGTTTCATTTAACTTCATAGGAACGTAACCGACGCATAAAACAAATAACTACCCGCGCATTACGTCCACATTACATATGTATAGGATATGGCACCATCAGCATCCCGCAGATCGCATATTGCTATCTACCCCCAATCACCAGTCACCCCAAGCGGTTTAACACACAGCTGAATCGTATCCCGTTACAATAACTACGATAATCGCTCAGCTCAAGGGTCAGGTTTGGTTGGTAGCACCTGCACTAACTCGCCCCGAAGGCTGTGTAAACTGGCTCGATGGGATCCGTGCAGGCGCATATTTGACGGTGTTTACATGAGGATGTTGCCCGAAGACCGTAAATGAGATTGTGAACGGGCTGATTTAGAGGTTTGGTGTATTCTCAATATGCATACATTGCGGGTGTAAACAAACGTTATTTAGAGTGCATTACAAACTGGAAACAGATATTTCAAGCAGCTCGTAAAGACTTATTTCATGTGCATCAAAACTGTTAGTAAAGTAGTTTTTACCGCACTAGTGCTTTATTTTAATTTATTCAGTTAAAGTTAGAAATCTTTCCCTGTGTATCATAGATAGACTTGGCGGAAATAAACTGTGTAAATAAACACTTCACATGCCTTATTACTGTCCTGCTGTAAGTGGTAGGTGGCTGTCGTCTGACGATGAAACTGAACGCAGCCTACGAACGCATCAAACTGAACGCAGTTTATTTCCGTCAAGTTGGCACATTGCGTGCAGAGAAAAATAATGCCCGCCGAAAGGTCATTTGGAGTATTTATTGTTTGTTTGTTTCTACCTATATGATTATATAAAAATAGAATTGACTTCTTGTCTTTTAGTATTTATATTATATTTATTTATTTATGTTTCTTTTATTTACTTACGCGATGCATTGAAAAATGTAGTATAGTATGATACACGTGGGTAAGGGCTATAACTTACTCGTAAAATTTTAAACCACTTGCTACGCTCGTGTTTACGGTATGTTATTATGACCTCCTAAACACACTTGTAACATTAACTACTTATTATTTGTAATTGGATACTAAGCAACTTTCTCAAAGAAAATACAACCCCAAATAAAAAAAACTCTGCTTTCTATGTCGTTTAATGTAGCTTTGTATTTGTTGGGCATATTCTACATACGCAGAGAGAATGAATAAAAGAGTGACGAAATAAATATACGAGGAGCGCGCAAGTGGAAGGTGATTCTTGACTAGGCCGCTGCTGAAGGACCTACGACTGTGCCGACCTATAAGGACCTAAAGGGAAAGTCGAAAGAAAGGGAAAGTCGAAAGAAAGGGAAAGTCGAAAAAAAGGGACATTCAAAAGAAAGGGAAAATCAAAACCACGCGGAATAGCAGATCTGAATGACTAGATTGAAGGATGTGGAAGGGCTGAAAGATGCCAAGAAAGGAGTGTACCAGGATCGCAACAGGTGGAAATCTATAGTCTCTACGTGGGAGACAAGTGTGAACATGAGTATATGTATGTATAATTTTAGTAAGGCGATAACCAAAAACATAATTTTCTATTTCCTTTATTTCTAACCGTACAATATCATCGGAATAACTTCGAAAACAAACTTTTGTTTTGTCAGGGAGGCCTGAATTGTAGATAAATAAACATCATCACGACATGAATCCCCGAGGGGGTTTAAGAGGTGCTTCCGAGTGTGAACTGTGAAATGCAAATCACCATCCACATAACCACGTTTCACAGACGATTATACATCCCAACGTTATGTGTGTTGAGCTCTATCGTCGTATTTCGGGCACAATTATGAAACAACATCTTTCCATGACCTCCTAGACTATAGAGGCAATCGATGTTCAAAAATCAATCAATTAAAGACCTTGAGGGCCACAATGCAATGTTGCCGAATGGAGTTTTTTTTTTTTGACGGACAGACAGGTGAACCGTTGCTAAATGGGATTTCATTTTTTCTTTCGTCCATACTCGTACAATCCGCACAGGGCGTGTTCAGTAATTGGTACTAGAGGATCAAAAGCCCCCTCCCCCCGCCTCCCGCCGCGCGAGGTGTCGCCTGTCACACGCAGCCACGAGTAACGAGTAGTGATGTGACAAGACTTTGCTCCGTTGTGGTCGAGCGTCCGACGTCACGGGTTCAACTATCGCGGTGCAGAATAGGTATAGCAATGCCAATCTTGGAAAACATGCTCTTAGTTTTTACCAGTTTGACCGAGACGCAATTAACTGACAAATCCTTTCATTTCAGCTGGTACAAGCGACTTGTGATCCGACATGATGTTATGCCATGTCGTACTGAGCTTATACTCTTAGCCATTAAACGTACCTGATTAGGGCAAAGTGGGCGTTGGGAAATGCAACTTTATACAAGTTTTTCAGAAAACCAGAACAGAACATACAGAACTGATAAAAATAGTTATTGTTTTCGAAGACGTAAGAAATTTTTTGACCATCTTAAAATCATGATTTGAATCTTTCACATAATCGAAAAAAAAATCCTTTAGAGATCTGTAAAATGTATTTATCACGTTTTATGTCTGTAATGTGGATGGTATCATTAGAAAACTAGATACGAATATTTTGTGTATACTTTTATATCTTTTCACTACAATACTTTTTTAAATTAATACCAAGGTTTTCTTTTTATGAATAATCAGTAAAATTATCGCTTACATTAAATTTTTATACTACGTATAACTTGTTCACTCGCGCCCGAACGTGGATAAGTTTATCTTGCACTCTCGTAGCATATTTTTCCATTGCCCACTTTGCCTTAAAAGCGTTGATGTGGTGCCCTTGCCTAGAAAGTGGGAGTGTAAAAGCAAGCGAGACGTTAATCGATCTATTCAGTGACTACTGTAAAATCTACGGAAATCGAATTACTGATACCACGCAACTGCCTGTCCTCATTTTCTCGATACGCCTTCTCATGACGTCATGCCAGTAGGCCACGAGTCGCTTGGCGGCATAGTTACGTCATACTTTAAAAAATTAGACTGTGGTTACGTCATAAGGGTGGTGACTATCCACAGACGAACTCCGCCACCAGAAAAATTGATACAATTTGTCAGTTATTGGGGCTTCAACTGTCTAGGGTGCGCTTATTTTGTGTAATCACTGGTTAGTCGAAGAGATTCTTTTCATGTACCCTAAAGCTGCAATAAACACATCGAGTTGTTTAGCCAATAAGTTTGTGTAATTGCAGCCGTATTGACCAATCATCAATTAGAAAAGAAATAAAACTGCGCATCAGGATTTAGAGCAGTAATCGACAAGATGTGAGTGCGATGTCCCATCCCTATACCCTCTTGCGAAGTGCGCGTGACACTGGCAGGTCGCTTTCCGACACACAACTTGAATTTCGACCAACTTTTACGCGGGAAATCATTTTAGTTTTCAACGGAGCATTTTCTAGATGAAATTTTAGTATTTTTCTAAATTTAAGTTAATACGTAAATCTTACATTACAATTGCGGTTTAATTATGAAGTTAAATTGGTTTTAGTAGGTTCTGTGTTTTTCCACAGATAATTTGTATAGAACAGGGGCGTAGCTATAATTTTCTCATGTGAGTAAAGACTCAAAAATGCAAAATAAAATGATAATCTGGGCTGGGATTGAGTTTGTAGAGAAGATCCAAGAAAATATTTACGAATTGCACGTCAAGGGTCATCAAATCTTGATACCGAGCACTTACCAAGTCTTCAGTAGGTATTCGGCTGCATAAATTAATGTCACCTTGTATTTTATGGCGCGAATAATCCGTAACGGGTATACAAAATCTAAATATAACGCGAATATTTCTTTTTCCTCTTATGCTAAGGGGGGGGGGGGGGTGTTCGGACCCCCCTAACCCCCCCCCCCCCCCCCTTGTATACGATTTAAATAATGATTTGGTGCATTGATCTCTCATAAACAACAAGACCATGGATAATATTTTCCTTCATGAACTAGACCCACAATATCGCTAAAAAGTGTTCGCGATGCATTTTGTCACCGCTATGGGGTGACAAATTCGAATGACGATTTCGTACAACTGACATTGCATCTTATGTTAACGACATAACGTCTTAATTTGGTTGAAGCATTTTTGCTACTATGCACGTCGCACGTTCGGACACTTTCTGACGAACTTTTCTTCTGTGTGTCTAGTTGTTTTCACAGAGCACATAAGTTGTTTTATGAGAGGTCAATGGATTTGGTGACTCAAATTGATTTAATATTTTGGTGTAAGTCACGCTGAGAACAATGTTTACCAGTCATTCGTTTTAATTTATTCAAAAAGTATCATAGTTTTTTGGAGATGTTATCCATTTTCTATACTGGGTGTAAATGGAACGGTATTTTTAAACAAAACCACATTCTCTACCAATAATGCTGAAAAACTTTATCGAAAAAAAAAATGGTTTCACATTAGAGAAAATTCTGAGAAAAGTTATTTTATTTAGTATAACTTTCCCGCGGCTCTCCCCACGTTTATCCAATCTTTGCCCTATTCTTTTGCCTTTTCAGCTTGAGCGTTACTTTATAAACACCCCTTATAGCTTATGTGTTGACCTGGGTCACTTAGTAAAAAAAACGCATCTAAATCCGTTAAACGGTTCTCGAGTTAAAACGGAACATTACATACAAACAGACAGAGGAACAAAAATTAAAAAAAAATCGTTTTGTTTCGCGAAAATATTCAATGTACAGACACGACTTTTTTACTACTTTATATTAGTATAGATATAGAAGATAGATAAAGATTATCTGAGATTATTTAGTTTCATTATTTAAACTAGGTATAATATGAAAATAATTCAAAAAGTAAGTGTATTTGCTGTCTGTACCGAGTAAGTTATCGCGGTATCCCGCTGTCGCTGCTGTCGGTACAGTAATCTGTGGCTCAGTTATCTCGCGGAGCATGCCGGACTCCCGACGCCTGTCCGTGGTCTATCAGACCCGGCTCAACGCTATCGGCCATATTTCGTGAAGCTCTGGGCGGTACATTTAGTACTACAGCCGTGCAACTTTACATAAGCGTTTTTAAGTGTTTCTTGTAAATGTGACTTTATTTCTGATACCATTTATGAAGGTTAATGACATGAGTGATAAATAGTAAGTTTGACAATTATTTAAGTTTTTTAGGGTTCCGTACTCTTCTAATTTCACCATGTCCGTCTGTCCGTCCGTCTATCAGCGGCTTAGCTCAGAGACGTAGACGAGATTCGGAATGGTTAAAATCTATGTTTCAGTTTTTGACCATTCTGTGATACTAGGAAAAATTTAGATCAGATAAAATGTTGAATATCTATCGTAACCGTAGACACGAAAAACCTCCTTCATAAATACTGATTTCGAGTCAATAGAGAAGCTTGTAAGACTAGATTGATGGATGTGGAAGAAGCGAAAGAGGTGTGCCAGGATCGTACCAGATGGAAATAAATCTGCAGTTTCTGCCTACCTCTCTGGGAGACAGGCGTTAGTATATGTATGTATCCATCCATCCATCAGCCCGTTTTATCCACTGCTGGCCTTTCCAAGATTTCCCCAGTCTCGATATAACATAAATAAATTTATTTATTGCCGCTACCTGAAATCCTTCATTTTCCAAAAGCTGATGTCACCAATTAACCCACAGATTCTTCAAGTTTCGTTCAAGAACTACCTACTAGCAAACTTTTCTAATTAGCGGGAATCGTCGCAGAATTCAGATTTTACAAATTGTGGACTTTTTTAAAACTAAGGGTTGTATTTAACGCTTCTGTAATAGCCGTAGCCAAAGTAGGATCGATTTTTGGTTATTAATATAAAAGTTACAATGTGTTCGAAGTTCAGTGTGCACATATCGTTACGACCTTCACCTCCGAAGGGGTGTCAGAGGTGTTTCCGAGTGTATATAAAATAATAATCAACCATTGTACACGTAATAATGGGCCACGCTTTTTGGGCATGCACGTTTACACGTGTTTTCCTTCACCGTTCAGCAAGTGCTAATTTAGATATCAATAAATCGGTGGGTGGTCGGGGCAGGGGTCGGGTGACCCTGTTTGCGAAGTGCGAGAAATAGATTTTGTGCCTATATACTTGTTTGAGAACAACTTGGACTCAATTAGTATGGGTCTAAGTTTTATTTTGCGTATGTCGCGTAAGGGGTCGTTGAGCCTTGATCCTGCCACTTGCCGGATCTCCGGTATGGATTTTCCTGTGTAGACGAGAGTCACCTTATTTTTTCTAGTACAATCTTCTTTTCTTTTAAAGATTAATAATTGATTTGACGTGTAGAAAGTGTACTTTATTGTACCTATTTTACAAAATAAATTAATTGAATTTGAATACAAGACATAAATTGCAAAAAACTTATCGGTAAATGCTCGGTACATGTCCGGGCAGAAATAAAACTATAGGGTATCAAGATTGAGAGTACTGCGTCCCACAGACTACGTTATCGCTGCTTTAGCTTGAGGTACTGTCAAAAGTGTAGAATCGGCTAGTCAAATATAAAGTAGCTTTACAAAGCCAAATTCATACTGGAAACTCGGTAATTGGTCAGGAACAAGGTTCAATGACCGTGTTTGCGAAAACGAAAAATTTTATTGCCCCCCTGTACTTGTTCAAAAATTTTATTTTACCTATTCCAGAGAAAGGGTATTTGCACCCTGATCCTGACCATATATCGAGTCTCCAGTATGAATTTGGCTTCATCAAAGTCACCTCATTTACTGTGAAATTGATTTATGCAGCCAAATTTGTACTGTAAGCTTGGTAAGTATTCAGAAACACGGATCGATAACGCTTTCTGCAAATTTCGCAAAGTAAAATCTTGACGTCTCATTAATTGACTCGGGGCTGGGCTTGCGTTTGAAGGGAACGCGGAAAGAGTAATTTACAGAAAAGGTCATCTAACCTTGATACTGAGCACTTACCGAGTCTCCAGCATGAATTTGGCTTTATTAAAGTCACGTTATATATCTCTGAGCGGCGTCCAGCGCGGAGCTAGTTCCCGTGACAGTATGATGAGTGTGTCCACTCGACGGAGGGTGCTCATCCAGGGTCCACGAGCCCTCGTGCTGACACCCTGCACCCCAAGTGATATATCGGGTACAGCCACGAGTTTCGTCTGGGAAATAGTCAACGATGACCCTTACAATCTCGGAATGACATTTCTTTACGAAGGTTTTCTATTTTCTTATTATAAACGGGTTTGAATTTATTACATTTATTGAAAAAAAATAACATGTTCGCATTTTTAACAGATAAAGCGTATGTTAGCAATATTATGGAATGTTGTTCTTTTATTTTCAAAACAAGTTTGTTTCACAAATAAAAAGTTATTGTTTTTAATTTCGCCGATGGTTTTCGAATTACTACAGACTTGCATAGCAAGTACGTAAGCATCGATTCGATAAATTTTACAGATGAACTCGATAAATTTTAAACGACAACTCTTATTGCTATGAAATAAGATCTACATTTCTGTTTAACGAAGTGGTGTCGAGTTGATACCCTAATTTCTGAGATAGATAAAATGTGTCATAAATATAGGTCTTACATAAACTGTCATAGTTATGTTTTGTTAAGAGTATGGCATACCCTAGGAAAAAAATAATGTTATTAACCGTCCAACACAAAGAGGCCAATCACACTAATATTATAAATGCGAAGGTTTGTGTGTGTGTGTGTGTGTATGTTTGTTACTCTTTCACGCTGAAACGGCTGAACAGATTTTGTTGAAATTTAGAATGGATATAGCTTATACCCTAACTTAATACATAATCTACTTTTTATCCCGGAAAAAAGCATTTTGTTAAACCGAATATCACGCGGGCGGAGCCGCGGGCAAAAGCTAGTGCCAAATACTTTATTAGCTTTTGATAGAGACGATTATTGGTTACCTAATTGACCTATTTCTCTAGGACGCGTAATACTAATAATTATGCGCGAAACAGCAGATCGGAGGGTTTTTAGCTAATACTGAAATATTTTGTAGAAAAAAAAATACTGTATTTAAGTAGAAAACCTTTATTTCTATTACTTATTTTATGAAGAAAAAAAATCAAGCTGATCTCTTAGCCGCGTTCTTGAAACGAACGTTTGAAAACAAAAAAAGAGGGTGGAAAACATTTTTTTTTGACTAAAGTATAAATCTTAGTACATTGTTTGTAAGTAGATCACCTAGATAAAAGATCGATAAATCATTTTTTTTTTCATTATTAAGATAGTCCTAATTTCTTCAAAAGAACCCTTGGCTTTGTTCATGTTCTAGGCTCAAGTACAGCCTTAATATCTAACAAGATGTTTAAACCTGACCGTGTTACAAACCAACATAATTTTCAAAATTACAAATTTAATAATATATAACACTAATGTAATATTTTATTTCTTTTAATACTTGTTAAGAAAAGTTTGTAAAAATTTTTAATTTTTTTCCCTAGCCCCTCTCATCTCGAGTTGTATTGCCAACGCTACCCTGAGAGCGTGTTGTGTTGCCGACACTACTCTGAGAGCGCGTTGGCCCGCGGCGACGACGCTGAATGAAATGTCAGACACAGAGGGTAGTGCGCGAATGTCGATAAAATTGTTCCTCGACAGTTTTGATTTTTATAGTGCCGCCCTTTTTTATGCACTTAAATTGAAGTATCAACAATTAGTAAATTATTATTAAATACAAGCTTTAACAGTCACGTATAATTATTGTTGACTATATGCCAACTGTTTCACCGAGACAATTTCGGCATTCTAAATACGAGTATCGTTCTTAGGACGACGACGTAGCGTATACCGACGTTGTCACACGGCCTATGCCGAAATTGTCTCGGTGAAACAGTTGACATGTAGTCAACAATAATAATACGTGAGTGTTTAAGCGTTATTTAATAATAATAACAACAACTGGGTTTACGATAAGTTGAAAAATTAACATACAGTTTTAATAATATATTTTCTGAGATTTTCATTTGTTTTCAAGTTGATAGTAATACCGAAACAGATGGTTCCTCCGGATCCAGATATATTTTTGATTTATCATTAAGACAAAACAGCACACCATAAAGACAAAACAGTTTACCATAAAGGCAGACAAAACATAACTTTCTGACGATTGTCACTTTATATTATAAGTACTTTGCAGACCAAAAGTCTTATTTAATGATAACCTGACCTGTGCTATTGATGTGAGAATTTGTAGTTTGACTTTTCAATAATCAGGATTCATTTTATTTGACAGTAATAGCACTTATTGAGAATTCCCTCCAAAATTTGTATTTTTTGCCAAAATGAGCACTTTAGGAATAAAAGTATATAACATAATTACGTTCTAAAAAGTGTGTAATATGGATTCTTTTCATAAAAAATATACAATAATCTTTTCTCTTTATTGGTTGGTGGTTTATAAAAACTTAATAAATTACATTGAGTTTGTACGAACACTCGCTTCCTTTGATTAAAAATAAATTAAAATCAAATAGCCATTTTACAAGATAGAGGTTGTTTTCATAATCGGTCTTCGTAGTTTTATTTCTACAATTCCTTTCTTTCGGTAAATTTTATAATATTAATTTAGTTATATCCATTGAGCACAATTTAATTTTTCATACTATATCGATACAATTGACTGTATCGACAAAATTCCACCCCTAGGCCCCGTGGACCAACAAGGATGTCGCGGACAGACCTCGTCCCGCGAGGGTTGTACCACAAAAACGACTCCAGGCAATTATTCTCTAATGCCTTCTTCACTACCAGTGATTTTGACAACCCATATTCATCATATGGACATGGGTTTAGTTGGTTCTTATAAGGTCATTCAATTGCTGATTCCATGAAATAAATTATGAGAGCTCTACGAGGGTTTTTGAATACGGTAAAAGCTACGGAAATTATTGGTTTAAGTCACATTTTAAAGATACATTGAAGGGATTACTTACGTTCACTGGAGGTATAAACTTATTTGAAATGTCTTGTTGTGCCGTGCTTTCTTCATGACGTTGGTGGCAAGCCATTACTGAAGCCTACCACCAAGTGAAATGATTTGTCAGTTAGTAAGGTCTTCGTCTAATAGCTCAGGATACGCTGGACGCATTTGGAGTCAGTGGGAAGGCTCTTTTCATGCACCCTTAGTGCGAAGCACGGTTCATCGAACTGACGCTAAGACGAAACGATGTTTCACCCGATGATTCCCGAAGTGGTCTAAATCGACCCCCACGGGTCGACTCTGACCAGAAAGCGGTGCATAACAGCGAAAAAAAATTGGCGTCCATGAGATATAAATGGGAGTCCACGAGAGTGGATCTTATTTAGCCAGGTCATCACCAAAATGTTGCCGTTTCCTATATGTAACTGCACCTAGCACAGATTGTAATTTAGACACTTCCATCCATCCATCCATCAGCCTGTTTCGTCCACTGCTGGCGGTCCTCCTGGAAGAAATGCCTATACTCACACACGCTGGGCAGGCGGGTTGGTGAGCGCGGTGCCGAAACCCTTGCACCAGTGACACCGCTGCCCGTCACCAGTCTGTGTTATACAAGGCCCGGCAATTGGGGATGGATACATCGCCATCCATTTGTCCCAGGCACCTGGTTGTGCATTTTTGAGAGCTGTTCTCTTACTCTCCCTCGAATAACTTCGGGCGGTTTGCGAGTAAGATGGTGGTACCTCCACAGTCGAGCCCGGCATCAGCTCTACCACCTAAATTTAGATACTTGCGTGTAATATATACATGTATTTTTTCTTTAAGGAAGATTTACAGCAAAATTATTACAATAGAATTATGCAACTAAACGCCGATAAAAATCTCTACCAGACAGATTTAACAATTTCATAAAAGAAGAGTCATGATGGCGTCAGCCATTCATTAAAATATACATTTAGCAAATTTAATTAAATTAAATATAACTTTAGGTTATGTTATACCGGGTGTAAATAGACTGCTACCATTAAATGAAACCACATATTCTACCGACCTTACTGAACCACTTTTCCCAAGAATTATACCCGCGGACACCCTTAGTTTGGGAAATAATTGAGTTTCAAACAAAAATACTTGAATCCTAACGCACCGACATACGAGCGAGTTTAGATAGAACGTCGTCCGTGAAACAGCTTCAGGTTTCGATACTATGGTATCGATACGGCATCCTTTGAGTACGGAACTCTAATTTTTATTCTTTATTCTTTTATTTCAGAATATGTACCTATAATAACAATCTCACCAAATTTTAAACAAAAATGTATTACCGTCTTTAGGATAGAGCTGAAATAAATAATCTTGAAAAAAAAATGCATTTTGTCAAGGTTTCTTGTATAGGGACCCCCTCGTTTTTTATATTTTAAAAATTTTCATTATTTGTCTTCGAAACCCTGAAAAGAAAATTTTCTGACGTGATGTGAATCCCAAGTTCGTTCGAAAAACACGCCATTTTATAGCAGGAGTCGTTCGATTAGCTTCGAACTTCAAAAAGCTTACTTCCAACTTCCAAATGACACAACGATAAAAAACCACTGAAACATACAATCAAAGGGGCGGGACAACGGAAAGTTATACACAATTGAGGCCATCGTTGATAATAAGTAGGTGTATGAAGGCGGGAGCTTTCAATAATAGATGAGTATAGGTATACTTACCTGTAGTATACATATAACTGTTCTATGTCAACACATTATCTGTGCCTGTGCTCAAATAAAACCAGCCTACTGCGTGTCGGGAGCTTTATCAAGGTTTCGTAACATCGCAACAACACGCGGAAGAAACAATTTGGCCAAGTGCGTGTCGGACTCGCGCTCAAAGAGTCCCATACCACCTCAAATACAGTTGCGGAACCTTAAAAATATTATGGTACATATAACAACAATAAAAATGCCAAAGTAACATCAAGGCTACACAGAGCGAGCTACTAAAATGGTAGCGCCCATAGATTTAGTACTATATTCCGTCTACGTACGGAATCCTTTCTTAAAATTATTTTTTGTTTTACTTTAGATTATGTCCTACAATCTGACTAATTTTAAAATTTGTAAGTAGCCAAAACCAATAACGTTTAAATAAGGCAACTTTTTTTAGGTTTCTTGTATCGGTACCACCCTTGGTTTTTTAATGTTTTTTATTACTCGCAAATCCTCCCAAAGTTATTTGGGGGAGAGTAAGAGAACAGCTCTCAGGCAAAACCAGGCGGCCCACCATTGCCTGGGACCGATGGATGGCGGTATATCCATCCCCAATTGCCGGGCCTTATGTAAAACAGACTAGTGACGGGCAGCGGCGTCACTGGTGCAAGGGTTTCGGCACCGCGCTCACCAACCCGCCTGCCCAGCGTGTGTGAGTATGGACATTTCTTTCAGGAGGACCGCCAAAAGTGGCAGTGGACGAAACAGGCTGATGGATGGATGGATGGATTTTTCGTAATGGAGGCCATAGTTACATTCTGTGAAAATTTCAACTGTCTTCCTATTACGGTTGAAGCTGTAGTAGACCTCTGTGACAGACAGACAGACAAACAGACAGAAATTCAGAAGAGGCCTAGTAAAGGTTCTCGTTTGGCAACCTTCGGGTACCTAACCCTAGAAAGGCTTATACTTACTTACATAAAAAATGCTATTTTTTAAGGATTCTTGTATGGAGACCCTCTTTGTTTTTCATAATTTTTAATTAGTTCGTTGTTCTAGAGGCCCTAGCAATACGTATAACGGCTGAACCGTTATACTATAGAACGTTATACGAATAGACCCCTATGACAGACAAACAGACAGACAGCGGAGACTTAGTAAGAGGGTCCCGTATGACACCCTTCGGGTAGGGAACCCTAAAAAGAACTAGATTCATGTAATAGTATATTGTCAGACTTCCAATGACACAACCATCCCAGTCAAGTAGAACTAAGTCACAATGGCCGGTCGCCACCCACTATCAATGATTGATGTGGAGCCTGGTGCTCACTGAACAAACACGCTGAATTATGAAACGTGGGATCGAACAGCTGACTGTGGGTAGTCGGGGAATATCACGCACCGGTAGACGAGGAATGTCTTCGTAATGCTAATGTGTCATTGCTTAACTTTATTCTGAGACCCTTCTTCTAAATGGTAACGGTTTACCTGAGCATGGAGAAGTATTTTAATTTTTTTGAAGCGATTTTACTAAACAGAAAAATTTCACAAATAAGCCGCCATCTTGAAATTAACCATTAACTATTTTGAAAAAAAAAATGTTTACCTTTTGGACCGATCAAGAATTGGGTATAACTTTTGTTTCGGGAAGTCTTACGGAACTTTATTTCGGCAGTTGACTCATACAAACTCATACTAGAGACTCAGGAAGTGGTCAGGAACAGGACCCTGTTTGTGAAATACGAAATGCCTCCATACGAGTTCAAGAACAACTTCGACTTAATTAGTACAGGAAGTAAAATTTTTATTTTGCCTATTAGAATAGTAATCCGTAGACGGAGAGAAGAACAAAATTCATTTCCACGAGTATATTTTTTTGCAAAGTCCAATATAATCATCACAAGCGATAAACACACACACCCTCTCACATACACAACCTCTTGCAACTCACCATAATACTGCTTCCCCTTTATAGAACTCACAGAATAAATAAAATAAATTAATTTAGTTTTTTACTCAAATGGTTAACTCGTAATTAAATTAGTACCATATATATACCAATTCCATCCATCAGCCTTTTTCGTCCACTGCTAGACGTAGGCCTGTCCAGGATTTCGCCACGCTTGGCGGTCCTCCTGGAAGAAATGCCCATACTTACATACGCTGGGCGGGCGGGTTGGTGAGCGCAGTGCCGAAACCCTTGCACCAGTAACGCCGCTGCCCGTCACCAGTCTGGTTTATATAAGGCCCGGCAATTGGGGATGGATATACCGCCATCCATCGGTCCCAGGCAATGGTGGGCCGCCTGGTTTTGCCTGAGAGCTGTTCTCTTACTCTCCCCCGAATAACTTCGGGAGGTTTTGCGAGTAAGATGGTGGTACCTCCACAGTCGAGCCCAGCATCAACTCTACCACCTAAACTATACCCATTGTATTCACATAATTTTTTCTTTACACTGTAGAAACTTTGTTTACTCAAAAATAGTTATAATTGTTGAAACTAGTTAATGGCTGAAAATATGAACAATTTTTCTTAGGCTTACGTGTTTAGTTAGGACATTGGTTAAGATCAGCTGTAAGTTTTCTTAATAAATAAATAAAATAAAATAAAAGCGTATGTGTTTTCATTAAACAAGTTACCTGTCAGTCGGTGACACTGGCAACACTGCAGTGTGGTACACACGGCAACACTCTTGGTGACTCTGTCGAGTACACCCGGCGGTTCTCACTGAGCTGTTTGTGTTGTACAGGCGCGGGCGGTAATTAGAAATGATCCATCAAGGTTGGAACTTAAAGTGAGCTTTTGTTATGAAGTACCTTCCTTAGAAAGCTTTACAATACAACAGTATGAATAACTGTCGATTTCTATATCTCCTATTGTTGTAATAATAAATTTGTAAAATAAGTTGTGTCAGTACATTAAATATTTTTGCGAAATTTCTGAAGAAATGTACTGGTGTCAGTTTTTTTTGTCTTTCTGTCTGTCTATTGTATATATGTTCCATTTAAACTCGAGAACAACTCAACGGATTTGGATGCGGTCTTCTTTATTATCATCTAGTGGTCAACATACTAGGGGGATCGAAAAGTAGTGAGAACGACATTATATATTCCTCGGTAAGAAAAAAAAATACCGGCAGGTATAGCTCAGATATTTGTAATAAAGAAAAAAATCGTCGATTCTCTTTTTTCTGAATGTAGTAATTTGTTTGCTTCGTGTCGGAACGTTTTCTCGAAAATGGAGAAAAACTAAGTGCGAGCCGTTATTAAATACTTCTGTTTAAAAAAGTTAACGACGCAAGAGATTCACTGCGATTTGGAGGCAACATTAGGAGAGTCTGCTCCGCCGTATTCCACTGTCTCAAGGTAGGCTTCTCAATTTCGAGTAGGGAGAACGAGCACGGAAGACGAACATCGTTGCGGCCGTCCATCGACGTCAGTCACCCAAGAAAATGTTGTGAAAGTCGAGAAAATTGTATTGAGCGATCGAAGAGTTACCACCCGTTACTTGCATTTCATATGGAAGTATTCAATCCATATTGAAACAATCTTTTAATATGAGAAAAGTCTCCGCAAGATGGGTGCCGCGAATGTTAACCGATAGTCAGAAACAAAATCGACTTGGTATTTCGAAGACATTGTTGGACAAGTTTCAAGAAGATTCTGAACACTTTTTGTCTCGTTTCGTAAAAATGGACGAAACATGGTCTATCATTTTGATCCCGAGACAAAACAGCAATCTTCTCAATGGAAACGGCCATCATCACCGACCCCGAAGAAGTTTCGTGCCGTTGCATCGGCTGGCAAGGTTATGGCCTCAATATTTTTGGACTCAGAAGGGATATTTTTGATTGATTACCTGGAGCTTGGAACCACTATTACTTGCCAATATTATGCAGCTCTAATTCCCACGTTGAGGAATGCCATCAAAGAGAAAAGGAGAGGGAAACTTCGAAAGGGCGTGCTGTTTCATCACGACAACGCACCCGCGAACATCTCGGCGGTTGCGATGGCAATTCGAATTGGTTGACCCTTATTCACCAGATCTGCTGCCTAGCAATTTTTATCTGTTCCACAAATTGAAAGAATACTTAAGGGGAAACAGGTACGAAGACGATAACGAGGATGCCGAGGAGCTTTTTGCAGGACCAAGACAAAACTTGTTCTTTGAAAGGGATTAAATCCTTGAAAAGCGCTAGACTCGGTATGTAGAGTGACTCGGAGACTATGTAAAAAAATAAATTATTAAGTTATCAATAGTTATTTTATTCTATCTCATTCTTACTACTTTTTGATTCCTCCTCTTCGTAGGGTGTCGATAAAATAATCACCACGACGAAAACTGTCAATACTACTTAAAGATTGAAAGAAACTTCAACGCGAGTTAGGCCGCATGCCAATGCAATAAATTATAAATTAGGTGACTTTCGTTTATATAGCTAAATTCATATAGGAGACTCGGTAAGTGGTCAGGACCAAGGTTCAAATACAAAAACTATTAATTGTGCCTCTAAACGATGTTCCAAGCCCCATCGTTGGTCTCTAAAAACAACCTCGGTTCAATTAGTATAGGAAGTCTGAATTTTACTTTGCGTGTTTCACAGAAAGTGTAAATGAACCTTAGTCCTGACTACTTACCGAGTCTCCAGTCTGAATTCGACAATATAATGAAAGTCACATAGTCATAAGCTCAAAACTTAATAGAAAGTGTTGTATTCGTTTTAAATTTAATTAGTTTGACATGTAATAAGTGTTCATTATACCGGGGGTAAAAGCAAAGGCAAGAATCCTTTAAGGGTGTGTTAGTATGATTATAAAGATATTATTTTAAATACTGGGATCTCTAAATAAAGTACCAGTACCTCACAATAAGACAATTTTCTTTACTCAAAATACACTAATCGCGTGGACACCCTCACTGGTCGCTGGCCACTCGGATGAGGGGTGCGGGTTGCGGGGTGCAATTAGGTGTGTGGGGAGGCCGGTGAATTGCGTAGCCATAGCTTACAAAAATTATGGAATTTTTCGTGAAAATAGGTATATTTTTTTCTCGTAATGACATCAGAATCGTGTATACTTTCATACCCTAAAGGGATTTTTGACTTTGCATTTACTTCCTGTATATCCACATTTTTTTTTCTTTCTCACTCATTTGAACGACAGACAATATGTTCATTGTTTCGGCTTCCCACTTCGGTTACCATGGTAACGATCGAATCCTTGTTACAGCAGCCACCAGCAAGGAGCGAAGGTCTCCGGAACTAGAAGAGTCCAGGGTCTCGCCAAACCCTGGACCTCCGAGCCCTCAGAACAACGGTACTGCAGGTACGGTCTGTTAACCAAGTGAGGTATCCACCCTTCGATCTATGTCGTTGATTATTAATTTAATTACAATTATTATTAAAATAAGAGTGAATTGAAATCATGAATATTTAAAAACGAACAGGACTCACTCAGTCACAGCCGAAGAGCGGAAAGGCAAGCGGCGACGAGAGAGAGAGGAGGGAAGCTTAGTACTCGACTGACCGCCGTGCGCGAAAGTACTCCCGAAGAGTCCTGATGATGATAAGTCATAATCTCATCGAAAGCTTGACCTGTGCTCCTTGCACTTAGTAAGTGAGTTCTATCCGTTTTTAAATATTCACGAGGATCTATACTGTTTATTCAGTTAGGTTTATGTAGTTGACTCAGTTACACATACCTGAATAAGTAAAATAATAATATTTTATATGAATAATTAATCAAGTAACGATATATTATGTAAATGAGGGATACCTCGCAAAAAAATCGACTGGACATAGGAAAAACGTACAAGTGTCGCAACGATGAGCGCTCTGCGAAAGTGGTGGGGGACTAGCGCATGTGTTCACTCGCACACAAAATTACTAAGTGCGATAGAGAAAGAAAGTAAGCGCTCATAAACCATTGCGACACTTGTACGTCGTATAAATCGTACGGGTACCGGCATTGTAGCCGTGATCTGTCTTTAAATATGGTTCATTAGTAGGTAACCCCACGAGTATCTAAAATATTGTCAAAATATCGACCGTCCCTGTGGCCGAATGGTAGAGCGCCCGCTTACTAACCCAACGGTCTTGGATCCAATCTCCGCGGTGCACATTAATTTGTGTAGTTTCTGCGTCCGGTCCATTTGTGCCCAAGTAGGATGATAAGGGTCACGCATCCATTAGGTTTGGGACATAATAATCGTCGGTGGAAAGCTGGTGTACCAACTGTGGATTGTGCATTTCACAACTCACACTTGAGAACACCTCTGACACCCTTTCGGGGATTTATGTCGCGATGATATTTTCAAAATGCTTCCAAGATTTTCTGTAACTTGTCGAGCTTTTTTAAAACAGCAGTAGCGCAGTCGGTAGAATGTCAGATTCACAATCTAGAAACCGAGGTTCGAATCCTGCAGTTCGAGCATATGGCTTTTAGAATTTATGTGCATACAAGAAGTAGTTCGCGTATGTGGTCTAAGATTGATATCGACGCAATTCCAAGGCTTATATTTAATACTTCGGTAATCTCTTACACAGATACAGTGAAAAACTTGGGTGTGACGTTTGATAGAACGTTGTCTTGATGTACGGTACCTTTCACGCATTAAAACGCATGCAGAGCTTTCTGCCAATCAAAACCAAAATTATGCTAGCACAGTCTTTTCTTCTCCCCATTCTAGATTACGCGGACTCCTGTTATTTAGATCTCACTGAGGAGCTTCTCAATAAACTCGAACGACTTCAAAATTTATGTATTCGCTTCATCTTTTCTCTTCGTAAATACGATCATGTTTCACAGTTCCGTTCGCAGTTAAATTGGCTCCCCATTCGTCTTCGCAGAAATGCTCACATCCTTAATCTTCTCCATAGTGTCTTAAACAATAAATCTGCTCCTAGTTACCTCCGTGAACGTTTTACATTTATTACAGAGCGCGGGCGTGCAATGCGCTCGGGCAACAGTGAAAGGTTGGCTATTCCCGAAAACAGAACAGGATTTTATAGCGATTCTTTTTCTGTACACGCTGCAAGACTTTGAAATCGCTTACCTGTGTCAATTCAGTCACTGAAAAATACGAATTCATTTAAAATAAAACTAAAACAATTTTTCTCAACAGAGTACCCATCATAGTAGAATTCGAATATCCAGTATTATGTATATTTATTTAATGTTTATTTATTTTTTATAGTTATGTGTATATTTTAATTTAAGTATTAGGTTCATGAACTTGTAAGTATATGTAAGTTTATGCCCTAGATAAGGAATTTTTTGTTATGGATTTTCTTCTTAGTCTCCTTTTTTATAATTAGCATTTACACCTTCCATGTAATTTCTTTGTCCATCTCTCTGTATGCTTCCAAAGGTTGCCTGGAAGATATTGCTATTAGCAATAAGTGCCGCCTTTGTACACAATATTTGTTTGTTTCGTTAATCTGTCTCCCATATAATTTTTGTAAATGTGCATAAAGTGTTATAAATAAAAAAATAAAATAAGAAGTATGTGTATTGCTGACAGTGAAGGAACACACTGTGAGGTTAACCTAAACCTGCATGCCCTAAAAGCGTGTATTGATTTTGGAGAAAACTGCATTCAAAGCTTTGTGAAAAATTACTTAATTTAGCAGTAAATTGAATTGGTCATTTTGCAAAAATAAAACATCCTGTCATTATCAGAGGCTGTTGCGTCCGTCTTACTAAGGTAACGACTAGGGTCGAGAACGGAACATGGTAAACTTGCAAAAATAAAATACAGCCTGTTGTATGGTACCAATCGAAAGTGTTGCTAGTAAGAATCAAGTCTTGCAAAGAACCATTATAAGAGTATGTCAAATCAAAAATGGAAATACTTCTTGGAATTGATACTAATTTTGAGAAACAACGCGCTCTACCCAGTATGGCGTGATTATTAATTTCAAAAACTTAACCCTAGATTAATTTTTATCATGGTACATGTCAAATTTCATGCCAAACACCGATGGACATCCTTATAAGACCTTGGTTTTCGTTTCAGAGTCTCTCTCCCCGCCGCTTCCAGAAGCCGCCAGGAGCGGGGCCGCAGTGCAGCGCCTACGCAGGTTCCTCTCTGCGCTGCAGCAGTTCGCGACCGACGTGGGCCCAGAGACCGGGGACAGGGTGCGGCAGCTGATATATAGTCTTGTTGTAAGTCTCACATTTTTGAGGTCACGTATTTAATCTTTACTTAAAATTACTGCATACTGCATCCCAACCTTTGGGTGGTTTATCAACTCACCAAGGCATCCATCCGCCTTTGTGGTGTAATGTAGTATGAGTCTCGACTTACTTATCCAGAGATTTTGGGTTCAAATCCTGTAGCAGTACAGATTGTGTCCGTTCTACGATTATATCAGTTGGTCTCGGATAGTCGTTAACAAGGAGGTAATGGTTATACTTTCCTTCCGCAAAAGATTACTCTTGAATTCCCACATGCGTCCCCATAGAACCCGGCTTGATCCTGTCTCTTCGAAACCCTCGCTGAATAATAAAAGTAGTATAAAATCTCACCGTTTATCTTCCGCAGGCCAGCACAATGACGATCGAGGAGTTCCAGACCGGAGTGCAGGAATGTACCAACTACCCGCTGCGAGCCTCAGTGCCGGGGTTCCTCCGGGCGCTGCTCCCATTGGCGCAGAGAGACATTCTCGCTAGGGCCAGGCACGCTAAGCAGGTTTGGTTCTTCTTTGAATACAATTTCTGTTTCATTATTTTAAAGTACAAATCCTGTTGGTATAACAAAAAGTTCTTGCGCAATGCTAAAACCCGCTTGTATTCCAAATGCGATTAGTTATGTTTTTTTAGTTTTTCTCTACGTATCAGTTGCTGATTAAGTTTGGTATAAATCAGCCTCTATTTCTCCACAGACACCCCTCCAATACATCAGATCACACGAGCACCTCATCCTAGAGTCAGGAGGAGATTCCAGTGATATCTTCGCGCCCCAACCTTCTTCAGGGGCTCCCATCGAGCCCGGTAGTAAGCGACGAGCAAGTGACCCGTAAGTACTATCTTTTAAACGCCTGCCGTATTAGTGTTAGCAATTATCAAGTATAGAAGAAAGACGTTCTAAGCTGGCGTTCAACATTTTTGCACCTATAACGAGAAAGAACATAGCAAATTATAAACGTAATGCACCTTAAAATACAATTATGTATGTAGTGCTGTGTGTCAGGATACATAATTGTATTTTGATACAAATTCCATTTTCGTAAATACACATTTCAGAGGACTGTTAATCCCATCTCATTCCCAACAAGCCGCGAAAACTGACCTTCTCGATTATAACTATCAATAATAAATCGATTTGGTGTCTGCCCAGTACCTGTGGTCGACAGGTAATTTGTACTACCCCCCTCGAAACCCGCTCCTCACCCCTCAGCTGTCAAATGCAGGAAAAGCTGATGCGGTTGGGAGGTTGACAAAAAGAGTTTTCATGTTTTGTTTGAGAATTTGATTTGCGGTGTGTTGAGTTGTGTGATTGTTTTGATGAGTATTAAAGATTGTGAACCCAAAAAAAATTTTGTAAAAATAATTTTTGTTGTGATTTCTGGTAGCAAAAATTAAAATAAATGTGTATGAATTTCTTATACCAAATCAATTAAGGAACTTTTAGAACCCATTTCCATGAGAAACTTAAATTACCTCAATAGTAAACTAAATTACGCAGCGAAATTTACAAAACCAATCAAAACTCTATGCAAAGTTGAAAGCGTGGCACAAACGTTGGCGTAGATCGCGCCACGGCTGCGCTTGAAGGGCTGCTATTAAACATCGCTAGCGCCTGCTCAAAACGCGAAGGCAAAGTTCTGATCGTACACTAATTGCTAACACTAATGCGGCAGGCGTTTGCTGTAATCGTTTCATTAAACGCTTTTCTAATTATAGTTCGTTGGACAATGGATATATTTTTGTAATTGATTGCTGGATAAAATAGTAACAAACATGTATTTGAGTCATTATTTAATTATTACATTTGGGTAGGTAGAATCAGCTAGACCGCAATAAGCTTTACCTTTTTTTGGTAACAATGATATTTTACGAGGATGAAATAAAAACTGTGATGACATGTTGCAGACTGTACTTTAGTGACATCATGTCTATGGTGATATTTACATACTTGAACAACATTTTGTCTTTGTGGGTACTTAACCCACGTGGAGCTGCTAATTTGTTTAAACCTGATTCCTATGCCAGACCAAATATTAACAAAAAGCTTTTAAAAAGTTACCCAAGTGCCATTATTTCTGTAAAATTAGTTCAACAAACAAAGGCCTCCCTATTTAGCTATTCGACAAACCGATAAATCCGATCCAAAATGGCGCTAACAAACTCCGTGCGAGCAAAATTTAAATCTCTGGCGCGGTCCGCCAGCGACCCTGCCAAATAGCGATAATAATTTGTGACCTAAACATTGGGGATGACCGGACAGTGCGTGCCAGAGTTATGAGAATCATCGGCTCTTGACTCCTATAGCCGGTATATGTTGGTTAATGAATTTTGTGTGCGTAATAGCTTTGAATATTGGAAAAGCTACTTACGTATACTAGTCTATAGGTCTATATAGGAAAGTATATATGTGTTTAACTGGTGTATAATTTTATAATGATACAAGCCAATTTTAGGACAAACTAGTTTGAAAGTTCTTCAGCGCAGAAGAGAGCCGGTATAGGCTGGGCTGGGTAACCTACGTGGTTATTTTTTAATTGCAACCCAGAACCACTTTGGCCTAGGCCTAGGTTTGTCCTAAAGTCGAGTTTGGCCAGTAACATTTCATTTCATTTCATTTATTTATTTCATTAGCAATATACATCACATTTGAAAGTACTTAGTAACTAACTTAACTAAAGTTTACATACAATTGTTTTATTTTTAAAATCATGTACAAAATAATCTAATGAAATTTGTGTTCATTCTTTCATAATTACAATTCATATTCAATTTATAACTTAATTTAAAAAATATGTCAAATCTACAGTTAAAAAAAACCCTGACTTAAAGGTGGTAGAGCTGATGCCGGGCTCGACTGTGCAGATACCACCATCCCCCTCCCGAAGTTATTCGGGGGAGAGTAAGAGAACAGCTCTCAGGCAAAACCAGGACATTAAACCTAATATGATGACGTAATTTCCGGCAAAAACTAAAATACTTAAAAAATCGGTTTAAAAGCACGTTTTTTTTAAATATTGAAATTACATTCCTGAATTGATCTATTTATTCCAAAAAGCAGACAAAAATAGCACATCGGTGTTTAAAAAACAACCGAATTACCCTCCTGGGGGCAAATCCGGAGACACAGTCGAGGTGAGATTTCTAAAACTCGAGTTAAAAATATATGGAGTTCGACAGATAAAATTAGTTTTTTCGGTCGAGAAGGCTAATTCGACAGACTGAGAATAGGCCTACTGGGCGACCGCTAGTTTAAAAAACAATGTATGCATATGTAGCCAATTACCTTTTGTCCATCAATCAAAATTATTCGTAGACCATTCGACAAGCATACGAAATCTATCTTCAGCCAATAACAATCCACAATAGATCACGCAACAAATCAATTCGGAACAACAATGCGTAGAATACTCGCTCCTGATTGGCTGGCGTGGTTTCCGCTCGTTTATCATTGGCCGAGGCGGGGTGACCGTCGCCTCTCTTGTTCGAAGTATTATTTATGCTGCTTGCTGCACTAGTTTCGGCGGAATTTATCGTTTTTGTTTATTGCGTTTTCTTAGTAAACTTCTGGGAATGACTGCCTATTGTTTAGGAGAGTTCGGCAGAAGTTTTCGGAAGGTATTGTTCGGTATTGATGACTGGAAACTGGGAAACACCTACACTTTTAGAAATCTAGATCGAGTTCCAATTATATGTATATTTAAAATGTGGCTCTTCTAAGGCAATTAACGTCTATAGATAAGCCATACAAATGGCGGACCGCCCGCGGTACGAGTTGTAAGTACGCTGGGCGAGGCGCGGACTAGAGCTAGACCTTTGTCTATGACCTAGACTGACTAACCTCTTACAGGACAGTGCCGCTTCTTCCTGACCCCGCGTCTCCCCTCGTACCGCAGGCGTTCCGCTAATTGTATGATTTAGCTTATAAACGTTAATTGTCCTAAAATAAAAAAGTGCTTGATTTTGCTGGCCCCACTTTCTAAGGGGTATTTTAGATACAAACCCAGGTGGCAGAGCTGAAGCCGGGCTCGACTGTTGAGGTACCAGCATCGTACTCACAAACCCCCCTGAAGTTATTCGGGGGTGAGTAAGAGGACAGCTTTCAGGCAAAACCAGGCGGCCCACCTGAAATTATTTCGTATAATTCCTGCGTACGCTCTCCAAAAACTATCACAGCTAAGTAGGCTTTACAGGTTTACGAGTACAGGTCGCGCCAAACTTTTTCACCTTTAATGTATGGGACCAGAAGTTTGGCGCGGTCTGTATTAGTAGACCAACTTATAAGTACCGGGCAACTACGGAACCCTACATTGCGCGTGGCCTGACATGCACTTGGCCGGTTTTTTTCATTTGCAAATTGTTCTGTAACTTATAACCTATTTTTCCAGGTTCTACGACCCCCAGCTCCCTCAGACGAACGGCTCGCACCCCGGGGACGACTACCCGCCCCAGCCGAAGAGACCAGCCCCCTCCAGCCTGTTCCTGAACCCCCCCTTCCTCTACCCGTTGCCTAGCAACGCGAGCCTGTTTGACTACGGCCAGTACGGGCATGGTTACCACGGGAGTCAAGTCGATGGGGGGTTTGAGAGGAGGGATGGTGAGTAATAGTTATAGTCCTTGTTCTATATCATCAGGAGTAGGTCCATCCATCCATCAGGCTGGTCAGTCCACTACTTAACATACATAGGCCTTTCCAAGATTTCGCCATTCTTGGCGGTCCTCCTGGAAGAAATGCGCATACATGGGGGGATAGATATACCACCATCCATCGGGGCTGTCCTCTTACTCTCCCCTGAATGACCACGGGGGGTGTTTGCGAGTAAGATGGTGGTACTTCCACAGTCGAGGACGACATCAGCTCTACCATCTACCACTTTGGAGAGCGTACGCAGGAATTATACGAAATAATTTCTTTGTTCTACCACCACACCGGAAAAGTCTGTTCGTTTGAACATTTTAAAATTATCTTCGTTTATTGTCTTATCATCCGCACAGCTGAGTTTTAAAACTGCTGGCGTTCGTTTATTCGGATAATAACATCATACATATACTCACGCCTGTCTCCTAGAAGGGTTAGTCAGAGACTACAGATTTCCAACTACTACGATCCTGACACATCTCTTTTGTTTCTAAATCCACCAATATATATCTAGTCATACAAGTTCTTCTAATCCGGGTACTTTTTACTTTGCCCTTGTACAGTATGTCGCCTACTTGGTCGGCATGCGTCCTTCTAGGGCGGCCCGGTCGAGCTTTACCTTCCACTTGTGCAGCATACATTTCTTTCGTCACTCTACTTTCATTCGCCCTCTCTATATGCCCAAACCACCGAAGCATTCCTTTTTCTACTCTAGTCACTACATCTTCTTTCAGGCCACAACGATCCCTTATGTCGATAATTTTCTATCTATCATTCAATGTTAAACCAGATATATATCGTGTGTATATCGGATAATAATAAAAATAATAAATATTATTAAGTGATTGGTGTTTTTGCGCAAGCGCATTTCTTCCTAAATCTCATCGAAACATTCCATCATGTGCGACAGGGGCAAGGCGCAAGGCCATCGGAATATAAAAAATAAGCGAAAGAAGTGTGTCAGGATCGTAGCAGATAATCCCGTATATCTCTGTGCTCATGTTATAGCTCAGTACCTGTTTGTGTTATACTAACACGACAATAGGCTAGGAAAAAATGTTATTACACGTCCAACACAAAAAGGCCAACGTTATCGACGTATTTGTCTAGGACGCGTAATACTAATAATTACGCGCGAAACAGCAGATCGGACGGTTTTTAGCTAATACTGAAATATTTTGTAGGGAAAAAAATTTAGAAAACCTTTATATTACTATACTATTTTAAGAAAAAAAAATCAGGTCGATCTCTTAGCCGCGTTCTTGAAACGAACGTTTGAAAACCAAAACAAAAGAGGGCGGAAATCATTTTTTTTCTGGACAACAGTATCAAACTTAGTACATTGTTTATAAGTAGATCACCTAGATAAAAGATCAATAAATATATTTTTTTCAATAATAAGATTCCTAATTTCTTCAAAAGAACCCTCGAAAATCTGTCTTTGTTCATGTTCTAGGCTCAGGTACAGCCTTAACTGAAGGTCACAGTAGTTAGCTAGATGAGGATGCCAGAAGATCGTGTGCTGACATCAGACCGGCGGAGAACTGCTATTGACTCATAATTATAATTATGATATTTAAGAGTTAAGCTAGGTCAACCAGTTTAATAGCCTGTAAACGAATGGGTATGCTTTATGCAACAAGTATTTTAAATAACTAGCCTTTGCCCGCGGCTCCGCCCGCGTTTATTCAATCTATTCCCCGTTTTCAGCTTGGGCGTTATTTTATCAATATCCCTTTAGCCAATATGTGTATTGACCAGGGTCAATACGATAATATTAAAGAAAACCGCATTTAAATCCGTTAAGGGTGTATAATACCTCACTTCGCTTCGCATGATCCTGTTTTATACCAACAAATACTGCAACAATCACTCTGAAATTAATATATGATAAAGTTGAGGAGCAATCCATATTGTTGTGAAAACTTGATTCCATTCAATTTTCTGTATAGAAAAAAAATACAAAGTTACCTCCAAACCGTACAATAAACCGATAGCATTCAATGAATACTTGAAATTAGACATGAAACTTTGCATAATATAACTGATATTAGTATAAAGCAGCTGCAGACTGTAACATAAAAATGAAAAAACCATCAGTGTAGCCGCGATTTCAAAATTACTGATGTTTTTGCGTGCGCGGCATCTGATTAGAGTAGGATAGACAGTTAAAAAGCAGAAGTGTTAGAGCAGGACTGCGAATTGAGGTATTATGGGCCCTTAAGTGGTTCTCGAGTTAAATCAAAACGGAACAGACAGGCAGAGGAAAATTCTAAAAATTGAAATTTTGTCTTCAGTTTAGCACTAATAAATTAACCATATCATTTAAAATTTTTAAAAATTTTTCATTATACAGATACGACAGTTTTTGTACTTTATTGTTATAAATTATAAATAATATATAAATATATATATATAAGCAACATACCATACACCCTCGTGATAATTTCCAGCAATTTGCCTGTGTTTATGTTCATGACATAACATACAAAATACAAAAAATACAATACAAAATATCTTTATTGGTAAAACATAAATAGTTTACAATAATCGAGTTGTTGAAATCACCTTTTAAGCATACAATGCCTGTACCAGGTGACTCCGCTCTTCTATATCTTCACATAATTCACTGATTTTGAAAACAAGAATTTTTAAAAAGAAGTTTAATAAAGATAGCTATTGTTAGATATTATAAATATGTTATGTAGGTATATTTGTGTGTGAGAAGTGTATGTTTTTAAATATACATATATGTAATATTTGTTTAGTTTTTATATGCAATGTAGAACAAAATAAATAAGATTCTATTTTTAATTTATATTATTTCAACGATAAAAGTAAAGGTATATAGGTATTATATAATATTAATATATTCATGTGTATGTTGACTATTTTGTTATTGTATGCGGGTCAATAAACACTCTGTCTGTTCGTAGTTTAGCGGTTGTAACCAATTTGTGATTGCTTTCTTACATTCGTAATAAGGATTACTATAAATGTCCAATTCAGTGTTCAACTTATTGTACAGGTATGCTGATCGTTTGAGTACTGTTTGCTTGCAAATTCGGTTTTAGTTGTTGGAATTTTAGCTACATTGTATTTTTTTCTCTTCATAATTACTCTTGCATCATAATCAATATCTTTGTGTTTTTTTAGAACAGTTTGAAGTATATACAGTTTCCTCACGGATAAACAGTTGCATAATTCGTAAAGGCTACTAGTAGGGAATCTTCTTTTTTTTAAATGCATTATCTTCAAAAGTCCACGCTGGGCTCTTTCTAGATCTAAGAATTTGGTCTTTCCTGCACCTCCCCAGACTGGAATACAGTAAACTAAGATAGACTGCACCAAAGCCAAATATATTGTGCTTAGTAAGTCTTTATTTTTGTTTTCTGGTGATTTGGGTGGTGCAATGTGTCTCAGTGCTGCAAATATCCAGCTGAGCTTTCTTATTCTGTTTGCAACTTGATCTAGGTGAGGATACCATGATAACCTGTCGTCTAAAATTACTCCAAGGTATTTTATTTGTGACACTTTCTCCAACTTGGGACAATTACAATTTCCATTTAAGATATTAACACAATTGTGTATCTTAATTTTAAAGTCCCTGTTTGGTTGACGTCTATTATTTATGCTAAAGCAGATGTAGTTAGATTTAGAGGGGTTTAGTGTAAGGAGATTATTTGTTAACCATTGACCTACCCGCTTCAAGCCACTTTCAGCATTGATTTTAATTTCATCCCAAGATTCACCAGTGAAGACCACAGCAGTATCATCGGCGTAGGAAAATATTTTTGCATTGCATAATTTCATGTTACAGAGATCGTTTATGTAAATCAAAAATAATGTAGGGCCTAGAACGCTTCCTTGTGGGACACCGTATGAAACTTGGACATTAACATAACTCTGTGGTTCTTTAAACATCGATGTGCTATTTTTCTCTGCTTTTTGGAATAAATCAACCAATTTTGGAATGTAATTTCAATATTAATTTTTTCGTGCTTTTAAACCGATTTCAGTTCCACTTTTATTATGTTTACTGGCACCGATTTCGAGAAATATTTTAAAAACCACAAAAAAATGCATGTCCCCCCCTTATTTCCGAAATGAATGAACCGAAAAATATGAAAAAAGGGTAATTTGGGATTACGTAAAGATTACAGGAAAAATATAGCGGGTGAGAAATTCACTATAACAAAATGACAAAATTGAATTTTTGATCCATGAGTTTTATTTCGAGTACGAAATTTGTGTCTCTTTTGTGGTGCAATCAATTCTTTTTTTAGTTATCATAAACGGCTATGGGCACGATTTTAAATGCCTTCTTCCTGACTGATCCCAAAACTGTCGAATTACGGAACCCTAGGTATGCGAGTCTGACTCGCACTTAGCCGGTTTTGTTTTCCTTTTAATAAGGCATACGCACGCTTATTTTAAAGTCTGTATATTAAAAAGAGTTAAGGAAAGCTATTCCTCGAAACGGTTTTCGAAACACACTAATATAATATTATAAATGTGAAAGTTTGTGTGTGTGTGTATGTTTGTTACTCTTTCACGCTGAAACGGCTGAACGGATTTGGATGAAATTTAGAATGGATATAGCTTATACCTTAACTTAACACATGGGCTACTTTTTATTCCGGAAAAAAGCATGTCGTTAAACCGAATAACAGGCGAGCGGAGCCGCGGGCAAAATCTAGTTATAAATATTGATGAAATGTTCATAGGTACGAGAACTAACATACTTAACTACATTATGAGGTGCATATCGTATCTCTGCAAACTAACATACCTCAGCATAACAGGGTCCCACAATTCAAAGTGAAAAAAAATTACCACATGATAGAGTATCCCTAATAGACCACAATCCACAAAAAAAAATTTTTGCTCGTACTTTTTTTTACCCTTTCCATAGAAATTTTGTCAGCTGATTGAACCACTTTGTACTGGGGATTGAAAAAATAATATTAGCAAAAATTTTTTTCTTCTTCTGGAATTTGATCAGTTAACGATACATGATCTACCCTAGAATTATTTTCACTTATTATTGTAGGACCTTATATAAAGGTACACTAAGGCATAGTATAAATAAAGTTAATCGATTTCTGTCAACCTCGCTGAAAAGGCGTGAGTATTCGTAGAAGATTTGGCGTGAATTTCTCAAGTTCCATTGTAATTCTGACGTAATGTCAACTACCAGAGCATGAGCATGGCCAATAAACTAATCCCCCCATCCCCTCCAGGTGGTATCACGGTCCGCGACGTCTCCTCAATGAACGCATCCTTCACGGAGACCAGGAGCCTGGGCTCCATGTCCGGCGGACTGCTGAAGACCGACGACGAGTGGAAGAACATCAACACCATGCTGAACTGCATCCTCAGCATGGTCGAGAAGACCAAGCGAGCACTGGCGATACTGCAGCAGAGAGGTGAGGACTTGCAACATTGTACTATAGGACTGCCTCGCGACTAGTTCAACGAAATGATCCGTTCTACATTTGAATTGTGGTCAGGGATGCAAACGGATATTGATGACCACATACACAACCATGGCCGTAGAGCTTTCTTATTAGCTACGTTTGTCTTGTTACCCAATGTATGGAGAGGTCGCCAGTAAGAGTTTGGCTGTATAAATAAAAGTCACCTTCTATATTGTGTATATGTTACGGTCTGAGTAATGAATAGGTAATACTCATCAAACTTAGTATTTTTAAGGATACTGAATGTAGAACGGAAAAAATATTTGTCCAACTGTGCAAAAATTGTTTTAAAAATTAATTTCTAATCCTTTATTTATAAGAAAATGATACCGAACTTGAGATGATAGGTAAATTAAAGCCGATGTGAATTTTTTGCTGAAGCGCGGCGGCGTGAAACTGCGAGAGCTGCACCCCCCCCCCCCCCCCTTACCTTTTGGCGACCTCGATGTCAAGACAAACTCAGCTATATGGGGGGTCCAAAATGTAAAACAAAATGTTGACAACAGTAAATGATTCGGCTTGCGTTTGTAAGGAACACCAAAAAAAATATTTACAAATATCACAACACGGGCCATAAACTCTTGATACTGAACACTTACCGAGTCTTCAGTATGAATGTTGTTGCATAAATCAATGTCACTTTGTATTTTATGGCTCGGATAATCCGTAACAGTTAAAACGTGTGAATATTACGCGAATATTTCATTTTCTTGGTACCCCGAGGGGGAAGGGGTCCGGACCTCCTAAGTCCCCTCCTTACATATGCCCATGTACATGACATGTGCCGGTATGCCGGGACATAAGGCAGCTAGAAGCACCTAAGTAAATAAATAAATAAATTTGTTTATTGTGCAAAACTTACATACTAATTACATCAGTGGATGGGGCATCCTTTTAAGTACGAAGTACCTGTGCCAGGATACCCCGCTCTTCCATATAATAGGTGCTCTTCTTGTGCAACAAAATATATATATATATAAGTTACTGTTAAACAAAAACAGCAATAAAAAAAAATAAAAATAAAAAATAAAACAAAACTTAGGTGTAAGTATACAAAGCAGTATACTAAGTGGAACAAAGCAGTTGAGTCGGATGCTCTCTCAATCTTGAACGCGTGTTCTTATTTGGTCGAGCATGCTCAATGAGTTTTTCGGAAATAATACGCATCGTATTTTTTACTTACCAGTTGCTGAACGGAAAGAAAACACTGAGGTAAACGGATGCACTAAAAGCGAATATTTGTGGCCGAAGTACGGCGATAAGGTTAATTGTTAAAAATCACGGTGAAAAGAGAATACTGTTTCTAGGACAGTCCTTCGGGATATATATCGTGACGATGTGTTTACTTTATGATTATCTTCTATAACGTTTTTTGCTTACGTTAAATCTGATAAGGCTTCTATACTATTTCTGTCTTGCTCACTTGCGCTTGACTCTACGATGTTCGACAGTTCGATAGAAACCGTAGGTAGATAAGATCATTCTGCACTCTCACAGCAACTCCACGTTTAGCTCTCACGAAAGTCTTCTCGCAGGTGTGACGGAGCCGACTGACAGCAGCGACATCAAGCGAGCAGCCAGCGAGATCATGTCAGCAGCTGTCAGACAGACCGAGGAGCGCGTTGCAGAAGTCAGGAGACGCGCTGAGGATGCTGTCAACCAGGTCAGTACTGAGGCTTTGGGTAGAGCCATCAAACCCGTCAGTTTTATCCTAGTTAGTAGCAGGCCTTTTTTCCATTCCATTTGGACACGTGAGTCAGATGTTTCTTAGAATTAAAGGTAAAAAGATTAATTTAGCGTTCGATCGCTATCGGTTTTACGTGACTCATCTAAGTTTGTAGATGTGTTTGGGAAAACTACCTCAATCTAATCATTCAAAAGTAATTATACTTATGACGCAAAGTATACGTAAACATTCCACATAATTAACAGCATTTGAGAATCATCCTACCAATGTTGAAACAAAGAGTAATGTCTCAGGTGAAACGCCAAGCGCTGGTGGAGCTCCAGCGCGCGGTGGGAGCAGCGGAAGCCAAGGCCCTGGAGCTGGTGGCGGCGGAGCGAGGGAAGATGGAGAGACTCTTAGCTGAGCGGCTGCAGGAGAGGAGACACAGCCCGCCGCCCGGACGGGACCTGAGCCCCAACTCCACTCAACAAAACGTAAGGCAGGAGCTATCTAAAGTGTGTCTGATGTAGAAAGATCACGCCTCAGATGCAGGGTTTCAACGGACACTGCGGTATATAATGTCCTGTCTAGGTAAAAAATAAAAATAATACCTGACTATAAATGGCCTTTATTTAGATAAAAAGCATAGTTTGGACGGCGCGCGGTAAATCATATCAATTTTTTTTTGTCGTTCTACCTACGGCCTTGCCATTTTGTCGACGTATCTTTTTTATTTTTGAATAAATTGTTCTAATTTGGTGGGACATTTATAAACACTTTAATAAAGGGTTCACTATAGATATATTCTTGGTTCGGCCTTCGGCCTCTCTGTTTTAATGGCCATAATTTCTTGGCCCCGTAAAAATGAGTAACAACAACCCCTGCCTGTATTTATACATCTGACTGAGTGACTAAATAAGAACAAAATTCTCGAACCTTCACTTCTATTACGTATTTTAAGATCTCTTAAAAACCTTTCCTTTTTATAAATTAAGTAAGTCCTAAGCTATAAGGGTCATCCATAAGATCACCAATGACTACATAAGAGGGGGTCTCAGGGATGCTCTCGGCACGGAATACGAAAAAATAGAGGAGTGCCACAATTAGTCTCAGGTGACGATGCCATCCCGATCCCCATCGTCCTGTCCAGACAGACAGACAGGACAGTCCAGTATTCTTTTCTGGAAGACCTGACAACCCTGCTTAGGTGTGACAGAAGTGATGCATAGGAAGGCCAAGGCCATGGGCACTTCACTTCCCTCACCTTCGCTGCGTCGCTACCCAAGGCACGGACTAGGTTTTGTGGTCACAATATAGAAATTACCGGGAACTTGGCGTAAACATGAAGGAGGTACAAACTAAGTGTCATGGTTTTTAGAGTAAGTGGGTGATGGTATCTCCCGTCTTTAAATTGGGCCAATCGTTTTCATGAGCATTCATTCAGCCTTCGAAACCCTTTTCAAAGACAAACAGTGACTAGACAGTTGAAGTTCCTGTATCCTAACAAAGGAATTATTTGCAGTGCTGCTGGAACTGCGGTCGTAAGGCACAAGAGACATGCTCGGGGTGCAACGCAGCTCGCTACTGCGGCGCCTTCTGTCAGCACAAAGACTGGGAGAACCATCATCAGGTCGGTTTACCACTCTCATTCTCTTATCTCCTATAAATCTAATTCTAGTATTTTAAAGGTTTTGACCTGCTTTTATTTTTTTTATAGGTATGCAGTGGAAGAGATCAGAAACCAACTGCACTTCTCACGACCTCCCCGCCAGCTACCACCGTCCTGGCAAAAACCCTCACTCGATCCACGACACCGTTGCCGGGAACAAATCCGGACAGACACCCGACCAATGCGGAGCGGCATCCAGCCAGTCAGAGCAACGCTGAGAGGTTACCGACCAATCCGGAGCGACTGCCCGTCACTGCTGCAGAACGGCTGCCGTTGACGACCAATGAGAACCGTCTGTCTTTGAGCTCCTTGAACACAGCTGAGAGGATGTTATCGAGCAATCAAGAACGCACTTTATCCTCGACGAATAGTGAGCGAATCGCCCTGGCAAGTTTATCCAGTGCCCAAGGTCTGATTGGAGGGATTGGCGGGAAGAAATGACGCCTCACCAAGGATTTGGCGGCGAATGTCAGGTTGCCCAGAAAAGTGAGGAGATAAACTGTTTTAGGCTTTGGGTACTCTTCATTTTCCGCAGACTTCAAAAGTTCATTCCTTAGTTAAGCATGTAGTATTCTTTCTTCCTCGGCCAAAAGAAAATGTTAAATTGTTTATTTTATTTGCTCTCTAACCAAAGATAAATTTAAGTAAATGTGTTCTTTATCTAAATATTAAAACCTGTACATAGAAACGTATACATTTGTATACAAGGAATAATGTTAAGAATTAAGAATAATAAAAATAATTAAATTATAATACTTTCGTGCAATAAATTGTAAGTCATATCAATCACCTAAATAAAACTTTTCCAGAATTTACATACAATAATAAATAAAAAACAGAACAATTACCTTTTTGTAACATAATTTATTAGTTATTTAAATGTTTTCTCGTGTAATATTATGTGCAATACTATTTTTAAGTGGATCTAATATATATAAAAAAATAAATGAATAATTAATACGTAAATTAAATACGAATATAATTAACTATCACGCCATGGGTAACTAGACATAAGGGAAATCTATAATTTAAATTTTTCTCGTATAATTACATAAGTGTTAAAAAACTTACCTATACTTGTTTTATTTAACTCCTCTTCAATAAATATTATCGTATTGTTTTTAAATCCTACAATTCAAAGTGAAAAAAAAATAGATGACAGAGTATCCCTAATAGAACACATAACAAAGAAAACAAAATCGATCGAATTGCTCGATCTTCTTTTTTACCTTTCCATAGAAATTTAGTCAGCTGATTGAACCACTTTGTACTGGGAAGTGAAAAAAATATTTGAGCAAAATTTTTTTTCTTCTTTTGGATATTGATCAGTTAACGATACATGATCTACCCTAGAATTATTTTCACTTATAGTACCTTATATAGTTTTATCTTGACTTTTGTTTATATAGCCAAATTCATTCTGGAGACTCTGTAAGTGGTGAGGACCAAAGTTCAAATAACCTTTCTATGAAATACGCAAAATAAAATGTTGACTTCCTATACTAATTCGGTCCACCAGGTTGTTCTTGAACAAGTAAGAGGCACACAAATATTTTTCGTATTTCGCAAACAAGATCATTGAACCTTGGTCCTGACTACTTACCAAGACTCCAATATGAATTGAATCTTAGTATAGGCAGTGGTACCTATCCCACATCCTTTAAAAAAGGGGTTGTTTGTCCAATTTTTAAGAATGGCCCAGAAACAGACATTTCTAACTACCGCCCCATAACCTTGCTACCCTCGATGTCCAAAGTCCTGGAGAAAATAATCAAAGTACGCGTATCAGATTTTCTTGTTAAAAACTCACTAATATCCAATAACCAATATGGATTCCAAACAAAAAAATCCACGGGTCATTCCGTTGACAGTTTAACAGAATTTGTTAATAATCACCTTGATCAGGGTAGACACTGTGTTGGGGTGTTTCTAGATCTCGCTAAAGCGTTCGACACAGTGTCTCTACCAATCCTTTTAAAAAAACTAGAAGGAAGTGGCATCAGAGGACTAAAATGGTTCGAAAGTTATCTGCTGGGCAGGAAACAAGTTGTAAAAATCTCTGGTAATACAAGCACAGAATCAAACATTGAGTTTGGTGTTCCCCAGGGCAGCGTTCTCGGGCCGACCCTGTTTCTCGTGTACATTGATCCCTTAGCACAGCTTGAAACGAACGGTAAAACCATTTGTTTTTCAGATGAAACTGTAGTCCTGTTTGCTGACGATTCCTGGGAGAACACTTATTCAAAGGCAAATAAAGGGCTTTCTTTAGTAAAGGAATGGTTAAACCACAATTTGCTTACCTTGAATACTCCGAAGACTAAATATATCAGCTTCACAATAACGCGTCACTCATAGCCTCCAAAGAATCTTGTCATAAAAGCCCATGAATGTCGATCGACATGTTACCAAATTACCTGTTCCTGTCAAGAACTCCAAAGAGTTAACTACATGCGCTATCTTGGAGTTAACATCGACGAACATTTAAATTGGGCACCTCACATTGCCCAACTTTCAGGTAGGGTGAGAAAGTTAATGTACTTCTTCAAAAAAGCCAGGAATCTGATGGGTAGGAATCTATTAAGAGTATTGTACTTCACCCTGTGCCAGAGCTTATTAAACTACTGCATAACATCGTGGGGTGGAGCAGCTAAAAGCCATTTCATCGCTTTAGAACGAGCTGAAAGAATGGTATTGAAAGTGATGCTTCAGAAACCGTTTACTCATCTAGAGAATCCAATCCCGCATCAAAATCGCGATCCCGCAAGCCTGCGGGATTAAGATCATCAATCCCGCGGATCCCGCGGGATTTGCGGAATTTATTTTAATTATTATTATTTTTGTTTCATGTAATTTAAATAAAGAAAATACACACACATATTTTTAATTATTCTTATCAACATGAAGCAAAGTTATCACTTATATTATAAATTAAATATAATGATCTTTAAGACAATACAATATTCACAATCACAATATTTCACGTTTCATATTTAGATTTTTATTTGAAATAGAACATATTCATTGGTTTTAGAGGCATCGGCATAATATTTTTCGATTTTTTTTTCTTTTGGCTATATCTTTGGAACGGAATGTGGTACACCCTTAAGGGTCGGACCATAGGGTGCAAAAAAAAAAGTAAATTTCTTTTTAAATGTCAAAACTTTGACGGCATGTATCTCCTAAACGGTTAGAGTTAGACCCATGTTGATGGGTGTCTAAGAAAAGGTCTCGCCGAGATCTAAGCGCCGGAAATGTCAAAACTTTGGAGGCCTGTATCTCCTAAACGGCTGAAGGTAGACCCATGTTCATGGTACTCTAAGAAAAGAGCTCGACGAGATCTATCTATATCTACTAAAAAAAACTATAATAAAAAAAAAAAATTTTTGCAAAATTTTCTATCTGCTGCTGTATCTCCCGAACGGCTTAAGCTACTGTCTCCGGGTTTAGACTATAATAATTGGTTTGACAGGGGCTACATGGCCAAATTAAAAAAGTTGACATTTGACAGCTTTTGACAGTTTTTCGACACGTCTTAAAAAGTTGTCCAATTTGCATTTAATTCGGTATCAAGGGGTGTGTAGGGTCGCTGATTACGGTACCGTTTTAAAATTTGAAACTTCTTAAGAATTGACAGATTTTTTAACATTTTTTGGATATAAAAAATGCCATGCAATAGCTTTACCGCGGCAGTCCCCGAGTGCCACACGTCTTTTTTTTCAATCCCGCGAACGTGCGGGATCCCGCATGAGTAATCCCGAATTTTTTATCCCGCAGAAAAGATGCGGGATCCCGCATTTGCGGGATTGGATTCCCTACTCATGACACTACTCAATTATTCCAGGAAACCAAACTCTTGTTCGTCAGAAAACTTTTCATCATGGAGATAATCACTAAGCCAAGTAATATCTCAGTCCTAGAACACAATAATGAAAGGTCAAACAGAAGAGCTGGCGAGTGGAAAGTTCCCCCCATGAAGACATCTTTTGGCCAACGACATGAAGTTTTCTTGACCCCATACATACACAACAAATTAAATAAAACTCTTCGTCTCACAAAACTTAAAGGAACAACCCTGAAAAAGACCCTTTTACAACACCTGCTTACCCTTGACTATAACTCTTGCGAAAACCTCCTCCAAATTATAAAGTAGATAGTTGTTTTGTCTTAAAAGTTAATCCCTAAAACTTCGTTTATTCTCGTTTTATTCATTTACAATAACTTTCTTTATTATTATTATTTTTTGAACCACTAACAAACTATGTCCTTGTCTTTTATTACTATATCATATTTTAGTCATATTTATAGTAAACGACAATAATAACTTCATTTTACCATGTTAAACACGTCAACTTAGTCCTAAAACTGCATTACACTCACCACTAATATCACTCGATAACTAAGAATACTTTTTTAATGCACTTCAAAATAATCATTTATTCACAAATTACGCCCACCAATACTACACTCACGCAGCCTTGACACACAACTATTTGCTCCAAGGTTGATGGTGCCCTATGGTACGGACCTAAAAAGTCTACTATAGGGTACTAATAAGCTATGTACATCTTGTCAGATTTAATTAACTCTAAATAAGTTATTGTGTAATCTTATAAAGATGTTTTTATGTTTGCATGTATTTCATCAATAAATGTTTTTATGTTTATGTTTAGATATTTAGCTTGAAAAACTTATTCAAGTTCTGGACACATACAATGTGTATATTGAAGTTCGTCACAGCTACAGAGTAGGTTTGTAATTTAACTTTTCTATGAAACAGCTGATATTTTTTTCACAATTTCAGGGTTGGCTGGCTCCATAGTAAAAGTTGTTCATATGGACGAGTACTATCACCAGTTTTCGTAAACAAAATGACTTAAATTTCATATTGTATACCTATCTCCTCCTGCATATTTGTTATTCAGTCAAGAATCGAATCAAAGTATCGTGCTGCTGGGCTATTTTGACTTGCCAGATGGTTAAATCAGCAGTCTAATTAAACAACTAGGTTGTTAATTAAAAATCTTGGCTTCCCGAAAGCTAGGCATTTGGAAAATTTTTGGTTTAACCAAAAGCCGCCGCGTCATTTAAATTTAGTAAATTTTTCTGCCACGGTAGCAGTCCTATAACAAACAAATATGGCATCAACAGCTGATAACATGGTGATATTTGTTAGAGAATCATGTATATTTTTTGTTTAGTTACGCGTAGTAATAAAAAAAAGAAAAAGTTTTTTACTTAATTTAATTTTTCTGTTTTAAATACGTAGGTTTAGTTTGTAGTTTTTTTTTTCTTTTATAGCTTAGTTTAGATATTAAATTATTATTTTTGTAGGTTATTAGTTTATTTAAGTTTTTATTGTAATACGTTTAAAAAAACTGTATTTTCATCGTTTTAAATATAAAATGTTCCAAGGTTTTCTTTTTGAAAATTAGTTTTAATGTATTTTTTTAACAGATTTTTTAGGAACAGCTACTCAGTTTTAACATCTGCAATTTTTTTGTTTCGGTATTTCCATATAAAATTTAGTTTTACCTATCTAATGGCATCTCTGCCACGCTAACAATATAGCATAATAATATTTCACCATAAGGAATTTCAGCCCTCTAGTTAAACGATACGTTCAACTATTTGGCCAAGCATCCTTTAGCCGTTCGATGTTCTGTCGCCATTTAATTAACAACCTTGCCGTGCAATTATAGGCTGATTTAACCACAAGGCGGCGACATATACAGGACGAAAATTTCAAGTGAGCTTGGACGGCCAAACCCAATGCCAAATTTATGAAGCCAAATTATTAGGCCTTAGATTGTTGTTAAAAAACTTTTTTGAATCCATCAATAAAATATCTACTTACAAGCTAAAAGACAAACAACACACGAGGCAGAATTAATGCTTTTAATACATAGTAACTTTACCAATAAATTACGATTTACACCTGCACCCCAATGTCGTCACACGGGGTACTGGCATACCCCGTGACAGTTGGGCGGCTCCTCCCCCGCCCGCAGCCTGCAGATCCTGTCTCCGCACACGTACTCGCCCTTGCGCACGCGCAGGCTCAGAGACGCGGAGGAGGGGGTGGGGGTGGGGGCTCCTAGAACACAAACGGTCATGTCGAGTGTACGTAGCCTGCTTGAAGATATCCTTCGTTTGACGCCTCACCCGAATTTTCGCGGATTTTTTTTATAGGTATAAAGCTCCTAGTACTTTTTATATCAGCTAATGCTATAAATAGCTTATAGTCAGAATGTATGGTCTTAGTAAATACTCCCTGCAATCTATTTACAGGTCGTTTCTTCAAATAGTTTGCTGTACAACCGCACGCTGTTTTGGATAAATAAGGTGACTTTAATTTATGCAGCCAAATTCTTACTGAAGACTCGGTAAGTGCTCAGTAATAAAGTTCGATGACCCTTTTTGTGAAATTCGTAAATTATTTTTTTCGTGTTCTTTACAAACGCAAGCACAGCCCCGAGTCAATTACTATAGGACGTCAAGATTTTATTTTGCAAAATTAACAAACAGAGTGATCGATCCGTGTTACTGATCACTTACCAAGCCTGCAGTATGAGTTTGGCTCTATTAAATTCACCTTATATATAAGAACTTATGCAGCGCGACGTGGGACGTACCAATTGCGAACGAAATCTGTCAGATACGTCGTGGTACACAGCAGTGTATGGGTGCACACTTCTCACCGTTTCGTAGAGGTTACCGACGCCGCCTTCCGGCACGGGTCAGCGGCACCTTTGTGTCGGCGAATCAAAGCGTGCAAACTATTTCACTAAACGAACTGTACGCCCAGTATGGTACCTTAAGGCGATTATTACTGCTGGCGTTTTGAAAAGCCGCGATAAGGTCCGATTTAAGTCAGATGTTATTTAAGAAAAAATATATTATTGTAAAGAACAGAATATCTGGATATAATTACTTAATTTTGATTTTTAATATTCATCCAGAATTTAACTAAATAAATACCCACCAAAAAAAGGTCAAAATTAATTGATTATTCAAAGAAACAAATTAAAACTTAGTCTAATTGAAGACACCAACGAACGAGTTCGTTTATCTACAATTTTTTTGATACATTTCAGTTAGAAATTCTAATTATTCATATCCCCTTCCAACGATGGAGACATCACTGCGGGGCGAGTCATGGGAGAGAGTCAAAGACACGCAGGAATAGTCGCAATAAAGAGTCTAGGTACCCACCTTTCACAGAGGCGTCAGGTTCCTTAAAATACTTGATGTACGTCGGGAGGAACGTCATCCGCCGCAGCCGGTTGATCATCATCTGCTCCGAGGGTCGGTTCACCAGCTGCCGCTTCGGGTCTATCGCTGATGATGAGGGGAGGCATACTGACAGGAACGCCAGGAAAAGGGGGAAGATCTGAAAGACAATAAATACAATAAAACAAAAATTCATCGTCTTATTTTCATCTTACATCCCGGATAACTCCGAGAGAGTTTCGTACCTTCACACTCGAGCCCGGTATCAACTCTAACACCTTGTAAACGTAACATTTTTCACATTGCATTAATAAATAATCACGTTATTTAAAATATAAACAAAAGTTATGTTAGAACTCACCATTACACGCATGTTGCTGGACCAGTCTCAGATATTGTAATGATCTTATTCGTCTGAGGCCGCCAGGTCATTCCAACGTAAACATCACCTGATTCATCCGCACCTGACACTGGAAACATCACTCCAATCTAGACTCCATCACAGTTCATTTAAAGACGCTTTTTTAATGATAATAGCTGTTGAATTTATCACTAAGTGCGGGATGAAAAAATCGTCTCTCCCTGCTTTGTGTTAGAGTTGAAACTAGATCGAAAGTTGGTTTGGTGATCAAAGTTAGTTGAGGCTGGATTGGTATGAATCACTTCCGAGAGCAAACAAATAAACAAAGGCGTGAAATAAGGTGATTAGATTACTAATTGATATTTACCTAGAGTGACCGCTACGAAAGAAAATCCCTGTTTATGTAACTTAATGTAAAGGAATAAATGCGAAAATGCCTAAATCTGCGGGACTTCTTTTGTAGCGTTTACAAAATATTGAAGAATATAATATTCGTATAGAATTGTAAACGAACACAATGCATTATAAGTATATACGTTATATACAACCGATGTACTTTACTACACTTATGTAAGAATGACGGTCTTCAGTCTTTGTTTTTATTATGATTCAATACGCTTGGGAATTCCTTCATTTTCAGAAATTCTTGCAGGGTATAGACTCAATCGGTGAAGAATACTTACATTACTTACAGGTTTCGTTATCGTACTAAGATGAAATTTATTTGAAAATATACTTAATTAGAATCCTTAAACCTCCATCCATCGAAAATTTAAGAGCTCTCTCGTTACAGTAATTGCCACTCTTATCTTCTCTCTTCTCCGCATTACTCAAGAAAACCTTCGAAGGAAATGGAGTAGGCAAAATATAAGAAGAGGACTTTGACTTTGACTCAAAGTAATTAGGTCTCCGTCTTCCTCAATCAATAAATTATTTGTTTATGGCGCGTTTTAGATTTGCAAATATTTTATGAATTTTTGGATTTCGTTGTAGCGAAGTTTTGCTGAATTGGCTGAAAGAAAAGTTGATGACACAATTTTTCCTTCACTTAGTCAAAGTAATTTCGTCTATGTCTTCCTTTTCTTATATTCCCTTCTCCATTTCTTTCGAAGATTTTTCGAGTAATGCCCGGATGGCAGCAAAACAAATTTTTGACGATATCTAAATGTTCATAAAATATTTTCATAACTGAAAGGCGCCATAAACAAACAGGTATTTTATTGATATTTATATCATATGGCTATTTATGTTGTGTTGTGAGAACTCTGAAGAGATAACTCCAGCAAACCGGCATGCATATCCTAAGCAATATGCTTACACAAACTGAATTTGAATGCGATCTCTCTCTAGATGAAAAACTCCAGTAGTGGAGGAGTTTGCCAGAGTTTTCAGGCAAAATCCACGACGGGAGTTTTCATACGTTTATTTGATTCGTCAGTTCAGATCTTAAATCATTGGTGCAGTGGTGAGAGCAAGCACTAGGTTTTTAAAACCAGTTTTTGGTGTTCGAATCGGACAGCTTCAGCTGAGGTGGACAGTTAAAATTTTATAGGATATGGGGTTATTGTGGCCTCAATCACGGAAAATAATCAAAACTAAAAAAGGGGGGACCCATACTAAAACCACAAAAAAGAAGCATTCTTAGAGTTCCGTAGACAACAAGGACCCCTTATAGTTTCGCCATGTCCGTCCATCTGTCTGTTTGTCCGTCTGTCCGCGGCTTAGCTCAGAGACTTTTAGTACTGGAAAGCTGTAATTTGGCATGGGTATACAAAATATTAACGCCGACAAAGAGGTAAAATAAAATATTGAAAAAAATTTTTTTGGAGTACCGTACACGTACACGTAGGGCGGGGATGATTTTTTTGCGTCTTCCCCATAGTCTTTCGGACGGGTCTTTCAAAATATTGTGGGCATGTGATAACCATTTTTCGATTTAGGTTTGCAAAATATTAAGCTTTAAAGTGAAAATTTTTGTTAGAGTCTAGTTTTCCCCCTGCAGCTAAACGGTTATTTTTGGATATGTGAAAAAATTCGTGGTAATAGTAAATAGTAACTAAATTAAAAGGAAAACTATGATGTTTTACTATCACAGCTAAGTAGGCTTTACAAGTTAGGGAGTAATAGTCGACTAACTTTATTTTGCAGTGTTGTTTCATACATTTCATCGGTTTTTAATTTTTATTCGAGTCATTTTTAAGTCTATTTAACTTATTTGATTATTGTAATACGGAACCCTCAGGCGCGAGTCCTACTCGCACTTGACCGGTTTTTTAACGTATTTTGTTTCAGCTCAGGTAATATATACAAGTTTCAAATTTAATTCGATTATAAAAACTGATAGGTGGTAGAGCTGATGCCGGGCTCGACTGTGGAGGTACCACCATCTTACTCGTAAACCGCCCTGAAGTTATTCGGGAGAGAGTAAGAGGACAGCTCGCAGACAGGCACAAATCCAGGTAGCCCACCAATCCTGGGACCGTGTGATGGCGGTATGTCCATCCCGAATTGCCGGACCTTAAATAAACAGACTAGTGACGGGCAGCGGCGTCACTAGTGCGAGAGGTTCTGGCACCGCGCTCACCAACCCGCCTGCCCAGCGTGTGTGAGTATGGGCATCTCTTCCCAATACATGATGTACACCAAAAAGAAACGGCCCCCAGTCCCCGGCAGCCCCACTATTCCCGACTACGGTGGCGGTCGCGGTAACGGTGGGGCAGGGGGTGCTAAGAATTTCCGGTTGAATGGCCACCAACACCGACGACTCTTTTTGGCGGCGTATAATACACGGACGTTACGGGAAGACAGACACCTCGCTGAGCTCGAGTCAGAGTTAGGTAGAATCAACTGGCATATTCTGGGGCAATCGGAAGTCCGACGAGCAGGTGAGGATACCATAACCCTAGAGTCAGGACACCTGCTCTACTATCGAGAGGGCAATAAATTGTCTGTCGGTGGAGTTGGCATGCTGGTCAACAAAACCTCACTAGCAACGTGTTAGAAATCGGTAGTGTCTCTTTACTCGGGTGGCCTATCTTGTTATTAGACTCAACAAGAGGTATTCACTTAAAGTCATTCAAGTGTATGCCCCCACGTCGAGCGACTCTGATGATGTAGTCGAGGCCGTCTATGATGACATATTAAAGGCAAGACATAACACCACCAAGACACATTTTACCGTTGTTATGGGGGACTTCAACGCCAAAGTGGGAGTACAAGAGTGTGGTGAATCGGTAATCAGACCACACGGTTATGGCTGCAGAAATCCTCGGGGCCAGATGCTGGTTAGCTTCCTTGAGAGCCAAGGTCTCTATTTGATGAACTCATTCTTCAAAAAGAAGCCTCAAAGGAAGTGGACCTGGCGAAGCCCTGATGGTAAGACTAAAAATGAGATAGACTTCATCGTGACGGATCAAAAGCACATAATCCAAGATGTATCTGTGATCAACAGGTTTTGTACCGGTAGCGATCACCGACTTGTGCGATGCATCTTGAATATCGACTTACAGCTTGAGAGAAATCGTCCGATGAAGCCTACGCTCCGCCCTTCTCTGTGCCAAACCACTGCGGGATCCGAAAAGTTCCAAATGGAACTTCAGAACCAATTTGCCCTGTTGGAAACCACTGAGGATGTTGACCAGCTTGCTAACAATTTCACGAATGTCGTGCGCGAGATAGGGAGGGCTTATTTTAAGCCGGAGCGAAGGACTAAGGAGTCCAAAATTTCGAGTGGAACTCTGGACCTGATGAGGCAGAGACGGGAAACGTCTTCAGATTCTGCAGATTTTTCCCTTCTTAACAAGCGTGTTAAAAGCAAATTCGTTTTGACCTGCGCAAACATAATGCTCACGTCATTGAAGACGCGATCCAGCGAAATAAAGGCTCAAAAGTTTTTGCCCAGCAGTTAGGAAGGACCAATCTGACGAAGCTGAAGACATCTGACAATAGAACTGTTACCTCTAGGCCAGAAATCCTCGCCGAAATTGAGAAATTTTATGGGCTCCTATATTCTTCACACGCTCCCAAGCCAACTGCTCGCGATGAAGCACCTCTGGCCCGCCACTACACCGATGAACTCCCGGATGTCGAAATGGATGAGATTAGGATAGCTCTTGAACAGCTGAAAAACAACAAGGCACCGGGCGAGGACGGCATCACAGCTGAACTCCTGAAAGCTGGAGGTTACCCTATACTCGGACAGCTACAGGACCTCTTTAATGCCGTCATTCGCACAGGTACTACGCCAAAGGAGTGGAGCAGGAGTCTGCTCATTTTGTTCTTCAAAAAAGGGGACAAAATCCTACTTAAGAACTATAGACCAATTGCACTCCTGAGCCACACCTATAAGCTGTTCTCAAGAGTTATCACGAATCGTCTCGCCCAACGATTCGACGACTTCCAACCTCCAGAGCAGGCTGGGTTTCGAAAAGGCTACAGCTCCTTGGACCACATTCACACGCTAAGGCAGGTTATACAGAAAACTCAAGAGTATAATCAGCCCTTATGTCTAGCGTTTGTGGACTACGAGAAAGCCTTCGACTCCATCGAAACTTGGTCTGTTCTGCAGTCCTTGCAGCGTTGCCAAGTTGACTGGCGTTACGTGGAGTTGTTGAAGTGTCTGTATGACTCCGCTACGATGTCCGTCCAAGTACAGGGTGTACAAACAAGACCGATACATCTTCAGCGCGGCGTGAGACAGGGAGATGTTATTTCTCCAAAACTGTTTACCGCCGCGCTGGAGGACGTCTTTAAAACACTAGACTGGAATGAACGAGGCATAAACGTAAACGGAGAGTACATTTCACATCTTCGCTTTGCCGATGACATCGTCATAATGGCGGAATCGCTGCAGGAACTAGAGGAAATGATGCGCGGCCTTGGCGATTCTTCGAGACGAGTGGGCCTGCGGATGAATTTGGCTAAGACTAAGGTCATGTCCAACTGTCACTTCATCCAAGGGCCAATAACCGTCGACAATGTCAGCATCGAAGTTGTTCAAAAATATGTTTATCTGGGTCCAGTCATACAGCTGGATAAAAACAACTTCGACGCCGAGGCTGACAGAAGAATATGCTTGGGTTAGGCAGCATTCGGGAAGTTGCGTCACATATTTACGTCGTCAATACCGCAGTGCTTAAAGGCTAAGGTGTTCAACCAGTGCGTCCTTCCTGTGATGACATATGGGGCTGAGACGTGGTCTCTTACAAAGGGTCTGATCCACCGGTTTAAGGTCGCTCAGCGAGCTATGGAGCGGGCTATGCTTGGGGTATCTCTGATGGATAGAATCCGAAATGAGGAGATCCGTCGGAGATCTAAAGTAACCGACATAGCCTGCAGAATCAGTAAGTTGAAGTGGCAGTGGGCAGGCCATATTTGTCGCCGACATGATGGCCGTTGGGGCCGAAAGGCTTTAGAATGGAGACCACGTACAGCAAAGCGTAGTGTAGGACGACCTCTTGCCCGCTGGACCGACGACCTGAAGGACGTTGCGGGGGGCGGCTGGATGAGGAGGACGGAGGACCGACATGAGTGGCGAAATTTGGGAAAGGCCTATGTCCAGCAGTGGACGAACACGGGCTGATGGATGGATGGATGGATGGATTAAAAACTAGCTTTTGCCCGCGGCTTCACCCGCGTGAATTGGTTTTTGTGTAGGTACTCCTATAAAATCTATCAATATTTTTCGGACTGTTACCTATTACAGTAAACATAGCTGGTGAAATGGGTGTGTTATGCGCCTCCGTTTTTTTTTTCATTTTGTATGTCTCTGATAACTTTTCCATGGGAACTGATTTATGGGGTAAAAAATTGTTTTTGTCCTATTCCAGGTCTAGAACTACATTCATGCAAAATTTCAGCCCAATCGGTTCAGTAGTTACGGCGGGAAAGAGTAACAAACATCCATCCATACATCCAAACTTTCGCATTTATAATATTATATAGTGGAATATAAATTAGAGTTCCTTACGGAGCCATATTTTTTGTCAAGCGCTACCATTTTAGCGGCTTGTTTTGACTCGCCTTGATGTTGCCACTATATCTATATTGTTGTTATATATTTTTAAGGTTCTGTATCCGTATTATGTGATGGTACGGGACCCTTTGTGCGCGAGTCCGACTCTCACTTGGCCTAATTATTGAACATATTTTTAGGGTTCCACTCCCTCATTGTGTGATGGTAGTGGATGTTGCCTGCAAACTTCACTATTATTTATTTATTATTTTATTTATTTATAAGGTTTGCCAACAGATATTACACTATGACATAATGTATGTACAAGAACAGCAATAAAAAAAACTAACACAAAAATTAAAAATTAATCTAAAAGAAAACAAACCAAAACAATACAAAATTAAATTAAATTATTTCTAAAGGTTACACATTAGTCTGCAATAGGAAGGATATTGTAGACCCTGAAAGACTGGGAAAACATATCAATTTGGGTATCATGCAAGGCAAGTGTATTAAAAGAACGACAAATTCTATTAAAAATACTATTATGGCCAAGATTGGTCTTCGAATTCACTAAGCTAAAGAGACACAGACGTATAATATAGTAGCAGACCTAACATTAATAATAAACGCATAGAGTCGACGCGTGGCAATTTTAGCTCAGTGAACTTCAGGCTCGTTTAAATATAAATGTTGCTTGTTTCCAAACAAAATATATAATAGAGATTAGTTTAGGAATTAACAAATATGTTCCAAGCATAAGCCAGCCAAAACAACCCATTTTTATACGTTTCTTCATCCCATGAAGCCTAAATCTAGCTTATTTTTTGTATGAAAACTTGCCACGCTATTTAATCCTTATGTTTGGTCTGCTACTTGGTAATAATTATATGTCTGTGTAAAGAGACGAAGCCTATTTGAGCGACAAGGTACCTTATATAGGTTGATTTTGTCCAAAAGTTGTAGACAGCCAACGAGCCCTCTTAGGATTTTATACAGTAGTATATTGTCAGCCAACCATCGGCGATCTTTAAGGGAATTCAATTCAAAATCTGAGAGGCTGTCGGTATAGGATTGTAATTGTAAATCCTTTGTTTTTTTTGTGGACACACAGGAAATTGTTCAACAAATCAGGGATCGCATTCAGTTGGGGATCTGTGTTTAGCACCAACCTACGGGGTTAATCTTCTGGGCGAGCAACAGCCGTGCCCTGTTTATTATATCCACTACTACGTTGCTATTCTACGTGCCTATTGACTTTTTGATTGTTTTCGACCGGCAAACTTGTCTCAAAACTCATCTGAACGACTTATACTATGGAGCTCAAAGACAAAATGGCGTATAGCACTGAAAAATTGCACACTGAGTGGTGGCCTATAGGAACAAATCCTATGTGCGCGAGCGAGAAAACAGATCTACCGCAACGACGACCAAGACAAAAGTTCCGCTACGTGAGCACAAGTTGATACCGAATAGCGTGCGTGCGTGCTTATTGGAGTCTTTGACGAAATAAAAAAAAAAAACCATTTGCCAAATAAAATTAAGCAATTCAACAACATTAATTCTGGTCCTCGCTCAAAGTAGATTTGTTTTGCGAGTTCCCGTAAAACAATTTAACAATTATTTGATTTGATAGAGGATAGAAACATTTGATGAATTCACAATTTATTATATAATATTATTACAATCTAATGACAAAAGAAAAAATATAATAAAATCATGCAGTAAAACATGTTTGTGTATAAGTACAAATGCCCATGAAGCCCATAACCTATTCCTGATATCATTGAAATCCACAGTAAAAGTTGTTAGGACAATGAATAAACCCAATTTAAAAACCCAAGAAAAACAAAAAAATATAGTGTTACCCCAGGTAGGGTGAAGAGTAGCTCTGCAGGTCCAGAGTAGTGAAGTGTGTGATTTGATTACTGATTACATCTGTCGTTAGCGCTGACTGAGAGCAGTTCACACTTGACCACAAGATTTGTGACTGCCATAGACTTTGTATTTGTGTAGAGGGGACAAGTTTTTTGTTTGTTTAATTTGGGCATAGTAAAAACAGAATAGTAGGATAACTCCCGCATCTCGCGTGACTTAAACGCCTACTGTTACTCTTGGTATTGTAGCGAAAGCGCGACTGCAGTGCGGGCTGTGGAGCGCAACCCTGACTTGTACCGGCAAAACAGGCATAAATGTAGCCCTTGTGTGCGTGCTGTGGTTCGTGCATACTGGCACGCACACATATAAGCGGCGCTCGGTATCTTTGGGTGAAGATGGTCTACTATTCTGCTTTTACTATGCCGTGGGCTTCCGCTTCTTTGCCCCTACTACACCTGGTAATTCCATATATTCACTGTCAAATGGCAACCATGTTAGGCCTGCTGATGGAGAGTGTCAATGAAACTTAGGATGAACTCGCCCTAAAAGTGGGAGAGTGAAAGTAGGCGGGGCGTTAATCAGCCTGCCCAGAGACTTCCGTAAAATCTACGTAAGTCGGTAGCGGACGAATGACTGATACTACGAACTGCTTGTAATGACTCTCACGGTACGGCTTCTCATGGCGTTAAGAAAGCGACTTGCTATAGTGGAAGACAACTAGTCGCTTGGCGTCATGATAGTAGATGGATGCCCGTAAAAGATCTTTCTGTGCTCATACTTTTTCAAACCCAACTCTGAGCCGAATAAATAATATCTTTAGTTTTGCCATAAAAATAATTATTTGCCCTTATTTGCCCAGTCTCAAGGATGGAATTGGCTTTTTAAATAAACATATCATCACGACATGAATCCTCGAGGGGGTGTCAGACGTGTTTCCGAGTGTAAACTGCGAAATGCAAGTCATTCTCATTGGCGAAAAAATAACTTCATAGTGCTTCCGTGTTACGGAGAACTCTAGTATCGGAGCACTTACATTCGCAATAATATGTGCAACGTACATGTTGGTTATACATAATGTACAATGTTTTTATTGGGTCGGATCCTGCCTATAGTATAAGTCCGAACCGTTGTATTTATTTATGTATTTTGTATTTTACTAACCCTAGGTTAGGTCTAATTAAGTTTTTTGTATTACTAACTAGTTTCAGTAAATAAATATTCTGATTCTGATAGTCCACACTCGGTGCACCCGTGTTTTACTGACGATTATTACGTCCTAACGTGATGGATGGTCAGCCCTATCGCCGTACTTCGGGCACAAATACACGCTTTTAGGGCATGCTGGTTTTACACGATATTTTCCTTCGCCGTTCGTGAGTATTAGGTAAGAACACCAATACTATGCAAATTCCGAAAAACACATTGGTGCGTGCCCGACCGGGGATCGAACCTGGGTCTCGAATTTGAGAGGCTAGCGTTTTACCGCGTGAGCTACCGCCGCTTTTTTATAAATGAGTCTTTATTTATGTCCCCATAAATCGCGGCATCTATCCATTATAAAGTCTACGATAAAGTTGACCGAGTGGACAGTTTTCTGTGTGAAGCACTTTTGTTGATCTTCCGCCCCCCCCCCACACCCCTCCATCGCGTGTGTGAAAGTGACAGGTGACATGTAGCGAGTAGGGTGGCCTTTACGTGAGAAAGTAATTTTGGAACTTTTCGTCAAAGTAATGTAAAAACTCTAACGGTCGAGTGATTTTTTAAACGTTTTTTTGTACAGAAACATCATTTTTTTTCGATTACATACCGTTTTCTTTACACTTAGTAATCATCTTTGTCAAAACTAAGAGGCTTCAGGCTGGCGTTCCTCCATAACAGAGTGCCAGGAGCAGAGTGGTACGAGTGAGCTGGGTAAACATCAACCAATACGATCGCTCTATGCTTCACAGTATATCAAAATTAAGTGTTCCTATTAGTGGATTTTTTCATAGCTCATCGATTCTTGTCTCCCTCGGGGCTCTCACGAATAAAAAATATCTCATAGACTTATAAACTTTTTCAAATAGATTATAAACTTTATTGAGGCTGGGTACTCTCTTCCCTCCCACCTTTGAGAAGCCTGTAGTCGGCGGCGGCTTGAAGTCAGTCGCGCACGGGGTCGCTATGCTTGCTATTTCATTCTACATTCAAGTTCGGATTATAGAGCACTGACTGTTATTGGTTGGCCCGGACGTTCATTTCCCGAGCTCGTACGGAACTAACCGAACACGGTGTGGGAGACAAGCTAACGCGAGGCAACATTCATGGTTTGAAAATACTCGAGAATGGTTTTGGTGGTTCCTATGATTTCAGGATCCCGAAAATCGAAATGAAACAAAAATATTTTTAAATAGTATAAAATATACTATGCTGTGAAACTAAAATTATTTGATTTGTTGTATCGCTTCTGGGACATTACGGTACAAAAACAAACATTCATCAAAATATGTGTAAACTCCAGGGCTTTTCATACGCTTGTAACTTTTGTATGTATTTGATTTTAATAAATGTTTTAGTTTCATGTCATGGATATTGTATAAGTTATGTTGAAAAAGAAAAAAATAATAAGCAAGTACCTACCTATAAATAAGGTTATTATCAGCGAACTGTGCTAGTATAGGAGTTCGGGCGAATAGAGTCGCCTTAAGGCAAAGCCGTAAATATTTTTTTCTCAAAAATACATACTGTAAAGACCTAACAGAAAATACTTCATTCTGTCTTAAAAGTGTCCAGGAAATCTGAATAACTATCTAAAGTAAAGCTAACGGGACGATTTAAAAAAGGTAAACACACTTTCAGGGGTTCAAAGCATTTTTAAAATACGTCCGCTGTAAATAAAAAATAGTAAATAATAGAAAATTTAACTTGTTATTATAAAAAAAAACAGCAAAGTGCGAGTCCTCTCTTAGGATTCCGTACATAATCTGCAAATAATCTATAAATCATTCCGATTTAGAGATAGAGAGCCGTAAAATATTCGGACAAACAGACAGACAGACAACAGAGTGACAGCAATAGGGCTCCGTTTGCCCTTTGGGTACGGAACCCTAAAGAAAATCCTCTTTGGTACGGAAAAATCGAAGTTATATTAGTGGTTCAAGTCCAGAAAAATGAATTAATAAGTTGACTTACTTACCTTTTGACGTTTTTTGCGTGGTGAATTGATATCTTTCAAAGGTAAGATATCTGGCAGACAGCCAGGCTGTGATTACATAATTAAAACCAACAACCACTTACAATAACAGTAAAATCAACAAGAAAAACTAACAGTAAAGGTTTAATTATAACAAAAAACTAAACAAATACAAAAATACAAATACAAAATACAAAAATCTTTATTTATCTTAATACTTAGCCTAAAATGACAAGTTCGTACGGTATATCCATTTAAGCTTTACATAAACGAAAGAATACGTATCACTTCGAACGCAATCCAAGCAGGAAAGAACTTGTTCACAAAATTCAAAATGGCGACCTAATGTTGGTAGCTGCCGTACTGACTGCTCACCTGTACCACGATCCACGCAACGACAGCTGTCGTCAACCGACTGACGCCATTATGTCGACCAATTGACGCCATTATTGCGTACGAGAGATAAGAATGGAGATAACTCAGTGAAGGTCCGATTGTGTACCTTTTTTAAATCGTCTCGTTGGCCTTACTTTAGGAAATCGTATGAAAATCCATTACATACCATATGTTCACAGAATAAATTTCATGTTTTCTTTTTAAAACTATCAAATCAAATCAAAATATTTATTTTGTAAAATAAAGTATACTGTCTACAAGTCAAAGTTAATCTTTACAATATAAATATCTTTAGAATATAAAAAATAAATTTACTAATAAGGGAAATACCTCGGAAACACATACAAAAAATATATTTACAAAGAAAAATACAATGAATTACAATTTCATGTTTAGAATGTAGAAATGTTTGTTATATTTTATAATTGAAATAATAATAATAAAAATAAATAATTTATATTGGTTTTATAGGTATATTTAAACCATTGAATACTTAAAATTTAACCCCAAATTTTTCTCGTTGTCTTTTTTTTTCTTATTTCTTAGCGTCCCTCTAGATGGCGTTATCGTAAACTTGCGTAAAAGCGGAAATTTATGTTGCTTTATATTTTAGTTGAAAGTGTTTTGTGCAAATAAATTATAAAATGAGTTCAGAAGAGGGCTCTGATAATATTATGTAGATTGTACTGTACTCCACTAATGCTTTGCTGAAGAATTCAATAACAATAAACATGACTAATTGCCCAAAATACGAGCAAGTAACTTTTGATATCACTCATTTCATTATAATGAAAAACAAGGAAATATCTCATTTTATTTTTGAGAAAAGCACTACGGGCTCAGACTTTTAATTTACTCGTACGGATTGCTTATTTCCTGGTCTTAACAGTAATGTACTAATACATGTATATAATCTCGATAAACATGTATTTACATGAAAAACATAATGATTCTTAATACCTTTTATACATTCAAAGTAACACGTCCTACAATCTCTCCGTATCATGGCGACCCCACACTAAAATGAATGAAAAGGATCGCGCCACTAAAGAAGTGTCGTTGATGAGCCATTTTAGTTCTTACCCTGTTATCATAAAGACTACGACATTGTGACGTGTTCTAGGACGCTATCCGCGTCTGATAACTAGCTGAATGTCAAGTGACGATTTAATCAATCGTGTCCAGTTTGAGGAGCAAATGGGTATTGACCGTTTCTGATGTCAAACTGGTTTTAATTGCTTTGAAAATGGTTTTGATTTTTCTTTCATTGTTGTTCGAAGTGGAAATAGTGATTAGACTATTATGTAAGCAAATATCGTTCCACAAATCGCGTTATGTGATTTTACGCCTTGTTGTTAATAAACAGATGGCGCTGTCGTCGCTACAGCGCTACACATATTGCTTCAGACAGTTAAGAAATTCACGCCCTCATGAGCGTTCAGTATGTGCATTACAAGCTAGTTAGATCAAATAGTTACAAAAAAATATTCGGTGGACAAGTATAGTGGAAACATTCAACTGTCTAGGTAAGTACCTCGGTGGCGCAATTGGTAGCGCGTTTGTCTGGGAAACAAGAGGTCGCGGTTTCGAATCCTGGTCCGAGGAATTTGTGCAAATTACGTTTGTTTCTAATTTATCTTCTCTGGTTTGTAATGCACTTTAATCACAATATTTAGAAAATCCAAATTAAAGGAAAACAAGTTTTCTTTTTATTTAAGAGGCCTCGTAGGCTAAATACTCGTATTTGTTAGTACACCCTAAAAAGGTACAAAAAATAGTACAGTAAAATTAAAAAACCGGTCAAGTGCGAGTCGGACTCGCGCACGAAGGGTTCCGTACTATTATCCATAAAAACGGCAGAAAAATCATGTCTGTTGTATGGGAGTGCGCGGGTCCGACTCGCACTTGGCCGGTTTTAGTATTTGTTGTTATAGCGGCAACAGAAATACATCATCTGTGAAAATTTCAACTGTCTAACTATCACGGATCATGAGATACAGCCTGGTGACAGACGGACGGACGGACAGCAGAGTCTTAGTAATAGAGTCCCGTTGGTTACCCTTTGGGTACGGAACCCTAAAATCATGAGAGCTGTTTTATATTGAGATAAAGTTATTCTTATGTAAGGATAAAGTGTGTATTGAATATTATAGGTCTTTGTACGATTTGGAAGTAGCTTTGCATTTTTTTCTATGAGGAAAATTTAATAGCATCCTGTTTTCGCCGAACACAATATCTCGTATTAGTCCTCATCCATCCATCCATCAGCCTGTTTCATCCACAGCTTTCCTACATTTCGTCACTCTTGGCGGTCCTCCTGGAAGAAATGCCCATACTCTACTCCATTAGTCCTCAACTTTACCATACATACGGTGACTTTCGTTAATTGCCAAATTCATACTACAGACTCGGTAACTATGACTTTATTTGCGAAACACGAATTTTATTTTTTGTGCTCTAGTTTAAGAACAACCTCGCTTTTGATTTGCTTATTTTTATTTGATGATTTTGCGGTAGTTCACAGAAAGGGTCATTACCGAGACTCCAGTATGAATTTGGCTGCATAAACAAAAGTCACCTCATATTCATTGCGAGGTTGTTGCAGTATTGTTGAGATTAACAAGGATTATGCCAGGCAATGTCAGGTATTGCAGACTCTATCTGTCCAAGACCAGCCAGAGCCAGTAATAGCCCCCCTGCCGAGTGACGTCAAAGACCACAAACGGCCGCCGGCGAATTCGAATTTCAAAAACGAAATTCAGTTATAGAACGAGCGCTGGCTGTCAGAGCGCGCCAGTTAGCCGGAGAAATACCTCGTGGGCATTTGTGTTTGAGCACAAAGTAGGGGGTATACAAAGTACAGAGATGTCAGGCGTCACGTCGCGTCGTCGTCCACTTTGTACTTGGCTGTATCAAATAAGAAAGATCAAAGACTTGGCATACGTCTGTTTCTGGGTGGCGTCAAGTGCAGAACGCTTTGCGGTCTAAGGCTTTTGGGGTACCTACTTTGGTTTAATTTACATACTTGTTATCTTTATTTTTATCTTCCGGAATAGAACAGCTGATAGATGGGATCTTCATACTACTACTGTATCACTGGTCCGATTGAGACGAACACTTCTCAGTAAGTCCGTTTGTCTATGGTTAGTATTTGTGCCGTGTACAGATATGTACGTTTCGTGTGTGTAGCGCTCCCGAGGTTACACACACTTAAAGCCTTACCCCCGGTGCACGATAATCTTACTGAGCGATTTTGAACTTCAGTATGTTGTCAGAAAGTCTATATTGGAATGCTAGCTTCGCGCGCTTGCGGTACGCAAAATCAGTGAATTTCAGAGGTTTTCCTAGATTTTACGAAAAAGTATTTGATGTAGGAGTTTTTCCACCTGACATCGGAAAATAAACCATGTTTTCTTGTTATAGCCGTAATTTCAGACATAAAACTCAAGCCGTTTAGACATAAAACGAAATAATAACTTAAAAAGGGATCATTTAAAAAATAAAATCTATCGAGCGAAATGTGTCCAATTAGGTAACCGACTTGATAACGGAAAGACAAAGGTCTGAAAAAAACACGTGTTCAAGTTTTACATTGATCAGATAAGTAGTTTACTCATCATATTAAAACAAAAACCGTTGAAAGACCCGATACAAGCCCTTAAGACTCTAGTACGGACTTTATCCGGCTCTTTAATGTGTCCGGAATTTGGAATATGAGTAATAAAACTACATAGTCTTTAATCTTTATTAACACCCCTCGCAATGCGAGCGTCTGCTACCACGCCTACTATACCACTGTAACTAAGTGAGTAATGTTTCCATTTTGTGACTAAAAAGTCCGGACTTTTATCGAAATGTCAGACTTTTTGTCAGGACTTTACAAATTCCTAAATGGTAACCCTACACACACTAGACCAAAGTGCGTGTGCACACAGCCAAGCGGACTTCGTGATATAGAATCACACTTCACACTAATACGAGTATTATAAATGCGAAAGTTTGTTTGTGTGTGTGTTACTCTTTCACGCTGAAACGGCTGAACGAATTTGGATGAAATTTAGAATGGATGTAGCTTATACCCTAACTTAACACAGGATACTTTTTATCGCGAAAAAAAGCATGTCGTTAAGCCGAATAACACGCGGACGGAGCCGCGGGCAAAAGCTAGCATAGTAATATATAAGCTATTAACATCATGTTTTGCATCGGATTTCGTTCCTGGTAAGCAGTGGCGGATTTGCCCTAAGGCCGACTAGGGGGCTAGGGCGGCTAGGTACAGGGGCGGCTAAACTGGGCCCGCGGTCGGGGCGGTAGATAGAGCGCTATCTAGTTCAAGTTGTATGAAAATTTAACGGAAAACGAATTTGAATGCTGTTTTCTTTATTATCATTGTAGTGAAGTGACCCTGATCAACAGACGATGCTAAAAGGGGTGTTGATAAAATAAAGACCTAGCTAAAACCAACCCCGTTTTAGATTGAATAAACGTGGGCGGAGTCGCGGGCGAAAGGCTAGTATGAAAATAAAATCTCCAATCTCAAAAATAAAATATTTTGTACCAGCCTGTGTCGTCCACTTTTAAAGATTTCCAATTTCCAAGATTTCACCACTCTTGGCGGTCCTCCGAAGAAATAAGATCGCGAAAAATACCTATAACACTCAAAAAATTGCTCTCGGCTAGAAAACATGTATCCAATTTTTTTATTTTGTTGCAAAAGCTTTTGCAGCGATACATATTGGTCCTGACCTCTTAGTGAGTCTTCAGTATGAATTTGGCTATATAGGACGAAATTAAATCAACAGACCAAATTCATACTGGAGACTAGGTTAGTGATCAGGAATTAGGTTCAGTAATCCTTTTGGCCAAATTCGAACAATATATTTTTTGCTCCCTTAATGGTTGGACTAGTTTAAGTACAATTCCTAGTCTAGGCAGTAAGGAAGCAAAAAAAAACATTTTTACAATTTTACCAAATGGGTAATTTAAGCCTGTTTATGATCACTCACCGAGTCTCCAGTATGAATTTGGTCGGTTAATTTAATTTCACCTTGTATAAACGAGTATAGATGGTGGAGCTGATGCCGGGCTCGACTGTGGAGGTACCACCATCTTACTCGCAAATCCTCCCGAAGTTATTCGGGGGAGAGCAAGAGAACAACTCTCAGGCAAAACCAGGCGGCCCACCATCGCCTGGGACCGATGGATGGCGGTATATCCATCCCCAATTGCCGGGCCTTATTTAAAACAGACTGGTGACGGGCAGCGACGTCACTGGTGCAAGGGTTTCGGCACCGCGCTCACCAACCCGCCTGCCCAGCGTGTGTGAGTATGGCATTTCTTCCAGGAGGACCGTGAAGAGTGGCGAAATCCTAGAAAGGCCTATGTCCAGCAGTGGACGAAACAGACTGGTGGATGAATGTATAAACGAAAGTCATCTTATCTGCGAAGGAGATGTTTTATGATATTATAGTTGCATCAATTTAAATTCCTAAGAATAGTAAATTCACGACCATATACGGATAATCCAAATATTTCAAGGCTACTAAAATATCAAATATTTCAAGGCTACTAAAATATCAAATGTTTCAAGGCTACTAAAATATCAAATGTTTCAAGGCTACTAAAATATCAAATATTTCAAGGCTACTAAAATATCAAATATTTCAAGGCTACTAAAATATCAAATATTTCAAGGCTACTAAAATATCAAATGTTTCAAGGCTACTAAAATATCAAATGTTTCAAGGCTACTAAAATATCAAATATTTCAAGGCTACTAAAATATCAAATATTTCAAGGCTACTAAAATATCAAATGTTTCAAGGCTACTAAAATATCAAATGTTTCAAGGCTACTAAAATATCAAATATTTCAAGGCTACTAAAATATCAAATATTTCAAGGCTACTAAAATATCAAATATTTCAAGGCTACTAAAATATCAAATATTTCAAGGCTACTAAAATATCAAATGTTTTTTTGCTTGTACTAGATCTCAGATAAATGATTTATCTGGGTACTAGATACATTATTGTAGTTGTATCATAGACGAACTATTCGTTTGTCTATGGTTGTATCCATTATTTTCAGGGTACCTTCATACCTCGATATACACTGTCTGTCCCTCTTATGGTAGATCAACAGAGTGAGACAGAGCACTCGATGCATAGAATGTCATACTTTTCCCTGTGACACAATTCCGACAGTAGGCTGTAGGTCTGACTTCTCTTTAGAGAAGCCTTCGATGTTCATTGAAACAATCATCCGGGTTGGCTCTAAAAAGTGCACTGTATCAAGCGCTATCGAGCTCGATATGGTTTGCTATGCTAGACTAGCTGGACGTAGAATTATTTCTTTCGATATCGTCATTACACACCTGACATTCAGCCCTCAAGGACGTAGCGATCATGCGCAAACCTCCATACAAATGCAAACACAAAATGTCTATGTAATGTTTTTACAATATTTTAGGCTGGTTCCACTCATATTATCCAAATCTATGCCAAATTGGAACATAAATCGGAAAATTTTAATCACATTTTAAAATCTACCTATATCCATGCATTTTAACTACAAACGTAAATTTAATCGCTTTTTACCAAAAGTGTAGCAAAATGCGTCTATATTCATTAACTAAATAAATAAATTACAAATTTCGCATCTAAAATGCAATCTACATTATTTTCAATATTATATTTATAATAATGTTTGAAATTCATCTCAGTTTTCGAAAGTTTTGTTTCATCTAACACGCGTTTTTAATTTTGTGCCCGCGACCAAATCCGTGCTATTGTAATGTGAATGCCTTCCCAAGTTTTATCGATCATAGCGAAATGAAACAGCATTACATTTGGTCACGCCCACAACTAAGTTGCTGCGCTCATGACGACCGTCCATAAAACTAGCCTCCGCTTGCTTTTTATTATTTAACGACAGTGAGGGCTCACTTAATTTTAATTTAGAGGAAAACCAATAAAACGAAAATAAAACTACACACTATTTATTCATCCCTTCTTCGAGACCTCATCCAACACTTTCCCCTTCCCCAACTTGTCGACCCCACTCTTCCAGTTCTCCTGGCTCTTCTTGAACAGTTCGACGTTGAGCTTGGCCGCGATCAGACGCCCGTACATGGTGCTGTTGAGCAGGTTGCTCTTGTCGGACAGTTCCGTCATTATCTTGACCTTCTGTTCCAAGGAGCACGCGTCGAACACTTGCTCGAAGGCGCGCGAGCCGTACTGGGACAGCGCTAGTTTCTGGTACTGGCCCTGTCGAAGATATTCATATTCTTTATTGTACACACACAAAAACATAATTCATACATTTCACTTGGAGATATCATGTACATAGGCGAGCTTATCTCTAAGAGTTTCTTCCAGCAAACCCGGATTTATAGAGAGAAGTTAAAATAAATAAGTTGACACTAAACTATACTAATACTAGCTTTTGCCCGTGGCTCCGCCCGCATGTTATTCGGTTTAACGACATGCTTTTTTCCGGGATAAAAAGTAGCTTATGTGTTAAGTTAGGGTATAAGCCACAGATATAGATCTAAATAGATGACGCAAGTGCATCAAACTCTATTAAAATCAAGCGTGTCACATTTTACAATGAAATTGGTTGACAGCGGTTTGAATCTTAGAAGGGATTGTAAGACTTAAGACATAATACATAAGAGTCAATATCTGTGAAGGAAGAGCATTGCTCTCCCTTTTGGCGCGCAATTGGGCACGCGAATTACATACACTCGCGGCATTTATTTGGATCTATATCTGTGGTATAAGCTACATCCATTCTAAATTTCATCCAAATCCGTTCAACCGTTTCAGCGTGAAAGAGTTACAAACATACACACACGCACCCACACAGACAAACTTTCGCATTTAGAATATTAGTGTGGTACTTATACCCTACAATTTATAACTACAATCTAATATAGGGATATAAGAATAATTAAAGATATGCTTTAGCGAAAAATTTCCTGACCAGGATTCGTACCTGCGACCTTTTGCTTTCACGACAGCCGCGCTACCGATTGCGCCACCGAGGTATTCATCCTAGACCAGGGATGGCGAATCAATGGCACGCGACAAAATATTTCAGGCACGCTACCAGTCGAAACGGTTTTTTTTTTGGTAGTTCTTCAACAGTTTTGAGTTGTTATTATTAAGTTTTATTTATTATCTTCCCAATAATCACTCAAAGTTATTCGAAGGCACGCATATGGCCTCATTAAGCACTTTTATAGAAAAAATGGCACGTCGATCCATAAAGGACCAGTCCTGTCCTAGACAGTTGAATTTTTTCTTGTGGTGAAAGCAAGAGGTCACAAGGTTGAATATTGGGCCGAAGATTTTTTCAAAATATTTGTTTTGAAAGGAGAATGCTGCTTAATATATGGCGCCTCGTACCGAACCCAAAGACAATACCAAACCAAGTTAATTTTAGGGAGACTAAAATGTACTTACCAAATCACCAAGTCTCATTTAAATTAGTATCCGCAATTCGAAATTACTGTACACTGACAGTGGTAATTGCAAAGACTTTATTACCTTTTGATAGAGGCGATTATTCGTTGACATCTTAATCATAGTAAAGCGGCAACGGAAATGAAAATACCGAAATATTTTTTATTATGATGTAAGAATTCCGGATTTAAGATATAATAATATGTTTGAGCAAAAAGATGTTGATCGGATTTTAAAATATCTATGTAATTTTATGACTTTAGGTTGTGACGCCATTTGGTACTTTAAAAGTGCTCCCAAATTAATTTTATTTCATGCACTTTTTTACGTTTTATTTTTTGAACCCCCTCCCCCCCCTTAATCCCCGAAACTAAACCATTTCTACAGTCAGCGACTCATGTTGTGACGATGTACAAACCCCACCTTGAGCTTCCACACCATCTTGTCCCTGGACTTGACGCCGATGAACTGACCCTTGAAGAACGCGTCCGCCACGTGGCAGCCCTTCGCGTCACACAGGATCACGAGCAGCTCCTCTGGGGAGAGCTCAAGTAGACCGTTCACGGCCTTCGCTGGTCTCTGTGCCGATAGGAATAAGGGTCAAATTACAACAACAGCACATAACGGAGTTTTAAGCTTTTCAGGAATTGACCCTAGTAATTGGTGGTCTACGCTGGTCTCTATGGCAATGGGAGGGTCACCCATCCACCAGCCCGTGTTCGTCCACTGCTGGACATAAGCCTTTCCCACATTTCACCACTCATGTCGGTCCTCCGTCCTCCACATACAGCCGCCACCCACAACATCTTTCAGGTCCAGCAGGCACGAGGCCGACCTACACTACGCTTTGCCGTAAGTGGTCTCCATTCTCAAGCCTTTCGGCCCCAACGGCCGGGAGTCATCTCATGTCACGTCGGGATTGTCAAATTAATATTATTATTTTCTCATTTATAGCTTAGCTACTTCTACGCCTGGTGGAAAGCTTTGATAACATCTAGAATGAAAGTGGGATAGTGAAAGCAAGGAGGCGTTTATCAGTCTGTCCATTCGGACGAAAAGTCTACGGAAGTTGGTAATGGAGGTAACACTGAGTACGCAACTGCCAGCAGCCACTCCCCCGGTACTCGTGACGTCACGCCGGAACACGACGTGTCGCTTGGCGGCATGGTGACGTCATGAGGGTGGCGACAAGCCATGGCCGACCACCAGTTAAATTAGAAATACACCTAGCAGAATAAAAAGGAGCTTTTCAGGAGATAGGTCTAGTAAACGCGTGGCGGCTACTGTTGGTCTGTGGCGATGGGAGTAAGGTCTAAACTAGATATATGTCTGACGGAAATTTAAGGAAAATTTCAGCAAATAGTTCTTTTCATTGGCGGCTGTCTGTAGCGTAAGGGTCAAATTATAAAGATACCTGACAGAAAAATTAGAACCTTTTCTGAAAATAGCCCTAGTAATTGGCGGCTTTCGCTGGTCTCCGTAGCCATTAGAGTAAGGACCAAACAGGTCGTAATTGCTTTGTGTCACCAGCACTTTGCTTTCAACGCAAGACATACGCCGCACGGAATGTATAAAATTAAAATAATAGGCAACATTACAAATTAATAATTGGTGTAAAACTGAAAACCATTTCGAGATATGGGCTTTCTGAGCATCATATTTTTTTTCCAGAATTAAATCGTGATTAAATAAAAATATATTTTCAAAAAACTAAAAATATTGTAAACACAGGATTTTAAAAACAATTTCCTTTGCTTTTAAGTTCAGTTTGTTTAAAAAAAAACAACTGTCATGCCATGTGACAGCAGACATAAACATGCCAAGCTTTTTTTTAAATAATCCATTGGCAAAGAACATCGACTTTTGAAATCCTCAGATGCGACTTACGTTCTTTTAGAATTAGTGAATAAGAAAACAATCAATTATGCAGGAAAAACATAAAATAAAATAAACAAAAAAAATACATAAAGCTTCTTTTTTACGCAGACTTTCAACATAATTATTAAAAACAAATGGTTAACTAAAATGAAATGTTGTCGATTGTAACGTTTTTAAATGATTATTCTCTTTCTTCTTTTTTGGGACAGTTTTCATTCATTCATTCTTTTATTGCACAAAAACAGAAACATGGAAACAGGTTTACAGTGAAACCGTAAGTACATGTGCGTGTTGCTGCTGTGGTGGATGGATGGATGATGTGATGATGGCGTCCCTGTTCGCGCTTAGTAGGTGACGCGACGTCTGTGCGTTAGGGGGCGCCACGGCGGACACTTCTTCTCGGTCGAGCTCTCGTGTGCGCCGCACGCGTATCGATGCACGCAGTGCCGCGGCCGCTTTGATCCGCTCATAAACATTTTACCGGCTTGTTTGTGCTCATTCCCACAGAACTATGTGCATCCAGCAATCCAGCCCAGAAGGAAGACATTCCAGCCAGTCGGCGCGCCGCATGTTGGCGGCCATCTTGGACAAATCAGCACAGGTCAGTTCGCCACCTTCTTTACATTTGTCCCCAACCTTAGCACCTCATCCTAACCTCAATCCCTTTTTCTCCTCTCCGCCTTGCATGTCTGACACCCTTGCGGTGTCAGTCCCTTATTTTAGTATTATATATTTTAGTGACAGTGTGGACATCAGTATGTCGGTTCATTTTCGGACTAATAATAGTTATAAAATTTTCAACTTCAGATTTTTGACGTGTTATTCTTACTTCAACAGACAGAATAACGTATCTGGGGTTTTGTCAACAAACCTGGAAGTCCAGCATGGTCTGCAGCAGAACCGACCCGTGTATGTTGATGAAGTACTCCTTGTCCAGCTTGTCCAGCTCCACTCTGTCAGCCGGCAGTAGCCGCAGACACACCACCGGAAAGTACTTCTGTAGCTCGGGGGAGGAGCACTTCAGTGCCGCTTCTAGGTTCTGGAAGTCACAGAATTCGAGAGCTTGTAAACAGGATTCGAGAGCTTGTAAACAGGGTTCGAGAGCTTGTAAATAGGATTCGAGAGCCTATAAACAGGATTCGAGTGCTTGTAAACAGGGTTCGAGAGCTTGTAAATAGGATTCGAGAGCTTGTAAATAGGGTTCGAGAGCATGTAAACAGGATTCGAGAGCTTGTAAATAGGGTTCGAGAGCTTGTAAACAGGGTTCGAGAGCTTGTAAACTGGATTCGTTATACGATTGAAATGTCAAGCACATATCGGGCACATAGCACCTCTTTGGAGATGTCGTAGATAAAATATACTGTATCATAATAAAATATACCCTTTTCTATTTGGTTAGGGATGCGTACCCGGTAGAATTCCACATTCTTACATAAATAAAATTAAAATAATAATCATTATTAATCAACAACAGACGGTGTCTACATCTCTGAACACGATACATTGAGATAATTCTCTTCGAGTAAAAACTCTGAACAACATTTCCAAAGAAACATGCCTACACAATTGAAACTATGTGAATAGTATCCAAAATAATTTCCCACATAACTTCACTTATAACAACAACTACGCCTCCCACAGCTTCAAACGTAATAGGTATCCAGCTGAAATTTTCACAAAATACGTGTTACTATAGATGCCTATCACGACAAATAACAAAAATAAATTAAAAAATAACCCAAGGAGGGTCCCATACAATAAACCTCGTGTTAACCACAGCGCCACCTGAGATTACTTGGTAGACAGCTTCTGCCGAGGTTCATTGATAAGATTATAGATGGCGCTAAGAGTGCTTGCCAACCTTTCTGTACAATGTTTTTAGGGTTCCGTAGCCGTAACAAGTGGTAGTACAGAACCCTTTGTGCGCGAGTCCGACTCGCACTTGGTAATTTTTTTTTACTTTTGTTTATTATTTAATCGAAGCCCTACCTGTGATTCTGGATGTGTTCCCTGTACTCACAGAGAGGAAGTGCGCCTGCTTGGCCTGTATCCGCTGGCACGCCTTGGCCATAGCGACGAGCACGCCGGTGTTGCCACACGCCAGCACCGCGGGGAACTTGTCCGACAGCTCCTCGAACATCGAAGCCCTACTCTGAGTGTTCCCTTTACTCACAGAGAGGAAGTGCGCCTGCTTGGCCTATATCCGCTGGCACGCCTTAGCCATAGCGACGAGCACGCCGGTGTTGCCACACGCCAGCACCGCGGGAAACTTATCCGACAGCTCCTCGAACATCGAAGCCCTACCCTGAGTGTTCCCTGTACTCACAGAGAGGAAGTGCGCCTGCTTGGCCTGTATCCGCTGGCACGCCTTGGCTATAGCGACGAGCACGCCGGTGTTGCCACACGCCAGCACCGCGGGGAACTTGTCCGACAGCTCCTCGAACATCGAAGCCCTACCCTGAGTGTTCCCTGTACTCACAGAGAGGAAGTGCGCCTGCTTGGCCTGTATCCGCTGGCACGCCTTGGCCATAGCGACGAGCACGCCGGTGTTGCCACACGCCAGCACCGCGGGGAACTTGTCCGACAGCTCCTCGAACATCGAAGCCCTACCCTGAGTGTTCCCTTTACTCACAGAGAGGAAGTGCGCCTGCTTGGCCTGTATTCGCTGGCACGCCTTGGCCATAGCGACGAGCACGCCGGTGTTGCCACACGCCAGCACAGCGGGGAACTTGTCCGACAGCTCCTCGAACATCGAAGCCCTACCCTGAGTGTTCCCTTTACTCACAGAGAGGAAGTGCGCCTGCTTGGCCTGTATTCGCTGGCACGCCTTGGCTATAGCGACGAGCACGCCGGTGTTGCCACACGCCAGCACCGCGGGGAACTTGTCCGACAGCTCCTCGAACATCGAAGCCCTACCCTGAGTGTTCCCTTTACTCACAGAGAGGAAGTGCGCCTGCTTGGCCTGTATCCGCTGGCACGCCTTGGCCATAGTGACGAGCACGCCGGTGTTGCCACACGCCAGCACCGCGGGGAACTTGTCCGACAGCTCCTCGAACATCGAAGCCCTACCCTGAGTGTTCCCTTTACTCACAGAGAGGAAGTGCGCCTGCTTGGCCTGTATTCGCTGGCACGCCTTGGCCATAGCGACGAGCACGCCGGTGTTGCCACACGCCAGCACCGCGGGGAACTTGTCCGACAGCTCCTCGAACATCGGCTCGAACTGGAAACCGAACGAAACGTATATCTAATCTGTGACATTGCTTCAACTCCGTGCAATGTGATCGTGTTTCGCTTATTTTTTTAAATATAAATGCAATGCTAGTTGTGTGTGTTTGTTAAACTGTTTTTTTTTTGTTGTTCATAATGTAGTAATTTTTAATCAAATAATTAGGCTTTAAGCTTAATTAATGTTTTTCTTTTTATTTTGTAATTTATTAGTTTTAATTTGTTAATGCAAGCTTTGTTTGTGGCTGCTTTTGTAGTTACTCATATAATTTGGCATGTTTATAATTTTGTTTATTTAAGGTTTATTATTTTTGAAAATTGTACCAGGTTTATATGTGAGGACTGTGTGCTCCTATAATTTTTATCACTCTGCAGGACAAATGTATAGAACTAAGAATATGTTTGAAATCGGAGTATACAGTTGGAGCTCCTTAATAAATAAATAACTGACTGTCTTTCTGGGGTTATTTCTGGTTCTGATAAATTTAAACATCTATACCCTGAGCAATATAATCGAGAGCTTCGCGCCATTATTTACGTAAATAAATGCGCGGGAGTGTCTCGTCCATGTCCACGTCCGTACGTAACTGCGGCGCATTTGCGACCGTCGTGTACCGTAGTTTACCGAGATTTGGAAGCTTCTATGAAGACGTGATACTGCTTAATTTAATTATACTGTGCCGAAGTGGAGGAACAGCAGGGCATACCGTACTGGGAATAATTGTGGATGAAACGGGTGTGTACTGGCCGTATCTTGCATGTCACAAACCGCACTCAGAAACATTCTGAGGCTGTAATCCAACTCACTTCCTCTTTGATCTGACAGTTGTCGAAGAGCCGCTGCACAGTGTAGTTGAGCATGGTCATCGTGGCGAGCTGCGGGAGGCGGTTGATGAAGCACTTGGCGTACATCTGAGTGTACGTCTTCTTCTTCGCAACGAACAGGGCGGCTTCTAGCAGCCTGCGGGAGGGGATTATCATTGCTATGGAGTTTAACTGTAAAAATAGTATGATGATGCTCTTAGAGAGCCAGTGCACTTGAACAATACCTACTTTTATCTCACGATATAGCAAGTCAAACGTGTACATTGCTGAAGTGAGCGCGAAGCTAGTTGTATTTGTCACTACAACATATGTATATAACTGAAGGCGCTACTACAACCAAACCTGATGTGACATCTGTACCTTACTTAAATCAGTAATACCCTGATAAATAAATTTGTGTAAAATGCATTACAAGATCAAAAATGTATAAAATTATCATTAACAAATCCACTGAGAAAAAAAACTAAAATGGTGCTTAAACCTTTATTTTATTCATTAATAGTTTGCAGTACAATCGTAAAAAATAAACGCGACGCGACTACGTACCTTCGTAAAAGAAACTGTTACATAGCAGCAGTTGTGCGGTAGCAGCAGTAGTACATCACAAATCGGGTCTTTGATGTAGCTGTCAAAACTGCCCTTTTGTGTCGCCGTATGCAAAACATGCATACAAATTCAGTAAACAAACAGCTGTATGTTAATACTTAAACATTAACGAAATTATAATCATCCACTTTGTACTTTATTAATAAATATAAAAAAAAAGGCATTTATTTCAGGCACTGGGACAATTATTATTACAGACCCATATAACTCTTAGAGGTGGTAGAGCTGATGCCGGGCTGAACTGTGGAGGTACCACCATCTTACTCGCAAATCCTCCCGAAGTTATTCGGGGGAGAGTAAGAGAACAGCTCTCAGGCAAAACCAGGCGGCCCACCATTGTCTGGGACAGATGGATGGCGGTATATCCATCCCCAATTGCCGGGCCTTATATAAGGCAGACTGGTGACGGGCAGCGGCGTCACTGGTGCGAGGGTTTCGGCACCACGCTCACCAACCCGCCTGCCCAGCGTTGGGCATTTCTTCCAGGAGGACCGCCAAGAGTGGCGAAATCCTGGAAAGGCTTATGTCCAGCAGTGGACGAAACAGGCTGATGGATGGATGGATAACACTTAAGAGGATATGTCGCGCTTGCAAAGGTCACTGTTACTCCATGCGGAACACCCGCAGTGCGAGAGGGATGGATTCCGGAAAAAATAGCAAAATGTTGGTTTTAAATTAATATAAAATGAAATAGCTATCAAAATTTCCAATTGAGAAAATTTAGATATCGTTAAAATCTTAGTAATAAAATTTAATATTGTTCAGATCTGTATGTCATACTATGAAAAAAAAGTGTAGAAGAAGACCTCATTTCAATAATTATTTCTATCGAGCGTAAGTTACGTAATCGCGTTTCTGTACTGAACAAAACTAGAAAAAGCTTCCGAAATTCATATACTGATTTATCAAATTAGTGGCTTCATCTGAAAAGCAGGTATACAACTTCAAAAAGTGCAATTTTTATCAAAATAGCCCCTTAAGATATACATTAACCAGATAAAAATAAAGATTTTACATCAAAAATAGTAGTATCAAAAAAATATAGGCCAGAGACCATTGACGTACTACCAAGTGGATATCGAGTCTGTGCTCAAAAGTATCCGAACCAAAAGAGAGTCAAAACCATTAAAAATTAAAAAAGGGTGTCAATCACACATCAATCAAAATTAAGCCGTGCAGCAATGACATACGATTCAAATTAATATGTTTTGTTTCTTAATACTTGGACACATTTTTGGTAAAAATTATGCTAGACCCAAGGTCCATGGTTTGGTATGTCAATGCCAGAGACAGAATAAAAATAAGAGAACCAAAATTTTAAATATTACAGAGCATCATATTATTTGAGATTAGCAATGCACAGTGAGCCAGTGATTAAAGGTAGGACTTGATATATCTTCACTTAAGGTTTGCAAGATATGAAATCTAAAGACTTTGAATATGGTGTAAAAGTTTTCTTACCTAACAGCAGATTCGGATTTAAACACAGGTGGTAAAGGCAAACTCTGGTCGACATTGGTATCTTCTAGGTGCTCTCCATCATCAGGCTTCTCTTCCTTCTTTTCATCTCCCATTTCTTCCGACACTGGCATCCAGTCGTCTGGAGCAAAACTCTCATTCAGTAACCTTTGAACTAAAGTTTTTGTCAGAGCTTTGTCACAGTTCTTGATTGCGTATATTAAAACTTGTAGTAATGCTGAAGTTAAATTCTTATACGGTAAATCTTTAAATTGAGGCCATGATGATAATCTATTTGCAAATTCTATGACTAAATCTTTGAATTCTTGTGGCACTGGTTTGTATTGCAGTTTTTCATGAGGTGCAATGCCTTTGTTGACAGTCTTGTGTATTATAAACATGTTAACCTTGGGTTTCTCACCAGGTAACAAATTGATACCACTTAGACATTTTAAAGCACTTCGTAGTATATGATTGGCATAGTTATCCCAAACAAAATCCTCTAAATTATTGAGTGCGTATTTACACATTTTTACTGTGAAATCATAGCATTTCTGTATGTGCTCATCACTGTACTTTGATTCTATTTTGTTTTCTTTTTCTTTCTTGTCTTTCTTTTTCTTTTTTTTAGGAACCTCTTCCTCATTTTCATCATCTTTAGGTTCCTCATTTTGTAAATGTTCAATAGCTCTCTGACAAGACACTCTTAACAAAGTCTCAACAACGTGACTGGTGAAGTTGTCAGAACATAGTCTACGTAACTCAGGAAATAACACATCCATGAATCGTTCCAGATCTTCAGCTGAGGCATACGGGAGTAACACCTCAATGACTCGGCAGCCAAGCTGGTTGCCAGCTATGTTTATTTCTTCATCCTTTGTCTTCTCTAAGACGTTGGCTACTAAAGCTTCTGAAATTTCGAAAAAATATAAATTGTAGGGACTGAACTTTAGGATAATGTCACCTTTTAAAACAGAGTATGCACAATTACATTAGAAACCTAATTTAGAAGTGTTTAACCTCTTCTTTAGTTAAACTTTTCAATTAAAATAATCAAATTCCACGACATTTCTGAACTATTTAAAGAGCTACAAAAAGTGGGTTATCTTCAAGATCTCGGAGAACTGACTACTAGGGATGATTACTCACGTCTTTCGTCTTCATCTTCAATACCTTTCTTCATTGCATCCAGAATACCGACGAAGTACTGATATAATTCTTCTGTCATCTTTGTACCACGACCCAATTGACCTTTTTTGGCGTATTTCTTGGCATTTGAGAGGAAATTTTTACGCTTTTTGCGATTTTTCTTCTTGTTGGGGTTTATATCTGCCGCTTCTTCAGACATTTTAGTGGAAAAATACAAAGAATTAACTAAAAACAGAATCAAAACACACGCCAAGAACAAAACAGGTGTGGATTTTTGAGGTTATGTAAAAATGTCACGCTGACGTTTGCTTTTTTTTGATTATGCAATGACTACTGTCATGAAGAATTGTCTGTTGGACGAAGCATGCAAACATTACACACCATTTCTCTAACATTACAAAAATTGCTATTGACATTGCAATTAAATCGCTTAACTCTTTCATTATACTCGTAGGTAATAATAAACGAATTTTCATGATTTACTAAAAATCTAAAAAGAAAATAAAAAATTCATGATTTTGAAAGCAACATTTTAAATTGCCTGAAAACATACTAGGTGAAATTAAACCAACCGACCAAATTCATACTGGAGACTCAGTTAGTCATCAGGAACAAGGTTTAATGAAACAGCAGCAGAAATTCGAAAAAAAATTTTTTGCCCCCTAGTGCCTGCACTAGGAATTGTATAGGTACATAAAGTAGCTACTTACTCAAAATATCAAAATCAAAATATTCATTTTTGCAAAATAGATACATAAAGTATACTTTCTACAAGTTAAAGGTAATTTGAACAATATAATATATCTTTAGAATATAAAAAAATATATAATAATACGGGAAATAAAATATAAACCTGCATAAAATAGAGGAATCTAGGAATAAAAATATTATATATACATAATGTAATGAAGAAATAAGTTAATAAATAAAAACGGGAAGCCAGTGTGGAAGCCATTTTTCGATTTATGGGTCCATTGGCGGAGTATTAAGCTTTAAAGTGAAAATTTTAGTTAGATTCAAGTGTCCCCCCGTGCCGGCTAAACGGTTGTTTATGGATATCTGAAAAAAATCACAGAAGTTGTATATATAATGAATTTAAAACGAAAACTATCACAGCTAAGTTGGCTTTATAGGTTTACGAGTAAGGTCGCGCCAAACTTTTAATCCCCTCTAAACACAGCAATGTATGGGCCGTGCTTCTAAATGTATGGGACTAGAAGTTTGGCGCGATCTGTATTAGTAGACCAAGTTATAAAATGTATTGGGCAACTACGGAACCCTACACTGCACGTGGCCCGACACGCACTTGGCCGGTTTTAATAAAGGTTTAGGATTACGTACCCTCTATACTCGACCAACTTAATTTTTCAGTTTTGTTTCATACATCTTCTTGGTAATGATGAGTTTGTAATTTTTATTAACTTATTTGAATGTTACGGAACCCTCAGGGCAGGAGTCCTACTCGCACCTAACCTTTTTTTTTTCAACATTTTGAAAACTTGAAGTAGGAAATATTGGAAATATATCTATAAGGTCTTTCAATATTAAGTGAAAATAATCCGAGGGTAGATCATGTATCTTTAACTGATCACATTCCAGAAGAAAAAATTTCATGTGTACATAGGTAACACTAAAAGTTTCCGGAACTGGCCACTTACATAAACAATATTTAAAAATTTATTGCAACATTTGAAAATAGAACTCTTTGGCTGTAGAATGCAGTTTGTTTCATCTGACTGTCTTTTGTTTTTACCTTGTGGCGCCATTTAAAAAATTGTGTGTCTGCATCAACATGGATTTAACTCGGGAAAATTTTCGTAGTATGATTTTCTACGATTTTAAGTGTAATTTGACAGCTCAACAGAGCATCGCTCGGCTTGAAACAGCTTTTGGCAATGAAGCACCATGCAAGACGACTGTTTATAGCTGGTTTGCAGAATTCAAGCGTGGTCGTATCAATCTCAGTGACGAATCTCGCGATGGTCGGCCGTCCACCGCTGTGACCAACAAAAACATCGATGCTGTGCGCCGTATGATTGAAACAGACAGGCATGTGACCTACCATGAAATTCGCGCATCCTTAGAAATAGGCATGAGTCAAATACAATCAATCCTACACAAACATTTGGGTGTGAGAAAGCTGTGCTCGCGGTGGATCCCACACAACTTGACCGAGGCTCAAAAAACGGACCGCGTCACTTGGTGCAGTGCCATGCTTACCAGATTCAACGAAGGTGCGTCAAATTTGGTGTGGGACATAGTAACAGGTGACGAAACATGGATTTATTGCTACGATCCCAAAACAAAGCAGCAATCGAGCGTATGGGTCTTTCAAGATGAGCCGAAACCAACCAAAGTGGCGCGCGTGAAAAGTGCATCTAAGTGGATGATTGCTTCTTTCTTTAATAAAACTGGACACGTGGCTACTGTTGCTTTAGAGAATCGTCGTACCGTGAATAGTGACTGGTACACGACCATTTGTTTGCCGGAAGTTATTGACGAACTCCGTAAAAATAACCGTAAACGCCGTATCATCCTGCACCACCTGCACCACGACAATGCTAGTTCTCACACGGCCAGACAGACAAACGACTTTTTGAAGACGAAAAATGTAGAACTCATGAGTCATCCTGCATACAGTCCCGACCTGGCACCTTGTGATTTTTTACTGTTCCCAAAAATTAAGAACCAATTACGCGGTCAACGATTTTCATCACCAGAAGAGGCTGTCGAGGAGTATGAAAAACACGTTTCAGAGGTCACCACAGGGGAGTGGCACAAAAGTTTTCAAAACTGGTTTGATCGAATGAAAAAGTGCATAGACGCCAAGGGAGATTATTTTGAAAAACAATAAATTAATTTTGTACCTTTAATAGTATTTTTTCATATTCATTCCGGAAACTTATAGTGCGTCCCACGTATAATACCTCACTTCGCTTCGCATGATCCTGCTTTATACCAACAAATACTGCAACAATCACTCTGAAATTGATATGTGATAAAGTTGAGGACTAATTCTATGTCAACACAATGGTAAAAACTTGATTTCATTAAATTTTCTCGATAGAAAAAAATAAGTTACCTCCAAACTGTACAATAAACCGATAGCATTCAATGAATACTTGAAATTAGATCTGAAACTTTGCATAATTTAATTGATATTAGTATAAAGCAGCTGCAGACTGTTCCATAAAAATGAAAAACATCATTGTAGCCGCGATTTCAAAATAACTGATGTTTTTGCGTGCGCGGCATCTGATTAGAGTAGGATAGACAGTTAAAAAGCAGAAGCGTTAGAGCAGGACTGCGAATTGAGGTATTATGGGCCCTTAAATATTTCTTTCACTTCCCAGTACAAAGTGGTTGAATCAGCTTACTAAATGTCTATGGAAAGGTAAAAATAAAGGTCGCGCAAAAAATTTTGTTTTCGGTGGAATGTGGTCTATTAGGGATACTCTATCATCTATTGATTTTTTAAACTTTGAATTGTAGGACCTTTTATATTGAGTGACAGATAAAAGTTATTAGAATTTTTATTTTAATCTCAAGCAAAAAAAAAAACATTTTTCATATCGGTTAAGAAATTAAGGATTTATGAAGATTATGTTAATCAGGAAAAAAAATTGTCGAATTAAAAACTTCCTTTTCTGTTAAAAAACGGCTTGCTGTTTCTTCGGAGTCCTGCAAGAACAAAAAAAAATTCTTAAAAGAAATAATAAATCCCTTATTGATTCACCGACATAAAGTCTGTATCAATCAGAGGCACAGATCATAAGCCAATGATCTTACCTTTTGGATCTACCTGAAGTCGCATACACCCGTACAGCCATCTATTCACCAATTCACTATCAATTCACAAACTTGGAACTAGCACTCAGACCTATGCACTTTATACGACCCAAAACCACCTTTATTCTGATGGAGTAAAGTCCACAAACCTCAGGAACCAGTGAGCTGATAAGTCGGCAAGTCCACAGGGCGTGGAAGACAGACCGACCGACCAAACTTGTTTAGTTACTAGCGTAAAGCGCGGGGAGACGCGCCCGCGCATAACTCCGATGCATTTTATCAAATAAAAAGTGATTTTACATTTAAGTTTTAAAAGTTTGACTACAGCTTTAAGTTAAACTTAACTTATTATGTTGAAAAGTGTCTTCTGTAACAGTATTTCTGACAATTAAGTGGATCTTTTCATTAAAAAGGTAAGTTTTTACAGTCCTAACCGCTGCATTAAACGAAAGTTAAGTAAGATTATGTAAATGAGAATTTTAAAGGCATTTTTGGCAGTTGTTAATGGGTTATGTAAAGTTGTAGGGTCATACTTAGGAGTATGGCAGTCATTGACCCTTTCCTAAGCACTTGTGTATGAAGTGTGGTTTAATTTCCTTCTGCTATGGTATTTCATTTCCGAGAAAGAATTCTACGCATTCTTGCATAATGGGACTGCGTGAGTAACATATCGACGTGATATCAACCAGTCAGACAAGATGAAAGTTGGTAGAAAGATGTCAACTTAAGCGACTTCTGGTTGGAATCTGATTTGATTTTGATTTTTTACAAAAATGCTGCGAGTTCCTACATAGCTTAGGACCTAAGCCTTAGGTTATACAAGATACGTTTGAAACTTAATACCCTTTATCATCGATCGTCCACATATTATGTATATATTCGTATATTGATGTATAATAACTGTCGAGATGGCATATTACTCAGTGTTGAATTTTAAGTAAGGTATAGTGCTCGGCTTGTTAAAAGAGCGCTGGAACCGATTGGTTTCCACATGGGTATACTCGCGCACGAAATTACTAGGCCTATCTAATATATGTTTAATGTACCTACCAATAACCAATATACGAAGCCGCAAGCGAAACGCTAGTTCAAAAATAAAACAACAGGCCTAGTAATTTCGTGCGCGAGTATACCCATGTGGAAACCAATCGGTTCCAGCGCTCTTTTAACAAGCCGAGCACTATATGTATATGTATCTTCAAACTGCAATATAAGACCTATCTTTGAAGGCCTACGGTGGTCCAAACACTTGAAAAAAATCTGTGCCTCCGGTGAACCAACTTTACAGGAAAGCAGAAAACAAATTTTTTATGCACAAAGAAAATATTTTTTTGCGAACCATTCACATTTCGTGCACAAAATCAAAGGGTTATGTAGATAACATGACGTTCTATTACTTTGTATCCGTTCAGCCCATAGAAAACATACCATCTTAGAGATATATCGTTCAGAAGCAGAATTAAACCATTTGGCACCAAAAAAATTATGCATTGGTAAATGCATTATAATTTAAGTTGATTTTGTACCTTTTATCATATCTAGTAAACGTGTAACAAACACAAAAAACGTGAAAGTCGATCTAATTAAAGTTACACCTAATTTCACAACTTTAATTAAACATGATAAACTTTAATTTAATTCGATTATTAATTAATTTGATCGCTTTTCACGTTTTTTTCCTACAAAACAAGGTAGTATTATGATTTTAAAGGAACTATCCTGTTATTGAGCATTCCTCCACAACTTACATACGTCGAAGCATACGTCGAATCACAAATGAATTTAAATGCGCGCACGCACGTCCAGTTCTAGTAGACTTTAGATTCACATTACATATTTATGTTAATTAATATTATCTACTACTAGACAACCTGAACAATATTTTTGCACCTTATTTGTATTGGAGCACCTATACATATAATAGAGGATAGGTAACCAGGCATGTGCCCAATCACGTAGATTTATGGCACTATAGATAATGCACCACGCTATCAACATGGAATGTGAACGCAAGCAGTCATTATCTGGCGACATGGTGCAATAACTGGGAGGTTCGCAGCTGCATCCATCACCTGAGATTGTATTAGTACGATCAGCATCGGACTGGGTCTAAGGGGCCCTGCCGGGTGGCATTAGGATTTTAGGGCCCCGCGCCGCCCATCTAGGAATAAGGCAGATGATATGATACATATGATAACACCAGGTCAACCAGCTAACCAAATGTAAATCAAATAGGCAAGAGTTTTTGGAAATATGTAAATAAATATGCTTCAAAATTCGCAGGCCAGCTTTTAATCGGCTGCGGGATAAACCTTTAACTAATATTTATTGTAAGACATTTTTTCCCTCTAATATCTCGAAAAATACGCTTTAAAATTATGAAATAGGTAGTTTTGCGGAACCGTTAGGCGAAGAAAATGAACTTCTAAAATTTTTCTTCGTGTGTGAACTTTTGTGCGTGTAGGCAGTGGGGCCCGCGTAGACTAGGGTCCGGGTGTCAAACGCCACCCTGGCTGTATGGCTGTCCGACACTGGGCACGATGCATCGTGAGTTATTTTATTACTTTCAGATCATGCGAAGGTCGAGAACGAATCACTTCGTAAATGTCGTGGGTATATCGTAATTCGGCATATCATGAAGTATGAAATCGAAAGTCAAAAAAGAACAAAAAATTTCAAAATAGGTGCGACGACGTGCGGAGGCGTGATTACAAAAGCCTGTTGATTTCGGCCAGGTATTTGGCCCAACCACTCGGGCTTTTAAAGTAGACACGCTCTCTTTAATCCCAAGAGCGTGTGGGCCAACATTGTGGCCCAAACCAATAGGCAATTAGAGTTGATCAATCGGTTTACTTCAACTACAAAAGCCCAAGTGACTCCGCCAGCGTGTGTTTGTCTCTAACAGGGAATTGTAGTGCAGGTATGTTTACTCTTAACCCAGAGCGTTACGCAGAATTGAATGCACTAAGCACGAGTTGATTTGCAGATCTTGAAACTCTGAAACAGTTGCGATAAGGATGTTACTAGTAGTTCGCGCTTGACCGATTTGGCTCATGTTCGAATTAAAAAAATATTTTTGCCTTATTTACTCGCCTGCCAAATTTCATGACATCCGGAACAACGATACTCGAATTATCGTCGAACAAACATACATACATACAAACGCGGGAATGTTCTATTAGACTCGGAGAACTCGCTCGTTTCGCTCGCTCGTTCAATTAATTCGACACGTTCGAAAACGTTCTGCGGATATGAAATACGATACGCGTGACAGAGATAGCGCGCTGTTTATTGTCGTGTTTGTATTTATACGTTATATATATTTTATTTGAATATTTTAATGCACCCGTCCCCGGATTTTAGCTTTTGTCTACGACACCTTTCCCGGCACTACCTAATAACGATCCACACCACCAAATTATATAATACTAGCTTTTGCCCGCGGCTCCGCCCGCATCGAAGAGATTTTCGTGGAAATAAGGAAAACAAAAGAATATGATTTTTTGAACGACAATATGCAACAGTCACCACGTTTTACCAAAGTGCTAATAAATACCAACAAAATAAGCTTAAACTCGAAGGGTATGCTGTTGTCCGTTGAGGAGATCCCGTACCCACCTTCCAGTCTCATCATCAGACCATGGTCACCATGTTTTACCAAAGTGCTAATAAAGACCAATCGAATAAACCCAAACTCTAAGGGTCTGCTATTGTCCGTTAAGGAGATCCCGTACCCACCTTCCAGTCCCATCATCAGACCATGGTCACTATGTTTTACCAAAGTGCTAATAAAGACTAAAAGAGCACTATCTGTATAGTATGTAAGTATGTACGTACATAATGTACACGCTATATGCATATATAATATATTATTATATCTATTGTTTATGCAAAGATTTATGTATGTAATAGAATGTAGTTATGCTGTGTATGTATATGTAAGGATATATAATATATATATTTAAATTTTTAATTTAATAGTGTGATACGTACTTTTGTATACACGTATGTCTACTTACTCATTTATTATGATTTTTATTTATCAGAGGGGTTCGCTGGAAGAAATCTCTACTTAGAGATAAGCTCGCCTGTATACATCCTATTTCTAACTTCAATTGTAATTATATTGATGTGTACAATAATAAAGTAAAAAGACCAATAAAATAAGCCCAAACTCGAAGGGTCTGCTATTATCCGTTGAGGATATACCGTACCCACCTCCCAGTCCCGTCATTAGATCCAGGTGGTTACCATATTCTACAAAAATACTCTTAAATACCGATCAAATAAACTTAAACTTGAGAGGTCTTCTAAAAAAACATTTACCAGTGGATGATTGAAACCCCGACGATGAGACTACATACGACTACGCAAGGCGTACATACCACATGATTAACTAAAAATCTTATTGAGTGCTTAAAGAATTTTTATAGTCAGTTCAGTAGTTCTAGATATTACGCATTATATGCAAACAAACAAATCTTTCTTCTTTATATAATAGTGTAGACAAAGTTTAACGTGACTTAATTTGAACCAGACTGCGTCAAATTCGATATTTTGAAACATGCAGCGCCACCTAGTGTATTAAAATGAAAACCATTTCAACGGCAGCTTACTGAGCCGTTATCCAGGATAGCTTCACAGAGATGGCGTTTTCTAAGGACTTGAAAATAAAAATATTTTAGTTATTGGTCTTTGCTCAGTCAAGAAATATAATTTCAGCTTTAATATTTTTTTTTACCAAAAGGAAATATTTTTTCTGAAAATCAAATAAAATAAAATACATTAAATTCATAAATCTGCAGAAATATTTGTTTTTTTTTTTTTTTTCAATAAAACCTCCCACTCCATCGTCTACCCCCCCCCCCCCCCCCGCCTCTCGGGGTTTTGTAGTAGCAGCATTAAAACACCAACTTTAATTGCTTGTTGGTTTCGGCCCCTTGATCGGCCAAAACACTCTGCGGATTAAAGTGAGGGTGTCTACTTTAAAAGCCATAGCGGCTGGGCCAAGTACCGAAATCAACAGGCTTTTGTAATCACGTCGTGCCGAGCGAGGAGGAGCGTGTTAGGTTACAAATAAATGGGAAGCCGAGCGAAACGAAGCGGAGCTTTAATATAATTTATGATATGCTCAATTCAGCCAATTCTACGATGTACCGTTGACACACATAAGTTGTTCAATAGAATCATATACAAGAGTTATGTGATCCAATAATTCCTGGTCAAATACCTGACATTTGGGACGTAATATTCGTGGATGAAAAGCGGATGTAGCGGTGTATGTAAAACAGTTTTCGTTACCGTAACTCTTTAAATATGATTGTTTACATATACGCATTAAAACATTGTTTTCTTAACATAATTTGTAATGTTATGTATCTATTACAGGCGCCTCTACTCGTAGGTTTATATTTAATCACAAATCACGAGAAAATCGCGATATTTACAGAAAACTAAAGAAATAAAACAGGGATTTTCTTTGTAGAGGCAGCTCTTTGAACGATAAAACAGTTTACAATTTACAAAACAGATAAAAAGATCAAAGGATAGGCCGACGTAGACTTTACCATCCGGGTTTTTTGTTTTGTCCTCAGTAGAATACGAATTACAATAACCCATTTTACTAAAACATTGCAAAAATATTCTATGTACAGAACAGTCACAACATATTTACTACATTACTATTATTATACATACACCAACACACACATGGATTCTATTTGTTTTATACACACCTTCTCCTTCAGTTCAAGTCCTGTAAACTAACTGACCTGCATACTCTACATTACGTAATCTTTGTATGCGCTGTACCTGAATGTTCCGTGCGTATTTAATATGCACAGACTGACCTCATCCTGTGTCGTCAAAGGTAACACAGTCTGACATAGAGACCTGAATAATCGCAACGTACCTACATTCATGTTAGAGCGAGCGTATAGTTACTCTGCTGTGTTACCAAACCACTGACTGACACCACTGACTGACTGCTACAGAAATAGCCCACTGGCCTCTCAATCTTGAGACCCAGGTTCGATCCCCGGTTGGGCATTCACCAATGAGTTTTTCGGAATTTATGTGCATACTATTTGCGTGTAATACTTACCACTTGCTGAACGGTGAAGGAAAACGTCGTGAGGAAACCTGCATGCCCTAAGAAGCGTGTAATTGTGCCCGAAGTACGGCGATAGGGCTCACCACCCATCACGTCGGGACGTAATAATCGTCGGTGAAACGCGCGGGTGTACCGGGTGTGGACTGTGACTTGCATTTCACAGTTCACAGTCGGAACACCTCTGGCACCCCCTCGGGGATTCATGTCGTGAAGAGATATATATGTATATATAAGGTGCTCTAAAAATATCTGCCACGGCTGCAATGGGAGATGGTATTATATATGTAGATTACAATAGTGAAGAAATTTTGTACCCCGGAATAGTTACATAAGTTTGAGAAAATAAAGTTAATAAATAAATATTTACTTTATTCCGCATAAAGTGATTCACAAACTACGTGCGATGTGTCATTTCATCAATGGAAATAATCTCTTTCCAACTGTTTTGTGTTATTACAGGACGGTTTCATGCAAATAAATCAATTCTAACTTATACGCACATTTTTTTGTATGAAACAATTTATGACGTTAGATCAATAAAATATCGTTACTATTGTTATCTATATACACAATACACTCTCCCATTACAGCCGTGGCAGATATTTTTAGAGCACCTTATATATGTAATTTATATTTTAATACTATTAGAGTCATTACAAATAGTCTAAGATCTAGCGACCAAATCGGTCATGTGGCTTCAGCTGTATTGAAACTCCGTTAGCTACTTCCCTGAACAACCTTTTCCCATATTCTCCGTGCTGGCAGGCCGCGGGCGGTGGGTGCGGGTGTAGTGGGGTGGGGAAAAAAATGAAAAAAAATGTGGGCCCAGCGGCTTTAATTTTTTTTTCAAACAGTTGCACAGTACTCCCTGTGCACCCAAAAAAAATTTTAAATCGGTTGGGTGGTGGTAAGGGGTTGCCAGCGTTAATTAAAAGTGCCAAAATAATAATAATTTTCATGTGGGCTCAGCTGTATTGGCTTTTTTTTTTGACGCGAGATTTATTAGTATGTGAGCCCCAAAAAAATAGCCATACAAAAATATCGGTGGGAAGGTATCGAAAAAAATGGTTGAAATCGTTGAATTTCGTTCGAAAATGAGCTGAGGAGAAGGCAAAAGCGGAGTGTATATATAACTAGTATCTGCAACAATGCTCATCTGGACATTCCTTCACCGTTGAAACCTGAAGGAAATGGGTGGATTGAAAAATTGAACAACATTTTTTCATAAATAAAAATGAAGAAATAAAGAAATATAAATAAATAGAATATTTTTCGTAAATAATAATGGACAAAAAAAGGCATAGAAGCAGGGAATATTTTTTTGCACGAATAATAATAAGTTAAATTTCTATGAAAATGCGTAGACGCACAGCTGAAGCAGCTGCTCGTTCGGAAACGTTCGGGTTTTCCCGTTCAACGGGTGCAAGAAGGACAGCGGCTACTCTCTGTTAGCCGAACAAAATCGACGCGCCGTGAGGGCGCTGACGCGTTCGCCGACTGGGAAGTCCACGTCCGCTTTTGCCTTCTCCTCAACTCATTTTCGAACGAAATTCAACGATTTCAACCATTTTTTTCGATACCTTCCCACCGATATTTTTGCATGGCTATTTTTTTGGGGCTCACATATTAATTAATCTCGCGTCAGAAAAAAAGCCAATACAGCTGAGCCCACATGAAAATTATTATTATTTTGGTACTTTTCATTAACGCTGGCAACCCCTTCCCACCACCCGATCGATTTAAACATTTTTTTGGGTGCATAGGGAGTACTGAGCAACTGTTTGAAAAAAAAATTAAAGCCGCTGAGCCCACATTTTTTTTCATTTTTTTCCCCACCCCACTACACCCGCACCCACCACCCGCGGCCTGCCAGCACGGAGATTATGGGAAAAGGTTGTTCAGGGAAGTAGCTAACGGAGTTTCAATACAGCTGAAGCTACATGACCGATTTGGTCACTAGCTCTCCGTCCAAAACTAGAAAAGATCAATATTAAACAAATTTCAAATGAGACAAAAATTAAAAAAAAAATCGCCGGACTATCACGTTCAGCGCGCTATCGACTGCGCCACCAAGGTACTTATCTTAGACCGTTGAATTTTTCCACCATACCTGTACGCCGAATTTTTGTAAGTATTTAATCTATTAGCGAGTAAGGCACATATACTGTACAATTTGTCTCTAATTGTTTTTGTAGTTTGTTATGCAATATAATAGTATTTAGAGTATTCAACAGCGAATGATTTCGCTAATTTGGATTGAGCGTTTTGCCGGATTCCTTATGTAAATTCTGCACCTACGATTTCGCGAAAGTTTCTGAGTTGTGCTGCGGAATCTGCGGATAGACAAACAAACAGCAAGGCTATTTTTCGTCTGTTTGATGCGGAGCATTATTTTAATTCTTTTTCTTGTCATTGCTGGGATGTTTTTGTAAAAATCAGGGACATACAGCAGTCCATATTGGCTATCTAAATGAAGACCTAAAATTTATTTGATTAATTGATTCAATTATTTTTCCTTTGCGCGTTATTTTGATACTTAGATATTATGAATAACGATTCGGAGCGGGCACGTAAGTAATAAAATAACTCGCAAAAGAGAAACAATTCAATCAAGTAAATTCTAGGCCTTTATTAAGACGGCCAATATAAAGTGGTGTATGTCCCCAGTTTTTTCAAAAACATCGTGATAAAGGCCATAAAAGTATTTTTTCATCAAAGTTGTCGTCGTTGCGGTTTCGAAGGAGAGAGCCAACCAACCGATGAGACAAAATAGTATTTTTTTGCGGTCAGCCCCGTGGAGGGACTCACTAATTCAGGTGCCTGTCTGGGACCGGTTTCGAAGAATGTTGTGGACTTGGTCTGAACCGGCTGCATAATCGTTTTTGTGCGTTCTGCAGTCAGCAACTGGTACCAATAACTTTCGATCCACACCAATCTGTCTTTACCGTCAGCAAGTGTGTACAAATCATAGACAAACAAATGCACCGAAGCTCATTCGTGCATGCGCGACCAATATAGTTAACATAGACGACACGAATAGAAAAATGTTGGCCTCGAAGAAACATTTCACTAATGGACAGGACGAATCGGTTTTATCGAGGCGATGATCCCGTGATAAAACTTACCTGCGTTTCCATTGGTCAAACGTTTCTTCGAGAGACAAAACTTCTCTATTATTTTCGTCCATGTTAGGTATGCTGGCTGGATTAGTTCTTTAATAATATATTAAATAACCGTGACGATTTCAAAAACCATAAAGTTATACTAAATTATGAATTTTCGGTTTTATTTGGTATTTTGTATTAATTAGGTAATGAATTCTGTCTTTAATTGCTGCTATTTTAGTTTTTTTACTTCACTTATATCAATACAAATGATTGCTTCTATTTTCTTTCATGTCTTTCATTCGTGCAAATAGGCCGCCATTATTAAAATCATTCTTTTTTTAAATTACTCTACCAAAATATGTGTATAATTATCTCGCTACATTCTTGGGTACGTTGACAATAAACGTTGAAGGTCGTTTAAACAAAAATAAGTCATTTCACTAAATATAAGCTGCACATTGCGTCAGGCAAGTATCAATAGAGCGGACTAAATATTTCACATCACTCTACATTATCATTCAAGCAGAAATTGTAAACAAAAGCCTGCGAAAACCAAAGATTTTAGTTTAGTATCGCTAAAAGTTTGCAGTGATTAGCACTGATTGACGTGGGTTTGAGAAGTTTCACAATAAAATGAATAATATTGATTATTATTTCAATGATGGGCGCTGGGAATCAAAAGAACCAAGGAGTGTTAATAAAATAAGAATGTGTAAGTTTCTGCTCTGATCTATCTATACGAGTATCCATCCATCCATCCATCAGCCTGTTTCGTCCACTGCTGGACATAGGCCTTTCCAGGATTTCACAACTCTTGGCAGTCCTCCTGGAAGAAGTGCCCATACTCACACACGCTGAGCAGGCGGGTTGGTGAGCGCGGTGCCGAAACCCTTGCACCAGTGACGCCGCAGCCCATCACCAGTCTGTTTTATATAAGGCCCGGCAATTGGGGATGGATATACCGCCATCCATCGGTCCCAGGCAATGGTGGGCCGCCTGGTATTGCCTGAGAGCTGCTCTCTTACTCTCCCCGAATAACTTCGGGAGGATTTGCGAGTAAGATGGTGGTACCTCCACAGTCAAGCCCGGCATCAGCTCACCACCTAAATAAAGTATAATACTCGTTTTTTGTTTGATAAACACTTGTACTTATCCACTTATTTATATTAATTTCCCTTAGCGAAACCGGTAAAGGAAATTAATATAAATAAGTGGACAAGTACAAGTTTTTATCAAACAAAAAATGTTTCAAAAGTTCCACCAAGTGCCAACAATCACGAGCATCAACTCTATAATACTCGTGTATAAAAAAATCCGTGAAGTTAACTGACTCATCTATCCACGCCTACACTAAACGACTGGACGATATACCTAGGTACATGTAAGTTTCTATTCTCAATATGTCATCGTAAAAGCGCATTTTCACGAAAAACCGAATAAAAGCGGCCCATTACGCGATCATACAAAATTATTTTCTGTTAAAACAGCTTCGCTCGGCTTCCCAAATTTATTTACATGCTCCTACTCGCTCCGCTTCGTTTCGTTCGTCGTCGCACCTATTTTCGACTTTTGCTGAAGACTTTCGTAACTGTTATAATCTCGCTTTTTCTTGAAATATATGATTTTTAGGGTTGCGTACCTCAAAAGGAAAAACGGAACCCTTACAGGATCACTTCGTTGTCCGTCTGCCCGTCCTTCCGTCCGTCCGTTTGTCCATCCATCCACCTATCTGTCAAGACCCTTTACTTCGGGAACGCGTGGAGGTATAGAGATGAAATTAAAACCATATACTCAAGTCTACAGTCACTTGAAGCTGTGAAAATATCAAACTTCTAAGTTTACGCAAAAAAAGATACGAACGTTTATGCCACAAATATATATATTTCTACTCTCTCAAGGGAATCAAATTTTATAGGGTATTGACTGTTGACTTATGCTACAAGTATAGGGAAAAATCTGTAAACTATACATTTGTAATTAAATCATGAAAAGATTCACTCGCACTTGTCCGGTTTTTAAAAGCAGAACAATATCGTAGATCGTTTATGGGTCGGCCATAATTCGTTTTTTTTACTATGATTGGCACATCATTTACTAGCCTATCTTCGCTGACATGGAAGACTTGTCTTTCAATCCTTGCCTAGTGTCGACAGTAAACAAAATATACCCGGGAACAGTTTATACTTGGAACACGTTCGGGCTTATTGCCAGAACCTAATGCATTTCTGTAACAATGCGCATTCTGCTTACATTATTGATGGAAGGTTTGTAGGTACGCCAAAGCTCAATTGAAAAGATTCCAAAAATACGCCAAAATAAACTCAGGAAGAGCTTTCGTTCCAAAAAGAGATAAACCGAGCTAAAGTGGAGCAAAACCAGGCAACTCAAATTCGCTCTTTGGGAATGGGAACATCCCATAGTTTTGTTGATTTATTCATAGAAATTAGATTTTTCGGTCGCACTATTTCAAAAGTAAACGAACACGTTTTTTTCGTAATTTCGTACAATAACTCGAATAATACGCAATATAAAATTACAATGAGAGAGTTTCGGAAATTTATTGTTAATTATTATTTTTTACGAAACGTTCTTTTAAATGATACCCACTACCAGCTTGATGTGGTTTTTACACTTTGGCTCTCATTCAATAGGGGGAACAAGTAAGCTATACAAGGTAAAGAAGAATTAACCATTCCCTTTTGAAAAAAATACCCAAAAAAAAGTGAGAACATTACTGAAAAAAAACGGACAGTGCGAGTCGGACCCGCCCACCGAGGATTCCATTAAAGACTATATTATTATGTTTTAATTACAAATGTATAGTTTTCAGATTTTTTCCTATACTTGTAGTATAAGACGGTTTTACTTGCCAAATTTCATAGTTCTAGATCAACGGGAAATACTCGAATTTTGATTCCCGTGAGAGTGTCGAAATGTACGTTTTTTGCTGCATAAACGGCCGTATCTTTTTTTCACGTTAACTTAGAAGTTTTATATTTTCACAGCTTCAAGGGACTGTAGACTTGAATATATGGTTTTAATTTCAAGTCGATACCTTTACGCGTTCCCGAGATAAAGGGTCTTGACAGACAGACGGACGGACAGATGGACAACAAAGTGATCCTATAAGGACTCAGTTTTTTTCTATTGAGGTACGGAGCCCTAAAAAGACATTTGAAAAACTTAAAAATCAACATTTAGGTATTTTAGCGCGGGTATTAATTTTTATCTGCAGTTTTCATCAAGGCGTTGACCTACTGTAGTCGTTATACTACAGTAATCTGTATAATTATCGTTGCGGTTTCTGAGCTTCTTCCTTAGAACAGCGTGAGGGCATCACGCATCATTGATCAGTGCAGGGCCGGCTGCAGGGATGAAATTCATCGCCCAGTAGCTGCCCAGGGCGTTTAGTTACAGATACAAGTGTCGCAACGGCTTATGAGCGGTGACCTTGACTGCGCTAGTCATTGTTTCTCTATCGCACTTAGTAATTTTGTGCGCGAGTGAACACATGCGCTAGTCCCCCAACACTTTTGCCGAGCGCTCATAACTCGTTGCGAGACTTGTACTATAGAAAGAAGAAAGGAAGAAAACAGATTTATTGACAAAAAAATGTAACAATAAAGTACACGTATAAAAATTAAAAAGACAATCTTATGAAATATTTAGACTTAACAATAACACACTTAAAATAAAAAAGGTCATTGCTTAAATATTAATATTTTTTTGGCAACAGGTAACACGCTCAGCTATGTGCCAAATTTAAAAAACTAATAGCGCTGTTTTTCAGCATACACCTCGGACACAAAAAAATTAAAGTTTCTGTTATATATGGTGTAGAAGGCGCATAAATCATATTACTACGAAAATTATATAACACTAATTGTTTCGAGCATGTGCGTTTTGAATAGAATAATTATATTGAATGCAGAAAGTAAATTTATAAATATATGGGAATCAAAAATGCACGTCAGGTGTAAAATATGTTACGTGTATAATGACTCCAGAATCAGGAAGAAGGTCCGCTGACGGGAGATTTAAAGTGGAGCGAAAATTTTTCATAATTTATCAAGGTTTATGAGGCAAAGGATTTTGAGGCATTGTAAAAATTATGCCCATAGTGCTAAAATCTCTAGCAACATCTCTGGTGAATTGACCGTTGTCTAATGTTTCATGAACATCACCACAGTCATGCTCCAATAGCTTTATTGAGTTTCAGATGATCGCTTTCTAACTTCCTGTTTGTAGATTCGTTTCTATCTAGAAGTATTGGATTACTTTCCGATACGGATTTTTAAATCACATTTCTTCCACGAGGACCGCCAGGAGTGGCAAAATCTTGGAAAGGCCTATGTCCAGCAGTGGATGAAACACGCTGATGGATGGATGGAAGTTTATAACTAACATGGTTTTTAGAAAAGTTGCCATTGCTATACAAGGTGCTCTAAAAATATCTGCCACGGCTGCAATAGAATAGAATAGAATAGAATGACGTTTATTTCGATCGATTAAGATCATAATTATTAATACACATATACACAAAAAAATCAATTATCAATTAGTACAATAAAATATATATAAAATTAAAACAATATTTTGGCTGCTGTCAGCACATGAATCATGCTGCAATGATTCAGGTACTGACGGTCAAACCGTTGACAGTCATTCCGCAATGGGAGATAGTATTGTGTATGTAGATTACAATAGTGAAGAAATTTTGTACCCCGGAATAGTTATATAAGTTTGAGAAAATAAAGTTAATAAATAAATATTTACTTTATTCCGCATAAAGTGATTCACAAACTACGTGCGATGTGTCGTTTCATCAATGGAAATAATCTCTTTCCAACTGTTTTGTATCATTACAGGACGGTTTCATGCAAGTAAATCAATTCTAACTTATACGCACATTTTTTTGTATGAAAAAATTTACGACTTTAGATCAATAAAATATCGTTACTATTGTTATCTATATACACAATACACTCTCCCATTACAGTCGTGGCAGATATTTTTAGAGCACCTTATAATAAAAGTGGAATCCTTCAGAAGCAAATGAAGGACACGGGAAAGAAGGAACAGCAATCGGCTCGTTTTTCAATAAAATTTCCGTATAACCAATGCGTATAACAGTGTTTTTTAATCGGGCATCTGCAACATTATAAGCAGTTTATTTGCAGTTTCTATTTTGTTTCCTTTTAGTTATTTGCTAGCGAATTGCATTGTTTCTTAGAGTAGTATTAAATGCTTTAAGCATTGTACACAATTTTATTTAATGTATGTACATGAACCTTTTGTTATTTCTTGTTGATTCCACTGATGGCCATCACTCAGTTTGAGACCCATTATGTTTAATGTTACTCACAACAAGTTCCTCGGGACATTTCGTAACTGTTGCCTAGCCTGGCTTGTTAATCCGTTAATTAAGGAGTATTATGCCTGCTGTAATTGACTCCAATAAAGAATTTCTCACGCGACCTAACCTTGCTTCTCCTCTGTTGTCATCTCTAGTCACGGTTGCTAGATGGTTAATGTATAATATTATACTGAAACTGCAATTTAGACCTTCTTTTTAGACTCTTTGAAGGCCTACTTGTCCTACACGGGTGGTCAAAACACTTAAAAAATACATAAAAACATAACATAATCAAAAACAAACTCCATGTTTAAATTTAAAAATATTGTCGTTACTTTTGAGAAAAACAAATCGAAAGTGTAGTGTGATTTACGCAAGAATTTTCCTGCTCCTTCCCAAAGCTTAGAGCGATTTTATTGATTCTTTCCCCATTCGACATATAATTTATAGATATTCAAATTTTTTTTTTAATAATTGTTTTGTAGATCTATAATCGCGCCTCATTATTATTTTCTCCTATTTTGCGCTATGTGGAGACGCAGCGATCGTCGTAACAGCCACTTTGCCGTACGCGCTGATATGAATGTTATTTCAATGTACTTTCCGTCGATATTTGTACTGACACAAATCGGGTTGCTAATTTAGCGTGAGCAAGCGCCAATATGGCTGAAAGGTACGGTTTTTTCACGGTTGGCTGGTCTAGAAACGCTTATAAAACCGGATAATAGAATGTCCAGCCCTTAAAAAACGCGTAATACGCGAAAAAAAACTAGGTTTTGGTATTGTACAAAAGTGAATTGTGTGTGTTTTTATTAATATACGTCAGTCTCACTATTTAAGGCAATAAACCTTTATCCAGTGCCAAACCCGTAAAAAGTTACTTTTTGCATTATTTAAATGCAAAACAAAGGTACGAGTAAAAGAAACAAGTGCGAGTCAGACTCGCATACCTAGGGTTCCGTAATTTGTTAGTTTTGGAAACACTTAGGAAAATAGTATTTAAAATCTTGGCCATAACTGTTTATGATAACTAAAAAAAGAATTGATTGTACCACAAAAGAGAGACACAAATATTTTTATACCGTACTTGAAATAAAACTCGAGGATGAAAAATTTAATTTTGTCATTTTAGTATCGTGAATTTCTCAACTGCTGTAATTTTCCTGTAATCTTTACATATTCCCAAATCACCATGATTTTTTTCATTTTTTTCTGTCCTCCAGTTTCGGAAATAAGGGGGGGACATGCATTTTTTGTGGTTTTTCAAAGATTTATCGAAATTGGTAAAAGTAAATATAGTTAAAGTATATATTTTATAATCAGCTAGCTTTAATATCTACAATTTGATATCCATATTGTATTTTTAGTTTTTTTTTTTTTTTAACTTTTGTATTGGAAATAATTTTAACAATTTGAAAATTTTAAATTTTTTCTTACACGTTATTGTTTAGGCAAGTGAATGCTATTTTTGTAGCAAATTTCAAATCTTTACCTATAATGGTGCTAAATACAAAAGTCATAGTAAGCTGGTTGATATTGACATCGATCGTAGATCTCACATGACTGATATGTGAATCGACCGTCAGCTACTCAAGTAGCGGTTGGTTTGGGTGTTAGAGGTTGCGAAAGTTGTAAAAAAAAAAGTGATAGTACGCCGGCTGAAACTTTTCTCACAGATAGTTGACATCATACTAAACTGAAAAAAAATCGTCAGCTGACGCACCCGCGGTGGGTGTGCATGTGAGAGGTTGCGAAAGTGGTAAAAAAAACTAACGAATCCACGATGCAGCAGACGATTTTTTTTCAGCTCAGTATGATGTCATCTATCTGTGAAAAATGTTTCAGCCGGCGTACTATCACTTTTTTTTTACCACTTTCGCAACCTCTCACACCCACACCCACTGCGGGTGCGTCAGCTGATGCTTGGTTCTGTTATTAGCCCAGATCTATTGAAAAAGATGGCAATCAATCGGCTTAAAATCACTACCTAAAATGCAACGCTACCGCTCCCGGGCTATTATGAGGCTGTGACATACGGACGGACGGACAACGGAGTCTCACCATAACGGTTCCTTTTACCTTTCAGGTACTACGGAACCCTAAAAATTGAATAATTATCCGGTTTTTTATTCCCACACGTCTGGCAACCCCACTGGTCGCGTGTTGCTGTTCTATTTTATTATGCCACAAAAAGTGAACATGGACGGAACGGGTACCATCAGTAATTCAATGCAATCATCTCATTCGAATTTTCAGAATGTGAGGTCAATGAAAATTTTTCTGCACTCTTCCTAAATTGCACAGTTTCAGCCGCATTACAGTAACCGTTCTTGAGTTATGTTGATTTGTTGTAGCTAGACCGAAGGTAAGGAAGCTTGTGGCGTTTATTGTTTATAGTCTAATAAGTCTTCTGGGGATAGGTAGAGCTGGTGCCGGGCTCGTCTGTGCCGGTACCACAATCTTACTTGGCACCCCCCTGAAGTTATTCGGGTCAGGGTAAGTGCCTGGGACTTTTGATGTCGGTATATCCATCCCCAAATGCCTGCTGACGGGCAACGGCGTCACTCACTGGGGCGACTGGTGCGGGTATCGGCACCGCGCTCACCAACTCGCCTGCTCAGCGTGTGTGAGTATGGGCATTTCTACCAGGAGGACCGCCAAGAAGTGGACGAAACAGGCTGATGGATGGATGGATGGAGTCTTCTGTTTAGGGAACTTTCGTGTGAACGGAGGGCTAGCGGTTACCTCGGCCTCGGCCAAAACATTAGTCTGGCTATCCAAAGGGGTATGTTGCCAAAATTCTGGGCACCCTGTCCCGGGGCAACTTACAGCATCTCGATCCTGGTTTTTACTAAAAAGTTAGATTTCATGTTTTGATTTATTCAATACAATGCAATATTCTTTATTGCACACATATAAACCAAAATACAACAAAATAAAATCATTCAAATCAAATTCAATTCAAATCATTTTTTTTTTCATATTTATATTTGGTTTTCAAGTTCGGCGTAGGTTTATTTAGTTTTCATTTTAGACCTTTAGTTAAAATGTAAAAAGTTATTACGTTATTATAGTGAACTTTGGTTTCTTTTTCTCGTGTGCAATTTATATGCAAGTGCATTCCGAATGGTGTAATTGACTCGTTTATTGTTTGTATCATTCAGATTCAGGAAGCCAGTGTTTGTTTCACCACTGCATTGAGTGCACGCGAGATTTACAAAAGATATTTTTAATATTTGAGCATAGATAGTGCAGTTTACATTTTGTTTGGATTCAACAGGAGGCAATCATAGCCACGGCTATGGTAAGGAAATAATCGTGTCCATTCGTAAAATTACGTTTATCTGGGAATAGTCACAATTTATCTCAATCAAGAACGATTTCATCACTTGCACGTCGATTTGATCTTTCTTCATAAGTATTTAAGTGTAGCGTTATTTAAGATTTTTATACTTGCAATTGTCGGCACTTGCTGAAACTTTGGAAAGCATCAAGATTAAATTCACTTGTACTTGTTTCACTGGTTTGTTTCACACTTTACTCTCGACCGGTTTCGGAATTTTCAAGAGATTCAGGGATGTTATAATATAAGGTCCTACAACTACAATTCAAAGTGAAAAAAATCAAGATGTGTTAGAATACGTGGGACGCACTATAAGTTTCCGGAATGAATATGAAAAAATACTATTAAAGGTACAAAATTAATTTATTGTTTTTCAAAATAATCTCCCTTGGCGTCTATGCACTTTTTCATTCGATCAAACCAGTTTTGAAAACTTTTGTGCCACTCCCCTGTGGTGACCTCTGAAACGTGTTTTTCATACTCCTCGACAGCCTCTTCTGGTGATGAAAATCGTTGACCGCGTAATTGGTTCTTAATTTTTGGGAACAGAAAAAAGTCACAAGGTGCCAGGTCGGGACTGTATGCAGGATGACTCATGAGTTCTACATTTTTCGTCTTCAAAAAGTCGTTTGTCTGTCTGGCCGTGTGAGAACTAGCATTGTCGTGGTGCAGGATGATACGGCGTTTACGGTTATTTTTACGGAGTTCGTCAATAACTTCCGGCAAACAAATGGTCGTGTACCAGTCACTATTCACGGTACGACGACTCTCTAAAGCAACAGTAGCCACGTGTCCAGTTTTATTAAAAAAAGAAGCAATCATCCGCTTAGATGCACTTTTCACGCGCGCCACTTTGGTTGGTTTCGGCTCATCTTGAAAGACCCATACGCTCGATTGCTGCTTTGTTTTGGGATCGTAGCAATAAATCCATGTTTCGTCACCTGTTACTATGTCCCACACCAAATTTAGCGCACCTTCGTTGAATCTGGTAAGCATGGCACTGCACCAAGTGACGCGGTCCGTTTTTTGAGCCTCGGTCAAGTTGTGTGGGATCCACCGCGAGCACAGCTTTCTCACACCCAAATGTTTGTGTAGGATTGATTGTATTTGACTCATGCCTATTTCTAAGGATGCGCGAATTTCATGGTAGGTCACATGCCTGTCTGTTTCAATCATACGGCGCACAGCATCGATGTTTTTGTTGGTCACAGCGGTGGACGGCCGACCATCGCGAGATTCGTCACTGAGATTGATACGACCACGCTTGAATTCTGCAAACCAGCTATAAACAGTCGTCTTGCATGGTGCTTCATTGCCAAAAGCTGTTTCAAGCCGAGCGATGCTCTGTTGAGCTGTCAAATTACACTTAAAATCGTAGAAAATCATACTACGAAAATTTTCCCGAGTTAAATCCATGTTGATGCAGACACACAATTTTTTAAATGGCGCCACAAGGTAAAAACAAAAGACAGTCAGCTGAAACAAACTGCATTCTACAGCCAAAGAGTTCTATTTTCAAATGTTGCAATAAATTTTTAAATATTGTTTATGTAAGTGGCCAGTTCCGGAAACTTTTAGTGTTACCTATGTATCCATAATAGACCACATTCCACGGAAAATAAAAAAAAAATTGCGTACGTTTCTTCTCCTTTCCATAGGAGATTAGTCAGCTGATTGAACTACTTTGTTTGTATTGGGAAGTGAAAAAAATATTTTACACTTGATCTACCCTAGAATTATTTTCACTTATTATTGTAGGACCTTATAACGATCGTTTATGGCTGTTCGTATCAATATTCCAATAACATACCTCAATCGCTTGAAAATGGAGTATTAACGGAAACCGGTCGGGAGTTAATTGTGAAATAAACCTGTGAAACTAGTACAAGTAAATTGAATCATGATGAATTTGGATTTCTTCATTTAGACTTGGTACTGGTATCCTCCACCATTAATGTTAACGTTACATATGAGTTCAACATAATACTTGAATGTACACTAGATAGTCATTACGAGTCAGTTGCGAGAATCGAAAAATAAAACACATGACTAGACTCAATAATTATTAGGTGGTAGAGCTGATGCCGGGCTCGACTGTGGAGGTACCACCATCTTACTCGCAAATCCTCCTGAAGTTATTCGGGGGAGAGTAAGAGAACAGCTCTCAGGCAAAACCAGGCGGCCCACCATTGCCTGGGACCGATGGATGGCGGTATATCCATCCCCAATTGCCGGGCCTTATATAAAATAGACTAGTGACGGGCAGCGGCGTCACTGGTGCAAGGGTTTCGGCACCGCGCTCACCAACCCGCCTGCCCAGCGTGTGTGAGTATGGGCATTTCTTCCAGGAGGACCGCCAAGAGTGGCGAAATCCTGGAAAGGCCTATGTCCAGCAGTGGACGAAACAGGCTGATGGATGGATGGATGGATGGACTCAATAATTCATAGGAATAATCAATCACGCACGTTTACATTGCCTTTCCAACACTAATAAACATAGGACATATTGATTACGAGTGATTAACACATATAAGTGAATATAATTAATACATTTTATATGAGTGAATAACACTTCTTTAAAGGGCTTACACATTGGCACATCGGTCTGCTTGCATTAAGGTACATTAAGCTACTTTTGCACTCGGTAACATCGCCCATCGTCATACCAATCACCTATCACGCTCGGACGTAATAATCGTCGGTAAAGCTTGGGTGTACGAGTGTGAACTGTGACTTGCATTCACAGTCGATATTCGGAAACACAAGGATTCATGAGCGGTAGCTCAAGGGTAGAACGCTAGTGGCCTTCAATCATGAGACCCAGGTTCGATCCCCTGTCGAGCATGCACCAATGAGTTTTTCGAAATTTATGTGCATAGTATTTTGTATTCTTACCTAATGCTTACCACTTGCTGAGCGGTGAAGGAAAACTTCGTAAGGAAACCTGCATGCCCTAAAAAACGTGTATTTGTGGCCGAAGTACGGGGTAAGGGCTCACCTCACCGTGACGACGTTGGGACGTAATAATCGTCGGTGAAACGCAAACCGAGTAGGACTGTGACTTGCATTTCACAGTTCACACTCGGAACACCTCTGACACCCCCCTCAGGGATTCAGGTCGTGACGATATATTTATTTCATTTTTGTTGGGACAATGTAAGTATTGCTTACCAGAATATGTGTCTGCGTGTTCCAGGTTGCATAATGCGCGAGAGTCTCCGACGGCTCGCATCGGACGAGCGAATGGGTTCCCCTCGCAGGACTGTCGGCTCCCGGCGCGTCAGGGTCGAGCTGCTCGACGGATCCCTGTTGGACATCGAAGTGGAGGTCAGCGCTAGTTTAGATCCTTAAAAACTTGCATGGTCTCAGACAAACCCCTGACACTATTACTGCTACACCAGCACGAGTCTGTGTGTGTACGAACACGCAGCCAAAGACCAGCAGCCAAGCAAGCATTTCTGATTTGCGGGTGACGTTAAACTGGGGGGAAGAGTATGTCGCTTCTTTGCGTAGTAATAGTTAATACTCTCTGCCTCAGTACTGATATTAATATGATAAGATGAGGAGCTAAACGTGTGCCTTGAGTGATACCATTACAATTGTACTGTATTTATAATGTAATAAGGGATAGATAGTACCAATTCTGTATTTTGTTATGGATTAAAAGATGTCATTTGTTTACATTAGCTAAACCTTTATTATGAATCACTTTTAGCACGATTCACGTGGGGCATAAAAGCTAAACGCCTTTAAAAATATAAAAAATACCAACACGGTGACAGCACCGGAGGAGACTTCTGTGTTATGTTATGAGTAACGGTGACCGACGTTAACACTCAAGAATCTCCTATACTCACACCAAAAACACATTAGAAATAAGATTCTACTGGTATTTAAGTTCGCGAAGGCCGGTGATAATGATGATAAAAAGCTAAACGCCTTATTTTTTTCACTGTTTTTCTGTTCCTGAAACTGTGAATTCAAGACATTTAAACAGTCAATCTTGTCATACTCTCAGATAATTATCAACTCATTATCATTCATCTATTATTATTTAAAAACCTAGCTCTTGTCGGTGTAGCGTCTTCCATCGTTCTGTACAGAACCGAATCATTCAGTTCTTCGTAACGTGCGACTCATTACCTTGCCTTACGACGATGGTCACTTAACTTGACCCTTGATCTGCCTTTTCCTCTTTTCCCTTGGACTATACATTTTTAAATAATCATCATTAGTAGGCGCTCTATCATCTACCCTTATGACTTTTATCAAAGTAAGTGCCCTAACATTTTCCCTATCCTGTTTTGAATTATATTAATGATGTTTCTTTCTGGTTTTCTGATTAGAGCATCTTCTCATTAATTAATATCTCTGTTCATTTAATTCCTTCCATCATGATCAACTACACTCCCGAAAGCTTTTGCTAAATCGTTGTTTACTTCCCTGCGTTAGCAGTCCATTGATCCTATAATAGAGTTTATTGGGTAATCACTATTCGACCAATTAACGTAAAGAGATATTTTCAGCTGCGTAGGAGTGGCTAAATCGTGTCGGATCGTTATTTGACGGCAATTGGTATAAATTACCCATAAATCTTCCAACGTGCTTGTGTTTATGTGTTCACTCGTAAAGCTAACATTAAACGTTTCAAATTAGAGTTTGTAATAAAAGTTGACTTGTATTTATCCAGGGGTAAATGATTTTATCGCGTTTTCGTCCTGTATGTATTTTTGTTAAAACTGATATAACTTTAGGTAACTATTGATTAACTGGCCGTTTTTTTTTTCAAACTTACTGAAGATAACTATAATAAATAATAAATAAATTTATTTCAGGCTACTATTTAAAAACCCATAATTTTTTAGTTACAATAGTTCTTAATCTAATATTAGTAAATAAATAATTAATTAATAAAAAAATAAAAACTATTTAGACTGCACCTATATGAGTATCCTCCGCCAAGCAATGTCAGGACAGGCAGTGCCAAACTTAAGAGTATAGGTCCCGCTTGTATCGATTATTGTTACTCCATGTGGAAAGACCCACAGTGGATTCCAAAAAACAAAAACAATATGACAATTTTCTTCACTAATTTATTATTTAAAAAAAAACTAAAACGTTGTATGAAATATCTGTTCGTTTCAGTGTTCAATACAGATTTCAATCCATAAATAAATACATACTGGTTTTATGTAACAATTGCTAAAATAATCTTGAACACCGACATGAAATCTTTTTAGAGGTGGTTTTTTATTTCTCAATATTGGATTATGTTTCGATAAGAGTATTTATATTCTTGGCAGAAGCACTAATTTGTTTCTTCAATCAAGAATAAATTAAGGTTTTGCGGGGTGAAGTAAGCTCCGGCGAGACGGATAAAGAAATATATATGACAGAGACAGATAAAAGAGACCGAAATATACACGACCTTCAGAAGTTTGATAAACATTATACCTAGTAACATAGAAGATGAAGGAATAAACATAACAAATGAATTAACGTTTCCTTTTCAGAGGAAGGCTAAAGGCGGTGAACTCCTAGACAAAGTCTGTGATCACCTGGACATCGTAGAGAAGGACTTCTTCGGTCTTCTGCACGCTGTCAGGGGAGACCCCAGGATCTGGGTCGACCTCAACCGGAGACTGTCTAAGACTTTTAAAAGTAAGGACCATCTTTTAAATACTTATATTTTTAAGTTAAGACGACGTAGGTAGTAAAAACGGAGTTTTTGAACAAGTAGTACTCCCAAACTACAAAAGATATGGTTCTGAAATAAATACATGTTATAAACAAAGCCTTTTCCAAGGCGATGTAACAGCTCAAAACGCAATAAAGAAATATTGGCTCGATCGAAAAAAAATGCAAAGTAAAGACTATTTTTTCATTTCAAACAAGCAGTCTATCGAAACTAATAAAGTAAAAATAACAATGATTAGTGTTTTAAGCATGTAAACCTATTATCTAAACGATAGTACAGCGATTTGTTTTAAAACGCACTTGTGTGATTTTATCTCAATATTAGATTTTAAGAGGATAGGTTCCGAAAAACCATAATTTATTCTTCCTTGTTTGAAGAATCTAGCAATACTAGATATTTGAAAAAAAATTGGTCTTCTGTCAAGAATATAATGTACACTCTTATCGAAACAGAATCTTCAGAAGTCTTTCCAACATTGAGCCATAAAAAATCAAAGATGACTCCAAAAAAAGGTTTCATGTCGAGTTTTAACATTATTTGAGCAAAATCATATTATATTATTTATTAATTAAGATCTGTATAAACTTTATTATACTGTTATCCGAACAGATATTTGATACAAACTTTGGTTTTTTTTAAATAATAAAATTCGTGATAGAAGTCGTCATTTTGATAATTTTCCAGAATTCGTCCCTCTCGCACTGCAGGTTTTTCGGCATGGAGTAACAGCGATCAATGCAATCGGAACCTATTCTCTTAATCTCTTGAAAAACAGCATTATCCACTCTCTTCTTGATTTACCGCTCTCCTCAAACGCGTGCTTTTTCTGATATGAATATCTCTTTTGTCATGCGATCGACCTACTACGCCTAAAACAGTATGGGTCATCTGGATTTAAACAGGCGATTTATCATGACTGCACAAATATTCGCAAATAAATTGAATTTCTAAATTTTCCCGAACTACAAATTTTGTCCTAAAGCATAATCAGTTTGATAAGAAACAGATACATAGATGCACAATGTGTTTTTTTATTAATATCTAAATAAGCTTAAAGCTCTTAATTGTAATAGTACAGAAATAACGCATATAGTTTTTCCGAAAAAAAACATGTTTATTACTAGCTTTTGCCCGCGGCTTCGGTAGCGTTAAAGTTTCTTAAAATCTTATAGTAGTATCGATAGTCTTCTGCTTGGTGGTTATTTTATCAAACGGAACATACAGATAGATAGACAAACATTCTAAATATTGTAGTTTTGACCTCAGTTCAATACTGAAAACTCATTCATTTAAAATTGTACAAAGTGTTCAGCCATCAGCCCATCAGACACGACTTTACTAGATACTATTTTACTATTGGTATAAACTTAAGAGTGTATAATACCTCACTTCGCTTCGCATGATCCTGCTTTATACCAACAAATACTGCAACAATCACTCTGAAATTGATATATGGTAAAGTTGAGGACTAATGCTGTCTTCACAATGGTGAAAACTTGATTCCATTAAATTATCTCGATAGAACAAAATTACAAAGTTGCCTCCAAACCTTACAATAAACCGATAGCATTCAATGAATACTTGAAATTAGATCTGAAACTTTGCATAATATAACTGATATTAGTATAAAGCAGCTGCAGACTGTTCCATAAAAATGAAAAAACATCAGTGTAGCCGCGATTTCAAACTAACTGATGTTTTGCGTGCGCGGCATCTGATTAGAGTAGGATAGACAGTTAAAAAGCAGAAGCGTTAGAGCAGGACTGCGAATTGAGATATTTGACTGAGAATGTGCAACTTCCACTGTTAAATATCTTGTCTCAATGTTCACACATAACTAACATTTACTTTTTTACCGTTCCAATGTCACAAATAAACAATAGCATGATATTTTACCACGATGCAGCAGATTGTACAAAAACCCGCCACTTTTCCTTCAATTTACATATTCATACATGGTGACTTCCGTTCTTGTCTTCTCGGAGACGCGTATCACCCATTGAATGTAAATTAATTTATCACACTAGTGGTTTGGTGACTTTCAAACCACATATTTTAATAACCACTCGTAGCGACCCACGCCATCTTTGCATAACATCAAATAATTTATAGAACCGGTGATATCTTCTAAGATATTAATTTAATTTGTATTATCTAAAGGACAAATGTAATCTAAGCTAAGTGCAGTAAAAAATGAGATTTTTAAATAGTAGTACATACTACAATAGATGGCGTTCTGCCATTACACCCATTAACTGGTTCTTGGACTTATTAGATAATAAATTAATAACTTAACTATTCTCAACTGAAGCCGGGCCCAGTAGGGCCAAAAATATATCTTGAGCTAATTTCCTTTTCTTTACTATTTATCTCTTTTCACAAAATACTAAATAAAAACTATGTAAGAGAAAGTTTACAATTCAGCGTGATCGATATATTGCAGATGAGCCGTGGGAGGTGCGGTTCGCAGTGAAGTTCTACCCGCAGGAGCCGGCCGCTCTGTTGGAGGACATCACCAGAGACCACATCATGTTCGCTGTCAAACGGGACTTGATCGAAGGTTCGTCTTTATCTCGTACAGCAGTTATGGACTCAAAGGAGATCGAAATGTAGCTATAATTGACTTAACAATCCGCTAAAGCTAAGGCTCCACCCGCCTTTATTCAATCTTTTGCCAAATTTATGTGTTACCCAAGGTCGCTACGATGATAAAAAAACCGTATCTAAATCCGCTGAGTGGTTCTCGAGTTAAAGAGGTTTATTCAATATTTGCCACGTTTTCGGCTTGGGCGTTATTTTTAGGTTACGTGAGCACTTGAACGAGACTTGAACTGATGTAGCAATTCGTAAATACCCACTGAAGGCAATTATGAAAGATTGTTTTTTTTTGTTTTGTTTTTGGTGGTTGGCAACAGATTAAAAGATACATGTTAGGCCCGCTGGTCTATATCAAAAGCGTATTTGTTCCAGGTCGGTTGTCCTGCTCGTTCATCACGTACGCGCTGCTGGGCTCGTACACCCTGCAGGCGGAGCTGGGGGACCTGGAGGGTGAGGGCGAGGGGGAGGGGGTGAGCAGCTCGCGGCTGCTGCAGCTGCACGCCGCGCCGCCCAAAGTGATCACGTCCGAGCTCGAGGATAAGATCATGGAGCTGTATAAGATGCACAGGTATCCCTCTCTTTTTATATTTGGTGCAAGGAGGTCCTGGAAGAAACGAATGGTTTTTTTACCACAGGCGTTACCTGGAGAGTGGTTACAGTAAGGGGGATACAGGATTTCATTTGAAGGGGGGAGTTCTGACAAGGTGTATCACAAAGTTTTTTTCTTTCTAAGTAAAGATGACGCGCCCCTTTTGGCAAAACTTTTTATGTCTATGTTAACTTTTCATATCCTGTGTAAATGTGCTCCCGAATCGAATTCTAAACTCGAATCAAATGTTTGAAGTTCCTGGGCGTTTTGTGTAACAAATAAGTTCTCCATTTTGTTTTAATTATTGATCCCATGTACCAATCAATACATTGTAAAAGATATCTTGTTGTGGATACCTGTGGTGCCATCTAGTGGGAACAGACAGTTACTATACCGGTGTGTAACGCTAACGACGATGTAAGATAATTAATTATCTTCCAGAGGGCAGAATCCAGCGGAGGCAGTGCTGAACTACCTGGAGAACGCAAAGAAGCTGCCGCTGTATGGGAGCGAGCTGCACTGCGCGCGCGACTCCGACGATGTCGACATACTGCTCGGAGTCTGCGCTAGTGGCATCTGTGTCTACAGGGACGGGTACGTAGACCTCTGTTATACACACATGCGAGAAAATCAGCAGTTCCTTACGATTCTATCGTGTATGATATTAGACGCCAGAAATACAGCGTATACCTACTTGCGCTCTTACGCATACCGCGTTTCTAAATGTGCAAGAGAGCAAATATGATGGAAAGACAGTGTATCGATAACGCATGTTAGACCCGCAGATCTCTCTGCTTTTCTCCGATAGAAGATAAATCATCGGCATCCCGAGCTGAGATCCCCTTGGGGGTCATCAGGTGAAGTATTAATTTGGCTATTAAACGAAAGTCACCTTATATGCATACATCCCCGTCCATTATATAAGATGCTAAACACTAATCTCGACGATAACCTTGCCCATTTCTGCGCAGACTCCTGATGAACCGGTTCCCCTGGGCGAAGCTGTCGAAGATCAGCTACAACAAGCGCAGCTTTACGCTCAAGCTGCGGCCGAGCGAGTTCGACGAGTTCGAGACCACGCTCGGGTTCAAGCTGCCCTCGACCCGGGCCAGCAAGAAGCTGTGGCGCTGCAGCGTCGAACATCACATGTTCTTTAGGTGAGGCGCTTCCATACATCCATCAGCTTGTGTAAGATCAGCTACAACAAGCGCAGCTTCACGCTCAAGCTGCGGCCGAGCTAGTTCGACGAGTTCGAGACCACGCTCGGGTTCAAGCTGCCCTCGACCCGGGCCAGCAAGAAGCTGTGGCGCTGCAGCGTCGAGCATCACATGTTCTTTAGGTGAGGCGCTTCCATACATCCATCAGCTTGTGTAAGATCAGCTACAACAAGCGCAGCTTCACGCTCAAGCTGTGGCCGAGTTAGTTCGACGAGTTCGAGACCACGCTCGGGTTCAAGCTGCCCTCGACCCGGGCCAGCAAGAAGCTGTGGCGCTGCAGCGTCGAACATCACATGTTCTTTAGGTGAGGCGCTTCCATACATCCATCAGCTTGTGTAGGATCAGCTACAACAAGCGCAGCTTCACGCTCAAGCTGCGGCCGAGCTAGTTCGACGAGTTCGAGACCACGCTCGGGTTCAAGCTGCCCTCGACCCGGGCCAGCAAGAAGCTGTGGCGCTGCAGCGTCGAGCATCACATGTTCTTTAGGTGAGGCGCTTCCATACATCCATCAGCTTGTGTAAGATCAGCTACAACAAGCGCAGCTTCACGCTCAAGCTGTGGCCGAGCCAGTTCGACGAGTTCGAGACCACGCTCGGTTTCAAGCTGCCCTCGACCCGGGCCAGCAAGAAGCTGTGGCGCTGCAGCGTCGAACATCACATGTTCTTTAGGTGAGGCGCTTCCATACATCCATCAGCTTGTGTAAGATCAGCTACAACAAGCGCAGCTTCACGCTCAAGCTGCGGCCGAGCTAGTTCGACGAGTTCGAGACCACGCTCGGGTTCAAGCTGCCCTCGACCCGGGCCAGCAAGAAGCTGTGGCGCTGCAGCGTCGAGCATCACATGTTCTTTAGGTGAGGCGCTTCCATACATCCATCAGCTTGTGTAAGATCAGCTACAACAAGCGCAGCTTCACGCTCAAGCTGTGGCCGAGCTAGTTCGACGAGTTCGAGACCACGCTCGGGTTCAAGCTGCCCTCGACCCGGGCCAGCAAGAAGCTGTGGCGCTGCAGCGTCGAGCATCACATGTTCTTTAGGTGAGGCGCTTCCATACATCCATCAGCTTGTGTAAGATCAGCTACAACAAGCGCAGCTTCACGCTCAAGCTGTGGCCGAGCTAGTTCGACGAGTTCGAGACCACGCTCGGGTTCAAGCTGCCCTCGACCCGGGCCAGCAAGAAGCTGTGGCGCTGCAGCGTCGAGCATCACATGTTCTTTAGGTGAGGCGCTTCCATACATCCATCAGCTTGTGTAAGATCAGCTACAACAAGCGCAGCTTCACGCTCAAGCTGCGGCCGAGTTAGTTCGACGAGTTCGAGACCACGCTCGGGTTCAAGCTGCCCTCGACCCGGGCCAGCAAGAAGCTGTGGCGCTGCAGCGTCGAGCATCACATGTTCTTTAGGTGAGGCGCTTCCATACATCCATCAGCTTGTGTAAGATCAGCTACAACAAGCGCAGCTTCACGCTCAAGCTGTGGCCGAGCTAGTTCGACGAGTTCGAGACCACGCTCGGTTTCAAGCTGCCCTCGACCCGGGCCAGCAAGAAGCTGTGGCGCTGCAGCGTCGAGCATCACATGTTCTTTAGGTGAGGCGCTTCCATACATCCATCAGCTTGTGTAAGATCAGCTACAACAAGCGCAGCTTCACGCTCAAGCTGCGGCCGAGTTAGTTCGACGAGTTCGAGACCACGCTCGGGTTCAAGCTGCCCTCGACCCGGGCCAGCAAGAAGCTGTGGCGCTGCAGCGTCGAGCATCACATGTTCTTTAGGTGAGGCGCTTCCATACATCCATCAGCTTGTGTAAGATCAGCTACAACAAGCGCAGCTTCACGCTCAAGCTGTGGCCGAGCTAGTTCGACGAGTTCGAGACCACGCTCGGGTTCAAGCTGCCCTCGACCCGGGCCAGCAAGAAGCTGTGGCGCTGCAGCGTCGAGCATCACATGTTCTTTAGGTGAGGCGCTTCCATACATCCATCAGCTTGTGTAAGATCAGCTACAACAAGCGCAGCTTCACGCTCAAGCTGTGGCCGAGCTAGTTCGACGAGTTCGAGACCACACTCGAGTTCAAGCTGCCCTCGACCCGGGCCAGCAAGAAGCTGTGGCGCTGCAGCGTCGAACATCACATGTTCTTTAGGTGAGGCGCTTCCATACATCCATCAGCTTGTGTAAGATCAGCTACAACAAGCGCAGCTTCACGCTCAAGCTGCGGCCGGGCTAGTTCGACGAGTTCGAGACCACGCTCGGGTTCAAGCTGCCCTCGACCCGGGCCAGCAAGAAGCTGTGGCGCTGCAGCGTCGAGCATCACATGTTCTTTAGGTGAGGCGCTTCCATACATCCATCAGCTTGTGTAAGATCAGCTACAACAAGCGCAGCTTCACGCTCAAGCTGTGGCCGAGCTAGTTCGACGAGTTCGAGACCACGCTCGGGTTCAAGCTGCCCTCGACCCGGGCCAGCAAGAAGCTGTGGCGCTGCAGCGTCGAGCATCACATGTTCTTTAGGTGAGGCGCTTCCATACATCCATCAGCTTGTGTAAGATCAGCTACAACAAGCGCAGCTTCACGCTCAAGCTGTGGCCGAGCTAGTTCGATGAGTTCGAGACCACGCTCGGGTTCAAGCTGCCCTCGACCCGGGCCAGCAAGAAGCTGTGGCGCTGCAGCGTCGAGCATCACATGTTCTTTAGGTGAGGCGCTTCCATACATCCATCAGCTTGTGTAAGATCAGCTACAACAAGCGCAGCTTCACGCTCAAGCTGTGGCCGAGCTAGTTCGACGAGTTCGAGACCACGCTCGGGTTCAAGCTGCCCTCGACCCGGGCCAGCAAGAAGCTGTGGCGCTGCAGCGTCGAGCATCACATGTTCTTTAGGTGAGGCGCTTCCATACATCCATCAGCTTGTGTAAGATCAGCTACAACAAGCGCAGCTTCACGCTCAAGCTGTGGCCGAGCTAGTTCGACGAGTTCGAGACCACGCTCGGGTTCAAGCTGCCCTCGACCCGGGCCAGCATGAAGCTGTGGTGCTGCAGCGTCGAGCATCACATGTTCTTTAGGTGAGGCGCTTCCATACATCCATCAGCCTGTGTAAAATCAGCTACAACAAGCGCAGCTTCACGCTCAAGCTGCGGCCGAGCGAGTTCGACGAGTTCGAGACCACGCTCGGGTTCAAGCTGCCCTCGACCCGGGCCAGCAAGAAGCTATGGCGCTGCAGCGTCGAGCATCACATGTTCTTTAGGTCAGGCTACTTCCAACCATCCATCAGCCTGTGTTCGTTCACTCTAGACATAGGCCTTTCCAATGTTTCGCCCACTCTTGACGGTCCTCTGTCCTCCTCACAGCCGCCACCCGCAACTTACTTTAGATCGTCGTCGGTCCAACGGGCACGAGGTCGGCTTACGCTACGCTTTGCTGTACTGGGCTACTTCAGAACTAAAGTAATAATGTTTTCTAATAATATATTTTTTATATTTATTTTGTTGTAGATTTACTATTACACTCCCGGACACCTAAATCGAGCCGCCCCGCATTTTCTGTTTGTATTATCCATAGCTAAAAAAATTATGTTATAACGACAAAAAGTTTTTACGCAATTTTGAAGCTGGCACATCCAACATTAGTCGCATGTGCTGCTGTTCTGAATTTGAATACAAGGAACAAAAAAAAGGAACTTATGTGTCACATGTATTGGCTTCGTCTGTACATAGAGCAAAACATTTATTGGAGTTGTAAAGAAAAAATGGTTTAGTAAAAAAAAACTTTTTATTCAGTAACGTGTATTGCCTCCCAAAGCAATTATGATTACATTCATGCGATTTGGCATTGAACTGATTAATTTTACGATTACATTATTGAGGACTAGTTTCCCATTATTCCTCGATAGCTGTTTTCAGCTCCTGTAATGTTTGTGGCGCCGGATGACGAGCCCGAACGCGTCTTTTTATCTCGTACCATAAATGTTCAACGGGGTTCATGTCGGGGCTTTTTGATGGCCATTGCATAACCGTGATGCCAACGTGTTGGAGGTAATTTGTGACAATTCCTGCTGTTTGTGCTCTGGCATTGTCATACATAAAAATGAAGTTTGAGCCCACAAACTCGGCATACGGCATTACATGGGCCTCCAAACATTGCCGTTAACGATCAGCATTTACTAAATGCCATTTAGTGATGGCATCCGAGGTCCTGACACAAACCCAAGTGCAGTTTTGCCTTCGACGGATATGCCTCCTCAAACGGTCCACGACCCACCCCCACAGCTCACTCTCTCTTCTATGCAATACTGCACAAGACTGCTGTCTCCCTGTCTTCGGCACACCTTTCTCCTTCCATCATTACCGTGAAGCATATCTTTGTTTTGTAACTAAAGAGCACCTGGCTCCATTGCCTTTGCGTCCAGCGTAAATGTCAACGCGACATTCGGTGAGTGCGCTCTAGTTTCGATCCATTGGCTGGCTTGTGTGGTCTTAGTTTAGTCCACGTTCTTCAAGCCTTCTCCTAACAGTACGTGGAAGTCTTGAAGCTGTTCTTAGTTCTGGACCAAAATGAGGGTAGCGTTCCAAATCACTTTTTCAAGATTAAATATTGCTCGCTGTCAGACAAAAGTAGCTCGATGCTGGTTCCAAAACCTAAAAGAAGATGTTTTGGAACCAGCATCGAGCTACTTTTGTCTGGCAGCGAGCAATATTTAATCTTGAAAAAGTGATTTGGAACGCTACCTAGGTGACGATTTCTCAAACTGTTCGTAAACGTAAACCGATCCTGTCGTTCCGTTGTCTCTTTAGATCGTGGTCCACGTGAATGGTGAACATATCTTTGAGTCTCGAGGTATCTATGGTACACTCTTTGAGCAGCGGACCGGCTTATAAGGACTCACTACTCGCGTTTATCTGGCTTAAACAGGACTGAAAGAGAGCCACAGCTTCCGCCGCTACCTCAGGCGAAGTATCCATAGTTTATATCCAGAAATGGTTTAAATTTTATTATATTTGCCTTTACTTAAGTAGGTATAAGAAAATTGTATAGATTAAGTTTATGTTACAAATGAAAAAATGCATGTTTGCTAAGTTTCTTGCCCTTCTTCTTAGCAATGCTAATCGAATGGTGCGGATGGATAGGCATTATGTATATAAGGTATAATATTTTTATTCCTATATTTCTTTATTTTATGCAGGTTTATAACTTTATTACATTTTAGTAGCCCAACCTTAATATTTTTTGGATGTATTTCCCGTATTTATTTATCAAGTTGTTTGTTCGTTGCATCATTTATACATAATATTTTTATTCCTAGATTTCTCTATTTTATGTAGGTGTATAATTAAATTTTTGTAGCCCAACCTAAATATTTTTTGTATGTATTTCCCTTATTAGTATATACTATTATATATATTTTTTTTATTATATATATATATTTTTTTTATTTTTTTATTCTAAATATATTTATTGTAAATATTAACTTTGACTTGTAGAAAGTATACTTTATGTATCTATTTTACAAAATAAATATTTTGATTTGATTTGATTTTAATAAAAACAACGTAGAAACTTATTCAAATCCGTAGATTTCATAAAAATTACAATCAAAACTCCAATTTAAAGTATCTGTATTTTAATGTTTTCTTAGATAATGAACACATGCAGCTCTTCATTTGTTTTTCGAGTTTACGAATTTAAATTTCGAACCATTTTCCACGTCAAATTGGTGTTGGTACCAGTTTTAAAATTGCATAAATACTTTTTGGTCGTTAAAACAATTTTTTTCAGCTATGGACGATACAAACTGAAAATGCGGGGTGGCTCGATTTAGGTGACCGGGAGTGTATTTTATGTTGCTATAGGTATAGGTTGTTTGGGAGCCTGTTGAAAACCAGCGCTAATCTTTTTTTCAGATGACTAATGTTGAGCATGCCACCTTTTTCCACAATTTTAATATTTTTTTCGTTTCTTTTTATTCAATTCGAATAATAAAAACAAATTTTAAAGCTATGAAATTTTTCGGTAGTTCTCTCAATCTTGGGACCGGAGTTCTAATCCTACCGGTCAAACAATGTCACACTCACCTCTTAACACGCTCTCCATTCCTCACAGACGTGCAGAGCCGGTGCAAGTGAAGCGTGTGCCGGGACTGCTGGGGGGGTTCGGTTCGCGCCGGCTCTCGTGCAGAAGGACCCTCAGACAGCTGCGCACTGAGCCCGTCCACCACAATTTCCATCGGACGGAGTTGACGGCGTAACATTAGCTGGACTACCGCTGGGCTGACAGTACGGCGTGCGGGAATGGTGGATGTGGACCTGTTTAGCTAAGACTTGTGTGGGTAGTGCGTGCTGTGACATATTTGAAACATTATCAGTTTTCCTTTTGCTCGATTAACGACCCTGTGACAGGAAGCTACAAAATGTTCACCCGAAACTTCATAACTTGGTAGCATGGGCTCTAGTTCTAACGAAATAAAAACTCAAGACGTAGCGCTATCAACATCGACGTGAAGCCAGTTTTGTAAACATGTGTGCACATATGCTGAGATTCAGAGTGCATTTTGAGTCCTAAGGCTGAGATTCAGAGTGCATTTTGAGTCCTAAGACTGAGATTCAGAGTGCATTTTGAGTCCGAACTCAATCTTACAAACGTCAAAAAACGACGTGATCTCATACTAGAGTGACGTTTGTAAGATTGAGTTCCTCTTGAGTTCGGACTCAAAATGCACTCTGAATCTCAGCCATAGTCTGTGTTGCCGCCAAGTAAAAACTGAGACAGGTGCGCATGAGTGAGTTTCAAGCCGTGTACGAACACGAGACTGTCTCACTTTTGGCTTGCTTCAACTCTTGTAACGGGTACTTGGAGTAAACTACGACTTGACATTTTATTTGGTCTGAGGGGCTCTATTATCATATTGAAGGGCTTATAGTATTATTATACATCAGCTTCATCCATTAATTAACTTTTAAGTAACTGGAGTGTTCATGTGTAAATCATGTTAGTGTTTATTAGTCTTTTTACTTTAAATAAGTGCCATTCTATTTGAGAATAATTATTTCTATTTATCTTTTACATGCTTACTTCGAAATTATTTTCGTACTCTATTTTTATAGTTTCTTAATAAAAAAATTATAAGAAATTAATACACGCTGTGTTTTATTTTTTCTCTAGGGACCATTTAATCCATCCATCCATCCTTCAGCCTGTTTCGGTGTTTTTTTTACGGCTGACAAAAACATATTGTGCTGTCAAAATAACTTTTTAGCTGATTTTTCTTGCTGACCGAATATTTTAAAAAATTGCCATTAGAAATTTTTAATAAATAAATAATATTTATGCTTTTTTAAAAGCTTTTGTTTAATATTTTCTAAAAAGAGATAAACAATAAATAGGAAAAAAAAGGAACTTAGCTCAAAATATTTTTGGGCTCATTTTGCCATAGAAACAAACTAGGCAAGTATTTGAAGAAAATCCTCGTTTAGAATATGCAGGTTTTCCTCATTGCGATGTTCATCATTGGTACGAGCTTAATTCATTGGGCATTCCTCAAATAACAGAAACCAGCTAGTCAAGAAAAGCAAACCATATCGAGCTCTATAGCGCTTGATACAGTGCTCTCTCTCACACTGCTGACCATATGGTCTACTATGCTAGGCACACCCTGGTTGAGAGTTCTATCGACTGAACTACTGCACTGCTAGATACGATACCATACCATTTACGCAATATTTACCTTAGAATATATATATTTCAAATGGCGGACAGCACTCGACTTACTAGTGAAATATCGCATAAGACGTGTATCTGCTCATATATAGGTATACATTACACTCAAAAAACTTATCGGTAAAAAATCATTACCTATATACAGCCATGGTTCAGCATGCAAAAATAATATTTTTACTGCATGTCTCCTCTTGGATGTCGTTAAAGGTCACTAAGGGATTATGTAATTTATTTTATTTATTTATTTAAGTAACAAATTGCAAACCATTACAGTGTATAACCAATTCAGTCAGCAATTAGAAATTAAAAATAATTGCATAATGAGAAATACATTTTTTTTATCTACTAGACATTTTAAATAATCAATTGATCTTAATTCATCAAGTTGTCTTCAAAGTCAGGACTATTTTTGTGAATTCCATCATAGAACAATTCATTATGTCGGTCAGAAGTGCCACATCATTTAAAATCCGTATAGCCCTGGCCAGTGGCGAGTATTTTACTAAATTTGTACGAGCGGTCGGCACAGTAAACGTTTTTTGCCCACTTCCTTGCCTCAGCCGGAGGTTTGGTACTGCCAGAGATAATGAAGCTAGTACATCCGTGTTAACCACTTTACCCCTCATGAGTTTGAAGAAACATTTGGCCAGTGCAAGGTTTCTTAGAACTTCCAGTCTATAGTATCCAACCATACCCAGCACAAATAGGGTTGGATACATAAGAGGATAAAACGGGTAGACACCGTATTGTCGCAGGTAGAGTTATCTCATGAACTTGTTCTGGATAAGGGTATGCAAACAATTTATGTCTCTGTCATAAGGTCATCGGATTTTGGGCCCGTATGCAGAGACGACTAGGTGCAGCTTGTTCACGTTTGTGGTTTTATTTTTAAAATATGATTATGACTTGAACCCCACGCGGTGTTAGTGGTGTTTCCCAGTGTTGACTTTAAAATGCAGTCCACATTCGTACACCGAGGCTTTAGCGATAATTACTACGTCTCAGCATAGTAGATGGTGAGTCCTATTGCCGTATGTCTGGCATACATAAGACCCACAGTTTTACGTGCCTTCCGAAGCTCGGAGTTGCTGAAAGCACTAAAAAAGCAGATAACACCTCGCCTGCCGTCACTCTCCCAGTTTCTGGGCGAGCATACTTTTTCCTAGGTCTTGTCGACACTGTCCATGGTAATGGCGAAGAGTAAGCCCATTTACTGGTTAAAAAAAAAAGAAATCGAACACAAATTTTCGAATTAGTATAACTCGAGTACCAAGATGAAATCAAGCTTGGTTAGCCGTCCGTTCTCGGAGTGAACGCGACATCAACACGAGTCTATCCTATTTAAAATGGCCGCCAGCACTCTGCTTCCTGATGAAATATCACAGAAGACGATCTCTATTTACATGTAGATACTACAATTTAAAGATAACACGCAAGTTAGACCACAAATGGCTGCCTCGCATACAGATAGGTTTATTATGTTTCCACAATTCCATTGATCTCTATTTGTCCTGTGATTGTACAGACATGAGCAAAACATACTTTAATTCCGCGTTTCATTTTAATTGAGAGGAATGCCTTGACGTCAATGTAAATACGATGATGTGGTTAAAACGTTAGTGTACGATATTCAAGTAATTATAAAAATAATAGTTATCATCTCTATTGGACTTTTAATTTTCATCCGTTAAGGGGCCGGCGAATCATGCATATTTCATACAAACGAAATAGTAAAATAATTTTTAAATTAAACAAATTCTCGAGGTAAGGTGTGTTTATTCCGATTGGATTACGGAATATCTATGTTCCCAAATACACGTTGAATAGGAACACTGATGTAAACAGGAAATATGAGTAAAATAATTTTTCTATGGAAATTTAAATTCCTTATATCTCGTCCTTTAAATCAGTTTCAAAATATCAATTTGGAAACCTGGATATTCTGTAACCCGATCGGAATAAACACACACCACCCTAAGAATATCAATGATTTACAAATGGTTTTGGTATTTCGTTTGTATGAACTACAAATGCTTCGCCGGCCTCTTAAGGACGGTCGTCATTAGCGCAGCAACTTAGTTGTGCGCGTAACCAAATAAGGTAACTTTCGTTTATGCCGCCAAAGTCATACTGGATACCCTGTGAGTGGAGAGGAACAAGGTTCACTGACCCTGTTTGGGAACGAATAATATTTTTCGCACGGGAGACTTGGTAAGTGGTCAGTATTTTACGTAACTTGAATATTATTTTTTCGGCCGTCGCACATTCTGCGAGCGCGCGTTTATGTCTTTTATAAGACATTTTCCTGTTCTTTGAATATGGCCAATTGTACGAAACGGCTACAATTATGACACGATCATTTCCAATCGATTTTTTTATCGTAACATTATATTAAAAACCGGCCAAGTGCGTGTCGGGCCACGCGCAATGTAGGGTTCCGTAGTTGCCCGGTACATATAAGTTGGTCTACAGACCGCGCCAAACTTCTGGTCCCATACATTATAGGGGGCCAAAAGTTTGGCGCGACCTGTACTCGTAAACCTGTAAAGCCTACTTAGGTATGATAATTTTCCTTTTAAATTCATTATATATACTACTTCTGTGAATTTTTCTACATTTCTATAAACAACCGTTGGGCCGGCAGGGGGGGGGGGGGGTGGACGCTTCACACTAACTAAAATTTTCACTTTAAAGCTCAATATTTCACCAACGGATCCCTAAATTGAAAAATGGTTTTCACACACCGACAATGTTTTTAAACGGCCTATCCAACGATACCCCATACTATGGGATAGACGAGAAAAAAAAATCATCCCCAGTTTACTTGCATGAAAGGTAACATGAAAAAAATTTTTTTTCAAGATTTTATTTTACCAGTTTGACGGCGTGATTAATATTTATATCCATACCAAATTACAGCTTTCTAGTACTAATAGTCCCTGCGCTAAGCCGCGGACAGACGGACATGGCGAAACTATAAGGGTTCCTTGTCGGACCACGGAACCCTAAAAATTAAACTAAAGTTTAAAATGAGAAAATTAAAAGTTCTATTAAAAAAGAATAAATAACGCAACAGCTTGGTTAACCAGGACCGGTGGTGTCGCACACACTTTGTTGTCTATGATTGGTGAGCTGTAGGTACAAACCACAGACATACAGACTAAACCTAATGATTAAATAGCGTTGGCAAGTTTCCATACGAAAACCAAGCGACATTTAAGCTACATGGTACGAAGAAACGTATAAAAATGGGTTGTTTTGGCTGGCTTATGCTTGAAACATATGCTCGTATATATTTTGTTTTTAAACAAGCAATATTTATATTTATAAGAGCCCGTTACTCACTGAGCTAAAATTGCTTCAAGTCTATATGTCTGTGGTACAAACAAACGAGTATGCTAAGCGACTTGTCTGGACGGCTGTACTTATTTGAAACATATTCAAGTTCACGGCGATTCCTTCTACGATAACTGACAAATGTAGGTAGTCACGTTCTTTATGTTCAATCTTGGGGAGATTATAAAGGGGGCTTGTTAGACTGATCATTTCTTCTTGCATCTTACTCGCGCCTTGTTTCCTGATGACAGCAGGGAAGAGAGGGTGAGTTTTTCAGGGGATCTAGCACGCGTCGTCGATACAGTGTCTTTCTATCATACTTGCTAAGTTTCTTGCCCTTTTTCTTTAAACGAATGGTGCGGATGGTTAGGCATTATGTATCTATAATATTTTAATTCCTATATTTCTCTATTTTATGCAAGTGTATTTTAGTAGCGCAACCTAAATATTTTTTGTATTTCTTTCCCATATAAGTATATATTTTTTTATATTCTAAAGATATATATTGTAAAGATTAACATTGACTTGTAGAAAATATACTTTGTGTATCTATTTTACAAAATAAATATTTTGATTTGATTTGATTTGACTTGCGTATCATATGCGGTATGCGTGAGAAGGTTAGTAGGAGAGATAAACCCTCTATCTCTGATATGTGCTAGGTACGTACTATAACGGTACTTTATGAAAATACAGATTGAAAATGACGACCCTAGCTTTATTTAAATCTTTAAATCAGAATCACTAACAGAAAACAAATTCGTAAAAAAACGTATTTTTTGGTTCCAAATTTCTAATAAATATCCAAACTACGCGCCGCGACATGCGACTGACAATAGACCGTACATATACCGTATATATAAATAATGCACATGTATAAGGCTATGTGCTTCGGCTTCGTAGATCGTCGTCTCTGTCACCGGAGTAGCAGTGCTTCTTTGGCGGTCGATATCTTTTTAGGGTTACGGAACTGACCAAGGAACCCGAATAGTTTCACCATGTCCGTCTGCCCGTCCGTCTGTCCGCGGCTTAGCTCAGAGACTATTAGTACTAGAAAGCTGTAATTTGGCATGAGTATACATATTAATCACGCCGACAAAACGGTAAAACAAAATCATGAAACAAATTTTCTTAACGGTACCTCCCATACACGTAAATTGGGGACGAATTTTTTTTTCTCGTCTATCCCATAGTGTAGTATATCGTTAGTAGGTCGTTCAAAAATATTGTGGAAAAACATTTTTCGATTTAGGGATCTGTTGGCGAAATATTATGCTTTAAAGTGCAAACTTTTGTTAAAGTCAAGTGTCCCCCCCTGCCGGTTAAACGGTTGTTTATAGAAATGTGAAAAATTCACAGAAGTAGTATATATAATGAATTTAAAAGGAAAACTATCACAGCTAAGTAGGCTTTACAAGTTTACGAGTACAGGTCGCGCCAAACTTTTAGTCTTCTCTTACACGTTCTTCTAAATGTATGGGACTAGAAGTTTGGCGCGATCTATGTTAGTAGACCAACTTATAAAACCGGCCAAGTGCGAGTAGGTGTCGGGCACGAAGGGTTCCGTACCATCACACTAATATTATAAATGCGAAAGTTTGTGTGTGTGTATGTTTGTTACTCTTTCACGCTGAAACGGCTCAACGAATTCGGATGAAATTTAGAATTGATATAGCTATAGCCTCAACTAACACATAGGTTACTTTTTATCCCGGAAAAAAGCATGGCGTTAAACCGAATAACACGCGGCCGGAGCCGCGGGCAAAAGCTAAAAACAAAAATCATATCTGTTGTATGGGAGTGCGCAGGTCCGACTCGTACTTGGCCAGTTTTAGTATTTATAGGGGCAACAGAAATACATCATCTGTGAAAATTTCAACCGTCTAACTCAAGGTTCATGAGATACGGCCTGGTGACAGACGGACAGACAGACAGACGGACAGCGGAGCCCTAGTAATAGGGTCCCGTTGGTTGGAACCCTAAAAATGTACCGGGCAACTACGGAACCCTACACTGTGCGTGGCCCGACACGCACTTGGCTATTTTTTATAGTTTATTATGAATCATGACAAAAGTAACAAAACATATTTTTGTTTCGAACATTGAACAGTTTCCATTTAGCTAGGGGGTTAATTTTGTTTCTGTAAAAAGTAACTCGCGCCTATTTCCTCAATATTCACGCCCTGAAAATATTAAGACCACACCAAAGATTAGCAACCAGCGGGGCCATTATGTAACTCAGTGTCGGTTGCTAGCTATAGTTGCTATTCACCAAAAACAGATAAAAAATTAACTTACAAAATAAACTTTAATGGGTATTGAACTATTTACGAATTGTGAAGTCATTTCAAGTGCGAACTTTTCCTTAGATAAGCGATATTTTTTAGACGATAGGCACTTGGATTGGCAACTGAGTTTACGATACAGAATCAGGGGCTGTTCATCAAAATTACAGCTAGTACATTCTGGTCCCCACCCTATGCCGGTAAAGATTTTTAACTCTATATCTGACTCCATAAAATCATTAGGAAAAACTAATTTATTTATAAATCCACTTAATGAATACTTATCATAAAAAGGTTACTACTCGCTACAAGAGTTTTTTAATGACCATGCCATAAATAGCCGTTAAAAGATTTTTATTGTTGTCTAAGTATCTAATGATGTTTTTGTTCCTAGGATGATTGTTTATCTATAATATATAAACGATTGTTTTCTTGTTTCTAAGCAGAATCTACGCTTAATAAATAAGCAAATTAGTTGTAAGACTTGTAAGTTGTTACATATTGTATATTGTAACTTACTTACTTCAGCAGCGCCCTTGCAGGGTTCTTGTTTGATACTTTTATTATTTAAGACACCTTCTGTACAACAAGAAAGCTAAATAAATCTTATCTTATCTTATCTTTTCAATCTGTATAATAATTAGTATGCTGTTAGTAAATATATATGACTTTGGATGATACAGTAAAATTTATACTGGAGACTCGGTAAGTGGCAAGGACCGAGGTTCAATGACCTTTTCTGTGAAAATGCAGCGTAAATGTTTTCTATGTCTTTATTGGGACCAAATTTATTAAAACTGTCATCAAGAGGGTAAAAAAATTGAAACAAGGAAGAAAAGACATGATCTTGCTAAGTTTCTTGCACTTCTTCTTCTTTACGTAGGTACATGATTAATATATGTGTAATATGGTATATTCCATTGTAAACGTCCTCGCATGTTTATCTACTTCTACTAATTTAATTGTAATTTAGTCTTTTGAATTTTTTGATATAGTCATTTTAAGTTATATTCTTTCACACACCATATATAATAATGTATTTTTTGTTTTTTAAGTCTAGTAGCCCGTATATGATTACATATGATTTCGCAAATCCTCCCGAAGTTATTCGGGGGAGAGTAAGAGAACAGCTCTCAGGCGGCCCACCATTGCCTGGGACCGATGGATGGCGGTATATCCATCCCCAGTTACCGAGCCTTATATAAACCAGACTGGTGATGGGCAGCGGCGTCACTGGTGCAAGGGTTTCGGCACCGCGCTCACCAACCCGCCTGCCCAGCGTGTGTGAGTATGGGCATTCCTTCCAGGAGGACCGCCAGGAGTGGTGAAATCCTGGAAAGGCCTGTGTCCAGCAGTGGACGAAACAGGCTGATGGATGGATGGATGGGAAACAGGGACCCGCTGTTAATTGTAATTTCTTTATCTTTGCTTAATAAAATATTTTCTACTCGTATTCGTATTCTCAGCGAGATTGATGGAATAGGAGTTAGGTATTTATTCATCTTATTTAACTTATAAACAATAGTGTTTCATTACATTTACAGGTTATAAAGTTAACTCTTGTACTGTTCCACAAATTTTAAATATAATTTATTCTGCGCTACCGGTTTCGCTACATCATTAGAGTATTTTGAAGTTTCATAGCACATTTAAAGTGAGACAACTATAAACATTGAACGAAGTTAAATAACTGGAAGTGATGTGTCGATGCAACCTTTGGCCAAGCCTCAGCATGGCAAAACCGAGGGCGGTGCTGATTTTCAGTCAGTCAAAGGTTTCCTGTTTCGTCGAAACCCTAATAAAAATACCTACACCTCTAACATGAAGGACATATCGAGCTTGATAGTGCTCGATACAGTGCTCTGTCTCACTCTGTTGATCTACCTAAAGAGGGACGGACAGTGTATATCGAGCTGTCAAAGCTCGATATGGTCTACTATGCTAGGTACCCTGGACACAACATATATCTAAGCTTCACGTGGACATAACAAGGATCTGAGACAGCTGATCTTATCTTGATAGTGCTCGATACAGTGCTCTGTCTCACTCTTTTGATCTACCTAAAGAGGGATGGACAGTGTATATCGAGCTGTCAAAGCTCGATATGGTCTACTATGCTAGGTACCCTGGACACAACATATATCTAAGCTTCACGTGGACATAACAAGGATCTGAGACAGCTGATCTTATCTTGATAGTGCTCGATACAGTGCTCTGTCTCACTCTTTTGATCTACCTAAAGAGGGATGGACAGTGTATATCGAGCTGTCAAAGCTCGATATGGTCTACTATGCTAGGTACCCTGGACACAACATATATCTAAGCTTCACGTGGACATAACAAGGATCTGAGACAGCTGATCTTATCTTGATTGTGCTCGATACAGTGCTCTGTCTCACTCTTTTGATCTACCTAAAGAGGGATGGACAGTGTATATCGAGCTGTCAAAGCTCGATATGGTCTACTATGCTAGGTACCCTGGACACAACATATATCTAAGCTTCACGTGGACATAACAAGGATCTGAGACAGCTGATCTTATCTTGATAATCGATACCGAAGTAGGTTGGCCTAGAACTACTGCACAAAAGCTAAGCTGCTAAAAAAGCTGGTCAAGTGCGAACAGAACTCATAGCCGGTACATATTGTATAAGCATTTAATGAACCAACTTAAATTGACACTTACTATCACGGTTTTACGTCTTACTATCACGGTTCATGAGATACAGCCTGGTGACAGACGGACAGACAGACAGACAGATCGACAGACGGACAGCGGAGTCTTAGTAATAGGGTCCCGTTGGTTACTCTTTGGGTACGGAACACTAAAAAAGGAGGAGGTTCTCAATCCAACAGTTTTTTTTTGTTTTGCTACTTACTCCATAACTCTGTCATTTCATAACCGAATTAAAATATATTTTTATACTGTACTTCCAGGTAGAATCCGTTTTGGTCATGACCTGATGATGGTCTTCAGGGAGATAGGCAGTGTGACTCCCCAATGGATGACAGCACATCACTTAATATTGAGGCAAATGCTTTATACTAGGATGCTGATTGCAGGATGTAACTTTAAAATTTATTTATTTATTTTTATTTATTTATTTATTTATGTATTTATCAAATTACAGCTATCATTACAGGGTATTCCTAATGCAATAGTGTAGTCAATTAACTCATTTAATTCTTAACATTAGACACATCAACACATATCAAACATTTTCACCATAACATAAAATATACATTGTCATCTTTACGAATTCGCTCAGAGAACAGTGGTATAGGTCAATTTTGTCCGCCACCAGATTCAGTAAATGCATTGCACGCGTCAAAGGTGCTTTCCCGAGCAAATTGGTCCTCCCGTTAGGCACTGCGAATAGACGTGGCCTCCTGCGCCTGTGCACATACTCATCGGGTACGCATAATTTCACCCCCTCCAGTATAGCCGGATTAGCCAGTTTACCTCGAAAAACCTTAAAAATGTATAGTGCAAGTGACATATTTCTTCTAACTTCCAGCTTGTTGTATCCAACCATGCCCAGCACGAATAAGGTTGGTTACATCAATGGATAGAAAGGGTAGACGCCGTACATTTTCCAGTACAAATATCTTGTGAATTTGTTTTGTATGCGCTCCATCATTTGACAGTACTTTGTCTCGTGTGGAGCCCACACTGTGGCATTGCACTCCAACTGGCTTCTGACCAATGCTCCGTACACTGCTGTTAAAGCTTTTAAGTTTGTGAACCCATTCGCTCCGCGAAGTATAAATCCCAAACTCCTATACGCTTTTTTACAAACATTAACAGCATGTTCGCGCAACCTCAGTTCGGCATCTAGCCTATATCTAGTCAGATATCCACCTGACCTTCGATCCTGGCCTCAACACCATAGAGCTCCTCAACGTATGACAGCACATAACTCTTATCTCGATATTTCTGCCATCACTGTGTAAATGTATTGCTTGCAGGGTGTAGCTGAAAATGTACAGTATACCCGCCTGGCCTTCAAATTTAAAACCCTTACTATTTTTAGGTGTGCTGATTGCAGGGTTGTAAAATCTCATTATTGCCGTTGAGGGGATATAATTAAAACACCCTTTGATAGACGAGATCGGCAGTGTCTTGTTTATTATGTCTAAATGTCTTAGATTTTGCATAGCATATTTCAATATCGCGATGTAGAAAACAAGTAACGCCATCTACATTACATTAGTGACAATTCTTAACATTCTGCCCGCCATGACCAGAATGGGCATTCACACAAAACAAAGAAAAGAACAATTTTTCAAGAGGACTCATAAATACTAAAGTTAAGCCAAATAATCTTTAAACTAATGTACTTAAAATAATGACAATAACTGTAAAAGATTGGTAAACAGGTAAACATTAAGCCTTACATCAAAAACGACTTGATATTTAATTCTGTTACATGTTTATAAACACCTTATCCGTAATGATTATACAAATAACAATAAACTTAACTGAAAACAGTATATAAAACTAAAAATAGTAACTCACTCAGTCACTGGTAGAATGCACAATTTGGTAACAGGTCTTTTAATAACATTGCCTTTGCATCTCAAACTTACAACACGAGTGATATTATCAGTACCGGGGTGTTTATCTGTAACTTTGCCATAAAGCCATCTAGCTGGCGGAAGGTCATCTTCCTTGACTAACACTATGTCCCCAATTTTAGGCTCAGGAGTTTGATATTCCCACTTATGACGTTGCAAAAACTGTGTCGAATACTCCCGAGACCACCTACGCCAGAAATCTTGGACCATGCGCTGTGTCAATTGCCACCTCTTGAGACTACTAATATTAGAATTTTCATAATTGACATCAGGCACAAGCAATAGCGGCTCTCCTACTAAAAAGTGCCCTGGTGTTAGAGGACAAAGATCATCGGGATTGTTGCTGATCTGTGATACTGGTCTAGAATTAAGACAAGCCTCAATTTGAGCCAGTACCGTAGACATTTCCTCAAACGTGAGAGTAGAGTTACCTATGACACGCTTGAGGTGATGTTTAGTCGACTTGATTCCAGCCTCCCATAACCCTCCAAAGTTTGGAGCATGGGGAGGAATAAAGTGCCAAGTCGTACCGTTTGTTGCAAGACAATCCGCAATTTCAACAGCAATGCCGGAATTTTCTTCAACAAATAATGTTTTTAACTCTCTAGCAGCACCTACAAAATTCGTGCCATTATCACTCCAGATGTCTGCGCAATAACCGCGTCTGGCCACGAAGCGTTTAAAAGCATTAAGAAACCCTTGAGCTGTTAAATCACTTACAGCTTCAAGATGAACAGCTCTCGTGGCCATGCAGACAAACAGACAGATGTACCCTTTGCTGGAGTGATGACCTCGTCCTTTGGAGGTACGAATACTTATAGGTCCTGCGTAATCTACACCGCTTTGATGAAATGGTCGACAAGGTGTGGACCTTGCTGTTGGCAGTTGCCCCATTAATTGGGTAGAACAGCGAGCCGCGTGACGGACGCACTTTATACACTTCCGAACAAATAACTTTGCAAGACGTTTTGCATCAACCACCCAATACTTCGAACGCAAATAATTAAGCATTATTTGAGGACCTCCGTGCAAAGTCTTTTCATGAGCCTCAGATATTATGAGATCTGTTAAGTGAGACTTCCGAGGAATAAGTATAGGATGCTTCATGTTTTCATGAATCTCAGCATTCTTAAGTCTTCCTCCCACTCTCATAATATTATTTCTATCTATAAACGGGTTGAAAGACAAAATATTGCTTTTCTTATGTACAAGACCGTTCTTAGATAAACTTTCCAACTCATTACAAAAATGCTGTCTTTGACATTGTTTAATGTACGTATTTAGAGTCTCGTTTAACTCTTCCGTTGTAAGCCAGGCAGGAAATTTATCATTTTTCTTTTGACAACGCGAAATAAATCTCCTGCATAATGTCAAAATCCTAATAAGTTTTCTTAGCGATGAAAACTTTGTCCACATTTCATCTGTATCTACACATGTGGCCATGCAGCGTACCTTCTTCTTTCTCTCTCCAATTCTTGTGTCTTTTATTTCTGGTCTACTATACTTTATGGTTGTCGCTTTTAGCCATATAGGACCTTCTCTCCACAATTGCGATTCTAATAGATCTAAAGGCATAAGTCCTCTGGACGCCGCATCAGCAGGATTGTCTTTAGATCGCACATGTGACCACTGCTGAGCATCCAAAATCATCAAAATTTCAGAAACCCGGTTTGCCACGAAAGTTTCCCACCTACTAGGGTGGCTGCTTAACCAGTAAAGCACCACCGTAGAGTCTGTTCAAGCGTAAATATTGTTTTTTGGAATGCCCAAAACATCAGCTACCTCTTTCAATAACTTGGCAAGCAAAACTGCTCCACACAATTCTAAGCGTGCTATCGAGACTTGCTTAATAGGGGATACCTTCGTTTTAGATGTAATCAAAGTACAATGTACTATACCATTGGCATCAATGGTGCGAAGGTACACTACAGCTGAAAATGCATCGTTTGACGCATCAGAAAATCCTTGCAATTCCATGCAAGCATCATCTTCTCTACATCTCATCCACCGAGGAATGCGAAATCCAATGAGTTTTGGAAGATTACTTCGGAAGTTCACCCATTCTTCCAACAATGGAGATGGCAGCTGCGTGTCCCAATCCACACCCGAGATCCATATTTTTTGTATAAATATTTTAGCCATGATAATTGTCGGTGCCAACCAACCCAAGGGGTCAAATAATCTGGAAATGTCAGAAATTGCTTTCCTTTTTGTGACAGGACTACTCAAAGGAGGGAGCTGAACAGAATATTCAAACTCATCTGTCTTCCTATTCCATGTTAATCCCAGAATTTTCATTACTTCATCACATTTCAATTCTAACTGTTCCGTTAATTCTTTTCCTTCAGTGATCTCTTCTAGTAATTCCTCACTACTGCTTGACCACTTTTGGAGTTCAAAACCACCTTTTTTGAGCAGCTCTGTCATTTGTGCGTATATTTCAACACCCTCATGGATATTTTGACATCCTGTCATCAAATCGTCAATATAGAAGTCCTTCAAGACTTTTTCAGCAGCAATTGGGAAATTATCTCCTTCATCATATGAAATTTGATGCAACGTTCTGACTGCGAGGTATGGAGCTGAAGCTGTTCCGAAAGTAACTCTCAGAAGTCTTAAGTGCTGTAACTCAGACTCTTGATTGTCTCGCCATAAAATACGTTGAAAATTTACATCTTCATCCGACACCTTTATTTGCCGGTACATCTTGATGATGTCAGCAACAAGACTTATCGGATGAAGACGCCACCTCATTATAATATGCCTCAAGTCTGATTGTAGGGTTGGACCTACCATCAAATCATTGTTTAGAGACACGCCATTGGTGCCAGAACACGATGCATCAAAACACAGTCTCACTTTTGTTGTGCTTTTATCCTCACGCACAACGACTACTTGTGGTAAGTAGACTGGCTTGTTATCCTCAACCAGTTCTTCTTTGGGCACAATCTCCATATGTCCAAGGTCTAAATATTCTTGTATGACCTCGCAACACTGGGTCTTAAGAACTGGATTTTTTAAAAGTCTTTTTTCTGACAAAATAAAACGCCTAGATGCAATTTTAAAGGAGTTACCATACTTGCAATCTGGGTCGTTTGTTCGGAAAGGCAACTTAACAATGTACCTTCCGAATTCATCCCTTTTTGTGGTTTTTGTGCACAGGTCTTCGCATTTTTTCTCTTCCTCAGTTAAAAACTTGTTTTTAATTACTTGAGAATGTTCCGACTCCAGCTCCCAAAACTTCTTTAAAACCTCGTTTTCATCTACGCGAGTATGCATGCTAACAATCGTGTTAGTGTGGCAAATGCTAGTATCATTCAAACATTTGTCACTGATTTGGCCGGATAATATCCACCCTAGTTTAGTGTTTTGGGCCACAGGAGACCCTGGAGGACCTTTGATCAAGCCCTCTTCCAATATTTGAGCATAAACTTCTGCTCCGAGGAGCAGATCAATTTTATTTGGCTCTCTAAACGTAGGGTCTGCCAAGCATACTTGAGACAACTCAGGCCACCAATGCAGTTCAACCTTCTTTTCAGGAAGCAATGAGGTAATTTTACCTAGAACATGAGCCTTGACTTGCACAATAAATGTGGGATTATGAAGTGATTTAAGCTTCAAAATAACCAAATAATTCGAGTTTAACGACGAATTATGATCACTTCCTAACCCTGAAATGCGACTCTTGTTCGTGAGTTTCTTTAGTCCGAGTTGTTGCACTGCAGACTCCGTAATAAACGAAGCCTGAGATCCTTGATCAAGTAAGGATTTGAGTGTTACACTTGTGCCTGTTTTCGATTCAACCTTCACTAAGGCTGTGGCCAACAAAACTTGACTGTGCGTATTCGAAAAACAGGCAACAACATGAGAAGACTCGTCTGGTGTTGTTGCTACTTTTGCAATAATATTCTTATCTACCTGATGACCTATGGGGCCACTAGGCTCAACGGATTTTTCAACATTTTTTAAGTGTAAAAGAGAATGATGTCTTTTTTTACATATTCGGCATCTGGTTGACTGACGACATGCATACACTGGATGGTTTGAACCAAGGCAATTGTAACACAAACTGTTGTTTCGGACAAAACTACGTCGTGTTTCATATTCTTCTTTTGCAAATTTTTTGCAGTTGCACAGTTTGTGATTTTCAGTACAAAAAGGACAACAAATTGTACTATCTGTAGTAACATGCAGCGATTTTGCGGTGAGATTGCGATTGAAATTTGGTTGCGGCTTATTAGTTTTACTGTCTAAAAATTCCAACGCTCTGAATCGTTGCTCCAAAAATTCCTTAAACTCCGTAAACTTTGGCAGTTCTTCGGTTAAAGTGCAACTTTTAGACTCCAAAAGCTTCCTGGTCTCATTGTCTAGTTTGAGACTTGTAACATAAATGACAATAATGTCCCAGTTACTTATGTCAATGCCTAAATTCTGTAATGAGTTTAGACATTCATTGGTTGTGTCCAACAGCTCTTTTATACCACTTGCTGATTCATTTATCAAGTTCCTTTGACCCATCAGCCGTTTTAGCGTGCAATTTGCTAGATATTTTTTGTTGTTATAACGAGCTTCTAATTGAGCCCAACAAATGTTGTAATTGCTAGCTGTTATCGGAATATGGCGCAAAAGTTGCTCGGCTTCTCCTGATAGGTGACTTTTTAAATAATGCAACTTTTGCACTTCATCTAAAGAAGTGCTGCTGTGGATAAGAGACACAAACAGATCCCTAAAAGTTGTCCACTCTGCGTACTTTCCCGAAAAAGTCGGTATGGATATTTTTGGTAACTTTACTGACAAATCGTTGGACTTTCCCACACTAGACATTACAGGACTAAATTCAGGTAGAAGTTTTGTTAACTTTTCTCTTAATTCTGACTGATAATCCATGTATAACTCCTGAACTTCATCATACAATCCCGTTTTAAAATAATTAGAATTCTGATATCCTTCTGGGTCAGATATTGATGATATAAATGTACGGTGATTGGTGCAAAACGTAGACCATTGCTCTTTCAAATTTTCTAATCTCGTCTCAATGTAAGCACGAGTTAATCGTTCCCTCGGAGATTTTTTAAAATTTGCTTTGGCCTTGGTAATGCTAGACATAATGTCATCTTGCATTAATTTAAATTTATCCATTTTTATGTATTACAGAACCCACATGTACAAAATATCAAACACTCAACTGAAACTACTTAAAACTTATATAAACAGTAAATTTTCTAAAGTAAAATTTATAATTTATCTTAAGTTTACTTCAAAAATAAAATACTACAAGTATTTTTTAATTTTTATCCAAGACCCAAATTTTTACTTTGCAAATTTCAAAATGTTTAGAAATATTACAACACCAAAAATTTCATTTTTAAAATTTACCAAGTGTATTCCAAGAATGTTATTTGAAAAATTTACTAAGTGTTTGACAAATGTTGAAAATTTTTCAAGTCCAAGAATTTTATTTGAACATTTTTCTAAGTGTTTCAGACTAAGTAAAGAATCGGGCATAGGTTCCCCGTCTTATCACTTTACTTAAAATTATTCTAAGTCTCTAAACATGCATTAAAATTAATCTAAGTTAATTACTCCATACAAATAAAGTTCAATTTTGCTTGAAATCTTGATCCGCTAATAGTATCACAACAGTACTCACTTGCTACACGTCACTTCACCTTGATTCTCGATGGAGGGTTCCTTTTCACCCTCTTCACACACCAACTCCCCTTGGGATGACTCCTTCCCTGGCTGCAACCCTTCTCGGATGCCGCCTGCAGCAGTCCAGCTATGCACCCTTGTGTGCACTCCGCTTTCCGCCGTTGAATACAAAGTGCATCCCACTTTATCGAGTTGAGGTCTTCAGAACTAGAGATGCGCGACTGCGAATGATACTAATCGTATCATTCGAATAAAGTGATAATTCGAATCACTCGAATGACCATCGACCATTAGTAACTAACGTTAAACTTTCTTTGTGACGAATGAATTAGTAACAATATTTACCCGAGTCGGCACGGAGAGAGCCGAGTCGTCCCGATTAGTAACTAACTCACTCACTCAATCATAGAGGCATGTTCAATCAAATTCTAGTGCTGTCAGCGCTTACTCGTTTGAGTATCTTTATTTTTAATAAGACAATCATAACAAGCAGGGAATATCAACAGCGCTGCAGGTGCTGAGTGTTGGCAGGTGGAATATATATGAGATGGACGACATTTTTAGTGGGCACCAGTTGTGGAAATTCTGTTTTTTTTTTGTCTGAAGCATATTTTTATGTTTATTTTCTTTCAACCTGGTAGATAAACATCATACCTTTTTTGTACATATTTTAAAATGTGTCATTAAAAATGTAATTTCAAACTAATACATACTTAGATGCCTACGTTCAAATATACAAAGATTACCTAGAGTTGAAAAAAGTGGTAAGGTTGAATTTATTTGTGTGTAAGCAAGCGTTTTAATGAAGATATTTAAACACGAAATCACTATGAAACTTTTACAGCAGAAAATAACTGCACTAGTAAATTGGTAACTTTTTGTACTGGGGAATAACGAAAAAAATGAAACACGATCAAAACTTGCGTTTACTTTCATTTGGCGCCAAAGCTTGCGTAGTAACTGACCCGTTGACGATTACTTTACCGCGTGACCTCGCCCTGCGTGCATTTATCCTTGAATTGAACTAGACTTTCGCGCCATTTTGATTAGTTACTAATATCATTCGTCGTCATTCGACTTTTTCAATTAGTGGATTACTAATTTCTTAGTCGAATTGAGATATTAGTAGTCGGTTTGTATTCGACTTACCGAATAATTCGCAGTCGCGCATCGCTATTCAGAACCAGTATCCAGTTCGAAGGACCATGTAAAATCTCCTTATTGCCGTTGAGGGGATATAATTAAAACACCCTTTGATAGACGAGATCGGCAGTGTCTTGTTTATTATGTCTAAATGTCTTAGATTTTGCATAGCATATTTCAATATCGCGATGTAGAAAACAAGTAACGCCATCTACATTACATTAGTGACAATTCTTAACATTCTGCCCGCCATGACCAGAATGGGCATTCACACAAAACAAAGAAAAGAACAATTTTTCAAGAGGACTCATAAATACTAAAGTTAAGCCAAATAATCTTTAAACTAATGTACTTAAAATAATGACAATAACTGTAAAAGATTGGTAAACAGGTAAACATTAAGCCTTACATCAAAAACGACTTGATATTTAATTCTGTTACATGTTTATAAACACCTTATCCGTAATGATTATACAAATAACAATAAACTTAACTGAAAACAGTATATAAAACTAAAAATAGTAACTCACTCAGTCACTGGTAGAATGCACAATTTGGTAACAGGTCTTTTAATAACATTGCCTTTGCATCTCAAACTTACAACACGAGTGATATTATCAGTACCGGGGTGTTTATCTGTAACTTTGCCATAAAGCCATCTAGCTGGCGGAAGGTCATCTTCCTTGACTAACACTATGTCCCCAATTTTAGGCTCAGGAGTTTGATATTCCCACTTATGACGTTGCAAAAACTGTGTCGAATACTCCCGAGACCACCTACGCCAGAAATCTTGGACCATGCGCTGTGTCAATTGCCACCTCTTGAGACTACTAATATTAGAATTTTCATAATTGACATCAGGCACAAGCAATAGCGGCTCTCCTACTAAAAAGTGCCCTGGTGTTAGAGGACAAAGATCATCGGGATTGTTGCTGATCTGTGATACTGGTCTAGAATTAAGACAAGCCTCAATTTGAGCCAGTACCGTAGACATTTCCTCAAACGTGAGAGTAGAGTTACCTATGACACGCTTGAGGTGATGTTTAGTCGACTTGATTCCAGCCTCCCATAACCCTCCAAAGTTTGGAGCATGGGGAGGAATAAAGTGCCAAGTCGTACCGTTTGTTGCAAGACAATCCGCAATTTCAACAGCAATGCCGGAATTTTCTTCAACAAATAATGTTTTTAACTCTCTAGCAGCACCTACAAAATTCGTGCCATTATCACTCCAGATGTCTGCGCAATAACCGCGTCTGGCCACGAAGCGTTTAAAAGCATTAAGAAACCCTTGAGCTGTTAAATCACTTACAGCTTCAAGATGAACAGCTCTCGTGGCCATGCAGACAAACAGACAGATGTACCCTTTGCTGGAGTGATGACCTCGTCCTTTGGAGGTACGAATACTTATAGGTCCTGCGTAATCTACACCGCTTTGATGAAATGGTCGACAAGGTGTGGACCTTGCTGTTGGCAGTTGCCCCATTAATTGGGTAGAACAGCGAGCCGCGTGACGGACGCACTTTATACACTTCCGAACAAATAACTTTGCAAGACGTTTTGCATCAACCACCCAATACTTCGAACGCAAATAATTAAGCATTATTTGAGGACCTCCGTGCAAAGTCTTTTCATGAGCCTCAGATATTATGAGATCTGTTAAGTGAGACTTCCGAGGAATAAGTATAGGATGCTTCATGTTTTCATGAATCTCAGCATTCTTAAGTCTTCCTCCCACTCTCATAATATTATTTCTATCTATAAACGGGTTGAAAGACAAAATATTGCTTTTCTTATGTACAAGACCGTTCTTAGATAAACTTTCCAACTCATTACAAAAATGCTGTCTTTGACATTGTTTAATGTACGTATTTAGAGTCTCGTTTAACTCTTCCGTTGTAAGCCAGGCAGGAAATTTATCATTTTTCTTTTGACAACGCGAAATAAATCTCCTGCATAATGTCAAAATCCTAATAAGTTTTCTTAGCGATGAAAACTTTGTCCACATTTCATCTGTATCTACACATGTGGCCATGCAGCGTACCTTCTTCTTTCTCTCTCCAATTCTTGTGTCTTTTATTTCTGGTCTACTATACTTTATGGTTGTCGCTTTTAGCCATATAGGACCTTCTCTCCACAATTGCGATTCTAATAGATCTAAAGGCATAAGTCCTCTGGACGCCGCATCAGCAGGATTGTCTTTAGATCGCACATGTGACCACTGCTGAGCATCCAAAATCATCAAAATTTCAGAAACCCGGTTTGCCACGAAAGTTTCCCACCTACTAGGGTGGCTGCTTAACCAGTAAAGCACCACCGTAGAGTCTGTTCAAGCGTAAATATTGTTTTTTGGAATGCCCAAAACATCAGCTACCTCTTTCAATAACTTGGCAAGCAAAACTGCTCCACACAATTCTAAGCGTGCTATCGAGACTTGCTTAATAGGGGATACCTTCGTTTTAGATGTAATCAAAGTACAATGTACTATACCATTGGCATCAATGGTGCGAAGGTACACTACAGCTGAAAATGCATCGTTTGACGCATCAGAAAATCCTTGCAATTCCATGCAAGCATCATCTTCTCTACATCTCATCCACCGAGGAATGCGAAATCCAATGAGTTTTGGAAGATTACTTCGGAAGTTCACCCATTCTTCCAACAATGGAGATGGCAGCTGCGTGTCCCAATCCACACCCGAGATCCATATTTTTTGTATAAATATTTTAGCCATGATAATTGTCGGTGCCAACCAACCCAAGGGGTCAAATAATCTGGAAATGTCAGAAATTGCTTTCCTTTTTGTGACAGGACTACTCAAAGGAGGGAGCTGAACAGAATATTCAAACTCATCTGTCTTCCTATTCCATGTTAATCCCAGAATTTTCATTACTTCATCACATTTCAATTCTAACTGTTCCGTTAATTCTTTTCCTTCAGTGATCTCTTCTAGTAATTCCTCACTACTGCTTGACCACTTTTGGAGTTCAAAACCACCTTTTTTGAGCAGCTCTGTCATTTGTGCGTATATTTCAACACCCTCATGGATATTTTGACATCCTGTCATCAAATCGTCAATATAGAAGTCCTTCAAGACTTTTTCAGCAGCAATTGGGAAATTATCTCCTTCATCATATGAAATTTGATGCAACGTTCTGACTGCGAGGTATGGAGCTGAAGCTGTTCCGAAAGTAACTCTCAGAAGTCTTAAGTGCTGTAACTCAGACTCTTGATTGTCTCGCCATAAAATACGTTGAAAATTTACATCTTCATCCGACACCTTTATTTGCCGGTACATCTTGATGATGTCAGCAACAAGACTTATCGGATGAAGACGCCACCTCATTATAATATGCCTCAAGTCTGATTGTAGGGTTGGACCTACCATCAAATCATTGTTTAGAGACACGCCATTGGTGCCAGAACACGATGCATCAAAACACAGTCTCACTTTTGTTGTGCTTTTATCCTCACGCACAACGACTACTTGTGGTAAGTAGACTGGCTTGTTATCCTCAACCAGTTCTTCTTTGGGCACAATCTCCATATGTCCAAGGTCTAAATATTCTTGTATGACCTCGCAACACTGGGTCTTAAGAACTGGATTTTTTAAAAGTCTTTTTTCTGACAAAATAAAACGCCTAGATGCAATTTTAAAGGAGTTACCATACTTGCAATCTGGGTCGTTTGTTCGGAAAGGCAACTTAACAATGTACCTTCCGAATTCATCCCTTTTTGTGGTTTTTGTGCACAGGTCTTCGCATTTTTTCTCTTCCTCAGTTAAAAACTTGTTTTTAATTACTTGAGAATGATCCGACTCCAGCTCCCAAAACTTCTTTAAAACCTCGTTTTCATCTACGCGAGTATGCATGCTAACAATCGTGTTAGTGTGGCAAATGCTAGTATCATTCAAACATTTGTCACTGATTTGGCCGGATAATATCCACCCTAGTTTAGTGTTTTGGGCCACAGGAGACCCTGGAGGACCTTTGATCAAGCCCTCTTCCAATATTTGAGCATAAACTTCTGCTCCGAGGAGCAGATCAATTTTATTTGGCTCTCTAAACGTAGGGTCTGCCAAGCATACTTGAGACAACTCAGGCCACCAATGCAGTTCAACCTTCTTTTCAGGAAGCAATGAGGTAATTTTACCTAGAACATGAGCCTTGACTTGCACAATAAATGTGGGATTATGAAGTGATTTAAGCTTCAAAATAACCAAATAATTCGAGTTTAACGACGAATTATGATCACTTCCTAACCCTGAAATGCGACTCTTGTTCGTGAGTTTCTTTAGTCCGAGTTGTTGCACTGCAGACTCCGTAATAAACGAAGCCTGAGATCCTTGATCAAGTAAGGATTTGAGTGTTACACTTGTGCCTGTTTTCGATTCAACCTTCACTAAGGCTGTGGCCAACAAAACTTGACTGTGCGTATTCGAAAAACAGGCAACAACATGAGAAGACTCGTCTGGTGTTGTTGCTACTTTTGCAATAATATTCTTATCTACCTGATGACCTATGGGGCCACTAGGCTCAACGGATTTTTCAACATTTTTTAAGTGTAAAAGAGAATGATGTCTTTTTTTACATATTCGGCATCTGGTTGACTGACGACATGCATACACTGGATGGTTTGAACCAAGGCAATTGTAACACAAACTGTTGTTTCGGACAAAACTACGTCGTGTTTCATATTCTTCTTTTGCAAATTTTTTGCAGTTGCACAGTTTGTGATTTTCAGTACAAAAAGGACAACAAATTGTACTATCTGTAGTAACATGCAGCGATTTTGCGGTGAGATTGCGATTGAAATTTGGTTGCGGCTTATTAGTTTTACTGTCTAAAAATTCCAACGCTCTGAATCGTTGCTCCAAAAATTCCTTAAACTCCGTAAACTTTGGCAGTTCTTCGGTTAAAGTGCAACTTTTAGACTCCAAAAGCTTCCTGGTCTCATTGTCTAGTTTGAGACTTGTAACATAAATGACAATAATGTCCCAGTTACTTATGTCAATGCCTAAATTCTGTAATGAGTTTAGACATTCATTGGTTGTGTCCAACAGCTCTTTTATACCACTTGCTGATTCATTTATCAAGTTCCTTTGACCCATCAGCCGTTTTAGCGTGCAATTTGCTAGATATTTTTTGTTGTTATAACGAGCTTCTAATTGAGCCCAACAAATGTTGTAATTGCTAGCTGTTATCGGAATATGGCGCAAAAGTTGCTCGGCTTCTCCTGATAGGTGACTTTTTAAATAATGCAACTTTTGCACTTCATCTAAAGAAGTGCTGCTGTGGATAAGAGACACAAACAGATCCCTAAAAGTTGTCCACTCTGCGTACTTTCCCGAAAAAGTCGGTATGGATATTTTTGGTAACTTTACTGACAAATCGTTGGACTTTCCCACACTAGACATTACAGGACTAAATTCAGGTGGAAGTTTTGTTAACTTTTCTCTTAATTCTGACTGATAATCCATGTATAACTCCTGAACTTCATCATACAATCCCGTTTTAAAATAATTAGAATTCTGATATCCTTCTGGGTCAGATATTGATGATATAAATGTACGGTGATTGGTGCAAAACGTAGACCATTGCTCTTTCAAATTTTCTAATCTCGTCTCAATGTAAGCACGAGTTAATCGTTCCCTCGGAGATTTTTTAAAATTTGCTTTGGCCTTGGTAATGCTAGACATAATGTCATCTTGCATTAATTTAAATTTATCCATTTTTATGTATTACAGAACCCACATGTACAAAATATCAAACACTCAACTGAAACTACTTAAAACTTATATAAACAGTAAATTTTCTAAAGTAAAATTTATAATTTATCTTAAGTTTACTTCAAAAATAAAATACTACAAGTATTTTTTAATTTTTATCCAAGACCCAAATTTTTACTTTGCAAATTTCAAAATGTTTAGAAATATTACAACACCAAAAATTTCATTTTTAAAATTTACCAAGTGTATTCCAAGAATGTTATTTGAAAAATTTACTAAGTGTTTGACAAATGTTGAAAATTTTTCAAGTCCAAGAATTTTATTTGAACATTTTTCTAAGTGTTTCAGACTAAGTAAAGAATCGGGCATAGGTTCCCCGTCTTATCACTTTACTTAAAATTATTCTAAGTCTCTAAACATGCATTAAAATTAATCTAAGTTAATTACTCCATACAAATAAAGTTCAATTTTGCTTGAAATCTTGATCCGCTAATAGTATCACAACAGTACTCACTTGCTACACGTCACTTCACCTTGATTCTCGATGGAGGGTTCCTTTTCACCCTCTTCACACACCAACTCCCCTTGGGATGACTCCTTCCCTGGCTGCAACCCTTCTCGGATGCCGCCTGCAGCAGTCCAGCTATGCACCCTTGTGTGCACTCCGCTTTCCGCCGTTGAATACAAAGTGCATCCCACTTTATCGAGTTGAGGTCTTCAGAACTAGAGATGCGCGACTGCGAATGATACTAATCGTATCATTCGAATAAAGTGATAATTCGAATCACTCGAATGACCATCGACCATTAGTAACTAACGTTAAACTTTCTTTGTGACGAATGAATTAGTAACAATATTTACCCGAGTCGGCACGGAGAGAGCCGAGTCGTCCCGATTAGTAACTAACTCACTCACTCAATCATAGAGGCATGTTCAATCAAATTCTAGTGCTGTCAGCGCTTACTCGTTTGAGTATCTTTATTTTTAATAAGACAATCATAACAAGCAGGGAATATCAACAGCGCTGCAGGTGCTGAGTGTTGGCAGGTGGAATATATATGAGATGGACGACATTTTTAGTGGGCACCAGTTGTGGAAATTCTGTTTTTTTTTTGTCTGAAGCATATTTTTATGTTTATTTTCTTTCAACCTGGTAGATAAACATCATACCTTTTTTGTACATATTTTAAAATGTGTCATTAAAAATGTAATTTCAAACTAATACATACTTAGATGCCTACGTTCAAATATACAAAGATTACCTAGAGTTGAAAAAAGTGGTAAGGTTGAATTTATTTGTGTGTAAGCAAGCGTTTTAATGAAGATATTTAAACACGAAATCACTATGAAACTTTTACAGCAGAAAATAACTGCACTAGTAAATTGGTAACTTTTTGTACTGGGGAATAACGAAAAAAATGAAACACGATCAAAACTTGCGTTTACTTTCATTTGGCGCCAAAGCTTGCGTAGTAACTGACCCGTTGACGATTACTTTACCGCGTGACCTCGCCCTGCGTGCATTTATCCTTGAATTGAACTAGACTTTCGCGCCATTTTGATTAGTTACTAATATCATTCGTCGTCATTCGACTTTTTCAATTAGTGGATTACTAATTTCTTAGTCGAATTGAGATATTAGTAGTCGGTTTGTATTCGACTTACCGAATAATTCGCAGTCGCGCATCGCTATTCAGAACCAGTATCCAGTTCGAAGGACCATGTAAAATCTCCTTATTGCCGTTGAGGGGATATAATTAAAACACCCTTTGATAGACGAGATCGGCAGTGTCTTGTTTATTATGTCTAAATGTCTTAGATTTTGCATAGCATATTTCAATATCGCGATGTAGAAAACAAGTAACGCCATCTACATTACATTAGTGACAATTCTTAACAAGGGTATTACTTGAAAATTTGCAGTATACCCACCTGACCGTCGAATTTAAAACTCTTACTATTTTTTATCAAAAGTTAAATTATTTTTAGCAGCATGTAGAGCCGCCTCCTGGGAGATATTAAAAGAAAAAGAGTCTTGACAACGGACAGACACACAGCAAAGTTGTTATAAAGGTTCCGTTTTTACATTTCAAGTTACGGAACTCAAAAAATATAATATTTTATGTCACTATGTATTGATTTTTGGATTGGAAGTGAAGTATATATAGACGGTTGCCAATCGTGTCCCCACATTCAGGTGACCCTTTCCTATGACACATTTACATTCTAAATAACCGGTTTGAGTGTTTTCCTCGTTTTATATTTTTGACAGATTTCGCTTTAAATACCTCATTGCCGTATCGTATCAAGGTGAGTTAGTTGATGTTATTATTTAGTTTTGGAAATTTTCTGTTTTTGTCGAAGGTTTTATGTAATTTGAGAAGGTTTATCAGGTTATCAGACGTGAATTACTTAAAAAGTTCGGTGTTTACATCTAATTACTGTTTAAATGGAACATTACACATACACGGCTTCGTACAGCCTACGGTTAAGGCGAGGAGGGAATTCCTGTTTTACCCAAAAAATAAGTTTGTAAATAAATTTCCGAATCATTCAAATATGGATTGAAAATTTCAAAATGTGCTTCATATTTTTATTGAAATTATAATGGGATTTTTAAAGCAATTTATTTAACTTCAGTGCACTGACACAATATAATTTTGAGAAAAAAAATCAGTTTCAGTTTTGCAATGAAAAATATAGAATGTTAAGGCGTAGTATGGCGATCGCATAACGCTCCGAACGCGTTTATTCAATCTCTGCCCCGTTTTCGGCTTGGGCGTTAGTTTATGAACACCCCTTATAGCTTATATGTTGACCAGGGTCACTACGACGATCATAAAAAAACCGCACCCAATTATACATGCATACAGATAGACAGACCGACAAAAATTCTATAAATTGGCCAACCTCAGTACAATATTTTAAATTTCGTGAAAATATTCAATGTAGAGACAAGACCATTTTACTAATTTATTATTAGTATGCTAGCCTTGCTCGCAAATCCTCCCGAAGTTATTCGGGGGAGAGTAAGAGAACAGCTCTTAGGCAAAACCAGGCGGCCCACCATTGCCTGGGACCGATGGATGGCGGTATATCCATCCCCAATTGCCGGGCCTTATATAAATTAGACTGGTGACGGGCAGCGGCGTCACTGGTGCAAGGGTTTCGGCACCGCGCTTACCAACCCGCCTGCCCAGCGTGTGAGTGGCGAAGTCCTGGAAAGGCCTATGTCCAGCAGTGGACGAAGCAGGCTGATGGATAGATGGAGGATACTAGCCTTTGCTTGCGACTCCGCCTGCGTTTATTCAATCTCTGCCCCGTTTTCGGCTTGGATGTTATTTATGTACAACCCTTATAGCCTATAATGTTGACTAAGATCATTACAATATCGGTAGTTCTTTTGATGCTCTCATAAAGTAGGAAGCTTGGATGCAGGAAAACCCGCAGCTCCACTCGCGCCGCCGCCGCCGCCGCCGCCAGTACAATGGCTCGCGACAGAATTAAAAACCGGTCATTTTTGCATTAATAGTTATTATCTTATTAGCCAGAGTAACGTGTGAAGGTTCTCAGGTGATCAGTAGTGGACCAGCCTTCCTGATGAGGTGACGTTCCTTCGGCTGTCTATCCGGTTTTATATTACCCACCTCCCCATGTAAGTTTTAAGTTTTTATTACGTTTTTTTTCTGTCACGTTTAGATAGAAGTGAAGGAAAAAAACTAAAGTGTAAAGGAATAACGAAAATCAAAATCCTAATATTATATAATCTAAGGTGATATTAATTAAAATACATCCAAGTTCTTACTAAAAGCTTAGTGATCAGTGTCACGGATCGACAACACTTCGCAAAATAAAATGGTGACATCCCTTAGTTGAACCCGCGGCTGGGCTTGCGTTAAAAATAATTTACGAATTACACAAAAATGCTCATCGAACCTTGAAACTGAGCACTTACCGAATCTTCAGTGTGAATTTGGCTGCATTAAGCAACGTGTTCAGGTGTAGTGTAACTATTTTTAACGTTTGTTACGACTTTCAGCATAAGAAAGCTCTCGTTTAGTTTGCTTAAAAATTATGACGATGCTTTTTTGTGCCTATTATGGCAAGCAAATGTAGGTAAGTACCTCATTATTTCAAATATTTTTTTTATTTTAAGTTTGCCTGAAATCGAATAGAATTATTAATTTAATCACTTTTATATAGTGTTTTATTAGTATGCACAAACACAAGAAAACTTTAATAATACAAACGGCTACGCACGATGTAGGTATTAGTCAGATTTCACCTGACTAGTTTCACTGTAATTGTACAGCTTCTTCGGAGGCAAACGTGACACGTGATTACCGCGGCGGGGCGGTTCCCCGTTTGATACTCCTATAGCAGGGATAACTTGCTAGAATATCCATCCATCCATCAATGAGCTTATTTTGTCCGCTGCTGGACGTAGCCCTTTCCAGGATTACGCCACTCTTGGCGGTCCTCCTGGAAGAAATGCCCATACCCACATACGCTAGGCGGTGAGCTCGGTGCCGAAACCCTTGCACTAGTGACGCCGCTGCCCGTCACCAGTCTGTTTTATATAAGGCCCGGCAATTGGGGATGGATACACCACCATCCATTGGTCCCAGGCACCTGGTTGTGCCTTTTTGAGAGCTATTCAAGAGAATAGAACTAGTAAGAGTAAGAACTCGCCCCAGAATAACTTCGGTGCGGTTTGCGAGTAAGATGGTGGTACCTCCACAGTCGAGCCCGGCATCAGCTCTACCACCTATTGTCTGTATATCTTCCTTCATTCTAGTTTTACTCGTATTATGTCCATTCCTTTTTCTATTCCAGTCACTACATCTGTCCTCTTACTCTCTCCTGAATAACTTCGGTGCGGTTTACGAGTAAGATGGTGGTACCTCCACAGTCGAGCCCGGCATCAGCTCTACCACCTATTGTCTGTATATCTTCCTTCATTCTAGTTTTACTCGTATTATGTCCATTCCTTTTTCTATTCAAGTCACTACATCTGTCCTCTTACTCTCTCCTGAATAACTTCGGTGCGGTTTGCGAGTAAGATGGTGGTACCTCCACAGTCGAGCCCGGCATCAGCTCTACCACCTATTGTCTGTATATCTTCCTTCATTCTAGTTTTACTCGTATTATGTCCATTCCTTTTTCTATTCCAGTCACTACATCTGTCCTCTTACTCTCTCCTGAATAACTTCGGTGCGGTTTGCGAGTAAGATGGTGGTACCTCCACAGTCGAGCCCGGCATCAGCTCTACCACCTATTGTCTGTATATCTTCCTTCATTCTAGTTTTACTCGTATTATGTCCATTCCTTTTTCTATTCCAGTCACTACATCTGTCCTCTTACTCTCTCCTGAATAACTTCGGTGCGGTTTGCGAGTAAGATGGTGGTACCTCCACAGTCGAGCCCGGCATCAGCTCTACCACCTATTGTCTGTATATCTTCCTTCATTCTAGTTTTACTCGTATTATGTCCATTCCTTTTTCTATTCCAGTCACTACATCTGTCCTCTTACTCTCTCCTGAATAACTTCGGTGCGGTTTGCGAGTAAGATGGTGGTACCTCCACAGTCGAGCCCGGCATCAGCTCTACCACCTATTGTCTGTATATCTTCCTTCATTCTAGTTTTACTCGTATTATGTCCATTCCTTTTTCTATTCCAGTCACTACATCTGTCCTCTTACTCTCTCCTGAATAACTTCGGTGCGGTTTGCGAGTAAGATGGTGGTACCTCCACAGTCGAGCCCGGCATCAGCTCTACCACCTAGAATATAGTAGGTATATATTGCTAGAATACAACTTCTTTTTGTAACAAAAAATCAAATATAGATAGATAGATATAGGTATAAAACGAATCTAACAATTTAGTAGTAGTAAATTGTTATACAAGGGACGTAACCAATGAAATTGATCACTTACAACCGAGTAGAAATAAAATAATTACAAGAACATTTTTGCAACAACGTTTTCGACAAGCAAATGTTACTTCCGCCATTTATATTTTTCTTATACCTTTTCTTTTTTTGTGCAATCATGTCTTACAGGCCAGTGTGATTGTTTTAAAAATAAAACCAATTTAATTACTGTGTAAACTCTTAAACGTTTACTAAAAAAAGTAAACATTTCATTTAGTATATTTCCCTATTGTATGAAAGTCAGAATTTTCCATAGTAATATAAATAAAATAAAGAATAACAAAAAGAGATTAAGCAGAAAAGATATTTTCCATTGCCATTTAGCTAGACGAGTGATTTACTAGTTGGTGACTGTAAGGGAGCCTCGTTCGATTTTCAAATTTACTACCTCCCTAAATAAATATATGTAAGTGTATGTAAATCGAATTTACCTCCGGCATTTTGATTTAAATATGACTTACTGTCAATGTTTCAGAACATTAGTGGTGAAAAATTATTTACTAACAAACTCTTTATAAGATTTTATGATTGTGAATAACAATATTTTATTTCTAACGGACCTCATTTCATTTACAATGATTGTAGTTATTTTATTTACAACTAGCTTTTGCCCGCGGCTCCGCTCGTGTGTTATTCGGTTTAACGATATGCTTTTTTCCGGCATAAAAAGTAGCCTATGTGTTAAGTTAGGGTATAAGCTATATCCATTCTAAATTTCACCCAAATCCGTTCAGCCGTTTCAGAGGAAAGAGTAACAAACATACACACACACACACACACACACTTGTGCATTTATAATATTAGTGTGATGTGATTAGTGTGATTTTAGAACATGTTGTTATGTTGTTAAATAAGTGTACATTTTCAGCTTTTCAAAGAAAGGGTAAATGTGGTAACAATATCCAAAAAACTACAAATGATAATTGATTTGTGAAAAGCAGTATTCAATACCGTGAAAACATTTTGTATCGTTCTAAAGTGAAAAGCACCCGGTCGGTCTAGGGAAGCAAACATTGGACTGACTTGCTTGCAAATTTTTTGTGAAATCAATTTTAAATATAGCAATTTTACGTTTTTAATACTTCTCAAGAGATTTTGCACACATTTTTTTTTACTGCCTTTTTTTTATTTATTACTACAAGCCCTTAATCAATATTTATCACGGCGATAATACTGGAATTTGCGGTTGAGCCCTACTTTTCGAAATAAACAATATTTTGTGAGTGTTTATTCTGCCCCATACAGGATAATTCTACCAATACATTTTATACGAAGTTTTCTCTATGAAAAATCAGGTATGATTGTTTGTGCTATTAAATTGAAAGTTACATTTGTTTTCATGAATATTTTCATCTTCCTATTAAAAACAACTATTGAGGAGAAGTGTTCTTAAAAATTAAAGATTGCAAACTAATTGTTCTAAGCGTGGAGCGTCACCAAAAGTAGTAGGTAAACTAAACCACACGCTTTTAACAAATATCAATCTGTTTTAAACAAATACATAGGTAACACTAAAAGTTTCCGGAACTGGCCACTTACATAAACAATATTTAAAAATTTATTGCAACATTTGAAAATAGAACTCTTTGGCTGTAGAATGCAGTTTGTTTCATCTGACTGTCTTTTGTTTTTACCTTGTGGCGCCATTTAAAAAATTGTGTGTCTGTCTGCATCAACATGGATTTAACTCGGGAAAATTTTCGTAGTATGATTTTCTACGATTTTAAGTGTAATTTGACAGCTCAACAGAGCATCGCTCGGCTTGAAACAGCTTTTGGCAATGAAGCACCATGCAAGACGACTGTTTATAGCTGGTTTGCAGAATTCAAGCGTGGTCGTATCAATCTCAGTGACGAATCTCGCGATGGTCGGCCGTCCACCGCTGTGACCAACAAAAACATCGATGCTGTGCGCCGTATGATTGAAACAGACAGGCATGTGACCTACCATGAAATTCGCGCATCCTTAGAAATAGGCATGAGTCAAATACAATCAATCCTACACAAACATTTGGGTGTGAGAAAGCTGTGCTCGCGGTGGATCCCACACAACTTGACCGAGGCTCAAAAAACGGACCGCGTCACTTGATTCAACGAAGGTGCGTCAAATTTGGTGTGGGACATAGTAATAGGTGACGAAACATGGATTTATTGCTATGATCCCAAAACAAAGCAGCAATCGAGCGTATGGGTCTTTCAAGATGAGCCGAAACCAACCAAAGTGGCGCGCGTGAAAAGTGCATCTAAGCGGATGATTGCTTCTTTTTTTAATAAAACTGGACACGTGGCTACTGTTGCTTTAGAGAATCGTCGTACCGTGAATAGTGACGGGTACACGACCATTTGTTTGCCGGAAGTTATTGACGAACTCCGTAAAAATAACCGTAAACGCCGTATCATCCTGCACCACGACAATGCTAGTTCTCACACGGCCAGACAGACAAACGACTTTTTGAAGAGGAAAAATGTAGAACTCATGAGTCATCCTGCATACAGTCCCGACCTGGCACCTTGTGACTTTTTTCTGTTTCCAAAAATTAAGAACCAATGACGCGGTCAACGATTTTCATCACCAGAAGAGGCTGTCGAGGAGTATGAAAAACACGTTTCAGAGGTCACCACAGGGGAGTGGCACAAAAGTTTTCAAAACTGGTTTGATCGAATGAAAAAGTGCATAGACGCCAAGGGAGATTATTTTGAAAAACAATAAATTAATTTTGTACCTTTAATAGTATTTTTTCATATTCATTCCGGAAACTTATAGTGCGTCCCACGTATTACGAGCTGATAAGGAAAATCTGAGTTCAAATTAGTATCCAGCACACCAATTACTAAAACAAAAAAAGTGTTTTTGTTGGGCTGTGAATTAATTAATTACAATAATGTATAGTTTAGAATATGTATGTACAGTGGAGCCCGCATCAAGCTATACCATCCATCCATCCATCAGCCTTTTTCGTCCACTGCTGGACATAGGCCTTTCCAGGATTTCGCCACTCCTGGCGGTTCTCCTGGAAGAAATGCCCATACTCACACACGCTGGGCAGGCGGGTTGGTGAGCGCGGTGCCGAAACCCTTGCACCAGTGACGCCGCTGCCCGTCACTAGTCTGTTTTTATAAGGCTTGGCAATTGGGGATGGATATACCGCCATCCATCGGTCCCAGCCAATGGTGGGCCGCCTGGTTTTGCCTAAGAGCTGTTCTCTTACTCTCCCCGGAATAACTTCGGGAGGATTTGCGAGTAAGATGGTGGTACCTCCACAGTCGAGCCCGGCATCAGCTCTACCACCTATATCAAGTATATCAAGCTATACACATTGAATATAAGCTGACCTCTCATTGTACGAGAAGCCTATACAATGAGAGGTCAGCTTATACTGAAAGTGTTTAGCTTGATGTGGGCTCCACTGTACCAAAATCCTATTTTACGTCGCGAACCGACCGGACTCACGACACAGTGCGACACCGCGCGCCCTGCCCCGCCCTGCCCCGTCCTGCCCCGTCCTGCCCCGCCCTGCCCCGCCTTCAGACCCGCGATTGTTTTTCGCGTTATCGCCGATTTTTATACTTCGTAATTTCTTTACCATGTTATTGCCAATTATTCCAATCAAAATGAATAAATTTTTGTTTAAAAAATTCTGTAGAATATGCTGTGGATGATACAAATAAAAACCATTTTCAAGAAGTTTTAGTTAGATTATGGTTTGCTTTTGCTACGGCTAAAATCCATACCTAAATTAGTACAAAGTCGTGTCTGGGCAACAATTTAAATGAAATAGGTTATTAGTATTTTACTGAAGCCAAAACTACCATTTTTAGGGTTGCGTAGTACCTAAAAGGTACAAAAGGAACCTTTATGGTGAGACTCCGTTGTCCGTCCGTCCGTACATATGTCACGGCCTCATAAATTTAGCACCGTTAAAGATAAAAACTTGAAATTTTCCAAAAAAAATTGCATTCGCTTGTCTACATAATACGATACAAAAAAAAATTGAAAATGTTCAAAATATTTCCAATACAAAAGTGAGAAAAATAAAAAAAATATTCTTAAAAATACAATATGGTATCAAGTTGTAGATATTAAAGAGCTAATTGTAAAAGTACATACTTTTACCGATTTACTGGCACTGATTTCGAGAAATCATTGAAAGACAACAAAAAATTGCATGTCCCCCCCCCCCTTATTTCCGAAACTAGTGGACCGAAAAATATGAAATAAATCATGGTAATTTGGGATTGCGTAGAGGTTACAGGAAAAATATAGCGCTTGAGAAATTCACGATAGCAAAATGATAAAATTAAATTTTTCATCCACGAGTTTTATTTCGAGTACGGTATAAAAATATTTAAGTCTCTTTTTTTAGTTATCGTAATCGATTCTTTTTTAGTTATCATAAACAGTTATGGGTAAGGTTATAAACACCTTCTCCCTGACTGTTCCCAACTGTCGAATTACGGAACCCTAGGTATGCGAGCCTCACTCGCACATGACCGGTTTTTCAAATTTTTGTCTGTCTGTATGTTCCGTTTCACACTCAACGGATTTGGATCCGGTTTTTCTGATTATTATAGTAGTGACCCTGGTCAACATATAGGGGTATTGATAAAATAACGCTCAATCCGAAAAAGGGGCAGAGATTGAACAAACGCGGGCGGAGCTGCGGGCCAAAGTGTCCATAATAAAACTATTAGGTACATCAGAGACTATACATCACTTCATATACGGAGTAAATATTATTAGCCACTGAGAAAACCATTAAATGTTTTTAATTACCGTGTCAATTTACATTGTTCAGATAAACTTCAAATTAAAATCAGCCCATTCGTATTTTTAGATAATGAGTTATAGTAAAGTTTCCGGGATTTTTCGTTCTCTGTGTTTATATACCATTTTAATACTATTTTATACTACAGAATGATGTAAATTCCAAATTAAAATCCATCGATGTTCGTCGTTCATCATTTTCGAGCACCGCTAGACATACTGCCTTTCCCAGATTTCGCCACTCTTGGCGGTCCTCAACGTCCTTTGCTGTACGTGGTCTCCATTATAAAGCCTTTCGGCCCCAACGGCTATCAAGTCGGCGACAAATATGGCCTACCCACTGTCACTTCAACTTACTGATTCTACAGGCTATGTCGGTCACTTTCAATCTCCGACGGATCTCCTCATTTCGGATTCTATCCATCAGAGATATCCCAAGCATAGCCCGCTCCATAGCTCGCTGAATCAAGCCCTTGAAGAGACCACGTCTCAGCGCCATACGTATCCAAAGAAAGTTCTATTTGTTAGGTAATTCCAGCTTCTTCTAAGTCATCCCAATGACTGGTCATAAATAAGGATTTGTTTTAGAAAAGATAGGAGTTTGATTCTGATTTTGTTTTGGGGATTGAAGTGGTGTAGTTTTTTTTACTATTTTAGGGTTATCTCAGCATGGAAAATCGAAACCCTTGTAGAATCACTTGGTTGTCCGTCTGTCTATCCGTCCGTGTGTCAAGGCGTTTTTCTCAAGGAAGGCTGTAGGTTTTTACTTCAATGCAATAAAAAGTTACGACCTTTCAAAACGTATTTTTAGTTGTTCGTATTTGCAATAAAATAAGAGTTAGTTGACATCGATTAAAGATAGGATTAACTTATATAACTGTGCAAAGAAGCACAGAGCGGTGATGAGATTTTTGAGTTTGATTTATAATCTCATCGAAAGCTTGACCTGTTGGACTATTCTGAGTCTTTCGAATTAGCCTTCTCGATCGTAAAAATCCATTTTACCAGTTGAACTCCATACATTTAATGATCGAGTTTTAGAGATCTCGATTTGATTGATTCTCTGGGATTGCCCCCTCGTGCCTCCTTGCACAGTGAAACAAGTGAGTCCTATCCGTGATCATCACAACATTAATGCCGTTTCGTGGTACGGACCTTGTACCTTGGTTCAGACCACTTACCGAGTCTCCAGTATAAATTTCTGAAATCGTAAAAAAAATATCAGCTGTTCATATGGACGAGTACTATCACCAGTTTTCGTTAACAAAATGACTTAAATTTCACGCTGTATAAGTACTCAGTGACCTATTCTCGTGCAGCAAACCTTAAATTTAGAGTTGAAAAACCTAAAATAATACAATTTAACTTTTAACCATCTACGTTAAAGGCTATTTTGCAATGAAAAGTTTTAGGTTATGGCAGCTCTAAATATAATATAATTTGCTACACGAGAATGTGTCACTGTCAAATAAATACCTTACAAAGACACTGAAGTGAGGGCCAGTAGCAATGACATTTTACACATGGACATCGGGTCGACGCTCAAAAGCGTCCGAACCAAAAGAATTCCAAAACTAAAAAAGAGTTCCAATCGCGCGTCAGTCTTCAATTGGTCGAGCAAGTAACAACGTGTCCATTATGCCGCACTGCGTAGTGAAATGGTGTAAAAACTACTTCGCTAAAGTGAAAAAAGAGAACGGTGTATCGTATTTTCAGTAAGTAGATTACTATTTTGTCATTTAAAAGTATTATTTTATCTAGAAACGTACTGTTTCATTAAAATTTTATTTAATTGTAAAAAGAAATTACATTACCAATGAAATTTAACAAAAAGTATCAATGTGTCCTTTTCTTACTCATTAGGGGTAGTAGACAGAAAGAGACCACTCACGTCAACTATATTTGTTTGGATTACCATGTCAGTTTTAATAGTGACAGCAATCGAAAAGATTTGGAACAAAGAATCTATAGAGTAGCTATGATGTATTTTTGTAATTAATTATTTTGCTCTATTATTTTATGGAATACCATAATTACCTATATTTATTTCAGTTTCCCTCGAGATCCTATACGTTGCTCAGTATGGAGAAACATTATAGCCGAATCGCGGCGAGAGGAATATTTTGATCCAAAAATATACAACCTTGTGTGTTCGGATCATTTTCAAGAAACAGATATGTACATTACTAGCAAGGGATTAAGGAGGCTAAAAAAAAGCTATACCAACATTGCTAGTAAGTAGCGGTTTTTTGTGCCTTTGTATTGTTTTTTTTTTGTTTTTGATCTAATAACTTTAAATATATTTCTTCACAGTTAGATAAAGACGTACATACATCTGAAACCACAGCATTTAGTGTTTTAACAACTCATCATCATCATCATCGTATGGCCTTGGTATCCTGCTTTATCTTAGTATTTTCTATTTTATATATACAGCTACAATTCTAAATCCAGGTTTGATAGCCATACTTTTGCCTGAGGTGTTAACTTATGTAGCTGCTCCAGCCCACCAGAAAACCTTCTGTTGGGGCACTCTTCCACGATGTGACGGATAGTTTGTTCCGAGGCTCCACAGTCACAACGAGGTGAGTCAGCTATATCCCACTGATGCATGTTGTAGTTGCACCTTGCCACGCCAGTACGAATTCTATTCAGCGTAGTCCATAGCTTACGGTGTTCTCTAAAACCTGGTTGTGTGGCAGACGGGTCAGATATGATGTCCGCCTCTGAACATTTTTCTTCTCGCCATTTTGCCCGCCATTCAGTCTGGATGTCAGTTTGGTGTTTGATCTTGGCATCAATCCAGATTGGTTTGCGGGAAGGAAGTCGCTGAGGTGGTATCTGGTCTAATGTTTTCCTTATAGGCATTTTGTGTGGGGCCTCGTTGAATGCTCTAGTCCATTCACTAGCAGTTGCTTGCTCTCTCCTGAGCTGTGGTGGGGCTATGTGTGCTAGCACCGGTAGCCACGGTATCGGAGTTGGCTTGAGGGTGCCCGATATAATTCGCATCACTCTGTTTAGTTGGACATCTATTTTATTTGTATGTGCGCTTTGGTACCACACCGGAGCGCAGAACTCAGCGGTGGAGTACACCAAGGCAAGTGCGGAGGTACGAAGGACGTCAGCGCGAGCTCCCCACGTCGTGCCAGCTAGCCGGCCAATTAGGTTGACTCGAGTCTTTAGCTTTTGGGCGACGTTCTCCAGGTGATCACGGAAGGTCAGAGATCTGTCTAGGATAACACCTAGGTATTTTGGGGAAAAATTATGACGTAATATTTTTCCACAGAATGTCACCCGAAGTTCACATCGAGCCAGGCTGTTTGAGAGATGAAAGGCGCTTACTTCAGTTTTTGTAGGGTTTGGTTGAAGTCGCCACTGCGTATAATATTTGTTCAGCTCACGAAGATCTTCACATAGCACAGCTTCTGCATCTTCAAACTTTTTTCCTTGGAAAGCCAGGGCCAGGTCATCAGCGTATATGAATTTTTCCGATCGGGTGCTGGGCATGTCACTAGTGTACACATTGAACAAAAGCGGGGCCAAAACAGAACCCTGAGGGAGACCGTTCTTCAGCAGCTTGTAAGTACTTTCTTCGGCGCCGAGCATCACTTTGATGTTGCGTGGCCCCAGCATGCGTTTTAGCAGGAAGAAGATTTTCTTACATGGTACTATGCTGCTGAGCTTGTGTAGCAGGCCGTTGATCCAGACAGTATCGTAGGCTGCTTTTAAATCGACGAACGCTACAAACGTCTTTTCCCCTCGCTGAAAACCAGCCTCTATGAATGATGTAAGGGCCAAGACTTGATCAGCGCAGCTACGGTTTGCTCTAAATCCGGCTTGTTCCGTCGGTATCGTTGGGTTCACTGCTGGGGAGATGCGATTGTATATTAGGCGTTCAAGCAACTTATAAGTGACGCTCAGCAGGGTTATTGGCCTGTAACTCGCTGGATCGTCCTCTGGTTTCCCGGGCTTGAGAATGGCTACTACTTTAGCTTCGAGAAATATTTTTGGTAGAGTACTTGTTACCAGGATGTTATTAAAGAAACCTAGTAACCATCGTCTACCTTTGTTGCCTAGGTAGGTAAGGAATTCCGGGTAGATATGATCAAAACCCGCCGCTTTGCCACATCTTACGTTACTGAGTGCCACTGCCAGCTCACGGCCCGTGAAAGGAGAACTGAACTCATCTCTGGGTTTGAGACCTCTGACGTAATTGACATGTTTTATTCTGATCTGTTTGGCAAATGACTTATCTACCTTCGCACAGTTTGTTAGGTTTTGAAGGTGCCGGGCAACCTCATTCGGGTGTATTGGAGGCTCCTTTGCATCAGGTGCTGTTGCTCCTCCCAATTTACGCAGCAGGGTCCAGCTCTCTTTGCTGGAGTGGGTGAAATCCATGCCTTCCACACTTTTAGTCCATATTTTGCGCCGGGATTCGTCAAGTGCGTTCATGAGTTTATGCGCCGCCTGAGGGTCACTTGTGGACTGAAATTCCTGATAGGCTTCTTCCGCTTCTACTGTCCAGCCAGGTATGTATTCCTTGCGAAAACCTCGCGGGATATGCCGTTTGGCCCCACTTAAAACGATCTTGCAGAAACGCCCATAATTTTCTGCGGAAGGTTTGAGCCAGCGTAGGGTGGAGTCCACCTGGTGACTGTAAGCATCCCAATCAGCCTTAGTAAAGTTCCATCGGGATTTGGGAACCGACATAACAAGGGGAACTTCAAGTCCGATTTTTATTAGAGCCGGGCGGTGTTGGCTACGCGGGAAATTAGTCAGAATTTTTCGCGTGGTTGGAAGAATGTTGCCGCAGTGGTCCTGCGACACGAAACAGAGATCGGGGTTTGTGTCACTTTTCCAGCGAGCCGATCGGAATGAGCCTCTATCTTTAGGATCGAAAATCAGATGGATATTCTCTTTTAACAACTGACAATACGGTAAGATCACAGCATATGTGTAATACTCACAATTATTGAAATATTTTGTTTATTTAATATTCACCTTTTTTTATAGATTGAAATGAATAATGAGATAATATATGAAACTAATGAAAATGCAATAACAAATGTTTCAGCATACGACGATATGGTAAGATAACTGTGAACTAACTTAACAAATTTTTATTTATAATTTTAAGAAACATTTCATTTTAATTTTGTATTTTATTTTTAGATCACTCCATACTTAGAACAAGAATCGGAAAAACCTTCTACAAGTTTATTTGTGCAAGAACAAGGCATAGCAACCCCGAAATCTCCCGCTACATCATTAAGTATAGGATCTATATTGGATACCCCGAGAAAAGTTACATTAAAAACAGAACTTCGATCATGTAAGCCACAAATAGTAATAAAGAATAGAAAACTAAATAACTTACAAAAAGTTAATAAACGGCTCAAGAAAAAAAACATTTCTCTGAAAAGTGCGTTAACTTTATTAAAAAAACGCAAAGGTCTTGATGAGTGTTTGATACCTAAAAAACATTAAAAACAAGAAAAGACCTTTTTCTAAATATCCTCCTGGAGCAAGAAAATTTGCAATCACATTACATTTTTATTCAACCAGCGGGTACAAATATCTGAGAAGGATGCTTAACTCATGTTTACCCCACCCAAGCACTTTATACGACTGGTACAGGAGTGTGGAAGCTGAACCCGGCTTTACGGCTGAAACACTAGATAGATTAAAAGAAAAATCAAATAACACAGAGATCGAAACAATGTGTGCTATGGTTGTAGATGAAATTTCTATAAGACAGCAAAAGATTTGGAATGGTAAAAAATATGAAGGCCTTGTTGATTTGGGTATTGAAACAGCCGATTCAAATGAAATTGCAACCCAAGCTTATGTTATCCTGCTTGTCTCCGTAAATGAATCCTGGAAAATACCATTAGCATATTTTTTATCACGAGTTTGACAGCGGAAATGAAAACTAATATAATTAAAATTGCGTTAGCCAAATGCCATATGTCTGGGGTGAAGATAGTATCACTAACATTTGATGGATGCAAAAGTAATATCGCCACAATGAAATTACTGGGTTGTGATATTGCTGATTGTGAATCTCTTAAAACCCATTTCAAGCACCCTACCGCCGATTATGAAGTAGTTATTTTTCTTGATGCTTGTCATATGATAAAGCTTATGCGTAATACACTTGAAGCAAAGAAGAAAATTTACAATTCTGAAAATAAAGCAGTTAAATGGAAACATATTACTGACCTTCATGAAATACAGGAAAAGAATGATTTGCATCTTGCCAACAAACTTACACACATACATATTGCTTTTAGAAACGAAATAATGAAAGTGAAGCTTGCCACTCAACTTTTTAGTAAAAGTGTGGCAAAAGCTATTGAATTCTGTGACTGTCAACTTCAATTACCAGAGTTTAAGGATTCTTCCACCACTACTGAGTGCATAGAGCTATTAAATGATGTATTTGATATTTTGAACTCACGGAATTTCAATAATTATGGATTCAAGCAACCATTTCATCCCAAAAACGCCGACAAAATCATTGCACGCTTAGAGCAAGCTGAAGAATATTTGACGTCGTTGAGTATTAACATTCAACGAAAAAAAACATTAAAAAATAAGAATGAAAGTCGAACAATATTCCAAAATGAAAATGTACCGTTGACAAAATGTCAATCCAATACAGGCGTTATTGGATTATTGGTGTGCATACAAAGTATTAAATATTTATATGAAACATTGGTGCTGAATAACAAACTCTCTTTCTTGACGACCTACAAGTTTTCCCAAAATCACGTGGAGCTATTTTTCGGAAATATTAGAAGTCAGGGAGGCTTCAACAACAACCCAAACGCTCGTCAATTCAAGTCAGCGTACAAGAAGCTTTTAATGCACCTTGAGTTGGGCTCAAAATTTTCTGGAAACACTATACCCCTCGAAAATATTCCAATTTTGACCTGTAGTAATACAGTCGCAAACATTAATAATTCGACAACCGGCTACAGATATGACCTTGAACAAGAAACTACATACAACGAAAACAACAGGGACGAGATGGAAGACCAGCAGCTTCAAGGGACCTATGATCAGTTGTCATCAGCTATAGAAGAATCTGACACTGCGTGCAATTATATTGATCAAATTGTGGGTTATATTGCTGGATTCGTCGTAAGGCACTTATTAAAAAGAATTAAATGTTCCGATGGCAAGAGTGCATTACTGGCAAATAATCATTTGTGGTTTCATAAATTGATCGATATAAAAACAATGGGTGGACTCTTAAACGCGGCGGAGGATGTTTTTAAAATTTGCAAAAAAACAGAAGAAACAATACGGATATTTTTGCGTATGAAAAGTGCAATGGTGAGGGCAAATATTTGCAAAACTGTAATGAAAAGTTTCATAAATCTAATTGTTTTGGAAGAAATCCACTTACATTCATTAGAACAACCAGCTATGTTTAATCATAGAATAAATTTACTGAAAGCTCTAGCTGAAAAATAAATTGATGTAAGATTGCATTACATTAGCAAAAAAGAAACATCTGACAGAAAAATAAAATCCAAACGTCAACTGTACAATTTAATGTGGATTACTTTTGTCTTTGGCATTTTTGCGCTAAAACGCATAGTTTTAGAAATATTTAAGAAAAACTTAAAAATCCCAACTTCTCTCCCCCCTCCCCCCAAACCCGACGCTAAAAATAGTGTAACTTTTTACTTTGAGGTCTGGGGTTAATTTCACCACACTATATCGTTTGAAATATCATAATATTATTTGAGGCTGCCCCGTTTCTGCAGTGCGTCGGGAATGTTTGCGGAAGCACGCGTGGACGGATTCCCGGCCATAATGCGCAAGCGGGCTGCGTCGCTTATACGCAGAGTACGGGCCAGTGACAACGGCATTCTGCAGGCGGTGGCGGACAGCTGCGACTGTCCTGTGCTCTGGCACTGCATACAAGTGGCCTGTGGTCAAATTATTATTCAATTTAATTTTAATACTAATTTAATTTACTAATATAGTTTATAAGATCATTGTTACTAACACTTATGGATCAATGTTATCTGAAATAAATGGATATTATTATTATTATTATTATTTACATTGAAGGGATAAATTCTTGATTTTCGTTAAAGATTTATAAATAAATATATTTTGTTGAATTAATGAAAACAAGTTTTTATTTGACACATAAGCTAAGAACAGTGCGGCTTCTTCCAGTCGAAGCTACGTAAGCTAATAAACTGATGCAATCAAAATTAAGCAGTGTAGTAATGACATACGGTTCAAATTAAAGTGTTTTGTTTCTTTATATGTCTATACAAATATCTACGTTTGTATACGTTAACTAGGGATACTTTTTTCGTAAATTTTGTACTAGACCCTAAGTCCATGTGTAAAATGTCATTGGCCAGTAGCCAATTTTTTATTAACGATAAAATTAAATATGATGACATCATCTATACTTCCACTCTAATTATTCAAGTTATTAATTTTAATAATCTAATTAATATGTTGATGGTTGTGATTGTCGGCACTTGGTGGAACTTATTATACATCTTGTTGAATAAGACACTTATTGTACTTGTCCACAGGATTATAATTTCACTTAATACACCCGACCGGTTTCGCTTATAAGCATTGTCTAGGGCTTTATTACATAAAAAATAACTTAAATAATATTTACATGTTTAATACGTGCGATAAAACGTATATATATATAATATATATATATATATATTATACTCTATGTATCCAAAGGGTCTAATTTAGTTGGTCCTGTACTTCTTAAATATAGATAATTTTCAGTTTTCAGGGTTCCGTACCCAAGGAGTAACCAACGGGACCCTATATTACTAAGACTCCGCTGTCCGTCTGTCACCAGGCTGTATCTCATGAACCGTGATAGTTAGACAGTTGAAATTTTCACAGATGATGTATTTCTGTTGCCGCTATAACAACAAATACTAAAACCGGCCAAGTGCGAGTCGGACCTGCGCACTCCCATACAACGGACATGGTTTTTTGCCGTTTTTATAGATAACTCGCACTTTGCCGGCTTTTTTTCTAGACGTGTGCTATAAAAACGAATTGGGAATGGAATTTCAAGTTTTTAAGACATAGACATACATTAAATTGATATCTTTGATTTTTTATCGATAAAATAATTTCAAGTCACAAAGTTAACTGGAAGTACCCTACAAGTTTTCATATAGTGAGCCAATTTGCATGAAACTAGGCCCTGAACATTTTAGATTACTCGCACGAAAATGTCATTTCAATAACTATAATTTTCTGATGTGAATGAGAATTTTTATTTGTTTATAATAATTATTACCCTAACACCTCAATACATGAGTAATTTAAAAGAAATTACTTTACACACTTTTATATATTTTCTATTTTCAGCAACTAAGTCGAAAATACCTACAGTTTTCCGGTAATCCGTGAATCAATTGTGTCGATTCGGTGTAACTTATTTGACAGGACTAAACTTAATTTACATAGACTTAGGATATACTGGCGTCTATACCAACTGACAGCCCAAAAACGCGTGACGAATTGTGATATGTCATTGTCCTCTATTTACAATAGTTTAACATTATTTCATTGGATCTCATATGCAAAATGTAACAAAGCCCAAATAAGTAATCTCTAAAGAGGTGTGACCATAAAATTGAACTATATTCACTTTTTAACGCTATGAAATACAATTCAATTCAATGCCGTTTTATCTGGCTTCAGTTAATGTGTCTCCGCACATTAGTTCCGCCAATGTCGAGTTATAAGCAAAAAAACGCACTGTGAGCAGAACTGCGACTTTTTTTTTAATTTTTTTTTATCACTATCTTCAATGCGAGTACCTAAAACAAAGGACATCACAATACCTACATAAAATTGGACAGCACAAACAGTATACAATAACTACAACCATGTTAGTAAAGATAGATAGTTTGTTCTATTTATAAATAAAACAAACAACAAACAATAAATCACCACAAAACAATACATAAATAAATATTCAAAGTTTAATATTATTTACCTTAATAAACTTACATAATGTATACACAAAGGGACTATTTACAAAGGTCAGCAAAAAGTTGTAATTGACGGGGCGAGGGATTTCAGTAGGGAGGATATCGTACAACGAGAATTTCAGTTTTTGGCAATCAAAAAAAATGTGATCTACTGTACCCTCATCTAAACCACACTCACACAAGGAATGGTCCCTTACCCTGATTTTCGCCAAAAACACAGGAGAACAAACGTGTCCCAGTCGGAGACGACAAACTATAGATGTCTCTAACTTATGAACATCGCGGTATTTAAAAAACCACGGCCGTTTTGGTATTACAGGTTGAATTCCAGCATAATGTTTAGCCTTGAACTTCTGGGATTCAATCCAAGCCTTGGACCAAGCTTCATCAAGGTTAGTTTTGGCCAAACGCAGAATATCATAATGATAAATATGGAAGTGCGAGGAAACACCCAATGTAACGGCACTCTTCGCGTAGGAATCAACTACTTCGTTACCAGGTATGCCACTATGTCCAGGAATCCAAGCTAAGACAATGTCAAGATTCTGTTCCTTACACCGAAAAAGTGCTTCCCTAATCTGAAGGATTATAGGAAAACGAGATTTGTTTTTAAAAGGATTTGCCAGTATGGAATGGAGACAACTTAAAGAGTCAGAAAATATTATTGTATTATTTAATTTATGAGAATTTGCGTAAGAAACAGCTTCCAAAATTGCAATAGCTTCACCAGTGAATACCGAGGCTTCAGGGGGACATTTGAAGCTCAGAATAATTTTGTATCTAGGTATCCAGACAGCGGCACCAACATTACCCACATCAGCTAACTTGGAAGCGTCAGTAAACATGGTCAGCCAACCCTGCCAGTCCTTCTCCAAAATTCGATGAAAGGTTCTGTCAGCCCCTAACGAATCCTTTTGAATGCCAAAATTCATGATTACCATTGGGACAAAAGTTAAAGCCTCATACGGGATATGAAATGGGGGATTAATATTTTATTTTATTTTATTTTATTTTATTTATGAACAAAAATCCACAGCAAATACATTAAATATAAACTAATAATAACATCAGCTAACAAGGCCAATAAAGGATTTCACTATGCTAGACAATAAATACATACTATTGACTGGGAACATGATAATTAATTTATAAGTTTAAACAATTCAATTTAGAGACAATAAAGACGCAAGACTTTGTGTTTGGTTACTAACTAGGAATTTTTTGCGAGAGTATGTGGGTAGATTGATAAGTGTGTATGTGTACGTGTGAGGGTGTGTGGGTGAGTTAAACTCAGATAAAGATGTAAATAAAGGTGGGTTTACATGGAAAATTGTATGACAAGTTTTATACAAAGGATTATTAAGTGGTATTTTACAGCTTATTAACGGTGTTCAATGTTAATTATAAATAGTGAAATAGTGAAATAGTGAATACGAGTAATGGGTAAGGTATGTTATGTTTTGTATGTCTGTCTTGTGCAAGTAATGAAAGTTGGTTAAAGTTGATCCAGCAGCCGCTGAAAAATGTTGCGTTTGAAAACAGATTTACTTGTGCAAAATGGATCCAAATCTGCAAAGCGCTCGTTGTATGTTGTAGGAAGCCGACGGTAAACACAGTTTGATTCGTATTTAGTACGTGAGAGGCGGGTAGTAAATAGCTTAGTGTGTCGAGTACGTCGAATATGTAATTTAACAAGACGATTAGGAATTTTAGAGAGGCTTGTATAACTTCTGAGAACGCAGGGAAGATCGAATACAGAATTAAAGCCTGATTGCGAAAATAAATTGTGAAGAGATTCTAATTTTGACAAAAGAGGATGATTTGGGTTCTGGGAAATTTTAAACATGAACCTGTCTGATAAATACTGTCTCCGAATGTGAGGAGGGGGATCCACGCATTCAACTTGTAAAGCGTTTTTCGGTGAGGATCTCATAGCCCCCAAAACGATTCTAAGACATTTTGCTTGAATTTTATTAATTTTTTCGTTTTCAGACTTGTTACATGGATCTAAAATAAAGCTACCATAATCTAAATGACTACGAACTAATGCATTATATAAAAGTTTTTGTGAGTAAGGGTGGGAACCCCACCATACCCCTGAGAGCGCCCGAAGGACGTTCACTCCTCTTTCACATTTCTGAGCAACGTACGAGAAGTGGGCGACGCCAGAAAGTCTGGAATCAAGAATTATCCCCAAAAACTTTACCTTACTTTCAAACGGTACGATATTATCTTCTACTTTAATTACTACATCAGGGATAGAGCGTTTTCTTGTGAAAACAACAGCACAGCACTTCGAGACCGAAAGAGATAAGCCATTATTCTGAAGCCAGACATTTAAATACGAAAGAGCTGTATTTAAGGAACGAGATGCAACTTCCACTGAAGAATCAGACGCATAAATGGCTATATCGTCAGCATACTGAAAAATATTACAAAAACAGTCAACCGACTTCTCTAGATCATATGTGTACAAGCTATAGAGGATTGGGCTTAGCACTGAGCCCTGAGGGAGACCTTTCCAGACATTCCTAGGTGGAAGAAGGGAGTTGTTTAATTTAATATAAATTGATCTATCCATAAGTAGGCTACATATGATTCTTATCAGCTTCACAGGTATACTCAGCTGATGCAGTTTTTGCCTGAGTACTGGAAGGAGAACATTATCATAAGCCGAGGATATGTCCAGAAATACACCAATCAGATATTCTTGTTTTTTAAAAGATGTACGAATATCCGTTGTCAGGATACTCAGGCTGTCTAGAGTGCTCATACCTTTACGAAATCCGTACTGGGATTTGGCAAGCTGTCCCCGGTTCTCCACTAACCATTCCAGGCGATTCTTATTCTATATGTTCTAAAGTTTTGGCTAAACAGCAAGATAGCGCAACTGGTCTGTGAGAGGAAGGATCAGAAGGATCCTTACCTGATTTTAAAATAGGAAGAATAATCTGAGAGTGCCATTCCACGGGAATGACCCCATTTTCAAAAAAGTTATTAATTAAATCTAGGAAAAACATTTTTGACGTATCAGAAGTATTGATAATAAAAGAATAAGGGATATTATCCAAACCTGGAGTGGAATCAATAAGGCCGTCCAAAGCTAGTTGAAGTTCAATAAAAGAGAAAGGAGAATTCATTGAGTCCAAACTGTTGTAGAGACTAGATTGAGAAGGCATCACAGAGAAGGAGGAAAAAGGGGGAGTGCATGGAGGACCAGGGGGAGCCAGACGATCAGCAAAAGCCGTTATCCAAGAATCAGGATCATTGGATGATATATTTTGAGCGTTAAGAGATCCACGAAATCTTCTTATGCTGCGCCAGACTAGAGAAACCGGAGTACGTGGAGACAAATTCTCACAAAAACGGTTCCATCCCTCCTTCTTTTTCTTGGACAATAGTCTTTAATAGAGCTGCAGCTTGTTGGTATGCTAGAAAGTTGTTCATTGACATGTCAGCATTATAACCCTGAGAAGGGGAGCATAGAGATATATCAACAGCACTACCAGAATTCTCAGTAGGTCGAGCACGACGAGTAGGAGTACCATTATTCAAGATGCACACATTAAGCAAGTCAAACATTTCCACAAGATCACTACCAAAACAGTCAGTCTTATATGACCATGAGATGTGATGACCATTAAAGTCACCCATAACAATAATAGGGTTGGGCAGAGATGAGATTATAGAGAAAAGCTCTGGAATAACAGATGTTTTTGGATCTGCTATATAAATCGATAGGATTGACATATTACAAAATTTAATGGCCACAGCATTAATTTCTTGACTGTGAGGGGGAAGCAGAATTTGAGAAAAATTCAGGCAACGCCTGACAAAGATTGCAGAACCCGCATATCCGTCATCTCTGTCATCCCGGAGACAAGAATAGCCTGGGATCCTAAAACGGTAACCCGGAGCCAACCAAGTCTCCGAGACGGCAATGACAACCGGGCTGTGTTTATTGATTAAATACAACAGATCAGATTTTTTTGTGGAAACACTTCTAGTGTTCCACTGGAGAAGATGATCTACCGTCGAGTCCACCAGAGCCATGGTTATTAATAAGCAGAAAGATTTCATTTAATTTTGAGGCAACGTTGGACGGTACAGTAGAATCACTACACTTTGAAATTATATTTATCAGGGTAGCTAACAATAGCTCCATGAGGTTGTCATTTGGGGAAATTTTGGGGGATTGTAAAGCACAACCATTAGATGGAGCTGAAGGTACCACGGAAATAATTTCCGAATGAGCCACACGATCATAACCCTTACTCATAGCTGGTCTGGGACGAGGAGGGGTGAAAACAGTCTTTTTATATGAGGAGCTGACGGCCCTTGAGAAAGAGCCCAATTGCGAAGGAGGAAAATCTGGGCCTGAAGATGGAATTTCTTGTGCGAGTTCCACATAAGGTCTACGGACTGCTGCGAACCTAGAAGAGGCATCTGCGTATGAAACACTTTCCTGCGACATGACCATTTTGATGGATTTCTGTCGGTTTTGCTCTGGGCAAATTTTATTGGTTGAAAAGTGAGACCCCGAGCAATAAATACACGTAGCCTGATCTTCAGGGACCTTGCATCCCTGTCCTATGTGAGGCTGGGCACAGCGAAAGCACCGAGGTTTGGAACGACACTGTGCTCCAATATGACCAAATCTACAACAACTCAGACACTGGATAGTTGGTAGGTGATATGTCTCGACCGGTAGGGAAGTGTAGAAACAAAATATTCTATTAGGGAGGATCTGGCCTCTAAATGTTAGCACAACAGATTGAGTGGGGATCCAGGAAGGTGTACCATCTGTTAAAACTTTTCTATTGAGACGTCTAGCCTTTAATATAAGACCACAGGCCTCAGGGAGCTCGACTGACTCCACAAACTCATCCATGGACCAACCTAATGGAACATTTTTCACAAGGCCCATCCGGGTAATGTTGTATGAAGGGATCTGAGCAATATATTTGTGAGATTTTAGTGAGGAATCCGCTACAAAATTATTAGCATCCTGCCCAGATTTAAACTCGACAGAGATCCTATTACGTCCCACACTTTTTATGCCATCCATTTTGATATTTGTGAACTTATTGTCAACCAAAAATTTGCCAAACTTGATAGGTCTAATGGAGGTACCAGCCGATGGGTCTGCTTCCTCACGAGATACATGCACTATAAATGGGCCCAAGTCTTTAGCATCATATAGTTTGTCGCCCCCAAAGCTAGGGTGAACGAATGTGGTCTGTATAGACGCCATTGCAGGGTTAGCGACTGAACGTTTAAGCAACTGATTCTCAGAACCAGGCGCAGGTCGTTTTCTACTTTTGTCCGACTCTAATTCAGGAGTAAGTTGGGAGAACAAATCAGGAGAGTTGGGTGAACCATCCGGAGGGTCTGGTTCAGGAGGATCGGAGGTATCCATCACGGAATGGTAACCTCAAAAGTCCTTTCTATTAAAAACAATTATTGTTATCCAAAAACCAAGTAATACTTACAAAAAATACAAAATTTACCACCACCAACACATATAATTACAAGTACAGCACAAGAAGAAGAGATTTGATAGGAAATGGCCAAAAATTTCGCGAAACTCCACTAAGACGTCTGTTCACCTACAAACGCGAAAGCAGAACCGCTATGAAATACATTATTGAAATTTACTTTGACGTTCGGTTTAAATATTAATGTCAACTTAAGAATATATGTAACGAAACTGTTCGGTCGGAGCCAATTAAATTAAATTGTTATCAGGAACATAATTTTGAAGTTTTCCTGGTAAAATAAATAATGACTTTTTAATTTTTTCATATATTTATTTACGCTTTAATAAAGTGTCAACTTTAGTATGTCGAAGGCGGTGGGTTATGTCACGGTTAATATACGATGACGCGACTCTCTCTTTCAACTGTCCCTGAAAAATATAAAGTAATAAATAAATAATTATTATGAAAATAAATAAATTATTATAATAAATAATATATATTCAAAATAAATAATAAGGATAATAAAGAGTAAAATATACAAGGTCCTACAATTCAAAGTGAAAACAATTTAAGGGATGATAGAGTATCCCCAATAGGACAATTTCCAGCGAAGAAAAACTTTTTTGCGTGAACTTTTTGTTTACCATTTTTTTACCTTTTCATAGAAATTAAGTTAGCTGATTGAACCACTTTGTACTGGAAGTGAGAAAACTACTTGATCAAAAATACTTTTTTTCTTCTGGAATGTGATCAGTTAACGATACATGATCTACCCTGGAATAGGCTTGTACACGGGGTAAACAAAATATTATTCTATTTAGTCCGTCATTTAGATTATCAAAAAATATTGGACCGTGTATTTTTTCTTTTGTCAACCAAACAAAAAATGACAGAGATAAAGTGCGTCAAAGTTTGGGAGTGGGGGAAAATGACGTCACTTCTAAGTAAAATTGTACCTAGATGTGACGTCACGCGGAACTTCAGCGGGCTATATCTTCATCATTGTTTGTTTAATTGAAAAAAGAAAAAATACGTGTCCAATATTTTCTGATAATCTAACTGACGGACTAATAAAATTTTTTTAGTCATCAAGCCTATTTTGTAACTATTAGGTAACGCCTATTTCAATTAATCATCCTTTTATTTTCACTTATTATTGTAAGACCTTATATAATAAAACTATTTTCCTTTTATGACAGGATCCAGAGGGAATCTGTTGTAAATATATTGTCATAATAAAGTTACCTTTTTGGTCAACAATTGTCAAATATTAGATAGAAAACGCAAATCTAACATTGATTTTTATTTTAATTTTCCAATAAAGTATCGATAAGTTTTGAGTGAAGGAAGCCCTAGCATACATGTAGGTATGTCATTTTCAAAAGAATTACATTCGGTATATTGGTTCTACTCATGTAAACAACATTATAATTTAGATTTATATAATTCCTTTGAAAATGCTATAAAGTGGAACCAGTCAGGAAGTGAATTCATAAAAAAATTGTGGAATAATACAAGTGATTTGCTGTTCATTATTTTCAAGTACCATATAATTTAGACAACTGGATTAAAAGTATATTTTTAGATTCCTCAGTGTTAAGTATCCCTTTCGATAACCTTACGCAATGTTAATTCAAACTTTTATTTATTTGGTACAACTAAATGTAATAAAAAAAACCAGCCAAGTGAGTGTCGGGCCACGCGCCGTGTAGAGTTCCGTAGTTGCCCAGTACATTTTATAAGTTGGTCTACTAATACAGATCGCGCCAAACTTCTAGTCCCATACATTTAGAAGAACGGCCCATACATTGTCGTGTTTAGAGGGGGCTAAAAGTATGGCGCGACCTGTACTCGTAAACCTGTAAAGCCTATTTAGCTGTGATAGTTTTCCTTTTTACTTCCTTATATATATAACTACTTCTGTGAATTTTTTCACATATCTATAAACAACCGTTTAGCCGGCAGGGGGGGGACTCTTGACACTAACAAAAATTTTCACTTCCAAGCTTAAATATTTCACACTATGGGATAGACGAGAAAAAAAAATCATCGCCAATGTACGTGCATGGGAGATACCCTTAAAAGTTTTTTTCGATATTTTTTTTTACCATTTTGCTGGCGTAATGTACTCGTATATGCATACCCATACCAAAATCCATTGATTGGTTCTCAAGTTACAAGCGAACAAACAGACAGACGGACAGACAGACAGACAGACGTTGTATTTTATATGTATAGAGAAGAAGATGTGATGTGATACTGATAACTGTTGTGTTTGAGCACCATAAATATGTCAGCTTGCACAGGACATATTTAACTATAATTGGTTTAAGTGAATATGTATAAGTTCTTATGAGAAACAAAAAATCTTAAACCTATAAAAAAACCTAAGTATATTTCCGCACCCTAATCGAAATGCAATAAACCAGAGTGTGCTTACTTCCCCAGCAGACGCTCCACCATGGCAGCCTCCACCTGGATCCTCTGTCTCTGTCTCACAGCCGCCTGCACAGCTGAGGACAGCTTACTCTCTAACGTCGGCAAGGTAACCGTCACCTTTAATTGCAATAAAAAACGTTCTATATCTATATTTTATTGATTTACTGCTTACTTCTTGTTGTACTGTTCAGGGTATCACAAAGGAAGTGGTGGCGGTGGCGACACCCATCGAGACTGGAGTCGTTGCCGTCGGATCCAGCCAGTGTGAGTACTTCAGTACCTATTGTAGTCAATAAATTAGGCAGGCATGTCTTCACATTATTGGCATGGCGAAATCTTAGAAAGGCGAGCAGTGGGTGAACCATATAATAATCTGCGATATAATACTACTTATGAGTAGGTATCCACTTCACATAACATGCACGAAAAATCTTGTCTTAAGTTTGCAATCGCAACCTATCCATAATAATAAATAACCCGGCTATCAAAAAGAGCCAGGAGATTCTTTTTCTTCGATCTTCTTTGGCAGGCTCGGTTTTCACACCTATAGTCTCTCATTTGGACCTTTGAGTGCAGAAATAGTGGGACCAGCTATTCTACCCAGCCCTATATTCTCTGACGGAACTGAGCGTCCCCGGTTCTGCCAGGAGATTATTCTTTTGTATTAAATTTCAACTTATCACGGTCCAGGTTCGAACGTGAAGCACATCCTCGGAGTGGCGTACGAGCAGGTGGAAGGGGAGAAGGAGCCTGACCTCAACCAGCTGACCTTGGAGTACAGAGACGAGTGAGTTGGTTACAGCGGTATTGCAGAACTAACAACTTTTACTAAATTTGAGTCTTAAATAAGTTGGTGGATCCGTAAAGATGTACGTATGTTTGTATGGTACCTCTAATATAATCGATGATGACTTACTGTCGTTATCAACCTGTAGTTTTGTGTGACTGTCATGCTACAGTACAGAGTGAAACACTGTCCACCAGCACCTCTAACATGAAGAACCATATCGAGCTCGATAGCGCTCGATACAGTGCTTTGTCTCACTCTATCGAGCTATACCACTATAGCACTGTCTGTCCCTCTTTAGGTAGATCAACAGAGTAAGACAAAGCTCTGTATCAAGCGCTATCGGGCTTGATATGGTCTATCATGTTAGAGGTGCAGGTGTAGTAAGCTGCATGTTCCATAACCTGCACATTTTCCTCTTACAGCTATCCTTGAGTGAGAACTTTCATGTTTTACGGAAGTAAACACTATTACGGTATCAGTATCAATGATCTATACAAAATGAGCCGACCACAGTCTTGGCCGTGGTCATACAGATATGGTTAAGTTACGAGTTAATTTTGTCGTTCTCCTGCACAATCCTTAGAAGTTTATTATTATGGTGCAATACAAAATAGAAGAGATCAATTTGAGTAAGAAATAAATCTCCAGTCAAGACAAATAGTTAGATGGGATTCTTCGGGTCAGGATTTGAATCTGAGACCTCGCTTACAAAGAGGTAAAAATTTCCATCCATCAGCCTGTTTCGTCCACTGCTGGACATGGGGCTTTCCAAGATTTCACCACTCTTGACGGTTCTCCGGGAAGAAATGCCCATATTCACGCACGCTGGGCTGGCGGGTTGGTGAGCGCGGTGCCTGTTTTGGAGCTGTCCTTTTACTTTCCCCGAATAACCGGGAGGGCTTGTGTGTAAGATGGTGGTACCTCTACAGACGAGCCTGGAACAGCTCTAGTACTAACAATTTGTTAAAAATAGTTTATAATTTTAATATTTTCTATCTTGTATTGCACTCTTAACATTTTGAATATCCAAAGACATTAATTTCTCTATAAATCATATAATCTTAATCCTTAGAAGATTTTTTTAATAAGTAATGGGCCTAATGCAGTCCTGGATGAAGAACGTTCACCCAGAAAGTAGGAGAGTGAAAGCAGGTTCCAGTCCGTTCAGAGCCTCTCGCAAAATCTACATCGGTCTGCAACCAACGAATAGCTGAAACTACGCAGCTGCATTATAGCCCCTCATTGTTTCATCCCCCAGGTCAATAAAGGTGGTGTTCAACATCACGAGTGCGGCGCAGAAGATCACCCACTCGGAGCTGTTCAACCCTCGCAAGAAGCTGATCATCTTCATCCACGGGTTCACTGACGACCCCAGCAAGGCCTCCTTCAGCAACATCAGTGACGCTCTACTGAAAGAAGGTAGCTCGGCATGATTCAAGGCAAGGTCCATCCATCAGCCGGTGTTGTCCACTGCTGGCGGTCCTCCGTCCTCCTCATCCAGCCGCCCCCCACAACGTCCTTCAGATCGTCGGTCCAGCGGGCACGAGGTTGGCCTACACTACGCTTTGCTGTACGTGGTCTCCATTCTAAAGCCTTTTGGCTCCAACGGTCATCATGTCGGTGACAAATATGGCCATCCATTAAGGTGGGATTGACTTAAACTTATCCCGATTTTCTCTCTTTTCTTTTCCAATTCATTCTAGACCATGAAATTATGATAATTTTAATCGGAAGAAAATATATCCTTTGGATACATTCTCTGTATAAATTGCACAAGTAAATAAACTGAAAAAAAAACCGATCAAGGGCGGGTACTATTAACATATTTTACATACATTCTCTGTATAAATTGCACAAGTAAATAAACTGAAAAAAAAACCGATCAAGCGCCGGTACTATTAACATAGAGGTGGTTCCATTCAATTAAGTTAGTATACTTGAACAATGTGAACAAATATTGCAAACTTGATACAAAATGTATAAAACAAAACTGCATAATTAAGTTGGTCTATTATTATTCCATATGTATTGGTTTATAAGTTTCGTACCAAGTAACAAGATTGTAGGTCACCGGCAAGTGCCATATACGTAGGTTTTGATGATCAGTTAGTTAGAGAATGGGATTTTTAGTATGGAAACACACGTTGAAGGGCCTGTTTGTATTAAACCTATATACCTCTAGTTGTTCCTAAGAAAAAGCCCTTGACACACAGACGTACAGACGGACAACAAATTGATTCTATAAGGATTTCGTTTTAGGTACACATATTCTATCTCATGAAGTCCGTTTGGCTGTGATTGTAGTGGTGTGCGTAACCTCGGGAGCGTTACAAAACGCGCTATCTGTACACGGCACTACTACAACCATAGACAAACGGACTTCATGAGATAGAATATCAGTACGGAGCTTATGGCAGTATTACCTACGTCAGTATAATAAGTGTGACGTAATGATGTATTCCAGGAGAATGCAACGTCCTGGCCCTGGATGCCAGCTCGCTGATCAGGTGGCTGTACCTGCGCTCCACCACCTACGTCCGCTTCATTGGGGAGAAACTGGGAGAGGTCCTCGCCGCCTTGGTGCATGGTGAGCTGACCTTCCATTGTTACCTGTACTGGTCTGTTAGAGGATGCTTATAGCGTCCCCTACACTCTGTAAAAGCGAATAGAATAACTGCTACACCACGAAGTAAGAGGTAGAGCTTTATGCCGAGCTCAACTGTGGAGGTACCACCGTCTTACTTTCAAACCTTTATTCGGGGGATAGTAAGAGGACAGCTCTCAAACCAGCACAACCAGGTAGCCCACCACACCTTGCACCGACTGATGACGGTATATCCTGAGATGTACTGAGATGCAAGTTAGACGCTAAAATTAAATGTAATAATAATGCAATGTGGGGTGAGCGGGATATAAATCAAATTAAGGAATATTATACAATATGTCATAATAAGTTAGGTAAATTAAATTTTCCTGTCGAATGTGAACGTTGTGGTGATTCTACATAGGTAACACTAAAAGTTTCCGGAACTGGCCACTTACATAAACAATATTTAAAAATTTATTGCAACATTTGAAAATAGAACTCTTTGGCTGTAGAATGCAGTTTGTTTCATCTGACTGTCTTTTGTTTTTACCTTGTGGCGCCATTTAAAAAATTGTGTGTCTGCATCAACATGGATTTAACTCGGGAAAATTTTCGTAGTATGATTTTCTACGATTTTAAGTGTAATTTGACAGCTCAACAGAGCATCGCTCGGCTTGAAACAGCTTTTGGCAATGAAGCACCATGCAAGACGACTGTTTATAGCTGGTTTGCAGAATGCAAGCGTGGTCGTATCAATCTCAGTGACGAATCTCGCGATGGTCGGCCGTCCACCGCTGTGACCAACAAAAACATCGATGCTGTGCGCCGTATGATTGAAACAGACAGGCATGTGACCTACCATGAAATTCGCGCATCCTTAGAAATAGGCATGAGTCAAATACAATCAATGCTACATAAACATTTGGGTGTGAGAAAGCTGTGCTCGCGGTGGATCCCACACAACTTGACCGAGGCTCAAAAAACGGACCGCGTCACTTGGTGCAGTGCCATGCTTACCAGATTCAACGAAGGTGCGTCATATTTGGTGTGGGACATAGTAACAGGTGACGAAACATGGATTTATTGCTACGATCCCAAAACAAAGCAGCAATCGAGCGTATGGGTCTTTCAAGATGAGCCGAAACCAACCAAAGTGGCGCGCGTGAAAAGTGCATCTAAGCGGATGATTGCTTCTTTTTTTAATAAAACTGGACACGTGGCTACTGTTGCTTTAGAGAATCGTCGTACCGTGAATAGTGACTGGTACACGACCATTTGTTTGCCGGAAGTTATTGACGAACTCCGTAAAAATAATCGTAAACGCCGTATCATCCTGCACCACGACAATGCTAGTTCTCACACGGCCAGACAGACAAACGACTTTTTGAAGACGAAAAATGTAGAACTCATGAGTCATCCTGCATACAGTCCCGACCTGGCACCTTGTGACTTTTTTCTGTTCCCAAAAATTAAGAACCAATTACGCGGTCAACGATTTTCATCACCAGAAGAGGCTGTCGAGGAGTATGAAAAACACGTTTCAGAGGTCACCACAGGGGAGTGGCACAAAAGTTTTCAAAACTGGTTTGATCGAATGAAAAAGTGCATAGACGCCAAGGGAGATTATTTTGAAAAACAATAAATTAATTTTGTACCTTTAATAGTATTTTTTCATATTCATTCCGGAAACTTATAGTGCGTCCCACGTATGTGCACGAATAATGACCATAAAGATGTAATTGATAACTTGTACCGTGACTTGGTTGTCGTACTATCTGACGCAGCCATTGCGACCAATACTAAGTGTGATAGACCCACCAAACGCCCGAACAAAAAGTCGTACGTCGTGGGGTGGAATAAACACGTCAAATCTCTGCACGGACAGGCGCGGCTTGACTTTCAAATGTGGCTTTTATGTGGGAGACCGAGAAGTGGAATATTTTACAATAATATGTGTGATAGTAGAAAGAAATTCAAGGCTAAATTGAAGTGGTGCATTAAACATGCAGAACAGGTAAGAATGGATATTTTGGCAACGAAACATAACTCAAAACGATTTAGTGAATTTTGGAAGGGAGTTAATAAACTGAACAGCAAGCCGCGCCTGCCCGTGAGTGTGGATGGGCTGAGTGAGCCCGCAGCCATTGCCAACTTATTCAAAGACCATTTTAGAGTACCGGCACAACCGTTAGTGCAGGCAAAGGACCCGAATGCTGTTGCTGGTGTAGAGAAGAGCAAACCATCGTGTGTGCGGCCGGTGCTAGTTACAGCTAAAGAAGTTGGGAAGGTTATTGCACACATGACCAGGGGAAAGTCTCCTGGTCATGATGGACTTAGCATAGAACACTTTAAACATGCGGGAGCTCACTTACCTAGGGTTTTGGCGCTTTTGTTCAACCTCTGCATACGACATTCGTACTTGCCGCCAGACTTGATGAGGACAATTGTGGTGCCGATTGTCAAAAACAAGACGGGAGATTCATCTGATAAGACCAACTATAGACCCATTTCGTTAGCTACAATAACAGCTAAGGTACTCGATGGTGTGCTTGATAAGCGCTTAGATGAGCATATTAGTCTGCACGATGCTCAGTTCGGGTTTAGGGCAGGCTTGTCAACAGAAAGCGCCATCTTGGCGCTCAAGCGCACCGTCAGGTACTATACGGACAGGAGCACGCCAATCTATGCATGCTTCTTAGACTTGTCCAAAGCTTTCGATTTGGTGTCATATCCAGTGCTATGGGACAAGCTGGATGGGGTGAATCTTCCGTCTGAGCTCACTGGCATCTTCAGGCACTGGTATGAAAACCAGGTGAACTACGTCCGACGGGGGGAGGAGCGCTCGGAGGAGTACAGGTTGGAGTGCGGGGTGAGGCAGGGGGGGTTGGCCTCTCCCAGGCTCTTCAACCTGTATGTGGACCAGCTGATCCGAGGGCTCAGCAGCATGCATGCGGGATGTTCAATTGATGGCGTCAAAGTCAACAACATCAGTTACGCGGACGATATGGTCCTGCTGAGCCCGTCGATCAGCGCACTCAGGAAGCTATTGCACGTGTGTGAAACCTATGCACAAACTCATGGGTTGAAGTACAACACCAAAAAGAGTGAGCTCTTGGTTTTCGCCGCGGGCAGCAGCTCTCCACAAGATGTACCCCCAGTAACGCTGTACGGGACTGCATTGACGAGAGTCAAGCAGTTCAAGTATCTGGGCCACATTGTGACAGAGGACCTGAAAGATGACCAGGACATTGAGCGCGAACGTAGAGCGTTGGCGGTCAGAAGCAATATGCTCGCCCGTAGGTTTTCTCGTTGTACAGAGCAGGTAAAGATTTCACTTTTCAAGGCGTTCTGTCAATCTTTTTACACGAGCGGCCTGTGGGTGAGATATACGCAGAAGACCTACAGCGCTCTACGGGTGCAATACAATAATGCTTTCAGGATGCTGTTGGGGCTGCCGTGGCGCTGCAGCGCATCCGGCATGTTTGCTGAGGCGCGAACAATGGATTTTTACGCAATTATGCGCAAAAAAGTTGCTTCTCTCATGCACAGAGTGTGCGGCAGCCACAATACCATTCTGAAGGTAGTGGGAGGCGGGTGCGGGTGTCCTATCAGCCATCACTGGACGACACTACATGCTAATAATAATCATAATATTTAGTAATCAAAATTATATCGTTTTTATTACCGCTTTATTTTAGTTCTATTGTTAATTTTTATTTTTTTTGTGTGATCATATGGAACCCAGTTCTGAATTAAATGATTTTTTTTTTTTTTTTTTTTTTTTTTTTTTTTTTATTTATATCCATCCCCAATTGCCGCAAGTTATATAAAACAGACTAGCGATAGACAGCGGCGTCATTAATGACAGCGTTGTGGCACTGCGCTCAACAACCAACCTTCCCAGGGTGTGTGAGTATGGGCATTTCTTCCAGGAGCAGTGAGAAGAGTGGAAAAATCTTGGGAAGGCTTATATCCAGCAGTGGATGAACCAAGTTGATAGATGAAAGACATGAGCACCACAGGAAACGATCGACAGGCAAGTAATAAGTACCCCAGTCGTACTTCTAATCTGCGGTACGATGCTAAACTGGCGGAAGAGGTGATTTTCTCTTCTTTACGTATGTAGTTCTTTATTTCTTTGAAAGGCTTATATCCAGCAGTGGACGAACCAAGTTGATAGATGAAAGACATGAGCACCACAGGAAACGATCGACAGGCAAGTAATAAGTACCCCAGTCGTACTTCTAATCTGCGGTACGATGCTAAACTGGCGGAGGAGGTGATTTTCTCTTCTTTACGTATGTAGTTCTTTATTTCTTTGAAAGGCTTATATCCAGCAGTGGATGAACCAAGTTGATAGATGAAAGACATGAGCACCACAGGAAACGATCGACAGGCAAGTAATAAGTACCCCAGTCGTACTTCTAATCTGCGGTACGATGCTAAACTGGCGGAGGAGGTGATTTTCTCTTCTTTACGTATGTAGTTCTTTATTTCTTTGAAAGGCTTATTTCCAGCAGTGGATGAACCAAGTTGATAGATGAAAGACATGAGCACCACAGGAAACGATCGACAGGCAAGTAATAAGTACCCCAGTCGTACTTCTAATCTGCGGTACGATGCTAAACAGGCGGAGGAGGTGATTTTCTCTTCTTTACGTATGTAGTTCTTTATTTCTTTGAAAGGCTTATTTCCAGCAGTGGATGAACCAAGTTGATAGATGAAAGACATGAGCACCACAGGAAACGATCGACAGGCAAGTAATAAGTACCCCAGTCGTACTTCTTATCTGCGGTACGATGCTAAACTGGCGGAGGAGGTGATTTTCTCTTCTTTACGTATGTAGTTCTTTATTTCTTTGAAAGGCTTATATCCAGCAGTGGATGAACCAAGTTGATAGATGAAAGACATGAGCACCACAGGAAACGATCGACTGGCAAGTAATAAGTACCCCAGTCGTACTTCTAATCTGCGGTAAGATGCTAAACTGGCGGAGGAGGTGATTTTCTCTTCTTTACGTATGTAGTTCTTTATTTCTTTGAAAGGCTTATATCCAGCAGTGGATGAACCAAGTTGATAGATAAAAGACATGAGCACCACAGGAAACGATCGACAGGCAAGTAATAAGTACCCCAGTCGTACTTCTAATCTGCGGTACGATGCTAAACTGGCGGAGGAAGTGATTTTCTCTTCTTTACGTATGTAGTTCTTTATTTCTTTGAAAGGCTTATATCCAGCAGTGGACGAACCAAGTTGATAGATGAAAGACATGAGCACCTCAGGAAACGATCGACAGGCAAGTAATAAGTACCCCAGTCGTACTTCTAATCTGCGGTACGATGCTAAACTGGCGGAGGAGGTGATTTTCTCTTCTTTACGTATGTAGTTCTTTAATTCTTTGAAAGGCTTATATCCAGCAGTGGATGAACCAAGTTGATAGATGAAAGACATGAGCACCACAGGAAACGATCGACAGGCAAGTAATAAGTACCCCAGTCGTACTTCTAATCTGCGGTACGATGCTAAACTGGCGGAGGAGGTGATTTTCTCTTCTTTACGTATGTAGTTCTTTATTTCTTTGAAAGGCTTATTTCCAGCAGTGGATGAACCAAGTTGATAGATGAAAGACATGAGCACCACAGGAAACGATCGACAGGCAAGTAATAAGTACCCCAGTCGTACTTCTAATCTGCGGTACGATGCTAAACTGGCGGAGGAGGTGATTTTCTCTTCTTTACGTATGTAGTTCTTTATTTCTTTGAAAGGCTTATTTCCAGCAGTGGATGAACCAAGTTGATAGATGAAAGACATGAGCACCACAGGAAACGATCGACAGGCAAGTAATAAGTACCCCAGTCGTACTTCTAATCTGCGGTACGATGCTAAACTGGCGGAGGAGGTGATTTTCTCTTCTTTACGTATGTAGTTCTTTATTTATTTGAAAGGCTTATTTCCAGCAGTGGATGAACCAAGTTGATAGATGAAAGACATGAGCACCACAGGAAACGATCGACAGGCAAGTAATAAGTACCCCAGTCGTACTTCTAATCTGCGGTACGATGCTAAACTGGCGGAGGAGGTGATTTTCTCTTCTTTACGTATGTAGTTCTTTATTTCTTTGAAAGGCTTATTTCCAGCAGTGGATGAACCAAGTTGATAGATGAAAGACATGAGCACCACAGGAAACGATCGACAGGCAAGTAATAAGTACCCCAGTCGTACTTCTAATCTGCGGTACGATGCTAAACTGGCGGAGGAGGTGATTTTCTCTTCTTTACGTATGTAGTTCTTTATTTCTTTGAAAGGCTTATTTCCAGCAGTGGATGAACCAAGTTGATAGATGAAAGACATGAGCACCACAGGAAACGATCGACAGGCAAGTAATAAGTACCCCAGTCGTACTTCTAATCTGCGGTACGATGCTAAACTGGCGGAGGAGGTGATTTTCTCTTCTTTACGTATGTAGTTCTTTATTTCTTTGAAAGGCTTATATCCAGCAGTGGATGAACCAAGTTGATAGATGAAAGACATGAGCACCACAGGAAACGATCGACAGGCAAGTAATAAGTACCCCAGTCGTACTTCTAATCTGCGGTACGATGCTAAACTGGCGGAGGAGGTGATTTTCTCTTCTTTACGTATGTAGTTCTTTATTTCTTTGAAAGGCTTATTTCCAGCAGTGGATGAACCAAGTTGATAGATGAAAGACATGAGCACCACAGGAAACGATCGACAGGCAAGTAATAAGTACCCCAGTCGTACTTCTAATCTGCGGTACGATGCTAAACTGGCGGAGGAGGTGATTTTCTCTTCTTTACGTATGTAGTTCTTTATTTCTTTGAAAGGCTTATTTCCAGCAGTGGATGAACCAAGTTGATAGATGAAAGACATGAGCACCACAGGAAACGATCGACAGGCAAGTAATAAGTACCCCAGTCGTACTTCTAATCTGCGGTACGATGCTAAACTGGCGGAGGAGGTGATTTTCTCTTCTTTACGTATGTAGTTCTTTATTTCTTTGAAAGGCTTATTTCCAGCAGTGGATGAACCAAGTTGATAGATGAAAGACATGAGCACCACAGGAAACGATCGACAGGCAAGTAATAAGTACCCCAGTCGTACTTCTAATCTGCGGTACGATGCTAAACTGGCGGAGGAGGTGATTTTCTCTTCTTTACGTATGTAGTTCTTTATTTATTTGAAAGGCTTATTTCCAGCAGTGGATGAACCAAGTTGATAGATGAAAGACATGAGCACCACAGGAAACGATCGACAGGCAAGTAATAAGTACCCCAGTCGTACTTCTAATCTGCGGTACGATGCTAAACTGGCGGAGGAGGTGATTTTCTCTTCTTTACGTATGTAGTTCTTTATTTCTTTGAAAGGCTTATTTCCAGCAGTGGATGAACCAAGTTGATAGATGAAAGACATGAGCACCACAGGAAACGATCGACAGGCAAGTAATAAGTACCCCAGTCGTACTTCTAATCTGCGGTACGATGCTAAACTGGCGGAGGAGGTGATTTTCTCTTCTTTACGTATGTAGTTCTTTATTTCTTTGAAAGGCTTATTTCCAGCAGTGGATGAACCAAGTTGATAGATGAAAGACATGAGCACCACAGGAAACGATCGACAGGCAAGTAATAAGTACCCCAGTCGTACTTCTAATCTGCGGTACGATGCTAAACTGGCGGAGGAGGTGATTTTCTCTTCTTTACGTATGTAGTTCTTTATTTCTTTGAAAGGCTTATTTCCAGCAGTGGATGAACCAAGTTGATAGATGAAAGACATGAGCACCACAGGAAACGATCGACAGGCAAGTAATAAGTACCCCAGTCGTACTTCTAATCTGCGGTACGATGCTAAACTGGCGGAGGAGGTGATTTTCTCTTCTTTACGTATGTAGTTCTTTATTTCTTTGAAAGGCTTATTTCCAGCAGTGGATGAACCAAGTTGATAGATGAAAGACATGAGCACCACAGGAAACGATCGACAGGCAAGTAATAAGTACCCCAGTCGTACTTCTAATCTGCGGTACGATGCTAAACTGGCGGAGGAGGTGATTTTCTCTTCTTTACGTATGTAGTTCTTTATTTCTTTGAAAGGCTTATTTCCAGCAGTGGATGAACCAAGTTGATAGATGAAAGACATGAGCACCACAGGAAACGATCGACAGGCAAGTAATAAGTACCCCAGTCGTACTTCTAATCTGCGGTACGATGCTAAACTGGCGGAGGAGGTGATTTTCTCTTCTTTACGTATGTAGTTCTTTATTTCTTTGAAAGGCTTATATCCAGCAGTGGATGAACCAAGTTGATAGATGAAAGACATGAGCACCACAGGAAACGATCGACAGGCAAGTAATAAGTACCCCAGTCGTACTTCTAATCTGCGGTACGATGCTAAACTGGCGGAGGAGGTGATTTTCTCTTCTTTACGTATGTAGTTCTTTATTTCTTTGAAAGGCTTATATCCAGCAGTGGATGAACCAAGTTGATAGATGAAAGACATGAGCACCACAGGAAACGATCGACAGGCAAGTAATAAGTACCCCAGTCGTACTTCTAATCTGCGGTACGATGCTAAACTGGCGGAGGAGGTGATTTTCTCTTCTTTACGTATGTAGTTCTTTATTTCTTTGAAAGGCTTATATCCAGCAGTGGATGAACCAAGTTGATAGATGAAAGACATGAGCACCACAGGAAACGATCGACAGGCAAGTAATAAGTACCCCAGTCGTACTTTTAATCTGCGGTACGATGCTAAACTGGCGGAGGAGGTGATTTTCTCTTCTTTACGTATGTAGTTCTTTATTTCTTTGAAAGGCTTATATCCAGCAGTGGATGAACCAAGTTGATAGATGAAAGACATGAGCACCACAGGAAACGATCGACAGGCAAGTAATAAGTACCCCAGTCGTACTTCTAATCTGCGGTACGATGCTAAACTGGCGGAGGAGGTGATTTTCTCTTCTTTACGTATGTAGTTCTTTATTTCTTTGAAAGGCTTATATCCAGCAGTGGATGAACCAAGTTGATAGATGAAAGACATGAGCACCACAGGAAACGATCGACAGGCAAGTAATAAGTACCCCAGTCGTACTTCTAATCTGCGGTACGATGCTAAACTGGCGGAGGAGGTGATTTTCTCTTCTTTACGTATGTAGTTCTTTATTTCTTTGAAAGGCTTATATCCAGCAGTGGATGAACCAAGTTGATAGATGAAAGACATGAGCACCACAGGAAACGATCGACAGGCAAGTAATAAGTACCCCAGTCGTACTTCTAATCTGCGGTACGATGCTAAACTGGCGGAGGAGGTGATTTTCTCTTCTTACGTATGTAGTTCTTTATTTCTTTGGTTTGTTATCCCGAGGTGATTACGTCATCAGCAGGGACACAAAGTCAGAATTCCTTGAAAAGCACGTTCAGCTGTCCAAACTAGCTGTAATGTAACAATTCAGGTACAATTTAGTGTGTTCGCGCACAACAACGTTCCTCTTACGCGCCTCCGTCCTAAGTATTCACATTCCATTGCATGTTACGTCATACCTAGTCTGGACGCGGCTTTAGTCCCAAAGTGCATTACAATATGATATTATTTCTGCCTAATTAACGATTATCGTCAATTTTCGTCTTGACGGTTATTTTATAAATAACAAGAAAATAGTACATGTAATGTACTCGTATATACCCCAACTGATGCTGGGTCCAGATCGGACCTGAAATATATCTTGAGATTATTGTGATATGTTATTCATATAATTTTTATTCAATTATAATCATATCTATAAAAAAATAAAAGTAAGAAGCTTTGAAAAGTAACTACATATGTATATTGATATATAATAATAATTATTATTATTGTTAGTAATAATAATTATTATTATATTTCGGACAATTTAAAGTCCATATACAAATTAATATCTAAATTACTTTAAACTAACACTTAATAAAACGGAATTTAAAAAACTAATGCTCAATATTTAAAACAGAACAGCCTGTATGTTGACCAGGATCATCATAAAGAAAGCCGCGTCCAAATCCGTTGAGTGGTTATCGAGTTAAGACGGAAGACGGAACAAAGACAAAAAAAAATAAAAATTTTAGTTTTGCCCTCAGTAAGTCCAATAATTTTAACGCATTTCATTTGAATTTTCCAAAAAATAAAACAATGTACAGGCGCGTATTTTTTACTACCTTTAGTTACTCTATTATTTATTAGTATTATAGAATAGTGGCGTGTGGCAACGTCGTGTAATTGTCATTCCAAGTCTTCTGATGTCGTAAATGGCGATTAAGGGATTATAAATAGGTATGCTAGCATACACAGTCTATTATAAGGTCTCTTTATTTATTTACTTAAAAACTATCAACAACCTAATGCGATAGTGGAACATAACAAAAATTATAATATTACAAAAATTAAAAAGCTAATTCAATAATTAGGGAATTCGTCCATAACATTATGGGCTTCCGTAGACTTTTGCAGAATACTTCTGCCGTCACTCTCCAAGTTTCTGGGCGAGCGCAATTTATCCTAGATCTTATCGATACTTTTCATGAGGCGCGATAATGGCCAAGCGTAAGCCCATTTTGTGTCAAAAAGTTAAAAAAACTCAAACTTATTAAGAGTGCAATACTGCAACAATCACTCTGAAATTAATATATGATAAAGTTGAAGACTAATGCTATGTCAATGCTGTTGTGAAAACTTGATTCCATTAAATTTTCTCGATAGAAAAAAATTACAAAGTTACCTCCAAACCGTACATAAACCGATAGCATAAGCAAACCGCTCCACCACCTTAGCGATCTATAGATATACACAAAAGATTTACGAAGCATTAAACAACAAAAAATACGCGGTAGGCCTCCTTATAGACTTGAGCAAGGCATACGATAGAGTCTGTCACGCGACTCTACTGGAGACGCTATATGGTGCAGGAATAAGAGGAATTGCACATAAGTGGTTTGGATCGTACCTCGAAAATCGCCCACAATCTGTAGAGATACAAAATACGGACTTTGACTCGGGGAAAATTGAATTTATTATGTCTGATAGAGTCGTGACAAACGGCTCCATCCCCCAAGGTAGCGTCCTAGGATGTGTGCTTTGTCTTATCTATATTAACAATTTCCCCAACAAAATAATGGAAGAATGCATTTTTTTTGCTGACGACCTTTCCATCCTCATACCATGCTCAAATATTAATGAATTAAATGACAAATTAAATCTGACTTTAGACATAATCTTTGACATACTTAAAAAATACAACTTAGAACTCAATTTGACGAAGACAAAATTAATTCAATTCAAACCCTACCAAAAAACACCCCTACAATTATCATATACCTACGAAAATACTGTATTAGAATCAGTACATACTACAACCCTATTAGGAATTGACTTAGATACAAATATGACATGGAAACCACACATTCAGAACCTGAAACAAAAACTCTCGTCTTTTACTGACGCTCTTTATCAATTAAAACGAGCTACTGACTTTGATACTACCCTTACGGCTTATTATGCGTATGCACATTCTAGGTTGTCTTACGGAATCGTGATTTGGGGAAACAGTTGTGAGATTGATGAAGTATTCCGACTACAGAAAAAATGCATCAGAATACTACAAACATTGAGCAAATGACCTCTTGTAGACCCTATTTTGTCAAGCATCAAATATTGACCCTAGTATGTATTTACATATTGGAGTCCTGTAAATTTGTCAGAAAGAACACTGATTTATACTCTTTTAAGGTGAACAATAAACGAAACAATCGAAATAAAAATCAAATAGATATACCACTAACAACCATGAAACTAGTGTCAACCAGTCCCCATCACATGCTGAGTAAAATATACAATCATCTGCCAAACTACCTAAAAAATATAGAAAAAAACACTTTGTTTATTAGTAACCCAAAAAAATTCCTCATAAAGAAATGCTATTACAATTTAACTGAATATTTTAATGACGATACAAAATCAATACTTCAATAGCTCTTCTAAATGACTGAATAAATTTGTAATAAATTGTAATATTATTGTGAATAATTAATTAAAATTGAATAAAATAAAACAATACTAACAAATTTAACATAGATTTAACTAAATGATTATGCTAACTAGTACTAACTTACTTGACCTAGGAATAATCTTTAATATTATGTACTTAAAAGGCATCCAGTTGCCCTCTCATGATTGCTATGCCCCAACAGGGCGTCACCTGTACTTTTATAAATATGTAAGATCCTCTAAACTTGTGACATTGTAATAAATGATTTGAGTTTGAGTTTGCATACAATGAATACTTGAAATTAAATCTGAAATTTTGCATAATATAACTGATATTTGTATAAAGCAGATGCAGACTGCTCCATAAAAATGAAAAAAACATCAGTGTAGCCGCGATTTGAAATTAACTGATGCTTTTGCGCGCGCGGCATCTGATTTGAGTAGGATAGACAATTAAAAAGCAGAAGCGTTGGAGCGGGACCGCGAATTGAGGTATTAATTGAAAAGTAGACAAATTTTGACCTGTATTTTCGGCCTTGTACCGATTTCTCAGGCCCTGTTTGTCACAATTGAACATAATTTTGGTTCGAGTGACATATCGTATAATTATCATTTGTTATTTCCACAGACATTTTATTGAATGTCTGTGGTTATTTCGTGATAATGCTCCACGTATCGTCGCTTAAGGCCATGTATTACGATTAGCCTAAAACTGGATTTGTTTTAACGTAAAGTTTAGGGTTCCTGAACTGAACCTGGCTAAAAATGCTCGGCGTTATCTGATAAGATTTAAACCTTGAAAATAACTTTCGTCGCAGATATCTCAGAATATTCGGTGACAAATGGCTTTTTTCACTGTTGTACCTAGTAAATGAATAATCGGTTACTTTTTTAGGGTTCCGTAGTCCGACAAGGAAACCTTATAGTTTCGACATGTCCGTCTGTCCATCTGTCCACGGCTTAGCGCAGAGACTATTAATACTAGAAAGCTGTCATTTGGCATGAATATAAATATTTATCACGCCGACAAAATGGTAAAATAAAAAATGGAAAACTATCACAGCTAAGTAGGCTTTACAGGTTTACGAATACAAGTTGCGCCAAACTTTTGGTCCCCTACAATGTATGGGACCAGAAGTTTGGCGCGGTCTGTATTAGAAGACCAACTTATATGTACAGGGCAACTACGGAACCCTACATTGCGCGTGGCCCGACACGCACTTGGCCGGTTTTTTATATAAGCCTTAGTTTTTCATGAAAAGTAAAAATAACCTGCAAAATATTATTTTCATAAATGTGTTTATCATAAGTGCCCTAGCTTAAACTAAACGAAATCGGCTCTAACAGTGTACATTAAAAGTGGTTTTCGTTTACCAGGCAGTTTCATTCGAATAAGGCGCCTTAAGCCTTTACAGGACTGGTGGGATCATACTAACCTTTTTCCGTAAAACGGGGTGTTCTACCCATCAATATGAACCACTTTTAAATAATAATAATATAAGCCTTTATTCAGAATATACTTATATACTAATACTTTTTTTTTACCATAGTATAAATAAGTAATAGTATTCTATCTCAATACAATCGGGCCGAAACGAACCCCCCCCAAAACTCGGTACAACTCGGTTTACGACAATACGTTCCCGCGCATTTTCGTAAATTATGGCATGAAATTACAGAGTATGTTGTGCATTGTATGGTTGCTTAAATACAACTTTTATAATAATTATAATATAGCATTATCAAATACGTAAACAGTCAGTTGGCAGCCCTAGCGCATGTGTAGGCAATACAAAATCAGCTGTTTCATACATTTAGTTCAAGTAGGTATTTAACTTTTCTATGGAACAGCTCATTTTGTTTTCGCGATTTCAGGATTGGCTCCATAGTAAAAGTGGTTCATATTGATGTGTGGAACTCCCCGTTTAAAGGAAATGGTTATCATCTCACACCATTATGTCTCATCTTCTGTTGTTTTATTTTACGTTCTTACCACAGAACAAGAAATACAAATCTTGTTCTGTGGTTCTTCTAACACCGCGTATCTCAGTCTTGATCATTCTCTACCCACCCCCGAACTTTAAAATTCTGAATAAAATAGAAAACCCTAAATAATATATATTTACTTACGCGGTGCAGATCGTTGGTTCATTCTCTATCTGCAACACTGCGTAAGTTAAAATATTGAGCGTTTTCAAATTTCTTCATAATTTTGAAATGAGGGTACACTGATACTAGTTAGGGTAACTGAACTGAGATACGCTGTGTTAAAACATAGCGACGATAGCAATAATGTGCATCGCTAGATAAACGGTTGTTATTAAATCATAAAGGTGAAACAGGAATAATGGACTTGTTTGTAAGTGTTTGAAAACTACCAGTGGATTTAATATGATTGTGTTATGATGTTGTTGTTACAATAAAATTACTACACTGAAAAAAACTCAAGGGTTAAAAATAAACAAGACACTGTTAAAAATAACCAAGCATGTTTGTCAATATAGCACCTGCAAAGTTTGCAGTTAAAAAGAATTAAATCAACTTGACTACCATTACTTGTCAAATTTTAATCGTTAAAAATAGGCCAAAATATTAATTTCAATTTTAAGTCTCACTTAAAAAAAATCTCTTGGTTAGTGATAAATGAGCAATTTGTTAAAACTGAACCAATGATTAATTTGTTTATGGTTAAATAAGCTCACCAATTCTTAAATAATCCTTTGTTTATTGGCAATAAATGAGAAACGTTATCGTTAAAATTTGACCAGTAATTTACTTGTTTAGAATTAAACGAGTTTTCATAAATTTTAATTATTTTCTTGTTTAAAACAGTTATCGATCACTCTGTTTGTTAACAGCTTGTTTGTTATTTAAAAAGTTACATGGTTATTTGCTTCACAGTGATTTATCTTATTTTAGCTGAATATTAATGGTATACAAATTAATAAATATACTTGTAGGTAAATAACAGTAAGCTTGCCTAATTTTCACCAAATTCGGTAAGTAGTACATTTACTAATACGCTTATTTGGAAATAAATAAGTACTTTGTTAATAATAGCCAACAACATTTTCAAAACTTGTTTTTTTTACATTAACAAAGCTATATTGCAAGTTTTAAACAAGTCTTGGTTGCATGTAGCTGAGTAATTTTTAACCAAGCCAAATTGGTAATTCGCTAACGCTTCGTTTTTTCAGTGTACATAATTATAACTTGTAAGAGCACAATTATACTGGTACGGAAAACTAATCATTTCCGTCACGCCATGCCACTGCGACTCACTGCATATTGGCTTTATTTGGGTAGATTTCAAACCAAGGACTTAGCAAATTTAACCCTACCTCCCGCCTTTGTACTTAGTTAGTTGACCAAAACTTTGTTTCTATCATCTTATCTGCGTCGTCTCACGTGCACATATTTTACGAAACTAATATTTCACTTTGACCGTGCGTTAGTGCTTCTAGCGAAAGGATAATGCATAGAATATTGGGAAAATGCTATGCTATGCTAAATGCAAACATATTTTTGTTTTTATTTTTTTATGTGAGTAGTGAGAAAATACCTAACACTGGAGTGCGAGATTTTGCTTGTGCACCCTTAACGGCTCCAATCCTAATAACATTGACATAAAACATTTCAATTTCTGTAGATCTAGAGTGATCGAGTAGAATTGAATTGATTTAGTTTTTGATATGTTACTGTTTAGATTATTGTTTTGTATCCAGTCGATAGTATTTTCAAGGGTTCTAATAATATCTTCTGAAAATGTGTTTCATTATTTGCATTTGGTAATTTTTTTTTCTCATTTGCAAATAAAACACATTGTTGATAAATATTGTTTGGCTGATTATTTACATAGAGAAACGGCCCTAATATGATTCCTTGTGGAACACCATATCTGTTCACACTATCCATCCATCCATCCATCCATCAGCCTGTTTCGTCCACTACTGGACATAGGCCTTTCCAGGATTTCGCCACTCTTGGCGGTCCTCCTGGAAGAAATGCCCATACTCACACACGCTGGGCAGGCGGGTTGGTGAGCGCGGTGCCGAAACCCTTGCACCAGTGACGCCGCTGCCCGTCACCAGTCTAATTTATATAAGGCCTGGCAATTGGGTATGGATATACCGCCATCCATCGGTCCCAGGCAATGGTGGGCCGCCTGGTTTTTTTGCCTGAGAGCTGTTCTCTCACAGCTGTTCTCTCACTCTCCCCCGAATAACTTCGGGAGGATTTCCGAGTAAGATGGTGGTACCTCCACAGTCGAGCCCACACTATGCAACTAGTTCACACTATACAACAATCTAAATATTTGTCGATTATTTTACTTACTTGCGTACATTCATGCCTATTAGATAAGTAGCTTAAAAACTAATCGTACGCCCTTCCTCTGATACCGTATCTGTCCATTAAACTTTATGGCAAACAAAATCAAACGCCTTGCTCATGTCCAAAAACACAACAGCTATTTGGCATTCTAGAATCAGTAAAAAGCATGCAAGTGAAGTAGAGCTACCTGATCTAAACTAAATCCATATTGTTCTGGTTGCAGAATAACTATATATTAAACTATTAAGTGGATTTGCCATAACATGTTCAAATATTTTTGATATAATTTTGATGAGTTTCAAGTGTCACTGGTCAGTTAGTTTCCCATGTATGAATCATCCCCCTTTTTAAATATCTTGTACCTTGTTCAAGTGAAAGATAATGGCGTATGCTAGTGGTGACGACAACGCTTGAGCATTTAATTTATTATTTCTGTACTAACATCATCTTATCCGGCTTATTTAAAATACTGATCGGAACTAACGCCGCTTTCCTAATACGAGTAAATTTAAGTTTCACGAGTATGAGTTTCACAACTGCACCCGCCCTCGTCTCAATGTCATACACGCACCAATAGAACCGTGTAGCTTTTATTCATCTGAGCGTATCGCTATAAAAATATTTATCACAATAAGTTATATATGATGGAAAACCAACAGCGCGAATGCATGATTATAATATTAAACCGATGAGTAGCTTTGGATCCCTATTCGAGTGAATAGTTTCCACCGCTGTTTTACTTGTACATGTCTGGTTGTCATGCGGCAGGTGGCGCGAACCCTGATGGCATCCACATCATCGGGCACAGCCTCGGCGCCCACATCTCAGGGTTCACCGGCAAGCAGTTCACCAACCTCACTGGGTTGAAGGTGAGGAGGTTTCCTTCAACTAATCCCATTATTCCATTCAACTTATGTAACTAGTCAGTCTCAACTGGCAAGATTTTCAGTTAAAATGTCTTCAGTCGGTCCAGCCGTTGGTGAATTATACCGCGGATGGACAGACAATTTTCGACAGGAGTCTAATAAAACTAAATGTCCGTGCATAGGACTAGGGTTTAGGACAAAGGTGTCGGAAGATTTTCTAAGCTTATCAAGAAGATCTTCCCCCACAGCCTTGACGGATATTCCACAGCGCATCTAGAACTGCTCCAAATTACTTCCATAGCAGAAGCGGATCCAGTAGGGCCGAAACCCCGCCAAAAAACATAAAGTTATAGTAGTCCGATGTTTTTATACTACTTTATTATAACAATTTCCTATATATGTCGTAAAAATTTACTTACCTACACGTATATTAATAGTATAAGATATGGAAATTACCATGATTTCTGAACAAGGTTGATGAAAACTACCCTCAGCCCCCCACTACCCCCCTTCTCCTTAAAAATAGGAACTAAAAATTGTATAGGTTTTAAAATAACTTCCGTGAATCGTAACGTATGAAGTGTTTCCTCAAGGCTAAATATATATTCCGTCCTGCAGCTGGGCAGGATATCCGGGCTGGACCCGGCCGGGCCGTGCTTCAGTCACGTGGACGACGCCCTGCGGCTGCAGGCCACTGACGCCAGCTTCGTCGACGTCATTCACACGGACGGAGGGGTCTACGGACTGAAGGAGTCTATCGGTACGTCCCTGATAGTCGTATTGACTCACACTGGGTTGGTTTTCAACACTAACTTCGCGTCGCAACACCGACCGTGTCGAATCTACATAATTAGGGTTCGCAAGGTTCGTATAGGTACGTCAAAATGACAAGATAAACAATGATACTAAATCTATTGTGAATATGTCAAAAGATGAGTTGTAGTGTAGCAACACAACCGAACCCGTTCAAAATCTCAGCGATGCAAGACTAGTGTTCTTAGTTCTCGATCCTATGAACGCACGTTCTGTACTAACTTAAGAGTCCGTATAAGGCTAGATGCCCAACTTCAAATGAGCATATCACATTGTGTAACTTGGTTAATCGGTATAGTAAAAATAATATAGACAGTAGACTATAGGGGTTAGATATTTATCTTAGAAAAAACGCAGAATCTTTAAGTTCGCTCGATAGAAAAAAAATACGAAGTTACCTATAAATTTCATGTTTTTCGAGTGTTAAAGGGTCTTCTTTGAATCATTCATTCTTGTAATTTGTATTAAAAATAAGTTAACAAATGACATCGTCTGCTCGTCTTAGAATATCTTAAAATTTTAATCTAGAAGCAAAGTAATTAAATATTATCGCAGATTTTTGTGGGCGCGTGTTTCTTGGTGGTCGTAACAGCCACGGCTGAGAGCGCGCTATTTTGTATTAAAAGAGAAACGTCGTAGAGTTCAGTTCTGATTGATGCAAAATGAGGTGCTCAATCTGACCTTATATCTACATTACACGAATTTCCAAGCAAGTCCATCGCGTATGTAACGAAACAAATAAACATCTCAAAAAGTGCGCTGTGAATCAATAACAGGACAAATGCCGTTTTTTAATTATTAAAATTTATTATTAGTACACACAAAGGTTTTTCAAAAATTATGTTTTAGGTAATGGGTTCATAATATGTCTAAAATAATCATAAATTTTAGTTTCACTGGACGGGCTAGTTAGTGTCTTGTTTTTAATTTGAACTCGCCCTGCAGGCCAGGTTGACTACTACCCCAACGACGGCGTGCAGCAGCCCAACTGCCTATTCCAGACGTGCTCCCACAGCCGCGCGTGGCTCTACTACTCGGAGTCGGTCGTCAACGGGAAAGCGTTCCCGGCGGTGCGGTGCGCCGACTGGAGCGCGTTCAAGAAGGGACACTGCGACGGGAAGATCAGGTGGGTTGCACGATCTGCGAGGGGCGGTAAGAGGCGCGGGGGGATGTGGCTCGTAAAGTAAGCTTCCTCCAGCGGCTGTAACATAATAACGTGCGACTTCGTTTATCGCGCTTTAGTTCAGTCGCGCGCTTAGACCATTTAACACGGGACCTGGCAAAGCGCGACTCCTAGTAGGTACTGAAATTATTCTGCCGTTTTCCACGGGAGGGGAGGTAAACACGCACAGCACACATTTATCCACGCTTCAAGACAACTTATAGTGGTAACTAGTGTCTAAATTATGTTTGTTACATATATATCTTAAATAAAGAAATTATTCTATTCTATTCTATTTACTCATTCACGCACACTCCTGCGAAAAATTGATATGTCACACTAAATCAAAAGCTGCAACACAAACACAAAACGCGCACACAAGCAAACTTACATGAACAAATTGTTCATGTACTTCGGCAGAGGGGGATAAGTGCGCTTGCCTAGTCCCGTGTTAAATGGTCTAAGGTCGCGCGCGATAACTGAATCTCGAAATAAATCTGACATTGGCAAGAAGACTGAGTCCAGAAAAACCAGCTATACATTTTTTTCCTTTCGATTGGATTTTCTATACAAAGGTGTGGTGTGGTGTCGCGCGTCGCCATCCTTGTCATCAATTTGTATTTTATCCATTAATTAGTTGGATATGGGATTCGAAACATCACGAGGACGATATTTCCGGACGCTGTAACCGCCCAAACACAGTACTTGACTTGACAGAAACTGATGATTTTATGCTTGTTTTTTTACGTAACTGTAGCAGTAATCGGAATGGCCCATCTTTGGTTATTAGTTGGGCGTAATCTTTATTGGGACAATAATACTTTTGTGTGGGCCAACTAACTATATCCCAACAGATTCTCCACTATTGGCCGGCTGTGGCCAACAGAAAATGCTACTTGGAACTTGAAAAATATAAAAAAACACTCTTGTAAACTTGTATTTTTTTTACCATCTACATCTGAAGCATATTGGCCTAAAACGAAAATATGAAAAAGTGATTCGTCAACCCACCCTACATCCATCCGTCCCAGTACAACTCGCGAATTTACTTAAGCAGCTCAGTTGATAGAGCAATCGCCTGGTAAGCGAGCTGTCCCGGGTTCAAATCCAGATTCATAACAGAACTATTAATTTATTATAATTTAGTTATTTATTTGGAGCACCAATGTTACATACACAAATAGTATAACAATAGTAGGTAGGGTTTAAATCTGTGTGTTGTAACGTTACAGGTGCACACATATTTCAAAATTTTAAATTTAAATGATCCTTAATTAAAACTAAAAGTAACAAACTATAAGTAACAAATTATTACTTCTATATTATAAATTATAGGTACTATAAATTTGTATCTCCTTGCGATGGATAAATCGCAAAGTCCAAAAAATTTGTATCATTCTCATCCTAAGAAAGTCATAATAATTCCAGCTATATGGGCTACCCATCCGAGCCCGGCACGACTGGCACCTTCTACTTACAAACCGAAGACGAGACGCCCTTCGCACGGGGTCTGAATGGCACCAAGTACGTCAACAACGAAGCCTTCGTCAAGAATCTGAGCGACAATATAGGAGAACAAGCTAAGGACGTCGGAGAACAAGCCAAGAACGTCGGAGAACAGGCGAAGAAAGCGACTGATAAGGTCGGCGAACAAGCGAAAAATGTTGGAGGAGGTATAGCTGACCAAACGAAGAATGCCAGCGAAGGCGTGAAGAAAGTTGGTGATGGTATTGGGCAGCATGCGAAGAGCGTTGGTGATTCGATTAAAAACTTCTTCGGGTAATTTTGTAAAAAGTACAAACCTCAATTTAGGATATTTTTTAAATCATAAAAAAGCCGCATTGCTGTTGAGCGCACCATGGGCTTGTAGCCGTTGGCAGAAGCTTCAGCCTGCCATACTGCTGCAGACATTGTTCCCCAAGAAACTCCTGGCAGTCTCCGTCGTCGTTTCTACTACAGGACGAAAATATGCAGGCTTACTTTATTTTTATATACAAATATTAATTTAATTTCTTGGTGGTACTACAACAGTGACTGCTGCGTAAGAAATTACAACAAGATAGAAGTAACTATAAGTTGACAATAACATTTATGTAGTACAAATGGTTAACAATCTGACAGTATATATCAAAGTCGGTTTATCCGACTTTGGAATGTAACATTAAAGTATTCCACAAATACAAAATATATTATAGGTTTTATTGTAGCTATAGAAAATGCCTCATTCATTTTGTGAGATTACTAAAATAATAGGTGCAATTGTGTAAGGCAAATTGATTGTCATATGGCTATTCGGTTATTATGCAGATCAGCCCGTTTGACAGTTGAAATCGTACATTTTTGGTTGTCAAATGAATACAATTGTCTTATTCTGTTGTTGACAACCAAAATAGTACGATTTCAATTTATTGTCAAACGGGCTTATTTGTTTAGCCGAATAGTCATATGCCAATCGAATTTGAAAACGATTGGCTTACACAATTGCACCTCAGGTTAATTAAATTATAATTTTAGCGTTTAGGGGTCGTCCATTAATCCCGTGATGTTTTTAGGAACTTTTCAAACCCCCCTCACCCGTAGTGATACGTGGTGAGGTCTTAGACTCCCCGTCCCCCTCCCTACCCAAAATCACGTGTATTGTTTTGGTACAAAGGATCCTAAAAATTTAAGTCTATCTAAGGACCATAAATCGGCCGAAATATAGAAAATATAAATACACGTGGTATCTCACTAGACCCCTTTCCCTCCCCTTTGAGCCCCACGTGATTAATGGACCATTTCTTACCATGCAACAAAAACATTGTTTAATTATATGAAATATGATATGCATACTTATAAGGTAACTTTAATTAATACAGCAAAATTCATAGCGGAGGCTTGGTAAGTGATGAGTAACACGGATCAATAATACTTTTTTTCTGTGAAATACGCAAAGTAAAATGTATATGTATATTTCCTATACTAATTGGGTCTAGATCGTTGAGGCACAAAACAATCTTTTACGTTTCTCGAAAACAGGGTAATTGAACTTTGGCCCTGACCATTTACCGAGTCTATAGTATGAATTTGGCTATATAAACGAGTGTCACCTTATAAAAGAAATAAAATAAATGAAACCACAGCTCTAAAACAAATAACCTTCGCTCGTCACATAAAAAATACGAAATATGGGAGTAAACTTCGTACAGGTACTCGTAAAGAAAATAACAAAGGGTTTGTGAAATAACAACTTACTATTAAAAATATCAACGAATACATTGCAATAATAAAATAAATGTATATAAACATTCTTAGCTTGTTACTACTGAGCCCGGCATCAGTTGATTTATTTTTATATTATTATTATATCAACTGATGCCGGGCCCAGTAGGGTCCGAAATATATATATATTTTTTTATTCTTTTGTGTACTTTAATATAATAAAAAACAAAAATAAAAGAACATTGTAACAATAATAACTTATAAGTTAATAACGATATAGTATAACTCATGTATTATACCGGTTGTAAAAGCAAAGTCAAGAATCCTTTAAGGGTGTGTTAGTATGACCGGTAAAGATATTATTTTAAATACTGGGATCTCTAAATAACGTACCAGTACCTCATAATTAGACGATTCTCTTTACTCAAAATACACTAATCGCGTGGACACCCTCACTGGTCGCTGGCCACTCGGATGAGGGGTGCGGGTTGCGGGGTGCAATTAGGTGTGTGGGGAGCACGATGAGCTGCGTAGCCATAGCTTAGAAAAATTTTGGAATTTTTGGTGAAAAATCAAGGTATATTTTTTTTCTCGCAATGAGATCAGGGTCGTTTATACTTTCATACACTAAAGGGATACTTACTTGACTTTGCATTTACACCCTGTATAAGTACTATAAATAACGTTGTTTTTTTTTTAATAATATGTATATTCTTTTGTGATGTAAAGAAAAACAGTCACAAAAATATCCTATTAGTAGAATTTAGTTGAAATTTGATTTCAAATTAAATATGCAACATTGCTACTATACGTAAAATCGCGAGACAATAAATATAAAGTTGACGCTTGTGATTGTTGCCACCTGTGGAAGTTTCGATACATCTTGATTCAAATGCGCTTGCACTTGTCCACTGTATACAGGATGTATAGCGAAACCGGTTAGGAAAACAAAATAAATACAGTGAAAAAGTACAAGTGCATTTCAATCAAGATGCAAGACAAGTATATTAATTGATATTTTATCTGTCTCTCATACATATAATTTTTGTAAATGTGCAAAAAGTGTTATAAATAAGTAAATTAATAATAATCAAAATAAATTATACAACATTATTTAAACGTTTTTTATTTTAAACTGTTTTTTTTTTCACAAAAATTATCATTGACGATCCAGATCCGGACCAAGGCTAACAAAACTTATTTTGTTTAATATTGTTATTGTATATTGTTGTATATTGTTCGACAACTCACAACAGATGCTGAGTCTGCCCCTTTTTATCACATTTAGGTAATTACCCAATTCAATGTTACTTTATAATCAATTGTATTTTTAATTTTTGTTTTATGTTTTTTTTATGTAGAATATTTTGAAATGTATACTGTGTGTGAGTAATTATTATTGTGATAAATAAATATAGTTTCAAATTCAATTTCAATAATAAAACTTATTTTATTTTGTACTAGCTTTTGCCCGCGGCTCCGCCCGCGTCGAAGAGATTTTCGTGGAAATAAGGAAAACAAAAGAATATGATTTTTTGAACGACAATATGCAACGGTCACCATTTACCAAAGTGCTAATAAAGACCAATCAAATAAGCCCAAACTCGATGGGTCTGCTGTTATCCGTTCAGGAGATCCCTTACCCACCTCCCACAGTCCCGTCATTAGATCCTGGTCAACATGTTCTACAAAAATACTTATCAATACCGATCAAATGAACTTAAATTTGAGAGGTCTCCTAAAAAAAACATTTACCAGTGGATGATTGAAACCCCGACGATGAGACTACATACGTACGACTACGCAAGGCGTACATACCACACGATTAACTAAAAATCTTATTGAGTGCTTAAAGAATTTTTAAAGTCAGTTCAGTAGTTCTAGATATTACCCATTATATGCAAACAAACAAACAAATATTTCTTCTTTATATAATAGTATAGACAAACTTTAACGTGAGTTGATTTGAACCAGACTGCGTCAAATTCGATATTTTGAAACATGCAGCGCCATCTAGTGTATTAAAATAAAAACAATTTCAACGCTAGCTTACAAACAATTTCAATGCCAGCTTACTGAGCCGTTATCCAGGATAGCTTTCCAGAGATGGCGTTTTCTAAGCACTTGAAAATAAAAATATTTTAGTTATTGGTCTTTGCGCAGTCAAGATATATTATTTCAGCTTTAATATTTTTTTTACAAAAGGAAATGTTTTTTCTGAAAATAAAGTAAAAGAATAAAAAATAAAAATTGAAAACAAATTTTACCAGTCGGGGTTTGAAACCGCGACGATCGACAATTCTCATTGCGCTGCTCCCTTTTGTCATAGCGTTATGATACATAGCCCTAAACCTTCCCGAAGAAATGCTTTATCTTTCAGTGAAAATTGAATCAAAATCCATTGATTGGTTCTCAAGTTATAAGCGAACGAACAGACAGACGGACAGATAGACAGACGTTGTATTTTATATGTTTAGAGAAGAGAAGAAGAAGATACACAAACATACAAGATGTTGATCGATAATTCGATATTAATTCTCAATACTTAATTTTAACAAAAACCTGCTTTTGTGTATTTTAAACCGGTGAGAATTTATAATTACTTTTGTCAATCGAAATACAATACTAAGCTAGTCTCGTGCATGTTATGTTTTAAAGTAAATGTCATGCCATCAAAAATAAAACTTGTAAAAAAACAAAGACTCGCAACTTAGTTCTTCTACCGTAAAAAATTATCCAATCCAAGTTACCAAATCCAAGTCGGTTAATTTATTCAGTCCCTACTTATGGGACCTTCTGTCTTAAGTTATTCCATAATTAGCTAACCTAACAACATCTTATAGTGACCATATCAACATTAAAAATATTTTACGTTTTAAATAAATATATTGACTTGGCCATCGCATGAAAACACAATGTATCTCACAAGTAATACATATTATATTAAATTATATTATTTGGTGTATCTAGAAAACTGGACCAAAATTGCAAAAAAAAGATTTTTTCCTTGATTTATACACTAAACACTAATTGTATTCCAAATTTGAAGCTTCTATGTCTGCTAGAAGTGCTTTAAAGTTTCGATGATCGGTCAGTCAGTCAGTCAGCCAGTGAGTGAGTGAGTGACAAAATTGAGAAACTTTGACTACAGACCGTTCACTATAAGAAGTCCCCTGGCTTAGGAAATGGTAGCACTGCATATAATGTTGCCAGTGGCTCACGTAGCATTCACCCTACTACACATTCCTAATATTTACTTAACTGAGTTTTTTTATACATCAATGAGACTTTAATGGAAATAAAATCTACAGAATGAAGAAATCAAAATTATCAATTATTTATTGATTTGTATTTCGCAAACAATACGTATGATCTAATGGGTATGAATATCTATACATGTATCTCTGTACTGAAACGGTATTTTTTTATTTCTTGTTCTAGCTCGACGACGTTTCTTAAAATCGTCGAGCTCCCGTTTTTTACGTGTTTGACGATTTTTTCCAGGCGACTTAATGTGAACGTTTTTTTCCGATATGCCTGCAAAAGTGAATAGCTAATTATTATTTGCCCCTGAAATTGGCTTTATTTTTAAAGCTGGTTACCCTATTTTAGTAACCCGTCATGGCACTGACACGAGATCGAACCTGATAACGAGGAATCACGGTGCATTGTTTGCATTTTCTCTTTCACAAAAGGCGTACCTTCAACACAATCTCTTTTTGCACTATTGTTCAACGGCTTTGGCAATAATAATACATAATTTATCAAATAATTTTGGAAAATCTGACTGACAACTATAATGACAGCAAAAACTTGACAAGCGGTGATGCCAACACGACGGCAAGGGACAAGTTATGATGAATGGTCGGTAGTTATAATTCTTAAACTACTGGTTCAAATTGAATGAAATTTGAAATATACCGTGTTCATACAATGCCTGTTTGGTTACTGAAAATTCAGGCTTCTAGTTTTATCCACAACGAAGTTATAGGGGGTCGAAAATGGCCTGAACTGTTTCGAGAAAAGGATGGTACGGCCGTGCCGCTTTTTAGCTCGATTTGGCGGGGGCACTGCCGTGCCCCCAGATCCATAAAAATGAAGTATTGAGAATAAACATCGATAAAAATTATATATGTTAGAGTAAGAGAACAACTCTCAGGCAAAAAAACCAGGCGGCCCAACATTGCCTGGGACCGATGGATGGCGGTATATCCATCCCCAATTGCCGGGCCTTACATAAAACAGACTAATGACGGGCAGAGGCGTCACTGGTGCAAGGGTTTAGGCACCGCGCTCACCAACTCGCCTGCCCAACGTGTGTGAGTATGGGCATTTCTTCCAGGAGGACCGCCATGAGTGGCGAAACCCTGGAAAGGCCTATGTCCAACAGTGGACAAAACAGGCTGATGGATGGATGGATGTGTACCTATCCAAATTAAAAGAACGTTACGTTATTTTTCACCGTTATATCATTTATAAGCATCGCATAAGGCAAAGTTACAGTTCAGTTAAAGTTAAATTTCGACTATCTACCTACTATTATTGGAAAAGACTATAGGTCAGTGGAAAAGACCACTGAAAAGACACAGAAAGCATTCATGGGGTTTCTCTTTAAGAAGAAGCATGGATACTATCCTCTTCTGTATCCTACCATGTACCTAATAGGAATGTTAGAATTAAACTCCCTAGAAGTGAGGCGTGGCGACTACATGCCGCATATTCGTGGTGATACCGACTGCCCAGCGCTGGTGGAGCAAGTCTGCAGGCTGTTTCGATCGCACCATCTACTATCAGACCTATCTAAAATACCGTGGCACACCTCAAGTCTCCCTTGAACTCAGTGCCAGAGTGTGATCTGTTTTCTGATAGGCTGGTGGATGTAATGCGAGAGTGCTTGTGGTTTTGTGATACATAGTACCACCATCTTACTCGCAAACCTGCCGAAGTTATTCGGGGGAGAGTAAAGGCTTCACCACGCCGCCGCCCGCCGCGGGCCCGCGCGCAACTTCCGCCCAACTTCCGTGCAACTTCCGCGCCGCGCACCAGCCGCGCTCTACTATATTCTTTGCGCTCGACAAACTGAGCAGCGCGGCGCGGGTGGAGGGGAGGCGGGCCCGCGTTCGTTGTGTTACTATGGTCGCCATACTTACCCGTCACCAGGGTTGGACTTTGTACTATAACTATAATATTTATACTATAATTTCATGCATCGTACTATATACTATCCATATCTAGGGATAGTACAACAAAATACTATAATTTCACAACAGAGTCTATAATTGCCCTTTAGTCGGGAATTCCCATGAACCTTTTCTTTCGATACTCCACTTGTTCATATATTATTTTTGCAAATAGCGCTTTATTTTATAATGAATAGAATTTATAATACTGTGACTTATTTATTATTCTGTTTGTATGAGTGTGCATTGAAGTCATTTGAAGTAGTGTGTGGGTGAAGTCTTTTTAGAAAGAATATTCAGCCAAGTAAACCTAACGAAGACTAAAATATGAAACAAACTGGCAACACAATCTATAAACGCCATTTTGTTGTCTTGTGACGCTATCAAAGTCGGTAGCAAAAGTGAGAATTGTACCGACTTTATTCCTAGTGAGGATATGCTAACGAGATTAAATTCTCAGCAGCTTGAATCTAATATGCAAGAGCTAATAGACTCAGAAAAGTAAATTTTTGATGTTGATTTTAAAAAGTACTATAATTTTGTACAAAATACTATCCTTTTTGTATTTTTGAGCTATCTTTTTCAACGCACCTAAATCCAACCCTGCGCGTCACACCGAGAACGGAGTTCACGGAGCGGCAGTAACGCGGCGACGCGGGTGCGAGCGGTTGTATTTTTATATAAAAACTTCACGCGAATGAATGAATAAAAGCAGTGTTTTTGAAGAAGTTCATGTACTCTATTGACAATTTGTAATGTTTCTGATTTATACATAATGTGCTTAGTTTTAAGATAATTTCAAATGCAATAATTTTTGTTTATGAATTTAGTTTATAATTTTAGAATTATTTGATGATGATGATGATGATGATGATGATGATGATGATGATGATGATGATGATGATGATGATGATGATGTAACCGAAAAAACATATAGAATTTGTATGAAAAAACACATGTTTATACGACCGAGGCGATAAATATTATAGGAATTCAAATTATAAGTTACGATTGTGGGAGAAAGTTGGCAGATCACAAGCGTCTCGGTCTTTATTCTTTATTGTACGCAGATAATTTATTACTGACTAGCTTTTGCCCGCGGCTCCGCCCGCGTGTTATTCGGTTTAACGACACGCTTTTTTCGGGGATAAAAAGTAACCTATGTGTTAAGTTGGAGTATAAGCTATATCAATTCTAAATTTCATCCAAATCCGTCCAGCCGTTTCAGCGTGAAAGAGTAATAAACATACACACACACACATGAATTTTCGCATTTATAATATTAGTGTGAAGTATGATGAGATAACTTGTCTATTTGTATTATTATAGGTATATTGTCTTATTTCATTCCGTAGGTTTCCTCTTAGAAAGAGATAAAACCTTCAATTCTTTTTGCAACTTTTCACGTGTAGTTATTTCCGTTGTAAATGCAAGATGTTGCATCCTGTCATAAAATTTACAAAATGTGCGCTTTAAATGCTGAAATGGCATTTTTGAGATAACCAGCTTTTTCCAGCGTGATAATAGTGTTGCTGGTATTCTATACTTGCATAAGTAGCTAGGCATTCATTGTCTTTGGGTCAGCCATTGTTTACATTAATAAGAGCCACAGCCGGAGTCTCTACCTACACAATCAAAGCGTAGTGTAAACAGTTCCTTAAACTGGGGCCATGTCATTCCAGCGTATGTAACTTGCGATAGCCATGTCGAGGCACACCCTTTGAGGGCCCCACTTATGGCGACGAAAAGCTCACTTCCCTCAAGTGGTTTCTAGGTTAGGCATAAATCCATCGTAGAACACCATGCATGCGGATTTGCATTTTTTGAATCATCGGGGTCGAATCTTGGCAGCTTTATAAATTTCTTACTTGGGGAGCACATTGTTCCGATGAGATGCATCATACTTTCATTTTGTGTCTGAAGTTAGGCGTGCCATTTATTATCACTTGCCTGTTGCCAATTTGTTGAATCTCTTTTCTCCAAATTATCTGCTTGAGCGGATCCCACTTCTGATGTCGGAGAACCAGTAGGATCTTAGGATCTTCTTCAGCATTATCTCCCATCTTGGTGTAGGCTTTTGGGTACTCAAGCAGAAATGAGACAATACAGTTACAGTCTAACGTATTTAATAAAGTTCTAAATTGATTGTCGCACTAAACATAACTTAGTTGTCACAATGTCTGTCACTATCACTAGGTATTATTCTCTTTTCACTATTCACACGATGCTGTGTGATAAAACAAGCAAGTCCCTTGGCAAGCAAATCCCAAGCTGTTAATTTTACTTTTGAATGCTGTGCTGTGGAGATTGCAAACACAATAATTGTTTGTCTATATCGCATACCAAGCACAAATTATGAACCTTTCTTCAAAAAATTAGAAAACTTACTTTCACTTTTAAGTAATACTCGAAAAAAAATCGTTCTTTGTGGAGACTTTAACATTGATAGATTATCAAAATCTGGTGCTTCCTCTGATGTTAACCAGAGATTCGAAAGTATTCTAGAGAAGTATAATCTAAGCATGCAAATCACTGAACCAACCAGAATTACGTCGCGATCAAAGACATGTATTGATAATTTTGCTGTAAATTATACACAAGTTAGATGTAGAACCATAGAGTTAGATTTATCTGATCATAAAGGAATACTCATGTTTGTTCCCCTACAAAAGAAATTAAATAACAAACTGCAATCTTGGTACGCATTAAAAAGAGATTACAGCAATGAAAATATTAATAAGTTCGTATATTACCTAAGTCAATTAACCTTTAATGAAGTATACAATGAAAAGGATGCAGATTTAGCTTTTGATAGATTCTCAGAGCTGTTTAGACTATTCTATGACTTTTGCTTTCCTTGGTGTAGGGTCAAAGTAAACCTTAAGCGAAAGCCATCTTGGATTTCAAAAGGAATAAAACTCTGCTGTAGAAAAAAACGACAAAAATTATGGCAATATCGAAAGTCACCAACCGAGATTAACAAAAAAGTCTACAAAGATTTTTCTAGAAGACTACATACTATAATAAAACAGACAAAAAAGGCTCAAAATACACATTTCATAAACTCTGCTAGTAGTAAATCTAAAGCAACTTGGAAAATTATTAAAAATAATAATAACAAACTAAATAACAACCACATTGATAAAATTGAATCCAAACACAATATATTTATAACTGATCCTACAGAGATAGCGAATGCTTTTAATAATTTCTATATTGACCAAGTGAACACAAAACCCAAAAAAAGACCAGAATGCAGTAATAATGAAAAAACGTACAAATCTATTTTTTTGTCACCAACCGACAAATATGAGGTAGAAAAAGAAATAATTAACTTGAAGAACAAAATTAGCGTAGGTAATGACGGAATCCAAACAAAAATCATAAAAATATGTCATCAAATTATAAGTAAACCAATCACATATATATTTAATTTAATGATAGAACAAGGGATTTTTCCTAATGGTCTCAAAATGTCCATAGTAAAACCTATTTACAAAAAAGACGGTAAAACAGACATGTCGAAATATAGGCCTATCGCGCTTATCACGATATTTTCTAAAATATTTGAGCGTCTAATATATAAAAGGCTTTACGCATTTTTTGACAAACAGAATATACTTGTTAAGGAACAAAACGGGTTTAGAAAAAACAGGTCCACTAATCTGGCTATATACGATTTTTTAAAGTTGATGATTGAAAGCATCGACAAAAAACATCAAACTGTAGCTCTTTTTATGGACATGTCAAAAGCTTTCGACTACGTGAGTCATAAGCATCTTTTATCAAAACTTTATGATTGTGGAATAAGAGGCATAGCTTATGACCTACTTAAGTCTTATTTAGATGACCGTAAACAAGTCTGTGAAATAAGTCGACTTTGCCTAAAGACCAATACAGAAAGAATTTTTACATCCAATGTTAGATCAGTAAAGAGTGGAGTACCTCAGGGCAGTATTTTGGGTCCTCTCCTTTTTCTCATTTACATTAACGACCTACCGAGTCATGTACCAAAGCCAGTGATTCTCTTTGCTGACGATTGTACTGCTATTGTATCATGTAAGGACAAAAATAACCTAAACCATGAAATAAATTTAACCTTGGATTCCATAATTAACTGGCTCAGCAATAATGACCTTTTAATAAATTTTGGTAAAACTAAAGTGATGCAATTACATCATACACAAAACATTCCACCCATATTAAATATTAAATATAACAATAATGTGATAGAGGTAGTGGATAGTATAAATTTTTTAGGAATCCAACTGGATAAGCATTGCAACTGGAAGTCTCATGTTGCAAAGCTAAAGAATAAAATAAACAGCTTTGTGTATCCCTTAAGACAACTCACAAGAGTAGCGTCAATAAATGCAGCCATAACAGCATATCACGGATATGTAAATTCTATAATCCGATATGGTATAATCTTTTGGGGCAATAGTAGTGACTGTATACAGATTTTTAGGATGCAAAAAAAATGTATCAGGGCAATTACTGGAATAAAACCTTGGGACACTTGCAGACAGCACTTCAAAGATTTGAAAATATTACCGTTCCCGTCGCTTTATCTTCTCGAATGTCTTATGTTTGTCAAAATTAATTACACAAAGTTCAAAGAGACGCAACATGTATTCAGGCGGCTGCAACACAGAATACACTTAGAAATGCCCTATTCAAAGTGTAAACTACGTGGAAAGAGCATCTATGCTATGTCTGTAAAACTATATAACAAGCTTCCAAATTCAATAAAATCTTTACCTATTGGAAAATTTAAATCGATTTTATTCAAAATGTTGTTACAAAAATGTTATTATGACATAAATGAATATTTAAATGATGTTAATTTTTTATCATAATGAAGCCTAGAGTGTGTCTATCTATGACATTCAAACGGTATTTGACAATAAAATTTGTATGTATAATCTATTTTATATTGTTGTTTTGACATTTTACTTGACATTTGTATTAACTTTCTCATTGTGTAGTATTCCTGTATTTTTTAGATTAGTTTATAATTATAATTTGTATGCTTAGTGGCAAAAAGCATTGAGCCAAAGTGACATGTTTTCCAACTTATTATGTAACATGCTTTTTACAAATAAACGATTGATTGATTGATTGATTGGCTACGTGCGTCACCGAACCAGGATGGATCCAGACTGCCCTCACATCGTTGTTTTCGAATGACGCGACGCTGCTGCCAAGGGCCATGCTCACGCATGTCAGGTGGTGACCTGCCCTTGTTTCCCATACATCTCCTCAAGAGCTCGACGACATATATTTAATATATATAAAGCCTATGTCCAGCAGTGGACGAAACAGGCTGGTGGATGGATGGATGGATCTGTATTGTATATCTGTTAGTCTTCTTATTTTATTACTTCTGAAAACTTATTGTAGGTGCAATAGGTACAATGCACTGCAGGCACGTATCCAGGGGGGTGGATAGGTGGGATTTATCCACCCCCAAAATTTGGCGTGATGTGACATTATAGTACTGTTACGAGCTGGGGTTCGGGATAAATTAATTTTATACCAATTCGCACCAAAAACCACTAACTGTCTTTATTTGAAATCACACACACTATTAAAACACAACTGAAACTAAATAACAACTGGAATTACTAACTGGACTCACCGGACTGACTAATTTGACCCCACTATTATTTCAGGATATTTCACAACCACTCAACTAGAATCGTTACCGAATAATACTGTCACTATACTGTAGGTCTACCATCCTTAGCCTTACTTCACTTCACTAGAGTCGCTTTCCGTTTCGTCTCATATCTAGCTGACAGTGTAGGCGCATCAAATTAGCTAAACCTGGACATAATTCTATAACTGTAATTTTCTTTCTCTGTGACATAGAGTATTGTTAATTATAACATTTTAAAGCTCCGCGTCAATGTAAAAAAAACGAAAAACCAAGTTTTCAACATATTTGGTTTTCATGGGTTCAGCATAATACATAACTTTGTAAAAGTACCTCAGATAAGATATAACGCTTGCATTGCAGTAAAAGAAATCATAATTAAACTAATTAACCAGTCGGGATTATCATTAATAAGGAAGGTTCAGTAAGTTACAGATTTTTTGGCTTATCTTACCAGAAATTATAGATAACTGTAATTCATTAATTTATTCTGAATAGTATATTATGTGCGTTAATAAATTATTAAAAATTAAACAGATTCTCTTTGCAGATTTCTAAATTCACAAATATTTGTAATTTTTGGAAAACCAAAATACATAACTACTTCAAAAGTGTTTAATTTATGCCTTGAAAATATCATTAGTACTATAAGAAACAAATTAAACAATAAATGTCCACGATTGTCCAATTATTGATATTTTTCCTCAGTTACGTTTCAATACAAACATTATTTCTTGAGAAATAAGGTCATATTTTCTTTGTGCACCAGCTCCCGACCGTGCTGTCGCGAGTCGCAAGCAATGACCTTGTCGCAAGTAATTCTTTGTAGCCAATGTTGTCAAACTTTTATGAACATGTGGTAGGTAGGTATAATACCACGGTTTGAATTGAAATATTGTGTTCATTAATGGTTTGCTGGGATATCATAAATTTTTGTAAAGTTGTATTTAAATACTTATATTTATTGTACCAGTCCTGTAAATAAAATTTAATAATTTTAAAGCCCCAGCCGTTTCGAAGATATAGCAATTTCAAAAAACTGTCGAAAAATTGTCAAAACCTGTCAAATGTCAAATTTTTATTTCAGTAATTTAACAAAGCACACAATCCTATCGTTTCCTTTGTCAGGAAAACAAAAAAAAGTTCAAATTCTAAGGTAATCAAAATATATAAAACATTGGCGAAACAATGATTTTAAGATCTTGAATAATTACGAAGCAATTCATATCAAATCTATACCCCGTACAAATTAAAAAGACCGCGCGGAGCATTTGTGTTGTGACGTCACAACTTCCCACTGCCGCGGTGTGGATGAGACGAGATGCACTAAAATAAAACCAGCTATTTCAGCCGATATCGCGCTCACAGTATCTCGGACGTGGTGTATTTACGTAAAATTGTAATTGAGAATACTTCTGTTTAATAAAATAAACCTGTGGATACAAAATTAAAACGATGTACAGTGAATTTATACGCGAACAGTCCGATAATTTACCAAAAGTCGACATGGCTATGGTTTTAGACTTTTTGACCAACAATCCGTTGTACACAAGTGCAGAAGTCAAAGGCGTCAAACTTTCAGCATAAGTATTAGATATAGATAACTACCTATACTATAGGCAATCATAATCTCGCGTAATTAAGACCTAACCTCTTCTGAGAGTTACCCTTTTCATTTATTTTAGGTATCTACCTACCTACTTCCCCATTTGCCCAACAACTTCCCCATTGCCAAAGGTTAGCTGGTAGAAAATACTAAATAGTATTAAGCTCGCCTGTGTACAAAAATTTTATAGTGTGCAATAAAGAATTTTATTATTATTATTATTACTTAAGTCAGTGCAATCCATACAAGTTTTGTTTACAGTTTTATTCAACTTCAACTATTTAAATCATAGCATAAGTAACCCTTTGTTCCATATATTTATAAACTAACTCTTGGTAGAATCTTAGTCAAAGTCTGTTCGCTAGACAAGCTCTAGTACAACCGCACGCTACCTATTTTGCTATCTACTATGTGATAATACACTGCGGTACAGCCAAACGGAACTATGGAATGTAATCTTTAAAATGCAGGAAAATGCATTTTGATGCGCAAACTATCAAAACAAAATCCCCTTCACTGAAACGCACTGACTGTTGTCCGTGTGTGTGTGTGTGTGTACGCCGAGCGCATTCTGTCAGCCAGCTCCTTAGTCGGCACGAGCCTTTGCCTCCGCGGCGGGTTTTTTCAAAGGGCACCTAGCGGTAACTGAGCTGGCGACCACACTTTTTCCTGTAAATATTGCACAGTAACGCTTGTCAAACGCGATGAACTGTCCATTAACAAACGATTTACCAATAAATCGGCATGGTCCCAGAGGTTCATGGTTCTAGTTTCTTATTCTAATTTCTTTCTTAATTTCTTACTAACCTGTAGAACTATGGCGATTTTTGATTTCCCGCCGATTTTGTTTTTGGCTCTATCTCTGAAAGTAGTTGTCAGAATCCGTAGAATCATAGAGGTGGAGATCGGCACGCTTGAGCAATATCAAGGCGAACGCCGCTAAGAATTAGCGTGACGATCGTCACCTCTGCAATTCTACGGGTCTCAGTCCAAAAAAACATATAGACATAGATTCTTACATCTAAATGGTCTTCGCAGCAATAACGTACAATTTTTTCTGATAAAGACTCTTTTCCTTTCATGATTTTGCACCACTTATTTCTAGCTTTTTTCTCCTTCGGCACTCTAAAAAATGTTTATAAAAAATTCAAAGAAAGTAATATTTTAACAGTTCCTTGTGAATTTATTTGCCAAGTTATTAAATATATCAGAAAAAATATCAATACGTTCCCAAGGCTCGGTGAGCATCACTCTAAAGACACTAGGAAGAAGCATAATCTGGCTTTTCCAAAAATTAGACTTGCAAAAGTAGGCACCTCTTTTGTAGGACATGGTATAAGATTTTACAATGAACTTCCAAAAGCGGTCCTTAGTTTTCCAAAAAAAAAGTTAAAATTATATATTAAGCAGGAACTCTTGAGAAAAGCATATAATAAAATCAGTGATTATTTGGACGATAGTGATGCGTGGTGTCACGAGAATATTGATCTTGGTTGACAATTACTGTTCGTTTATTTTCTAACTGATTTGTGTTTTTCAAATCGTTTGTTTTTATGTAGACCAATATTTTTATATATTTTTTTTTAATTATTATTTTGACATTTCTTTTTACATGTTGACATGAACATTTTATAACTTAGCATTTATTAGTTGATAATTTGACTGTAAAAAAGTGATAAACTATATGAGACAGGTACATGATGTTTTGCTTAGTATTTTAAGTTACTACCACATTAGACAGGTAGACTAAGATATATTTGTTCCTCATTATATAACACAATTTCCTCCTGTCTTTTATATTTTTATCCTTTACTTATTAAAGTTAAACACTTTGTTTAGTATGTATAATAATTATATATAAGTTAAAAAGACTGTAATAGTATAAGCCATATGATGAGCAAAAAAATTGCTAAAAAAGACATGATCTTGCTAAGTTTCTTGCCCTTCTTCTTAGCAAGATTAATCGAATGGCCAGATTTATGCTTACATCTATTTATAGTTTATTTATCTATTAACTTATTTTTTCATTGCAATATGTAAGTATATACAATACTAGCTTTTTCCCGCGGTTCCGCCCGCGTCGTAGAGATTTTCGTGGAAATAAGGAAAACAAAAGAATATGATTTTTCGAACGACTATATGCAACGGACACCATGTTTGACCAAAGCGCTAATAAATACCATCAAATAAGCCCAAACTTGAACGGTCTGCTGTTGTCCGTTGAGGAAGTCCCGTACCTATCTTCCAGTCCCATCATCAGACCCTCATCACCAAGTTTTACCAAAGTGCTAATAAAGACCAATTAAATTAGCCCAAACTCGAAGGGTCTGCTGTTTTCCGTTGAGGAGATCCCGCACCCATCTTCCAGTCCCATCATCAGACCCTGGTTACCATGTTTTACCAAAGTGCTAATAAAGACCCATCAAATAAACCCAAACTCGAAGGGTCTGCTGTTGTCTGTTGAGGAGATCCTGTACCCATCATCCAGTCACATCATCAGACCCTGGTCACCATGTTTTACCAAAGTGCCAAGAAGGGTGTCAGGATCGTTGTAGATGGAAATCTGTAGTCAGATTAAACTCATACAGTTTTCTCGTATGGGAAAAAATCAATACATAAACCTGGCTGTAATCGCTTTTTCAAGCTAAATATTAGCAAGAGGTGTGTCCGGATCGTTGTAGATGTAAATCTGTAGTCAAATGAAACTGATATAATTTTTCAGTATGGAAACAAATCATTACTTAAACCATAGTATTTAATGTATCTATGCTTAATCCTGGCTGTAGTTACTTTTTCAAGCTTAATATTAGCAAGACGTGTGTCAGGATCGTTATAGATGGAAATCTTTAGTCAAATTAAACTGATACAGTTTCTTCGTATGGAAAAACAACCGGTTTAATCACGTATAACCAACCAGGAACGCCGATAAAGCAGCTAAACAGCGTTTTTTCTCCCGACATGGTTCACAAATATTGAATTTACAAACTGAAAACTTACTTTTATAAAAAAAATATAGCCTATGTTACTCAGCAATAGTATAGGTTTTATAAAAGAAAGAATTTTTTGAATCGGTTAAGTAGTACCAAAGTTTACCTCAAACATACAAACATACAAACAAACAAATCTTTCCTGAAATTTAATCAACCGACCACTTTTTTGTGGGAGGTTCAGTAGGTGATATTGGCCATATACGAGTGCTTTCAGGTGGATCATGAAGGTTTGTGCATCTGCGCCCAACTATTTATCAGGATGTTCAGTATCCGTAAGCAAACACAACTGTAAAATTACAGGTGGTTACGACACTATGATTGTGCAATAAATAAAAGCACACGAAAACAGCGTGGTTAACTTTGGCGTAAAGATTTGCGTAGTGGTGTGTGTCTGTTGCTACGCCTCGTCGCTACGCTATACGCGCCGAACAGTGTCTGTTTGTGTGCGTGACCCGCACGTGCCGCGCGCGTGCGACGAGACGGTGCTCAGGCGAGCGCTGCGCCACCTCGCGGCCTCGGGAAACAGCGTATTCATTGATGTTTAAGTTATTAACTACCTAGTTACTTCTCAATTACTACTACATCACAGAGTACTTCGGGTTTTACGCAGCAACACAGTGACAACTTCACAATAATACTGAAATAATAAATTGCTCGGTACTTACTGCACTGCACACGGCGAAATCTTGAATTTGTACCACAATATCACTATCACTTGATAATACTGCAATCTCATTAACACTTTTCCATCACACTTTTTCCAGGCTTTGGACTGGCAATCTATCGTTTTAAGTTGGTATAACTAGGAGGATTGTCCGATAAACTGGCTTGTTTCAAAGGCTAATCACCTGGGTATGTACAATAATAAGTATGTACTTCATATGTACTTACAACGAACGAATGTGTATGTACAACGATCGTCCGTCACCGTCAGTGAGGTTACTGATTTTAGTGGTAGTTTCACTGTTTATACCACGATTACATAAAAAACACACTTTACGAAGTTATTTACACACATTAATAAGTTATTTTATTTACGCAAACACTAATGAGTTATTTACAAGAGTTGCTGGAAGTGCAGTCCTCCACGTCCCACACTTCTACACAAACCGACTTCATTAACGCTAACCCTGAGGCCAACACTCGCGATGCCGCTGATGTGGTTGGAGGAGTGCAAGGCGAGGCCTGCCTGCCCACAGGTCCGGTGGATGAAAAATCCCCTCAAGCGCTGCACAGCCCCGAGGATAGTGGTGCGGTGTGTTGGAGGCACGTCCGGGTGTAGCTCCGCGTATTAGCACTTGCGCCTGGCGAAGGCTGTTACCGCCAAAACGATAACACACCTCCATATCCAAATATTCCCAGTCTGTGTACTGGTACGGCATATTCACTTTTTTTTTAAACAAATTTTCGCAAATTTATCAAAATCACGATCACGTACACACGATTTACTGTCGATAAAATTATGAGTGGCCCGCCGCGCCACGTGTCCTCCCCCGCTCTCCCACACCCCTGCTCCCCTTTTTGACTTCCTTGCGTTCCGTTTTTGTAACGATACTTATTAATGTTAACGATACAAAAAGTTGTAAATAAAACAGTAACAATAATTTAGACAACTTTTTATTGTGAAGGGACAAAATAAAATGACATCTTACTATGGTTAATGTGCTCGAGTACGGATTGAACCTTGAACATTGTTACTGTATTTAATTAATAGTTATTGCGAGTTAAATTGTTCCCGCAAAGCCTTACATATTTAGAAATAGCTAATTTTACAGTTGAGCAGGAGACGCTAAAATACGAGTAGTTAACGGAAAATGATCGGTGCCATACATTTTTTTTAAATAAAATTGTCTTTACAATTCAGTCCTATGAACCGTCCCAAGGTTTAAGACAATTGTATGTTTAGAAAGTACGTACCAAGTCTAGCTGTTAGCAAGGCTGTTGACTTTGAAGTTGAAGTTTGCATGGAAACGGTGGAAGGAAACATATGAGTAAAAAAAACACTTCACAATAGTAATTAGAAAACACATTGAACGTAATTTTAGCCTAATCTGAGTGACTTATTATAAAAAAATTATCAGCAGTAGTTTTTTTTATTAATAATTAATAAATTGCATTTAAAATTCATTCCTATGAACCGTCCGAAGGTTTCAGGCAATTTATGTTTAGACATTACCTACTAAGTGTAGCCGTTAGCCAAGGCTGTTGACTTTACAGTTGAAGTTTGCATGGAAACGATAGAAGGAAAGATCTAAGTAAAAAAATAGATTCAGAATACTAATAGGAAACCACATTAACTTCTATGTACGAAATTTTAGCCTTATCTGAGTGACTTATTATAAAAAATTCTCGGCAGCGTAGTTTTTTTTATTAATAATAAATAAATTGCGTTTAAATTCATTCTTATGAACCATCCCAAGGTTTTAGATAATTTCTGTTAAGAAAGTACCTACTTAAGTCTAGCCGTTAGCCAGGGCTGTTGACTTTACAGTTGAAGTTTGCATAGAAACGGTAGAAGGAAACATCTGAGTAAAAAAAAAACTTCAGAATAGTAATAAGAAACCACATTTACTTCTATGTACGTAATTTTAGCCTTATCGGAGTGACTTATTATAAAAAATTCTCGGCAGCATAGTTTTTTTATTAATAATGAATAAATTGCGTTCAAAATTCATTCTTCTGAACCTTCCCAAGGTTTTAGATAATTTCTGTTGAGAAATTACCTACTTAAGTCTAGCCGTTAGCCAGGGCTGTTGACTTTACAGTTGAAGTTTGCATGGAAACGGTAGAAGGAAACATTTGAGTGAAAAAATTACTTCAGAATAGTAATGAGAAACCACATTAACTTCTATGTACGTAATATTGGCGTTATCTGAGTGACTTATTATATAAAATTGTCGGCAGCATAGTATTTTTTATTAATAATGAATAAATTGCGTTTAAAATTCATTCTTATGAACCATCCCAAGGTTTTAGATAATTTCTGTTAAGAAAGTACCTACTTATGTCTAGCCGTTAGCCAGGGCTGTTGACTTTACAGTTGAAGTTTGCATGGAAACGGTAGAAGGAAACATCTGAGTAAAAAAATACTTCAGAATAGTAATTAGAAACCACATTAACTTCTATGTACGTAATTTCAGCCTTATCTGAGTGACTTATTATAAAAAATTCTCGGCAGCATAGTATTTTTTATTAATAATGAATAAATTGCGTTTAAAATTCATTCTTATGAACCATCCCAAGGTTTTAGATAATTTATGTTAAGAAAGTACCTATTTAAGTCTAGCCGTTAGCCAGGGCTGTTGACATTACAGTTGAAGTTTGCATGGAAACGGTAGAAGGAAACATCTGAGTAAAAAAAAAACTTCAGAATAGTAATTAGAAACCACATTTACTTCTATGTACGTAATTTTAGCCTTATCGGAGTGACTTATTATAAAAAATTCTCGGCAGCATGGTTTTTTTATTCATAATGAATAAATTGCGTTTAAAATTCATTCTTATGAACCATCCCAAGGTCTAAGATAATTTATGTGAAGAAAGTACCTATTTAAGTCTAGCCGTTAGCCAGGGCTGTTGACATTACAGTTGAAGTTTGCATGGAAACGGTAGAAGGAAACATCTGAGTAAAAAAAAAACTTCAGAATAGTAATTAGAAACCACATTTACTTCTATGTACGTAATTTTAGCCTTATCGGAGTGACTTATTATAAAAAATTCTCGGCAGCATGGTTTTTTTATTCATAATGAATAAATTGCGTTTAAAATTCATTCTTATGAACCATCCCAAGGTCTAAGATAATTTATGTTAAGAAAGTACCTATTTAAGTCTAGCCGTTAGCCAGGGCTGTTGACTTTACAGTTAAAGTTTGCATGGAAACGGTAGAAAGAAACATCTGAGTAAAAAAAATACTTCAGAATAGTAATTAGAAACCACATTTACTTCTATGTACGTAATTTTAGCCTTATCTGAGTGACTTATTATAAAAAATTCTCGGCAGCATAGTATTTTTTATTAATAATGAATAAATTGCGTTTAAAATTCATTCTTATGAACCATCCCAAGGTTTTAGATAATTTATGTTAAGAAAGTACCTATTTAAGTCTAGCCGTTAGCCAGGGCTGTTGACTTTACAGTTGAAGTTTGCATGGAAACGGTAGAAGGAAACATCTGAGTAAAAAAAAACTTCAGAATAGTAATTAAAAACCACATTTACTTCTATGTACGTAATTTTAGCCTTATCGGAGTGACTTATTATAAAAAATTCTCGGCAGCATGTTTTTTTTATTTATAATGAATAAATTGCGTTTAAAATTCATTCTTATGAACCATCCCAAGGTTTTAGATAATTTATGTTAAGAAAGTACCTATTTAAGTCTAGCCGTTAGCCAGGGCTGTTGACTTTACAGCTGAAGTTTGCATGGAAACGGTAGAAGGAAACATCTGAGTAAAAAAAATACTTCAGAATAGTAATTAGAAACCACATTTACTTCTATGTACGTAATTTTAGCCTTATCGGAGTGACTTATTATAAAAAATTCTCGACAGCATAGTATTTTTTATTAATAATGAATAAATTGCGTTTAAAATTCATTCTTTTGAACCATCCCAAGGTTTTAGATAATTTATGTTAAGAAAGTACCTATTTAAGTCTAGCCGTTAGCCAGGGCTGTTGACTTTACAGCTGAAGTTTGCATGGAAACGGTAGAAGGAAACATCTGAGTAAAAAAATACTTCAGAATAGTAATTAGAAACCACATTTACTTCTATGTACGTAATTTTAGCCTTATCGGAGTGACTTATTATAAAAAATTCTCGACAGCATGGTTTTTTTATTCATAATGAATAAATTGCGTTTAAAATTCATTTTTATGAACCATACCAAGGTTTTAGATAATTTCTGTTAAGAAAGTACCTACTTAAGTCTAGCCGTTATTCAGGGCTGTTGACTTTACAGTTGAAGTTTGCATGGAAACGGTAGAAGGAAACATCTGAGTAAAAAAAAACTTCAGAATAGTAATTAAAAACCACATTTACTTCTATGTACGTAATTTTAGCCTTATCGGAGTGACTTATTATAAAAAATTCTCGGCAGCATGGTTTTTTTTATTAATAATGAATAAATTGCGTTTAAAATTCATTCTTATGAACCATCCCAAGGTTTTAGATAATTTATGTTAAGAAAGTACCTATTTAAGTCTAGCCGTTAGCCAGGGCTGTTGACTTTACAGCTGAAGTTTGCATGGAAACGGTAGAAGGAAACATCTGAGTAAAAAAACTACTTCAGAATAGTAATTAGAAACCACATTTACTTCTATGTACGTAATTTTAGCCTTATCGGAGTGACTTATTATAAAAAATTCTCGGCAGCATAGTATTTTTTATTAATAATGAATAAATTGCATTTAAAATTCATTCTTATGAACCATCCCAAGGTTTTAGATAATTTATGTTAAGAAAGTACCTATTTAAGTCTAGCCGTTAGCCAGGGCTGTTGACTTTACAGCTGAAGTTTGCATGGAAACGGTAGAAGGAAAGATCTGAGTAAAAAAAATACTTCAGAATAGTAATTAGAAACCACATTTACTTCTTTGTACGTAATATTGGCGTTATCTGAGTGACTTATTATAAAAAATTATCGACATCATTGTTTTTTTTAATAATAATACCTGCTAAGTCTAGCCGTATGTCAGGGCTCTGGATTTAACCGTTGAAGGTTGTATGGAAACGGTAGAAAGTAAAGTCTGAGAATCAAAATAATTTCAATAAATCAATCAGAAACTCCATTTAACTCCCAGGTACGTAGTTTTAGCCTTATTAGTGTAACTTATTGTAAGAAACTCTCGATAACATTGATTTTTTTATTTTTTTATAGGCTAGCGTGATGGATCACGAGTTCTCTATTGCCATATTCGCCATACTTTGGGCAGTAATGAGGGAACCCAAAACACGCAGACCGGACACAAATGTGCCCCTGTAGGATATGAACCGTGAACTCCAATTAGTATCCAGACTTTTAACTGCTACAAAACAGAGGCGAAAAACAAAAGTTTAATTTAGTTAGTTTTTTATAAATTCACCAAAGGTCGTTGAAATTCACCATTCATTTTAAAAGCCGAACTTAAATACTCAAAGCACTGACTAATGCACCGGAGGGTCTAGCACGCTCCGTCGATAGATCTTTCCATCTTACTTTCTCTCTCCCACATTGACAAATGCGGTATGCGTGAGAGGGCAAGTAGCATAGATAGTAGATGCCGTATCTCTGCCGCGTGCTAGCGATACAGACGTATGCAAAAAGTGTGTAAGACGGAATGCAATGCAACCATTTTTCGCCAGAGGTAGGGGGCGAGGGGTAACAAAGGTGTCCGCCAGTGTTTGTTTTTGTTGTTTCATTTAATTTATCAGTTTCCGTTAGTCAGTTGTGAGGTTTGTTTGTCAACAAATCGCCGCTCGGTCGCAATTCGCAATCCGTATTTTTTTTAATTTGTTCAATGGAATGGTTTTAAGTAAGAGTTTGTGTTGTATCTTAGCGTTTGTGCCTTCGATTTAAATCTTTAAAATCGCTGATTTGTGTAGTGTAACTTATGTTGTGGTTGTAGTCTTGAGTTTGTGCAAATTTGTTAAATGGGGTGATGGACTGATGGAGAAAGAGAATCAATAGGTAAGTACTTACCTTTGTTTTGGTAAGTTTACTAAACCGGTTTGTTTATAATCTCTACTTGGGTGAATTCGCTACCGCCGCCGCTTATATGGAATCTATACCTTGACACAACTCTCATGACGTCAGAGACCGCGTTGCCGTCGGGTATATTTTCAAATCCAGTAAACAAAAATCATTTCAATAAAGCGTACCTTTATCTAACATTTGTGACGTCACTGGCGCGAGTTGATATCGGGTATACATTCAGATTTAGTATACGCCCGCGTAAGTATTTTAAAACATACCCGACCGCAACGAAGCCATCGTTCGGTACTCTTTTGGCACGTTACTATTTAAATCGTTCTATCCTTTGCACCCGCTGGCTGACGCAATATTTTGTTTGTTGCATCATTTTGTGACCACGTGCGAGTCAGTACTGTTTAAAATGTGATTGAAGATCGTGATTTCATTGTCATAAGTGCATAGTACGTTGCGAAGATTATTATAAAGTGATAACTATATAGTTTGTGATCCTTTTAGCGTAAAAAGTACCTACTAATAATGTTAGATAAAGCCAGTTTAGAGGGTTTTATAACCGAACAATGTGGACTTATCGAGAATCTGGATTTTGAATCGGAGGAAAAGTACTCCATGCGATTTAGACTGAAGACTGAACAAAATGAACAACAAGAACGATATGTTAAGTTTATCGACGAGTTTGTTCAAAAAATATCAAATTTTACGAACACTAACTGGATAGTTCGAAAGTCATATCCTTCGTTGAAGCGCTTCTTATTTCGAAAAACCTATACATGTCAACATTCATCGTTCAATAAAAAATCTGAGAAGTCGTCTCGTGGACAAAACTGTAAGGCTAAAATAGACTTTGTTATCAAAAAAGTTAACAAGGACACTATTCGAAACGACAAACTGTTGTCGCAAGGGTATAATGTGTTAGTGACCATAGTTTTTGAACACTCTCATCGCGTTTACGTTGCCGAAGCTTTGAATTTACTAAAATGCAGCCAGGAAACCGAAGAAACTTTTATGAAATATTTTGATAGCGGAATGACACCTTGCGCAGCAATAAATTACAACGAATTGAACATACTGGACTCGTTTCAAGATACTGATCTAAATGGAATAGAGATGTTATCAAACTCTCAAATAAATCCCTCCGAAAATCATGTGTACTACATGTACAATAAATGGCGTACTGAAAAGTATGGCGACCGTAATGAATGCAATCTCCCCGAAATCATACAAGCGAAAATTGAGAGTTTAAATAAAAAAGGCTACTCGATACTGTTAAAACAAAATCCCAGGATTATCGTGATAATTACTCCTATTATGAAACGAGATTTTCTGTCTACTGCATATGAGAATATGATTTTTGTAGACACAACATCATCGTGTGACCAGACAAGTTCTGCGATTACTCTAGTTTTTACACATCACAAAATCGGTGGGCTTCCATTGGCATGTGCTATACATACTGAGCAAAATGAGTCCAATTACACGATCGTTTTTGCCGCTATAAAAGAAGCTGTAGAAAAGAACGAGGCGGGTAAAAAATTAGAGCCGGATATTGTTATGACGGACGATTCTACTGCCGAACGAAATGCTTTGAGAACTATTTTTCCAAATGCTCGATTACTATTATGCGCATTCCATGTTTGCCAAGCCTTTTGGCGTTGGCTTTGCGTTGCAGATCACAAGGTTGACATAATGAAAAGACAGTCCATCATGACACGATTTCGAAATATTCTTTTTATAACTGATCCAGAAGAAGCAGTAAAATTGTATGAGGAATTGACAGGTGACGAGTATGTTAAGACGATGCCAGCTCTATTAAATCATCTGAGTAACTTATGGAAACGCCGGCCTGAATGGTGTGTCTCTGATAGGTTGGATTTACTTACGCGAGGAAACAACACCAACAACATAACAGAAGCATCTATACGCATTCTGAAAGACGTCATACTCCAGCGATGTAAAGCATTTAATGCTTGCGCATTAGTAGATTTCATAACGTCCATTTTTGAAAATTATTTTATGCGTCGCATTGTTTCTTACGCCAACACGCGAAAAACCAAGGATTCCATATATGCAATGTTCATGAAGACTGCTCGAAATATTAAAAATATATCTAAAGTCAACGATAATGAGTACAGTGTGGAATCAGAGACAAGCCCAAATACTTTTTACACTGTGAGAGCCGATTTAGCCGTTTGCGACTGTGACGCTGGAAAATGTGGAAAATTCTGCAAGCACCTGTGTAGCATTGAGCAAAACTTTGGAGTTATATTTCCCAATTCTCCTCGGCTGTCTATTCAAGATAGAATGTCACTCGCAAGAATTGCGACGGGGGATGAGATTAATGAAAAGTTCTACATGAATATGATAGATTTGGATCAAACACCGAACAATGATTTGGATTCGATAGGACCGCAGTGCTCTTCCTCTAATACACAAGAGCCGATACAGGTAGTACCACAGTCCTCTTCCTCCGATACACAAGAGCCGATACAGGATGTTGCCAATTCTTCATCTTACAAGCAACAGGTTGCTGTAGAATTCCCTCACCAATATAAAAATGCACTCGCAGAATTTAAGACTGAAGTACAACGCTTCACAAAGTTATTTGAAACAAACCCCACTGTCCACAATCTAAGAGCACTGGGAAAATTCACAAATATAATCAAAAAAATTAATACATCAGAGCAAGGACAAAACTTTATTTTAAATCAGATAATAACAAGGCGTGTACCAAGGAAAATTAAAGTTCAAAGCACAGCGCTGAGTAGACGTAAAGACAGAGGAATAGGAAAGACCAAGTCTAGGATTCAAGCTGGGCGGCCGTCTAATACAGAACGCAGAACTAAACGAAAGCATAACTTAGGCCAGAATGTTAAAATGAATGTCCGTAATGCGCGCTAAATTAGTATTTTTAATTTTATAATTACCTATTTTTAAAGTAACTAATAAACGTTTTTTATCCACTTTTGTTCTCGTATAATTTACCTCAATCTCTAACCTATAAAATAAACGTCCCTTTATCTGATACCGACCCAAACGAATGTTGCGGTTGGGTATATTTTGAAATCCTTAACACGACGGTTCACATTTTTAAAGTATGCTCAAAACGAATGTTGCAGTCGGGTATATTTTAAAATCCGCAACAAGGCGGTACATATTTTTATGGTATACCCGAACTCAACACTATAGAGCGTTGTGTGAAGGTATAGATTCCATATAAGCACCGCCGCCGTAGAGTCATACTGTAAGTTTGTGAACTGTCCAAACTTAAGTAAGTTAAGCTTATTAAGTTCACACACACTTGCAGTTGTTTTCGAAAATGAATGTTTTATCAAATCAGCTACAGCAACAAGTGGTAGGTAGTTACCGGTTACACAAACGCTAAGATGTAATTTTGACGAACCACCTACAACAACGATAGCTCGTTGCGAACCACGAAATAACCACGTAATCTATCATTGTGTGAGTGAAGATTCAATCAAGCAGCTACTGTACTCTACGTACGAAAAAGGTAAGACTTCGCCGTGGGTCTTCTTTGGTGGCGAGAGCACTATCCTGTAATTTTGACGAACCACCTACGACGACGATAGCTCGTTGCGAACCAAGAAATAACCACGTAATCTATCATTGTGTGATTGAAGATTCAATCAAGCAGCTACTGTTGTTTGTGTGTGGGTATCTTCTTTACGCTCGCACACATAAACACGCGTCTCGGCCATGTTTTGCGCGTACATGTGTGCGTTTTTAGCTGAGATTATAGGAGCGCTTCATGCAATATAGTGATTATTTTAATTCTTCTCTCCCTATCTTATATTTCAGCAAACGTGCTTCAGACTTTTCAATAAGGTTCTCTGTGGTTGACTACACCTTGCATAAAAAATTGGTCGGTTGATTTAATTTCACCCTATATAATAGTGTAGATGTAGATTTAGTTTTTTTACTTGTGTAAGTATATACTTGGTTAGGCATTATATTTATTTATGGTCTATTCAGCTTATTTATTAATTGCATTATGTATAATAATATTATTATTCTAATAAGTCTTTATTTTATGCATTATGTATAACTTTATTAACTCAACTTAAATATAAGTAGTTTTTTATGTGCTTCCCGTATTATATTTGTTTCATAATATAATATTGTTTTTATAAAGATTAGATATGACATGTAAAATGAATTACTTTATGTATCTATTTTACAAATAAACATTTTAAATCTTTGGGTGCAGCTACAGTTGTGTTTATACAGTTAGGCACGAACACGATGCAGTATTTACAATTTGGTTTATTATTAGTTGGCACAGCTTCCATTATGATTCCGAAACGATATCAGCCGCCGTCCTCAGGTAACTACAAGTACTAACTGCCCGAAGCGCGAACGAACGCCCCGCGGCTGGAAGTTGTGACGTTGCAGCACTGCGACCGGCCGCGCGCCGAAATGTTTGAACACGGGCGGAAAAGTATATAGGGTGAAATTAAATCAACCGACCAATTTTATATGCAAGGTGTAGTCAACCACAGAGAACCTTATTGAAAAGTCTGAAGCACGTTTGCTGAAATATAAGATAGGGAGAGAAGAATTAAAATAATCACTATATTGCATGAAGCGCTCCTATAATCTCAGCTAAAAACGCACACATGTACGCGAAAAACATGGCCGAGACGCGTGTTTATGTGTGCGAGCGTAACGAAGATACCCACACACATACAACAGTAGCTGCTTGATTGAATCTTCACTCACACAATGATAGATTACGTGGTTATTTCGTGGTTCGCAACGAGCTATCGTCGTCGTAGGTGGTTCGTCAAAATTACAGGATAGTGCTCTCGCCACCAAAGAAGACACACGGCGAAGTCTTACCTTTTTCGTACGTAGAGTACAGTACCTGCTTGATTGAATCTTCACTCAAACAATGATAGATTACGTGGTTCGCAACGAGCTATCGTTGTTGTAGGTGGTTCGTCAAAATTACAGGCTAGTGCTCTCGCCACCAAAGAAGACCCACGGCGAAGTCTTACCTTTTTCGTACTCTACTCAAGTTATGTTCTTTCTACAGGGCTGCTTATCTATCTCACTCATCTTAGCGTTTGTGTAACCGGTAACTACCTACCACTTGTTGCTGTAGCTGATTTGATAAAACATTCATTTTCGAAAACAACTGCAAGTGTGCGTGAACTTAATAAGCTTAACTTACTTAAGTTTGGACAGTTCACAAACTTACAGTATGACTCTACGGCGGCGGTAGCGAATTCACCCAAGTAGAGATTATAAACAAACCGGTTTAGTAAACTTACCAAAACAAAGGTAAGTACTTACCTATTGATTCTCTTTCTCCATCAGTCCATCACCCCATTTAACAAATTTGTACAAACTCAAGACTACAGCCACAACATAAGTTACACTACACAAATCAGCGATTTTAAAGATTTAAATCGAAGGCACAAACGCTAAGATACAACACAAACTCTTACTTAAAACCATTCCATTGAACAAATTAAAAAAAATACGGATTGCGAATTGCGACCGAGCGGCGATTTGTTGACAAACAAACCTCACAACTGAATAACGGAAACTGATAAATTAAATGAAACAACAAAAACAAACACTGGCGGACACCTTTGTTACCCCTCGCCCCCTACCTCTGGCGAAAAATGGTTGCATTGCATTCCGTCTTACACACTTTTAGCATACGTCTGTATCGCTAGCACGCGGCAGAGATACGGCATCTACTATCTATGCTACTTGCCCTCTCACGCATACCGCATTTGTCAATGTGGGAGAGAGAAAGTAAGATGGAAAGATCTATCGACGGAGCGTGCTAGACCCTCCGGTGCATTAGTCAGTGCTTTGAGTCGGCTTTTAAAATGAATGGTGAATTTCAACGACCTTTGGTGAATTTATAAAAAACTAACTAAATTAAACTTTTGTTTTTCGCCTCTGTTTTGTAGCAGTTAAAAGTCTGGATACTAATTGGAGTTCACGGTTCATATCCTACAGGGGCACATTTGTGTCCGGTCTGCGTGTTTTGGGTTCCCTCATTACTGCCCAAAGTATGGCGAATATGGCAATAGAGAACTCGTGATCCATCACGCTAGCCTATAAAAAAATAAAAAAATCAATGTTATCGAGAGTTTCTTACAATAAGTTACACTAATAAGGCTAAAACTACGTACCTGGGAGTTAAATGGAGTTTCTGATTGATTTATTGAAATTATTTTGATTCTCAGACTTTACTTTCTACCGTTTCCATACAACCTTCAACGGTTAAATCCAGAGCCCTGACATACGGCTAGACTTAGCAGGTATTATTATTAAAAAAAACAATGATGTCGATAATTTTTTATAATAAGTCACTCAGATAACGCCAATATTACGTACATAGAAGTAAATGTGGTTTCTAATTACTATTCTGAAGTATTTTTTTTACTCAGATGTTTCCTTCTACCGTTTCCATGCAAACTTCAGCTGTAAAGTCAACAGCCCTGGCTAACGGCTAGACTTAAATAGGTACTTTCTTAACATAAATTATCTAAAACCTTGGGATGGTTCATAAGAATGAATTTTAAATGCAATTTATTCATTATTAATAAAAAATACTATGCTGCCGAGAATTTTTTATAATAAGTCACTCCGATAAGGCTAAACTTACGTACATAGAAGTAAATGTGGTTTCTAATTACTATTCTGAAGTAGTTTTTTTACTCAGATGTTTCCTTCTACCGTTTCCATGCAAACTTCAGCTGTAAAGTCAACAGCCCTGGCTAACGGCTAGACTTAAATAGGTACTTTCTTAACATAAATTATCTAAAACCTTGGGATGGTTCATAAGAATGAATTTTTAAATGCAATTTATTCATTATTATTAAAAAAAACAATGATGTCGATAATTTTTTATAATAAGTCACTCAGATAACGCCAATATTACGTACATAGAAGTAAATGTGGTTTCTAATTACTATTCTGAAGTATTTTTTTTACTCAGATGTTTCCTTCTACCGTTTCCATGCAAACTTCAGCTGTAAAGTCAACAGCCCTGGCTAACGGCTAGACTTAAATAGGTACTTTCTTAACATAAATTATCTAAAACCTTGGGATGGTTCATAAGAATGAATTTTAAATGCAATTTATTCATTATTATAAAAAAATACTATGCTGCCGAGAATTTTTTATAATAAGTCACTCCGATAAGGCTAAAATTACGTACATAGAAGTAAATGTGGTTTCTAATTACTATTCTGAAGTAGTTTTTTTACTCAGATGTTTCCTTCTACCGTTTCCATGAAACTTCAGCTGTAAAGTCAACAGCCCTGGCTAACGGCTAGACTTAAATAGGTACTTTCTTAACATAAATTATCTAAAACCTTGGGATGGTTCATAAGAATGAATTTTAAATGCAATTTATTCATTATTAATAAAAAATACTATGCTGCCGAGAATTTTTTATAATAAGTCACTCCGATAAGGCTAAAATTACGTACATAGAAGTAAATGTGGTTTCTAATTACTATTCTGAAGTATTTTTTTTACTCAGATGTTTCCTTCTACCGTTTCCATGCAAACTTCAGCTGTAAAGTCAACAGCCCTGGCTAACGGCTAGACTTAAATAGGTACTTTCTTAACATAAATTATCTAAAACCTTGGGATGGTTCAAAATAATTAATTTTAAACGCAATTTATTCATTATTAATAAAAAATACTATGCTGCCGAGAATTTTTTATAATAAGTCACTCCGATCAGGCTAAAATTACGTACATAGAAGTAAATGTGGTTTCTAATTACTATTCTGAAGTATTTTTTTTACTCAGATGTTTCCTTCTACCGTTTCCATGCAAACTTCAGCTGTAAAGTCAACAGCCCTGGCTAACGGCTAGACTTAAATAGGTACTTTCTTAACATAAATTATCTAAAACCTTGGGATGGTTCAAAAGAATGAATTTTAAACGCAATTTATTCATTATTAATAAAAAATACTATGCTGCCGAGAATTTTTTATAATAAGTCACTCCGATCAGGCTAAAATTACGTACATAGAAGTAAATGTGGTTTCTAATTACTATTCTGAAGTATTTTTTTTACTCAGATGTTTCCTTCTACCGTTTCCATGCAAACTTCAGCTGTAAAGTCAACAGCCCTGGCTAACGGCTAGACTTAAATAGGTACTTTCTTAACATAAATTATCTAAAACCTTGGGATGGTTCAAAAGAATGAATTTTAAACGCAATTTATTCATTATTAATAAAAAATACTATGCTGCCGAGAATTTTTTATAATAAGTCACTCCGATCAGGCTAAAATTACATACATAGAAGTAAATGTGGTTTCTAATTACTATTCTGAAGTATTTTTTTTACTCAGATGTTTCCTTCTACCGTTTCCATGCAAACTTCAGCTGTAAAGTCAACAGCCCTGGCTAACGGCTAGACTTAAATAGGTACTTTCTTAACATAAATTATCTAAAACCTTGGGATGGTTTAAAAGAATGAATTTTAAACGCAATTTATTCATTATTAACAAAAAATACTATGCTGCCGAGAATTTTTTGTAATAAGTCACTCCGATCAGGCTAAAATTACGTACATAGAAGTAAATGTGGTTTCTAATTACTATTCTGAAGTTTTTTTTTTACTCAGATGTTTCCTTCTACCGTTTCTATGCAAACTTTAACTGTAAAGTCAACAGCCCTGGCTAACGGCTAGACTTAAATAGGTACTTTCTTAACATAAATTATCTAAAACCTTGGGATGGTTCATAAGAATGAATTTTAAATGCAATTTATTCATTATTAATAAAAAATACTATGCTGCCGAGAATTTTTTATAATAAGTCACTCCGATAAGGCTAAAATTACGTACATAGAAGTAAATGTGGTTTCTAATTACTATTCTGAAGTATTTTTTTTACTCAGATGTTTCCTTCTACCGTTTCCATGCAAACTTCAGCTGTAAAGTCAACAGCCCTGGCTAACGGCTAGACTTAAATAGGTACTTTCTTAACATAAATTATCTAAAACCTTGGGATGGTTCAAAATAATTAATTTTAAACGCAATTTATTCATTATTAATAAAAAATACTATGCTGCCGAGAATTTTTTATAATAAGTCACTCCGATCAGGCTAAAATTACGTACATAGAAGTAAATGTGGTTTCTAATTACTATTCTGAAGTATTTTTTTTACTCAGATGTTTCCTTCTACCGTTTCCATGCAAACTTCAGCTGTAAAGTCAACAGCCCTGGCTAACGGCTAGACTTAAATAGGTACTTTCTTAACATAAATTATCTAAAACCTTGGGATGGTTCAAAAGAATGAATTTTAAACGCAATTTATTCATTATTAATAAAAAATACTATGCTGCCGAGAATTTTTTATAATAAGTCACTCCGATCAGGCTAAAATTACGTACATAGAAGTAAATGTGGTTTCTAATTACTATTCTGAAGTATTTTTTTTACTCAGATGTTTCCTTCTACCGTTTCCATGCAAACTTCAGCTGTAAAGTCAACAGCCCTGGCTAACGGCTAGACTTAAATAGGTACTTTCTTAACATAAATTATCTAAAACCTTGGGATGGTTCAAAAGAATGAATTTTAAACGCAATTTATTCATTATTAATAAAAAATACTATGCTGCCGAGAATTTTTTATAATAAGTCACTCCGATCAGGCTAAAATTACATACATAGAAGTAAATGTGGTTTCTAATTACTATTCTGAAGTATTTTTTTTACTCAGATGTTTCCTTCTACCGTTTCCATGCAAACTTCAGCTGTAAAGTCAACAGCCCTGGCTAACGGCTAGACTTAAATAGGTACTTTCTTAACATAAATTATCTAAAACCTTGGGATGGTTTAAAAGAATGAATTTTAAACGCAATTTATTCATTATTAACAAAAAATACTATGCTGCCGAGAATTTTTTGTAATAAGTCACTCCGATCAGGCTAAAATTACGTACATAGAAGTAAATGTGGTTTCTAATTACTATTCTGAAGTTTTTTTTTTACTCAGATGTTTCCTTCTACCGTTTCTATGCAAACTTTAACTGTAAAGTCAACAGCCCTGGCTAACGGCTAGACTTAAATAGGTACTTTCTTAACATAAATTATCTAAAACCTTGGGATGGTTCATAAGAATGAATTTTAAACGCAATTTATTCATTATTAATAAAAAATACTATGCTGCCGAGAATTTTTTATAATAAGTCACTCCGATAAGGCTAAAATTACGTACATAGAAGTAAATGTGGTTTCTAATTACTATTCTGAAGTTTTTTTTTTACTCAGATGTTTCCTTCTACCGTTTCTATGCAAACTTTAACTGTAAAGTCAACAGCCCTGGCTAACGGCTAGACTTAAGTAGGTACTTTCTCAACAGAAATTATCTAAAACCTTGGGAAGTTTCAGAAGAATGAATTTTAAACGCAATTTATTCATTATTAATAAAAAAACTATGCTGCCGAGAATTTTTTATAATAAGTCACTCCGATAAGGCTAAAATTACGTACATAGAAGTAAATGTGGTTTCTAATTACTATTCTGAAGTTTTTTTTTTACTCAGATGTTTCCTTCTACCGTTTCTATGCAAACTTTAACTGTAAAGTCAACAGCCCTGGCTAACGGCTAGACTTAAGTAGGTACTTTCTCAACAGAAATTATCTAAAACCTTGGGATGGTTCACAAGAATGAATTTAAACGCAATTTATTTATTATTAATAAAAAAAACTACGCTGCCGAGAATTTTTTATAATAAGTTACTCAGATAAGGCTAAAATTTCGTACATAGAAGTTAATGTGGTTTCCTATTAGTATTCTGAAGCTATTTTTTTACTTAGATCTTTCTTTCTATCGTTTCCATGCAAACTTCAACTGTAAAGTCAACAGCCTTGGCTAACGGCTACACTTAGTAGGTAATTTCTAAACATAAATTGCCTGAAACCTTCGGACGGTTCATAGGAATGAATTTTAAATGCAATTTATTAATTATTAATAAAAAAAACTACTGCTGATAATTTTTTTATAATAAGTCACTCAGATTAGGCTAAAATTACGTTCAATGTGTTTTCTAATTACTATTGTGAAGTGTTTTTTTACTCATTATGTTTCCTTCCACCGTTTCCATGCAAACTTCCACTTCAAAGTCAACAGTCTTGCTAACAGCTAGACTTGGTACGTACTTTCTAAACATACAATTGTCTTAAACCTTGGGACGGTTCATAGGACTGAATTGTAAAGACAATTTTATTTAAAAAAAATGTATGGCACCGATCATTTTCCGTTAACTACTCGTGTTTTAGCGTCTCCTGCTCAACTGTAAAATTAGCTATTTCTAAATATGTAAGGCTTTGCGGGAACAATTTAACTCGCAATAACTATTAATTAAATACAGTAACAATGTTCAAGGTTCAATCCGTACTCGAGCACATTAACCATAGTAAGATGTCATTTTATTTTGTCCCTTCACAATAAAAAGTTGTCTAAATTATTGTTACTGTTTTATTTACAACTTTTTGTATCGTTAACATTAATAAGTATCGTTACAAAAACGGAACGCAAGGAAGTCAAAAAGGGGAGCAGGGGTGTGGGAGATCGGGGGAGGACACGTGGCGCGGCGGGCCGCTCATAATTTTATCGACAGTAAATCGTGTGTACGTGATCGTGATTTTGATAAATTTGCGAAAATTTGTTTAAAAAAAAAGTGAATATGCCGTACCAGTACACAGACTGGGAATATTTGGATATGGAGGTGTGTTATCGTTTTGGCGGTAACAGCCTTCGCCAGGCGCAAGTGCTAATACGCGGAGCTACACCCGGACGTGCCTCCAACACACCGCACCACTATCCTCGGGGCTGTGCAGCGCTTTAGGGGATTTTTCATCCACCGGACCTGGGGGCAGGCAGGCCTCGCCTTGCACTCCTCCAACCACATCAGCGGCATCGCGAGTGTTGGCCTCAGGGTTAGCGTTAATGAAGTCGGTTTGTGTAGAAGTGTGGGACGTGGAGGACTGCACTTCCAGCAACTCTTGTAAATAACTCATTAGTGTTTGTGTAAATAAAATAACTTATTAATGTGTGTAAATAACTTCGTAAAGTGTGTTTTTTATGTAATCGTGGTATAAACAGTGAAACTACCACTAAAATCAGTAACCTCACTGACGGTGACGGACGATCGTTGTACATACACATTCGTTCGTTATAAGTACATATGAAGTACATACTTATTATTGTACATACCCAGGTGATTAGCCTTTGAAACAAGCCAGTTTATCGGACAATCCTCCTAGTTATACCAACTTAAAACGATAGATTGCCAGTCCAAAGCCTGGAAAAAGTGTGATGGAAAAGTGTTAATGAGATTGCAGTATTATCAAGTGATAGTGATATTGTGGTACAAATTCAAGATTTCGCCGTATGCAGTGCAGTAAGTACCGAGCAATTTATTATTTCAGTATTATTGTGAAGTTGTCACTGTGTTGCTGCGTAAAACCCGAAGTACTCTGTGATGTAGTAGTAATTGAGAAGTAACTAAACATCAATGAATACGCTGTTTCCCGCGGCCGCGGGGTGGCGCGGCGCTCGCCTGAGCACCGTCTCGTCGCACGCGCGCGGCACGTGCGGGTCACGCACACAAACAGACACTGTTCGGCGCGTATAGCGTAGCGACGAGGCGTAGCAACAGACACACACCACTACGCAAATCTTTACGCCAAAGTTAACCACGCTGTTTTCGTGTGCTTTTATTTATTGCACAATCATAGTGTCGTAACCACCTGTAATTTTACAGTTGTGTTTGCTTACGGATACTGAACATCCTGATAAATAGTTGGGCGCAGATGCACAAACCTTCATGATCCACCTGAAAGCACTCGTATATGGCCAATATCACCTACTGAACCTCCCACAAAAAAGTGGTCGGTTGATTAAATTTCACCTTGTATATCGCAATTCGTAATTCATGAAGTTACTTTAGTTTTTAGCAACCTTAGTATGATTTTTAGGGTTCCGTAGCCCGACAAGAAACCCATATAGTTTCGCCATGTCCGTCTGTCCACAGCTTAGCGCAGAGACTATTTAGTACTAGAAAGCTGTAATTTGGCATTGATATAAATATTCATCACGCCAACAAAATGGTAAAATAAAATCTTGAAAAAAAAAATTTTTTAAGTGTACCTCTCGTGCAAGTAAACTGGGGATGTTTTTTTTTCTCGTATTGTGGGGTATCGTTGGATAGGACGTTCAAAAATATTGTGGGTGTGTGAAAACCATTTTTCGATTTAGGGATCCGTTGGTGAAATATTAAGCTTTAAAGTGAAAATTTTAGTTAGAGTGGAGCGTCCCTCCCCCTGCCGGCTAAACGGTTGTTAATAGAAATGTGAAAAAATTCACACAAGTAGTATATATAATGAATTTAAAAGGAAAACTATCACAGCTAAGTAGGCTTTACAGGTTTACGAGTACAGGTCGCGCCAAACTTTTGGCCCCCTATAATGTATGGGACCAGAATTTTGACGCGGTCTGTATTAGTAGACCAACTTATATGTACCGGGCAACTACAGAACCCTATATTGCGCGTGGCCCGACACGCACTTGGCCGGTTTTTTAAAAATAAAACAAATGAATGGAAACGGTCGGATTGAAATAAACTCGATAAGACATGTCACCGCCGCGTCTCGCTCGCCGCGCTCTCTCTCTCCCTGCCCCGCACCCACCGCATGCATCCCGCTCCACTAAGTACGTGATCACGCGTATTCTCAAAATTTTTAATTTCATATGCGTGACATTTACATGTTTAATTTTGATGAAAACATGATATTAGCAGATATAAACCTATTATTAAACAAAAATTTCACAGTTACGATTTTTAACTGCTGAGAAATACATTATTATTAAAACGTAAAAAATAAATGTTTAATTTTTGTCTTAAATGTCTAAAAAGGCGCAATATAGCTTACTAAAATACAGCCATCATAGTTACCATTTTGGCTTGTATAGATATTGAGATCAGATGAATACTGTGAAAAAAAACATACTTGCGAATTTGGTTTCAGTTTATTTTTCGATTAGGTGGATAGTATTTGAATGCACCTCAAAATTATACTAACAAGGTATTTGGTTACCTATTTTGCTTTTAGAAAAAACTTGGGTAGTCTACGAAATCTCTGATTTTTATAAAAACGGTTAACACCCCGGAGTTTTTACATCATAATATCTAATTAATAATCGATACTTAATATTAATACCCGATAAAATAATCAAAACAACGGGTTATCGAATTATGTCCAGCATAGCTAGCACAGTTAATATTGTATCGACTGTCATCTTTTTCTAAACCTCTATCGTAAACCATGATTGTTTCCATTTTAGCTAACATTGTACTTGGGAAAAAACGAGATAGAGATGCTGATACAGTCTACTTTATCGCGTTCACAGTACTGTTTGTCGATGAATCGAAAGAAAAATCGATTTTTTGAATGAACGAAACCTTCCTGATAAACGACTAATTTAAAGAGTCTTTGTTGCACTTTAGAAGGCATGTAAAATGAGAGTTTTGGAAATGGCAGGACAGCATCAATAATCCGGTGTAATTTTTGTTAGAAGTGACTAAAAGCCGTTAGCGGCTCCCTTAGTTTTAATTATATTCGACCGCTAGGGATAGGTTGCGCGCGTGCGACGACGAGCGAAGCGAGGAGGAGCGGTTAGGTTGACATGGTAAGTATATATTAGGGAGCTGAGCGAAGCGGAGTGGGGCGAGGCGACCCCCGTAGTTTTAACAGAATTCACGACATGCAGAAAACATCGTTTTCAGAGCATTTTCCCATGACTTACGATTTAATAATTGCCAGCGTTGTCGAAGGTATTAGAGAAAGCTGTTAATAATAGATTAATCAACTACTTTGAATCCAGAAACTTATTATCTAGAAACCAGTTCGGTTTTCGTAGAGGACAGTCGACGGCTGATGCCGTGAACAATCTCACTGATAATATTTCACGAGGACTAGATTCTAGGAAGAAATGCCTTGCAATTTTCCTGGATCTAGCGAAGGCTTTTGACACGGTGTCAGTTCCGGCTCTCCTTGCAAAATTAGAGGCGATGGGTATTCGAGGTCTCCAACTTGATCTTTTAAGGGATTACTTGACAAATAGGTATCAGATGGTCAAAATTGGAAACCACATAAGTAATCCTTTGCCTGTGACTTTCGGAGTGCCTCAAGGCAGTATCCTCGGCCCAACTCTTTTCCTGGTATACATAAATGATTTGTGTGACATGAAAATTAGCCATGGTCAAGTTTTCTCTTATGCTGATGACACAGCATTGGTGTTCCGGGGAAAGAGTTGGGCGGAAGTCTTTGGTATTGCGCAAACAGGCTTTAACCTTGTTGTTAATTGGCTAAGAAATAACATATTGTCCCTAAACACTGGTAAAACAAAATATATGTGTTTCTCAATTCGCAACAATACGCAACCGTCATTCCACACTCCTATAGCAGTTCATTCTCATAACACACACTCACACACACAAACACACATCCTCTTTCATCACTCTCAAAAAACACACACTAATTAATCAATCATACAGTAATATAAGATTTGTACCTTTCGTTAGGAATTTGCATGTGATGAATTGGTTATAATGAGACAAGATTGATTTATTTAGAAGGGATTTTATTATTGAGAGGTGACACACAAGTTAACATGGCGGCGGTTGACAGTGCAAGAAGGAGATGACACATAAGTGAACGAGACAGCAGATGATTGCGTTCCGTTTACATTTCTAACACTGGCCCTTAAACAATGCAATCATTTATCAAACTGGCCCTTAAAACAAAAGCTATAAAGTTTTTATGCAACTTAAAATGAACAGGTAACATTATTAATTGATTTTACAATATTTAAATTGTCTCCGCTAAGCCAAGTTGACTGACAAATTTTTCAGTTTTCTCTTTAGTTAAAGGTTTAGTTAAAACATCAGCCGTCATTTGATCGGTAGACAAATAATTTAAATCAATAATACCTTTGTTTACAATTCCTCGAATGAAATGATGTCTGACATCAATATGCTTAGTTCTAGAGTGATACATTGGATTAACACAAAGTTTTTGTGCTGATTGACTATCATTAAACATAGTAATTTTACAACTTGTACCTAAACATTCATACAAGAAAGTTCTGATAAACAAAGCCTCTTTACATGCGTCAGAGAGTGCCATGTACTCCGCCTCCGTGCTAGAAAGAGCGACCGTCTTTTGTTTTCTGCTTTCCCATGATACTGTAGACTTACCTATTTTAAAGACAAACCCAGTGAATGACCTCCGATCTATCTCATTGGCGGCCCAATCTGCATCAACGTAGGCGCTGACATCCATACTACTCTTTTCATAAGTAAGACAATGATTAACCGTACCTTTCAGATATCTAAGCACCCGTTTTGCTGCCTTCCAGTGTATTTCAGCATAACTATCGTTGAACTGACTGAGTATGCTGACTGCATGAGCAATGTCTGGCCTCGTGCAAACTGAAATGTACATTATACATCCTACTAATTCTCTATACGGAAAATTATTTTCATTACAATCTGCTTTTACAAGCTTCAGCCCAGATTCCATAGGAGTGCATGCTGGCTTGCAATCAGACATTTTAAAACGCTCCAACACTCTTTGAATATAACTAGACTGATCTAAAGTCCACTTTCCATCTCTTCTGCATAGTTTCATGCCAAGGACGTGATATGCTGGCCCTAGATCCTTCATTTCAAATTGAGTCATAAGCTTCTCTTTAATTTTCAGTTTCTCTTGTTTGTTATTCGAAAATAAGATTATGTCATCGACATAAAGTGCTATAATAGTCACAGTTCCAACATGATTCTTCATAAAAACACATGGCTCTGAAGAAAACTTTCTAAAGTTAAGTTTTTCTATTAAAACTGTATTTATCTTCTCATACCAACTCTTAGAAGCCTGTTTGAGCCCATAAATCGCTTTATTCAGGCGATAGACTTTGTTCGGGTTCTCTTTATCCTCAAAGCCCTCCGGCTGTTCCATGTAGACGGTCTCCTTGAGGTCTCCATTCAAAAATGCAGTCTTCACATCAAGGTGATCTATCTCCATATTCATCTCAGCGGCCAAAGCAAGCAAGATTCTAATAGTTGAGTACCTCACCACTGGTGAAAAAGTTTCATTGTAATTTACGCCATATTTTTGTGTATAACCTTTTGCTACTAATCGAGCTTTATATTTCAATACTTCTCCATTCAATCCTCTCTTCCTTTTATAAACCCACTTGCACTTCACAGGTCTCTGCCCATCTGGCAAGTCAGTCATGGTCCAGCATTTGTTATCCAAAAATGATTTATACTCATCTGACATAGCATCTCTCCATTTCTTGGATTCTATTCCTTGCAAAGCTTGTACCACTGTCGGTTCGTCATCAAAGCGGCTTATCTCGGACAAGTGTGGAGACTGCGATGCTAAGTTCACAACTTCAGTGTACTCTTCTGAACTGTCCATCGATGTGTCACCTGGAACGTAAGTTTCATCGCGCGAATCATCTGATTCAAGGCTACTCACTGATATAATACTATCCCGGGGAATTATAGTAGATTTATCAGATCCCGCATTACTGGGTATCCCTGTTACATCATTTAAATCTGATAAGGACTGATCTAGTCTTGACTGCTCTGGTGACTGATCTGATATGGACTGTTCTTGTGACTGATCTGACATGGACTGGTCTAGTGACTCTGGAACAGTTTCATTGCCCATATTATCTTCAATCTCATGAGAAGTTGAAGAGTTTTGATTGTGAGAATATGTTAGAATTAGCTCAGTGAATTCATCACTTTTACCTTTTGGTAAATAAAATTCATTTTCTAAGAAAGTTACATTTCTTGCTTTAATGCATTCTGACGGACGTGAAGGGTTTAGTAATCTATACCCTTTTGTCTCTTCACAGTAACCCACAAAAATGTATTTGTTACATTTTGAATCGAATTTCTTACGTTTTTCTATCATTGCATAAGCTAAACAGCCAAAAGTTCTAAGGTGAGTAATATTTACCCTTTTATTTGACCATTTTTCCTCAGGAGTAGTGCCCAGAACAGCTTTGGTTGGTGTCCTATTCTTCAGGTAAACAGCAGTATTAACTGCCTCTGCCCAGAACCGCTGATCAAGGCCTGCATCGAGAAGCATGCACCTGGCCTTCTCCACTATGGTGCGGTTGGCTCGTTCAGCAATTCCATTTTGCTGCGGTGAGTGCGGTACTGTGGTCTGGTGACGGATCCCGCAGCTCTTTAGGAAATCCTGTAAACATTTATTTACATATTCACCACCATTGTCAGTGCGCAATACCTTTATCTTATTCCCTGTTTGATTTTCTACCATAGCCTTAAACTCTTTAAATTTATCAAAAACTTGATTTTTGGACTTCAGAAAATACACATAGGTTTTCCTAGTGAAATCGTCAATAAATGTTAGAAAGTATTTCGATCCACTAAATGAATTCTTTGAAAAAGGCCCACAAAGATCACTGTGCACAAGCCCTAACGAGACTTTTGCCCTACTCTTGGACTTCTTTGGAAAAGGTAACTTTGTTTGTTTACCTTGAATACAAGCAACACATGATTTGAAAGTTGAGTTATCAAAATCCATGCCAGTAGCCATACCTTTTAAAAGCTGCATACTTCGCACATTGAGATGTCCAAGCCTTCTATGCCAAACCTCCTGCGACTCCCTGGATGCAGCCTGAGATCCTGGCACGGCCACCTCTGCAACTGGGTCTGTTGGTAAAACAAAATCTGTCCCCCTTCCACACACAGACGCAGCACATGACTTCTCTTTAGTAACAAAAGAAGCTTCACCTTTGGTATTGAGTACATAAATACCATTTTGAGATCTAGCCGTTGCAACTACCTCATGGCCATCACAAACTTTACACAATTTTCCCTGAAATGTTACACTAAAACCTTTACGTGCCATTGCACTGACTGAAAGTAAGTTAGTCGCTAGCTTAGGTACATATAACACATCACTTACAGTTCTTAAAGTGTTCTGTAAAGGAATTTTCACATTTCCTCTTCCCGATGACATCAGTTTTTCACCATTCGCAACACTCACCGATACTGGAGTGTCAAACACGAAATCGTGTAACATGTCTTTGTCATTACACATGTGACTGGTAGCACCCGAGTCCACATACCAAACATCCCTGGATAATTCAACAGATAACGCAGATAACAAGGCCTTATCTGAACTCTTTCCCTTTGAATGACCATCATCCTTGGCTCTGCGAGGACAATCCTTGATGCTGTGGCCCGGTTTCTTACATCTGAAGCAGCGAAACACCTTTGCCTGTTTCCTTACTATCAGCGCTGTGCTTGCATCGTCTCTTTCTTGTCTCCGCTGATATTCTTGAGTTAATCTTGACCTCACAAACTCAGTTGTGAGTTTCAAAGTCGAATTTTCTAAAGTCATGATGAGTGGGTCGTAGTCTGATGAGAGCCCGCTCAGCATTACGATAGCTAGAAAATTGTCTTCCACGCCAGCGCCTATATCGTCAAGCTGTTGGCCTATCTCGGCCACCTTCGTGAGATATGACTCTATGTTTGAGAAAGAATCGAGCTTCATCCCGAACAACGTGCGTAACAATGACAAGCGCCTGCTCAGGCCTTTACCTTCATAAACATTTTCAAGGTTGCTCCAGGCCTCGTGTGCCGTCTTCGCGTTTCTTATGTGCGGATATACACATGGTTGAACAAGAAGACAAATACGAGCTAATGCCTTCTTCTGTGTTTTGTCATCTTTTTCCTTCTTTTCTTCCACAGCGTCCCAGAGTTCTTCATGTATCAGTAACATCTTTGTTACAAACTTCCAAGTGCCGTAATTGTCGACACCACGTAGTTTTTCGATGGTCGTCTTGGGGTCGGCCATGATGCTTGGAATTACGAACTTGGGGGAAAACTATGACAATCTGTCTGAATTCAAAAAATATATTTAATTTAATCACAGGGAAGCAAGCTGGTGCCCATAACCTGATGAATTGGTTATAATGAGACAAGATTGATTTATTTAGAAGGGATTTTATTATTGAGAGGTGACACACAAGTTAACATGGCGGCGGTTGACAGTGCAAGAAGGAGATGACACATAAGTGAACGAGACAGCAGATGATTGCGTTCCGTTTACATTTCTAACAGCATGCTCTTCTCTTTTTGGCTAAATTCAACCTGTATCACCTTGAGTAGAAGAAACTGACTTTTAAATGACAGGCCTCGCCTTATTAAGAGTCAGTTGATCACTTGTACTGTTTATATACTTAGCCTTAAAACAATATTGTTATTCTAGGTTAAGTTTTTTTTTGTATCAATAAATAAATTTGTATTTGTATTTGTATTTGTATTCTTTGCAATGCTTGACTGAAGATAGTACTGATTGTTCTTGTCATCAACTTGAGCTAGTTAAAACTATTAAGTATCTAGGAGTAGTAATCGACAACTGCCTCACCTTTAGTGAACACATCAAGTTACTATCACAGCGTACCAGAAAATTAATGTCTGTTTTTAAAAACGTAAGGCACGTTGCAGGACAAAATATAATTAAAATGATATATTTTGCACTTTGCCAATCTATTTTACAATACTGCATAGTAGCATGGGGTGGCGCAGCTAAGACTCACCTCCTAGTTCTCGAAAGAGCTCAACGAGCTGTGCTTAAAGTAGCAACTTTCCGAAATTATCGATTTCCAACTGAAGACCTGTATAAAAATTGTATAGTACTTACAGTTAGGCAGTTGTTCATCAAGCAATTAGTTTTGAATAAGCACACTAAATTACATTTTAATAAAATCGCCTATGAAAGCGAACGAAGAAAAGATAGAATATGTCATACGGAATCATTCACCACAGCTTTTTCACATCGATTTTCTTGTTATCTATATGACAAATTATATAACACTATAAGTAAAAAAATTGAACTGTATCCTCTAAATTACAATAATTGCAAACGTAAATTGACTGAATGGATTCAGAAATTGAATTACCATGAAACCGAGGCTTTGCTTGCCTCGCAAATCTAAGTATCTGCCTTAATTTTGTTATTCTTTTCTAAAGCACACTGCTCATACACAACACCCACATATTACATACAAGCACTACACTAAACATCCACACATCATTCAATAATACTCCCTCAACACCTACTAACATACTTATAACAAATTATACTGTTATATTAAATAGTGTTTCTATAGATTAGTACTTATATCTACTTGTATAATTATAACAACAAGCAGGTACAGCCTTGTTCATTATTTATAGCTTAGCGTAAGGGGATATTGATGTCTATCGTACAAGTTTTTAACTAAACTTAGCTTAGGCATTGTCAATTTTTTTGATTATATAAGTGTCTATTCATCTAAGAAAATGGTTTGTACCTAACTCTTCTTTAGCTCAATAAACGATTTTTATTTAAAAAAAAAAAAAATTCAATCAATTAAAGGACCGCTTCCCTTTCCGAACTCTACATTGCAAATTGAACTGTATTAGTTCGTGCTAAGGAAGATATTCCAACAGCTAAATTGTGACTCACGGTCCAATAATTTTAAAAGGGCCGCTAGTGAACCTTTAGTCACTTCCATTCTTGTTTACTTTTCAATTTTCATGCATTATAAATAACCTCTCAAAAAAGTAAAAGTGAATTGAAAGATATTTAATGGTACTTGGTGAAAGTTATTTTAATATTCTTATCATTTGACTATTTCTCAAGTGTAAAGTTGAATTTTTCGAATGGGTACATAATATCGAAAACTTAGATTCTAAGATCGAATAATAGCGAGTTGGGTCGGTTTTAGAAAAAGAAATAGGCACGCTGCGTAGCTAGCATAGCAGTCGATATGAGCTCGATAGAGCCTGTATCTCTTCGATTTTGACAGTTATTCCAAGATGGCAGCCAATCTTATCGTCCTTTCTATTTAGCTAACATTGTACCAAGAAATAAGCAAGTCTTTCTATTTTGACAGATCGAAAGAAACCTTTTTTTTTTAATTTTTTCTTTCTTCTGTAGCTAACATTGCCACACTTTTCTTTCTACTTTTTGACGTTTTTGGAGGAAAGCTGTATCACCGACCCAAGGAGGTGGTGATAGAGTTCGATAGAGCGTGAATATTGTTTTGTTGTGGAAAATGTGTGGATTATATCATACGTTTGTGGAGTTTTGATCGACTAACCGATTAACAGACCAAAAACCACAAAATGGCTAGGCCTTATAATGTTGTGCGACTAAAGAGACTTATTTTAATTTTAAGCTATATATAAATCTACCAAAATTCTTTGTTGGGCCTCCGTGATTCTCTTTCTGGATCTATAAAATAATTTCGTGTATGTACCTATTTCTTTTTCTAAAACCGACCCGACTCGCTATTATTCGATCTTAGAATCTAAGTTTTCGATATTATATACCTATACGAAAAATTCAACTTTACACTTGAGAAATCGTCAAATAATAAGAATATTGAAATGGCTTTCACCAAAGATATTTAATGGTATTTAATGTAACCATTAAATATCTTTCATTTCACATTTACTTTTTTGAGAGGTTATAATGCATGAAAATTGAAAAGTAAACAAGAATGGAAGTGACTAAAGGTTCGCTAGCGGCCCTTTTAAAATTATTGGACCGTGAGTCATCATTTAGCTGTTGGAATATCTTCCTTAGCACGAACTAAAACAGTTCAATTTGCAATGTAGAGTTCGGAAAGGGAAGCGGTCCTTTAATTTAATGAATTATTGAACCGTAAGTCATGGGAAAATGCTCGGAAAATGATGTTTTCTGTATGTCGTGAATTCTGTTAAAACTACGGGGGTCACCTCGCTCCGTTCCGCTTTGTTTCTCTTCGCTCCGCTTTGCTCCACTTCGCTCGGCTCCCTAATTCACTCGTCGTCGCACGTGCGCAACCTATCCCTAGCGGTCGAATATAATTAAAACTAAGGGAGCCGCTTACGGCTATTTAGTCACTTCTAACAAAAATTACACCGGATTATTGATGCTGTCCTGCCATTTCCAAAACTCTCATTTTTACATGCTTTCTAAAGTGCAACAAAGACTCTTTAAATTAGTCGTTTATCAGGAAGAGGTTTCGTTCATCCAAAAAATCGATTTTTCTTTCGATTCTCAGACAAACAGTTCTGTGAACGCGATAAAGTAGATACAGACTGTATCAGCATCTCTATCTCGTTTTTTCCCGAGTACAATGTTAGCTAAGTGGAAACAATCATGGTTTACGATAGAGGTTTAGAAAAAGATGACAGTCGATACAATATTAACTGTGCTAGCTATGGCTAAGCTACTTTGATGCGCCTAGTGGTCTCAAACGTCAAAATGCGAAATCGGTAGAGTTGCCAACAATTTATCGGTAGATTCATACCCAAAATCGGTATGTGAAAAAAAAACTTATCCATACAATCAAATAAATATTAATTAATTAATATGTGTGCAGGAAATACAGTGTAATTCAACACAAAATTAGTACCGATTACGGTACCGGTACAATTACTTAATACTTTACAATGTTTTACTCAAAGTGTAAGTATAAAGATAATTACATAGTCAATAATATTAAAATAATATGATTATAGTCACACAAAACTATCTCACTACTGCAACCATAGCCCGGTAAACTATGTAAAAAAATATTGTGTCAAAGAAGTATTTATACTTCGAGCATTTTGACAGGGGACTTCTTTCGTGACAAAATCTTTGCATTGTAAATTTACTTCTCTCAGTCTTTAAGGGATTCCCATGTTAAACAAACGAAACGGTTTAAAATCAGTAAAAAAATCGGAAGAATTTCCTCATATACTCCGAAATCGTGAAAAAATCTTTAAATTTCGGTATTTCGGTAGGAGAGGCCCCATATCGGTAGAAATACCGAAAAATCGGTAGGTTCGAGACCACTAACACTGAACTAACTCTGCCCGCCAACCGTTTCGCCTTTTATATCTGTGGCACACACCTCTAGTTGCTACGCGAATGCTCTAGAACAGCGGTCCGCAACCCTGGGGTCGCGACCCCGTGTGGGGTCGCGAAAGATATTTATGGGGTCGCCAAAAACGTCAACAAGGTCCTGTACTTATCGAATTTTATTAAGGTTTATGCATAAAATATAACCTCTCTTTACATACACAATTACACAATGTCCTTAAAACGGAGAGAATCGAAAATAATTACGACTGTACGACCTATCCAGTCCCGCCCGTCATAACCTCATTGCTCCCGCGCCCGCGCCCCCACCCCGATCTCTCTTTCTTCGTTCAGTCTGTCTGTTCAGTCAGTTCTATCCGCACGTGCGTACTCATCGCCGCTTTGTCGATTGCAAATACATACTAAATTGATGTCAAAACACGGAAGATTACTTCTGTAGAAAGTTTTTTTAGAAGATTAGTGTTCTCGTGGATAACCACGCACACGGTAAGTAACTGTGCACTCAACTTAGAAAATAAAGTGAGGCGTCATCGCAGCGCGGCCATGTTGGACGCGTGGGTTCAATAACAAAGCCAGCGCGAAATATTCTTTACGCTTCAGTTATGTATTTTTAGGGTTCCGTTTGAGAAATAAGGATCTAATATTAATCGTTTGGAATACATTTTTTATTTATTAATACGTATTTATTATTGCAGTTAACAATGGATAAGTGGCTAATAAAACGCACATCTGAAGATGCAGGTGGCGGAAGTCCTAATAACGCATCACAAATCAAAAGAATTAAACACGTAGTTCTTGACAACAGTGTCGCCTCCGATTCTACAATGACAACTACTGTTACGAGTAATATAAGTCGTGAAAACAATGCCGCCACTTCAAGTACTAGTAGTGTTATTACTATCGATGAAAGCAGAGCAACATCTAGTTCCACTACTATAACTATTAGTCATAACAGCGATGATTGTAGTTCAACAGCCACATCTACCTTACACATCGATACAGAGAGTGAAGCTTCAACTTCAACTAAACAAGCAACAGCTACATCGGAGACAACTGGGAAGCGTCAACGCATTTTTAAAGAATCGTACATCCAGTTTGGTTTTAAATGTACAGTGTTGAATTTTGAACAACGTCCACAGTGCGTTGTTTGTTCGGAGGTTTTGGCAAATGAGAGCATGAAGCCGGCCAAACTGAAAAGGCACCTAGAAACTAAGCATCCACAGTTAAAGAATAAAGATGAATCTTATTTTAAACGACTTGCCACCAAACTAACATCACAGCAGGTTGATTTCCAAAAATACACAACAGTTAACCAAAAAGCCTTACAAGCATCTTTCGAGGTTTCCTTTTTGATTGCCAAAACTAAAAAACCTCACAACATTGGCGAGACGCTCATTTTGCCAGCTGCAGTGAAAATGGTTTCGATCATGCAAGGAGAAAAGTATGCCAATGTACTGAAAACAATTCCACTATCAAGTGACACTGTTCATCGTCGTATCAATCTACTTGCTGATGATATCAAAATACAACTTATAGATCGCGTGAAAGGGAGTCCCTATTATGCTATTCAGCTGGATGAAAGCACTGATGTAGCTAATGTAGCTCAACTTCTGATATTTATCCGATACCGATATGAAAACGACATATGCGAAGATTTGTTATTTTGTCAGGGATTAGAAGGAAGAACAACCGGTGAAGCAATTTTTAATGCAGTTAATACCTTTTTTGAACTCCATGACATAAAGTGGGAATATTGTGTATCTGTGTGTACAGACGGCGCAGCTGCATTGACCGGCTCCAAAACAGGATTCAAAGCAAAAGTAACTGAGATTGCACCTCACGTAGGCTTTGTTCACTGTATGATTCACCGTGAAGCCCTTGCAGCAAAACATCTGCAACCAGATGTAAATAAAGTGTTGGAACAAGTCGTAACAATAATAAATTTTATTAAAGCTCGCGCATTAAACAGTCGCCTTTTCAAAATAATGTGTCGTGAAATGGGATCAGAATACGAAAATCTACTGTTACATACGGAGGTCAGGTGGTTATCGCGAGGAAAAATATTCCGACGTGTATTTGATCTCAAAGATGAAATCAGAATATTTCTACTTGAACGGGAACCAAAGCTAGCGGAATATTTCTTGAATGAAAATTGGCTGGCAACAGTTGCCTATCTTTCGGATATTTTTGAAAAACTTAACGATTTAAATCAGTCGTTGCAAGGGAAGAGTACAAATGTATTGATTTTAGCTAACAAAATAAAAGCTTTTTGTAGGAAAATAAGTTTGTGGATAGACGAAATCAGTGCTGAAAACTACGAGATGTTTGCATGTTTGGAGAAATTTTCTGAAGAAAACAATATAAAGCTCGAAGAAGAAATTAAAACCAAAATCATGATGCATCTTACAAACCTTAAGCAAGACTTGGAAATAAGATTCCCAGATACGTCACACGGCGACCAATGGATAATTAATCCATTCACTTGTGATCTTAACACTGTGAAGATGAACTTAAAAGAAAAGGAGCAGCTGATCGATTTAATGTCCGATGAAAGCCTTCGATCTATTTTCAAAACCACGGATCTATCCAAGTTCTGGATAATGACGGAAAAGGAATATCCACTGTTATTCAAAACATCTCTGCTGAAATTGCTGCCATTCGCATCTACATACCTTTGCGAGACAGCTTTCTCCACATTAACTGCTATAAAAACAAAATATCGCTCCAGACTTAACGTAGAACCTGACTTGAGGGTGTCTGTTTCTGATAATATATCACCAAGAATTAATATACTGACTGCAAGTGTGCAAGCACAAGGTTCACATTAGTTTGTAAGGTTACGTATATATGTACCTTTTTTTTAAATAAAATATTAAAATAATTGCTTGTCTCATTTAATGCCATCATAAATATTACTCGTATGTTAAATGCATATTTTCTAGTTTGCTATAATATTACTTTCCAAAATAAATAAACTCTTCAATATAAATAATTTACGAAATAAAAACAGCTAACTTCGTTACCTGAACCAACCTTTGCACTTGTTAACTTTGTGATTTTTTTTTTCTGGGGTCGCTCATATCTCTTTTTTTAATTTTGGGGTCGCAATATCAAAAAGGTTGCGGACCGCTGCTCTAGAAGGCGCGTACGTTGCCCCGCATCGAGACCATTCGTGTATTTTCATCTTCACCAACAGCGAATGCTCTCTCTTTCCCACCGCTTCGAGTGACGTGACGAACTTTCGGGACACAATCAGTAGTGAAGTTGACCTGAGCGCGGGCGCACGTCACTCCGCGCCGAGACTGTTCGCGAAGTATTGAGTACTTTCGTCTCGCGCGCCGGTACTGCGTCACAGTACGTTTCAATAAAAAAGGTACGATTATTAGATACTTGATAATATTATCGTACAGTAATTACACAGGTTTCTTTCACAATTCCCCCCCCCCTCCCACCCCCGAAACAAAAGTCTGGATACGTGCCTGTTGCACTGGATCCCATTTGTAATGCTGTATTATAGCTAGCTAAACTAAATTACGGACCGTAATACCGTAATTTATCGTTGAAGCTGCTAGACCCTTGTGACAGACGGACGGACAGACATGGCAGGCAAGCAGAGGAGGCTTCAGAATCAGAATATTTATTTGCATTAGACCAGTATGGTACACAAATCAGTATAAAAAAATCAATTCTTACAAAGTATAAAATAAAATTGGTAAGATTAATAAAATATCACAGTAAAATCATTGAGAAAAAAAACATTATCATGTCCCAACAAACATTACAATAAACATTAGAAAAATAATTATAAGAAGAAAATAGTAAGACTAGGTTTACATAAGAAACTGAGATAAAGAATAAGATGTATAACAAATAACCAGCGATCTTAAAATTATACCTACCATTATTAATTAATTAATTTTACAATAATGTTTATGCAAATTTAAATTTGAAACAAGTCATCAAGTTAGAATAATATTATTAATTAATCTTTGAAAAATTCATTCAAACTACAGAAAGGTTGCCGAAGCAGGTACGTTTTTAATTTATTTTGAAAGATATTGAGGTTGCCACTGTCTTTTATAGTTTTGTTTAGTTTGTTAAAAACTTTTACTCCCGTATACACTAAATTCCTTTTAAATGTATCGTATCTAGGTGCAGGTCCTCGTAACTCCTCATTATGTCCAAGTTGATAGTTATGAGTTTCACCGAGGGTTTTGTAATCGCTTCGTTTTTTAAACATGTAACTAGATACTAGATATATATACAATGCAACAACAGTCAAAATCCCGTGCTTGATAAATAGAGGTTTGCAATGTTCATGATTTTTAGCACCTTCAATAATCCGAACTGCTTTCTTTTGTAATATTAATACAGATTTAACGTCAACACAGTTCCCCCAGACCTCCAAACCATATCTTAATATGGTCTCAAGATTGGCGAAATAAACCATCTTTAGCGTCTCTTGGTTAGAGAATTTTTAACGAGTAGCATGCACTTGGTAGCCTTTTTTTAACAATTGATAAATGAGGATTCCAGTTGAGTAGTGGATCCAAATAAATACCTATAAATTTTGTGGACATAGTTTTAGCAATGGGTAGCTTAACATCAAATTCAGGACTATTTGTGTGGCGTTTAAAAGTAATATAAAAACTTTTGCTGATGTTCATTTTTAATTTGTTTACTTTGAACCGATCGTTCAAGCTGGCCCAACAATTTTTTCGCCTTGCTTTGAAGTTCTTCATATGTAGGTGCAGTTAAAACTATACTTGTATCGTCTGCATATAGATAAGCAATGCAACGTGGCAGATCACTAACAAAAATAATGAACAAAAGGGGTCCCAGAACTGATCCCTGTGGAACGCCTTTTTCTAATAATTTTTCATCCGACTCCTCTGAATTATCATTGTTAGTTATCTGTACAAACTGACTACGATTGGATAAGTAGGATTTGAATAAACTTAAGGCTGAACCTCCGTAAAACTCCAGCTTTTCCAAAAGAATACTGTGATCAACACAGTCGAAAGCCTTTGTAAGATCACAGAAGAGTCCTACACATTTTTGCTTGGTATTTAATGCTTCTAAAATTTCAGACACAAATTTACACACAGCAACCGTGGTATTAGAGTTATTGCGGAAGCCATACTGGTGAGATGAAAGGTAGCCGTTAGAGTTGAGATGTACTTCTAGTCTGCAATACAAACACGTTTCCAAAGTCTTAGCTAGTACAGATAGAAGAGGTAAAGGCCTGTGTTTGTCTACTTCAGTTGTATTTTCCTTTTTTATGTACCGGTATTACCTTGGCACGTTTTGGGGCTTTCGGAAAGGTTTCCTCCTCAATGCATGCATTAAATATATTCTTTAATGGAGTAGCTAAGACGTCTATGTTATTTTTAAGTAATTTTGTGTTGACACCGTCGTCGGAGCCACATGAATTGGTATTTTTCAGAGTCGACACTATGTTTATTAATTCGGTTTCCGTTACCGGTCGAATGAACATTGAGCGATCGATAATAATATTTGTCTGTGATAGTAATTTCTTATATTCATTACTGTCAATACCCTGGTCACTTTCAATATTCCCAGCGTTAAGGAAAAAGTTGTTAAAAATATTACTGATTTCTTTTGTATTTGTTATCAATTTATTATTATGTTTAATGACTAGTTTTGGTGACACTCTTTTTTTAATTTTTCCTGTATTATCATTTACAATTTGCCAGACCGCTTTTGACTTGCATTTTGAATTCCTCACAAATCTTTTTACGTGTAGAGACTTTGCTGTAATAAAGGTGTTTTTCAAGATACTGTAATTTTTTTTAAAGTATTGTTCTTTAGAAGGATTAAAACCATTTTGCCGCAGATCAAGCAATAATTTCCTTTTTTTCTTACATGATATTTTGATTCCTTTAGTAAGCCAACTATTCTGTTTTACCTTAATGGCAACTTTTTTTTAATGGAAAGTACTTATTAAAAATTTCATTATACATTTCATAGAATGTGTTAAGTTTAGTTTCACACCCAGTTGCGTCATAAACGCTTGACCAGTCTATACCAAAAAGTTTCTGTCTAAAACCACACATTGCTGTTTGTGAGAAAATTCTGGTGCTTTTAAAGCGTTTAATCTGTTTAATTTCCCTGTCAGCATAAGGCAGTATTATCAATTGTGCATCATGATCTGAGAACGCGCATGGTATTACTTCCGCAGACTCGTAATCACAGTCGGTTATAATGTTATCTAAAGTAGCTTCAGTATTTTTCGTTGTTCTAGTAGCTGTGTGGATAGTTGGCCGTAAGTTATGTTCTAAGAGTATTTGGAGAAACTCTTGTGTTGTATTATTTGAATTGTCCTTAATGTCAATGTTAAAATCAGCATTATAATAATATGTGGATGTTTGCAAGAAGTCAAAAAGACCCTCAATTTTTCTAAAAATAATTTAACATTAACCAGTATAGTGTTCGCACCATTGAAGTAAATTGTCATAATGTTAGTTTTTGGTACATGAGGCAGAGAAATTGTTATAGCACAAACTTCAAATAGTTTTTCTGTGTAGTATTTGTCAACGTTTATGGCTTTTACCTCAGATATAAGTTCATTTTTTACAAAAATTATGATACCGCCACCCTCTGACTCTTCCCTAGCGGTTTGAGATGCAATCGTATAGCCGGGCAATTTTAAAACCTCGTGCTCATCTGGCTCAAGCCACGTTTCGGTTATACAAATTACTACACAAATTAAAACACTAAATTATGAAAATCATGGTTTTTATTAGTAAAAAATCGAAATTGTCAAAGTACAGAAGCAAAATGTAATGTTTTTTACACACTTGTAAAAACAAAAGTTTATGCAGTTTTTTTCCCTATAATTTGATTCTTTGCTGGTTTAAAACTAGCGATGCTTTTGAAAACAGTCTTTCGGCGGGTACTTGTTTGACGGATTTTGTTTTTATTAGGTTTTATGTTAAGTGCCCTGAATACTAGTCCTTTTAACACTAGTGTCACGTTCAACACACATTCTATGCAGCTTTTCGAGCGCTCACGTCGGGGTACCTAGCATAGTTGACCATATCGAGCTTTGACAGCTTTGACAGCTCGATATACCACTGTCCGTCCCTTTGACTGAGACAGAGCACTGTATCAAGCGCTATCGAGCGCGATATGGTTTGCTATGCTAGACTAGTAGGTCAATGTCTTTTCAAGTGGCTTTCTGTTATGACGATCCGCGCACGCAGCAAGTTCGATTGCATTCGATGCATTGTTTTAAAATCATCGATACATCGAATATATCGAGGGTATAATATAATCGATATATCGAATAGATCGATGCATCGTATTAAAAACATCTAATGTTTTTGATACATCGATGTATTTCGTCCACCTCTAGCTTGCGTGGTCGGCCATCTTTCTTTGATGCTAATTTCCGATTTTCCGTGAATTTTTGTCGTTTGGTAATATATTTCGAACTGCTGGTTGTTGCGAAGTTTAAGTGTGAGTAAATTTTAATTTTTTAATGTAGTAAATAACTACAACCTTTTCTTTTCTTATCAAGTCTACGTGTTAATTCAAGCAAACATAAACTTGTCTTCAGAGTAAGATGGCGAACCGTAGACCTCAGAATAACGGGCGTCGCGTGGATTACGCGCGACATGACCACGGGAAGAACTTTGGGCGTCCCGGCGGCGTCTCGCCCTGGCAGGGTGGTGGTCCGGGAGCCGGCATTCCTAACCTGCTCCCGCTGGGCGGTGGCTCCACTGAAGCCACGCTGGCTCTCGCCAACAATCTCATCAACAACCTGCTGCAATCTCGTCAGCAAACTGTCCCGTCCCTGCTGGACATGCCTATAAGACGAGACTTTGTCCCAGATTTGGGTCGTTTTGACCGTGGTGGCTATAGCAGTCCTAATCGTGTAAGCCTGAGATTCAGAGTGCAATTTGATTCCGAACTCAATCTTACAAACGTCAAAAAGCGACGTGATCCCATACTAGAGTGATGTTTGTAAGATTGAGTTCCTCTTGAGTTCGGACTCAAAATGCACTCTGAATCTCAGCCTAAGTCAACTTCAATACTTGTTTAAAAATTCTTTAAATGTTTTATCTGGCCGCAATCAGATTCAAAATGGAAACTTCCATTTACCTGGGAAAATATTCTATCTCACAAAGTCCATTTGGCTATGGTTGTAGTAGTGACGTTTATAGAAAACAACATTTTAGTGTGTGTGTTGTTTTGAAGTGCTCCTGAGAAACACTTGACAAAGTGCATGCACTACTCCAACAACCATAGCCGTGTTAATGTTACTAGACAAACCAGATTTTAAGACAAGGCTTAATTTCCGGTTTCATAAAAAATAAACATGAAAATTATGAATGGTTCGCAGTTTAGTCTAGGCAAGACTATTTCAGAGTCAATAAGGAGGCACGATCCAGGTCGTAAAGTCAGGTTTGACTGGTAAGTAACATTGATAGTTATGACTTTATTCTGATTAATATTGATACCTTCCCTAGAATATACAATTATAAAAAATGAAATTGAACATTACACTAAATAGTGCAGTGCAGAATCGAACCTAATCTATGTTTTAGTATTTATTTATTTTTATAGCAAAATACTTTTCAAGTCTTATTCTCTCATCATTCAAGAAATAGAAACAAATCGTCCACCTAAGAAGTAAAAAAAACTGCTAAGAAAATTAAAATTATAAAAAAAACTCACTCCTGAAACTCAAACAGTATGCAAAACCCTGCCTGACATGTATAAATTTGTAATTTACGCTCCATTCTGATTGCGGATTGATAACACTTTTCATTCATTTTTGTTTGTTACTGTATATCTTTTTGTAATAAATTAATATGAATCAGGCTTCTAGTCTACACCTCATCTGCCCTGTCCCTTCTCTCTTAAGAACATTGGGATAGACTGAAATTCTATTTCATAATAATTCTTAAGCATAATTATATAACATAATTTCTTTCAGCCCTGTATCTTTTTGCTTTAGCTCATGGCGTTGTGAAAAACTGCAACTCCATATAATTTCTGTTAAAATCTCCACATTTCATTTTGGTTTGTGTAATTCGTTACACCAGCTAAAATTCTCTAATTTTATTTTCAATGTCTCAAAACTGGAAAAATTGGAATTAATTTTGAATAATTTTTAACTTTGTGTAAAGTTTCATTTTCAGCCAATTTTCAGGCTCTTTGTTGAGCTTAGCAAGTTCTTACTAACAGTGATGTTTTGTGATCAAATCCCTTTAGATGGGCAATCAGGGTAATTTCCGGCACTCCGGCAATTACAATCGTTCCGGTGATCGAATGAACAATCGTAAACCATTCAGGCCCAGTGATGGGCAAAGGAACCAAAACAAGACAACCCCGAAAAAGGAGGCCGATTCCAAGGCTAAACCTGTCAAGGAGAGGTAAGGATATCTGGTACCAGCTTCCGGTGTTAACACCGTTCACCAATTTGGTGTCAGCCAGTTTATTATTTTGACCGACTTAATCTTTTCTCATAGGATGTTGTTCGTTCACCGGCCTTGTTTTAATAAGAAAAATTTGCCAGATTGCCAGTAACTAGTCTCCTCTTCATAAAGAGAATAAAAGAAACATTTCAAGCTATTTTAACTTCGAAATGATGGGCAGGAGCCTGCTTAATTTGGGTATCTGCAAGTCTTCCCCATAGACAAATGCTTGTCTATGTTACAGAATATTGTGCTGTTAAAACATCACTGGATACAAACCTTCAACTTTATAAAACCTGTCTTGAGCTTTCTTTACTCATAAATATACAATTAGGTGTATTAAATATTTTAGATAAACTCTCCTTAAAATGTTGATTGCTTAAAATAATCAATCCATCCATCAGCCTGTCTTTGTCCACTGCTGGACATAGGCCTTTCCAAGATTTTGACACCCCTAGCGGTCCTCTTGGAAGGAATGCCCATACTCAAACATGCTGGGGCAGGCAGGTTGATGAGCGCAGTGCCGAAACCCTTGCACCAATGACGTCGTTTAAAATAATGCACAAAAATAACTTAAAGAACACGATGCTCTTCAAATGATCTCATTTGCAAAATTATTTTTTTATAGTTGCATGCTCCTTTTAAGACAGAATATCCAATAAGTTGATAATGTACTCCAACTCCTATTACTAATGTTCGAGGAAGCTCAAGACCAATCTATAAAATTTACTCTAACCTAACACACAAGTTTATCACAGCGCACCAGTAAAAACCGAGGGTGACAGTAATGAAACTGTGACGGAGAACGCAGACGCTGGACAAGAGAAGAAGGAAGTTCCCAAGACTCGCTACGATGACATCAACGCACAGCTTCTCAAATGTCATATCTGCAACAAGAGCATGTGGGACGGACGCTCGTTCGAGAACCATTTGAGTGGACGAGCTCATTCCATTATGATGCAGAAGACTGCAGAGAGCTATGCTCTTACGGCTGATACCATGAGGCAGGAGTTCAAGGTAAGAATGTTTTTATTTTACTGCTACTACTGAAATTACACTGCCCTTGTTGAAATATCAAGTTTGATTACATGACTTGTGGATACATTAAAAATTTGCAATATTCCGTATGTTTTAAATAATTTGACTATACAAAAAATTTGTATTATATCATTGAGGTATTGAAACGCAGGAGACAGTAAATCTAAATTTTTGGAGCTCTGAACTGGGATTCAAACTCGAGCGAGCTTCATTTCAGAGCTCCTCACATCCAGAGGTGCAATTGTGTAAGTAAGCAAATGGATCATGGCCGCCGTTACGGGGGTGCACTTTCACTCCCCTGTCTTAGAAAAAATACATGTTATGCATTTTTGTCCGTGGGAATAGCCAAGCCAACTTGACGTGTAAATTTCTAAACGTATTACCTTATTTTCTTCCTGCATATAGGGATATAAAGAAATATTATAACATGACAATCATTTTGGATTGATTTATAACCAGAGATCGGGGTTAGGTAGTGTGATTTTTGAAATTTGTACAAAATGTTGATAACAATAAGGATATACCCCAAGATTCTTAATCTGATTGATTGATTATTTACATTTTACCTACTTACAACTACCATAGGCGGCTAAATTATTGGGGACAATATAAATTTATTGAAATGGTCATGCTGGAGTGAATTTAATGAGGGAATAAGTGTCTTAATATCTATCAGTTAATGTTTATTTGTTAGAATGATTTATTAAGAAAATAAAAACAACATTAATTAATAAATTATACTTATTAAGTGTTATAAAATAAAAAGTGATGACTGCACAATCCAAGACACTTTTTAATTAATATTTGGTAATTCCACCCTTTGCTGCGATTACGGCTTCCAGCCATGGCATGGCATGCTCTTTATGCAGACTTTTTCCTTATGCCGTAGATCGACGTCATGATGCCAAATTCTCATTTGCTGTTTGCTGGTGATGACTTCTTTAGCAATCTCCCGTTTCGTGAGCACCCGTAGGTTTTGGGGTTCATATCTGGCAAATTTCCTGCCCAAGGTAAAACACACACGTTTTTATCAGCCAGGAATGCAGTAACACTCCTGGCTTTATCGCAAGGTGCCAAGTCGTGCATTAAAACATACTTTTCATTATCAGGGAACCACTCTTGAAGTTGAGGTAGAAGCTGACTTACAAGTACTCGCTTATACTGGTCTTGCCTCATGGTCCCTTCCACGATATAGAGGGCTCCCATACCCTTGGCTGAGATAACAGACCAAAGGAATAAGCTAACAGGGTGTTTAACTCTCTCAAGAGTGGCTCTCCTGGGCGACGTCGAACAAAGGAGCTTTTGTCCACAGAAATTTGAAAAGTCGACTCGTCGGAAAGGCAGACCTGTAAAATATTAATATTTTACAAAAAAAACATAACTCAGGGCTCTAACAATTTTATAATTGTTATATTTACTTGACTCCATTCCTCAACAGTCATGTTCCGATGTTCCCTGGCCCATTACAGTTGATTTTTCATCATAGTCTCAGTCAGCAGAGGTTTTTTGACTGGGCGACGACCCATCAGGTTCTCTTCAGCTAAGTCTCTGGACTTTCCTTTTAGAGTGGGTGATTCCTTACTCGTTTATGATTGTAGTCAGACGTGTCACGCTTTTTTTTACGATTTTGAAGACAAATGTCCCTGATTTTACGGTCATCACGGGGGCTAGAGATTCTTTTTCTGCCACATTTTCCGACGCGGTTTACTGTTAGATGCGGTTTGTTATCGATTTTTATTTTAATCCTGCTGACCGCTGACTTCGAAACACCTGTGTGTGCTGCTTACTTCTTCTGGGAATATGAGGAGTGAAGTAATAGGGTATCTATCTCCTTAGATTTTCTTGAGGATATGTCTGACGACTTCCCCATACTGAAAAAATAAAAATACGCAGTATCACGGTTACGTGTCAGCCAAATCGAAATAAATGCATTAGAATTGACAAAACTTATAAATTATTACATAAGACTTACGTTTCGATAGTCTTGGATCAAAAAAACTTGCAAATGTTCCAGAAACTAGTACCCGATCTGAATAATTTTCACCATTTAGCAGTCAAATGACAAATTACCGTTTTTTTTCAAAAACAATATGGCAGACTAACAGTGCTGCCACATTAAAAAAATATTAAATAATTCCAGAAACAAAAACACATAAGAAAAAAGATTTAGAATATAGTTATTTATTCACAAAATACATTTAAACCGAAAATTCCAAAAAATAATGACTGTCCCTAATAATTTTGCCACCCACTGTATATCTGTACAATTTTGACAGCTTGTTTTAAAAAAATACCAACTTTTGAAAAACACATTCCACTTAAAGATAACCAGACTAGGTATATATAATTATGTTGGTGAGTGTCTGTAATATCAAATATTCGGAAATAAATAGATACATTTTTCTAAGCAAATATATTTCAGTCATAAAATGCGAATAAATAATAAAATGATATATTCGTAAATAATTTAAATAATTTCGTGACCTGTAACATAATATATGTAGCTAATATATTATGAGTAATTAAACTTGCCAATAATGTCAAGACAAAAATAGTGTCATCTTTTTCTACTAAGGTAAATTGAAGTTTGTTAAAATGAAACAACGTTATCTTAATAAGCTCCACATCGAAATACGTGATATTTGTATAACTAATTGTATGTATCTATAGACAAATAGGGCATCCCTGTGCTTTGTACCTACACATGGAAAAATGTTGTAATCCCGCGAAAGGGAATGTCCATTATATTTGTTTTTATTGCAAGTACTAACATCACACACCCTCACCCTGACCACTGTTTATAACAAATACATTTATTAAATGGTTTTATAAGCCCCTATCTATTGTTCGAAAGTATTAAACTTAAACCGCCGCCGACCCACGTCGAGAATAAACAATTTGCGAACGAAACGAAACTGGGCGAAATCGCGTAATATCACGGTATTTAAATCCGATTCGGTAAAGCGCTATTGCAGCGCTCGAAAGGAAGGAAGCGTTTCAGAACGTGCGATCATAGTGCGAAATTTCACTCGTTTATTAGAAAGAAACAGATCTATATAGGAGCAAGAGAAACAAAAATCTGGTTGCACCAATCAGGTGGCCCAGTGTGATTTTCGCATTACTCCGAAGCGTTTCAAAACACTTTCGTGCAACTGTCAGGTGTCAGGTTCGGTTACCCTCGGTTTAACTCGGGTAAATTTTTTAACGCTCTAGGGTGTAATTCGCATCACTCCGAGTGAAATTCACTCGATTCCAAACGGAACCTTATACTACATTTACACTCTCGCCTAGTAGCCTTGGGTTGAGATTCAGAGTGCATTTTGAGTCCGAACTCGAATCTTACAAACGTCACTCTAGTATGAGATCACGTCACTTTTTGACGTTTGTAAGACTGAGTTCGGACTCAAAATGCACTCTGAATCTCAGCCTATTAATCCACCATCTAATGTCGAATTCGAATATCTGAAGTTCAGATGTTTGCGTTTAGTTTCAAAAGTTGCTAAGAGATTGCAGTTTGAATTCCATGTTTTGAAAAAAGAAAATTCTTTATGACGAAATTGATAAGTTATCTCAAAAAGATGTATTATTTTTGTGTTCGATATAATTAATAAAACTATTATACATCGATTTTCACTTTACGTAGTGCAGAATAAAACGCAATTCAAGGAACCCTTTTCCTTTTTTATGCCTTCCTTCCTTCGGTAACTTTTCGGTCATCATGGGATATACACAATCGCACCTCAGATTTGCTTTTCTTCTGCATTTTTAAACAGCGATGATACACTGATTAAAATAAATTGTAGGTAAACTTTGTGAACCTTTTCACCTCTTCGTTTTGGACTTCAAAGAAGCACTCAACCTTTGCCGTCAAGCGTAGGTACGTACTCTCAAGTAGGCCTCATCCCCACCAGATCCGTGAAATGAAGCGCACCCGCAAGACCGGGCAGGCCACGCCCCGCGACTTCTACTGCGCTATGTGCGACATGTACGCGGCTGATGGAGCCGCCCACCGCACCACCGTCGGGCATCGCAAGCTGAAGAAGTACCTGCACCCGGCGTGCACCAGCTGCCACAAGGAGATGCCCACGCGCATCGAGCTGGACGAGCACCGGCTCACGGCCGAGCATCTGCTCAATGTGCACGACAAGCAGGAGGTCACCTCCAAGTCCAAGCCTGAAGGTTAGACTTGTTTTGTTACTTGGGTAGGTAGATCATCACGGTTAAGTGTGCCATATATGGTACATTGTAACGTAACGTTCAAGGACAGGTCACTTTAAAACCTTTGTAAGGAGATAGGTTCCAGTTGTCCAGAATGCTGTAAAGCAGTCGCAAACAAATTTACAGTGGATTGTTGAAAAATTATGAAAAATAGAAAACAAGCACAGTCTGAAGACTAAAATTACTTGTTTCAGTTTGAAATACATTATTGCATCTATAACAATCCGGACACCTCTTGCTAATATTTAGCTTGAAAAAGTGATTACAGCCAGGTTTAAGTAATGATTTTTTTTCCATACGGGAAAACTGTATCAGTTTAATCCGATCTCAGACCAAATAAAAACTCAAGACGGTGCGCTGTCACATTGACGTGAAGCCAGTTTCGTAAACATGTGTGCACTTAGTGAGTGTTGCCGCCAAGTAAAAACTGAGACAGGTTGTGCATGTGTGAGTTTCAAGCCGTGTACGAACACGAAACTGTCTCACTTTTGGCCTGCTTGATCCGTTACATAGAGTAAACTACGTCTTGACTTTTTATTTGGTCTGAGAAGCCGACTACAGATTTCCATTTAAAATGTACAACAATCCTGACAAACCTCTTGCAAATTTATAACCGACTTCAATAAAAGAGAAGGTTCTCAATTTGACTGTATTTTATTATAGTTTTTTTTTCATTAAGTTACTTCATCACTCTGTCATTTCTTAACTGATTTGTAAGATTCTTTATTGTTTGGAAGGTTGTGCTTCCTGGTAGGTCCAGCCAAACTATGGTCTTTATCTAATGATTATCTTCAGAGATAGGCAGTAGAACTCCTCAATTGATGACAGCATATCACATTATATTGAGGCAGACGCTTTGTACCAGGATGATAATTACAGGATGTTATTTGAAAATTGTCATCTGACCTTCGATCATCACTATAGAACTCCTTAAAGATGACAGTACATAACTCGAGATTTCAACAATCACCTTATGTTAGTGTGCTCATTACAGAATATTACTTGAAAATTTTACTTGTGCACTTGGACTTATATCCTGGCCTCGCAACCATTGAACTCCTCAACGGAGGACAGCATATAATTCAAGATTGTATCAATCACAATGTCTTAGTGTGCTGACTGCTAAAGGTCTCAAAAAACACGTGTCCAAGTTTTACATTGAGCAGGTAAATAGTTGACTCTGCATATTAAAGCAAAAACCTAAGAGTTGTCTTTTAATTTTCAACGGTTTTTGTTTTAATATGCTGTTATCAGGTCAATATAAAACTTGGACACGTGTTTTTTCAGATCTTGATCTTCCCATTGTCAGGTCGGTTACCTAATTGGACACACTTCACTCGATAGATTTTATTTTTGAAACTGATGCCTTTATAAGTTATTAATTCGTTTTATGTCTAAATGGCTTGAGTTTTATATCTGAAATTACTGCGATTAATAAGAGAACATGATTTATATTCCGATGTCAGGTGATAAAACTCCTACATCAAATATTTTTTCGTAAAATCTAGAAAACTTCGAAAATTCACTGATTTAGCGTGCCGGCAGCGCGCGAAGGGAGCGTTCTAATGTAGACTTTCCGACAACACACTGAAGTTCAAATTCACTCAGTAAGATTATCGTGCACCATAGGCCAAATGTCGCGATTCAAGTAAGTTGGGGAACCACTGCTGTAAAGGGTCATTTAAAATCTTTGCGGGGGGGATGGTTACGTTCAAGTTGTCCAGGATGCTGTAAGTAAAGAGTTATTTAAAATCTTTGCAAGTGGATAGGTGACGGTGCAGAATGCTGTAGTAATTGGCTACTCCACAGGGATACGTTAACCGGGTTTGAAAGTTAAGCCCATCATCGGGTTAACCCTTGATAGGGTATAACCCAGGCATAAGCTTAACCCAATTATAGGGCTACCCTGGGTTTGAAAGTTAAGCTTATCATAGGGTTAACCCTCAATAGGGTGTAACCCTATCATTGGGTTAACCCATCATTTCATAGGGTTTATAGGGATACACTTTCAGATTATTCGGGGTTACATTAAGTTTTTGATAAGGTTTGATATGGTTACAGGGTTACCCTAAGCGATTTTCATAGCGTTTGCTTACCACTTACGGATAGGGTAACACTAAACATAGAATTTCATGCAGAAACACTTTGTAAAACCCACAGGGTTACCCTTTCATAGGGTAACTAAACCAATGTTAACAGTATACCTTGTCCCCCAGTACTGGTGATCTCGACGCTCTCGATGGAGCAGTCGTATGTGCGCGAGGACCGCCAGCCGCGCCGCCACAAGCCGAAGGAAGACGATAAGGACGACGCGCCGGTCAAGGAGGAGCTCACCGAGGGGGAGGGGGAACAGGTACGGTTCTGTCTACTGTCCAGCGGGCAGCGGGCTTATTATGTAACGTATCGGTCTTCACGCCATAAACCTCACTTCTAAAAACTTCATGAAAATAAAATTTGACAATGCCAAAAATTGTCATAAATAAATAGTCACCATGATAAAAATAGTCATAAATAAATAGTCACCATAGTGAAAATAGTTATAAATAGTCACCACGGTAAAAATAGTCATATAATAATTCTGAAGTTACAGCTACAGGTTGGTGAGGATTATTGTGTAAAGGTAACGCTATAAATCCTCACCACTCATGATACCTAGACGGATATGCGTCGTATTTGTCTTGCTCATTTATTATTTGTTTATTCATAAATCATGTAAATAGTCACAGTTTGATCTATGGTATTATGTGACTATTTCATGCCCGTTTTTTGGAATTGAAACCAAGTCGGTATCTCGCACCGTTTGCTCGCATGAGTGGTGAGGATTACAGCGTGACTTCACACCATAATCCTCACCAACCTATAGCTTAAACTTCGTATATATGATACGACTATTTTTTAACCTTGGTGACTATTTCATGACATTGAGTTGCGTTCAGTGTGTATTGATCTGTTCACGAAGTGTGACGTTGTCTTTATCCAGCTATTAGTCTACAAAGGTATAGGGGTAGGACTCTCAACATTGAGATCCTGGTTCGATACCTGCTGGTCGGCATTTCGGAATTAATATTTGTATATAACCCGGTTTATTAAAGAAAATAATCATGCCACCCATTCACACTGTAGAAACCAATATGCGTCTTTAGACACACTTTCTTACTGCATGCAATGTATATCCTTACCTCGTTTGTACGAGTGTGCAGTTCACAGTAGCAACCCTGCCGCCCCCTCGGGACTCATGTCGTGATGATGTGTGCAGGTGGAGAGTGAGGCGGCGCCGAAGGAGGGGGAGGATGCTGAAGCACCGCCAGAGACGAGCGAGGTGCTCGACTTCAAGGAGGGAGACGATCTGTCGCACGTCACCGCCGACATGATACCCACCTACAAGTGAGTTGTTGTCCGTTAACGGCTGTAGGTGGTAGAGCTGATGCCGGGCTCGACTGTGGAGGTACCACCATCTTACTCGCGAATCCTCCCGAAGTTATTCGGGGGAGAGTAAGAGAACAGCTCTCAGGCAAAACCAGGCGGCCCACAATACATCCATCCCCAATCGCCGGGCTTTATATAAAATGGTGTAAGGATTTGGGCATTTCTTCCAGGAGGACCGCCAAGAGTGGCGAAATCCTGGAAAGGCCTATGTCCAGCAGTGGACGAAACAGGCGATGGATGGATGGAAGGGTCCTTTGGTCTTTCAGCGGTTTCTGCTTTAATATGCTGAGTCAACTACTTATCAGGTCAATATAAAACTTGGACACGTGTTTTTCAGATCTTGATCTTTCCGTTGTCAGGTCGGTTACTTAATTGGACACATTTCACTGGATAGATTTTATTTTTGAGTTATTCATTCGTTTTAAGTCAAAACGGCTTGAGTTTTATGTTTATTTTCCGATGTCTGCGGAAAAAACTCCTACATCAAATACTTTTTCGTAAAATCCAGAAAAACCTCGAAAATTCACTGATTATACGTGCCGGCAGCGCGCGAAGGGAGCGTTCTAATGTAGACTTTCTGACAACTTACTGAAGGTCAAAATCACTCAGTAAGATTATCGTGCACCATGGGCCAAGCCTTAGGGGGGGGGGGTACATCATATAAAAAGGATGCAATAAATGCGTTTTAAATTAATTGCGGAAATAGTTTACTAATAATAAAACCTTCACAAAAATATATGTAATTTAATGTATTACATTTTGTTTGCATTACATTAACAAACTTTAAAGCGTGTTTACAGTTGTAATGTAATGCAGTCGAAATGTAACGCATAAAATGGAATAATTTTCATGTGATCATCTAAATATTAACGAGCAGTTTGCGCGAATTGCTTTAAAACGCATTTATAAAGTAAGATATTATGATGTGCATTTTGTAGCGAGATCCTCTTTTACCACCTTAAGATGTTCATTTATTACGTAAGATGATTTGGGGAGGGAGGGGGTCCGAACAAGTCTTATATTTTCTTACATGGAGGTCGGAGGATTGTTCTTACGTAAGATCACAAACTTAAGCAAAAATTACTTTTTTATAACATAAACCAACGCGTTTTTACATTTTTGCTACGTTTTCTTTGCAATTTTGCTTACGTAAGATTGAAAGGAGGGGCGGGTTCATTCAAAGTCTATTTTTTTCTTACGTAAAAAAGAGGGGAGTCAGAAAGTCAGTGAAGTGGTTAAAATTGTCTTACGTAATAAATGAACAGCACCTAATTAGTTTGGACTTCCACCCGAAGGGCAAGGTAAAAAGTCCCCGGAATAGAAGAGCTTGTATGACTAGGTTGATGGATGCAGAAGAAGCAAAAAAGGTGTCTCAGGATCATAGTAGATGGAAATCTGTAGTCTCTGTCTACCTCTCTGGGAGACAGTCGTGAGTATATACCGTGTGTAAATAGATTGCGACCATTAAATAAAACCACAGACTCTACTGATCATACTGAACAACTAATCTAAAAAAAAAACCGCGCAAATCTCCAGAGAAAAAGATATTCAACTGTAACTCAAAGACTTTATCTCGTAGGAGCGAGGTATATTTTAGAACGCTGCACCGGAACAGCTGTTTCACCGACAACGCTCTCTCTAAACTCGCCCGTATGTCGGTGCGTTAGGTTTCACACGTTTTTGTTTGGAACTCAATTATTTCCCAAACTAAGGGTGTCCGCGGGAATGATTCTTGGGAAAAGTGGTTCAGTAGGGTCAGTAGACTATGTGGTTTCATTTAATGGTAGCAGTCTATTTACACCCGGTATATACAACGTGAAATTTAAGTAATTTTGTTAACGAATACTGGTGATGGTACTCGTCCATATGAACAACTTTTACTATGAACTAACCCTGAAATCGCGAAAAAGAAAACAGCTATTTCGTACATTTTGGTCGAGTAGGTATTTAACTTTTCTATGGAACAGCTGATATTTTTTTCGCGATTTCAGGGTTGGCTTCATAGTAAAAGTTGTTCATATGGATGAGTACTATCACCAGTTTTCGTTAACAAAATGACTTAAATTTCACGTTGTATGTATGTGTACTTCCCCGGGCCAGCACGGCGCGCGGCGTGGGTCACTCGTTCCTGGCTCCGTTCAACTGCTTCGAGTGCCGGCTGTGCCACAAGCTGCTCGACTCGCAGGAGACTGCTGAGGTGCATCTCAAGACTTGGAGACACCACCAGCTGTTCGTGCGAGCCTTGAGGGACAAGTCTTCAACTATCAAGGTACAAGGGATTTATTTAAGTTAAGGCGCATACGCACGCCAACGTTTTAGTACAACATTTGTTAATCCTTTGTTCAGTTGTTTTTTCATCATAGACCTAAGTATAAGATCTCTATCATCTGGTACTGATATTTTAAAAGGCACCATTTTGCCAAAACTTGGAATTTTGTATTTGTTTTAAAGATATCAAGCTGGACAGATTTACATACAAAGTTGTACCTTTACCAAAATTTTACATTTCAGCCAGATGGTGACTTCGTAAATGCCTGTATTAAACTATAGAGGTCTTAAACCACATATATAGAATTAAATGGATGACGCAAGTGCATCAAACTCTATGAAAACCAAGGGTATCACGTTTTACAATGAAAACGGTTGGCAGCTGTTTGAATCTTAGAAGGAATTGTAAGGCTTAAGACATAAGAGTCTTAAGTTGTAGGTGACAACATCCGCGAAGGACGAGCATTACTCTCCCTTCTGGCGCGCGGTTGAGCCCGCGAAGTACATACACTCGCGGTATCTATTTACATCTATATCTGTGACTTAAACTATAGCGACAAACAATACAGAAACGGGTTATCAAATGTTGTACTTAAACGGAGGCATGTGTCTTACAGCTGAAACCTTTACAGCGGAGCCCTATCTGCGGCGTAACTCAAGAATACTCCAGTTATTGTTTGTTATTTGACATGAAATAATTATAGAAAACCGGCCAGGTGCGAGTCAGACTCGCGCACGAAGGGTTCCGTACCATTATCTATAAAAAAGGCGAAAAAATCATGTCTCTTGTATGGGAGTGCGGGGGTCGGACTCGCACTTGGCCGGTTATAGTATTTGTTGTTATAGCGGCAACAGAAATACATCATATGTGAAAATTTCAACTGTCTAACTACACGGTTCATGAGATACAGCCTGGTGACAGACGGACAGCGGAGCCTTAGTAATAGGGTCCCATTGGTTACCCTTTGGGTATGGAACCCTAAAAAGCTGTTAATTTACCTAAACATAATACAATCGAATTTAAATTGGGATACATCGGATTTTATATTGAAAACAATAAAATGTTTAAAACAAAGTAAAGTTATTTAAAACGCTATTTCAAGGTCAGGAAGGTGGTTCTGGCATTATTTTTCACTCGCAATATCAGTCATTAGATATTTGTTTAAAGTTTGATAAATGCCGTGTGATGAAGATTAGAGTGACTAAACCACATAAAATAAAAACTATAGAATATAATGAATACTCAGAATAAGTTTTCAATCAAAAAAATCATTAGATATCTGTACAAAGTCCCCTTTAAAATCATCCGCAATCTGCCTCTGCAATTTTTGCCCAATTGAAAATTCTTATATCTTGTAGCTGTTTTTTGATGTGGTTTAGTCACTCCAATTTCCATCGCATGGCATTTATCAAACTTCAAACAAATACCTAGTGACTGACGTTGCGAGTGAAAAATAATGCCGGAATAGCCGTCCTGCGGGCCTATTATGTAACTCAGTGTCGGTTGCCATCTATGGTTGCTATTCCCCAAAAACAGATAAAACATGAACTTCAAAATAACCTTCAATGGGTATTGAACTATTTACGAATTGTGACGTCATTTCAAGTGCGAACGTATCTTTAGATAAGCGAATATGTATGTTTTTGACGATAGGGAAATGGTTTGGCAACTGATTTTACGCAAAGACATTGTATAGAGAACTAGACTGTGCACTACGATACGAAAAACGAGCCGAGCGAGACGGGTGTAGGCACTCGTTGGTCCCTTTCTAACACGTTAGAAACTCAACAACACTGTATAGGTATATTGTATATATCAGTGGCGTGCATATAATTTTTAAGTAGGGTAGGCACAAAACTGTAAATTTGGAATTTATCCCATGTACGATTATGTTTCATTTTGCATACGAAAAAATGTAGTAGGTATTATTAGCAACACCATTTTACAAACGAATGAACTATAAAATTGCACTTGCCGTACGAAATTAGCCCCTATAATGAAAGAGATGAAATAGGTGAAAAGTCCAAGCTGTCCGATTCGACGTGGTTGCTTCGAACAGGCGTTGCGTATTTTAATGAGAATGTGTGTGTGCTTGGCGCGAGCCGCTGACATCATGGGAGTATAGTTACAGACGCACCACACATACAGAATTGTAATCGAATTTTAGTTATGCGTGTCGCCACGGTAGTGAGCGCGGAGCGGGCAGGTAGGTATTTCAAAGAAAGGGTGAAGCTTCCCTGACTATAATATTAAAATAGTTGTGTGTACCTTCCTATATTTAAATAGATAGTGGTCTAGTTAGCTAAGCCAAGCCCAGGGTAGGCATTGCGTATTTGCCTATATGAGATGCACGCTACTGATATACACTGGCAACCTGCTAGACAAGGACACACGAGTACCGACAGCTATCTCGCTCGGCTCGTTTTTCGTTTGAAAATGGTATAATAATTACAACCTTATTTCTAAGGAAATAAAATGTAGTTTAGTTGAGCAAAAATTGGACAGTGCACGGTGTTGTTATTATACAATGTCTTTGATTTTACGATACAAAATCAGGGGGCTGTTGTAATGTTATGATATCCAAAGTAACGTTCCAGCAGGGCGAGAGCAGCAAGAGGGCCAACTCGGAGCGCGACGAGTCCGACAACACCAAGCGCCGCAAGACCACCCCGGAACTGGACGACGAAATTAAAGGTAAAGGCAAATAAATTTATCAATTAATTATTTATTATACTAATGTAGAAGATACAAATCTTAGAACGCAAAAATTTACAATTCATCATGGACTCTACTGAGAGTCTTGATTTGTATTTATGAAACCGCAAATTGTCACATGACATTTGTTCAGACCCGCCCCCCCCCCCCTATACTCTTCGTGACCCAAAGTGAAACTGACACCGACGAACGCTAGTGATGTTCGCGTAAATGACAGATATGATATCACAATACTATTATTGTTAATTGAATGAAAATAAATGGAACCTTGTAAATTTAGCACTCTTTTTGGGCAGTCGTGTAATAACAACAGTATAGACGCCAAAACAACAGCAATGCGACAATAACAATTTGCTAAATTGGTAGCGCCTGACGATTAATTTGGCATTCTCTAAGTATGAAACCCTAATTTTGTTTTGTTTTAGAGTATGTACAACAAACTTTAAAAAATACTACTTTTTCGAGGTTTCTGGCCGTCCTTGGGTTTCAATATACTAGGTGAAATTAAATCAACCGACCAAATTCATACTGGAGACTCATTTTAGTCATCAGGAACAAGGTTTAATGACCCTCAAGGTGAAATTCGAAAAAAAAAAATATTTTACCCGTAGAACCTGCACTAGGAATTGTACTTAAACTAGTCCAACCAGTACGAGAGCAAAAAAAAATATTTTTCGAAATTGGCCAAAAGGATTACTGAACCTAGTTCTTGATCACTAACCGAGTCTCCAGTATGAATTTGGTCGGTTGATTAAATTTCACCCTATATTTTTATTATTTGCCGTGATAAAGGCCATAAAAAAGTATTCTGTGAAAATTTCAACTGCTTTCTATTACGGCTGAAGCTGTAGACCCCAATTACAGACGGACGGACAGACAGACAGACGGACATCAGTGTGTACGAAACAAAAACTGCGCTTTCCTTTTTTTATTTTTCGTTAAATTATAAGTTTTTAAAGTATTAAAAATTATATTAAGAGAAGACGATATTCTTGGTAGAGTTTTATGTCAAAGCGGACATAAAATTAGTCATTGCGACCAGTGGCGGCTGGTGCCTCAGAGAACCGGTGGTGCACTGCATGGTTTTATTAAAAAGATCAAATAAAATGCCGCAATTTAAGGAAACAAATTTTATTTATATTCCGTCCAAATCGCTTCTCCGCCGAAAATAACACAAGGAAAGCAAAAAAAAACATTTAGTCTCTCACATCCACATAACCATTTCTTTTTAACATACATTTCACTTTTGAACGTTCTCGTGAACGATTTATTTTTTGTTTTGCATTCCTGTTTTGTATTATGAATAGACCGGGTTTTCATAAGTCCTGTTGGTTTTAATAAAGTCAATATTGTAATTTAGACTCATTATTATCACTCTTTGGTTTACTTTTTTACATAATTATAGTAATTAAATAAACAATTACTCCTCCTCCGCAAGCGCGCGCAAAAAGTGACAAACTGACGACAAAAGCATCGTGCGTAGGTCAAGGCCTCGGGGTAACGCGAGTGAACTACTCGTTTCGCTTCGTATTCTTTCGGCAATTTCCGGTCGCGTGCGGCGCACGAATCTGTCCTAAAACTGCCATACATTTTGTACTACGCATCTTCTGTCTTACGCGCCGGGCTGTTTACACCGTGTTTCATAGAAGTTGTATGAGCTCGCTGCGTGCGCTTTCCCGAGCGCACGCGGTACGGGGCCGATTTTGTTCAAGCAAAAATAAGATTTATTTCCTTTGCAGTAGAAATCTATACATTTTTATTTACCTCGTAATAACAAAACATGTATATATATGTACTATAGTCAGATATTTAGTTTCCGTATAGGGCAGTATGGATGGATGGGTAATGATAGGTATAGGACATTATTGTGTAAGTTTAATTTAAATGGTAGTGCGGCGCACGGGCGCACTTAAGGTGCAGCCGCCACTGATTGCGACACTCGTGCAGCCAATAACGAAATTATGTGACAGTTGCACAAAATGCTATTTCAACTACCCCGTCACTAGTAAGTTTATCTATTCATAGACAATGCCAATATGGTGGTTTGTTTACTAGAGAGGAAAGTTCTATTTGAAAACTTCCAGCAAGTCTATTCACTTAAAACTAGATATTGGCGGAACTAATGTGCGGAGACACATTATAGGAAGCCAGATAAAACGGCTTTGATTGATTGATTTGAAAATGACTTTATATAAATACACACATTATAGGAAGCCAGATAAAACGGCTTTGATTGATTGATTTGAAAATGACTTTATATAAATACTAGCTTATGCTCGCGGCTCCGCCCGCGTGTTATTCGGTTTAATAACATGCTTTTTTCCGGGATAAAAAATTACCTATGTGTTAAGTTAGAGTATAAGCTACATCCATTCTAAATATCATCCAAATCCGCCCAGCCGTTTCAGCGTGAAAGAGTAACAAACACAAACTTTCGCATTTACAATATATATTATATATATATATATATTTATATAATATTAGTGTGATTGTCGTTTTGTTGGTATTTCTGGAAGTAACCGGATACACTAAAAACTGTTTAGAATGAGTATTTTCACACTTTTATATTATTATTATTTATGTTAAATTGTAAAAGATATTTTAAAAATTCAAAACGATTTTAGACGTCATAATTTATATTCCATTGAATGTATCTTAGACCTTATTATTAAGAAGATTTTAGAAAGAGACATTGGTCTTTGTAATACAGATTGGCGCCAACCAGACTACGTTTTATCCTGTCGACTTGTACTTGTATCTGTTTTGATTTGCGACAAAATTGCTTTTATTTTATTGTTTCATGTAATTTTTTGCAGGTGTATTAAAAAACTAGAACACTAGAATCAAAATACAATATCGACTCGCCCCGACAACGCTTCGCTTTTTATATGGTCAGGGCTTTTATCAAAGACAAAAAGTGTGTAGTTTTTTCGTAATTAGGTCAATCAACTTTTTCATCCACTCTACTTTTTGGATCATTGCCAGTAATCAACCACAAAATACACAATTTCGCTCTTCTCTTCCCGAAAATGTTTTTGTTCGCTTACTAGATAATTTGGCAACATTTCGAAATAAAAATACATATTAAAAAATCATTGTATTTATTGAAAAAATTATGGTAACTCAGTAGACGAGTTTGTCCCGGAGTTACAATGATCTCTTTATCAAATTTTCTTGATTTTAACAAAAAAAGCTACGCGTTAAAGTTGCTTATTTAAAAGAACTAGCAATGTCGGTAAAAAAGTTGATTAGCCCGATTATAATCGAATATAACCTACCCTGGATACCAAGTTACCATGCTATACACTCGACATCGCTTCGATAAACAAAAATGTAGCTCTTATTTCATAGCAATAAGAGTTGTCGTTTAGAATTTATCGAGCTTATCTGTCAGATTTGTCGAAATCGATAATCGAATATCCTATTAAGGAACTTGCTGACCCAATCGACATCCTGTATATTTTTACATTACTAATATTCGTAATATTGTCATGTGACAGAGGAGCCGCTTAACGAAGGGGAAGCCGACGCAGAGGGCGAACTTCCAGCTGAGGAGGAGGGTACAGAAGAGGCGGAGGCCGAGGCCGAAGTGATGGATGACGAGGCCGAGGCCGAAGTGATGGATGACGAGGCCGAGAACCAAGCGGACGAGCCTCAACAACAGAACGGGAATGAAGACGGTGAGTCGAACTAAATAGATAACTGTAATGAAGCCAGCGCATCTAACATGGGGGACCATGTAGTAGTGCTCGATAACGCTCGGTTAAGTATCTATCTCACATTGTTGATCTACCTAAACAGGGACAGACAGTACTATATCGAGCTTCCATGCTAGAGGTGCAGCAGTAAATACTGGATATAGTACACGACATGGCGGGAGTGCGGGCGAGTCACGCCTGCCTTTTAGAGAGGTAGACAGAGACTAAAGATTTCCATCTACCACGATCCTGATACACCTTTTGCTGCTTCTACATCCATCAATTTTGTCATCCAAGCTCTTCTATTCCGGGTACTTTTTACTTTGCCCCTTTTCAGTATGGTCGCCTATTTGGTTGACATGGCATTTTTGTATAATAATAGCAAGTTAGGTTACATGTAACATGTATAGATAAAAGATGCGCTAATGGACAATGGATGAAATTACTAAAAGTGCACGAATATTTTTCTGTTGATAGTAATAACCTTTCCCATAAACTGGAAAAAACTCAGATTTTTGGTAACATTTAAATTTCAGAAGTACGGTTCTTAAACAGCTGTTTACAGCTTGGCAAAAAAGAGTTTGACGCGGTGACAGATGAAACTAAACATTTTGGTCGTAGTATACAGTTTCGCTCGTAGTGTGTGGTATGACTAAATATGTGGTATGGCGCCCTCATTTATTCCCAACTCTTTTTTGCCAAGCTGTACGAATATAACCTTTACCCACATATAAAAAGAAAAAAAAATCTGTGGTAACCATAACATCGATAATATACTTATACTGACAGCGCGTTCCGATTCAAAACATAATCGATTACATCGCGTCTTTTGCCCGTATCTCCGTAATTTTAATGTTTTTTTATTTATTTAATTAACGCCAACAAAAATATCAGCGTTTTCTTCCTGTTCCTGGAGAAGGCCTTCAACAGAAAAATATTCCAACACTTTCAATAATGGAGTTGATGCTCGTGATTGTTGGCACTTGGTGGAACTTTTGATACAAAAAACCTTTGATAATGCTATAACAGCGAAACCGGTAAGGGAAATAATATAAATAAGTGGACAAGTACAAGTGTTTTTCAATCAAAAACTTTCAATAATGTAATCCATTGTCCATTATTAACTTAGACACAAATTCCACAGGTTACCCTGACAATTTCTATATCCCTATTCCAGATCAACCTGAAGACCCGCAACCTGAGGAAGCCCCGGTTGAGGAACCTGTGAAGGAGAAGAGTCCTCCCCCCACTCCGGAAGTCAAGCAGAGGCCGAAGCCGGGGCCGAGAGGCCGAGGGCGCGGACGGGCTCACCAGTAAACTGGCCGTTGCGACTAATGTTTCTCTCATACTAGGGTTGGACTGCGTCTTATCGCGCTAATCTACTATGCGTCTCATTGGGCTCTTTTTTCCGCAAATTTTTACACGACTGACCCCAAAGGAGTATTTTGTTTTCAGGGTTTATCTGGTGTAATTGGAATCCTTATAGCATATTATAGGGACTAAAACATTGGATACGTGTTGTTATGTCCTCCGACTGCTCTGAAATCCGAATTATATCTGCTCCGGCGGTCGTATTTTTTAACATTTTGTGTTATTAATTTTTATTTGCGTCTTGACGAGTAGCTTTCTTAACCGTTTTTATAAGACAGACCTTAAAATAAACGCGCATATCTTATTAAATTAATAAAAGTGATGACTTTCATTTGACCTTCAGTGACGTCATCACAGATTTCCATAGTCATATTTATTTTTCGTGAACGCATCCTAAAGTTTGACAAGGACCCGACTATTCAACATAATAGGATTCCTGCAATACTAAAATCACTATAAAATCTGTTTAAAAGCGCGAAAAATAATAACATTTCTATATTGATCTATTTATTTCAAAAATCAGGCGAAAACAGCGCACCGAAGTTAAGAAAACAATCGAATTGAGACGCATCGTAGATCTTAGCGCGCTCTGACGCAGTTGTAACCAAAAATCTTAAAAATACAGTTAGGTCACGTCTAAGGGGCGTCCATTTAATACGTCATTTGAAATTAGGAGGGGGGGTCTGGTCTGCGGATATGATCGCAATTATGAGGGGTCGTGCCAAAAGAAAAAAAAAACTATTTATAATACAGATAACAAAAATTACATTAGTTTTGTGAGAGAATGGGGTCATTGGATAACGATGATAGGATGTGTAGGGGGGGGGGAGGGGGGAATCGATGACGTATTAATAATATGGACAGCCCCTAATGTCGCAGTTAAGCAGAAATAATTAAAACCATTAAAGGTTAAGGTAATTCAAATTCTGGCCATGCTTTATGCGTACTCTATGGTCGGTTGATTAGAAAATTAGAGGGTACTTAGATATAGATTATTATAGCATGTAAAAGATAGGTAGGCTGTGTCTATCACTATGCCTTTAGAAACGACCGCGGGTTTTTTATTTATGTACCCCCGTAAAACAAATAATTGTGGGAAATTAAAGCGATCGGTGGAGGGAAAATATCTTAAATATTGATGACAACAGATTTTACTTAAGGTGTTAACAGAGGATCTCGGTGCAAGATGCACATCATACCATTGTTTCCATAATTTTTAACAAAAGTGTGCAATAAATGTGTTTTATGTGTATTCGCGCAAATTACTTGATAGCTATTATGTTTTTAACAAGAAAATTATGTCATTATAATTATATTGATTGTATGTACACCAGGGTGATTCGAATTTTCACTTTTTTCCGTTTTATTATGGGGCACCCCCTCAATGTGTTCTATGTAGCTAAAAACAAATAAGGTATTTTTTTAAAGAAATTTAGGGGTTGCTACCACAGTTTTAAAATTTTAATCACCATACAATAAACGTTTATTTTTTATTCGTGCAAAAATTAAGCTTTTTCAATCATTATATTAATATTGATGTTTCATTCCCTCCACCGACTGCTTTTATATTCCTTAAAACGTTTAAGGCGATTTATAAAACTTTATGACGATATACTATAGAATATTTACTTCGGTAGTATAGAATTACGCTTTTAATCATAAATATGACGAAAAAACTTATTAAAATCTCGATGAAAGAGTTACTTTAGATTTTTTTTTGTGATCGAATCAAGTTGGTCATTTTGAGTAATAAAAGACGATTGATTTCCTTTAGTTCCAGTTTTTAATTGTATTTTTTTGGGTGTTAGGGAAGGGCAATAACTAATACATGATACATTTTAAATTAACATTAGTTACATCAATTATTAAAAATAAAACTGTTTGCGTTTGTTTTTATGTAATTAATTCTGATAATCCCTATTTTGCGGCCAGTTTCGCAGACTTGTATTAGACTTTTTGCATCTAGATGGGCTGCTAATGTTAAGCCATATAAGAGGATGTAGATGGTAAAATCTGTATAATATTCATACTTCATATTTTTCTTATTACATGAAACTTAACACTCCTTTAAGGGGGTAACAGAGGATCTCGGTGCAAAATGCATACCTTAACATTATTTTTCTTACTTTTAATGAAAAAGTATGCAATAGATGCATTTTATGTGTATTCGCGAAAATTGCTTGGTAATCATTTTATGTTATTACAATCATGTTTTTTCATGTTATGCATTAAATTATGATTGCATTACATTAACAAACATTAAAGCGTGTTTATAGTTGTAATTTTGTGCAATCAAAATGTAATGCGTAAGTTGATATAATTTTCTTGTGAAAACATAATAATTACGAAGCAATTTTTGCGAATATACTTAAAACGCATTTATTGCATACTCTTTATTGAAAAGTAAGGAAAACAATGTTACGATATGCATTTTGCATCGAGATAATCTGTTACCACCTTAAGGCCAAGTTAATTTTTTTCAAGTCACACGTAACTGAAAGTTTGTGAATTGGTTTTTATTGCACTCTGCTATTGTAACATGTTCTGATTAAACAATTAGGATGAAACTTGTATTTTTTGCGTGGTGTATACTGTTAATCTTTCATAATATAAAAGTTCTCTTTATAGGAAATGCAGTAGTTTCAAAATAATTTAAAAATATCATAAATAAGGTATTTCAAGTGTGTGTTTTGTAAGATTTACCGTCAATATGCATAGGTTTAGGGAGTAGATGTTTAATAATGCATCCTCTACTGTCTCGTTAAGTCTTTGATTTTGTAAACATCTGCATATACTTGAAAGTAAATAAACATTGCTATCTCTAATGTTTATGTGTTTTTCTAACCGATATACAAATTGCTCACGTTAACAGTTCCTTTCCAATACCCTGTCATAGTATACCGGTGTAAATAGAGTGCGAATATTAAATGAAACCACATATTCTACCGATCCTACTGAACCACTTTTCCCAAGAATCATACCCGCGGACACCCTTAGTTTAGGAAATAATTGAGTTGCAAACAAAAATGCGTGAACCCTAACGCACCGACACACGGGCGAGTTTAGAGAGAGCGTCGTCCGTGAAACTTCCAGCTATTTGAGGTCAACGCTCTCTCTAACCTCGCCCGTATGTCGGTGCGTTAGGGTTCACGCGTTTTTGTTTGGAACTCAATTATTTCCTAAACTCCTTAGTGTCCGCGGGTATGATTCTTGGGAAAGTGGTTCAGTAGGGTCAGTAGAATATGTGGTTTCATTTAATGGTAGCAATCTATTTACACCCGGTATACCGTGATCCTGTTGTAAACTGTAAATAGGCATGGTACAGTAAAAATATTACTAATAAAGTACACATACGAGAGACAAGACCGATGGGCAGTTTTTGTTTGAACAAAAGTATGTTTTTAGGGTTCCGTAGTCTGACAAGGAACCCTTATAGTTTCGCCATGTCCGCGGCTTAGGTCAGACTAAAAACTACCACCGTGGCCTAGTGGTGAGAGCCTTGGCTCTCAACCCGGAGGTCGTAGGTTCAATTCCCGCGGGGAACACACATAGTGGAAAGTCACTTTGTGAATTGTTCTCAGTTTGGTTAGGACATTGCAGGCTTAAATCACCTGATTGTCCGATAAGTAAGATGATTTCGTGCTTCGGAAGGCACGTTAAGCCGTTGGTTCCGACTTTCTAGTAGAGTGGTCGTTACATAAACCAGGCGGTTTAAAAACTGACGCCAGGGCTTGTCGGGCCGATAGGTCTTGCAGCCCACACGATAAGAAGAAGAGAAAGAAAGCTGTAATTTGGGGTTCTTCCTCTGTGTCATTATGTTGTCATACTGGTATGACTGTTCGGGATATGCATGTCTTGACAGTCATACTCAAGTTGAGTGGCCTCCAACCCAAATCACAAACTAGATAGACATAATGAAAGTTTTCTTTTTTAAACAGTCGGTCAGTCCAATGTATGTACATGTTTTAATAGCAGAACTATATTGGTATGTGTATAATACATTTACTTAAACAACAAAAAACTAAAAAAATTTTTTTTTGGGTGTACAAGTAAATTGGGTATGAATAGGAATAGGGATCCGTTTGCGAAGTATTAAAGTGCAAATTTTGGAGCCCCCCCCCCTGCCGGCTAGACGATTGTTTATGGATTTGTGGAAAAATTCACAGAAGTAGTATTTATAATGAAATTAAAAGAAAAATTATCACAGCTAAGCTCTACAGGTTTAAGAGTACAGGTCGCGCCAAACTTTTAGTCCCCTCTAAACACGAAAATTTATGGGACTAGAAGTTTGGCGCGATCTGTATTAGTAACCAACGTATAAAATGTACCGGGCAACTACGGACCCTACACTGCGCGTGGGCCGATACGCACTTGGCCGATTTTTTTATTGTTCAATTATAAATTCCGTTGATATTTGGAAGAAGACACCCCACCCTAGACTTCCGACTCCCATGGCGGAACTCCCCATGAACAAGTATATGTTCTCGATTGGGTTGGGGAAGTAGATTCGTGCTCCGCGAAATTCGTGCCGTGTTAACTCGTGCCAAAAAATCTTTATTTTTGGTGTAGATTCGTGCTCAGTTCATAAAATAGGTGTAACACTAGGTGTTAACTCGTCCCCCTTCATGAATGTGTTTGACATTTTTTGTGATTTCAGTACTATCACCACTATTTTGCGTTTTCAATACTACGATCATCTATTTATGGTATATATAGTGAAGCCCGAAGTAGAGTCCGAAAAGTCAAAAATAGGTGCGAAGCAAAGCAAAGAGGAGCGTGTTAGGTTGACATTTTATTAAACATTGAGCGACCCCAAAAGTTTTGTATAACATTACCCGGGCAAACCTAGGTTTACCCTATCTTTTAGTATTACCCGTAACATGGGTACATATTGACACCTATTCTCGTGTAGCAAATATCAGATTTAGAGCTGCCATAACCTAAAACTTTTCATTGCAAAATAGGCTTTAACGCAGATGGATAAAAGTTAAATGAGCTTGTATTTTTTAGGTTATTCAATGCACGAGAATAGGTCACATTGAGATTAAAACCTTTAAGTTATAGGTCCAAGCCGCTTATACAATGCTACATAAATTATTACTATCTCGTAGAAAGATTCGATAAGTGATATGTATAATTTTAACGCTCGCGATATTTGTAGAGGGGCGCGGGGCGGGGCGTCTGCGGGGAGCGGCGCCTTTAACTCTCCGGGGGTGAGGTCGTTGGCGTGGGTATGCGCCTTAAGGTAAAGACAAGGAAAAAAATATAAGACAAAATAAATGAAACCACAGATTTAAAACAAAGCATCTTTATTTAATTTCTATTTATTTATAACTTCTGCTCGTCACATAAAAAAAATACGAAGTATGGGACAACTCTTTAAAAAAATAAACATCTTAAATAAATATACTCGTAAAGAAAATAACACAAGGTTTGCGAAATAGGGACGTAGTTATTATTAAAAATATCAACGAATATGCCACATTACATTATAGAGTATAACTCTTATATTATAATTATAACGTTATATTATAACTTACATATTATATTATAACGTTATTCTTTTAGCAATTACATTATCCTTTTGTGATATAAAGAAAAACTGTAACATATTCGGGAATACCTTCACAAAAATATCAAATCGATAAAATTAAAATGAAATCTGATTTCAAATTAAACGTGCAACATATACCTTACATACATACAGTATTACAAAAAGTTACAACTAGCAGTGTATGACAAATATATTAATTGATATTAATAATAATTAAAATAAATTGTACAATATTATTTTAACGTATTTTATTGTAACCTTATTCATATAAAAAGTTTTTAATAAAAAAAGGCGTGTCATGCATGATCCAGCTTTAGACCAAGGCTTTGTTAAACCTGAGTTTTGGAATGTCCTGCTTTTGTGTAAATTAAAACGAAGATAATTTGTAATTACTGATCAAAATACAATCAATGCTAAGCCAGTCTTGTGCACGTGATGTTTTAAAGTAAATGCGATCTGGCCTTTTAAAAGGTGATGTATTGAGAATAAACATCGATCAACATCTTGTATTTTTGCGTATCCGAAATAAAATAACGTCACGTTATTTTTTTGCCGTTATATTAATTCTAAGCATTGCTTAAGGCAAAGCTACCTAAAATTTTGTAACGAAAACTGTCAATCGTTATTGAATAATAAATGACACGGCACTCCCAACACAACGTATAATGTACGTCTATATACTAAGTAGCACCTAAAATGGTGAATATACCTTGATTTTACGGCAACATTTTCATATACTTCTATCTCAACTTTGAATACACAGACATAAGGCAAAGCAACCTCTTTTCAATGCCATTTTTTTTTACAAACGACCAAAATATTGTTCAAGAAAGTCACTGAAAACCTGTTATAATATAACGAAACATATATATTTAAATTTTTCATATATTAGTCCCGCGTTACATAATTTTTACATTGAGATTTCGATAAAGGAAAAACAAATTTTTAACCCTAAGAACGGTGGTTCATTTTACGTGTGACATTTTAAAGCTACTTTTTTTGATGAAACATTAAAATATGGTTTAATATACTTTTAGATATTATACGAACACTTTTTATATTTTTAACTATGGCAACATTGATTTGAAAATCTACTAAGCCCAAAGAGTTCTGTTTGAATATTTAAAAAAGACACTTTATACTTAATCCTAGGAAACGAACATATTTGTAGAAATGCAGTTACATCATTGTCAAATTATAATCTAATAAAATTTGCATCGTTACATAAAAATATCGTAATAAAAGTGCGTTCCGACGTCACAACATCCACATATAATAATTAACGTTATCGTTAATAACTAATTATCCGTTATATAATTAAATAACTTAATAATTAATATTCGCAGTGTCATCGCTTACACCTAATTCCTTCCTTGTGTATGAACACAATACACAAACAATATAAACAGTTATTTCCCACCATTTTGTAACGTATCACCGTTATTTATCATCTAGAACAGCACTATTTAAGCCAGAACCAAACCCTCGACATCCGATCAGACTCAAATGAAGCGATAATGAACATCAGGTACTAAGATCAGGCCACAAAAGCACAGCATTTTACTCATAAACCTAATCAGAAAAATGCCTTGTGAGCTTCATAGACAAAATCCCTCTTTAGCGCCACCTATCGTATTTCTAAAGAACTAACTCGTAGCGCCACCTACCGTCAGCGTAGACAACTAGCTAGTTACAAAATGGTGGTTTGTCCGCGTGTAGTCGGTTACGGCTGCGTGCTTTGCTGTTGGATCTCTATCTTCTCTACAGTCATGTCAGGGTTCATCGCCGTCGCTTCCTGAAACGATGAAGTCGTGTTTTAGTTGTGGCGTCATCTATGTTACGCACAATGAACTAATACGGCATTTGGATGACTCTTGCCCTTGATCGCTCTTCTTGGATATATTCTCCTCGGAGGCAACTGGTATTGCTATGAAAGAAGAGCTACATGTTTGTTTATCGAATCGATGTCGAGTGATCAAACTGAACACAGCCCAGTGGTACAATACAAGTATAACATAGAAGTACACTTTTGTTTATATAGCCAAATTCATCCTGGAGGCTCGGTAAGTGGTCAGGATCAAGGTTCAATGACCCTGTTTGCGAAATAAGAGAAAGATGTTTTGCCCCTCTCTGTACTTGTTCAAGAGCAACCTCGACTCAGTATGATGTATAGGAAGCCTAAATTTTATTTTGCGTATTTCACCGAAATGGTAATTGAACCTTGGTCTTGATCACTTACCGAGTCTCCAGTATGAATTTGTTGGAAATGAACACTCTAGTTTTATTAAAATCTATGAATCGGAATCATTAATAGAACACAGAATCGTAAAAAAACAATATTTTTCTTCTTTGTTTTTGGTTCCCAAATTTACGCGATGCAACATGTGACAGTACATATTTCCGGCGGTAAATAATGCACATAGGTTTCGTAGAGCGTCGTCTCTGTTACCGGAGTATTAGTGCTTCTTTTGACGGTCGATATCTTTGTTTTAATTTATTTATATACAAAAGTACGAGAACATATATTTTTTATTTCGAACATAGAGTAGTTTCCTTTGATGTAGCTAGGGCGTTCATTTTCAACCTGTATAAACGAAACTCTCCTTTTAAATTCATAGAGCAGTGACCGGGTAGTATCTCGGAAGTCAACGACGGTCGCTTCTCTCCAATAGAGAACACACCATGAACGTCCTGAGCCGAGGTTCCCAGTTGGGGGCCCTCGTTCTCTCCTCTTGTCCAGTAAGTACCTGTATGGCCTCGGCGAGAGCTCGGTCGTGATCGATGGGGTCTCCGTCGGACTGGATCGTGATCTTCTGTTCCACGCGCGTCTCCACCACGCCGTTGCGTTCCGTCTTGTACTGAGGGTTACATTACATACATTTATATATGGTGGACATATCATAAGAGTATCGATCAGACCTACGACGAAGGGCGCACGCGCAGATAGTGGGAGAGTGAAAGTATCTAGGGAGCTACGGGAGTCGGTAATGACGAAGGACTGTTACTACGCAACTGTCCACAACCAATTCCCAGTTCTTAATTACCAGATGGTATGATAGACTCAAAACGGCAGTATCTTAATTGGTAGGTATAAACCTAAAAAGCGTGCTTTTGTGGCCGAAGTATGGCGATAAAAGCACATCTATCATATTGGGACTTATACAGTGTGTGATTAGAGGGTGCATATTGAAATTGAAAAGAAGGCATTGGCTGTCGCAGTAACAGTCCACATTCGGAAACACTTCTGGCACCCTCGCGGGGAGTAAATGTCGTAGCAATATGTTTTTATTTCTCAAGAACCCCAAAGAGACGAGTAGCTTTTTTGTTAAAAACAATAATATTAGATAAAGAGATCATTGATTGTCTTTCGAATCAAATATTTTTTTATAATGAATCTAATTTTCATACAAAATAGATGGTAACTCAGTGGGCGACACGCACCGTTTATCCATAAAACTCCGGGACAAACCCGTCTACTGAGTTAGTTACCACACATTTTTCAAGAAATACATTTTTTTTATGAATTTTTGTTTCGAAATGTTGCTAAATCATCTGGTAAGCGAACAAAACTATTTTCGGAAAGAGAAGAGCGAAATTGTGAATTTTGTGGTTGATTACTGGCAATGACCCAAAAAGTAGTGCAGGTAAAAAAGTTGATTGACCTGGGGTACTGCAATTTGGGCTCTGTTTTTTCACCATTACCCTAGGGTAGGTAGCAAAGTATCAAAGGTAATCTTCTGCGAACCCAAATCTTTCAATAGCAGCCGGGACCAACGGCTTAACGTCCTTTCAGAGGCACGAAGACCGGACGTAAGGTGTGGACGTAAATATTAAGCAAATTTCTGTAGACTTTTTGTAAAATGTTATGCGAATGCTTTCTGCGTCGCGAGGACTTCAATTGACAAAATAAATTCAAAAATAAAAATTTCTTGATTACAGATAAAGTTAGTAAAAAAGAAACACTAGTTCCCACAGAAAATTTCCTTGATATTAGTTTCTGCTCCTGCCAAAAAATACATTTACATAAACAAAATTGGACGTTATCAAACAGTAAAGTTTATAATCTTAACTAGGTTATTTTAATATATATCGGGTGGAACAATGTAAAATAATACTTATTTATAAGTATGTCCGAGTATGTGTTGTGTTGCGTGTGAGTGAGAGTGTGTGAGTGAGAGTGTAAGTAAATGAAATTCCTTATCGGAGAGAATGGTGTACAACAGTGACTCACAGTGATGGTCTCGACGGTGCGCGTCTTGGAGCTGATGGTCTGCGAGGAGACCACCTCCCCCTCCACCGCCTCCCCCTCCTCCAGCACCGTCGTCGCGCCGCCCGCTGCCGTCTCACTCGCCTGACGGAATTCGAAAACATTCTATAAGGTGCTATAAAGATATCTGCCACGGATGCAATGGGAGACAGTATTGTATACATATCATATAGATTACAACAGCGAAGAAATTTCGTACCCCGGAATAGTTCAATAAATTTGAGAAAATAAAGTAAATAAATAAGCATTTACTTTATTCTGCATAACGTGGTTCACAAAATACGCGCGATGTGTCGTTTCCTCAATGAAAACAACCGCTGTCTCTTTTTAACTGTTTTGTGTCACTATGGACGGGACCGTTTATTGTAATCTAAAACACAATACTCTCTCGCATTGCAGCCGTGCGTGGCAGATGTTTTAATAGCACCTTATATAATCGTTTTGTTAGATTAACAGTGGGCCGAGCCTGGCCATCACCGCGACTGATGCGTTTAGTGTCGTTAGGACCTAGGAAGAAGCGCGCTCCACCAGACAGTACCAATTCACTCTTAAGGTGCGTCCCCGACCTAAATTAGCAACTCGATGTGTGTCAGTACAAATATCGACGGAAAAGGCATTGAAATTACGTTCATATCAGCGCGCACGGCAAAGTGGCTGTTACGGCGATCGCTGCGTCTCCAAATAGCGCAAAATAGCCGAAAATTGTAATTTTCACATGGACGCAATTATTAATTCCAAAATTTTATTTGTGTAATATTTTACATATCAAATTCTCTAACCATTCGTATTTTGCTCGAAAATAAATAACATCAATTTGAGGTGTAGATGCATGAAATCAGTAAATATTTCTAACTTCAGTAATTATTTCGAAAGCAGATATCGTAAGGTATTCATAAGTTAGAAAATAATTTATTAGTGGAACTAAAATAATAATTTTCGAATTTCCCAAAAAGGGTCATCGAACCTTGATACCGATTAATTACTGAGTCTGCAGTATGAATATTGTTGCATAAATAAAAGTCATCTTATATACTCGTATGTGGAGGACATATCTTAGAAGTAATAATTTCATGATCAGAGATATAATTGTGTAAGACAATCGTATCCATTTGACATGGTTTCATTGTCAAACAATATCCTTAAGTGTGAAATAAGAAATTTACAATAGACTTCCAACAATAAGTCAAAAATAGGTTGGTTGGCGAAGCGGAGCGGAGCCCGGAGCGCGGAGACCTCTTTAATTTTTACACATTTCATGATATTGGAGCAGATCATGATCAATTCTACGATATGGCTACGACATGTACACAACGTAGTAGTATTAGCGCGTGTACTCACATGGTCATGCTGCGCCTGCGCACCGTGCAGTATGCTCCCGAATGGCGCATTCCCGACCACGGAGCTTGTCGTCGTCGTCGTGTACGAGCCCGGCTCCTGGACAGACCATACACAAGTTTATTAGGGGACACCATACACCATCTTCGCGATGGACCAATAGGACATTACATACACAATCTTAGTGAAGAACTAAGGCTGCAAACCACTCGACAGTTCGAGAGGCTACGTAAATCGCCAGACATATCGACCGATCGATATGTAGTGACCATGCATGTATGCGTTAGAGGGAAAAAGAACCACAAGCGGACAGTTGCACTCTGAGTTTCGGTGACTTTTTTTGTCTGCGTTGTTTTATTGATTTGTCGGGTTGACAGAACACGATGGTTGAGGAAAACACTTGTGCTGTTTCACAAAAATTAATCTCTTCAAGTATGATGTTTCATCAAGTGCCGACAATCGCAAGTATTGACTTTATTGACAGAACACGACGTCATTATTACGTTTGAACGTACTAAGCAAGTGTCTGTTTGTAATACCTACATAACTTATGGTTGAGGAGCAATCTGTATTTTGTGGGATTTTTGGTGAAGTGGAGGTGTGACTATCTGGAATCTATTTACTGTGTGCTACATACTTAATGGTTTAATCCATCCATCAGCCTGTTTCGTCCACTGCAGGACATAGGCCTTTCCAGGATTTCGGCACTCTTGGCAGTCCTCCTGGAAGAAATGCCCATACTCACACACGCTGGGCAGGCGGGTTGGTGAGCGCGGTGCCGAAACCCTTGCACCAGTGACGCCGCTGCCCGTCTCCAGTCTGTTTTATATAAGGCCCGGCAATTGGGGATGGATAAACCGCCATCCATCGGTCCCAGGCGATGATGGGCCGCCTGGTTTTGCCTCAGAGCTGTTCTCTTACTCTCTCCTGAATAACTTCGGGAGGATTGCGAGTAAGATGGTGGTACCTCCACAGTCGAGCCCGGCATTAGCTCTACCACCTTAGTTTATGGTTTAGTACCGGGTCATAAAAACCAAACGGCACAATTTGAAGGTAAACACTCGGCACTGCACCATTATGTAACATACAATAAAGAGATTCCACGTACTCGCAATTTGCCTTTACAAAAAACCCCACAGAAGATAAATGTAGCTCAACTATAAGAGGTTTACTGTATCGTATATTTTTGCGCAATGATTTTACACAATTTGCGTTTTAATTTGGCATTACCACATTACCTCAAATTGCAGTCTATAATCTGAAAAACATTTTAAAATGCAGGCAAACTTTCTAATTTAAAACTGAAATAAGAAAACAACAGTGAAAACTCATGCAAAAGACACAAACAAACATGCACATTACAAACACACATTTCTGTGCGATAAATATTTGTGTAGTTTTCTATTTTGTCAAACAGTGGTACTTTTCTAGTGCATTGACACATTATCAAAATCAAAATCAAAATCAAAATATTTATTTTTGCAAAATAGATACATTAAGTATACTTTCTACAAGTCAAAGTTAATTTACACAATATAATATGTCTTTAGAATATAAAAAAAATATATAATAATACGGGAAATAAAATATACACCTGCATTAATAAATGATAGTCGTAAGTTATTAAATAAATAAATAAATAAAAAATAAATAAAATAGGGGAATCTAGGAATAAAAATATGATATATACATAATACAATGAAGAAATAATAAAAACGGGAAATACATACAAAAAATATTAAGGGTGGGCTACTAAAATGTAATAAAGTTATACACTTGCATAAAATATAGAAATATAGGAATAAAAATATTGTATATACATAATGCCTAACCATCCGCACCATTCGATTAGTATTGCTAAGAAGAAGGGCAAGAAACTTAGCAAACATTCCTTTTTTCAAAATAAAACATATGATACAAAATCATATACATACCTACTCAAGTAAAGGCATAAAAAAATATAAGACTGCGGGAATTAGTCACGAGAAAAAAAAATATATCTTAGTCAACCCGTCTCATATTGTCCATTACCTTTAACAAAGTAAGTTTACATATTAATTAATTTTAAGCCTTTAGAGGAATCGTACAGTATTAAAATATGCTAATTTTTGATTACAATATTGAATAAGATTATTATTATTTATTACACCATGCTTCATTATCATCCAAATAATCATTGATTTTATAATAAGCTTTCTTAAGTAGTCCCTGCTTAATATATAGTTTAAACTTATTTTCAGGCAAACTAAGGACCTCCTCTGGAAGCTTATTGTAAAATCTTATACCATGTCCTACAAAAGAGGTACCTACTTTGGCAAGTCTTAATTTTGGAAAAGCTAGTTTATGTTTGTTTCTGGTTTCAACAGAGTGGTGCACACCAAGCCTCGGGAAATTATCAATTTTTTTTCTGACATATCTAATAACTTGATAAATAAATTCACAAGGGACCGTAAATATATTAATTTCTTTAAACTTTTCTCTTAATGAATCTCGGTACTTCATGTTATAAATAGACCGAATTGCTCTCTTTTGCAAGACAAATACTGCTTCTATATCCGCGGCTCTACCCCACAACATTATGCCATATGACATAATGCTGTGAAAATAACTGAAATATACTAATCTAGCAGTATCTTCATCAGTAATCTGCCTTATGCGTCTAACAGCGTATGCGGCTGAACTAAGTCTACCACAGAGAGCCTCTATGTGGGGACCCCACTGAAGACGAGAGTCTATAGTAATACCTAAAAACTTAGTTTCGTTAACTAACTCCAGCTTGGACCCCTGCAAAAATAAACTGACATCTACTTGAATTACATTTGGTAAAGTAAACTTTATACATTTCGTCTTTTTTGCATTTAGAACTAAATTATTTGCAGTGAACCAATCAAGAATCAGAGAGAGGGTTGAATTCGCGTCATCAAGTATATCGTTATGTCGATTCACTTTAAAAATAAGTGACGTGTCATCTGCGAATAGAACTATCTCAGATAAGTCTCTAACTAAGTAAGGAAGGTCATTTATGTATATTAAAAACAATAGGGGCCCCAATATGGAGCCCTGCGGAACACCCATTTTGACTAATGCTCCAGATGACTTTACTCCATTAATGTCTACCTTTTGAAACCGGTCACTAAGGTATGACTTAAATAACGCCAAAGATTTACCCTTAACTCCATAGTGATCTAATTTACATAAAAGTGTTTCATGATTAACGCAATCAAAAGCTTTTGAGAGGTCACAAAATACACCGAACGCATCCTGCTTTGCTTCCCAAGCGTCAAATATGTGCTTGACTAAAGCAACTCCTGCATCAGTGGTTGACCTCCCTTTAGTGAATCCATATTGTTCACTGTGAAACAACTTATTTAAGTTAAAATGAGATAACAATTGATTAAAAACAATTTTTTCGAAAATCTTACTAAATACTGGTAAAACTGAGACCGGTCTATAGTTGGAAGGGTCTTCATTGTCGCCTGATTTAAAAAGAGGGATCAATTTACTCAACTTCATTAAATCAGGAAAGACACCATCATCTACACATTTATTAAAGATTAAAGCTAAATATGGAGCTATTAAATCAATGATACAGCTTACAACTTTAACAGATAGGCCCCATAAGTCCTCGGTTTTTTTTAAGTTAAGAGATTTAAATGCTTTAATGACAGTTTGTGAATTAATATGCTTTAACGCAAATACAGAATGGCACTGAGGCACGTGATCACTCAAAAGATCCTGTGCAAGTCTTGGACTTGAATTTAAGCCTTTAGTTGTCAAGGAAGGAATGTCAGTAAAGAATTGTTCAAAGGCCTTCGCAACTTCTTTATCTCCTGTAAAAACTTCATTGTTAATGTTCAATTTTAGTTCATTATTCCATTTGTTACTCTTCCCAGTTTCAGTATTTATGATTTTCCATACTGCCTTTACTCTGTTATCATTATAGTAAATAGTTAAAGATGTTGTTGCAAACTGCATCATAATAATTAGATGTATGCATATATTTATGATGCATCTTATTTACATAAAGATTACAATCAGTTGAATATAAATAAGTATAGAATATTTATACATTTTCTGAGATCATCCATTACTCATTTCATAAAATAAATGTAATTAATTATGTACCTAGCAGTCCTTCCACCAAACGAGGCACACGAAATTTGGAATTAAAAAAAAGACAAAAATGTATCACGTCATCAAATTTTACATTGAATTAAATATAAGGTTATTCGCATCACTTAAATCAATACGGTTTGTAAGAGATGTGATGTGGGTTGGTGTTTACTAACCAACGAATCGCTGTTACTAGCTGACTAACCAAAGCGTAAACAAACAAATTCGGCTACACAAGTTCAAGCACTTAAATAATCAAAAAAGTTACCATAAAAATTATAACTTTTAAGACTGCAGATAGGCGTTGATAAATTAACACTTTCGTCAGGTTCCGACACCGATAGCAGGATAGAGTACACAATTTTCAAAGCGTGCGACAAAGATGGCATTAGAACTCGTGTCGAGACCCCCAATTTATGAACACAGGACTGGGTGATGATCAGATATCATATGATTATACCACCTGCATCAGCTATACCACCAAAATCTACTAACGACAGGGAGCAATAAGACCGTCCTCCATTCTCAAGCTATACCTTAGCTAGATGACTAGTGTGGTGTTTGTGATAATTATTTAGTATCAAATTTCAACTTTACCACTAAGAGTTAAGATTGTAAACCAAACTGCGCATGTACGAGATATATGTAAGTATTCAACCTTTGCACCGCTTTGAGCCGCGGGAGGTGAACCCAGCCCAGGTATTATTTTATCGAAGGTTGCATCGTTGAATGAGGACTCACCGTGGTGTAGTAATGTCCTTCGCCAGCCCCCTCCTCGAAGTCGATCGGCGTACCAGAATCTCCGCTGCTCAGCGAGCTCTCTGAACCGCGTCTAGTAATCTATGGTCGGTGCGAGACCATGGGTGTGTGGGAAGACATGGGGTGTGTGGGAAGACATGGGGTGTGTGGGAGACCATGGGGTGTGTGGGAGACCATGGCGTGGGGAGACCACAATGTTTACGGGATCAAAAGTAATGATAACGGGTCAAGATTTTCCTCAAATTAGAGGTTTCAGTGAAGCCATAATGTAATGGATCAGAAAATAATTATGGTATGAGAACACACAAAGTAGGAATGATATTAGACACAGTGTCAACGGTTACCCGAATGAAATGAGGTGAATTTGTAGATCACACAATAATTAGTTATGGTAAAACCAGTTGAAGGATTGTAGAGGACATAAGGTAGAATTTTTCATAATTTTGAGAGATTTTAATCACCATATTCGTATTTGGTGCAAACATCAAGGCAATTATGATTTATTCAGCCATGTTTTCATGCCATTCATTTCAAAAGCATTGTTTTTTTTTTGCACACAGGTATGGATGCGGGGTCAGATTTTGGCCGGGTCGTATTGTCGAAGATTCGGAGATGGAAAGGAGAAAAAAAAAGAAAATTAGAACGAAATTAAACATGCATAACTTGTGACTGCTTTCACAAACCCAAAAGCTTTTTAACCACTGCTAAAATGATGTTACTTTATATCCGCAAATCAGTGTTTTGAAAAAACAGTCACACTAGAAATAAAATCAACAAAAATTGAATGAAATTCATAAAACAAAAATTTGATCCAAATGTTATAAAATTTTAACTCCTTATGATATCGATCAAATAAAAGAACATGCTTTTGAGCCATGCTAATGAGAAAACAACTTAGAAAGTAGGGAATTGAACCTACGTAAAACAAACGTGAGGTCTATATTACCTTATCGCCGGTCGTGACCATGGTTTTGACTTCCTGCGTAAGCACTCTCTGCTCCTGCCTCGTAGCGGAGGAGGTGAGAGTGTGAGCGACAGTCTTCTCTTCCAACTGTTGGGTCTTCGCCTTGGTGTCGAGATCGTGATGGGTCGTTGCAGTTCGGGTCGTCACCGCGCGCGCCGTCACGTACGGACTCTTCCCCTCCATCGGATCTAGGCTTTCCGCCTTCGTAACGGTTAAACTGTTAGCTACTAGCATGCGTGAAAACACTCATATACAACTACAAACAGACTAGAGAATCTATGAGATGGGTTGGTAATTGTAGCGAAATGAATACTAAAACCGAAAGGGGTAGAAAAAAAAACAAGCCACACGACATTTAAAAACAAAGAAAAGGGGTGGCGTCTCGTCTGCCTGTTATTTGAAATCAACGTAGAGAATTAGACGAACCTTATTCGTGTGCGTCGAGAAGGTAACTTCACCGGTTCCTAAGTTCTCCACTTCGTGTTCCACATTGTGCGTGACGCCTTCGTCGTTTTTGGTGAGCAGTTGCTTGGTGGTGGTTTTGACGACGACTGGAGGCGTGGGTGTGCCGCTTTTGCTCTTGCCCCTTTGGGAGACAGGGATCTTGGAGGAGAGGGGGGTCTGTGAGGAGACGTAGCCTTGATGCCTGATGTGCTCGCTGGTGGTATATTCTGTGAACTGCTGGGGCTCATCCCCTCTTGCTGGACTTTCGCCTTTGCCGAACGTGGAGAATTTATGCGTGTTCACAGTTTGTATGTCGATGTTTGCTGGTAAATCTTCAGTTTCCTTCTCTATGGTGTAGTTGCCGCTCTTGTCTTCGAAGTGCGATGGGTCAATCTGTGAGTAATGGAGGATGAGTTGTCCTGTAACTGGATCCCTTACGGCCGTGCTCGGGTCTATGTCTCCTGTATCTGGGTCGATGTCTCCGTATTCCGTCTTTATTCTTCCGGTGACAGGGTCGATTTTACCGCTAAGTGTCATGGTTTGGGTTACGGTTGTCCTGGCGCCTTTCAGTCGTGGGTCATCCGGGTCTACGTCGATGGTTTCACCGGTGATAGGATCGACTATTTGATACAAATACACTGTTTTGGTAGTGATGATTCTACCTGTAGTTTCGTCAATCGTACATTCCTTGGGGTCGACTTCCTTGACTCTCCCTTTGTCGTCCTTCTGAGTGATGACGTAGATCTTGATGATGATTAGACGACCAGTCTTCGGGTCAATCCTTCCTAGCTTAGTGTAGATTTCACCAGAAGAAGGATCGACTTGGGAAGCAGAATACAAAGGTTGGTTGTCTTCGTCGACTTGTCCGGTTGCAGTATAGATTTGTCCATTGACGGGATCGACCTTGATAAGAGACTTGTCGATATCTGTTGTTCTGACAATCGTACCAGTTTTTGAGTCTAAACGACCATAGATAGTGATGATGTAGCCAGTTGTAGGGTCGATTTGACCAGCTGTGTAAAGAACTTCTCCTGTTTGAGGGTCTTTGGGTCCAGCCGTCCAAATTTGATTGGTTTTAGGGTCAACCTTGACGTTTTTAGGTTCGTTAGAGACAATTTGTTTACCAGAGACGGGATCCACTTTATTTTGAATGATCCTGAGGCAGATGAGTCTGCCAACGTCTTTGTCTGGTTTGCCAGATTTAGGATTGAGTTGTCCACTACGTAATAGCAATTGGCCAGTGACTGGATCGACTTTAACTTCACGACTTTCGAATTTGCCAGTCTTAGGATCGTTGTATGTAACAGTTCCCTTGACAAGGTCGATTTGACCGTATTTTGTGTCGATTTTGTTGGTGTCCGGGTTGATTTGACCAGTACTGCTTTCGATGACTGAGTGTTTTGGCTCAATGACTCCCTTCTTTGAGTCAACCTTGCCGACGAATGTTGTTACTTCTACGACAGGATCGATGTGCGTACCTACCACCAATACTTGACCAAGTTTGGGGTCAGATTTGCCAGTTTTTGGATCAACAACTCCAGTTATCGTCACTTGTCCGTTATTCTCGTCAATTTGTACAGGTTTGGTGTCCTGGGCTCCTGAAGAGTTAGTAACGAAAATGACACCATTCGACGGATCGATCACACCATATTTAGTTGAAATATGGCCAGTCTCTGTGTCAACTTTTCCCTTGGTATGTTCGACGGTTCCTTCAGCGATATTCACTTTGCCAGTCTTAGGATCAATCGGTCCAGTTATAGTAGTTATTTCGACGACAGGGTCGTCCTGTTTTGCCACACTGAGAATCATGCCCAAGTTCGGGTCTACCTTTCCAGTCTTTGGATCGATGGAACCTGAATTGATAAAGATCTGTCCAGTTTCAGGCAAAACGGTACCACCTTTAGTTTGTTTCTGTCCTGTGGAATCTGTAATGACAATGCTACCTTTGTGGGAGTCAATCACGCCGTACTTAGTTTCAATCTGGCCATTAGGGTCGAGGACACCAGTCAGATGCTCAACTTCAGCAGAACTGAAGTCAGGTTTCTTGGTCTTGGGGTCTAGTTTGGTGAAAATAACCATTATCTTGACGATCTTTCGTTTGGGTGGCTCTGGAGGTGCTGTCGTCGGTTTGACAGGAGACGCCCTTTGTACGGATGGAATTATAGGCGATGATACATGAATAGGCGAATGTGTGGGTGTGCCGACCGGTGAAGATGCGGGTGTTTTGATAGGCGATGGGGTTTGTCTGGCAGGGGTCACGCTAGCTCTTTGTACAGATGGCGGAGATACGCTGGCTCTTTGAACGACTGGCGCTACTTTAGACAACACATTTTGCTTATCGACAATTGTTAACTGTTGAGCAAATGATGGATCTACTTTTCCTGTCTTAGGATCAACTACGGAGGCGGTGACAATAATATTTCCCGTCTTAGGATCGATTTCAGCTTGCTTCAGCTCTTGCTTGCCGGTGATCGGGTCTTTGTATAAAATTTGTCCAGATTTTGTGTCAATGATACCAAAGTCGGTATGAATCTTTCCATCCTCCGCACTGACGTAGCCTTTTGAAGCGTCAATATTTCCGACAGCAGCATCAACTGTCTTGGTTTTAGGATCATATTTGCTAGTGACGATAACAAGACGGATTTCACCAATAGACACTGGTTTTGCGATAGGAGTAACAGTTTTGTTGATAATACTGTATTGCTGAACTAAAGTTGGATCGACCTTTCCAGTTTTCGGGTCAACCACTTGGCTAGTGATCAGCATGTGACCAGTGGCTGGATCGACTTGGGCTTTCTTGACTTCTTGTTTACCAGTTGTTGGATTTGTTACAGTGATTTCACCACTAGCGGGATCAACGATTCCGAAAGCAGTTCTAATTTTGCCATCAGGTCCAATGGTTCCACTGACCGTGTCGACTTGGCCTTGACTTGGGTCGATTTTTTTGGTTCTTGGGTCGTATTTAGTGGTGATAATGACCAAGTGAATTTCTCTTTCGACAGGTTTGACTTGTTTATCAACAATGCTGAGTTGTTGAGCAAGAGATGAGTCTGCTTTTCCTGTTTTAGGATCAATAACGCCCGAAGTTATGATGAGGTTTCCACTTTTGGGATCAGCAGTAGCTTGCTTTACTTCTTGTTTGCCAGTTTTAGGGTCGGTATGGTCAATTATGCCCGTCTTGGGGTCAATCACACCAAAGTTGGTATGGATCCTTCCACTTGAATCAACAATGCCTCGAGACGTCTCTACGTGACCGTTAGGATTGTCCAGGCGCTTGTTCTTGGCGTCATATTTGCTAGTGATTACTACCAGTTGGACTTCCTTACCAGGAACGGCGGAGAATTTGTCCTGTGGCTTCTCAACAACGCTAATTTGTTGGCCTAAAGTAGCGTCAACAAGCCCCGTCTTGGGGTCAACGACTCCAGATGTTAGTATCAAATTGCCTGTCTTAGGATCGACAGTTGCTTTCTTGACCTCCTGTTTTCCTGTAACTGGGTCAGTGATGGTAATGCTACCGGTGCTCGGGTCAACAATACCGAAATCAGTATGTATTTTATTGTCAGCACCAATTTTACCAGGAATAGAGTCAACATGGGGGTTGGATAAGTCAAATTTCTTGTTCTTCGGGTCATATTTTGTGGTGATAATGACCAAATTGACATATCTTTCAAGAGGTTTAGCTTCTTTGTCGATAATGCTAAACTGTTGGGCCAGTGAAGAATCTGATTTACCAGTTTTCGGGTCTGTTACTCCTGAAGTAACAATGAGGTGACCCGTTTTAGGATCTGCTGTCGCTTGTTTGATTTCTTGCTTGCCAGTTTTAGGATCGACATACTCAATTTTGCCTGTCTTCGGGTCAATAACACCAAAGTTGGTATGGACTCTGCCGTTAGAATCGACAACGCCCCTTGATGTCTCGACATAACCGTTTGGATTATCAAGGCGTTTGTTCTTGGCATCATATTTGCTTGTGATGACAACCACTTTAACTTCCTTGCCAAGAGTAGCCGAGAATTTGTCTTTTGGCTTATCGACCACACTGATTTGTTGCCCAAGGGTAGAATCGACTTGGCCAGTCTTGGGATCGACTACACCAGACGTTAATAGTAGATTTCCAGTCTTCGGGTCAACATTGGCCTTCTTTACTTCTTGTTTGCCTGTTACAGAATCTGTAACAATGATTTGTCCCGTAGCAGGGTCAACAATACCAAACTGAGTGTGCACTTTGTCATCATCACCAATTTTACCAGTAATAGAATCCACATGAGCATTAGATAAGTCTAGTTTTTTATTCTTGGGGTCATATTTGGAAGTAATAATAACCAAATTAACGTATCTCTCTGGTAAACCTTTGGGAGCATCTTTGTCGACAACAGTGAGTTGCTGTGCAAGAGATGAATCAGATTTTCCTGTCTTCGGGTCGATGACTCCTGAGGTAAGAATGAAACTTCCAGTTTTGGCATCAACAACAGCCTGTTTTGAATCAGGCTTTCCCGTCTTGGGATCAGTAAAGTGGATCTTCCCTGTATTAGGATCCAAAATACCGAAGTTAGTATGAACTTTTCCATCTTTATCGCTGATAATAGCTTTTGAGGTTTCAACAAAACCGTTGGGGGTGTCAAGTTTTCTGTTTTTGGAATCATATTTAGAGGTAATAGCCACGAGTTGCACTTCTTTTCCTGTACAAGCGGCGAATGCATCTGTGGGTTTATCAACGATACTGTATTGTTGACCTAGAGTTGTGTCCAACTGCCCCGTTCTTGGGTCCACAACTCCTGATAAAAGCAAAACATTTCCGGTTTTGGAGTCAACTTGTGCTTGCTTGATTTCTTGCCTTCCTGTCTTGGCGTCAGTGACTACAATGTCACCAGTCCTTGGGTCAATTGTTCCATATTCAGAGTGAATCTTTCCGTCAGCACCAGACAAAACTCCTTTGACGGAATCAACGTGAACGAACGCTGGGTCGAGTTTCTTTGATTTAAGGTCGTACTTACTGGTAATAACGACTAATCTAACTTCTCTATTAGCTTTATTCGCGTCTTTTTCTACGACGGAGAATTGTTGACCTAATGAAGAGTCAACTTTGCCAGATTTGGGATCGACAACACCAGTGGTAACGAGAATATTTCCTGTCTTAACATCAACATATGCTTGTTTAGGGTCTTGTTTGCCTGTCTTAGGATCTATGTAGTCTATTTTGCCAGTTCTGGGATCAATAACACCGTAATTTGAAGATACTTTGCCATCAGGGGCCACAACAGCCCTAGATAATTCCACATGACCATGTGAAGCATCCAATTTCTTATGCTTGCCGTCGTATTTGCCAGTAATTACCACTAAGTCGACTTCTCGGCCTGGTTTGGCGCCAACTTTATCGTCCAACTTCTCGACGAAGCAGTACTGTTGGGCCAATGTTGGATCTATCTTTCCTGTCTTCGGATCGACAACTCCTGATGAAAGCAGGATATGACCAGTTTTGTTGTCGACATGGCCATGCTTAACATCTTGCTTGCCAGTAGCGGGATCTGTATAGGTTATTTGACCTGACTTTGTATCTATTACTTCTTTTTCGGTCGTGATCTTTCCATTAGCTCTGTTGATTGTTCCTCTTGTGACCAGAACAGTGCCATTTGCATCATCAAGTTTCTTGGATTTCGGGTTGTATCGACCAGTTACAATAACAACCTGGATTTCGTTTTCAGATTTGGCTGCTGGAACAACTGCAGCTAATGGGCTTTCATGGTGAGCTCTTTCAGCATCTAACAGGGCTAATGTAGGGTCAATTAGGTTTTTCGGCGCCTTAGCCTGTTCCTTTAAAGCGGCTGACTGTACGTAATCAATGCCTGGCGTCTTAAGTTTACTTGGATCAGTTTCAGTCGGTGTTTTACGCTTTTCAGCTGTTTCTGCGAGTTTCTTTTCTTCGCCCGGAGCATAGTTGAACGCGAGTCCAGATTTACGTGTTGTGGGGCTTTGACTTTCATCAAGATGTTTCGATCTGTCACCTCCGATTGGTTCTTTCTCGTAACTAAATGCGCCAATGAGAGGCTTTTTAGGTGGACTTTTTTCTGTATCATTGTACTCGTAAGGTTTAGTGTAGCTAAGTTTCTCTGGACTTTCTTTTGTAGGACTCTTTTCCAGAGTACTGTCAAGGTTTGAACTTTCATTAGAAGTATCGAGCACGGCCACTTTGGTTTTGGCTTCTTTCTCTTTTTTAGGGGATTTTTTCTCTTTGTCTTTTTTGGGTGATTTTGGCGATTTCTCTTTTGGAGATTTCTCTTTTGGAGATTTCTCTTTCGGGGATTTTTCTTCTTTAGGCGACTTATCTTTTTTCCCTCCGAAGAGACCGAAACCAGTCTGGTGTTGGGATTGGAAATGAAAAAAAAAACATATGAAAAGTAATATACAAAAATAATAATTTACACAATGCGTCTAGTCCAAGTTTTTCGAATTATCTTTACATTAGTTGCACATTTAAAGAGTGTGTGTTCCGTAATCATAAACTCAGACTAAAAGCACAAGCAAAATTATAAAAAAATGCATTTGCATGCTGATTCTTCGCATCGACTAACATTAAGTATTTACAAAATTTCTTGTATTATACAAAAATCTACGCTTGCAACAAGTTTGCTTAAAAAATCTGTTCCAAATCTACCATTCTGTATTTGAATATATGAACAAAATAGCAAGCTTTAAGTTACTAGTATTTTCGTAATTTTTGTCAGCGTTCATTTCTTACCTTAGATTTCTTAGGCGTAGTCTCGACGTTGTTTGTATGTCCCGGTTCACTAGCCGTGTCTGTACCTGGACATTAAAAGTATTTTGTTTTAATCCTTTGTACTTTTACATGATTATAGTTTATTCTCTACTCAGCTTCTTCTGAAAGCGGGATAATTCAGATACTAACACTTATGCTAAAGAAATCCCTTGATTGGCAGAGAACATCACGTCAACATAAAGCTAAGCGTCAAGCTAATAGACTTTATGGTTAGGCATTATAATTAGTTAGTTATTTATGGTTTATTTATCAACTTATTTATTCATTGCATTATATATAATTTTTAAACCGCAAACTTATAAATACTAGCAGACCTAACATTAATAATAAACGCATAGAGTCGGCATGAAGCAATTTTAGCTCAGTGACTTACGGGCTCTTTTAAATATAAATATTGCTTGTTTCCAAACAAAATATATACGAGAGATTAGTTTAGGTATTAACAAATATGTTTCAAGCATAAGCCAGCCAAAACAATTCATTTTTATACGTTTCTTCGTACCATGTAGCTTAAATGTAGCTTACTTTTTGTATGGAAACTTGCCAACGCTATTTAATCCTTAGGTTTGGTCTGCTATGTCTGTGTTTTAAACCTATATTTCTTTATTTTATGCAGGTGTCCAATTTTATTACATTTTAATAGCCCAACCTAAATATTTTAATTTGTATTTACGTTTTTTTTTCTTTTTTCATATTCTATTGTTTTTATAAATATTAATTTTGACCTGTAAAACGTATACTCTATGTATCTATTTTACAAAATAAATTATTTTAATTTTAATTTGAGCTTGCCAACTATCTTACAGGTCTGAATATATAGGTAGTCACTGATGGTGTCGCATTGCCGAATTTGAGAAGCGTCTGGAGAGAACTTCATTTTAAGTATGAAAGCGATTTAAATCTTACCATTCTCAGCGGGTTTCTTCTGCTCGGCAGCTTGCACCGCTTGTTTCTCTGTCTCTTTCTTAACTTTCTCCTTCTCTTTCGGCGGCGCAGTCGGCATCACCTTCACGGCACCTGGCGGCGGTTTCTGAAACGATTGTGGTTTGAAACCGTTAATATCGTAGACATTCTTAATATTGAGGTGAGTTGAATCCAAATACACGCTTCATATTTTATATGTGACTTAAAACTAAGATCCAACTAGAAATATAATGAAGAAAATACCGATGAAAATTTCTTAAAGTCGTGCTTTTCTAACTAAATGAAGACAACAACAATCAAAAAAACAAGAACTACTGGCTAACTAATGATTTTAATAAAGTTTTTGGTCCTAAATTACTTGTTAGTTTAATGTTTACAAGACGACATTAACAACTAAAGACGAAACGAACATTGGGCCGAACACTGCTCTTCAATAACATTATCCCTATCAAGATTCCTGTTATTTAAACAACATTTTGTCTGTATTAGACTTCTAACGTTCTCTTCTATGGAATGAACACGATAAAGCCCCAATATCTCAAAAACCGATGTTCGCGAGTGTTCAGCCGAACGTCCGGCCACGCCCACAAAGCGCTCGGGTCGTCACCAGTTTGTTGATCCGCTCGGCGAGGTACTCCCCCTCGAGCGAGCTGCAGGACGACGCGCTGCCGGTCTCGCACGACGTTCGGCGCAGCTGTTCCGAGTGTGCGTGCGCAGGTTAATACGGTAAGCTGGGGGGGTTCGTTATGTGGCGTGCTTGTGTTGATTTGAATACGGAATATCGATATTTTAAGGAAGTTTATTTGCGAGAGTTTTTTTAAGAGTTCTGCCTAGACATAATCTCTTTGTTTGTCCATCCGTCGGTCTCTTTACTATATAGCTCTGCAATGAGACTGATTGAGCTGAACTTAAACTAGTACGTTACACGATAATCCTTGAAAGTACAATAGAAATTTTGATAACGTACATTTTTTTACAATTGAGCACTGTCTATATAAATACAAGTGCTATGCTTTTGTAAATGAAAAACGAACAAGATATTTGTCGACGTTTTAACTGAACAACTGATAACGAACACCTCCAGCCTCTAATGACACAAACTGTTAGTACAAATGAGTGAAGAAACCATGAATTTTTGCAGTCACAATGTAACAAAACATACAAAAACTTGACACAACTGAACAGATCAGTGCATGCTAGTTAATAGAAGATAAACATTACATGATAACTACGAGAATATATGTGAGGGTTTAGTTTGTCGACTGGGGATACGAGTATTATGTTGCTACTGTCATTAATTGCGTACATTAGCTACTGTTGACCCTGCCCACCCCTATGTAAGAACACATAAGATTTAAGAGACTCCCATTCCCCTTTTTTACATAAAATGTCGTTAGAATCGCGCTCATAGGAGAGAATTTTAACTATTTTACGTAAACATGGCTTTAACCCCCTCTGTGTCCCCCCCCCTCTGATAAGGTCACGTAGAGAATTTCTAAACCTCCCCTTCCCCTTGGGACTATCAGAAAGTAGCCTCCGGCGTAGCAATTATAAAAGAGTTCATACCGCCAGTATTGGTGGAATGAAACGCCGAAGGGCTCGGCTAAGACTTCAAGCTTTGCGCGGCTCTTCTTCTTGTGGAGTGAAGCCGAGGGGTGAGGATCGATCAGATCGCCATTTGAGTTAATTCGCGTCAAGTGATAAGGTGGGTAATGACGTAATTTCATTTCATATCTTATTAACAGTATTTATTTATAATTCTACAATCAATTATCACAAGACATCTCGGTCTCACGCGACATAATGAAACTGAAAAGCAAAATATCTTTGTTTTATTTGTTTTGATAACTCTTTGATATACTTGATATTCACTTATTAAATCACTTGATTTTCGATTGAGTTGTATGTTCGTACTGCCCTGGAGCACATTGTGTTGTGATATAACTTAACTTATACCTTGAGATAATACGTTGCATATCTTTTTTGGTTTCATCATGGGGTATTTTTTTAGTTCAGTTTTTTTTTGTTTTTGAGTGTATTGTAATTCGGTACATACATATACTCACGCCTGTCTCCCAAAGGGAAAGGCAGAGACTAGAGATTTCCATCTGCTACGTTCCTGACACACCTCTTTCGCCTCTACCACATCTATTAGTAATTTAGTAGACAAAATAAATACACTTACATGTTTATTTATTTATTGGTGGAGCTATAACTACTAGGCAGGGGAAGATTGAGATAAAGATCTTTAGTAAACCCGCGCTATACATACCGAAAGTATTTTAATATAAAACCACATATTCTACTGATCATACTGAAGAATTTTCCTGAAGGAAGATACACGCGATAATTAAAAAAAGAATAAACCTGCACAAAATTCAGTGGTTTTTCAAAATTTGTATTTTTTTTAATAAAACGTGGAAATATTTTCCATTTCCACAGGTATGTTTCTTTGGGAAATGTTCATTATGATCAGTAAGAGTATGTACTTGCCATTCCTTTAATACACCCGGTATACTTTGATGGTATTTTGCCGACAGTAAACTTGTGAACGCAGTGTCATACAGCTTACTACTCTCCACCAACGGGGCAGCGGGCCTATTATGTAACGTTGTTTCGGTTGCCAACTGGTTACCGAACACTAAAAAAAAAATATAAAAACTGAACTTTCAAAATTGCCTGCAGTGTATATTGAACTGTTCACGAACTGTGACGTCACTTTAAGTACGAACGTATCCTTAGATGATCGGCATCCGATAGTATATCTATGTTTTCAATGTTTGGCAACCAGTTGGCAACCGACTCAAAGATACATAATCTGAACGCTCTGTCGACAGTACCATTCCATCATACTTGCTCTCTCGAACATTGACATGCGCGGTATGCGCAAGTAAGCTAGATAGACGCTGCATCTTATAAATACCGGGTATAAACTACTAAATTACCACTACATTATAACATACTCAATTAAATGTATGGGAGTGTTTAATGTCAAAATTTTGAATCTTTCTCGTTTGATTTTCAAAAAGTTATTGATGTCATTTTACTGATTAGGTAACCTACTTTCGATATCAGTTTAAAAATTTTTGATATCTGTAATAGTTACGGAATAATTGACTGGTCACACTTAACGATTACATCCTGTATATAACTTGCTTGCACATAACCGCGCACCGTGAGTGTATCGCTTCCTTTGTGAAGCTGCAAAAAGATCTCTATAGCAAGTAATTAAGAGTCATACCTTATCCTTGACGCCGGGCGGTCTGGGCGCGGGCTGGGGCGGCATGGTGTGCCGCTTGGCCACTTCGGGCGGCATCGACTCCGCTTGCTTCTCCGCCGCGGCCAGGGCTGGAATACGAGTTGCTTATTACATTGACGGATAGATTTACACAAACATTGGGATGCATGAAAGTGCCTCTCCAAATGCAAACCACTGACCCAACTAACTGACAAATCTTGTTGCTTCAACTAGTGGCAGGTGTCAGCCGTGTACAACAAGCGACCCGTTGTGTTCCGGCATGATGACAAAATCCACCGATTTAAGGTCGCTCAGCGCTTGGGGTATCTCTGATGGATAGAATCCGAAATGAGGAGATCCGTCGAAGATCGAAAGTAACCGACATAGCCTGCAGCATCAGTAAGTTGAAGTGGCAGTGGGCAGGCCATATTTGTCGCCGACAAAAGGTTTTAGAATGGAGACCACTACGCAAAGCGTAGTGTAGGCCGACCTCGTGCCCGCTGGACTGACGACCTGAAGGACGTTGCGGGGGGCGGCTGGATGAGGAGGACGGAGGACCGACATGAGTGGCGAAATTTGGGAAAGGCCTATGTCCAGCAGTGGACGAGCACGGGCTGATGGATGGATGGATGGATGATGACAAGAGAAGCCGTGGAAAGTTAGAGTTTCGTAGTGTCAGTAATTCGTCCGTTACAGACTTCCGTAGATTTTGCGTCTGAAGTCTGAATAACGCCTCGGCCACTGTAACTTTTACTGGGCGACCGCACTTCATTCCACGTATCGACCCATAATAACAGGTGCGGTCAAGTGTAAGCCGATTACGTGTAAAACATAACTTATAATATAATTGAGGCTGTCAGAACTTGAGTGGCCTATCTTTTTCGAGACAAAGTTGAATACAATTTTTTTCAACTATAAATTGTGAGAAGTTCGTACAAATATGTTTATAATTTTGACCGCCTGAATGGTCTAGTGGTTCCCGATCACAAATCCAGAGATCAGGGGTTCAAATCCCGTAAGGCAACATGTGAAGTGCAAGCCGCTGTCCACACTCGTGCATCCACTTTTCAATGACTATTATGACGTGAGCTCTATCGCCGTACTTCAGACATAAATATAGACATAGAATATATATACTTTAAAGTACGCCCATACACAGAAACACCTGGAGATTCATGTCGTGACTATGTGTTATAAAATATCCCCCAACAATTTTTTTTTTAAAGAGACCGGTCCGTGTCTTTGACAACTTTGATGAAAAGCAGTATGTTAAATATTTTTCAGGCCTTAATCGCGATGTTTTTGAAAAACTAGGGACATACACCATTCATATTGGCCGTCTAAATGAAGGCCTAGAATTTATTTGATTGAATTGTTTCTCTTTTGCGAGTTATTTTGGTACTTACGAGTCCGCTTCGAATCGTTATTCATAATATTTAAGTACCAAAATAACACGCAAAGGAGAAACAATGAAATCAAATAGATTTTAGTTCTTAATTTAGATGACCAATATGGACTGGTGTATGTCCCTGATTTTTATAAAAACATTGCGGTAATGACAAGAAAAATAATTAAAGTAATACTTTGCATCCAACAGACGAAAAATACGGAGCGGGTTTAAACCATATATGGGCAACCACCGGCCCACTACGGTTTTTAAAACGACCCGCGGCGAATAAAATTTTTACCGCACAAGAAGAATGTTTTTGAAAGAGTCTTTTGCTGTCACCTTCATGTGAGGGAGAGGTGTAAACTAACAAATATGTACACAAACACAAGCATATTAGTGAAATTGATTCAGATGTTTTAGTAGTCTTGCATCTGAAAATAAGGCTCAAGCTACCCGTAAACCCGAATTTTTTTAATTATTAAATTGTAACTTTTCAATTTGAACCTGCGGTTCGCCGATTGCGTCATTATTTTCGTATACTATACACATCAATCTGCGGCCCGCAACTTCCCAAAGGCTACTTTAAACTAAGTGGTCGCTGAAAACATTTTAGTTACAGGAAGACTGATTTGATTTCTATTTTTAAAAATCCTCAGTGGTTTCAATAGACAGCTTTACTTACACTGAATTCGTACAAACATGTCAGTATTGCATTTAGTATACAGTATTAAATAAAAATTGTGTTTGTATTACGATGCTCTGATGTGGCAACATATAAAAAAATACATGCATCATATGCATCATATTGAAACATACGTAAACGTCGCAAAAAAATTCTTAGAAACCAGCAATTTATTCCGTGAGATAAATAGGTTTCACATTTAAAACTAAATGTTTACTTATTCAAGAGGCAGAAAGAGTTTTCTTTGGCTGCGATAAAGTAACCCATTCGGAACTCATCGCTTGTGAACTATTCGGATTATGCTGAAGTTTGCGGGATGTGTAAACAAAATATCCGGCACATGTTTTTATTGTACATACTAACTGGTCTTCTAGTGCGGTAGGTACTAAAGTTATTCTCTGTACACAGTGGATTTACATTTAGCCAATATCGCGGCTAATGGAAAGCCTCGGCCCAGAAACTGGCAAAGTGAAAGCAAGCGAGGCGTTAATCAGTCTGCCCAGCCGAAAAATCTACGGAAGTCTGTAACGAAAGGTGAGGCCAACGTCATGTCGGATCCGAAGAGGCAATTAACCACGCCTGGTTATGTGCATTCTGCCACCACTCTGGGAACGTTTGACTCAAAGATAATCTCTTATCTCTCTACTTAGCCAGCTTAGCGTACTATCCGAGACACAAAGACGGGACACAAATTGTGTGCGTACGTGATTTGAACCTGCGACCTCCATATCAGTAACCCGAAGCTCGACCACAAGGCCACAGGCGGTCAACAGTACGGGAGCGGTGCAGCCTTACAAACCAATTCTCAAATGTCAACAATGGAAAATGTTCAGAAACTAAACTCAGGAAATAAATTGGCATCTCTATTGCGAGTGACAGACATCCATAATGTTGTTACGTTTGTCACCTTATACTCGTAGTATAAGGTGACAAGGAATTACATACCACTGGTACCATAAACACATAGCGATTAGACTTGTACAGCGAGACCAATTTGATGCAATGAGAGCAAGGAAAACCTTACCAATTCCAGACACAATAAACAATCAAAAGTTGGGCTGTTCTTACTCTCAGATGCACGATTGTGACTCGGGTAACATATTTTATACTTTATATTCCATTAGGACTTAGTGGTTAACTAATTAGTGACGAAGAACTTAGTGATAAAGTCAACCTACAAACACCAAACAATAGCCAAAAAACAACAATCTAGTAAATACTCTTGGTCTACGTAATTAATTATACATACAAATACAACATCACTTTTCGTTCTAAAAATCGCAAAAGCCTTAATGAAAACATCCCTAATCGACATCATTTCATTTCAGGTAACCATTTGTTTTCAATAATTATAAAGTCTCTAAAAATAAAGCTTATGTATTTTTTAGTTTGTTTTATTGTGTGTTTTAATGCTTAATTGAATTTTTTCTTATTCACTCATTCTAAAAGAACGTAAGTCGCAACTGAGGATTTCAAACTCGATGTTCATTGCCAAGGGATTATTAAAAAAAAAACACTTGGCATGTTTATGTTCGCTGTCAATGTCAACAGCCACAAAGACATGACAGTTGATTTTTTAAATACGGAATGAACTTGAAAGCAAAGGTAATTGTTTTTAAAATCCTGTGTTTACCAAGTTTTGATTATATTTAAAAATCTCTTTATTCGATAATGATTTAATTCTGAAAAAAATATATGAAGCTCTGAAGGCCAATATCTCGAAATGGTTTTTAGTTTTGTACCAATTATTAATTTGTAATGTTGTCGATTAAAACTATCGAGTTTCATATAAAATACGTACACGAAATGTTATTGCATCCCCAACAATCCTTCAGCACCATTTCAACCGAAATTCACTCCAACACTTCACAAAAAAACCGAACTTCACGCTTCTTTACCACTCAAATGCTAGAACGAAACTGAATTAAGACTTGAATATTTAACGTGTATAGGTACGAAAGTGACGCACGGTGAGGCAGAATAGCGCAGATGCTAGACTGTTTATGACCAGATAATGTATTAATATCGGACACTCAGTACACGGTGCAACAGAAATCCTTCACCAATATTTGCGAGATCGACACGTCTTTATGCTATAAGGAACCAATATCAACTGAATTGGTTTGCTTTGGTCTGGGGGAGAAACAATCTCATTTGCTAAGTAGCTTAATTTCCATTTGAAAAGTCGTCCTTCAGCGTGTTATTAAACAATGGTTTTGTTTTGTTTGAAATATGAGGCCCATTAGTGACAATGATTTGTTTATATAAAAGTCGGACTGTAACGAATTGTTGCTACACGGTAAAGAACAACAAACTACCGCCTTGCCAACTAACGTCACGTAAAATAACATATCATAGTATGTTCTTTGGGAAAGTTGTCCAATATGACTAGTAGATTTATGTGGTTTATTTTTAAGATACTAGTCCATTTACACCCGGTATACTTAGACGCATCGAAAAAAGAAAAAGAAAAATAATCCCTAGGGTTCCGAACCCGAAGGCTGCCAAAAGGGACGAGATGCTTGTATGGGTGTGGCGAAGGGTCCATATAACACGATTCCCATCGGCTTGTTTAGGAAATGGCATCCATACTACATTTCTTTATTCCGGGCTCTTCGCTTTGTCAAACATTTACATAAATCTCAATACGACAAATACGCTTGGCTGACAGGGAGTTGCAAAGTGAGCCTGGCGATTTTTTGTCCGGCTTTCCTTTTTAAAATGTTCACCCTTCGCCACAGGGGGAAACCTCCTTAATTTCAAAAAAACATTTTATTATTTGTCGTGATAGAGGCCACAGTAACACGTATTTAGTAAAAATTTAACTTTCTACCTATTCCGGTTGAAGCTGTATACCCACCCCTGTGTCAGACGGACATACAGACAAGAGTTCTAAAAATAGTAGGTATTTATGGTTTCAGTAGAATACTATTGAGCCATTTTACCCAAAATTTCGAAAATATATTCATTGTTCAGACACGACTGTTTTACTACTTTATATTAGTAGAGATTTAACATGTATTTTAAAATTCCACGGCCCGTCACGTCTCCAGCCGTCCGTCATTAGCTGCATTGGCAGAGTGTCAATGGGTCGAGTGATTCACCGCACGACTTATCTCACACACTCGCTGTGCACATACGAGATGAATAAATATGACATCACGGGTCTAATTAGTTGTTTACATCACCGTTGAATCAGGGCTTCTTGGTATCGGACATGTTTTTGTTTCGATACTAATTTTCTCACAAGATTAGTGATCTATCTATTGGCAGACGGGTTGTTTACTTCCGATGAATTCAGGAGCCTATTTATGTATATTGCAAACTGATGTGATTTTATAATGACGTGTCCGTTTATTTTATTTTGGCCCTCTCTTTTAAAAAGCAGCGGTAGCTCAGGCGGTAGAACGCTGGCCTCTCAATCTTGAGATCCAGGTTCGATCCCCGGGAGGGCATGCATCAATGAGTTTTTCGGAATTTATGTGCATAGTATTTGTGTTCTTACCTAATACTTACCACATGCTAAACGGTAAAGGAAAACGTCGTGACGAACCCTGCATGCCCTAAAAAGTGTGCCCGAAGTGCGGCGATAGGGCTCACCACCCATCACGTTGGGCCGTAATAATCGTCGGTGAAACTCAGGTGAATTGGGTGTGGATTGTGACTTGTATTTCATAGTTCACACTCGGGAACACCTCTGTTCTCTTTTAATTGATTAGTGTTTACACCTACCCTAAGTCATTAAGGATGCGTGGAAAGAGAATTTCCGAGTGACGTAAACTGACACAACCACTGACATCTCTTTTGCACGCTTTGAATTTATATATACTATTGGTGTCAGTGATGAGCGGACGATCAAACTGAACGCGGGCCTGGAGTGTTAGAACGAGACACAACTAACAAATCCTTTCACTTCAACGGGTGAGGGTTCGGCCGTGGCTTCTCACCCTCAGGACGTAACCATGCCGCCAAGCGACTCGTCATGTTCCAGCGTGACGTTACGGGTATCCGAATCTCGAGAGTGGTTGCAGATTTTGAAGAAGTCCCCGTTCAGCCTCGCCTGCTTTTACTTCCCCATTCTCTAGGCAAGGCTTCTAACTTAACGCGGAAAAGTTATTGCCCTTTACCTAATAAATTTCATACAAATTGGTTCACCATGAAAACCTATACACCACTTCCAGCCGACTTAGAAACTTGAAGTCTTTTATCACACGTCTAGGAAAAAGTCTGAGAATTACCTATATTGAATTACTTATTCAAGAGGAAATCATACACCATATTAATTGGACCCTTTGGATACATAAGTTAATAGATCGCAAGTGTCAAGTTAAGTTGCTCGTCCATAGCAGTACAGGGAGTAAGTTTGTGTTTTACACAGTATGTACGTAATCCTCAGGGTACGAGTCCTACTCGCACTTGGCCGTTTTTACCTACAGAATGGCTGGAAGATACTGCTGTTAGCAATAATTGCCACCCTTGTAAACCTTCTTTGCTTTTGCCGATTGTGTTGGAGCGAGACTCGTAGTGCGTGCCGCGCGGGGACTGAGGGGGCGGCGGAGGGTACAGTCTGACTCACCATCCATACTGCGCGAGGACAGCTTCCTGTTAGAGAGAGTGCGGGCGATGTGCGGCGCGGGACGGTCGATGGTGTTGGAGCGAGACTCGTAGTGCGTGCGGCGCGGGGACTGAGGGGGCGGCGGAGGGTACAGTCTGACTCACCATCCATGCTGCGCGAGGACAGCTTCCTGTTAGAGAGAGTGCGGGCGAAGTGCGGCGCGGGACGGTCGATGGTGTTGGAGCGAGACTCGTAGTGCGTGCGGCGAGGGAATTGCAGCCGGGAACCGAAGCGTGGGAAGAAGTTGCTCTTCTGCGGCGGCTCGGGGGTCATTAGTCTGTGAAGAGATGATACATTTTAGTAGTAGTTCTTGCAACTAAGGATTGAACTATTTATACCACCTAGGACACATAATTAGGAAGGAGTTTGGGAAATCATGACAAGTAGCGGTAGCAAGTTAGATGGCACAGTATCCTGTAACAAGGACTGTGATTTTAGGGCTTGAAGGTCATTTCCATTAGGTTTTTTGCTCATATAAGAGCCCGAGTGCTGGAAGACTTGATACAAGTTAGAAAAGAGCAATTTTAATTAAGTAATTCGGCTTGTAATGTAATAATAATAACCTTAACGGAACGGAAGGGTGCAAAAGTGCTAAGGCGCTTCCATGGAGTTAGACCAAATGGTAGGGATATAGCAACTGACCTGAAGAAGGTGTGATGTTCGACGCAAGTCTTCCACAGTTTCTTGGCGGCGCGATGGTTGGCGAGCTTGAACCCGACGGTGGACTCGAACTGCTCGAACTCTCCGGGTCGCAGCTTCACGTAGAAGTTGTGCCGCTTGTAGCTGATCTTCAGGATCTTCGGCCACGCGAACCGATTGATGCGAAGTCTGCGGAAGAGAATCATTCGTGACCATTTGGTACTAAATTAGAGACGTTGTGGATGCGGCTGGATGAGGAGGACCGCCAAGAGTGGTGAAACCTGGGAAAGGCTTATATCTGGCAGTGGACGAACACAGGCTTATGGATAGATAGATCAAGGCGAGAAACAAATATATCTGACGATAAAAAAAAATTATATGCTGTTTTTGCATCTCTAGTAGATCGGAAAAAGCAAAAAGGCGGTTAAATACGATTTTGACACAAGTCATCTCTGATATGGTGTCATTGCGTTCCGTATGACCTCCTGAACACCCATATATGAGATGACCAGGGCGCAGACTGTGAGGTAGATACTATGACGTCATAATGATGGCGGTACAAAGAAAAAAAATCATATATATCATGTGGGGTATCAAATGAATTTACTATGTGGTAAAGCTAATGCCGGGCTCGACTGTGGAGGTACCACCATCTTACTCGGAAACCCTCCCGAAGTTATTCGGGGGAGAGTAAGAGGACAGCTCTCAGGCAAAAAAAACCAGGCGGCCCACCATTGCCTGGGACCGATGGATGGCGGTATATCCATCCCAATTGCCGGGCCTTATATAAATTAGACTGGTGACGGGCAGCGGCGTCACTGGTGCAAGGGTTTCGGCACCGCGCTCACCAACCCGCCTGCCCAGCGTGTGTGAGTATGGGCATTTCTTCCAGGAGGACCGCCAAGAGTGGCGTAATCCTGGAAAGGCCTATGTCCAGCAGTGGACGAAACAGGCTGATGGATGGATGGATGGATCAAATGAAAGGTATCTGTGAGTAGATTACAAGTATATAACATAACATTTTTACTAATTGGTCAAACTAGATATGAGATAACGTCCAAAAATGCCACAATTTAGAGTTGACTTTGAACTGCTCTAGATTGAAAACCACTGGATAGATTTTTACGAAATATAAATTAAATGACCTTTGTTCTTGGTTCTTTAGAGCTTGGAAAATTTATTTTCAAGAAAAATTCAAAACTAAGAAATGTACATCAATTTGAATTACAGTATAATATCCTGATTTTACAATACTGCGATAAAATATACCCTACACCGGGTTACTATTCTCATTTATAGGGTTCCGTACCTCAAAATGAAAAACGGAACCCTTATACGAGCACTTTGTTGTCCGTCCGTCCGTAGTTTGCCTGTCAAGACCTTTTTCTCGGGCCCCGTATGAGATATCAAGTTGAAACTAATACCTCTTACAGACTACGGACGGACGGACGGACGGACGGACAGCAAAGTGCTCCTATAAGGGTTCCGTTTTTCATTTTGAGGTATATTTTATCACTGGGTAATTATTGTAAAATCAGGATATTATACTGTAATTTAAATTGATGTACATTTCTAATTTTTAAATTTTTCTTGTAAATAAATTTTACAAGCTTTAAAAAACATATTTTAATCCATTTGATATATATATTATTTTGTAAAAATCTATCCAGTGGTTTTCAATCTAGAGCAGTTCAAAGTAAACTCTAAATTGTGACATTTTTGGACGTTTTCTAATATTTTGTTTGACCAAGTAGTAAAAATGCTATAGTATACTATATATATTATATGTAATCTACTTACAAATACCTTTCGTTTGATACCCCACATGATAAATATATCAATGAAATGTATTTTTTTCTTTGTACTGCCATCGTTATGACGTCATAGTATCTACCCCCACAGTCTGCGCCCTGGTCATCTCATATATGGGTGTTCAGGAGGTCATACGAAACGCAATGACACCATATCAGAGATGACTTGAACGGAAAACTCTGAAACCTTATTTTTCCGAACTACTACTCCACGTAGGGCGAAACTCGGAGCGCCATCATAAAAGCCTGAAACCGGGACTCGCAGCTAATTCCATGATACAAGATAAGAGAAAGCGTTATATGTATGTGCGGTGATGGAATATGATTTAGTTTCTGTTGCATTTTCAAAAAATATTATGAATAATCTAGGTAATATTTGAGTTTGCACTGCTCCCTTAGCTCAGCGTGGAATCGCACACCTCTCCTGATAAAATAACAGTTAATAAATGTAATATTGTTTATATCGTTAACTCTCATATAAAAAAAACTTTCTTTTTACTGTAATCCCTATATATCCTAATACACATGAGATCGATGCCCCATATCGCCAGCTTCTTGAGTTTAGTGGTGATGTAAAGTAAGAGAGAGTAACGAACTTGTCCCGGTGCACGAGCAGCCCGGACGAGCAGACCCCGAGCGTGATGTCCACGTTCTCAGAGTCCTTGGCGGGGTGCAGGTCGACGCCGTACATCGCCAGCTTCTTCGCGTTCTCCAAGTAGTTCAGCTCGGCCTCCGCTGGGGTCTGACCTCTGGAAAAGATTTACTTCATATTACAAGAGAAGTGTTACAAGTGCCTTATTTTAAGGTTCCATCAAAACACCCTTGACGGTTTGTCCAAGCATGCCCAAAGCGAAAGGGGCGGGAAATAGCATGAGCCCAACCCATTCAGCTAAAGTGTAACCTCGGTGTCAATCCAATGTCTATGTGCGGCAAAACTAAGTAGGTTGCACTGGTCTTGGACCAACTGTGTGTTTTGGATGTTGGGCAGTCATGATGAAATTATAAAGGTCCCTCACTTGCTAGTTACTAAATCCCATCACCGATAACACAGATTGACAGATTGCACTGGACTTCTGCCCAGGAACATTTGACATCCCAGAACGCTCCATTTGACACGCTACAGGAATTTTAAATAAACACGGAAATAAAGCGGTAAATTTAAAAAAAACCTTAATGTTTTACACAAGTTGTAGTACCTACAGATGATAGAGGAGTCAGATGAATTTTTATACACAACATATTTGCAGAAATTGCAGAGCACAGAGGAAATTTTCTTATTTAAGGCGCCTAGGCACGCCACCGTTTTAGTACAAAATTTGATAACCCGTTTCTCTGTTGTTTTTCATTATAGACTAAAGGTATAGACCTCAATAGTTTAACACAGGCATTTACAAAGTCGCTATGTGGCTGAAATGTTAAATTTTTATATATGTACAATCTGAGGCAAGAAAACAACTTTGTATGTAAATCTGTCCAGCTTAATATCTTTAAAACAAAATTAATATTCAAAATTTTGGCAAAATGGTGTCTTTTAAAATCCCAGCACCCGATGATGGAGGTCATAAAGTTTGGTCTATTACGAGAAACAACAGAGAAACGGATCATTAAACTTTGTACTAAAACGGTGGCGTGCCTAGGCGCCTTAAAGTTAATATAAAGAATAAGTGCAATGATTTTATTTTCGAGAGCTGGTTGTTTTCAAAATAAAAGGTCAGTCTCATTTCTTAAACCTTTGCAGGCACACCTCCAGTGCTCAGACTGCCTAATTCTCGTGTCATGCCGCTAACGGACAGATCATTATAATCTATACACAAGAGTATCCATCCATCCATCCATCAGCCTGTTTCGTCCACTGCAGGACATAGGCCTTTCCAGGATTTCGCCACTCTTGGCGGTCCTCCTGGAAGAAATGCCCATACTCACACACGCTTGGCAGGCGGGTCGGTGAGCGCGGTGCCGAAACCCTTGCACCAGTGACGCCGCTGCCCGTCACCAGCCTGTTTTATATAAGGATATACCGCCATCTATCGGTCCCAGGCAATGGTGGGCCGCCTGGTTTTGCCTGAGAGCTGTTCTCTTACTCTCCCCCGAATAACTTCGGGAGGATTTGCGAGTAAGATGATGGTACCTCCACATTCGAGCCCGGCATCAGCTCTACCACCTAATTAGTGGAGGAGTATACCGGGTGTAAATAGACTGCTACCATAAAGGGTCCATGCCACCTAAACGTACCCCACCGTATTGCTGATTCATGACAGAAAATATTTGTTTAATGAGAAATAAATAATCACACAAGTTGTCGAAGAGTTGTATTACCACCTAATTAATTTGATTTTTGCATAGAATTCATAGCAAGCTAGAAAAAAAAATCTAAAGTTGCTGAAAATCACGTAAAACTGCTCTTCGCGTATTTCTCATTGGCGATTTCTCAGATAATTTTGGAAACTGAAATTCAGGCTCCCTTAAGTGAAAAGTGTACAGAATGGTGAGATTAATTTATTTTTGCCAAACAAAATTGTTACTTGGTGTATTTATCCATTAAACATCACCAACTTTTGCGTGCGATTTCCCCATACAAATTACTATGGAGAGCGGCATCGAAACGTGATTCTTTAGAGCGCGCGATGTTTCGGTTGTCGTAACCAGTCGTAACAAGCACGGCTCATAGCGCGCTATTTTAAACAATAATGAAACGTCATAGAGTTCAGTTCTGCCTGACGCAACACGAGGTGCTCAATGTCAGGGAGAACGGGTCCTTAAATGAAACCACATATTCTACCGACCCTATTGAACCAATTTTCCCAAGAATCATACATGCGCCCACCCTTAGTTTGGGAAATAATTGAGTTCAAAACAAAAATGCGTGAGCCCTAACGCAGCGACATACGGGCGAGTTTAGAGAGAGCGTCGTCCGTGAAACAGCTGTTCCGGTGCAGCGTTCTAAAATAGATCTTCCTGCTACGAGATAAAGTCTTTGAGTTACAGTTGAATATTTATTTATTTAATTAGATACATTTGCAGAAAATACGTAAAACATTGATGACAATCTCTCTGAAGATTTGCGCGGTTTTTTTTTTTCGATTAGTTGTTCAGTATGGTCAGTAGAGTATGTGGTTTTATTTAATGGTCACACTCTATTTACATCCTGTATATAAAAGAATACCCTGACTGAGAGATCTATCAACGCTTAGATCAAGCGCTTGGACTTAGGAACATGAAATTTGCACTGTGGGGTCCTTGTATGGCGTGGACATCAGCTAAGAAGGGATTTTAGATAATTCCCACGGGATCCACGTGAGCAACGCTGTGTATTAAATCTATTAGGCCCCTGACCTATGCGTCTTGTGCAACTCGACGACCTTCTCCTCGAGCTCGGGCGTGCAGGCGGCCGGCGGGACCAGCTTGTACTGCTTGCACAGACCCGCTCCCACTTCCGTGTCCTCGTAGTCACCTGGAAATTAAGGGGAACATTCAAAAACTATTGTAAAGAGCAATAACTTTTCGCCTCGAGTCAGAAGCCCGATATTTTTGTAGAAGGTATTAGTTTCAACTTCATATCTATAACGCGACCCAAAAAAGCGGTCTCGGCAGACGGACGGACAGCAAAATGATCCTACAAGGGTTCCGTTTTTTCACATGTAATTTAGACAGACAACAAAACTGACGTTCTTCTTATTCTTAGATGAAACCAAGGCGGTCTAGACAAAGTTTGGATTCTCTCTTGACTTAGACTACCTACTGACATGGGACAAAAGTCTGAAACCTGGTGTGAGTGGCACAACTTACCCAATTCCGACTGTAACAGATAGGAGGCGAGCAAGGCGTGCGTGACGGTGGAGCACGGCAGCCGGCCCTCGAGCAGGTCCCGCCGCACCGCCAGCACCAGCTGGTACCGCGTCACCTCCTCCTGCAGCTGGCTCGGCTCCGGCGGGTAGAACTTCACCGCGAACCTCACTTCCCACGGCTCGTCTGAACAAACATTTCAAGTTTTCTACACTCATTCACTAGGTCTTTATAATACGGCTGCTTTGAATTAATGACGACATGATGCGATGCTACACGACGACGCTTTGCATCGTATTAACATTGCTCGCAGTAATCGTAGATGATACCAGTCTTGATATCGAAAGATGAAACTGGAAATTAACGGCAAATTCGAAAAGTCGTCGTTAGTTAACATAAGTTGGCTGTATGTGCAAAGATGATTAAGGAATCACATGAATTTCAACCATAAAAGCTATGTCCCCGATAGCAACCATGTTTTGTGACTCGTGACACGTCCATTGGGTTCGGGGTTAAAGGTAAAATCACGCGACGTATTTGCCAAATTGCTAGGGAGTAAATTTTCTTGATTAGCCGTGTAATGAGATTATTTTTGAGGTTTCTCGCCAGCTAGTAACTATCTTAATTCTCACTAAACTAATAGTTTGTAATCCGTATCATCGCTTGGATCTACCTCACTATAAAAAATGACTCAGTCTCATCTTTCGATACCCAGATTGTACGCGTCACAAAAGATCACAACACGCACGCGTCGCGTAGCATTGCACCCCGTCGAGATCATTCGCTCACCCTCAATTTGGACCTCTAACGTGGGGCATATTGTGTACGTCGTATTGCGCCAATGGAGTTCTAAAAGAACGAGACTATCAAATTGAATAATTCTCCTTTTTAAAAAAGCCAAGCTCCCCTTTTGATTCGTAGCCGGAAATGCAGGCGCAGTCAAGTGAATCGTCTTTAAACATGGGGTGATTATCACCGAATGATAAACCAGCAATAAACATTGGTTTTAACTATATTCTTGTAAGGGAGCAATCCAGAAGCACATATGGTCTTCTACTAACATGCAGGGTAGAAATGAGATAGGATACCACAGGCCCAAAATATCCCGCAGAATTGAAAATAGCAACCTAGCACGCCCAAAGAGATGTACTCACGTCGCAACATCTTGGAGGCGCGCTTCTCTAAGTCGATCCACACCCTGGGATCCCCTCTGTCCTGGTAGAGCAGACCGAAGTAGTCCTTCTCTACCAGGTTCAGTTTGTCGCACACCTTGCTAAGCAGCTCGTGGCCGCGGATCTTTCTCTGAAAAAGGTTCAGGGATGATTTTAAGATGAAGATTGTTGGGGCATTAAGAACACTGAAAATTGAAATATAGATGACGACTATTTACATTAGAGATACAACTCAATAAAACTTAAGAATGACTCATCCAGTGTTTCTGTAAGCCGGGACCTATAAAGGGCTGTGACCTAGACCTAATTCTAAAATGATGGGATAGTATGGTAGTTTTAGGCGGCTTTACAATTAGTTTCTGCAAGGCATTTCAACAAATATTTTATCAACTTTACCTTAAGTTCAGACCCATCCATCCATCAGCCCGTGTTCGTCCACTGCTGGACATAGGCCTTTCCCTAATTTCGCCACTCATGTCGGTCCTCCGTCCTCCTCATTCAGACCCAAACAGGCGTAATAGATTCTTACCTCAACATCCAAGTCGAGGGTAGAGCCATCGAGCAGCTCGACCTTGACCTTGGCGGTGTTCCCGGCGGGCCGGCGCCGCGGGGACGCCTCCTTGGCCTTGGCCTCTTTGGCCACGCTCTCCGGCATGATGCCGCGTGACCGTTAACACCTGAAACAGAGGAGAGCACCTGGTTAGCTGATGGAATTACATAGAGTTTTGACACGAAGGGGAGTCTATTCTCTGTGACCCTAGACCTAGAGGACTAAGATATCGTTCACTAAGAAACCGACAAATACGGCATACGTATAGGTAATATTTTACCATATTGTTTCCAAAACAATAAGAGTTACAATAATAATTTTGCTATTTGGCTATGCATGACCCGACCTCAAATTCCTTCGCTGTCTACGATTGCCTAGATGACATTTGAACGAATTGATTTCCTCAACTTACTAAGTAATTTGGGGTGTGTATTTCACGTCTAGGCCATGCACGATAAACATGTCACTTCATTAATCATTAAACACATGACTTTGCTTGTCACGATCCATGAAATCAAATGCTCGTGTAAAAATAGATCCAAACAATTTGTACACATGTTTCCATACGGAAGCAGCGGTGTAACCAGGTGTTTGATTCTCAGAACCACTTATTCTGTGCTCGGGAATGTGTAAACAAGAGTACCGATGTTACGACAAGGCAACTTGATAGTGACCGGACAAACATCGATAGATACTTAATTACTTACACTTACTCATCCCACCGATAGAGCAACAGATATAATATAACACGAAACTAAATAAAGCTAATTTTCTCGAAAATTCAAACAGTATAAAAGGTGTAGTAAACTATTGTGTGGATTTTTTCTATTTTTTTTTATAACAGTATAACATCCCGTACTGTTTCGTTTGTAGTAGCGCTATTTGACGCCCGCAATATTTTTCTACACATTTGGTCAAATATAGAACATACATCGATAATAAACGAGACGGTTGAAATCAAAACTATCGATAGTGGTCACCACTACCGGTCAAGTGAAAACTGTTGACAGAAACGAGGAGCGCGTTTGTATGATTGATGAGTTGATGACTCTACCAGTGAAAGTAAAGTTATTATCTCTTGTTAAGTAAACAAAACATGAGGAAACACCCAACTGGTCGAGGAAGATAACGAGGTCCAGTCATAAATGGATGTTGAGGAATTGATAATAACATAACTGGTGGGTAAATAATAGGAAAATATTAGAATTACCTACATTTGCAAATACAAACGATGATAAATGAGTTTAGTTGAACGGCGAAAGTAAAACTATTGTCTCTACCGTGCAACAAGTAAGACTCCAAACAAATATAATAGATCCCCTTTGAAAAGCACAACGTATGGACAAAGACTCTTTGATTGGTCTATTACTGAAGAATCGAAAACGGAAAGTGTGATTCCGTTGCTAGAAATATTTATGGAACATCGTGTAGAGTTACTACTCTACAGGTGGCTTAAGAAGGTCATACTCAACTTGTTATGGTAAACAGATGCACAGGAAAAAGAAAGCACCTGCATCCGAAAGGTACAAAATAAATATTGAGAATATTAATACAAAATAAATATTCTTGTTTGATTTGATAGGTGAATTTTTAACAAAAGACCACCATTATGTAGTTAAAATAATGCACACAACAAAGTAAAAATACAAACAAACGTCATTAGCCGAAACAACATCGTTCTCTGTAATGACTCATTCCATTGCAAGTCGTTTTCAATTCACAGACTACGTGTTACGTAAGCGGACCACGATATTGTGAGATATGGAGACAACGTAGAGAATGGTGATTGGGGTGTTTTTAGAATAGCTAATGTCGCCTTGGTCGATTAGAGGGCAGACAATCGTAGAGGACACAATCACAATAGACATATAAATCACCCTGATAGTGGCGCTGGTGAACGTGGGAACATAAATACTGTGGGTGGGGCTTACAATCACTTGTTGCAGACAGTTGGAGAAGACGGTAGGTACTATTATAGGGCACTATTTATTCAATCATTATTTGCTGGCTCAATTAAAGACAACGCAATTTTAAGCAATAAACATCCCATAGCAAAACAAATAATGCAAAAAAAACTAAACGAATCCACCTTTTGAATGCGCTTTTAACAATTTGGCACAAGACAATTGCAATAAAAACTCCCCGGATTGCCTCAACCATTTATAAACATTTAATTTTCAACCGATCGCAGCAACCAATTTCGATGCGGCAATGGAATTGTTATTCTTTGGCAATGTAAAACGTTTTTGCAAACTAAGGTGAGGGAATTCATGTTTTACCCGAAAATGCTTGATTTTAAATCAATTTCCGGGTCATTAATTTTTTTTTAAACATCATTGTTACATGTCTTAAAAAAAAATTATTATGGAATTTTTAAGCATTGAAATAATTCTGAAACATGTAGATAATTTTCAGCTAAAAAACAGTTTAATTTAATATGAAAGTATTAAGTATTGTCTACTTCACCATGGAAACAATACCTATTGGTAAAAAAGTTAAAATAAACATTAAAACTGATAAAAACATCGCGAGTTTTCTGAGCGGCCTGCTTCAACTGAGAAGGATAAAAAGTGTAAAATAAAAGTGTTGGAGCAGGACGGATTTTTCTGAATACCTTCGCCTTAAACCTAGTCTTCAAGGGCGAGATTCCACTACAATACCTAAAAGACAACTAAAAAGACACTAAAAAACAGTTATTTTTCTCTTGGTTACAAAATTATTAACTATAAAGGGGATGGACTGTATAGAAAGCGCTGCAGAGTATTTAATCTGTTTTGGTAATTTTCAACGAAAAAGGATATCTTCAAAGGAACAACAAAAAGCTTGATAATAGAGTAAACCAAAAACAGCTTGTTGTTGTTCTACCAGATTGTATCCGGTGATACGAAGCAAGAATTGTCATGCGTACGTAACGCTTCAATACTGGTGATCGGTGCTGTTTTGTCGCAACACATCCAATCGAGCAATTACGTAATTAAGCTGATGGAGAGCTGGTCATTATGTGGATGTGGACAGCGTTTTATTGGACACGCGCATTTTTTAGATCACGTGGAATGTGCTGTGAGAGTGGATGAGCAGGAATACTAATAATTATCGAAGCGGGATAGATCTCAAAGGTCCAATAATAATTGGAGACATTGCTCACGCTATAATAACTATATGGTTACTTAACCGTGAGCACACGGTCATCTAAAATGGGTTAGTGAATAAACCGACCAAGAGAAAAGTGTGTGAAGTTTACGTCGGATCTGCGTCAGACACAATTAGTGCACACAAATACGAGTACGTTCGTTGATCCTTACAATATCAACGACTCTATGTTGGAATTTACGTTCAACTGAAGATTATTAACTGCTATAAATACCTAACTACAATATGGCGTCGGTTGTTTATTAGTCATACATAATTCTATATTATTCTCAGTCGCTAAGTTTCTGATACGCGACTGATAAAAAACAATAGTTTGCCCAATTTAATTTTCCTCCAATGTTCTCAATGTTATATTGGTTTTCGCTTTAGTAAGTCCGGATATTTTATGTCCCATTGGTTTTGGGTTGCCAAAGCTCGTGACAAATCCGGTATTGATTTCGAAATATTTCGATGCTCTGAATTGTTCTGTTAGAATTTGACGAAATGGCGTATCGAGTTTTAATTTCTTTGTTCTGTTCTGAACGTTGCAAAAAGAATCCCATTTGCATGTAAAACCTTAATTAAAATGCAAAATAGTAATTGCTTCTTTGTCAACCATAAATAAAGCAGCCACCACCATATATCCATCAGCAGAATGTTGTTTTAAACAGCAGAAATAACGTGAGGAAGAGTAATAACAAACAGAGTAACCCTGACCGAGCTGAATACTATGATGTCATGCTGCCACTATCGCCTCACCAACAGTAGCTGACCTCGCAGACAATGCACCATCACCTTTATTACCACTGGTAAAGGGTAATTGTTGAAATAGAAGTTGACAGATCTGCATACATAACCAGTACAGCAATTATATCACTATTTTGTTGACTACTCATTACAATGAGTTTCAGCACATTTAGGCGCTATGAATCACGTCGATTTGAATATTTTAAATGACTACTGAATAGTCAATCATTTCAAGTCTTATGTATGAGTTATGAATTACATGTAACAACAGTTATTTGAAAACCTGATTTAGTGTTCCTGCAGCTTTGCTTTCCAGTAGATTAATGGTACCTTATGAATACACATTACACTTTAGTTCAAAGTAACGCATTCTATGCTGTTTACCTTTACCAGTATGCGTCCCGTTTGACAGAACCTGTCAATACAGAATGTCTATCGTTTCCACTCTGAACTTAAATCATTGCTGCCCCAGTAACCCGGCATACCAGCGCTTGGACTCGTCAACGCCCAGAGCGTTCAGGGCGGTGTTCAATGTTCAATTGCGGGAATTAGGGGCATGGCCCGGGGTTCAGAAGGTCGCACGCACTGAAGATATGGAGTTGGACCGTCTTATTGTAGGACTGCTGGGGTAACGCCAATGCGATGTAGCATCAGACTGGACTGGGGAGATACTAAGATGACTCAGAGATACTCGTAGCTGATGCTCGAACTAATAAAATTGATTTGTGTTTATTCCAATGCAGAGATTTTATTACGAAAATTTACTTTACACACAAACATCGAGAGCTTTCCAAAGTTCCGTAAGAAACTGACAAACTAATAGCGAAATAGACTGTGAACCCAGAAAATGTCTGATGATGCAACTGAATAATGTGGGGTTGTCAGACATAATATTTAGAAACTTATTACTCGACCAAGAATGTGATGTCATCCAATCATACAAATAGTTGATAATAATTGAGCTATCAATCAGAATTTGTGATATGCTCATTGAGCGACACTCTGATTATATGTGGGTTGAACGAAGGGCATAGATCGACATTAACCAACACATATTTGTTTTTAATATAGGAACATGTTTACTAAACCAAAACAGTTACACACGTAATTTTGAAACTAAAGCCTCAAAGGAAGCTAAGCCAACCACACATCCTCTACGTCTATCTGCCCACTCGATCAGAATCGACAACGCTCCCAGACCTGAGGTCAACGAACGATTTAACACGTTCGTTGGATCTCTCATTGAGCCGTAATAGAAATCGGATAGTCATGCAAATAGTCAGTAAAAGTTTATAGGTGGCGCGAATCACAGTCGTCAGTCTAATTCAATCCTGATTAAGAAGTGTTGTGTTATCGAGGTCTATATAATGGTCTAATAGCTACCCGTTCAAACGGCCACGCGGTTCGGTATACCTTTGTGACCTTGTCGTACGATACACACCTTTATGCTGACGACGCAAGAACCGCCATGGTGCACCGTGACGTTAGAGACCGTATCACTGAAATGCAGTTGCGCTTGCGCAGAGCATGTTTTGTATAGACTAGTCCAGGATTAGAGGATACAGCTAGACAGATGACCGCCATACAAAACTGCTTACAAAAATGGTCCCATTGTTCAAACGGTTCTTGCATGAAAGCTATCTGCATCCGTTTAAGCTGTCTACTGACGTTAATTACGAGTGGACGTGTGTTTTATTTGTTCTCCTGACATTTTTTAAATTTTGCGGTAAAAAGTAAATATTACAAGTTCATTCTTACATCAAAGGAAGCATAAAGTATCAAGCACAATATCGTAAAAGTTATGTGAAATTGTGAGGCGAATTGGAAGGGAAAAACCATAATAATCATCCTCCAAACGGCAGTTATAAAATTAAAACAACTGGTGAGTCAGCTTCACATAGCTAATTCAACACAAAGGAAGACAAAAGTTACACAACTATAGACTCTATTCACCAAGTTTGTACATCTAATGCTAAGAACCTGGTGACTTATTTCATCGGTGCTAAGAACATTCTAGCTAGCGTGTTGGGATTCACGTCTGCTTTCGACTTTCTAACTCAAGCGGTTGCGGGTTCGATTCCGCCAGTGGATATTATAGTTTTATCTTTTTGTATAATTTTTATTTTATGCTTACTATCTATAACAGTAATTAACAGAATTCAACATGAATTTCATAACTTTTCGGAAACCACGCACGAAATCAACTACAAGTGACACTGAAGAAAAAAATACCAATGAATCAATAGATGCCACTGCAAGCACTATACCAGACATTTCTTCAGACGAAGAAAGCGCAACAACGGCGCTGGAACTGAAAAAAAAGTTTGAAATTCTAGAAAAGTCATTACATGTTGCTGAAAGTGAGGTAGAGAATCTGAAATTAGAAATTGCCTTACTAAAAAAACGCAACAAAGAACTTATGACAGAAAATAATATTTACAAAAAAATTACAGATACTGATCTACTTACCCCGAAAAAGAAAACTCTAAGCATTGGTACTCCAGAAATGGTGACTTCACAGAGTTTACAGAATAATGTTCATAGAGAGAACCCTAAAACAATTATAGCGCAATACAAAAATAATGAAAAAGTACAATTGTCACCAAAAGTTACTGACAAGAAATCGGAAAATCTTCCTGAACAACTCCAGGAACAGGTACCGCGCCTAAAAAATATGAATAAAAAATTATGTTTGGTAAGCAGTAATAAAAGGAATAAATTATTAACGATAATGGAAGATACATTAAGCTCCGAGTACAATATATGTCACTACCTGAAACAAAACTGTGGGGCTAAGGAACTGCTTAAGGACTTAGATAAGAAAATCAAAGACTACACATCTGAAGACTACTGTATCATAATGCTGGGTGAAGAAGATTTTACGTCTACAGCTAATTATTCTGATATTGTTTTAAGTATACGGGAATCTCTTTTTGACGTGTATCATACAAATATCATTATTTGTTTACCTATATTTAACTGCGGTCAATACTCGACTATGTACAACAAACGAATTGAAGTTTTTAACGATCTGCTTTATCTTGACTCAATGACATACGAATACGCTTTTGTTCTGGATTCTAACGAAACACTATCTTATGATTATGACATGTTTAGCTACAAAGGGCACATTAATAATAGAGGAATGAGAAATGTTGTTCGACATCTACAAACACTAATAACTAAAATTGACAACTTTAATAGAGATAACTTGGGACATTTAAATACAGACAATGAAACTATTATTTATGAAAATGACCTGAACAAAAATGAAAATCAACAGTTTTTTCGTCACTAATAACATTTACGTCTTACATCAAAATATTGCAGGCCTTATTAATAAAACGGACATACTATCAATTTGTTTGGAAGAACTATATACAAAAAACATCACAGTAGACATCATAGCAATAACAGAACATAATATTATATCTGGACAGGAGCACCTATTAGTGTTACCAAACTATCAGCTAGCTGCAATTTACTCTAGAGACAATATAAAAAAAGGAGGAGCATGTATTTTAGTTAAGCAAAAACTCCGATTTAAGGAGTTAAAAGATGTTTCTAAATTCTCTATTAAAGGGATATTTGAATGTTGTGCTATTGCATTAGAGGATCATAATATAATTATCGTATGTGTCTACAGAATTCCAAAATCAAAGTCAAAAAAATATTTTCTCGAATTATTTTTTGAAAAAATGGATGTATTGCTACATAAAGTATGTATTCAATCTAATAAACGCGTTGTTGTCTGTGGGGATTTTAATATCAACATATTGAAAGAAAACAACATAACGTCACGTTTCAAAGCAATAATGTCAGATTACAACCTTCGATTAACAATTAATGAACCTACAAGACCACAAAGCGGGACTTGTCTCGATAATCTAGCTCATAATATAAAACGTGGTACTAGGTCTGAAGTCATAGACTATGGTCTTTCAGATCATACAGCTCAATTACTTAAATGCCCTACGAAAAAAACATGCATAATGTATAGCTATAAAGCATCAAAAAGGGACTTCAGTAAAACTAATCTGGAAAAATTCAAAAATTACCTAAATTCGTTATCATTAAGCGAAGTATATAGTAGCAATAATCCAAATGAAGCTTATGAACGTTTCCAAGACAGCTTTTTGATGCTTTATAATCTTTGTTTCCCAGTTGTCAGTGTAACGATAAAGACTAGACGAAAGCCAAGATGGTTATCACGGGGTATCAAGACATGTAGTAAAAGACAACGGGAACTACTTTGGAAATACAGAGCCAATAGAACTATTGAAAATAAAGATAAGTTTCTGAATTATTCTAAAAAGTTTAAAAAGATTATTAAACTCACCCAAAAAGCTCAGAACAATTACCTAATTCAGAATGCTGATAGCAAGTCAAAAGCAGCTTGGGGAATAATTAACAGCACTAAAGCTTGCATTCCTAACGAACCTATCACTAAAATAAAATTAGAAAACACTGAAATTACTGATCCTCAGAAAATAGCAGATGCTTTTAATGAGTTTTTTATCAACCAAACGAAAACTGACATTGGAAAAAATGAACGAGAAAATAAAAACAAAATACCATTTGAAACACATTCAATGTTCATGGGGCCTACAGTCTCTGATGACATCATAAAAATAATAAAATCACTGAAAAATAAGAATAGTGTTGGTTATGATGGAATCCACACAAAGGTTATTAAACATGTTTGTGAGATTATTGCTCCATACTTAAACCACATAGCAAATTTATGTATAGCACAAGGTATCTATCCTGACGCACTTAAACCCATCATCGTCAAACCATTATTTAAAAAACTAGATAGGGAATTAATGAAATATTATCGTCCAATTGCTTTAGTCTCCATTTTTTCAAAGATATTCGAAAAGGTTATTTATCGGGCTCTTCTAGATTATTTCGAATCACGAAACCTTCTTGCTAAGGAACAAAAAGGATTTCGAAAGAAAAAAAACATAAATATGGCAATATATGACTTCCTCGACCATATCATTCCTGGTATGGATAAGAGAAAGCCAACGATTGCCATTTATATGGATATGACGAAGGCTTTCGATCTTGTTGATCATAAATTGCTAACTGATAAATTGTATGCCTATGGCATAAGGGGAAACATTTTAAGCCTTATTCAGTCCTATCTCAGCAATAGAACACAACGTACTCAAATAACAAAAATCTGCACAAAAACCAAACGCGAAATTAAATATCTATCCAGTTCAAGAGAAGTCTTATGTGGTGTCCCCCAAGGCAGTGTTCTTGGGCCGCTCTTATTTATAATTTATATCAATGACATGCCGAAAAAAATTTCTTGTCCAGTAACATTGTTCGCTGACGATAGCACCATGATTATTAAAGATCTTACACCTGACCAAATGGAAAATGAAATAACTGACGCTTTAAAAGAAATAATAATATGGATGGACTTAAACAAATTAGTAGTAAACTTAGACAAAACTAAATTAATGAACTTTTACCAACGAACTACAAAACTAGAAACATTGACTGTTGACTATGAGGGCACTAATATTGAAAAAGTGACATCAACAAAATTTTTAGGTTTAATTATAGATAACAAGCTGACTTGGACAGAACATTGTGATGGCCTTTTTGAAAAGCTGAGCAGCTCAGCATATCTGCTATATAAATTAGCGAAAATTGTTAATTTACAAACAGTTAAAACTGCATACCATGGTCTTGTTGAATCAAGACTCCGATATGGGGTAATTTTTTGGGGGAACTCTACACGTCGAGACCGCTTATTTAAGGCACAAAAAAGGTGTGTAAGAGCGATGTTTGGTCTTAAACAAACAGATACCTGTCAACCATTATTTAAAAATATGAAGATAATGACATTACCGTGTCTTTATATATACGAGATTTCAATATTTGTTAAAACTAACCCTCAATTATTTGTAAAAGTATGTCTAAACAAACTAAAATCTGTACGACCACAACATAGACATAAACTGGTCTCTCGTGAATGTAATACAGCTCTTATGAGAAATAATGTTCTTTGTAAAGCAACTTCTATTTATAACAAGTTACCAAACTGTCTCAAAGAAATGAATTTAACATTGTTTAAAAAATCTTTGTTCCGTCTTCTCATTGAAAAGGCTTATTACAAATTGGATGAATTTTTGAATGACATAACATTATAAATACTTAATTTCGTTATTGTTTGTTATCGACATTTTTTGTGACATTTTGGACATTCTTATCTAATTATATAAATTTTATTTTTATCATAATAATGCATGCCGTAATTTAATTAAGTAGATAATATATGTTTAAGAATACACTGAAATTCATAGGCTGAGAGGCAGAACATGGAGTGCTGAAATTATATTATAAGATCTTGTTTACATATACCCATGTTCATGAATAAAATATTTTGATTTGATTTGATTTGATTTGATTTCGAAATTGTCAATAATTGAAGCAACAGTAGCTCAGTCAGGAGGACTCTCAAATCGGAGATCCAAGTTCGAATCATCTCGGTCGAGCAAGCACCACTTGCTGAACGGTGAAGGAACACCCTGTGAGGTAAGCCCGCCCTCTTATTGTCTAACTTCAATATCTATCGCTATAGCCTACAAAAGCGTCGTGATTGGCTAAACATGATGTGTAATGTCATTTCTAGCCAATCACGGTGCGTTGCGATGGATGTCGAAGTTAGAGAATAAGGCCCCCGCATGCCCTAAAAATACACGTGCCGGAAGTACGGCAATAAGTCTCCCTCTATCACATTGGGAACTGAAAATCGTCGGTAAGAAGAAAGTGCTACGAGTGGGTACTGTTCTAGTGAGAGCTCACATTCGGAGAGATCTCTGACACCCCCTCGGGGACGTGTCGTGACGATATGTTCACGTATAGATACCGTGTAACAACCCTCTTTCTGTATGAATCTTGTGACCTATACTGATTCATAGTTATGGAACTACGTGTGGTTGCCCTACATAAAAATCCCATGACTTTTACTACTGGGGTTACTTTTTTCCTCGCAGTTTCTAGTACTCTATGAGTAGATATCGGTCTCATACATTGTGTAGAGAATAGGCCGAAGTATACCCGGAATACAAGGGCGCGTGAACCTATGAATATTGAACAGGAGAAAGAGCTGTTGGCATTGCAAATGGAAATCTCTAGTCTCTACCTACCTCTCTGTTGATAGGGATGGGTGTATTGTTTGTTATAATGTCTGTCATTATAAAAAACCTTAGCAGTTTTACGAATTATTTGAACTTTTAGCAAAGTTTAAAATTAGTTTTGCAATCATTGATGTACATATATGTACATTTCCAGAAAAAAGAAGGATGTCACAAATTCCAAAATGTAATTTCTCAGCAACATGGATAAGCATCAACAAAAAGCTCGCACCAGCCGAAGGCGAGGCACTAAAAAACATTCTCGCGATTATTAAATAAGCTTAATTATACGAGCAAAATATGGGACAGCTTTTTATAGCCCTTGTACCACGGTATCTTTGTCGTTATGTTCACTATCGCCTGAAGAATTCATCATGGGACTTGCCGGTTTCGAGATAACTGTACAAATGTTATCTTAGGAGATTCCACAAGGTCTTAAGGTTAACTAACTTTTATGTTATGTCACATCAAATGTATGGAGATAAGAACATAACATAAACAGTTTGTTAAATAAGGTCATGTCGCTTGGTGGATGTAGACCTAAGGGATTTACTTGTACGGACGCGAGGCTGGCAGGTTACCTATTGGCGGTTCTAATTGAGGCGTTATAGTATTCAAAATAGTTTACAAATAGGGAGCTTGAACTACAGCCGATTGTACGTACTTATATACTTAAAAGTCGCGATGTTGCATTTAAATTAGGGCTCCCACACCAATCCGGTTTTGGTTGAAAACGCTAAACAAACGAACTTTGTCAGTTACGTTTCTCAAAATCGAATTAAACGAAACATATGGTTACCGGACAGGACATACAAAATAATCTGAATTACTAATCGAAATATGTAATCGTAATATTCAAATAAACAGACGGCTGTGAAGATTCTCAAACGAACGTTTGAATAGTTTTGGTAGCATTACAATAAATGAGTATAATAGTGACATAATTTATCATTGTAATATATTATGAATGACACGTGTTGGTGTTTTAATTTTGCAAGCTAATACTACAATGGTCTAGCTAGGCTGTTGGTGGGCAATGGATGAGACTGGGTGGCGAGAGACCGAGGAAGATGGCGTGGAGAAGAAGAGGCCTACCTATGCCCAACAGTGGCTGGATGCGGGCTGATTGATTAACCCTCTATTTCATACGAAGCCATTAATGGCATTTAAACTTAACTATTTTTTTTCTACCCTATAATGTTAGAAAAACAAAACAATCTGATTCAAATATTGTAAAAAGTACTTCTTTTTGAAACAGAACGTATTTTTGCAGTCTGTGATTAGTGACACATGTCATTATAACCCCACTTTGAGTTGCGCATGGGCCGCTTGTTGATGCCTAAGTGATTTTGTGCGACTTTGTTGGTTTATAAAAAGTTGATAAGGTAAGATATTGATAAATAAAAATATGTTTCGTGCTCTTCAAAGGGTTCTTTTCCTACCATAATTAAACTGTTCTTCATTTTCTCGTATTTTTTACTTCATAATCGCGTTTATCTTCAGAGGCCATTTCTGGCTTCGCATGCATTCACGGTGAATTGGGTATCATTCAAAAATGGCTTCGTATGCATACCAAGAACATTTTTATTTTATTTTCAGAATGCTTTCTTCACACTTTTATGTAGATGGTGTGAAACTTGCTTTGGTCTCATGGTTAGACAACAAGGTCGTGAACCTGCTTTCTGCATTTGTGGGCTCTGAACCGGTTTCTACTAAAAAAAGATATTGCCGGGAAGAGAAACAACAAAGACATCATCACCACAATTAGTTGATGTTTACAACAAACATATGGGAGGTGTGGATTCAAAATACGATCTCGGCAGTGGTACAAACGGATACTTTTCCATATGGTTGACCACTGCACTGTCAATGCGTGGTTGTTGTGGCGACGCAAAAATGATGTCTACATGTCATTGTACGACTTCAAGCTTGCCGTTTCGGAGCATTATTGCAAAGTTGGCAAAAGCTGCAAGAAACGTGGCAGGCCTAGTACGTCTGGTACTCCAAGTCGTGGCACACCTACAACGAGTAGAACGAACACACCAACAGGACGCAAGGATTCCCCGGCACCACCACCCTTGAAAAAAGCCAGGAAACCTCCAGCAAAAGCTCAAGATTTGCCATTGAATTCGATACGAACGGACCAAACTGCTCATTTTCCAACATTTCGCCAACTGTGCCAAAACGATTGCATGTATCGTTCTTACATAAATTGTGAGAAATGTAATGTTTTCTTATGTCTCAATGAAAAAAGAAACTGTTTCAAAGAGTTTCACATGATATAAATATTAAATATGATACTATCAGTGCATAGGAAGCCAAAAATAGCATTCGTATGCATAGCCGTTATTGCACACGAAGCCATTTCTGGCTTTTAAAATTATTTTCTAAAGTAATGTAAGTAAATTTTTTTTTTCACAACTTTTTCTCTAATTGGCCCAAATAAAACACTTTGCAACATCAAATTTTTTTTTTTCTCTTTTCTTTGATAGCTCATGCAATAGAGGGTTTGGTAAATGGTAATACAATCGGGTTGTTAAGGTCGTTATGTAGAAACGAATGTTTTGATTGAACGGATATTTGACAGATTAAATACCGATTAATTCGATAAAACGTTTAATAAGGAGTTTATATATTGAACGTAACAAATGGTATGTTTTCTTGATCTCGTACAAAATCTGATACAACGAGTCCTCACAATGACACAAGTTCCATCGGTATCTCGGTAGGAGGAGCGGGTCACTCGTCCTACCCACGCGTATGACATCATCTGGGACAAGGGCCGTCACGACCAGACGCACTCTTACTGCCCAAGGAATACGGACTAGAATATCCGAGGAATCGAGACGAACTTGATACTTCGTCTTTCTCCAATAATGTAGAGGTCGGTTTGCGCACAAGGATGTTTTGGGACACCTGCTTGAAGCTATACCGAAATCGCGGCCAGGTTATCCTTCAGATTACTTTTGCAGCTGATTTTATAGTTTATGAAACTGGTACATAAAAAGGTTAATAAAAACACGAGTGGCTCGTTTTTTTAATAGAACACGAGTGTTTTAATGCCTAGTTATGTATAGTTTCATACACTACTTTATCTAAACTCATGCCTAACAACGTGTTTTCATAATAATCTTGATGAAATTTGTCGTTAGCCATTTTTGAATTTTCTTGTAAAAGTGGTCGTAATTTCCGTCGTTATTTCCAGAATGTCAGGCGGAGTCAAACTATTATCACCATCACTGCTGTTAGTAATTTTAGGGCAAAATAATATGTACTTTTGGTTTGACCCATAAAACCACAGTAAATAATAATTTCCACGTAAGCTATGGCGCCAAAATTCAACAGTTCACCACGCATGTGTAATTGTGAACGCGTTGCGCGCGCCGGCAATATAGACAATGCAGGCCGTAAATAAAAAGTAATTGTGACCTCCTTTGTCACGCCGCAATATTATTTAGTACGTGTTAGAGAATATTATATGATAACCTCATTGGTATTTGATATTAAACCTCAGACATGGCTGTATGGGCTAATTTCCCTTTGCCTTCCTAGTTAGTATCACATGTACTGTAATCTCAGAAAAGTTTTTTTATAGCATTATGTTGTTTAGAGACCTATACTATAATTTATTTTTTATCTTTTAGAGATGTTCATGAAATATATTTTATAGCACACCGTGAGTAAAATGACCGCTTTACGCACGCTGCGCTTGCGTAAAGTCGGCATTTTCCGCACTTTTGCTATAAAATATTTTATAGCACACCGTGCATAAAATGACCGCTTTACGCACGCTGCGCTTGCGTAAAGTCGGCATTTTCCCCACTTGTGCTATAAAATATTATACGATACTCGTGCGAGAGACTTTTTCTCGACTCGTGTGATTGCAGCACTCACCTTCGGCTCGTGCCGCAAACTCACACTCGTCAGTTTCATCGCTCTCGTATCGTAACGTACTATTTCATTACGCCAGTAGTTTTGAGTTCGTAATGAGGATTTTACGATATGAGGTTAGATAAATTAAATTAATTCATATGTTGTCAATTGATATGTAGAAACAGCATCATGAAAATTTCGAGGAAAATATTTTTTCCGTATAAATGTTGCTGAGATATTAAATACACAAAATAGTATATTTTTATGAGGATAATCTGGCAGCAACCACAATGTTGTTGCAACAAGCTTACATTGTAATTCGGCATAAATTATCCTCTTCGATGTAATGTTTATGTCGAGCGAGGGTCGTTAACGAAATAATAAAAATACTGAGATGATAAAATGTTATTTAAAATGCACCATGTTAGAGGTACATCTTCATGACATCAATCCTCCGTGTGTGGATACTCACGTTGCACCAACGATTATTACATCTCAGCATGTTGGTTGGTTGGTCTGTGCCTATGGCGCTTCTTCGGGCACAAAGGGACTCACAGCTTATGGGCCCTTAATACCTCAATCCGCAGTCCTGCTCTAACGCTTCTGCTTTTTAACTGTCTATTCTACTCTAATCAGATGCCGCGCACGCAAACACATCAGTTATTTTGAAATTGCGGCTACACTGATGTTTTTTTCATTTTTATGGAACAGTCTGCAGCTGCTTTATACTAATATCAGTTATATTATGCAAAGTTTCAGATCTAAATTCAAGTATTCATTGCTTGCTATCGGTTTATTGTGCGGTTTGGAGGTAACTTTGTAATTTTTTCTATCGAGAACATTTAATGGAATCAAGTTTTCACAACAGCATGGACATAGCATTAGCCCTCAACTTTATCATATATTAATTTCAGAGTGATTGTTGCAGTATTTGTTGGTATAAAACAGGATCATGCGAAGCGAAGTGAGGTATTATACACCCTTAAGGCACAATAGGTATGCCACTGTTTGAGTACAAAATTTGATAACCCGTTTCTCTGTTGTTTTAGGGTAAAGTTTAGTACAGGCAAAGTCACTATCTGGCTGAAATGTAAAATTTTGGTATATCTAGTTACAATTTAAGGCAAGAAAATAACTTTGTATGTAAATACGTGCAAAAACGAAAATCAATATTTTGGTCTATAATGAAAAACTGCAGAGAATCAAAGGGTAATCAAATAACAATACATAGGTAACACTAAAAGTTTCCGGAACTGGCCACTTACATAAACAATATTTAAAAATTTATTGCAACATTTGAAAATAGAACTCTTTGGCTTTAGAATGCAGTTTGTTTCATCTGACTGTCTTTTGTTTTTACCTTGTGGCGCCATTTAAAAAATTGTGTGTCTGCATCAACATGGATTTAACTCTGGAAAATTTTCGTAGTATGATTTTCTACGATTTTAAGTGTAATTTGACAGCTCAACAGAGCATCGCTCGGCTTGAAACAGCTTTTGGCAATGAAGCACCATGCAAGACGACTGTTTATAGCTGGTTTGCAGAATTCAAGCGTGGTCGTATCAGTCTCAGTGACGAATCTCGCGATGGTCGGCCGTCCACCGCTGTGACCAACAAAAACATCGATGCTGTGCGCCGTATGATTGAAACAGACAGGCATGTGACCTACCATGAAATTCGCGCATCCTTAGAAATAGGCATGAGTCAAATACAATCAATCCTACACAAACATTTGGGTGTGAGAAAGCTGTGCTCGCGGTGGATCCCACACAACTTGACCGAGGCTCAAAAAACGGACCGCGTCACTTGGTGCAGTGCCATGCTTACCAGATTCAACGAAGGTTCGTCAAATTTGGTGTGAGACATAGTAACAGGTGACGAAACATGGATTTATTGCTACGATCCCAAAACAAAGCAGCAATCGAGCGTATGGATCTTTCAAGATGAGCCGAAACCAACCAAAGTGGCGCGCGTGAAAAGTGCATCTAAGCGGATGATTGCTTTTTTTTTATAATAAATCTGGACACGTGGCTACTGTTGCTTTAGAGAATCGTCGTACCGTGAATAGTGACTGGTACACGACCATTTGTTTGCCGGAAGTTATTGACGAACTCCGTAAAAATAACCGTAAACGCCGTATCATCCTGCACCACGACAATGCTAGTTCTCACACGGCCAGACAGACAAACGACTTTTTGAAGACGAAAAATGTAGAACTCATGAGTCATTCTGCATACAGTCCCGACCTGGCACCTTGTGACTTTTTTCTGTTCCCAAAAATTAAGAACCAATTACGCGGTCAACGATTTTCATCACCAGAAGAGGCTGTCGAGGAGTATGAAAAACACGTTTCAGAGGTCACCACAGGGGAGTGGCACAAAAGTTTTCAAAACTGGTTTGATCGAATGAAAAAGTGCATAGACGCCAAGGGAGATTATTTTGAAAAACAATACATTAATTTTGTACCTTTAATAGTATTTTTTCATATTCATTCCGGAAACTTATAGTGCGTCCCACGTATAAATAGTTTCAAAAACCCTATCTGGGGCCCTGGCTACAATACAGAATGGTACCTTGAAGGATAATAATACTTTGTGTAATACACAAAGTATTATTATCCTTCAAGGTACCATTCTGTGTATATTTATAGAACACTTGGTGTGATTTAACTGAATTAAATCATCTTTTTACTTAGTCAACAATATTCAGCGATGATTCAATCTCACCATTAACTGACCCGCTGATTTAAATTTATTGAACCGGTGCCAATAAATACATTTGTGAATCAATAACTAAATCTGTGATTCACAGCTAACGAATATACATTGATAAACCAATTTATATCACTTGAAAATAGACTGGGAGTCTGTTATATTTAGCACAACACAATAGCATAAACTCACGCTTTTACGACTCTCTAATATTACAGAATTCAGTCCAGTTTGCGATACCGCAAAGTAGCAGAAGTAAGAAAAAAAACCAGCCAAGTGCGAGTCGGACTCGCGCACGAAGGGTTCCGTACCATTATCTATAAAACGGAAAAAAAATCATGTCTGTTGTATGGGAGTGCGCAGGTCCGCCTCGCACTTGGCCGATTTTAGTATGTTTTGTTATAGCTGCAACAGAAATACATCATCTGTGAAAATTTCAACTGTCTAACTATCACGGTTCCTGAGACACAGCCTGGTAACAGACGGACAGACAGACAAACAGACGGACAGACGGACAGCGGAGCCTCCGTAATAGGGTCCCGTTGGTTACCCTTTGGGTACGGAACCCTAAAAACGATATTCCTAGTAAAGCGTATTGTGAAATAGGTAAGATAACTTTGGTAAGTAAAGGTGTGACTGTCCGAATAAAAAGCGTTAATGTCTTATAGGTATAAATTATTATACATGTATTAATCCCGAACCCCAGCTCGTAACAATACTTTTAACTATCGTCATCGCATGCTGTTAAATTACGATATAAAATAACAAAGTAAGATAGAAATCACGTTATTAAAGTGAAACATAAAACAATTCCCTTGAAACGAGATTACAGAGCCAAAGGAAACAGGAAACTAAACGTTAGTCATTTCTAGCGAAGTGTCTGCTGTAGCTTGTAACACGATTATAAAGTAGCTCCCCAACTATACTTGGAAGCTGTTTAAAAAGCTTTTCCCTGTCTGTCTCTAGTACATTTTCACGGACAGAATGCAAACAAAATTAATAAAATGAAAAAACTAACTCAACTTTGTATTCATCGAGAAAAATTGTGCAGGACCAGTTTCCGCCCTTATTGTATTACTATAGGAAAAAGACAGATATACCGGAACTTTCGCCGATGGTATTTTTAGTGGACATGAAGTGCGACCGTCCAAAATCTGGGAGAGTGACAGCAGGCGAAGCAGGGACTTTCGCAAAAATCTACGGAAGTCAGTAACGAACGATGGACTGTTACTACACAACTGCCTGTAACCACTTCATCACTACGGTCAGTTATAAATATGTAAGCATAGCCTACCTACATAAACGAAAACGAATACTTTCGCCTGGTCCCATCCATCCATCTACCAGCCCGTGATCGTCCAATGCTGGACATACGCCTGCTCTCGCTGCAGGAGAATCCACACCCAGTGTCTTCCTTCACTACCTACATAAAACCGACCAAGTGCAAGTCGGACTCGTGCACGAAGGGTTCTGTACCATTATCTATAAAAACGGCAAAAAAATCATGTCTGTTGTATGGAAGTGCGCGGGTCCGCCTCGCACTTGGCCGATTTTAGTATTTGTTGTTATAGCGGCAACAGAAATATATCGTGTGTGAAAATTTTAACTGTCTAACTATCACGGTTCATGGGATACAGCCTGGTGACAGACGGACAGCGGAGCCTTAGTAATGGTCCCGTTGGTTACCCCATCGAAATCTGTCGTTTCAAGTACCTATTAGTTGGAGAGTTAAAGGTTACAAAGTTTGCTTTAGCTTTCAGTCTTTTGTCGTATCGAACCGTGTACGGTCTATTATAAAACACACACCTGTCCTAGAAGAAAACAATTAATAAATATAATATTATTATTTAAATCGTTAGCTCTGCATTTTATTGGCTTCCTAAACCCTCTGATTAATCAACGACGCACATACCGAATAATATCAAAGAGGATATTGATTTAGGCGTGATGATCAGCAGAATCTGGCTCCCAGAGACAGACAGACGGACGGACGTAACGCGAGGTAAACACATACATTATTCATCCGCCACTCGAACGTGATATATGGAATGAAATGAAACATGGGATCGCTTTCAGGCTGATGGGAAACAACCAAAGAATTAGACAAACACTGCGAAGAAAGCAGCATTCAACTGTAAATTATTTTTATATCGCCTCTTCACTCAATCACAGAGGTATATACTACAAAAGTGCTTATTTATATCAATAATTTATCATTTGCTATCGAGGTCAATGAAAAACAGCGTTTACTTGCCTTCAAATAACTCTACCTGATGACACAACTATAATCGGTTTGTATAGATCCCCTTCTTCTGATAACATTGATGTGTTTTTAGAGACCCTGGAGGAGCCTCTGCGGAGATGCAAGAGTAAAAATTTGATATTAGTCGGTGACACAAATATCAATATTTTAGACATAAATTCCATGAAGACTCACGATTATTTATCTCTCCTTATTCAACATCAACTTATGGTAGGAATCGACAAACCCACCCGTGACAAATCTTGTATTGATCATTGCATGCTGCGAACTCAATCACAAAAGGAATATCAATGTGTAGTTCTAGATACAAGCCTTACCGATTACTCAATGATCTTCTGCTCGTTGAGTGATTGCTTACCAAAAACAAAAAATATTTATAATAATGAAAATCGGAATATCGACTATTTACAGCTCTATAAAGACATACAGTCTTGTAGTTGGCAGACAATTTATGATTCTCGAGATGTCAACTCCGCTCTAAGAATTTTTCATGAAATTATAACAACTTGCGTCAACCAAAACACCACCGTCAATGCTCGAATACCAAATCGTAAAATAAAACTAAAACCATGGATAACTGATGGCCTAGTCTATTGCATAAATAAAAGAGATAAACTACACAAATTAACTAAAAAACATCCCCATGACCACATCCTAAAAAATGATTATCTAAATTACAGGAAAGTTTGCCATGCTGTGATAAGAAAAACGAAAAATAGATACTACAAAGAAAAAATTCATAATTACAACGGTGATTCTAAGAAAATTTGGCAAGTGATAAACGAAGCATCTAACCGCGTCAAAAATAATAGAAAAGATATTCAAGAACTTATTGTGGAAGGTCAAATAGAGAGGATTACTGAAAATCCTGATCTTGTCACTAACTCCCTTAATTCTTACTTCTGCTCGGTTGGCTGCTCATTAGCTCAAAATCATTTAAAAGTCAATAAAATAACTGAGCAAGAACTCAGCCAAAAAGTCCCTGGCTCCTCATCAGACAAGTCTTTCTATTTGCGTCCTACTAATCCCGAAGAAATTGAAAAAGCTATATCTAATCTAAAAAATAACAACTCGAGCGGTTGTGATAGATTAACATCAAAAATATTTAAGTGTATAAAAAAATATATAATACATCCTCTGACATCTATATTTAATTTAAGTTTCAGATCTGGTGTCTTCCCCGACGATTTGAAAACAGCAATAATAAGCCCGCTTCATAAAAAAGGCTCCAAACAATTGATGTCTAACTATAGACCAATATCCCTTCTTCCAATTACATCCAAGCTACTCGAAAAAATTGTCAAGGCAAGACTGACACCATTTACAGAAGAGACAATATCAACAAGTCAATATGGTTTTAGAGTCGGTACCGGCACTAATGATGCTCTAGCTGCTCTTACACAGCAAATAAATGAAAATTATGAGGCCAAAAATAAATCACTAGCAATATTCGTCGATCTAGCGAAAGCTTTTGATACGGTCTCAAAGGTTAAAATTTTGTTACAAAAGCTAAGATCCCTTGGTATCACTGGCGCTGCATTCCAGTGGTTTTCTTCATATCTCGGTGGTCGCAGTCAGATAGTTAGAGTAGGCAGCTACTTGAGTGCTGCTAAAAGCGTTGAATTCGGTGTGCCGCAAGGCAGTGTGTTAGGTCCAATTTTATTTAATATATATTTAAACGACTTCTGCTCGCTCTTGGATACATGTAAGACAATTTGTTTTGCCGATGACACCGTATTAGTTTTTGCAGCAAAAACATGGACAGATACTTTCAAACTAGCAGAGGATGGTATCAGAAAGGCCAATGCATGGTTTGATAGTAACTTACTCACCCTTAACGATGACAAAACCGTCTACATGTGTTTCTCTCCGACAAAAGCGGGCCTGCCAAACGAGGACCTTACTCTGAAGGTACATGCTTGCTCAGCTGATACTATTTGTCAATGCAAAAATCTCCAACGCATGTCCTACGTTACTTACCTTGGAGTGAACCTCGACGAAAATCTTAGATGGGAAAAACATGTTTCTGCAGTATCGGCTAAAATTCTAAGACTAGGCTACGTTTATTGGGAACTCAGAAATATTTTATCCGAAAAGTTACTCTGGCATATTTACCTGGCTCTTACACAGTCACTTATGTTGTATGGGATCATTGGCTGGGGAAGCTGTGGGTCTAGTGTTATGAATAAGTTAATAATAGCACATAAGCAAAACTTGAAAATTATTAAACGCAAACCCCGCAGATTTCCCTCTAGTGAAATCTTTAAACTATGCAAAGTCTTGGGCCCCAGAAAGATTTTTATCTGGCAAACAGCTGTATATATGTCTAAACATCTCCAAGACTTTTCTTTGTTGATTTTGAATAGAAAGTCTCGAATAGATACAAGGCGAAAATACATAGCACCTTTTAAATCAACCCTCTTCGGACGAAAAAATTTTTACTCTATTGCGCCTCGTCTGTACCATCTATTACCTGATAGTGTCTCCAACTATATTGATACTGACACAGGACCTTTCTTAAAACGTAAATCAGTTTTAAATAAAAAGTTAAAAGAATATTTATTAGAGTTAAGTAAAGATGAAATTGGAGATCTCTGGCATAAACTGCTCAATTGAAAACGCTGTGTAGGCAAAAAAAAAAAAAAACAAAGGAATTTTAGGTGCGGTTACCCTAACTAATTTATATACATGTGTAATTGATATATTATTACTAAAATTATTTATAATTTATATACATATACATATTAATATAATCATATAACTAGATACAAAAATATATTACATACTTATATAAGTACTTAATAATATTACTTGTAAATTTGCATGAGGCTGTTATAGCATACCATTGTTTTCTTTTCTTTTTTACCATTCATGTAGTGTTTTTTTTTTCTCGTCCAACCCTCTCTTACTCTCTATGACCTTATAGTCATTAAAGTGTCGCATCAAAGTTGATGGTCCTGTAACAGGCCTTTGGCTCATTAGGGCTATCACAGTCGATACATTCGTCCCTGTCGGCCCAAACACGAGTGCTCCTTTTTAAACACGAATGCACATGTCAATTTTTTTTTCCTTAAATAAAATAAATACTTATCATTAATAATAAATAACTTATAACAAAAATAACGTTAATAAATGTAATAATCAGAAATCAAATTATCCTTCGTTAGAAACCTTTAAGTATTAAGGGCCCCTAATACCTCAATTCGCAGTCCTGCTCTAACGCTTCTGCTTTTTAACTGTATATCCTACTCTAATCAGATGCCGCGCACGCAAACACATCAGTTATTTTGAAATCGCGGCTACACTGATGGTTTTTTCATTTTTATGTTATTGTCTGCAGCTGCTTTATTCTAATATCAGTTATATTATGCAAAGTTTCAGATCTAATTTCAAGTATTCATTGAATGCTATCGGTTTATTATACGATGTGGAGATAATTTTGTAATTTTTTTCTATCGAGAAAATTTAATGGAATCAAGTTTTCACCACAGCATTGACATAGCATTAGTCCTTAGTCCTTTATCATATATTATTTCAGAGTGATTGTTGCAGTATTTGTTGGTATAAAGCAGGATCATGCGAAGCGAACTGAGGTATTCTGATATGAAATGTGAACAAAGAACACTTCAATACGAGTATCGGATCAAGCAGCCCCTGAATTTGACCGTCGCGTCGCAACATACATCGCCGAGAGTTGTACCAGAGTACCAGGGGATGCCCAATGTGATTGTAGACCGTCACTTGAACTGGGGTTCTTTGTCACGCTGGAATGTTTATTTCGTGAGCCTTATCGACGTACTTGAGACACAAAACTTGCTTATTAACAACCTTGGTTGGTTAAAGTGTATTCCTCAACCGTTCAGTAAGTGGTAAGTATTCGTTGAAGAGCCATAATATTTTCTCTACTTTTTGGAGTGAGTTTTAAATAAATAAGATTCCTTCTTCATGACATATACGTCCTCATCTTTATCCATCCAACAGACTAGTTCGACCACTGCTGGATATAGGCCTTCCCAAGACTTTACTACGCAAATAGGCGGTCCTTCTTCCTGGAAACCCTCGCACCAGTGACGCCGTTGCCCGTCACCAGTTTGTTTTATATAAGGCTCGGCAATTGGGAATAGATATTAGATACCTATACTGCCATCGATCGGTCCCAGGCATGGTGGACCGCCTAGTTGTGCCTGTCTGCGAGCAGTACTCCCAAAGACAACTTCGGGGCGGTTTGCAAGTAAGATGGTGTTACGTCCACAGTCGAGCTCGGCATCAGCACCTATAATAATAATGTTTTAGTAATCTTTACAGGATACGTAAGGGTCTGAAGGATCTGAACAGTGGTGCTTTGGGGTCGTCAATATCAAGTTTCGTAATTGAGCATTTCTCAAAATCATTCGACATAGTCTAAAATGTTCGACTAAAAATAAAGTATTATTTATACATCCAGTGCTATATGTGGACAGACAAATCTATTAAGAAGATTAATAAATAGTAATTTTTGCTGGAAAAGCAATGAGAAGGTCAAGACTGACGATAAAAATCACATGAAAATAATTAAAAACAATTTTGAAAATGTATGAAATCATGTAAATCATGCAGTGCCACCTACCCTGGCGTCATTTAATAATTATTTTTCAGTGACTTTTAATTGTTTTATTGTCAAACATGACCTTCTCCTTGCATTTACAGCAAAAAGTTCTATGCACGCCGCTGTGAAAATCAGAGAACAAAATGGAGACAAAGTGTTGATTTTATATTTTTATTATTATTAGTTATTAACAGTACTATATCATGCATAAAAGAAATATTTAAAAAGGTCAAGCTAAATTATATAACTAACGGCAAAATGTATATCTTTTGTTACTATTTTGGTACTTCTTGAATGAATGTTTTGATTCCAGAGAAAATATAAGGCAAAGATGGTTTTTCCCAATTTGAGATAAAAAGAAAATATGTAGGTATATATAACTATATTGTTGTTTTATTTTTATTTCACAAGTATATTTTTATGAAAATAATGGTAAAAACTATTAATAATGGAAAAATTATTTTCGGGACAGTAACAAAATACATCCATCAGTAAACAAATCGGAAAGGTATTTTGTGGTAGTTAATGGAAATGAGGTCAATTTTTGGAAGAGGAGGGGGGGTCGAAAATCGATGACGTAATATTATGTGGACGGCCCCTTACACAAAACAAGCCCACGTCATATATGAGCGCGATAAAGGTGCCAATGTACATTTAAAAAAACATTAAATGTGTCGTGGGACACCCGGTTAGAACGAAGTTCCGCACGTCGCACTTGTAATACTGCAGTTACAAACACACATGCAACAGCAAGTGTCGTGACGGTCGAAGTCTTACAGACACCCGGTTAGAACGAAGTTCCGCACGTCGCACTTGTAATACTGCAGTTACAAACACACATGCAACAGCAAGTGTCGTGACGGTCGAAGTGTTACAGACACCCGGTTAGAACGAAGTTCCGCACGTCGCACTTGTAATACTGCAGTTACAAACACACATGCAACAGCAAGTGTCGTGACGGTCGAAGTGTTACAGACACCCGGTTAGAACGAAGTTCCGCACGTCGCACTTGTAATACTGCAGTTACAAACACACATGCAACAGCAAGTGTCGTGGCGGTCGAAGTGTTACAGACACCCGGTTAGAACGAAGTTCCGCACGTCGCACTTGTAATACTGCAGTTACAAACACACATGCAACAGCAAGTGTCGTGACGGTCGAAGTGTTACAGACACCCGGTTAGAACGAAGTTCCGCACGTCGCACTTGTAATACTGCAGTTACAAACACACATGCAACAGCACGTGTCGTGACGGTCGAAGTGTTACAGACACCCGGTTAGAACGAAGTTCCGCACGTCGCACTTGTAATACTGCAGTTACAAACACACATGCAACAGCAAGTGTCATGACGGTCGAAGTCTTACAGACACCCGGTTAGAACGAAGTTCCGCACGTCGCACTTGTAATACTGCAGTTACAAACACACATGCAACAGCAAGTGTCGTGACGGTCGAAGTGTTACAGACACCCGGTTAGAACGAAGTTCCGCACGTCGCACTTGTAATACTGCAGTTACAAACACACATGCAACAGCAAGTGTCGTGACGGTCGAAGTGTTACAGACACCCGGTTAGAACGAAGTTCCGCACGTCGCACTTGTAATACTGCAGTTACAAACACACATGCAACAGCAAGTGTCGTGACGGTCGAAGTGTTACAGACACCCGGTTAGAACGAAGTTCCGCACGTCGCACTTGTAATACTGCAGTTACAAACACACATGCAACAGCAAGTGTCGTGACGGTCGAAGTCTTACAGACACCCGGTTAGAACGAAGTTCCGCACGTCGCACTTGTAATACTGCAGTTACAAACACACATGCAACAGCAAGTGTCGTGACGGTCGAAGTGTTACAGACACCCGGTTAGAACGAAGTTCCGCACGTCGCACTTGTAATACTGCAGTTACAAACACACATGCAACAGCAAGTGTCGTGACGGTCAAAGTGTTACAGACACCCGGTTAGAACGAAGTTCCGCACGTCGCACTTGTAATACTGCAGTTACAAACACACATGCAACAGCAAGTGTCGTGGCGGTCGAAGTGTTACAGACACCCGGTTAGAACGAAGTTCCGCACGTCGCACTTGTAATACTGCAGTTACAAACACACATGCAACAGCAAGTGTCGTGACGGTCGAAGTCTTACAGACACCCGGTTAGAACGAAGTTCCGCACGTCGCACTTGTAATACTGCAGTTACAAACACACATGCAACAGCAAGTGTCGTGACGGTCGAAGTGTTACAGACACCCGGTTAGAACGAAGTTCCGCACGTCGCACTTGTAATACTGCAGTTACAAACACACATGCAACAGCACGTGTCGTGACGGTCGAAGTGTTACAGACACCCGGTTAGAACGAAGTTCCGCACGTCGCACTTGTAATACTGCAGTTACAAACACACATGCAACAGCAAGTGTCATGACGGTCGAAGTCTTACAGACACCCGGTTAGAACGAAGTTCCGCACGTCGCACTTGTAATACTGCAGTTACAAACACACATGCAACAGCAAGTGTCGTGACGGTCGAAGTGTTACAGACACCCGGTTAGAACGAAGTTCCGCACGTCGCACTTGTAATACTGCAGTTACAAACACACATGCAACAGCAAGTGTCGTGACGGTCGAAGTGTTACAGACACCCGGTTAGAACGAAGTTCCGCACGTCGCACTTGTAATACTGCAGTTACAAACACACATGCAACAGCAAGTGTCGTGACGGTCGAAGTGTTACAGACACCCGGTTAGAACGAAGTTCCGCACGTCGCACTTGTAATACTGCAGTTACAAACACACATGCAACAGCAAGTGTCGTGACGGTCGAAGTCTTACAGACACCCGGTTAGAACGAAGTTCCGCACGTCGCACTTGTAATACTGCAGTTACAAACACACATGCAACAGCAAGTGTCGTGACGGTCGAAGTGTTACAGACACCCGGTTAGAACGAAGTTCCGCACGTCGCACTTGTAATACTGCAGTTACAAACACACATGCAACAGCAAGTGTCGTGACGGTCAAAGTGTTACAGACACCCGGTTAGAACGAAGTTCCGCACGTCGCACTTGTAATACTGCAGTTACAAACACACATGCAACAGCAAGTGTCGTGGCGGTCGAAGTGTTACAGACACCCGGTTAGAACGAAGTTCCGCACGTCGCACTTGTAATACTGCAGTTACAAACACACATGCAACAGCAAGTGTCGTGACGGTCGAAGTCTTACAGACACCCGGTTAGAACGAAGTTCCGCACGTCGCACTTGTAATACTGCAGTTACAAACACACATGCAACAGCAAGTGTCGTGACGGTCGAAGTGTTACAGACACCCGGTTAGAACGAAGTTCCGCACGTCGCACTTGTAATACTGCAGTTACAAACACACATGCAACAGCACGTGTCGTGACGGTCGAAGTGTTACAGACACCCGGTTAGAACGAAGTTCCGCACGTCGCACTTGTAATACTGCAGTTACAAACACACATGCAACAGCAAGTGTCATGACGGTCGAAGTCTTACAGACACCCGGTTAGAACGAAGTTCCGCACGTCGCACTTGTAATACTGCAGTTACAAACACACATGCAACAGCAAGTGTCGTGACGGTCGAAGTGTTACAGACACCCGGTTAGAACGAAGTTCCGCACGTCGCACTTGTAATACTGCAGTTACAAACACACATGCAACAGCAAGTGTCGTGACGGTCGAAGTGTTACAGACACCCGGTTAGAACGAAGTTCCGCACGTCGCACTTGTAATATTGCAGTTACAAACACACATGCAACAGCAAGTGTCGTGACGGTCGAAGTGTTACAGACACCCGGTTAGAACGAAGTTCCGCACGTCGCACTTGTAATACTGCAGTTACAAACACACATGCAACAGCAAGTGTCGTGACGGTCGAAGTGTTACAGACACCCGGTTAGAACGAAGTTCCGCACGTCGCACTTGTAATACTGCAGTTACAAACACACATGCAACAGCAAGTGTCGTCGCGGTCGAAGTGTTACAGACACCCGGTTAGAACGAAGTTCCGCACGTCACACTTGTAATACTGCAGTTACAAACACACATGCAACAGCAAGTGTCGTGACGGTCGAAGTCTTACAGACACCCGGTTAGAACGAAGTTCCGCACGTCGCACTTGTAATACTGCAGTTACAAACACACATGCAACAGCAAGTGTCGTGACGGTCGAAGTCTTACAGACACCCGGTTAGAACGAAGTTCCGCACGTCGCACTTGTAATACTGCAGTTACAAACACACATGCAACAGCAAGTGTCGTGACGGTCGAAGTCTTACAGACACCCGGTTAGAACGAAGTTCCGCACGTCGCACTTGTAATACTGCAGTTACAAACACACATGCAACAGCCAGTGTCGTGACGGTCGAAGTGTTACAGACACCCGGTTAGAACGAAGTTCCGCACGTCGCACTTGTAATACTGTAGTTACAAACACACATGCAACAGCAAGTGTCGTGACGGTCGAAGTCTTACAGACACCCGGTTAGAACGAAGTTCCGCACGTCGCACTTGTAATACTGCAGTTACAAACACACATGCAACAGCAAGTGTCGTGACGGTCGAAGTGTTACAGACACCCGGTTAGAACGAAGTTCCGCACGTCTCACTTGTAATACTGCAGTTACAAACACACATGCAACAGCACGTGTCGTGACGGTCGAAGTGTTACAGACACCCGGTTAGAACGAAGTTCCGCACGTCGCACTTGTAATACTGCAGTTACAAACACACGTGCAACAGCAAGTGTCGTGACGGTCGAAGTCTTACAGACACCCGGTTAGAACGAAGTTCCGCACGTCGCACTTGTAATACTGCAGTTACAAACACACATGCAACAGCAAGTGTCGTGACGGTCGAAGTCTTACAGACACCCGGTTAGAACGAAGTTCCGCACGTCGCACTTGTAATACTGCAGTTACAAACACACATGCAAGAGCAAGTGTCGTGACGGTCGAAGTGTTACAGTTTTTTCTAGCTCTCATTCTTTATGCATTTGGAGGGTAACGTGTGAGAAAGAACTTCGTTCCAAAGAGTTTGGCCCGGGAATCGTCCCTGTTTCCGTTCCCCTGCCAGGTACAGTTGTGCCAAACTCCAAAAACCTTCGCTTCCAGTATCAAACTTACTAAGTTCAGGTTTGAAAAGTTATCAAACGTTAAAACTACGAGCATGGCTCTGCAGCGAATTCATTTTTAAACTTTATCCTTTCACCGTTTGTGTTTTTGTTGAAAGCTTTTATTCTCTTTGAGATGGAACTCTAATAACTGTTATTTACTGTTGGAAATTTATGCTGTGTGATTTTTTTTATCTATGTACCAATCAAATCAAATCAAAATATTTCTTTTGTAAAATAGATACATAAAGTATACTTTCTACAAGTCAAAGTTAATCTTTACAATATATATCTTTAGAAGAAAAAAAAATGTACTAATAAGGGAAATACATGCAAAAAATATTTAGGTTGGGCTGCTAAAATGTAATTTACACCTGCATAAAATAGAGAAAACTAGGGATAAAAATATTATATATAAATGATGCAACGAACAAACAAGTTAATAAATAAATACGGGAAATACATCACTAAAATGTAATAAAGCACATTACCTGCATAAAATAGAGAAATATAGGAATAAAAATATTATATACACATAATGTCTAACCATCCGCAGCATTCGATTAGTATTGCTAAGAAGAAGGGCAAGAAACTTAGCAAACATGATTTTTTTTCATTTGTAACATAAAACTTAATCTATACAATTTTCTTATACCTACTTAAGTAAAGGCAAATATAAACCTCGGCTTTATTTGTAGGGTTCCATTAAATATTAAATCCCTTCAAGCGAATGATTCTGTCCGTCCGGGTTTCTCTTCGGTTGTCGTAACAGCCATCGCTAATTTAAGACCCATTTCACCAAATTAAGCCTTTTGTATGGCATGTCTTTATGAATCGTAATTTTCTTGGAATTCAGAGTGATATAAATTATGTTTTTAGTCGATTGACAATAAAATCGCTGAATTGAACTGGTTAATTTAATTATCATAGGCTATGATGACATAAATTTTGATTGTAATTATGAATGAGTGAATGCTTTATTCAATACAAAAAATCGTGCTAAACTGACGAAATTAATTAATAAAAATGGGTCATTTAACATTTATGTGATAAATAATGAAAAACATTTGTACTTTGTTATGTTTCAACGTTGTATTGGCAATTTTTTTCAGCAAAGTTGCATAGCCTAGCTCTTGGATGAATTATACACAAATTCTTGTATTTTTTATTCCACAAATATTTATTTTTATTGTTACTTAGGCTACCGGTTTAGTATACACATAATCGGGCCAACAAATTATTAATTCTGTCTAAAATAGTTTTAAATAGTTATTAAATAAATAATTTGTTGGCCCGATGATGTGTAATACGAAACCGGTAGCCTAAGTAAAAATAAAATCAATATTTGTGGAATAAGTATTTTTTTATTACTATTGTTTTAATTTATGCATTAAGGTTAGGTTAATCAGAAAGATACTTGATGAAAACCACTTGTACACTGTTTACACAAAATTTACTAAACTATAGGTACTTTTAACCCAACCGGTTTTAGTACAAAAAAAAAACTAATTTTATTTACAGCACGTAGGTTAGGTCTTAAAATATTAAAATGAGTTGTTAAGCCCTTGAAAATGAATTGAATTTCAAAACCGGTTGGGTTAAAAGTACCTACAGTTTAGTAAATTTTGTGTAAACAGTGTACAAGTGGTTTTGATCAAGATGCTTTCCATGTTTCACCAAGTGCCGACAATCGCAAGTATAAGTTATAATCAGAAAGATAACACTAATCTGTGAAACTTTTTTGGCTCCATCTATTTATTAAAGACAAAAAAGAGACTGGTGTCTGTACAGTTTTTACTAAAGAGTAAACCAGGGCACATTTCCCTCTATCTAACATCAACATGCAACCTGTGTTGCCTCCATATTTTTATTATGTATAGTTTTTAAGGCGCACTGTAGTTTGTTTAATTTTTTTTTTAATGAAAAGTACAAGGAACTTGTGTATAATTTATTGAAGATGATATTCCACCAAGAACCATCAATCGAATACATCCAACATTAGCTCATTGAAATTGACAATGTGATTTTTTACCGTAAACGAGTTGTGGGATATTGATTACTACAAAAAAAAATATAAGTGTAAATAAACATTCAAAACGAAAGATTACGAAACTATTTTTAACATGTATTCAACGGTATAAAAAACTTTTCTAAGATGGTTCTTACATGAAAATGTAAACCGAGAAACGTCATAGACACAGATATAGATCTAAATATATGACGCGAGTGCATCAAACTGTATGAAAACCAAGCGTGTCACATTTTACAATGAAAACGGTTGACAGCAGTTTGTATCTTAGAATGAATTGTAAGACTTAAGTCATGAAACATAAGACTCAAAGTTGTAGGAGTCAATATCCGTAAAAGAAGAGCATTGCTCTCCCTTTTGGCGCGCAATTGGGCACGCGAAGTACATACACTTGCGGCATCTATTTAGATATATATCTGTGGTCATAGACTATTTGCGCGGGTACATATGTGGTTTTACTTAAAGATAGCAACCTATTTACATCCATACATCATTGTATTAATGTCGATGGAGTCGAAACTAAAACTCCATTCGGCCGAGCCCCACCCATCTCGAGCTGGCAGCACCGCACGCCACGGCAGAAATTCGCGGTATTCCGACTGGAAAGTTCCGTTAATGGCCGTCTAATGGTGCTCACTGTTATGGCCATGGTGAATTGATAAATGGGCAGACGTCTGGCGGTTATGTAATATACTATAATTACAGTTTACCATGATCGAATGTCACTGTCGTCTGCAAACAAAACTTCGACTGTGAATATGTTAAAACGGTATCTTTAGAATAGAATAGAATATAGTTTATTTGTCTCACAATTATTTATACATATTATACAGTTATAAAGTAGTTGACAAAAAGGAGTCAGGCTCAGCTTCTTGCCGGAAGTGAAAAAGATCATCTTCACAGCGCTGTTTTCCAGCCTGTCCCTGATCTCACAGATTTAACATAACTGCAGGTAGTCAAGACAAGAAATAAAAAATAAAAACCATGCATTAAAAATAAATATAACAATTGACATCGGGTTTAACAAATAAAAAAATCAAATAATATGTACTTTACTGTGGCAAGGTTCCAAAGTAGGTCAATTCCGTTTCCCTGGCCGTACTTTAGAGTAGAATTTCCAATTTTGTACCTTTTCTTAGAGAACAAAACGGAGCAGTGTATTTAGGAACAACTTAGTATATTTGCGTGTCTCGTACGGCAACAAACCTTAAAATAAAGCCAAACGCACCTGGAGCAGAAGAGCTTGTATGACTATATAGACAGATGTGGAAGGGGCGAAAGAGGTGTGTCAGGATCGTAGCAGACGGAAATCTCTGGGAGACAGGTGTGTATTGTTTGTACCTATATGTGTACCAGATCAAAATAAAATGTAATCAGTCTTTGAAACTTTTTATTTTGGTATAAAGTTTTGGTGAACGATTGGCAAGCTTGGATAGCATCGATGAGACCTAAGAGTAGGATGAAGGGCACTCGTCTAAAAATTGGGAGAGTGAAAGCAGTTATCTTTTAATTTATAATGAACTTTTCGTATTCGTACCAAAGAGCTGGCCCACTTTTCGCTTGTAATTGGAATACAGTAAATAAGTGGCCCCGCGGATTTTCCTCGATATTACGCGTCACTCCCAGAACACACCTCGTCCTATTTTTACACAACATGCTGTATACCGCGTGTGTACAGCTATATAGGTTGTTTGTGTTTTGAGGCGTGGAACTAATAGGATTCAATTTATACGGCAGACGAGCTGAAATTCAATTTAACTTGCGTAAGAAGTTCAAGTTAGTACGATACTATTAAATATATATTTATTTAGAGAAATAGAAGCTTAATAATTAATCGTCAAAAAGTTATCAAGTATACCACTTGCTAGAGTGGTAGAGCTGATGCTGGTCTCGACTGTGGAGGTACCACCATCTTACTCGCAAACCGCACCGAAGTTATTCGGGGGAGAGTAAGAGAACTGCTCTCAGGCGCAACCAGGTTGCCCAACCAAAAATCAAATCAAAAATTTAATCAGACTGGTGAAAGGTATGCAGCGGTTATTTGCTTGCCCTGCGTGTAAATGGGCCTTTCTTCCAGGAGGACCGCCAAGAGTGGCAAAATCTTGGAAACGCCTATATCCAGCAGTGGATTAACCAGGCTTATGGATCGATGGATACTTCAGGTAAATGATGTTGTTGATAGTTGTACGTTATATTCTAAGCCGGTCTAAATTCTAGGCCTTCGCGGCAGGGTTGCCAACTTAGGTGTTTTCTCCCTAAATGTAGGGAAATGTAACATAAAGTCTAGTTGGTCTAAAGCACATTATGAACAACTCGCATTCCGAGATTTACTTTTCTCGGAGAATATCTAAATGATTTTTAGGGTTCCGTACCCGAAGGATGCCAAACGGGACCTTATTATTAAGCCTCCGCTGTCTGTCTGTCTGTCACAGGAGTCTACAGCTTCAACCGTAATAAGTAGCCAGTTGAAATTTTCACAAAAAAACGTAGTACTGAAGTCTCTATCATAATAACAATAAAATAAAAATCACATCACACTATAATATTTTAAATGCGAAAGTTTGTGTGTGTGTGTATGTTTGTTACTCTTTCACGCTGAAATGGCTGGATGGATTTGGATCAAATTTAGAATGGATATAGCTTATACCCTAACTTAACACATAGGCTACTTTCCCGGAAAAAAGCATGTCGTTAAACCGAATAACCGAATAAATAAACCGAATAACGGCAGAGCCGCGGGCAAAAGCTAGTAAAAAATAAAATTAACCCAAGGGTGGTCCCCAAACAATTAACATCATGTTAACCGTAGTGCCATCTGAGATGAATTGTTTGACAGCTTGTTAATAGATGGCGCTAAGAAAGGCTTGTCAACCTTTTTGTGCGCGAGTCCGACTCGCACTTGGCCGGTTTTTTTCTGTCTTGTAATGCACTCTAACATTTAAAGTTTCTCAAGCGATGGATTTCGCTACAATCATTATAAACTTCACATTTCACACTTTTTTATATGGGAATGAGAGAACTGCCAATTCACTACATCGCAAGTAATAAACCATATCGAAAACTATTAACTCTGCTGCTCTATTACTGATGCTCCCAGCACAATTCACCTTTCAATCTGATTGGCCAAACTATTCAAAGTATTATAGCTCTTATCCCCTGGATACAAAGTGTGACGAAAGTGCACGATGACAAAGCACGAACTTTTGGACACAAAAAATCACTTTCTACTCTTATGCAAAGGCTGTGTTAGCAAAAAGCCTTAGTACACGCGGCCACGCGCTGAGGTTTATCTTTTCGTGCGAATATAACCCTAATACCGACGTGTTAAGAACGGTATTACCGCGACGTATTGCAGAGTACATAGACAAACAAAAAATGTAGAGACCACGTACAGTATTGTAAGATTGTAACAGGGTTATGTCAATTATTGGTAACTTAACCCGTTTGTGCACTCATGTGACAAAAAAGAATCCCGTATAGTACATAAAGTAAGTATAGTCTTACATTCAAACTCTGCCCCGTTTTCGACTTCGAGAGGCAGCGCAATTTTCAACTCAATAATATTATAGACTAGCTTTTGCCCGCGGCTCCACCCGCGTGTTATTCGGTTTAACGACATGCTTTTTTCCGGGATAAAAAGTAACCTATGTGTTAAGTTGGGGTATAAGCTATATACATTCTAAATTTCATCCAAATCCGTCCAGCCGTTTAAGCGTGAAAGAGTAAAAAAACATACACACACACATACTTTCGCATTTATAATTTAGTGTGAAGTGTGATGAGATAACATAGCCTTGTCTTATTTCACCACAAACAATTAGGTACCGCGCTAATTAGACACCTGATGTATGAAATAACAAAGCCTCTTCTTATTTCACCACAAACGATTGGAACCGCGCTAATTAGACACCTGATTATTCAATGATATTGATCTATCCTACAGGAACCATGCATTTTTCCGGGATAAAATGTAGCCTGTGTTAAGTTAGGGTATAAGCTATATCCGTTCTAAATTTCATCCAAATCCGTTCAGCCGTTTCAGCTTGAAAGTGTAACGAACATACACACACCCTCACACACCCTCTCACACACACACACACACACACACGCGCATAAACTTTCGCATTTATAATATTAGTAGGATATTACTATAAAGCAGCGTCGACGTTGAGTGGTGTGCTCAAAACTTTTCGTCGGAAAAACAATGAGAATTTCAAGTACGACTAATGAAAAAGCATTAATATCTCAAAATATATAAGGTACAACAATTCAAAGTGAAAAAAATTCAAGAGGTGATTGGGTAACACCACTTTCCGCCGAAAATATATATTTTTTGCTCGAACTTTTTTTTACTTCTCCATAGAAATTGAGTCAGCCGGTTGAACCACTTTGTATTGGGAAGATAACATTCATTCGATCAAAAAAAAAATATTTTTCTTGATTTCAGTCAGTTAACGATACACAATCCACCCTAGAATTATGTTCAGTTATTATTGTATGAACTTATATATAAAACAGTAATGTTGTAACATATAATAAAACACCGCGTTTCTGCACTGTGATTGGCTCAATTATAACAACGCTAAGATAAACAACCAATCAGCGACTAATATTTCTTCTTTAACTTTGGGCAGACTATCTTTTAAATCTGGGTCAATCACGATAGAATATAGGTTGCACAGCCAAAACCTGGCCTATGCTCACGGCACCAAATAAAAAAAAATCACGCCTAATTTTCTTATTTTCCACGAAATTGTTATTTGAAAACATGGTCTTAGTAGTATTGTGACAACTGACCGAATTCACATAATTAACCATTGGGAGATACGAGCATTCTCTATTTAAAAAAAAACTTGATTTCCTGACAAGTAGCCAAATTACTGCCGTTCGGTAAACGATGTGCGAATACTAAATAATGTAAGTAATGTATTCAGTTAATAATAATAGATGTAAAAAAAACGTTTTTTTTTTCTGGGATGAAAAAAAAAACTATGAAAATGAACATAAAAAAAACGTTTTTTTTTACTGAAGTAGGTTTTTTTCAAGAGTAAGAAATTAATATCGACTGACAAAGAATATCACTTTAAAGCTTGACAATTCGCAAAGGGATCCCTGAAACGAAAAATGGTTTTCACCTATCCATAAGTGACAGAAGTTTTACACTTGGAAGCGAATCTATACGACATAATAACGTAGCTGTCGGCAAAATAGCAAATCGAACGTTTTACAACGGCGTGGTAGTGATGGTAGACACTGTCTTTTTTTGGACGGGGATTTCCCCAATATCCTTTTTTGGTTGGTTAATGTTTTGGTTGAAACAAACTCAGATGAAACAAATTATTCCGATGTCTATAGAACAAGCGTTACCACTACTGATATTGATACAAATGATTCGTACACAGTAGAAAATTAAACATTTTTTAGTCTATAATTTCAAGCATGATTAACAAAATCATTGATTTAAAATTAATTTAAGCATGAATAAAACAGTCAGATTTAGTGAAAATTTCATAAATTAGTTTTAGTATTTCTCATTTCTTAAACAAATTTAGAAAAAAAACGATGGTGCTTAGTTTTTTTCTCAAGGAAGTGAAAAAGAATATTTAGTTTTTTTTTTCATTTTACATCTCTAAATACTAAGAAATTAACAGGGCAAATTTAAATAAAAAAATCCATAGGCGTTGGAAATTCACTAGATAGTGGATTGTTTTTTGTTAATCTGAACAGCATATTCCGTAAGTAGGTATTTTGTCAAAGAAACAATTAACTATTTATAAACTACACAAAGGAACATTTCCCACGCTCACTTTCGTATTTTTTTTTTGTTTGGCATATTTTCAATTTCGTATTGAACGAAAGTAAGTATAACTTGGCAAGTAAACATCGACAGACAGGATCGTTGCGGCCTGAAAGAAGATCTAGTGACTAAAATAGAAAAAGAAACGGACATGAATGAAAGTAGAGTGACACCATTCAACCACTATACAACAGATTTGGATACGGTTTTTTAATCTTATAATCGCAGTGACCCTGTTCAACATACCTATAGGCTATAGATACTATAAGGGGTGTTTGGGATATTTTCAATTTCGTATTGAACGAAAGTAAGTATAACTTGGCAAGTAAACATCGACAGACAGGATCGTTGCGGCCTGAAAGAAGATCTAGTGACTAAAATAGAAAAAGAAACGGACATGAATGAAAGTAGAGTGACACCATTCAACCACTATACAACAGATTTGGATACGGTTTTTTAATCTTATAATCGCAGTGACCCTGTTCAACATACCTATAGGCTATAGATACTATAAGGGGTGTTTGGGATATTTTCAATTTCGTATTGAACGAAAGTAAGTATAACTTGGCAAGTAAACATCGACAGACAGGATCGTTGCGGCCTGAAAGAAGATCTAGTGACTAAAATAGAAAAAGAAACGGACATGAATGAAAGTAGAGTGACACCATTCAACCACTATACAACAGATTTGGATACGGTTTTTTAATCTTATAATCGCAGTGACCCTGTTCAACATACCTATAGGCTATAGATACTATAAGGGGTGTTTGGGATATTTTCAATTTCGTATTGAACGAAAGTAAGTATAACTTGGCAAGTAAACATCGACAGACAGGATCGTTGCGGCCTGAAAGAAGATCTAGTGACTAAAATAGAAAAAGAAACGGACATGAATGAAAGTAGAGTGACACCATTCAACCACTATACAACAGATTTGGATACGGTTTTTTAATCTTATAATCGCAGTGACCCTGTTCAACATACCTATAGGCTATAGATACTATAAGGGGTGTTTGGGATATTTTCAATTTCGTATTGAACGAAAGTAAGTATAACTTGGCAAGTAAACATCGACAGACAGGATCGTTGCGGCCTGAAAGAAGATCTAGTGACTAAAATAGAAAAAGAAACGGACATGAATGAAAGTAGAGTGACACCATTCAACCACTATACAACAGATTTGGATACGGTTTTTTAATCTTATAATCGCAGTGACCCTGTTCAACATACCTATAGGCTATAGATACTATAAGGGGTGTTTGGGATATTTTCAATTTCGTATTGAACGAAAGTAAGTATAACTTGGCAAGTAAACATCGACAGACAGGATCGTTGCGGCCTGAAAGAAGATCTAGTGACTAAAATAGAAAAAGAAACGGACATGAATGAAAGTAGAGTGACACCATTCAACCACTATACAACAGATTTGGATACGGTTTTTTAATCTTATAATCGCAGTGACCCTGTTCAAAATACCTATAGGCTATAGATACTATAAGGGGTGTTTGGGATATTTTCAATTTCGTATTGAACGAAAGTAAGTATAACTTGGCAAGTAAACATCGACAGACAGGATCGTTGCGGCCTGAAAGAAGATCTAGTGACTAAAATAGAAAAAGAAACGGACATGAATGAAAGTAGAGTGACACCATTCAACCACTATACAACAGATTTGGATACGGTTTTTTAATCTTATAATCGCAGTGACCCTGTTCAACATACCTATAGGCTATAGATACTATAAGGGGTGTTTGGGATATTTTCAATTTCGTATTGAACGAAAGTAAGTATAACTTGGCAAGTAAACATCGACAGACAGGATCGTTGCGGCCTGAAAGAAGATCTAGTGACTAAAATAGAAAAAGAAACGGACATGAATGAAAGTAGAGTGACACCATTCAACCACTATTCAACAGATTTGGATACGGTTTTTTAATCTTATAATCGCAGTGACCCTGTTCAACATACCTATAGGCTATAGATACTATAAGGGGTGTTTGGGATATTTTCAATTTCGTATTGAACGAAAGTAAGTATAACTTGGCAAGTAAACATCGACAGACAGGATCGTTGCGGCCTGAAAGAAGATCTAGTGACTAAAATAGAAAAAGAAACGGACATGAATGAAAGTAGAGTGACACCATTCAACCACTATACAACAGATTTGGATACGGTTTTTTAATCTTATAATCGCAGTGACCCTGTTCAACATACCTATAGGCTATAGATACTATAAGGGGTGTTTGGGATATTTTCAATTTCGTATTGAACGAAAGTAAGTATAACTTGGCAAGTAAACATCGACAGACAGGATCGTTGCGGCCTGAAAGAAGATCTAGTGACTAAAATAGAAAAAGAAACGGACATGAATGAAAGTAGAGTGACACCATTCAACCACTATACAACAGATTTGGATACGGTTTTTTAATCTTATAATCGCAGTGACCCTGTTCAACATACCTATAGGCTATAGATACTATAAGGGGTGTTTGGGATATTTTCAATTTCGTATTGAACGAAAGTAAGTATAACTTGGCAAGTAAACATCGACAGACAGGATCGTTGCGGCCTGAAAGAAGATCTAGTGACTAAAATAGAAAAAGAAACGGACATGAATGAAAGTAGAGTGACACCATTCAACCACTATACAACAGATTTGGATACGGTTTTTTAATCTTATAATCGCAGTGACCCTGTTCAACATACCTATAGGCTATAGATACTATAAGGGGTGTTTGGGATATTTTCAATTTCGTATTGAACGAAAGTAAGTATAACTTGGCAAGTAAACATCGACAGACAGGATCGTTGCGGCCTGAAAGAAGATCTAGTGACTAAAATAGAAAAAGAAACGGACATGAATGAAAGTAGAGTGACACCATTCAACCACTATTCAACAGATTTGGATACGGTTTTTTAATCTTATAATCGCAGTGACCCTGTTCAAGATACCTATAGGCTATAGATACTATAAGGGGTGTTTGGGATATTTTCAATTTCGTATTGAACGAAAGTAAGTATAACTTGGCAAGTAAACATCGACAGACAGGATCGTTGCGGCCTGAAAGAAGATCTAGTGACTAAAATAGAAAAAGAAACGGACATGAATGAAAGTAGAGTGACACCATTCAACCACTATTCAACAGATTTGGATACGGTTTTTTAATCTTATAATCGCAGTGACCCTGTTCAACATACCTATAGGCTATAGATACTATAAGGGGTGTTTGGGATATTTTCAATTTCGTATTGAACGAAAGTAAGTATAACTTGGCAAGTAAACATCGACAGACAGGATCGTTGCGGCCTGAAAGAAGATCTAGTGACTAAAATAGAAAAAGAAACGGACATGAATGAAAGTAGAGTGACACCATTCAACCACTATACAACAGATTTGGATACGGTTTTTTAATCTTATAATCGCAGTGACCCTGTTCAACATACCTATAGGCTATAGATACTATAAGGGGTGTTTGGGATATTTTCAATTTCGTATTGAACGAAAGTAAGTATAACTTGGCAAGTAAACATCGACAGACAGGATCGTTGCGGCCTGAAAGAAGATCTAGTGACTAAAATAGAAAAAGAAACGGACATGAATGAAAGTAGAGTGACACCATTCAACCACTATACAACAGATTTGGATACGGTTTTTTAATCTTATAATCGCAGTGACCCTGTTCAACATACCTATAGGCTATAGATACTATAAGGGGTGTTTGGGATATTTTCAATTTCGTATTGAACGAAAGTAAGTATAACTTGGCAAGTAAACATCGACAGACAGGATCGTTGCGGCCTGAAAGAAGATCTAGTGACTAAAATAGAAAAAGAAACGGACATGAATGAAAGTAGAGTGACACCATTCAACCACTATACAACAGATTTGGATACGGTTTTTTAATCTTATAATCGCAGTGACCCTGTTCAACATACCTATAGGCTATAGATACTATAAGGGGTGTTTGGGATATTTTCAATTTCGTATTGAACGAAAGTAAGTATAACTTGGCAAGTAAACATCGACAGACAGGATCGTTGCGGCCTGAAAGAAGATCTAGTGACTAAAATAGAAAAAGAAACGGACATGAATGAAAGTAGAGTGACACCATTCAACCACTATACAACAGATTTGGATACGGTTTTTTAATCTTATAATCGCAGTGACCCTGTTCAACATACCTATAGGCTATAGATACTATAAGGGGTGTTGACAAGATAACCACTAACCCAAAAACTGTCAATACTACTCAAAGATTCGACTGACAAATAAAACATACCTATATCCGTTGAAAGACATTTCCACGCGACCAAACCCGCGGGTAAAAGCTAGTACTAAACACAAAACTACACAATAGTAGCACCATGCACATGCAAAGTGGTCTTATTATGTACTTGAAGAAACTTTACCTTCGACCATTGTGTTGCGTGCTCATATGTACGAGTTGTCGTCGCATGGTAACTGCACTCTGCTATGTGGAACGCATGCTTATTGAAAATCGTGAAAATACTATGCGGGAAAATGCAGAGGAACTATCAAGGAACTCTGAAGGTTTTATATAGGCCGAAACGGAATCAACGAAATTAAAATAATACAAGTAAAAAATATAATAAAGCGATTTTTTTATTTTAGTTTTCCTATCCGTCTCCATCCGTCGGCCTGTTTTGTCAACTGCCTGAAAGAAATGCCCATATCCACTGAGGCCGGGCAGGCAGATTGGTGACCACGGTGCCGAGACCGTCGCACCAGTGACGCTACTGCCCGTCCACTAGCGGGCAATTGGGGATGATTATACCGCCATCAATCGGTCCCAGGGTTGAGCCACCTGGTTGCGCCTGTTTGAGAGCTGTTCTCTACTTCGAGAGGGTTTGCGAGTGAGATTGTGGTACTTCCACAGTCGAGCCTCGCACCAGCTCTACTACCTAGTTTTGCTCATTTCCTTCGCCTCATTTTTATAGCGTCGCGTCAGAATGTCACATTAGAAACCCCACAGAAATGGCATAAATAAAGAAATATTCAAATGGAACCTCGATTAGTAGCCTGTTTCTGTTTAGTATCTCTTTACACCTAACATGATTCAGTCAGACATCATCAACACAACGCCATTTTTAGACACAATCAATAAGTCATCAGAAGAAAAATCAGCAACTTAACACCTAACGAAATCACAGCTCCATTCCTTATTAGAAATTAAAATCACCGGTACCAAATTATTAGTACCACTCTTACAAACAAAAGTAACACTTATTCCTCTAATCAGAGAGTCTACTACAATGGCTGTAAAATAAAACATACGACAAATATGCTTGATCCGCTCCGACAAGTTATAATAACCTCTATCATCATGGGCTCAAGGGCTCCTTCATCAGCACAGTTATGGTTCAGATCATAAAAGGTCATACTACGCCTTCCATAGAGCAGGCCTGCACAGTTAGCTAGCTATGACGTCACGCACCGCAGGTCAACGACCCGCCACAGAATACATTAACTAAGAAGTGGAAGCACAGATATTGTATAACCTGTGGAAGGTAGAGTCACGAGTTGCGCCGACAAGGATGTCCCGCGCGTAGGCCTTAGTACGTCGAAATATATACCAAAATGGATGCCAATACTATTTCTGAAATTATAATGCGTATTTCGTGAAAGTAAAACAAAATTAATCCCATGATAAATTTAAATTTTATTTTAAACTTGTGTTATAACGAAATGGATATTACGGCTAAACGTTACAGAAGAGTCCTTGCAAGGAAGGGTGTTGCGTGCGCCGGAGCACCCCACAAAGCCTGATGAAGATCACTTCTCAGTTTGATCGAAACGTCGCGTAGTAAGTCTTAGCTAAAATATATATTTCGTTAAATTTGTGGAGTACTTAGGTACTTCCTAAGTAAGATTCAAACACACGTAAATTTTTTTATCGATTTAATTAATGGCGAGCGGCGACGATGGAGGAACACTAGAACTCGACTTGACGCCGTGCGAGTCTATTCCCGAAGAGTCCTGGGACTGTATTTTTGAATCATTCGAATTTCAATTCGCATACGAATCCGCATGATTCGCATACGAATACAATACTAATTTAAAGTTTTCGTATGCGAATCATGCGCATTCATATGCGAATTGAAATTCGAATGGTTCAAAAATACACTCCCTGCCGCTTGCCTGATGACGATAAGTCGTAATCTCATTGAAAGCTCGACCTATGCCTCCTTGTGAGTCCAATTCTTTTTTAAATATTCATGATGTCACTTTAATTTTAATGAATTTAATGCAACAATTTTGTTTCTGTCTGGGACCTCCCCTCATTGATGGTAGTTATTTGGCGCAAGTTCTAGAAGCAGGTGACGAGGGTTCCTATTGTCTGAACGAGCATCTTGGGTTATAATTAAGATCTTGGAGTGAGCGCCAATGAATTAATGGCTCTTGTTAGGAGTTTCAAGGGGTGAACACCTCGACAAAAGTACCTCGTTTCGACCCTTAATCAGATAAAGGTAGGGAATTTGGGGAAGAAAAATCTTTGCGAGCTTATTTACTTACAAAATGTGCTCATTAGTCTTTCATAGTCTTCAGTTTGTAACAAGATCTGAAGAAATATACATAACACCTAAAATACAAATCTTATATAAAAACAATGTACAAAAACTATTTCTGTGATATAGTGTAGCTTTAAAATAATTGGGTTCTCAATTTATTTAGTTTATAAAACTAGTTCTTGTGGTTTCGTTCTAAATCTGAAGATTTTAAACGTAGTAGAGTTATTTAGACGCTCTTTGTCACATAACTGAAAAACTGTTCCTATTTAGCTGATATACTCGTAAAAAAGTGAAGAATGAAATAAGTAATGGTGGAAAATTCCTTGAAAAAAAAAAGCCCAGATGCCTATTATACCTACAACATGAGAACCTGTGCATTGTGAACAAAAAAGGCATTTATTTCATAGTTTAAAGCACTCTATGGTCAATAAACTGGCTATAACAAAACAAAGCTGTGACCATGTCGGTCCATGCGTACGATTCAGTGATCAACGTGGTACCATAATTACACCCCTCGTATGTTACCTCTTTATTTTATGCATGGGATGTACTGACGCCAACGGGGCACTTACTAGCAGATCTTATTGCGTTGTCATAGCTGTTAAAATCGGTTACAAATAGGGAGATTGAACTGCAGCCGACTGTACGTAGATTTCTATCTTCGTAATTTACTTGAGCACCTAATTTGTGGTGATACTGGGCACCGCACTCGTTTTGATAACTAGACCCCAGGGTAAGGTGATACAGGGTCTCAGTTATATATTTGTGTTTTGAGCCATTGTGAGGTTGAAACCATTTTGAAATTGCTTTTAGGGTTAAATGTGATACCATTTCGAGGGATGACACCGGAAATTATTCTCCTTATCTCTAAGGAGAAAAACAGCCTTAATTCTCTCCCAGGGGATGGGCATTACCTAGCTCGATCTAAGTCTATCTAGATATAGCTAGTGTAAACATAAAGTCTTTCAAATTATGAAATACATGACAAAAAGCATGACAATAGCGCCCCGTTATACGCTCTGTTCATTCAATACATCACGTACGTGGGTACATTTACACGAAGAAAGAAGTGCTATATTTTCACCGACATTAGCACACAATGACTTATCGACAATGGTACTATCAACCATCGGTGGATGTACACATTAACAACCTTTCGATCTGCACAATATAGAGTTACATGTACTCGTGTGACCGAAAGTACATAGTTTGCTCAATGCAATTTGCACGGAGGAATTCAATTGTTTTATTCGGTTTCATTTGTTTCATCTGGTTTCAATTTGTACTTTCCAAGGCATTTTACCTGTTTTAGACATCGGTATTTTAGAATATTCATTCTGCGAGAAGCTCTCAAACAATTATAATGGATCTTGGAAAGTCTGAGGACACCATATCGATGTTATGAAAGAATGACAACTTTTCTTAACAAAAACTGGTAGGAATAAAAAACGTAATGTATCATGCCAAAGGTAATTTAGTTTTACAAATGGTTCTCTAGTATTTTCATAAAAGAAAACATTTACAGCGATCCATCTTTTTCAATAACACGTGACAAATCTCACGAAAGTTGCTCCAAATATCTAGCGTAACCACGACATGCTACAGTGTAGTATTTTTGACGAATGTTTACCTATAAATCACTTTTTGAAGCAACCAAAAAACCAACTCCATCTGTGGCTTCTATCACGCGGACATAAAGTTCATTTCCCTCGACTTATCTGTTTCACCTTAGACCTGGCATGGAGCCAGCGATGTCTGAATCAATTACTAGGCTTCTGGAGTTCAGTAACACTTTATGCAATAACCTGAGTGAGATCTACCATAAATTAAACAACTTTCGCACTTGTTCAAATGCAATAAAGACTTATGGGCCAACGAAATCAACACCTGAACTCAGTGTGGGTGTGAATGTTTGAATGAAGAAATTATATGATAAACAGAAGTCTCGCTACTGCATACACTCTGAATACTAGCAGCTTGTGGATATAGTCGCACATAACTAGGTCATGTTTGTATTTCATAACTGGACCGAAAATACCATGAAATATAAAAGCGCAAGACATTATAGTTTTAAATATATCTTATTGAAACAGGGGATAAATTTTGATTGTTTTATAATATAACACAGATTGTTTTATTTTAGGTGTTTGAAAAAAGATTTTAAGTACAAGAAATTATAATTTATACAAAACTTATAAGAGAAATGAGCAATTTTTTTACTTTTATAGGCATACTAGCTTTTGCCCGCGGCTCCGCCCGCGTGTTGTTCGGTTTAACGGCATGCTTTTTTCCGGGATAAAAAGTAGCCTATGTGTTAAGTTGGGGTATAAGCTATATCCATTCTAAATTTCATCCAAATCCATCCAGCCGTTTCAGCGTGAAAGAGTAAGAAACACACACACACACACAACTTTCGCATTTATAATATTAGTGTGATAATACAGTGGCAATTAAACTAGTACAATGTTTACAGAGATAGAAGCAGATGTAAACAAATTTCATTATCTGATATAATGTGCCACTTGAGGTCGCATCGATGGCTTGGCTTTATCGATGCCAATTGGCCGAGAATCAAGCATTAAGACAATGGGCGTATATTTAAGGGCCCTCACTATACAGTCAATTCGTCTGCCAAATGTACGTACACATTTTATTACAATATTTCGTAATTTTCACGAAATATTAATCTAGTTTTCCACCTAGCAACTACTACACTGCAAATTACAGATTAAAAAGCTAAACAGTTTTTAATTTTTACTTCAAATTGACGTAAAAACAGTGACCATAATTTCTAGAACAGTTGATGGAACCGAAAAAATAAACAGAGAAACACAGACGTATAATACGAGTATAGTGTAGTAGACCTAACATTAATAATAAACGCATAGAGTCGACGCGTGGCTATTTTAGCTCAGTAAATATAAATATTTCTTGTTTCCAAACAAAATACTACAGATTAGTTTAGGAATTAACAAATATGTTCCAAGGATAAGCCAGCCAAAACAACCCATTTTTATAGGTTTCTTCGTACCATGAAGCCTAAATGTAGCTTATTTTTTTGTATGGAAACTTGCCACGCTATTTAATCCTTATGTTTGGTCTGCTTCTTAGTAATGTCTGTGCAGAGAAACAATTGTTGTCATAGAATCACCCCAAATTCAAACCAGCAGAAAACAAAATTCCTGTTTAGTACCAAAGACGAATTAACAGAAGGGTGAGTCTGAAAGAAAGAAAGATGCAGGACCTGAAGCCTTTGAGAGATTGCGGGAACCAAACCCCAGACAACTCACAACGCGAGGGTAGGACGATAAACTGAGGCGCGTTTTTACACAGCCAAAAATGGTATTTATCACAATGTAACAAGCGTTATTATTACAGATACATGTGTAGTGTTTGCCCAAATGCCTATTGTCTGGGAGGACATGAAAAGGGAGGAAATTGGGGAACATGGTTTTATAAAGCTTTGTGGTTACTGTAAGCTTCAGAACATTTGCATGAAAATTGCAAAATTAAGCTTTTTAGGAACTATGGCTTCATATTTCATTTTGGTTAGACGTTTTTTAAACATGCTTAAATACAATTTTATTTTGGTTAGCCGTTTTTTAATTCAATTCATATTAAATACATATCTCAGAGTCATGCCAACATTCCTCTATAGATACAATAAATAGATCAAATCATTCAAATGAAATGACTACCGTTTAAATCTAAATGCTCCCTCCACATTCCGGCATGCCACATACGATCTGATTATGAAAAGCGGCATAAAGCCAGATTGACGGCCCATTAGAGCCATTCCACCCTTGACGAGATTAACAATATTATGTGTGCCAGTGTATGATACTTGGTACAACATTACCTAGAAATAACATCCAACTTTTGTTAGTTTGGCCTGTTTTTGATAGCTTCTTGGGTATAAATAAAAGTACTAAGATTTTTTCTTATTTACGGATATTTATTTTCTTGATGGTTTATCTAAATTTGGAGATAACTGGTGCCTATACAAGCTGACTTTTATTTTAACCTAACCCCGATAGTTTAATATTTTGTAGAAGAATAAAAACTGGTGTTTTACCTCTTCGATATAGCATAGCCACTAGTGTAAACACTTATCTGAGCGGACGGCAAATCCCGTCACAACGGTTTACAGTTCAAAGAAATTCCTTTATCTCTCGGAGCCTCTAGCCGCGGTCCGGAGAGCTGGATGGTGCGGCGACCCGGTTCCTGGATCAGATCGATCCCGGGGCTCAGCGCAGCTGGCCGATGTAATCGGCGCTAAATCTGGGAGTCTGCTGCCTCTCCAGTTTGTTACCATTCTTTTTATGGATGGAACTGATATTAGAAGCAAATATCAGTGGCGTGCATTTCATATAGGCAAAAATATGCAATGCCGACCCTGGGCTTGGCTTAGCTAACTAGACCACTATCTATTTACATATAGGAAGGTACAAGTTCACTCTCTATTTAAATATAGGAAGGAAAACAACTATTTCAATATTATAATCAGGTAAGCTTTAAAGAACGGTCTTTGAAATACCTCCCGCAGCGCTCGCTACCGTGGCAACACGCTTAACTAAAATTCAAGGCCAATTCTCTATGTGTGCATCTGTAACTATACTCCCATGATGTCAGCGGCTCGTGCCAAGCACGCACACATTCTCATTAAAATACGCAACGCTTGTTCGAAGCAACCACGTCGAGTCGGTCAGTTTGGACTTTTTACCAATTTTATTGTTATAGGTACCTACTGCATTTTTTCGTATGCAAAAGGAAACATAATCTTATATGAGATCAGTCCCAAGTTTACAGTTATGTGCCTACCCCACTTAAAAATCCTATGCACGCCACTGGCAAATATGTATGGAAGTTAACGCACCACAACAACGTTGTAAGAACCTTCTCTCGTAAAAAGAAACTCTACTAGTTGGGACACGACGCTAGTACAATGGTGTAACTGTAATTATGAGAGAGAAACCTTACCAATATTTCATAACAAAAAAAACTGGCGTGTTCAATGAAATCAAATAGGATCAATTGGGAGCAACCGTGCTATAAATACGCTTCAGAATGCGGAATCGTCTGTCAAAGGAGGGTACCCGCACATTCTTCGTATGCACGAACTAGAATATGCAATACTGATTTTACTGTTGCCATAAAATTCAATTGCAGGGAATGCAAAACATAACCATAAACCGACAACTTTCCTCATTTCAGTGACATAACCGTAGACGTGAAATTCTATATCCCCCCTCACAACCCCCTGTCTGACACCCTCTCGCTTCTCCACCTTGTTTCCACAGACTGCGGAAATTGTGAGCACGCAAGTTAGGAAAACATTGGTTCAGGAAATTGATAGAAAAACGCAGAGGGAAATCGGTTTTATTTGTTGCGCGGTACGGTGGTGTTTTCATCGTGATTTTATTTAGGAACAATATATAGGTAGAAGGGTCTCATTTTGGTACGGTTTATGGAATTGGCTAAAAACTGTATATGTAGTTAGAAGCTTACGCTTGGGGATTTTCAGGCCACTGCAGTGAGAATGTAGAATTACCTGCAAAAAAGAAAACATTATGCTGAATATTCCTTTTAGCTAAGTAAAGTAAAATACTGGAGAACTCTTCAGTTATTGGCTCTTAAAGATTGAAGTGGTACTTAAATATACTGCAAAGGCTGTTAAAACAACAACAATATTATGTCAGATAACACAAGACGCATAAAAACTGTTCCAAAAAAACCACGTCTTTTTTAAACAAAACGTAAGCTCTTCATCGTGAAGGGAAGTTTATTTTTGCCGTTTAAGAGTAGAATCTTGTTTGTAATATAATTATAACAGAATATTACAAAGGACAAGCGATACAACATCTAAAATCATAGAAGTTATGGAACTATTGAATCTAATGAACAGTCTAGACTAATCGGAGCCGTTACAAATAAAAACGCTTCTGGATTGAAAGTTGGCAATGATGAAACGAAGATAATTTTCGTGGAAGTGACAAAACTACAATTAATAAATACTCAAAAGTAACTTTTCTATACGATAGTATTAATCAGGGCTCGATCAAGATTCCTTGGCAGCTTTACGGTTTGTGAGACGTAAACGGAGGCGAGCGTAAAACGTAAATATTTCAGTTTTGTAACACACTGCCCGATATAACGGGGTCACGTGTTAGCGATTGTGAGAGAGAATTTCGATTAAAGGGACTTTATTAGCGCTATTACCACAAATTGAATCCGCAGTATTCCGCAGACATTCTATGCAAAAGCGTGACCCAGTTGCATATGGTTTATTTACATAAACATATCCCTGAGGGGGTGTCAGAGGTGCAAGTCACCCGCGTTTCACCGACGATTATTACGTCTCAACGTGATGTGTGGTGAGCCCTATCGCCGTACTTCAGGCACAATTACACACTTTTCAGGGCATGCAGGTTTCCTCACGATGTTTTCCTTCACCGTTATTCGCCAGGTGGATATGTTGATATTTCAACGATGCAACACCTCCAAACAAACCTCAAATCTGTACATAAAGCATAGCAGGCGCCCACATCAAAGCGCAGACTTGTAGATGACATGTTTTGTAGGAAAAAGAAGACGACAAAAGGATTATTTATTATTTGTAGGGGTTGAACTCGTTGTAGTATTACTTGAGCATATTGAGGCATAAAGGAGTCTGTGTACTTAGATGTTCGAGTTGTTTTGCAATTTGCTATTGTCATGCTCATGTCATAAACCAGAGTCAGGTTTATTTATAAAGGACCTTGTAGAGTCCCTTCCAAATGACTTATTTCAGGGACAACTTTATAATTTAGCTCAAAACGTTCCCTTTAGGATCCTAACTAGATCGGTACACTGAAAGCATCTCGTACAGAAAGTTCCAGTTGCCGTATAGTTGCAAATATGATTTGTAACTTTTCTCATTTTATGTTGTTGAAATGTGTTAATTTTCCGTTAAGTTTCCGACACTTTTTGTTATGTTATGCTTATGATATAAGTTTATGAGATAAGTTTTCAGCTTTTTAAGTGCATTTCTATTTCGTGTCAATATAGATGTCCCGGTATAAAACGTGGTGCAGATATTAAATCTCATGAAGTCCGTTTGGCTATGGTTGATTGGTTGTAGTAGTGCGCACTTTGTTCTAGTGTGTGTAACCTCGGGAGCGCTACAAAACCCGCCACAGACCAAAACCTTCTTATCTGTACACGACACTACTACAAGCATAGCCATACGGACTTTGTGAGATAGAATATCAGAATCTGTAGTAAGCGTTAGCCCGGAGCACCATCCATAGCCTGTTTGTTTCGTCCACTGCTGGACATAGGCCTTTCCAAGATTTCACCACACTTGGCGGTCCTCCTGGAAGAAATTTCCAAACTCACACACGCTAGGCAGGCGGGAAGGTCCGGCATTTTGGTATGGATATTCCGCCATCAAACGGTCTCAGGCAATGGTGGGCGGCCTGGTTTTGCCTTGAGCGCTGTACTTTTGCTCTCGAATTGCGAGTAAGACAGTGGTACCCCCACAGTCGAGCCCGGCACCAGCTCTACCAGCTCCAGCCCGGAGCACAGTACCTACAATCCGACCCGTTACAAAAGTTTTGTCTCGAGCCGGTTGCTGTTTCTGATAAGACAAGCAACTTTTCATTCACACAACATTCCATCGCATTATGACGACCTAATACAGCACCAATAAAAAATCATTTAAATATTTGTAAACCCGTTGTCATTGACGTGCGCATACAAAGCACCTCCACACGCCATGGCTTCATACCTTCACGTACTGTGCCAATCAGAATAGACGGTTTCACCAATCGATTACTAACTCTATTGCCAGTGCTTTAGGTTCTTCTTAATTGTCTACTTCTAGTGGTGTATTGGTATCCTGCGACGTCCGTGCCAGGCGATATGATAATTGACGGGAACAATATTGATGACGGAGGGGAAATATTGGTACGCGACGCAAAGTTTCTTAAAAGTTTCTGTTTTGTAGGTGTGCATTAGTTAAAAAATACTTTCTGGTAACACAAGTAGAATTTGGGCTCTCCCTTCCTGAGACGAGGTTTCAGAACTTTTAACAATTTACCAGATTTCAGTAGGGACGACAGCTTCGTAATTGTCTGTCTCTGACAAAAAGACAATCTACGAGTAAAATATTTCATCTAAAAAAGGATCAATGAAATGCAAATCTTTCGATGCGATTTCGATTTGATTTCGTGCATTGAAAGTAACGTATTCTATATCTATACTTAAAATAAATAGTAAAAAAGTCTTGGCTGTAAATAAAATATCTTTGAGAAATTTTAAATGAAATGGGTTACTATAGTATTGTACTAAGGCCAAAACCACATTTTTTAAATTTTTGTTGTCGTTTTGTTTGTCTGTATGTCTTCTTATGTATGTTCCGTTTCAACTCAAGAAACACTCAACGAATTTGGATGCGGTTTTCTTTATTACAGTGCAGAAGGTGAGACTGGAGAATTGCGATTGTGTGCGTGCACACCATAGTCATTGTGGAAAACAACTCCCATAGCAGCGCAGACAAGGTCTATTTTTGAAAAATCATGGAAACATAAAGTATACATCGTAACAAAAGAAGAATAATATTAAAGGCAAACCATATTTTTTTGAAAACAGACCCTTCCTGAACTGCTATGAGAGTTGTTTTCCACAATGTCAATGTACTGCACGCACACAATAATTCTCCAGTCTCACCTTCTGCACTATATAATCGTACAACCATGGTTTACATATAGGCTACGGGTTGTCGATAAAATAACGCCCAAGCCAAAACGGAACAGACATTGAATAAATACGGGCGGAGCCTCGGGCGAAATGCTAGTTGAAAATAACGATAATATCTGATTCATCGTCTGCTCAGTTTGAATCAAATCTGCAAGGATTATTAGCAATCATACTAATATCTGATATGCGTCACGAAGTATGGAATCAAACATCCCGACCACTCTTGAAATCCCAGATGGCGATATAAAATCAGCCGCGCATTCCTCGGGAATTGGCTAACGAACAGACTCCTATACTATTTAGCTAAATATAAACACTATTATAATAGAAAACGTTTAGAATGCCGGTGTTAAAGATAGAGGTGATTCAATAATTACATCCTTATCTAACAGCGGAGAAGGTGTAGTATAGACGAAATCAGCGGGCCAATGGACCGAAACATACACAATGATGGTATCGATATAGTTGCAATCAAGGCATTTGTAATAAATGCTAAAAACTGTCTACAAAAAAAACGGGTAACTGCAATAAAATTGATACCCGTATATACAGTTACTCGGGGAAGTAGTAAATTGGCCGGCTAGACGTGTCTAAGAACATGACTTTTAAGTGCTTAAACACTTGATGATAAACCAGTTAAAGAATCAAGTCTTCTGTAAAAAAAACTTACCAAGTTTGATTTAATTTCTTTTAACTTGTATTAATAATGAAAAAAAATATATTGATTTTCGAAATATATTTCGGCCCACTATGGGGCCGGCATCAGTCGAATGAGTAAGTTTAATACCAAGTTTGACAAACGGTAAATACAAGAAGCAAGAAACAGAGTAGTAGCTTTCGAAGACAAAGGTTTGCCAACAAAAACTTGAAAAGGCACTTAAAGGTCGTCGGAAGAGAAAGCGGTCAACAGAATGACGAAAAGCGCCACACAACAGCTATATCCATTACTCGCAAAACTAAGTGGCGCCATGAACACGTCTCCTTACATTCCCAAGTGGTAAGTTGCTAGTTCCCTCCATGGGAACGCCGAAATTAGCCTATAAATATAATTATACTGGCGCCATGGCAACTGGTTGTAATAAAATTTGATGATTTCACCGTTTATTTTACCACTAGAGTTGCAATTCATGTGGTAAGCAAGATAACATGAATCGAAATGAAAGCAACTCATTGAAAAGAAACATACAATGAAAAAGGTGATCTTAGCGGGTTGTTTTGTAAACTGAAGAAATCTTCACCAAGTTTGTTGTATAAAATAAGCATTGAATTAAAGTAAAGGGAATTCAATGGTCCATTATGCCTGGACTTGGACGTGGCGAGATTGCGGAGTTGAATGAATCCATTCCTTGACTGATACCAGTCGCTGTCCTTATCCGTATAACAGTCATGATAATACAGAGAGTGGGTTCGTTTTTATCAAAATTGCAGTCATTGCCATCTCCATGCAAATCCATGACATCAGATTCTCGGTGTACAGAAACTAGTGGATGAAATCATTCTAGCTGCAATTTACAAAGGGCGCAGTGCAGTAGGTCGTTAAGTAAGATCATGCCGTCATAATGGTGATGATATCAAAGGTATTTTCAAGGCGTGACGTCAGGTTATGAGTCATCCTTTTCATCTAGAGTTGACGATTGTTAAATTATAGCAAGGTCCTTTTAATTTATTTATATTTGTAAATGGCTAATCTAACACTGAGGTTGAATGGCGCCAGTGTTTGATTTATGTAGGTTATGCAGTTGATGCTGAATGTTGTCACTACTAGATTCAACGTTGCTAAAAAAGAAAATATTTTGTGACACACATTGTCACAAAATATAAAAGAATTGAATACTTATTATCTATTTTTTGTTTTGCAACCGGTTGTATCAATATTATACATACACAATTATAGAAATATAACAAATACAATAACCTTGAGTGTAATAATTAAATGACAAACTACACACAAGATTATTGTATTTGTTATTTATATTGCAGATACATACATACTGACAGACAAAAATTCCAAAAAGTGGATTTGGCCCCAGTACAACAACAATACCCCATATTTTACTTCCAAAGCTAAGTTTTCGCGGACAAAAAGACAAGAATCGTTCAGGTGAAGCAATAATAACTTCAGGTGTCGATAATAAAAGCCCCGTACTTTTAGTTCCAATTAGCAACACTTAGACAAGCCAGTACTCTACATGTGCTATTACACAATCGACGGACGGAATAGCTTCTCCAAGCTATAATAGAGTCGTTAGCTGCTTATTATCGGATAAATGAGTGCTTCACGATCAACTCCAGCTCTCTAGCTGACGTGCATCTTGCAGAAAACTAGCCTTCGTGTATAGGTTCGTCAATTCTGATGTCATCTGTTTCATTTAATACCACATTTGGACTGTCAAAATATGATATCATCAAGGACTTTCATTATTCATCACGTTACAGAGTTTTAGTAGTCTTCGCTGTAAACATATGTCGCTTTAAACGAACGTATTAAAAAAGGTTTCTTTCGTCTATAAATTACGTCACAGGTTAAGGGGGAGAGGGGGAGGGAGGGGTCAATAAAGTCTGACATCGTGTGACAGGGGGGGGGAGGAGTCATTGATGTCACGCTTAAGTATTATTTGAATCTAGTATCAATTTAGTTATTTTCATATTTTTTTGATTTATTGTTTGTTTTTTATGAGCTTAAATTTCAATAATTTTGGAATTGCTGTGTTAATTTAATAATTTATAAATTTAAAATAGCAAAATAGGTGACGTCACACCAGGGGAGGGAGTGGTGTCAGAGCAGAAGGGGGATGGGGGAATTGGATCGTGCAGGTATCTGATAAAACATTGAGGTTAGCCGCTTTCCGCCCTTTGCATAAAGACACTTGATCCTTGCCCCGAGTCCCGAGTAAATGAGTTTTTGATCGAGATTCAGCTAAGAAAAGGCAGAATCTTTTGCTGCAGTCTAGTGGTGAAAGCTAGTCGATCGATAATCGACTGTTGACCTGAATTGAGGGCCCTAGAGCTGGTATCGACATCTTGTGACTAACTTTGTTAATCGTCCATTATAGATCTATTTCCAAGACGATGGGCTTTAGTTTGTCGATGATTGTATTGGAGACGTGATGGAAAAGCGAAGATTAACGAAGATAACTGCTTTTTGTGATAGCTTTAAAATAGCTACACTTGTGAATTTTGTGATTTCACTTTTACTACATAATATAATTTTAAAAAACGTTCGTTATACAGCATGTTATTTGAAAACACCGTTTTTGGCTTTTACCTGTCTACATATAGTTTGGGCATATTTTAATTTTAAAACTGAAGAATCCTTAACAGAGAAGATGACAAAAGGATAATTTCCAATTGTAATTAAATTTATCATCATTTTTCGAAACAACCTATAAAATCCATTTCAACGACCAAACAAAATCAGAAACAAAAGAACATGGAGCAGACAGTTTAAATTTTAAACGTTTCAACGGTTTCGAATTTATTCGACCACATCCATAACCCGGCCGCTTTAGAAGGAGCACAATATCAGCACATCCGTGTGGCGATGGGGTATCTTCGAATAGGCCGGGTAGTGTGTAGCTGGCTGGTGACATCAGCGTACTAAAAATACGGGGCACGCATGCGGACCGGTTACTCAGTTCGATATTCGCCATGGTATGGTGAATATTTTTTGCTTTAAGACCTTAGTTAATGATAATTCCGATTTAAATGGAGGCTTTTTCTGTTGTTCCAACAGATATTATTGGAAAATTCATAACTTAACTCCTCGCATGTTAACATGAAAAATATAACGTCCAGATCCTTGACTAGGTATACGAAAGGTTTTTAAAGTGTATCTATCCCGAAGTTATTCGGGGGAAAGTAAGAGAACAGCTCTCAGGCAAAACCAGGCGGTCCACCATTGCCTGGGACCGATGGATGGCGGTATATCCATCCCTAATTGCCGGGATTTATATAAAACAGACTGGTGACGGGCCCAGCGTGTGTGAGTATGGGCATTTCTTCCAGGAGGACCACCAAGAGTGGCAAAATCCTGGAAAGGCCTATGTCCTGCAGTGGACGAAACAGGCTGATGGATGGATGGATGGATCTACCTAGTATACGACACAACTCTTAACACTAGAAAGCTCGACTGTTTTGGGTTCCGTAAAATCTTTATAACAAAACCGCAGTGTTCGTCTTTCCAAGAAATCTTTGAAAGAAAAGTGTATTTAAAGCATGTTTACAAGCAGAAAGCAGATCACATTCAGGGTTACCTGACGACAGGAATTTTCCCAATAAGTCAGGGATTTTAGCCTGTCAAATAATGAAGATATTGGTTTGTCGGGAATTTATAACGAGGAATGAAGAACAATTTTATAACAGCAAAATCAAGCGACAAATTAGATAAAGTAGAGTATGAAACTGCACATGCATAACTAGATATTATCACACTGGTGTTTTAATCACCTCTTTATTTACCAGTTTCATAAACTACTATTCTTTAATTGTCTATGAACATTTATAAACCTTTTTGTTAATTTATGTTTTGTTATTTCATTATATTATTTACAATACATAATCCATCTATTTCTATTTATAAAATATGTATTGATGATAACATAAGTTATCTTTAAATCACCACTCGAGCGAGGCAGGCCGACATCTAGTGCTTACAGAAACAAGACCTTTCTATAGCCATTTCAAGAATTTAGCTGCATTAGACGTTTCTGTGTACCTGGATGATATCATCTCTTAGCATCGTTTAAAAATACAAGCTTTCGAACCGGTTCCGCCTGTCTACAGCCGATAATCATTGCCCATTTTAAGACTCCGGTTCAGGACTTAGAAGCGCGTGATGGTAGCTTCGCTCACCGGTAATTTAGACTCGTGACTCTTATTACCACATCATAAGAATCATACTCCGTTGGAGAAAGACATTGATTTACAAGCTCGTCCGAGGCTTTGAAGGAAACTAACGGAATCTGCAATAGATTTTTTCATAACCAGTTCAATGGCTTCGTTGCACTTATGTATCTAGTTAAATTAAATTTATGGGTAATTATTTCTCATTGGTACCTAGTAGCGGAAATCATTTTACTGGCAAACTTAAAATAAGAACGTATTTCTTGAATTAAGTATTCGAAATATTTGAATTAGCTCTAGTATAAGAAGCTCAGTTGGTTCGATCTTGGGACCGGATTCGATTCCTTTCGGTCGAACAAGCACCAATAGTTTTTCGGAATTTACGTCCCAAGTATTTCTCTACTTACCACGAACGGTCAAGGTCACTATGAGGTAAACCTGCGTGCTCTAAAAAGCGTGTATTTGTGCCCGAAGTACGGCGATATGCTCACTATCACGTTGGGAAGTAAAAATAAGTGCGAGTCGGACTCGCGTACAATTTGTGGGGTGGTACGGAACCCTAAAAACATTATGGTAAGTAACAACAAAATACATGCCAAATCAATCAATCATGGCATCGTCTGCGTACGGAACTTTATTTTTGTTTACTTTAGAGTAGGTATATACGTACTACAGTCTGACTAAACGTAAAACTTGTACGTATTTAAATAAGAGCCAGAACCAATAACATTTAAATAAAGCAACTTTTTCGAGGTTTCTTGTATGGGGAACCCACTTAAATATATATTTTTTAATTATTTTTCTTGATAGAGACCATAGTAACACGTATTCTGTGAAACTTTCAAAAGCTGTAAACACTGTGACAGACGGACAGACACACAGACAGCGGAGGCTTAGTAATGGAGTCCCGTTTGGCAGCCTTTAAGTACGGAACCCTAAAAATCAACTGTAAAGAGAGGGTGTACGAATGTTGTCTGTTTCAGTGACAGTTCACACTCGGCGACACCTCTGCCACCCCCTCGGGGATGCATGTCGTGACGATATGTTATTCAAGTATATAATTAATTATATGAAGCACATTGGATGAGTTGACTCAGTGTATGAGGTAAGCAGCCGCTGTATTTTTACCAGCGACAATATGAGGTCACATCGTAACCTAATTATAACCGTGTTTCAGTCATTTATCCTGTACTGACTTCCGTAGATTTTTCTGAACTCCTTTAAAAGACTGATTAAGGGCTTACCTTTGGCCTTTCAATCAACGGTTTTTGTTTTAAAATGCTGAGTCAACTAGTTATTTGATCAATGTAAAACTTGGACACGTGTTTTTTCAGACCCTTGTCTTTCCGTTGTCAGGTCGGTTACCTAATTGGATACATTTCACTATATAGAGTATCTAGGAGATAATATAAAAAAAAACAAATTTCTTACTAGTTTTTGAGATAGACCCCGTAACAAAATGGGCTTAAATGGACAACTTTGAAGGCCGCCTATTTTTATTTTATTTTGAAGATAAAAAGAATTTTATACTCTAGATAATGACACTTCACAAGCCGGGAAAAGATAAATTTATTTCGGCTCCTTCTTCGTCAATTCGATCGGCACTCCTTCCTTCTGGAGCGGCCCGGTCGAGCTTTACCTTCCACATGTGCACCATGTCTGTATCCATCTATCAGTCTGTATTGTCCACTGCTGGACATGGGCCTTTCCAGGATTTCGACACTTTTGGCGGTCCTCCTGGAAGAAATGCCCATACTCACACACGCTGGGCAGGCGGGTTGGTGAGCGCGGTGCCGAAACCCTTGCACCAGTGACGCCGCTGCCCGTTACCAGTCTGTTTTATATAAGGCCCGGCAATTGGGGATGGATATACCGCCATCCATCGGTCCCAGGCAATGGTGGGCCGCCTGGTATTGCCTGAGAGCTGTTCTCTTACTCTCCCCCGAATAACTTCGGTGCGGTTTGCGAGTAAGATGGTAATACCTCCACAGTCGAGCCCGGCATCAGCTCTACCACCTATTGTCTGTATATCTTCCTTCATTCTAGTTTTACTCGTATTATGTCCATTCCTTTTTCTATTTCAGTCACTACATCTGTCCTCTTACTCTCTCCTGAATAACTTCGGTGCGGTTTGCGAGTAAGATGGTGGTACCTCCACAGTCGAGCCCGGCATCAGCTCTACCACCTATTGTCTGTATATCTTCCTTCATTCTAGTTTTACTCGTATTATGTCCATTCCTTTTTCTATTCCAGTCACTACATCTGTCATCTTACTCTCCCCCGAATAACTTCGGTGCGGTTTGCGAGTAAGATTGTGGTACCTCCACAGTCGAGCCCGGCATCAGCTCTACCACCTATTGTCTGTATATCTTCCTTCATTCTAGTTTTACTCGTATTATGTCCATTCCTTTTTCTATTCCAGTCACTACATCTGTCCTCTTACTCTCTCCTGAATAACTTCGGTGCGGTTTGCGAGTAAGATGGTGGTACCTCCACAGTCGAGCCCGGCATCAGCTCTACCACCTATTGTCTGTATATCTTCCTTCATTCTAGTTTTACTCGTATTATGTCCATTCCTTTTTCTATTCCAGTCACTACATCTGTCCTCTTACTCTCTCCTGAATAACTTCGGTGCGGTTTGCGAGTAAGATGGTGGTACCTCCACAGTCGAGCCCGGCATCAGCTCTACCACCTATTGTCTGTATATCTTCCTTCATTCTAGTTTTACTCGTATTATGTCCATTCCTTTTTCTATTCCAGTCACTACATCTGTCCTCTTACTCTCTCCTGAATAACTTCGGTGCGGTTTGCGAGTAAGATGGTGGTACCTCCACAGTCGAGCCCGGCATCAGCTCTACCACCTATTGTCTGTATATCTTCCTTCATTCTAGTTTTACTCGTATTATGTCCATTCCTTTTTCTATTCCAGTCACTACATCTGTCATCTTGCTCTCTCCTGAATAACTTCGGTGCGGTTTGCGAGTAAGATGGTGGTACCTCCACAGTCGAGCCCGGCATCAGCTCTACCACCTATTGTCTGTATATCTTCCTTCATTCTAGTTTTACTCGTATTATGTCCATTCCTTTTTCTATTCCAGTCACTACATCTGTCATCTTGCTCTCTCCTGAATAACTTCGGTGCGGTTTGCGAGTAAGATGGTGGTACCTCCACAGTCGAGCCCGGCATCACCTCTACCACCTATTGTCTGTATATCTTCCTTCATTCTAGTTTTACTCGTATTATGTCCATTCCTTTTTCTATTCCAGTCACTACATCTGTCCTCTTACTCTCTCCTGAATAACTTCGGTGCGGTTTGCGAGTAAGATGGTGGTACCTCCACAGTCGAGCCCGGCATCAGCTCTACCACCTATTGTCTGTATATCTTCCTTCATTCTAGTTTTACTCGTATTATGTCCATTCCTTTTTCTATTCCAGTCACTACATCTGTCATCTTGCTCTCTCCTGAATAACTTCGGTGCGGTTTGCGAGTAAGATGGTGGTACCTCCACAGTCGAGCCCGGCATCACCTCTACCACCTATTGTCTGTATATCTTCCTTCATTCTAGTTTTACTCGTATTATGTCCATTCCTTTTTCTATTCCAGTCACTACATCTGTCATCTTGCTCTCTCCTGAATAACTTCGGTGCGGTTTGCGAGTAAGATGGTGGTACCTCCACAGTCGAGCCCGGCATCACCTCTACCACCTATTGTCTGTATATCTTCCTTCATTCTAGTTTTACTCGTATTATGTCCATTCCTTTTTCTATTCCAGTCACTACATCTGTCATCTTGCGAAAGACAATTCTTGTATTGTGCGTGACTAATTCGATTCAAAATCTAAATATAACACTACAAAATGAACGAATTTTCTTTAATCGCGCTACAATGTGTAAATACTGTGAAGTTATATGACTCGGCTTGCGTGACCTAATCAAATGTCTGTACTGTAGTGACAGACAGATAGAGGTCATCGATATTTCTTTACTATTAAATGACAAACTTATCCTTAACACCTTCGGAATAAGAGTTATTCAGGTCAACCGCCGCGCCGCACCGGAACAGAGAGGTTAAAAACTGAAGATACGACGACTTGATATTCTCAGTTGTTTTGTTAATTATCTATTTTTAGAAGTTCGGTGTTACTCATCGGAGTAAATACTCTTATCTTCGTTCCAGATAACGCGGTGAAAGACCTACACTTTCAATAGTTTGTTTTAGTGTTTTTTAGGGTTCCGTACCTCAAGAGGAAGAAACGGAGCCCTTATAGGATCACTTTGTTGTCTGTCTGTCTGTCAAGCAAGATCCTTTATCTCGGGATCGCGAGGAACTATCGAGGTGAAATTAAAACCATATACTCAGGTCCCTTGAAGCTGTAAAAATTCAAACTTCTAAAAGATACGGCCGTTTATGCCGCAAAAAACGTTTATTTCGACACTCTCAAGGGAATGAAAATTTATAGGGTATTTTCCGTTGACCCAGAACTATGAAAATTGGTAATTGTAATACCGTCTTATACTACAAGTATAGAGAACAATCTGAAAACTATACAAATATTAATTAAATCAAATCAAATAAAATCAAAATATTTATTTTGTAAAATAGGTAAAGAGTACTTTCTACAAGTCAAAGTTTATCTTTACAATATATGAATATAAAAAAATATATAATAATACGGGAAATACACACAAAAAATATTTAGGTTGGGCTACTAAAATGTAATACACCTGCATAAAATAGAGAAATAAAGGAATAAAAATATTATATAATGGGCACACCGCATCGTGGCGCGGCGTTCCGTGGCTCGTTCCGGTGCGCCGCGACGCGATGCTGGAACAACATTCCTCCGCCCATTCAGTCAGCAGCTACAGTAAAGGCTTTCAAACTTAAATACAAACAGCACCTTCGTGACAAGCAAAATAATATGTAAAAGAGAAAAATAAAACTGCAGTTGTATTCACATCTAAGTATTGGTTCTTTTTATTGTATAAATTAAGTACTTAATATTTGTTATTTAAAAATGTAAACATTAAAACATTGACGTAAAGTATATCAACGCATTAAAACCAGATTGTTATTTAAAATTGGGGGGGTTAAAGTATAGGTTTTCCGTTTAAATTTCTTCTTTTTGACACATGACGGTATTAATAATTTGTCTTTGTTTATTCTTAATTTTTTAACAAGGGATCGGCTTAAATTCAGCGACTTCTTGAAGTCACATGCTGTGCCGGATTCCTTTTCTGCTGGAAACAATGGTTGTAGTTGTTTTCTTTTCTAAAATGTTCATTGTTAAGTGTTAAATTAAAATAAGTTAAATTAAAATAAATATTTGATAACTTTGTATCATCGAATATTGTTTTGCATTCTGAGCCATGTATTTATAATAGAAAAGATTTTTGTAAAGTTTTTTTTCGTTTTTGGTGGAATAAAGTGTTTTGTATTTGTATTTGTATTTGTATATAAATATACATAATGCAATGAACAATGTGTTGAAAAATGAACTAAATAAACCATAAATAGAAATAATGCCTGACCATCCGCACCATTCCATTAGTATTGCTAAGAAGAAGTACAAGAAACTTAGCAAACATGTCTTTTTGGGCGAGTCCGACTCACATTTGTCCGGTTTATAAATAACGAATACTTAAATAACATGAATCGGTAAAATGAATTTGATACATTAATTTTGGATAAGTGCCAGTAAACCCCAATTAGCAGACGTAAAACTATACGGACCCACAATAAACATTTTGAGCACATCGATAACATTGCAAGTTTATTGTCCCACCCATATTCAGGATACCATTACCTGTCTCCTTTACTCTTTGAACAAGGGAGAAGCTGCATAATTATAGGATGTTTCGGTTTATAAATATATTTTTCATCACTAATGCTCTGAAAGGAAGTCGTATTTAACTCGAAATGCGATATGTAAATTCGATTTACAGCCCTTGCGAGGTAAGTCAATTTAAAAATCGAAAAGGGCTCAGTCACTCCTTTAGCTAAATGGCAATGGAAAATATATGTTCTGCCTAATCTCTTTTTATTTTGTTATTTTGTTATTCTGTATTTTATTTCTATGAACAATATGTAATAACCCGACTTTCATGTAAGGTGAATTTGTTAAATAAAATATTTAAAAGACGTTTCAAAGTTTGTTGGTTTTTATTTTATAACAATCGTACGACACAAATGCAAAAACAAAGAAAAATTCCCAAAAAAATATTACGACAGCAAAATCTTCTTATTGAAAACATTTTTTTTAATTTCCTCTCTTTACTGATGAAAAGTTGTGTGTTCAACACGGATGTAAGTGATCAATTACACCCTAGAACTATAATGGGCTAATGCTTAGCTACAACCGCGCCTGATGTAAGCGTTGATGACACGCAGGATAAAGAGTGCTCGCCCTGGAGGTACCTATTTACTATATATTGTCGTCTTTTAAATAAATTGTGTTATAATATAACTTTACGGATATATGTATGTCGGAGAACGTGAAATACTCTGAAAAAGGAACGCTTCTATACCTAGATTAATATTCTAGATTAATATGTGATTAAATTGACGTTTCATCTGTGTCAATAGTTTTCGTTCGTTTCAGTTTGACAATTCGCGGACGTCGGAGCAATTCTTACTTACTGACACAATTACTCCTGAAATAATACTGATTTCTGATGTGGAAAGGTGAAATAGAACAGAATAATCGTCTTTCCCCCTCATGTATAAGGTGACTTTCGTTTACATAGAGTCAAATTCATACTGGAAACTTGGTTAATGGTCAGGAATAAGGTTCAATAACCTTTTCTGTAAAATACGCTAAATAAAATTTAGGCTTCCTAAACTAATAGAGTCGAGGTTGCTCTTGAACGAGTACCTATAGAGGCAAAAAGAAGTAAGTTTCATATTTCATCATCGTCATAATTCAATGACCAAGAGGTCCTGACCATTAAGGCAAGGCATTGATAAACTTTTAATTTCAAATCGGCGTCTTAGGGGAGTGGAGTGAGGGGGACTTACTCCTTACAAATATGCGCTCACGAACTAGCTAATGCTGTAAGGTCGTATGCGGCAAAACAGTATTTTTCATTTAAAATGACAACTATAAGTAATTTAATAAATCCAATCGGCCATATTGAAGTGCATTTTTAGACTAATTTAAATAAAAACTTAGAGGCTTCATTCGCTCCCGTTAGTCAGTAAAATAGAAATCTCTGTTTTAAAATAGGTTTTATAAATATTTTTTTCTCTGCTATGAAAATTAATCAATCAACTAAATCTTCGGGCAAAATGATGTCAATGAAATGCTTGAATCTAGTATATAAATTGGTAATTACATGTGTTTTTTTATTGCTGAGAAAAATGGAGATCCATGTCGCCAAAATTTCCAATGCGTCGCCTTAACGGAGTCTCCAGTATGAATAAATGAAAGTCACCTTACATGTGGACGCTGGCACGGGGTGGAACTGTACGTCTCAGCTGTACGGACGGCAAACGGATATTTAGAATATCGCGTTCGAACTCACAAACACATACGAGTGAAACTCTACAAAGTAATTATGTCAGTAATTGATTTTTGTATAAAAATCTGGACTATGTTGTGTGTTTATTTATATTCCGACACCTGAATTTCACTCCCAACAGCTCCAATTCCCCTTGATCTTCGGATAAACAGACCAGAGTAAAGAGTGGGAATTGATGAAACCAGCAGAAAATATCGGTCTTCTTCATGAATCTCTATAAAGGTCTTACAGCTCCTTTCCCCTGTATATAGGAAGTGAAGAATCATAGCCACCGGCATTATGTTACATTGGGCCTTTGCTCCAGATTGCTTCTCGCCCACGCTTTGTAACGAGCTGGCGGTGGGCGGACCAAATTGTACTCCAGCGTTGATTGCTGATGGCAGGAGCGGTGGCTGGCAACTGTTGACGGTTACTAGACCAGGATTTGTCTAGACACATGTAAGGATTTTAAGGTTCTTGTCAGGCACCATTGTCAGATTTCTTTAATTATTTAAAAATGATAATTACAACTAACTTCAAGCTTGTCATTAGGCAACAGAAATAGTAATATTTTTTAGGCAACCTCAAAGATATTTCATTGGCCGTCGTTAAACTGATTGAACATTACAAGACTATTTTTTTTGGTGTAACATAAATTTAATATTTAAAATAAGCACCCTTGTTCAAAGAGTTGTTTTTTTTTTAAGCAGTTTCCCTATGGTTTGTTGTATACGTTTACTACGGAGCCAACACTGAAATCGTGAAAAAAATATCAGCTGTTCTATAGAAAAGTATGAAACAGCTGATTTTATTTTCGCGGTTTCAGGGTTGGCTGGCTCCATAGTAAAAGTTGATCATATGGACGAGTGCTATCACCAGTTTTCGTTAACAAAATTACTTAAATTTCACGTTGTATATAAATTATGTAGTCTTTTCTCAAATTATTCACAATTTGGTAGAAAATGTCAGTTTTTTAATGGAAATCAGGGTTTTGTCACGTTTTTTTTTCATATAATGTAACATTAGAAACGTGACTTGCACCGTCCACCTTGACAATGATTTACGTTACGGCGGATTTTAAGGGCTTTGTCACAAACCCGGAAACCACAAGACGGACAAGCCGCCTTTATGCACCATAAATTTAATAGTCCGTGAAGTTTACGTCGTACAAAATGTAAAATAATCAGTAATCTGCATGAAAAGGAGTTTCATTTTACTAGTTGAGTTGAAATTTCATATTTTTAATTTTTTTCATCCTCTATTATTTTCATAAGCTCTAGTTATGCCGTTGTATTATCGAAGCTTAAATATATGGGTTACTCTAAACCACAAAAAAATGTTAGCACGAGCATGTTAGTACAGTGCAGAAGGTGAGACTTTAGAATTGCGATACAATACAATACAATATTCTTTATTGCACACCAAAAGAGAAATAAAAAACAATAAATTTTAAAATATAAGTTAACAGGGTACAATTGGCGGTCTTATCACTAAAAGCGATCTCTTCCAGACAACCTTTGGATGGAAGAACTCTTAAAAATGAAAAGGTGTATAGGCGGTGCACAGAATAACAGTTTTTAAAATAAAATAAAGCATTTTGATTAAAATGTAAATATATAATATACATAAACAATAAATAATTTTATATATATTTATAAATAAATTATATATTATATATATGAATATGTATTAATATAGGGACAAATAGAAACAATGAACTTTAAGATCAAAGTGAAAGATAATGCTGTTTGACTAGGGTTTTGAATGACTGTAATGATGGAGCTTGTTGTATTGTGAGAGGAAGAGCATTCCACAGATGTACAGCTTCAACAGTAAATGAGTTACTGTAAAAGCGCGTAGTATGAGTTGGCACTGATAGGCGAAGATTTCCAGATGACCTCAGATTTAGGTCGTTCTTTTTAAGACGAAACACAAAGCGATCTTTTAAATAAGAAGGATATACAGGATTAAATAAAACAGAATAGAGAAGGAAAAGAATATGAGACTTGCGACGAAGACGGATTGGGAGCCACTCAAGCTGAGAACGAAATTGGGAGATATGGTCATATTTGCGTAATCCAAATATGAACCTAATAGAAAAATTTTGAAGACGCTCGAGTTTATTAAGTTGCTCCTCGGTAAGATTTAGGTAACAACAGTCTGCATAATCTAGAATTGGAAGTAGGAGGGATTGTGCAAGCGCAACTTTGGTAGCAGTTGGCAGGAAGTTTCGGAGTCTTTTTAGAGAGAAGGCAGAGGCAAACATTTTACGGCTAACCTCATCAAGTTGTGGACCCCAGGAAAGATTATTATCCATAAGTATTCCAAGATTTTTCACTTTACTGCTATAGGGAACATGGGTACCATCAAAACTTATCTGCGGCAGTAAATGCCAATCAATCCTAGAAATGAAGTAAGGGCTACCAACTACGATAGCTTGTGTCTTACTTGGATTAACTTGAAGTCCATGTTGTTTACTCCAGGTAGATATTTGTGTTAAATCTTTATTTGTCATTGCGATAGCATACTGGAGTTCATCAAGTTTGGCCTGACTATAGATTTGAAGATCATCAGCGTAAAGGTGGTAGGAACATGAAATATGCTAAGAAATATTATTGATAAATAATGCGAAAAGGAGAGGTGATAAGACGCCACCTTGAGGAACACCGGCAGAAATATCGCACCAGTCGGAGAGAGATTCGTCTATACGAATGCGCTGCCGGCGTCCTTGCAGATAGCTGCGAAACCAGTTAATTACTGTTGGAGATATGTTAAGAGAACAAAGTAATCCCAAAAGAACATCAAAGTCAATGGTGTTGAAAGCATTACTGAAGTCCAAAAGGTCTTACCTTAAAGGTAATACCGTAAGCTTTCCATGGTCCATTCCCAAACGAATGTCATCCGTTATTTTAGTTAAAGCCGTAACTGTGCTGTGACCAGGACGGAAGCCGGACTGGAAAGTATTTAGGAGTCGGTTTTGGGTCAAGAAATGACTTAACTGCTGATGGACAAGACGTTCAAGGATCTTAGACAGGAATGAGAGGATAGAAATAGGACGGTAATCTGAGAATGATGAAGGGTTAGTTTTTTTAGGTAAAGGAATTATTTGGGCATCTTTCCAGAGGGTTGGGAATGTTCCGGAATTGACGGATTTGTTTGCGATTGTGTGCGTGCACACCATTGACGTTGTGGAAAACAACTCTTATAGCAGTGCAGGCAAGGTCTATTTTCAAAAAATTATGGTTTGACTTTTATCTTATTCATTCTTTTGTTACGATGTATACTTTATGTTTCCATGATATTTCAAAAATAGACCTTGCCTCTCCTGCTATAAGAGTTGTTTTCCACAATGTCAATGGTGTGCACGCACACAATCGCAATTCTACAGTTTCACCTTCTGCACAATATTGCACATTAAGTTAATTAATTTGAGACGAGGTGCAACCATGCATATCGACTTGAGAATGAATACTATTTATTTGAGTGTTTTCAGTATTTGTTGTTTGAACAAAATATACACAAAGTTCCATATTCCAAACTAGTTTAGTCTTTGAGATAGACCCTGTAACGAGAATGATCTGCAACTGACAACTTTGATGGTCCCACATTTACTTATTTTCAGAGATAAAAAAAAATGTACTCTACTCAAGGAGTTCTAGACAATAAAGCTGATTTTAGTTTTAGTTTGACATACATACAATTATACCTAAGTAGGGTTAAAACGAATGAGCCATTTTCAAGTCACCATTTTATAAACTTCAAACTAAAATTTTAGTTTGACAGCCCTATTTTACTCAATTTAGTGATTTTAACTTGTTGTGGTAATTTCAAGGCACATTTTAGAGCTGTCATTTGATTGAATTAAAAAAAAATAGTTTGATTTAAGAGCGTTTAAAAGACTTGCTAATTTTTGCCCTTCAGAATAGCAAATATAGTGCTTTTAGTAAGTTTCTTAGCTTAAAATTAAACCTTTAAAATCGGCTTTAATGACACCCAACACAATAAATAATTAAATTATAAATAAATAGAATGCTTAACTCCGCCCATTCGATCAGTTTTGCTAAGGGGAAGGGCACGAAACTTAACAAGACCATGATTATATTTTTTCCTTTCTTTCATCATTTTGTATTGGTCTCCTAAAGCAGTTCTAGTCCCGTCCGCTAACGAGCCGTGGGTGGACGAGGCTGTACGGAGACCAGACCGTTGCCTCGGGTCTGAGCCGCTTATTTACGAGAATTAATACCGGCCACGCTAAATGGAACGCGGACTACTGTACTTGTCTATTGGGAAACGGTCATATTGTGTAATCGTATAAAGCGTAGCCTGTTTCTGGAGTGGGTAAATAAAAGTAGTGCCCTTTTCCTAGCTACTAGCTATTATAGCGTTTGGTCAAGGTAGCATTCTAAACATTATTCTTTCAATGTTGTTTTGCCACTTCTTCGGCGTTATTAATATGTATACTCATGCCAAATTACAGCTTTCTACTACTTAGAGTCTCTGAGCTAAGCCGCGGACAGACAGACAAACAGACATACAGACCCTAAAAAGTTAGCTCTTCTTTACGGTGAACTAGATAAAAGCTTACGCCGCACAATCTCTGTACTCAAAGATCACTCAACCGATTTTACTTAAAGGAAACCTTAAGCTATATAATTATTACGCTATTATTATATATTAACAGGACTGAGCACTGGAGCAATGTCACGTGTTCGCTTATAAGTTCGAATCCTGAACGTTTCTTGATACGGTTTTAATTATTACCGAGGGAGTATAATAGGAAGGGTTTTCTTGTTTCATTAGCGCGCTAGGTTATGAGAGCTGGGCAGTGTACATTTTGGTAGCGGAGATAGACCGAAGCCAGTGTCTACTTTAAGGCGAGGGAACACGCGACTTTGGTTACATCTCAAAGTCCATCGCTTTAACGCGGCAAAAAGATTGTCTAGTTTTGTGACGATATATTAGAAAATAAACACCCAATAAAAGCTCCCAGATAAAAATAACGTACTTCATGCAAAACATTGCATTATATTCTAGTGACGCCAAAAGTCCAAAATCTTGAAATAAAAAAAATGTCTTGTGAAGAAAACACAACATTCCAAACATGGCTACTCTACTACAAAAGGCATGTTATAATGTCAAGGAATATTACATTTCAAAAAATAATATTGTTAAATAAATAAAAATTGTACAAACATTCTATATTTTAATTAATCCCACTAATATTATAAATGCGAAAGTTTGGATGGATGTTTGTTACTCTTTCCCGCCGTAACTACTGAACCGATTGGGCTGAAATTTTACATGAATGTAGTTCTAGACCTGGAATAGGACATAGGCTACTTTTTATCCCATCAATCAGTTCCCATGGGATGAAAATGAGCATTCAAATTTCTATAGAAAAGTGATGTGTCACCCTTTCACGCCATGCTTACGAAACCGATTAGGCTGAAATTTTGCATAAATGTTGTTCTAGACCTTGAATAGGACAAAAACTACTTTTTCCCTTTGTTCCCATGGAAAAACTATAAGAGAGACACAAAATACCTAGGAAACAGAGGCGCATAACACACACATTTCACGAGCTGTGTTTACTGTAGGTAACAGTCCGAATAATATTGACTGATTTTATAGGAGTACACAAAAACTAATTCAACGCGGGTGAAACCGCGGGCAAAAGCTAGTATAATATATTTTAATTGTGTAAAATGTGAAAATATGATTTATTGTTATAATATGTAATGTCAATGACCTGTAAATAATATTGTCTATTAACAAATTGAGTTCGAGTTTAATAGTTTTCCCTTAGTAGTTGAACTTGTATGTAAATAAATAAAAAACTTAAATTCACGACTATTGGCAATTATATTGTGGTATCAGGCATAGCCGTGGAAATAGTTAATAAAGGCATGTAATTAAACAGACTTCTTTTTAATAGCATTATTCGCCTCTAAAAATCTAAATTGCCTTCTAAATTACTAAGTCAGCCACAATCAACGCGCGTCTGAATAATACTATCTTAGCCCCTAGTTATCTTCTATGTAAGCCACTCAGCATGGTGGTTATTTTTTAGCATCTAAATTTGTTACATGTATTCTTCTTCTAATTTTACAACTCAGTACGTTTAAAATATAACTCAGTGTTACATTAATTGATCGTCAAATTTATCTAAAATTATCATCAAATATTATTTTAAAGCCACTAACAATATTGGAATGACAATTTTACAAACTTAGTAAATTATGGTAATTTTGGTCTTTTTATTTATCTATTCAACTAAAATTTATTTTTGCATTAGCTCCGGCGCTCGGAGCGTGGCACCTTTGGCCTCAGCTAGCTCCGGCTCGTTCGTCCGTGTCTGCTCCTCATCGCACGCTGGTGGCGCGCTTCTTCGATGCCTCCAATTTTTTATATACACTCTATGGGCAAGCTAGAAGGCTGGCTTCGCTAGCCTAATCACCGCTACAGTACCGTGTCGGGCATCTACACTCTCACTGAATCCGCAAAGGAATTCTGAATTACAAAATGGCCACTTCAGTGTAAAACACTGTCAATTTTATGCCATCGTTTTGAGGCATTGTACCTTTTATTGCAATACAAACGCACAAACGATTATAAACAAATACGGGTCGGTACATGAATCGAATGGCGCTCTCTGATTAGTGCAAATGGCCGGTTGCTGTCATCTCGCGCCAAATCGTGCAGTGACAATTTTCACGATAAAAGAATATGATGGATTATTTTTCATGCTAAGTTATAATATTTATGATGTTGTCTATTGAAGCTTGAATGATATTTTTTTGAGGAGCTTGTGTTGAAGCTGTAAACCGAAAAATGGTGATAAGTTGTACAATCCGTGGCTGAGTTAGTAAATTAGGTGGCAATGTATAAATTCGAAGGACAAGTAAAAATAATAATAATTGTTGATCATTACTTGACGCTTTTTTTAAAATATTTAGTTGTTGTTGTAAAAAGAGCGAATTAACTTTTTAGAGGCTATTTTCCCGTTGCTTAGTTATAAAAAGAAAAGATTGATCACGTGGCCAAAAAAAATTCTGTGGCTAGACTAATCGTTTCTCGTTATAAATAGGAATCTTGACCTGCATACGACTGTGAGTAGTTGTACTAATAATTATTTCTTATGTTATTGTAACAAAACCGAAGAGTCTACCCTCCCCTTTCTCCAACAAACGGTAAATGTGTCGCATGAGTCTGGTACAAGTTATCACAGTTCACATAGCAGACGTTTATACTGTTGTTTGTTTGGTCTGTTTGCAAAGTCGTGGCTAATGCTTTTAGAGAGTGCAGCTTTTAGAGCCTGGTTTAATGGTCAAAGTTCAAACTCAATTATACGAAGCCTCGAGCAAGTAAGACGTTACATGTATTTTTGCAATAAACCAACGGATTTGCTTATTTTCAGCATTTAAATAAAACAAAACAAAAAAATACGTAAGGTTTATTTTTACGCAGACTTTCAATATAAATATTGAAAACAAATGGTTAGGTCCTACCTGAAATGAAATTATGTCGATTCGATTTAAGGTAACCATTTGTTTTCAATATTTATATTGAAAGACTGCGTAAAAATAAAGCTTACGTATTTTTTATTTTGTTTTATTGTGTGTTTTTAATGCTTATTTTATTTTTTTCTTATTCACTCATTCTAAAAGAACGTAAGTCGCAACTGAGGATTTCAAACTCGATGTTCATTGCCAAGGGAGTATTTTAAAAAAACTTGGCATGTTTATGTTCGCTATCAATGTCAACGGTCACAATGACATGACAGTTAACTTGAAAAAAAAAAAACAAAATGAACTTGAAAGCAAAGGTAATTGTTTTTAAATCCTGTGTTTACCAGCGTTTGAGTTTTTTTTTAATCTCTTTATTTAATAAATATTTAGTTCTGAAAAAAAAATACGATGCTCTTAAAGCCAATATCTCTGAATGTTTTTAGTTTTGTACTATAATTTTATTAATTTTTAATGTTGTCGATTCAGCAGCACTGATTGATAAGCTAATGAATACATGACAGTTTTTTGTTTAAATAGGTTGAAAAACCAGAGTTCTCATCGACATTGTACTCGATAAAGATAGGCCATTTTCACGCGGAAACAATAACAAAACAATCTTGCAATATGTACTTATTTACGCATTGACCTCTCATAAACAACTGACACACAGTCTCTAAGAAAAGTTCGTCAGAAAGTGTCCGAACGTGCGACGTGCATAGTAGCAAAAATGTTCAACCAAATTAAGACGTTATGTCATTAATATAAGATGCAATGTCAGTTGTACGAAATCGTCATTCGATTGTGTCACCTCATAGCGGTGACAAGATGCATCGCGGACACTTTTTGAGCGAGATTGTGAGTCTTGTTGTTTATCAGAGGTCAATGTATTTAAGACATCAATCAAATCAAATCATTTATTCTGCAATTTAGGTACATAATATGCACTTAGTACACATTCATTCTAATAAAAAAACAACAGATAATACGGGAAAATACAATAAAAAAGTAAAAGTAAAAATAATTACATTTCAAACAAATAATACACTAGCATTAAAAAAAAAATCGTAGTAAAGGCAAACGTAGCCGATCTCTAATCCCAGGAGCCGCGTGAACTGAACACCATTTGTTACTTTGTCAGTGCCATTAGAAGGCGTGTTGTGGCACAACCTGGCCAGACCGCGAGTGGTCGCGGCCCGAGTGTCCATAACTCGGCACCTAACTGGACTCTCCGTATTCGGAGACCAGATGCCGGCGCTGGGCGCGGGAGGACACGCCAGTCTCGCTGGCTGACAGGCGCTCATTGTTCCTGGACGCTGATTGACAGGCGCCGGTCACTGATAAGGAATTAATGAAGAATGGGAGGTTTCGTACATGTTGTTAAGGTGATATGTGAATTTTTCAACTGTCACTGTCACTCTATGCGGAACGACCCGCAGTGCGAGAGGGACGGATTCCGGAAAAAAATGCAAAATGCCGGTTTTCAATTAATATAAAATTAACTAAAATAGTTACCAAAATTTAGATTTTGTTAAAATCTATCTAATAAAATATCGTTCAAGTCTGTATGTCATTCCTATTTCTCATACTATCAAAAAAAGTGTAGATGAAGACCTCATTTCAATAATTATTTCCATCGAGCGAAAGTTCTGCAATCGCGTTTCTGTATTCAAGACAACTAGAAAAAGTTACCCATATTTAAATACTAATTTATCAAATTAGTGGCTTCTACTAAAAAGCAGGTAAACAACTTCAAAAAGTGCCGATTTTAGCGAGGTAGCGCCTCGCTGATAGCCTTGAAACCCGCGATTAAGGGCCCATGATACCTCAATAGGCTTGTGCACAGGGTAAGCAAAATATTATTCTATTTAGTCCGTCATTTAGATTATCAAAAAATATTGGACACGTATTTTTTCTTTTGTCAATCAAACAAAAAATGACAGAGATAAAGCGCGTCAAAGTTTGGGAGTGGGGGAAAATGACGTCACTTCTAAGTAAAATTGTACCTAGATGTGACGTCACGCGGAGCTTCAGCGGGCTATATCTTCATAATTTTTTGTTTAATTGAAAAAAGAAAAAATACGTGTGCAATATTTTCTGATAATCTAACTGACAGACTAATATTTTTTTTTTAGTCATCATGCCTATTCGCAGTCCTGCTCTAACGCTTCTGCTTTTTAACTGTCTTTCCTACTCTAATCAGATGTCCCGCACGCAAAAACATCAGTTATTTTGAAATCGCGGCTACACCTGATGGTTTTTTCATTTTTATGTTATTGTCTGCATCTGCTTTATACTAATATCAGTTATATTATGCAAAGTTTCAGACCTAATTTCAAGTATTCATTGAATGCTATCGGTTTATTGTACGGTTTTGGAGGTAACTTTGTAATTTATTTCTATCGACTTAATGGAATTAAGTTTTCACAACAGCATGGTCATAGCATTAGTCCTCAACTTTATCATATATTAATTTCTTAGTGATTGTTGCAGTATTTGTTGGTATAAAACAGGATCATGCAAAGCGAAGTGAGGTATTATACACCCTTAAGGACCATCTATTTTAGTCAAAAAATTGAAAATAATGTATAATAAACTACAGAATATCTGGAATGTGATGCCCGAATTAGTATTTTTAATTCGTATCAAAGGCTTTAATTTAGTTGAAAATAAAATCGAGAGAAGGTCCAAATTAAGACTAAGATCCGATTTAATTAATTAAGTATCCAAAGAAACTAATTAAAACTTAGTCAAATTGAAGATATTACAACAACAAATGAGTTACCCGTATTATTTTTGAACAATTTTCCATCCATCAGCTTGTTCGTCCACTGCTGTTGGTCCTCCTGGAAGAAATGCCCATACTCACACACGCTGGGCAGGCGGGTTGGTGAGCGCGGTGCCGAAACCCTTGCACCAGTGACGCCACAATTTTAGTTAGTAGCAATTGTAATTATTTATTAACGTATTTAATCTCCTGTTGTGCTATCCGCGACCGCAGTCGTCGTAACAGGCTTTAGTTAGCAGTAGCATGCGCTTTAAAGTTTCCAAAGAAAATGAAATTATAGATTTTCTAGAAATTCGAGGAAAGTCCTTAAAGGGTCTATTATTTCACACGCATTATTCACTTTCGCATTTGGTAATCGTACTTGAAGAGATAGATAATAAACTTACACAAGACAAAATGGTGTCAGAAACTATAATTAATTGATCTTTTCTAGTTTGTAATGCACTCTAATAACATTTAAAGTATCCAAAGCGATGGATGTCGCTATAACAATAATTCTCATGTAGTATATAAGGTCAGTGCAGAGTGGGTCAAGGAGACCGATCGTTTTCTGGCAGTGGATGCTGCGTTACATATTCTTTGTGAAACGGGATTTTGCGGCTAAAAGTGCGGCATGCGTCACTGCTGAGCGGATCTACTTTCGATGCAGGGGATTAAGCAAACGGTAGAGCATTAAGGATTGAATCTTCAACTTTTGTAACCAATTCACAGGAAATGTTCGTAACTTTGCGCCCAACAACTAGCTTCATTGCACTGCACACAAATAAACTATTCTTTCTTTTTTTGTACAATGAATATATTTTCATGGTAATTTTTGGACCAAAGGGAGATTGCGGGTTGCGGCTGGATGAGGAGGACGGACGACGGCCAAGAGTGGCGAAATCTTGGAAAGTAGTATTTTTGATAGCAACACATCAGTTGCTGCGGAGAAGCCGAGCTAGCAACACATCCCGAGGATGCCTCGTTCAGAGGCGAAACACGTGTCGATAAGTTTTCTTGCTTGTTATTTAAGATTGCTTTGCTTGTATTGCTTGCTTGTTGCATGTTTTTATGCGGGCGGGCGGGCGGTGCACGAGTCTGCATTTTGAATAGCACGACAAGAATTGTTTAGCGGAATATTGCAAATTATATTCATATATCCTTTACTTAGTGATAGCAGCTTTATTCACAACAAGATTTTTCAAAAACGTGATTTAGCTCTAAATTCTGTAGAAAATCCCTTAATTTTGAGTTACTAATAATATAAAAAACCTGTTTAAGCACAGGTGACAATAATTTACACAGCCAATTTCTGGAGGATAAAATGCATATAATTAGTGTTGTTGTTAACACAAAAAACCATTTTGTAATGAAGAAAATTTAGTTTTGACAGTACTTAAACTAACATTGAAGCCTTCAGAATCGGCTTTAATAACCGTGTAAAACTAAAATCTTATAGTAAACAAGTGTAGAATTAAGATGGACTACGATAAAGATGTTACGAAATGAAAACATTGCGTGATTCATCCATTCGGTCATATCTAAGTTATCTTAGAGTAAATCCACGTTTAATCTAATTAGGTTAAGGTTATATCATGTTGTAAATACTAACTTGCTTCGAGATTAGAGATATCCCTATAAATAAACCACCTCACAACTTTTAAGAAGGTAGGAGAGGTAGGAGACCTATGCTCTCATCGAGCGAATACTCTTTTTGAACAAACAAGGTAACTTGGAAAATAAACCTTTGGAAAATAGAAAAAATAATTTAAAAATATATTATGTAATTTTGGCTTCTTTCCCCTTTGCAAATTTATAGCGAAATCCATCGCTTTAGGTGCTCTTAACTAAATAATATTGCATTAAGAGATAGAAAAATCAATTAGAAATAATTTTCAAGAAGTCATATATTTTGAAAAAGCTCCTCATGCCAGGATTTGAACCAACGACTTTTTGCTTACAAGGCAAGTGCTCTACCGACTAGTCTGAATAGTTGACATTTTTAACAGGTTCACTACTAAAAAGTTTTTTTTATTAATATTTGTCTTAGGCTCCGTTTCAAAACGAGGATTTTCACTCGGAGGACGCGAATTTCAAACGAATTAGTGCCATTTCTAACGTTCTCTAGATACCGTTAAAATTCGCCTGACACTTCGGAGCTTACCCGGGTTTTGTACAAAAATCAAAACTTCAAAAATTTATTCAACATTTCTAAAGGGAAGAGATTGAAAATATTTACTAAGAAAGTTGCACTAGCCTCGTATAGAACTCCTTTTTCTTCACATTCTTCTTCGTCGCATCACTCTTATCACTACATGATAATTCTGTTCTTTTTAGGCACTACTCCGATAGAATTATGGCTTGCGAATGCTCTAATGCCGTATTTTTGGTTTTAAGCACTTATTTTACTTTCCTAACGACTACTAAAGCAATTTCGATTTCCCTCCCTTGATTCTGATTTTAGGAGACTGACGTCTATTAACCACACCCGTTCTAAAACACCTCCCACGATATTTATTGTAATTTATATTTGGGAAACAAACAGTTCCACATTACATAAAACATTACACAAAATCACTCGGAAACCTTTCAAAACCATATTTGTCTTTCCATTCCCTGTCTCTGTTTTGTAAACGAGTGAAATTTCGCACGCGTTCTGAAACTGACCAATAATTAATTTTAATTTACCAATCTTCTCGAGACTTTGTACCGGAAAAGGCACTACGATTTCTCACTCTTGGATTAGTTACTATAAAGATAGAATACCTTCATCGCTATCTCTATTCTCTTATCAAATTCCCTTTCTATGCAACTAACTGTAAACCGGCTGTATATGTAACCATAAACGCGTTATCAGTTCAAAATCTCAGCCGACGAGATAACGTTAACAGCTGATGGCGCTAACTGCGCTTGCGCATTGTCAAGAATAACTTCTCTGTAAAGTAAATGTAGTACCTTGTGCTGTTGTTATAAAGTCTTCTTTTGAATATCCACCGTTGCGTTTAGATTTAGGACAGATAAATACGTGTATGGAAAAACTGCTTTACTTGAATAACTTGTGTTGTCTTGACAGAATATGAAAATTTATCGTCTGTCTGCATATTAAGACCCTTTGAATATTATATGAGAAACAACATAGCAATTTTTTGGTGCGTCTGAATTTCAATTGAAGTCAGTACAGAACTGCCACATAAATAATGCGCGTAGGCATCTTCGCTACTCTTCAGCAAAGGTCGTATTTCCGATTGATTTCTGTACACCGAGAAAAAAATCTGGTTTTATTAACAGATATTTAGCTAATTTAATTAGAAATATTGTACTATATGTGACGTCTATATTTATTGTTCAGTTTACTTGAACAATCTAGTTACAACAAACAGCCTTGTTTTGTTTAAAATAATTCAAGTAAACTTGACTTAATTCTGTTCTTATTAACCAGGATTTTATTCACAATACGATCTGGTAACATTGTAAAAAAAACTCGCTGTACAATCCATGATAATACACGTTCGATCGCCTATAAACAACCAAGTCAAGTTTTGTGGAACAAATGTTTCCTAAAACCACCAGATTTTATTAACTTAAAATAAGAAAATTTTATGGAAAAACGTGACAAAAAAATTACAACAAATTTTTCACACAAGAATACGAAATGGTTCAAGTAAAACAGATATTAATCAGGAGAAACTTCATCAACCGTTTAAATTATGAAATTTAATATTTGATATGCGAGAATAGGGTCCCTGTAAACCTAAAATCTTATATTGCGTACAGCCTTCTACGGATCCTATGTTGATGTCAGAATTGTTGCAGCAATAAAAATTAAGACTCAACACGTCTGCAAATAAATATGACATCGTTCTAATTGAGATTTCTTTGATCCTGGTGCCTTCGTCTCTGTATGACGTTAGTGGCGGGCGACAGAATAAATTAACAGCGAGCTAAATAAAAGATTTTTTATGCGAGAATCGGATTTGACGCTGGTTAGTTATCTGTCAATCAACAACCCGTAGGTAGATCACTTAAAACTGGGATTGCCATCCGTAGTTGCGTAGTCCGAGTTTCAATTAGGTGGTAGGGCTGATGCCGGGCTCGGCTGTGGAGGTACCACCATCTTACTCGCAAATCCTCCCGAAGTTATTCGGGGGAGAGTAAGAGAACAGCTCTCAGGCGGCCCACCATTGCCTGGGACTGATGGATGGCGGTTTATCCATCGGTTTATCGGGCCTTATATAAAACAGACTGGTGACGGACAGCGGCGTCACTGGTGCAAGGGTTTCGGCACCACGCTCACCAACCCACCTGCCCAGCGTGTGTGAGTATGGACATTTCTTCCAGGAGGACCGCCAAAAGTGGCAAAATCCTGGAAAGGCCTATGTCCAGCAGTGGACGGAACAGGCTGATGGATGGATGGATGGATGGAGTTTCAATTTTATTTACGAATGAGTGAAGCCTTGTTATTTATTTTAACTTTGTTACCAAAAGGAAGACAAAGCATGTTTGGGTTACTTCTTAGTTAGAAGATTTGTTTTATCTCTTGAACATTAAAAAAACGACTTTTTTATATATTAAGTGTAATTATATTAAGCGCGAGTCCAAGTCGCACTTGGCCAAAATATTTTATTCCCGTCATTCTCACAAATGATCCTCTGCGTATGCTTGACGGCTCACGAGAGTTTCATTTTACGTGAAGAAACTCCAGAAACGTCAAAAGAACCCCTCAATCCTTTACGCGTCTGTAAAAGAGCTTCATCCTTTACTTACCCGTATAACATTGATGACACACTAGGTATAAAGTGGGTGATAAACCGGTGATGTCAGGTCAGGAGGCCATCCTAATGTGTCTTTGGACGAGCATATCCTGGGCAGCGTCCACGTGCACTAAGGACGATATCAGCTTGGCAAGTAGAACCGTTTCCTCGACAAGGCTTTTTATGGGCGTGATTTAACACCCATGTAATGCGGTGGAAGTGACTATTGGTAATGTAATGACTCAGGTTTTCTCTCGGAAAATGACATTCGTTTTAGTTTGATTGGATCATACGTGCTTTGGGTTGAGGATGCTATAACATTCATTCGGATACTGACCACCAACTGTTCCATTTTGGGCAAGATGTTTTGAATTTTAATAGCATTGTATTTATGTGTACATCCTTCCAGTCCAGACCATATTAGAAGCACAATACAAACAGGTCTATAACTCTACCTACCTATCATGTGTGGATTTGTATTTAAGACATTCATTCATTTGAATAAAAACGGTCAAGTGGGAGTAGAACTCGCGCCTGAGATTTCCGTACCATTCAAATAAGCTAATAGACTTAAATCATTTGAATAAAAATTACAAACTTATCAGTATAAACAAAATGTATGAAACAACACTGCAAAATCAAGTTGGTCGAAAACTTGTAAAGCCTACTTAGCTGTGATAGTTTTCCTTTTAACGTCGTTATATATACTACTACCGTGTTTTTTTTTACTGCTTTGTCGGCGTTATTAATTTGTATACCCATGCCAAATTGGCTAAGGCGTCATCTCGACCACATAAAACTCGGCCGCGCGGCCGAGTTGACACTTCCGATTAAATCAATTTTATTGGGGGTTAACTCGGCCGACAGTGAAAATTAGAGGTAGTTGTGTACAGTCAACACAAGAAGTCCTTAGTAAATGTAATATGATTTAAATTCTTAAGACAAATAACGACCTGGCTTCAAAATAAAACAAAATATCAATATTTAAATAGGTATATATTATAAAAATCAACATCACGAAAATATGAACGAATACTATACCTAACCGTAATTAATCTAATCACCAATAGGTATAACAAAGTTTCATGCTGCAAGTTTTTTTAAAAAACCTTATTTGAATATATTTAAAAAAAAACACATTAGACAAAAACAAATACTATATGGAAAAGAAGAGACAGGTAAGACTTATAGTGATTTCAACAACACACATATTCCTTTCTGGTTACGAGATTGCTTTTAATTTTTTTAATAGTTTTATTAGAAGTTTTATAGCAGGTATTTGGATCCAACCCTTTCTTAGATTGACTTTACTTTGTATGTGAGGCCGAGTTGACCCTCAATAAAATTGATTTAATCGAAAGGTGTGAACACGGCCGCGCGGCCGAGTTTTACGTGGCCGAGATGACTCTGAGCTAAGCGGCAGACAGACAGACGGACGGATATGTCCACACTATAAGGGTTTCTTGTTGACTACGGAACCCTAAAAACGCGTGACATATTATTTCTGAACTAAAGATATTTAAAGCACAATGCAATGGAAATAGAAGAATATTTTAATGAACTCAAAGCTGAGAGCTCAAACAATATCGTACATTTGTTAAACAAATAAACAGACCATCCATTAGCTAGCTGAACTGTCTTGAAATTTCTTTTGAATTGGAGGTTTGGCAGTGACTTTATAACAGGATGTGTTAATATTGAGAACTAAATGTAAAATTTCCTAAGCCCATAGGCTACATTCAAACAGATATTCTGTCTCAGGAAGTCTGTTTGTCTACAGTTGTAGTAGTAACATGTACAGATAAGCCCTTTTCACTCCAAGAGATGGGATTCCACCCCCGATGGGTATTTATTTGGGTATTAACGTTTTTCACTACTTTTATGTGGTATATTAGGAGTTATCTCATGGTTTTTATATGAAGCTAGGGACCATTTAAATCTACATTAGTACATGCTGAACAATAAATTGGAAAATAAAGTCATTTATGTTATTTTTGAGGTAAAAATTTACCATGATCAGTTTGTTTCAGTCTGTTTTTTTGTGATTTGTCAAAAAGAACCTAGGCGTTTCTTAATGATAACTAAATTTTACGGTCACCCATCCCTAAAATAAGCGAGACGAGCTTTGCTTAACTTGAAGCACCAAAGAACATAAACATCAAAATGAATGCAAATGTTCATAAGCATGTATTCAAAGTTGGATTTGATGTACTTTAAAATCATTATATCTTTTTATTGAATAATAATGAGTGTAAGTAAAGAGATTAAATAAAAACTACAAAAACTAAATATTTAGAGTCAATTACGTATCAAGAACTCATTTAGTATTTGTTAATTCGTTTAGTTACACTGATTATGATTTCACCCGCATAAATACCCATTTTGGGTTGCAACCCGGGAGGAATCTTTCTGCCGCCCATCTCTAATCACTCCCGACATTACGGACACTACTACAACCATAACCAAACAGACTTTGTGAGATGGAATATCTGTAAAAAATATAACAATGAAATCAATTGCTTTGATCCTTAACTAAACAAAATGACTACCCAATAACATATGGTTTACATTATGTTTATGTGATTAAAAGATTAGATTAGTCCATAATTTCATGCTAGAGAAAGACGAAACCTTCAACTTGCGTTGTTCATTTGACTCAGTTCAATAAACTAGGGAAATAACAAATAAATCACTTTAAGTAAACTAAAATTATACTCCATAATCAATCTGACCTAGACCTTACATCAGCTATTGACTGCTCACAAAGAGGATGACATCATCTTGATACCAGAGCATTGAGCTATGTGGTTCAACAATGATGAACTGTAACCAAGCAGAATCCTGCTGACATCATGGATTCCTCTAGGGTACTCTAGTTCTAGTTATGGGACAGTTTATCTTAGCATGAGATGTTCAGAGAGCAGAGTTGTACAAAAAATAATGAACACTGAAACCTTCATAACTTTCAGCTTTTGGTGAAGAACTAATATGGGCCCCAAGAAAAACCTTAATATAAATGAAAATATTTTGGTCAGTTTGTGATAGAACCTGCACATTAAGAGCCCGGTCCGCGATGACGACAATTTTGATGAAAAGCAGTATGTTATATATTTTTCTGGCCTTTATTGAGATGTTTTTGGAAAAACTGGGAACATACACCACTTCATATTGGCCATCTAAATGAAGGCCTAGAATTTATTTGATTGAATTGTTTCTCTTTTGTGAGTTATTTTGATACTTACGAACCTGCTCCAAATCGTTATTCACAATATCTGAGTAACAAAATAACATGCAAAGGAGAAACAATTGAATCAAATAAATTTTAGGTCTTCATTTAGATGGCCAATATGGACTGCTGTATGTCTCTGATTTTTACAAAAACATCACAGTAATGACAAGAAAAATTAAAATAATAGTGCTTCCCATCAAACACACGAAAAATACAGAGCAGGTTCTTAATATTAATTTATCTACTCCCATACTACAATAAGGTAATTTAACAACATCAGAAACAGTTTTATAATACCTACATTGTTTATTTATAATATATATGGTGACTTTTATTTACATAGCCAAACTCATACTGGAGGCTTGGTAAATGATCAGTAACATGGATCGATAACACTTTTTGCTGAGTTCGCAAAATAAAATCTTGACATCCCATAGTAATTGACTAGCAACCCCTGGCTGGGCTTGCGTTTGTAAGGAACACAAAAAGAATAATTGATGAACATAAGCTCAGCAGCAACAGCTAACTCAAATAAGGTTAGTTGTCAAATAATTTAAGTTACACCAAACCGATACCATTATCTGTTTTTTAAATAGTACTAATGTCAGTTGATAAATCAGTGGTCAGTAATCAAATCTTATAATTTTATTTTCAGGTATCTGTGACCTATAGATAAATACCTTACAAACTAACATTATAAAGTATATTGGTACAAAAATGAGTTGGTAAATAAAGCTTAATACTATGTTAGTATCACTTCACTCTGCACTATGTCTTTGTGCTGTCCTGTGGCATTATTGTGCCATAATGCAAAGATTCATGATTAAAGATACAGGCGGAGTTCCAACATTAGTGGTACAGATTGTCATTGATGATAAACAGGCATAATTATTTTTCTGGCATTTATACACATGAAGACAAGAAAGATAAAAATTATTCAATTTAGCCTTTAATAGGCCATCATTATTCCTACATTAAAACCTGATTGATAAACCTGTTTTAAATATCTTAGAAGGTGCACAGTTAACCATCTTCAATAAATCATGAGAAATTGTCTGAGAATTCTGAGGACTAAGGTATATTATAGGTTTTCAATTGAAACAGAAAGCCTTCTTTGTAAATAGAAATGTAAACCGGGTAATAGCAAAACATTTAGGTCAGGCGAAACTGCGGCAGTATTAAAGATAGGTAGTCACTGGGTAACAAACTAGCATACAACTAGTGACAAAACTAACCATAAAAGTCGTAATTTATCGAATGTACGTGCTCTGGCCGTGCCACACCACCTGTGTAGTGCTCGGCTACTCATGTACTTATCAGAGTAAAGTAGCACGACCGGCGCCTTGCCCTACGGAACTCCACCCGTGGCAAATTCGTAAAAAAGGTCTTATAGGAAAACACATTGTTTACCTCAGTTTGGTGTATACGTAGTGTGTTTTAATGAGTTTTAGAGCTTGTTTTCGAAATTTTGGGGAATCAACGTGAATTTTTCACGGTAATTACACCTTGTGTTTCCTACGCAATGATATTAATTAGGGCATGTAAGAAAATATATATGTTTAGGAATATAACTGACCTGTTGATCAGCAAGATCCCATTAAACGGGGAGTGCTGGAGCCGAAGACCGCTGCTTTTTACACAATACCGTGGTTTCTGCACGTAAACACTGTAGTTTCACAATCAAAAGGTAAAACTGGTAAATATCGCACAAACACCACGAATTCACCTTTAACGAAACACCGTTTTCACAAATCCCCTGTAGGAGGGTCCAAGGGTAGTATATTATTCGTATTCTGGTCTAATCACCGTCGTTTTCATTCATTGCAAAGTGAAATCGGTCGCGACGAGTGGCAGTTGTCGAGGAAACTGGGCGCGGGGGCACTGGCAGGCAGCAGGCAGGGAGCGCGCGCGTCATCCGCCATATTGGACCATGACGTCACCCTCCTCGACCGACTGACTGTGTTCGAAAGTCAACCGAAACGAGGTTTTAAAAAATTGCAAATTACTCATTGATAGTGATCATTTAGAAGCGTTATTTTGTTCGACGGTTTCACTTCACTTAATGTTTCATTTTTTTTATTTTTTTTTAAATATTACTTTTTACAATGAAAATTAAATAAAAACACAATTTTCAAAATATTTCGGCCTCCTCTATGAGGCCGTCATCAGTTGAATGACAGTTAAAATCTATTGTATGACAGTTAAAGACTATTTACAGAAATAAATTAAAAAAATAAAATAATGATATTTACAGAATTAATGTGTGATGATGATGATGATGAGTCAATCGGTCGAGTTATGTCTGTCAGTGTTGTCTGTTGAGTCCGGGTCCATAGTGTGCGCCAAGTGACCAGATGTATGATGTCTCCCAGGTCCTCAGTTCTATGTCGGTTAATGGTGGAGTAAATGACTTAATGATACGCACAGTGAAGCAGTCGTTAAAAAGTTGATTGTGGAGGCGAGTGTGAGTGGGGATGGGCAGGATGTTGTTTTGTGTAGTGTCTGAAGTGTGTCTGTGTTGGTTCATGCGGATGTGTAATGCGTTTTTAGTTTCACCTATGTAGAATGCCGGGCAATGTCGGCATTCTAATAGGTAAATGCAGTTATTAGTTTTGCAATTTGTGTCGGATTGTGTTCTGTATGTGTTTGTTGTGTGGTGTGTGTTGATGTGTGTGTCTCTATTGATTAAAATGCATGTTTTACAGCGAGGCCGTCGGCATGGGGAGGTGCCACTGGTGTATGAGTTTGAGTTTGGGATGATGTGAGAACGTTGTTTTGTTTTGTTGAGTGTGCATCTAAGGCTTCTATTTTGTCTATAGCAAATTTGAGGAGTGTTGGGTAGTAGGTGTCGAGTTTCATTGTTTTGTCTGAGAATGGGTAAATTGTCATTGATCAGTGTTTTAAGTTTGTGGCTACCATGAAAGTATGTTGTGACAAGTCGTGTTTGGTTTTTGGAGACGTTTGTATGTCTGTTTCTGTGGAATCTTGGTCTGTGGTGTATGTGTTTTTGTAGAAAATTATTTGGGTAGTCCCTGTTTAGTAAAGCTTTGTGGATGGTGTTGTGGTAGTCTTTGAGTGCATTTGGGTTATTGCAAATTCGACGGCCACGAAGTGAAAGTGAATAGGGAATGGATTTTTTGATGTGAGCGGGATGACAGCTGTTGAAGTGTAGGTATTGTTGTTTGTTGGTCGGTTTGAAATGAACGGAGGTGTTAATATGGTTGCTGTTGTCAATGGTCAGGTCTACGTCTAGAAACGTGATTTTCCTGGATGAGATGTTATGGGTGAATTTTAATGAGCTGTGGTTGTTGAGTCGGTCTAAGAAGTTGGTCAGCGTTTGTCGGTTGTGCGGCCAGATCATGAAAATGTCGTCAATGAATCTCTTCCACACAAGAGGTTTCATAGGTTCCGAGGCTAAGAAGTTGGTTTCCATGGTTGTCATAAATAGGTTAGCATAGCTCGGAGCCATCCGAGTCCCCATAGCTGTACCTTTCCTCTGTTGATAATATTGATTTTCGAAATGGAAGAAGTTATTTTTTAGTACTATTTCTGATAATTTAATAATGAAATCGGTTGACTGTTGATGAGGTTAAGGACGGGTATTTAAATGAGTTCGAAGAGATGATAGGCCTGCGTCATGTGGGATGTTGGTGTAAAGAGAGACGACATCTATGGTTACGAGTAGAAGATTTATATTATCAGGTAGTTGTAGGGAATTGATAATTTCGAGAAAGTGATTAGTATCTTTGATGTATGATGGTGAATTTTTCACAAGTGGTTTGAGATGATAGTCGATAAAGGCGGAAATGCGTTCGGTTGGGGCATCGTAGGATGCTACAATTGGTCGGCCTGGGTTATTGCTTTTGTGTATCTTTGGTAGCATATAAAAATGGGGGGTGACAAAGCGTGACTCTTAAGGCTGTCCGAGATATCATGATATGGGTGGCAGTTCAAAGTTGACATTTACAGTGATGTACCCTAACGAAATATAATCGATTTTTTTTATACAATCCTTTTGTTTGTGGTTATAATATGACGTATTTTGTTTGTCAGGAAATGTTAATCAGTTTTAAGTAACCACGTAAACTACTTCGGGACTAGGTTTACGTGGTTACACCTCATCCCCCGTCAAAAATGACAGACTGTGATTGTTTAAAAATACGCGTCAGCCATCCTCTGTTCTGTCAAAGGTTTGTGGAGAACAGTCAAGAAATTCTTCAGTGCAGTTCTACCCATAGAATAAGTTATTATTCTATGGATCTACCTTTCTCAGAACGTAATTTTGTAACGTAGTTTGACATTTTTGCGTTTAGTTTTTGCTTGCTTGCACCGTGGTTTTTGCCTTAGACTTAAAAGCTAAAGTGTGCGCCAGAGAAGTCTGCGCGTGGACAAACAAAATCATAAATCGCAGGCCGCAAAGTTGTTGTTATTTCAGGTGTACCTAGTGAGTGTGTAGAAGTAGAATGTCTATCATTTTTATTACTTTTCAGTGGTTAAGTTTGGCAATCATCATACCAAAGGTCAAGTACCTAGTAAAACGTTAGTAACGCCACCAGTCACGCACAGACTTATCTGGTGCGCACATTAAAAATCTAAGACCATTCAACACGGGACCTGACAAAGCGTGACTCTTAAGGCTGTCCGAGATATCATGACATGATATGGGTGGCAGTTCAAAGTTGACATTTACAGTGATGTATGTACCCTAACGAAATATAATCGATTTTTTTTTTAGTATCGAGAAAGTTAACAAGGACTATAAAATCGATTTTTTATTTGATTGATCTTTGATTATCCAAACTATTTTTTGTTAATTACTAAATCAAACGAACCAATAACTCCAGAGCTTGAGAGTTCAAAGATTTTTTTCGTTTTCTCGGAATTTCACCAATAACAAAACAAAAAATCAACGAAAACTGTAACAAACGTCAAAACAACCAAAACAAAAAGTTTTGCAGGTAAAGCAACCGCAACGAAAACACAAACCCTATACAAGATGTACTCATACTGACGCGATCCTATATGAAGGCCGCACCGATTCATCGATATATTTTAGATTATGCAGTGTCAGTACCTATGGGTTAGCGTTCCGATCCACGTATCACGTAGCAAAAAGACATATTATTTACTGAATCTTTTCTTCGTTAAATTTAACGAATACACTGAGATTTTCGTTCCGATTTATAGAGGCATTATTTATTTTGTTTTTGCAATAATTATTTACATTATTTCTAAAAACTTTTATTTTCTTTTGTGCCTGGGTGTATGTAGTATGGTGTGAGTAGTATAGGATCTATATACTATAGGTTATATATAATATATATATACAAATACAAGCTTTTGCCCGCGGCTCCGCCCGGGTGTTTTTCGGTTTAACGACATGCTTTTTTCCGGGATAAAAAGTAACCTACGTGTTAAGTTGGGGTATAAGCTATATCCATTCTAAATTCCATCCAAATCCGTCCAGCCGTTTCAGCGTGAAAGAGTAACAAACATACACACAAACACACACAAACTTTCGGATTTATAATATTAGTGTGAAGTGTGATGAATGAGATAACATAGCCTTGTCTTATTTCACCACAGGCGATTAAGGACCTGATTTTTCAATGATATTGATCTATCTTACAGGAATCATGCATTTTTCCGGGATAAAAAGTAGCCTATGTGTTAAGTTTGGGTATAAGCTATATCCATTCTAATTTTCATCCAAATCCGTTCAGCCGTTTCAGCGTGAAAGAGTAACAAACATACACACACACACACACGCACAAACTTTCGCATTTATAATATTAGTAGGATATATACTACATCTTAATATACTATAGGTGAAACGGAAAATTACGAACTGTCACCCATATCATGATATCTTGGACAGCCTATAGTACCTGAAATTATTCTGCCGTTTTCCACGGGAGGGGAGGTCAACACGCACAGCACACATTTACTTATCACGCACACTCCTGTGAAAAATTGATATGTCACACTAAATCAAAAGCTGCGACACAAACACAAAATGCGCACACAAGCAAACTTACATGAATTGTTCATGTGCTTCGGCAGAGGGCGATAAGTGCGCTTGCCTAGTCCCGTCTTTTAAAGTCTAAGTTACCAGTATATCTATGGTTTTTGCAATACCTACCATAAACTTAGATGCATGTATACATATGGGGCGGTTATTAAACTACCAAAAACTACAATTTTCCACCAAAAACACATGATTTAGTCATGAATTAATTCACGATGCCCACGCCCAACAGCCCAAGTACGCTGCTAGCCGTTCATAAATTAACACTTTCGTCAGTTCCCGACACTGACAGCAAGATAGCGTATACAATTTTCAAAAGGGTGCGACAAAGATGGCATTAGTACCCGTGTGGAGACCCCTAATTTATGAACTCAGCCTTGTTCGGGGGCTGCGGAGCTGCCCAACCATAGACTTAGGACACACATAATATATTAGGATAGCGGTTCTCAATCTTTTTTGGTGACGGAACCCTTTTGGAAAGAGAAATACTTGACGGAACCCTACAATAAAAACACAAAAAAAACAGTTATTTTACATAACAAGTGTAATAATATCAATAACAGAAGATATAAAAAAGAAAAAAATCTAACTAATGGGAGGTATGAAACTGTTTTTTATTTTTCATCAATTGGTTGTGTGGCGTACAACCTTGCCTAGCGCAAAACTCGCGCGCATTTCCGACTGTTTCCGTAAAAGCTCGCAGGCCACATAGAGAGAGACAAAAAATAAGAGAGAGACAAGATGGCGATTTCGTTTAAGACGGGAGAGAGCGTCTAACAATTTCATGTGAATTTCAAGGTGTCGTGAGTCTTAATAAACTGTTTAATAGTGATATCAGAAGTTTTATTACGAACCCACCTGATATTATCTATAATGGTGACCCCGACGTGATTTGAACACGCAACCTTCTGATGGTGACCCTCGCCGTTTAATTACACGCGAGTGAAAAAGTGAACTCATGGCGGCATCGTTCGACATACAAACAGAATTATTGTTTTGTGGCTCGACTGGCACGAAATGAAGCGTGCCCATCATCACTACCCATCATCACTGGCTAGCTCGTTCAAACTCCATGCTCAACACAGGCCCGCACACGCTGGATGTCGTATCGGCTGGTTCATCGATGCGCATGACGACGGCCTGCGCTTCCCCAGCAGTCTAGGTATTGTGTGGACGCTGTTACTACTAAGGTACGTGAGCCATGGCGCGCGAGTTTCGCGCTCGCCCCGCATTCCACTGCTACCAACTGCTACGTGGTGAGTGAACCTTGACAGTGTTCTACCTAAAAAAACTTACATGTACTATAAATAAATACGTGCTATTTTAGTGATTAGAGCATACGGTGTTGTTTACGTAATTATTAACTAATAATCCCATCTTTGAACAATAATTATTGTGCTACCTAACCTATATCCATAGAGTACATAAACAGAGCTTACTAAGCGCTATAACGTTATAACAGATTACTAAGCGTTATAGCGTTAAAACAGCGTACTAAACCAAACGTTATAACAACTTTGTTACCAGGCCAATGTTGCTTATTTAAAAACTAGCCACATGTATTTCTTGTGTCACGATCCATTATTACCTACACACAATGTCGGATTTTAGATAGGTATTTTAAGGTGTTGGTGTTTTCTAACTTTATCGATTGATATCGTTTGTGGCATGTTTGACTTAACCATATTTTGTAATGGCATGTGTACCTATTTGGAATACATTTGTGATATGTTATGTTTTTATGGTGTTTTGTGATAGCTTTTGTCCTCTTTAATGTTTTCTTTCTCTTTTTTATCGATGACAACCATTGATAATAAAAAAAGATAAATACTTTAATGTTTAGAATTTATTGTAACATTTTAACAAATTAACCTTGGTTTAACAAAATATTTTTATTCTTGTTTTGTGATTTTGGTGAATGTTATAAATTATTGGTTTTGATTGTGCTATTGTGACTAATCATGTCTGCTGAGGAAGAGCTAAAGCAACAGATCGTAGTACTCCAAGAGCAACTTGCTCGCATGAATGTAGCACCTAGTGTTGGGGCTGTTACTGTCAAACTTTCTTCTTTTTGGCCGGACAAGCCGCACCTTTGGTTTGCACAAGCGGAGGCACAATTCGAAATAGCTGGAATAACGAAGGATGGTACTAAGTATGGACATATATTGTCAGTGTTGGATGCTAGGCTGGCTGATGAGGTGGAAGACATTATCGCTAACCCTCCTACTGAAGGAAAATATGAAAATTTAAAAAATGAACTCATAAAGAGGTTTTCCATTTCCAGGGAACACCGCATTCGCCAGCTACTCGGTGAGCAGCAAATCGGTGACCGCAAACCATCATCCTTCCTGCGGCATCTTCGCTCATTGGCAGGCAAGAGTGATGAGAGCATCGTCCGCGAACTGTGGATGCGGAGCCTGCCTCAGGAGGTCCAGCGGATCCTAATGGCCCAGATGGACCTGCCCTTGGACAAGGTAGCGGACTTGGCGGATGCTATTGTTGATGCATCCCCGGGTAAGTCTGTTAGCGCTACTTCTTCCAGTGTGGCACCGGACCTTGACCGCATTTTAAAATGCATGGAAGACCTTACCAGAAGGGTTGATGCCTTAAGTACGGACAGAGCACGCTCCCGCTCCAGATCCTCCACAAACGCTCGTCCCCGATCAAGGTCATCTTTGCGCCAGACAGAAGGCGTGTGCTGGTACCACAAACGGTTTGGCACAAAGGCAGCGAAGTGTATAAATCCGTGCAATTGGAAACCCGACCAACCGGGAAACGCCGCCAGCAATTAGTAGCGGCGGCGTCTGATTGCGAAAATACGAGCCGCCGTCTGTTCATAACAGATTCCGGGTCAGGTAATCGATTCTTAATCGACACTGGGTCGGATCTATGTTGTTTCCCGCGCCGATTGCTTCGTGGCTGCTACAATGCCACTAGTTTTGACATGCGTGCCGCTAACGGGAGCGCTATAAAAACTTACGGCACTATTTCTCTCAACCTAAATCTGGGTCTTCGACGGGACTTTAGGTGGAATTTTATCATCGCGGACGTTAGCACAGCAATCATCGGGTCAGATTTTCTGGCATATTATAATCTGCTACCCGACTGTTATAACCGCCGCCTGATTGATGCAACTACAAAGCTCTCTGTGCTGGCTTCTGTAGCCTCTATCACACAAGCTAGTGTCAAAACTATCATATCTGACAATTCCCCTTTCTCTGCAATATTACAGGATTTCCCAGAAATCACCAGACCTCCAGGACTCCCACGGGTCGTCAAGCACGCAACCATGCACCACATACTCACGACGGAGGGTCCTCCTGTTTCGAGCCGCCCTCGCCGCCTTGCACCGCAAAAGCTGCAAGTCGCGAAGGCTGTCTTCGAAGACATGGTTCGTTGTGGTACCGCCCGTCCTTCTAAAAGCCCATGGTCTTCGCCACTACAGATGGTCCCCAAAGACAGACATCTGGAATTACCAGCCTGTCCTCAGGATCGCTGGAGGCCATGCGGTGATTATAGAGGTGTCAATGCTCGGACAGTACCTGACTGTTATCCAGTCCGCCACATAGGCGACGTTGGAAGCAACTTATCTGGCTGTTTCATCTTCAGCAAGATAGACCTAGTCAAAGCCTACCAGCAAATCCCTGTCGCGCCAGAGGACATTTGAAAAACTGCAATAATAACTCCTTTTGGGCTCTTTGAGTTCCCGTTCATGTCCTTTGGTTTGCGAAACGCTGGGCAATCATTTCAAAGGTTTATTGATGAAGTCACCATGGGCCTTGATTTTTGCTTCCCGTACGTGGATGACATCTTGGTTTTCTCCAAAATGCCTGAGGAACACTCTGCACATCTTCGCGCCCTATTTAAGCGTCTCTCAGAGTACGGTGTTGTGATCAACCCATCCAAATGCCAGCTCGGCGTACACGAGATCACGTTCCTCGGCTACAGAATCAACCAGTCAGGCATTCGCCCTCCTCCCGAACGCATAGAAGCCCTGCAAAACTTTCCTCTGCCCAAGACCATTGAAGGCCTTCGCAGATTTTTAGGAATGGTGAATTTTTACCGACGCTTCCTACCAAATGCAGCGGAACTTCAAGCCCCTCTAATTAACTGCTATGCGTCCACTCAACTTAAAGGAGCGAAACCAGTCCCTTGGACACCCGAGCTCGAGTTGGCATTTCAAAAATGTAAGGACCACCTCGCAAACGCGACCCTCTTGGCTCACCCAATACCCGATGCCAAGCTTGGACTCTTCACTGACGCTTCGTCGACCCATGTTGGCGCTTGCTTACAGCAGCATGTAAATAACACCTGGCAGCCCCTCGCCTTCTTCAGTAAGAAACTTACTGCCCGTCAGGCTACTTGGCCTGCATACTACAGAGAATTGCTAGGCATTTATGCTGCGGTCCAACACTTTCGCCACCTCTTGGAAGCACAACACGTCACAATTTTCACCGACCACAAGCCGTTGATTTATGCTTTTTCACAGAAGCGAGAGAAACTGCCTCCTGAAGTGTAGTAACAACGAAGAAACGTTGTTTTATAATATTACTGCGACATGCAGCTATTGACTGCAACATTGTGACGCACGCTGCTTGAGTTATTATAAAACCGATTGATGTACATTTTTAGAGGGTCACTCTATTTTGGCATCGAAATAATAAACATGTCAACTTAACACCTCGTTTAAATCATCACTCCCGTCTACAACCCTTGGCGCTAACCAAAGTTATTTGATGGCGACCCATACCAGTCTTACCTGTGAAGCTTTTCTGATATCTAACTGAAGGCAAAAAGAAGATGCCCTACCAACACCACAGTACAGAAGACCAGAGGAACAGCACCAATGTTAAGAAGAAAGTATCCAGCTAGAAACTTGGCACTTCGTGAACAACCGAAACGCGACGTAGCAGAAATATTTTTTGGAATAAAATCGTGCAAAAGAAAAGGTGGCGCCGGGTGCCGGGAGATATGCTCAAGCCCAATATGAGATTCAAGGATATGCAGGGCGCTGGGAGATACACAGTACGGGTCCGATGAGGAGCAGCTGGAAGCCCGTTCGAGTCCGATGACCTACCACAGCACGTGTCAAACAACGTCATCGTGACCTACATATCACTTACCGGTACATACCTACTGCGCGCATTTCTGTAAGTTTTTGAACAATTATTATAATGTCTTCAAGTAAAACGTTTTCATTCAGTTGTATTGTTTAGTTAGAATGCTTCATTTTAACTGTTATTTGAATGTAATATGTCCGAGCAGTTAAAGGAATTACATCTTAGAATTAATTTAATTAGGGAATATTTGGTTAAAATCGGTCCAGAACGTCGTAAAAAAGATATAGCTTATAAGAAGTACAGGAGGCCGATAATAAGTATAATAAGCTCGATGGTATTTTGACTCAGTTGAACCAAGAAATTACAGAGAAGCAGCTGGGCACTGAATCTAGCGATTTGTTTCAGAAATTGATAAATGAAATAACTTCTACTTATAAAAAGATTAAAAGTTTACTTTCCAGCATAGATAATAGTTGCCAAACTGAGGAAGGTATTATTTTAGAAATTGAGCCTAAGATAACGAAATATTTTTCAAAAATGGCTGACTCTTTTGATATTAAAACAGCTATTTCCCTGTTGCCTGTAATGAATGGCCAGGAACAAGTGACCAACCAGCTCGTGGATGGGATCTTGTTGTATAGTTCTCTCATTAATGAAACTAGTAAGAACCAGCTTATTGAGTTTGTTTTAAAAACGCGACTTTCAGCTAGCGCGAAATTGCGACTGAAAAGTACCTACAGCAATGTTCAATGTTTAGTAAACGATATTCGCAAGTTTTTAATTCCGAAAAAATCCACTGTAGCTTTACAGACGCAGTTGTTTCGAACTACACAAGGTCGTAGATCTATTGAGAAGTTCGGTACAGAGCTAGAAGAGTTATTCGTCAATTTGACGATAGCGCAAGCAGATGGCGAAACGTCCAAGTTTGAGGTTTTGCGGCCTCTTAATGAAAAAACGGCTATAAAGCGGTTTGCGGATGGTTTGTCTGACCAGCGACTTAGCACTGTTATCGCGTCACGGCAGCTTGATTCGCTACCAGAAGCTATTAGGACAGCAATAGACGAACAATCTATGTCCACCCAGCCTCAGAACCAAACTATGCATTTTGGGTCTACCAAACCGTACCAGCATAAACGCTATGATAATCGCGGTTTCCGTGGCCGAAGAAATTACTCGAATAGGAATTTCAATCAAGACAATAACACAGGTCAACAAACTTCCTTTAAAAGTGCAGGTTTTCGAGGTACATACAAGAATGGCCAGCGTCAGCAAACACGCGGCGGCGGCTACTCACGTTTCCAGCGTATTCAGCATAACGTGTCAGAATACGACGGTCAGGAAAAGCTTCGAAATAATAATGAGCGGTTAGAGTTTTTTCGTGCCTAAACAGAGCAATCAGTATATTTATAGTTTTAATAACTTTTGCGTTATTACTTGCCAGTTAAGGACTGGTGACAAGTTAAATTTATTGGTCGACACTGGAGCTAGTTTATGCGTATTAAAGTATGAATGGTTATTAAAAAATAGGGAATTATTGAATTTAATTCAAGAGGATAAGTTAGTAATTAAAGGAATAAGTGGTAATTTAGAGTCTGTTGGCTATATTAATTTAGAATGTGGTTTTTAAACAAAAGTTCTACATTTTCAAGAACTTATCTTGCACCGCAGAGGGGATACTTGGGCAAGATTTTTTCACGCGATATTACGCGATGTTGAATTATAAAGATGGTACTTTGAGTTTGGAAAACCAAGACCAGTCTATTGTTGTACAAGTAAGTGGAAACTTGTTTACAATTCCGCCACGATGCGAAATGATTCAACACATCCCGACGATATTAGTTAGTGATTGCGTCATTTTAGCAAAGGAAATTTATAAGGGAGTGTACACAGCGGGTGTCATTTCGAAACGACAGAATGGACTTATTCCAGTTAGGATTTTAAATACCACAGATAATTCAATTAAGGTAGATATTTCGGATTTAGAAGTCATTCATTGGCTTGAATCACTTTGATGTTTGCAAGTTTGACAAGGATAGTATTACATCTAATAGAGTCCGAACTTTGCTAAATTTACTTGATTTGCATTCTTATTTGAATAAAGAGGAGCAAAAGAGCATTGAGAACGTGTGTGCTAAATATGCCGATGATGAAAGAAAAGGAGAGCACAAACTCGTAAGTTGCGTAGTGACAGCACTGCTACGACTCCTGAGATTCCCGCTACTCCAAGGTCTGATCAACCAAAAGTAGTGGAAATCCTCAAGCGTCCAGCAGACAGCATAGAATTAATTATAGGTTTTAATATGAGTACTCAGAGACAAATACAGAAACTGAAGCAAATAACTAGTGATAAAGGTAATTGCATTTTTGTGCCTGAAAAATCGGCCATATTCGTAATGTCTCGATCGTTTCCTACCGTAAGTGTGTTAGCGAGAGAATTACAAGATTTTTGCAAGATATTAAAATTAGATGAGCTCGTAATTATTAAATGCAAACGTTATGAAGAGTTAATAAATGTTCTCTTGAAGGAAATTAAAAAGCTAAATGATATACCGAAGTTACTTATTCTCAAAGACGTCATGAGAGTAACTGATAGAGACACAAAAATTGTGATCATGAATGACTTCCATCTGTTACCTACCAGTGGCCACGCGGGGGTAAACAGGATGTTGAATAATATCAAAAAATATTACTTTTGGTCAGGAATGACTAACGATGTAAGCGAATTCGTCAAAAAGTGCAACAGTTGCCAAATTCAAAAGCATTCGAATACACATACAAAGGAGCCGATGGTCATTACATCTACGGCATCTACCGCTTATGAAAGAGTAAGTTTAGATTTAATGAGCCCTGTAGATTTAGATAATTTAAATAATAAATATATTTTAACGTTACAGTGTGATTTGACGAAGTATGTCGAAGCATATCCATTAGAAAGAAAGGATACTGTTTCCGTAGGTAGCTAGGTTATTTGTAAATAATTTTATTTTAAGATATGGTATCCCGAAAGAAATTATAACTGACATGGGGACAGAGTTCATGTCGTCAGTTTTTTCGGAAATTTGTAACTTATTAAATATTACTAAGCTACATTCAACCGCGTATCATCATGAAACTCTAGGATCGTTAGAGAACACTCATAAGCATCTAGGAGCTTATCTTAGGATACAGTGCGATAGCAACAAAACTGACTGGAGCAGTTGGCTTCCATTTTGGTGTTTTTCCTATAACACCGCGGTTCACACTGAGACAAAATACACGCCATTTGAGTTAGTGTTTGGAAAAGTCTGTAACTTACCGAGCAATTTACAGAACCCAGTTGTAGAACCATTGTATAATCCCGACTCTTATCCTTTGGAACTCAAATACAGGCTTCAAAGAGCACAACTTGAAGCTAGAAATAATTTATTAATGAGCAAGGAATTACGAAAGGTACATTTTGATAAAAATGCGAATCCTGTGAAGTATAAGAGTGGTGATTTAGTTTTAATTAGAAACCAAGTGGGTGATAAGCTAGATAAAATTTATTTAGGTCCTTTTATAGTTATACAGGATCTGGAACCGAATGTCAAAATTTTAAGGGATGGTAAAGAGTATATTACCCATAAAAATAATACAAAATTATTTGTTAAATGAAATATTTAAGTCTGTTAAATGTATTAACGTTTTAAGAAATTAATTATGTCTATAAGAAAATTCTATTTTGATAAAAATGTGAACCAAGTAGTATGCCTCACATTTTTTTTTGCAGTACCCCGGGAATGAAGGGACTTTTAAGGGGGAGATGAAGTGTAGTAACAACGAAGAAACGTTGTTTTATAATATTACTGCGACATGCAGCTATTGACTGCAACATTGTGACGCACGCTGCTTGAGTTATTATAAAACCGATTGATGTACATTTTTAGAGGGTCACTCTATTTTGGCATCGAAATAATAAACATGTCAACTTAACACCTCGTTTAAATCATCACTCCCGTCTACAACCCTTGGCGCTAACCAAAGTTATTTGAACTGAACAGTCCAACTGAACCAACTTTCATTTATCTCCCAATTTACAACGGACATCGTCCATGTTAGTGGGAAGGACAACGTCGTCGCCGACGCCATGTCGCGCGTAGAGGCCATCCGTCTTGATGAGAACTTTGCCACCCTCGCCGCAGAACAGGCGACCGACGAAGAACTCCGTAAGGCGCAAGCTAGTTCGTCTCTGAAAATAGAGAAAGTACTAATACACTGACACTGAGATATTTTGTGACGTTTCCACAGGAAACCCCCGTCCTTATTTAACCCCTTCATTTCGACGTCATCACTTTGACAAGCTCCATAACCTCAGTCATCCGGGCGCACGGGCAACCACACGCATGGTGGCTGACCGTTTTGTATGGCCCAGTATCCAGAAGGACTGCCACAATTGGACTCGTTCCTGCGTCGCTTGCCAACGCAGTAAGGTATCCAGACATACAGTTACGCCTCTCGGTACCTTCTCCAATCCACCAAAACGTTTCTATCACGTTCATATCGATATCGTTGGCCCTCTCCCTTCCAGCAATGGCTACCAGTACCTCCTTACAGCCGAGGACAGGTTTTCTCGCTGGCCCGAGGCTTGGCCAATGGTCACTATGACCGCGGAGGAGACAGCGGAGACTTTCTTCCGAGGCTGGATCTCCCGTTTCGGAGTTCCTACCATTTTGACAACTGATCAAGGCAGGCAGTTTGAGTCTACTTTGTTCCAGAATTTGACGCAGCTTTGCGGCATTAAACGTATACGCACTACTAGTTACCACCCTTGTGCAAACGGCCTTGTCGAGCGCATGCACCGCACCCTCAAGGCCGCCCTAATGTGTCTTGAGGAGAAGTGGTACAAAGCGCTGCCCGTGGTACTTCTCGGCATGCGTGCTGCCCTTAAAGAAGATCTGCAATGTTCCACAGCTGAGCTCGTTTACGGGGAACCCCTGCGCTTGCCCGGCGAATTTATTGCATCTTCTGCAGTTCCAAATAGCGCCGAAGACCTCTCGAGCTTCGTGACCCAACTGTGACAATACATGGCACGCTTAAGACCAACTTCTGGCTCGCGACATGGACAGCAGCGCACCTTTATTTCGAAAGAACTTTAAACTGCGTCTCACGTTTTTTTGAGAGATGACACCGTTCGTCCTGCACTCAAGCCTCCCTACAGGGGTCCATACCCGGTTGTTTCTAGGACAGACAAAACGATCACCATCACCGTGGGTGACAAGAACACCCAGGTGAGCCATGATCGCGTAAAGCCAGCGTTTATCCTCGACAGCCCAACCTCATCAGCTTTCCGTGCTCCAATCGCTAATTTACCTGCGACACCTAGCCCAAGTTCATCTGTTCCGGTTGTGCCTGCCGCCCCGAGTGCGCCTCAGACTCCGCCTGTTCCTGCGACCACAACCCCAAATCAACTGCAGCAATACACGACACGCTCAGGTCGTAACGTTCGCTTCAAAGCCCGTCTCGATCTGTAGTCTTAGCTCATCGTCCAGCTATTTATAATGTGTATCCGTTTATTTACGAGTTTTAAGGTTATTGCATCTTGATTTTAATTTACTTTTTTATTGTTGATATTACTGTTTCTTATTGTAAGTTTTTGTTGAATATCTGATGTAAATTATTGTGCCTTCCTTTTGGTTGGGGTATCTCTCAACCTAGGGGGGTGGTGTGGCGTACAACCTTGCCTTATAAATTTGCAGCGCAAAACTCGCGCGCATTTCCGACTATTTCCGTAAAAGCTCGCAGGCCACATAGAGAGAGACAAAAAATAAGAGAGAGACAAGATGGCGATTTCGTTTAAGACGGGAGAGAGCGTCTAACAATTTCATGTGAATTTCAAGGTGTCGTGAGTCTTAATAAACTGTTTAATAGTGATATCAGAAGTTTTATTACGAACCCACCTGATATTATCTATAGTTGATATCGGGTTTGATAGACGACAGTTGAAGTCTCATATCAGGTTCGGCGTCCAGTCTATTGCGGTATTTTGTTTTCGTGGCTGCATAAGTGAAGAATCCAGTTTCGCACAAATATGTTGTTGGGAACGGGAGGAGAATATTCAGAGCCATTTTGGCAAGCATTGGATATTCTTCACGGATTCTGCACCAAAAATCGTTGAGAGGCGTCGTTTTGAACAGTGACTCCATACTTGTGTCTGATGACTTTTCTAAAAGAGATTCATATATTTCGTTTGACATACTTTCGGGCTTTTGTAAGTTGGGTAAAAAAGGATTATGAATCCATGAATTCCGTTTCATTTTTGTATCCTGTTCTTTGGGAAAATACTTCTCAAAAGATACGCGCATCGAAATGAGATATTGGACCAATTCTTCAAATACATCATCTTGAAACACTTCTAAGTCGTTATCGCTAACAAACCCACTGAGTGACGTAAAGCTTTCTATTTCTCTCTTTCCAACGCAAATAATCCAAAAATCTAATTTTCTTTTGAATGCAGTTATTTTGTTACAGGCCTGGAAAACTGTTGTCTGTTTACCTTGCAATGATAAATTTAATTCGTTTAGTTTTTGAAAGATATCCGCCATAAAAGACAGTCGGAACAACCAAGTTTTATCATACAAACGGTCTTTCAAATTAAAAGAAGTATCTGAAAGAAACATTTGCAACTCAGCTCTAAGTTCAAATAGCCTTGTTAAAGTTTTACCCCGAGACAGCCATCGCACTTCTGTATGGAGCAGCAGTGTTTTATGTTTGCTGGCATAATCTTCACAGTAATGAGAACAATCGGGATTGTAGTGGTCGTTATTTGATAAAATTATTTATTTTTACCCCTTAATCCATAACTAATTTTAGATTTGACGGCATTTGCTTCATCGCAAGTGCCTGTCTGTGCAGGATACAATGGCTGGAACTACAATTAGGCGCTTTATTTTTTATTCGTGACACTACTCCTGCTGTATTACCTGTCATCGCCTTGGCCCCATCTGTGTACAAATGTCAATGCAATCGTTCCAACCGAGATTATTTTCCTCAAAAAATATATTTATTTTATTAAAAATTTCTTCGCCGGTAGTGTTTGTGGGCAGCGGTAAACACATAAGCATGTCTTCTTCAAAAGAACTTTCATATGGGTATCTCACGATAACCAGCAAGATAGCCAGACCAGTGACATCAGTCAACTCATCTATTTGCAAGACGAATCGTGTTTTTTGTAGACGTGTAAGTAATTAGTTCTTGTTTGACGTAGCTTGCCAGATCATGAATTCGCCGTGAAACGTGATGAATGAAAATCTGTTTTTGCAATATTAAAAAGGTCATATCGTCGTCTTGGAGGTCAACTAGTCTAATCCACAAAATCAAAAACTCGAGAAATTGGCATTCAAAGATAGGCGCGCTTCAAAAACCGCATTCTTTTCTTTATATCTTTTTTAGTTCTGCAGTTAGAGAGCTGTAATTTTGCACATGCTTAACTTTAGTTATGTCTACATTATTCCTTGTACAATTAATTCGATAATTATTGTATTTTACGAGATAAGTTGCTTAGAATTATTGACTACTAACAAATGACGCGCAGCTTGGGTATAGTTTCTTATTAACCAACAATACTATGCCACTTGGGTTTTTTGACTTCTGGTTACAGTACGCATGATAACATTTTTTACTGATCCAAGCAACATAATTCATAATTTTGATGTTAAGAAAACACTGCATCTTTCATTTTTAACTTTATTGCTAAAAGTAATTATTGTTCAGTTTAATAAAGAACAAAACATGCTGATGAAAGAGTTGGTTTACTATATTATTAATCAGTATCTGAGGCGCTGCTGTCTGATCCGGTTATTTCATCCAAGTTATTATAGAAGGCATGGTAGGTTGTTGGTATTTTACCTTTTTGGCACAGTTCTTTTAAATCTTTAAGTTTCCCTTTTTCAATTTTTAATTTTTTGGTATACAGTTTTCCAACATCTACTTGATTTTGCATCCTCCTTCGTCGTTGTGTTTTAAGACTATGAAATGTATCCTGACTTAGTTGCGTTTTATAGTAGATGGTTTCAGGGTCGCTCTTTCGGTATTGAAACCATTTTATGTGGAGCCAATTCATCTTGTCCCCATCTTCGATTTTATTTTTGTTTGTCATTATTTTGTTGCAGTAGGATTTGAAATCTAAAAATTCGGAGTGACTCAGTTCAATGACTTTGTAGTAGGGTCGGGTAACCTTTGCTGTTCGAGCTGCCGTGTACCACCCTTCAGGCGTAAATATGTCTATTTGACGTCCTCTCATCTCGATATTAGAGTGGACGCTATCGCACTCCATCTCAGAGTGACCAGATTCCATGAATTTTTGATTAATTACTTCTACCGGCAAATCTCTTACCGCACGTAGAAACATGGACGATATTATTGAATTTCGGTTTTGACCGGCGGCGGTATCCGAGTAGAAGGTTATTTCTTTCACCTCAGGCTTCAATTCAGATAGTAGTCTCCACAAACAAGTAGAAATCTCTGAAGCTCCTTTGCCACCTTCCCCCTCATGCCACATGTAATTAGTAGCAAGAGATGTTCCTAGATCATAGATTGTAAAATTGTAGGTTTTTAACTTCTTCTTATAGTATAACTGACCGATTTGCAAACTAGGAGTCAATAGAACTTTTTCCAAATCCATCGTTAAGCATGTGAAACTAGGGTCTTCTTTAGCTCTTACTTTATCTTGCTCCTTATGCTCTCTAGCTTCCTCTTTTCGCTTTAAATGTAGGTTGTATTCGTTTTGAATGAGTTCTTTTTCATCAGGTGACATATTTTTGACCTGTGTGCAATAATCGCACTGGTCTTTTTTCGGTTTATGGAATCCGTAGTTGAATTCATTTGTGAATATTTGCTTATAATAGCTAGCCTTTTCTGGTTCAAGTTGCTTTTCTTTACAGAATTCCATATAATCCAAATACAGCCTATTTTCACTTAGGCCTGAAGGAAGGTATTTTCTTTTTGTGCTACTTCTGCAGTAGTGGGACGATACTACTGGGATTGATTTGATATGATCTCTGATGACGTTTTTCACATCTTCAGATTTTTTATTGGGCGGTTCTTTGTGGCCTCGTTTGTCAGCCTCTATTGTACCTGCAGGTGTTTTTTTTGCAAAAGCAGTTCTTACCTTTTGTGCGGAAATATCAAAGGTGGCCAAAAAAAAAGATTTGCAAACTTGTGTTTCATTACCATCACATTCCAACTTGTATACGAGTGTGTTATTTCTTTTGCAGTCATTACCACCTTGATATCGCCTTTTTACAGGCATACTGTTCACACACTTTGCCAGAAAACTCCATCTCAACTGATCTGACCCCAATTTGAGATACTCTGTTAAGAGTTCTTGTCTTTTTACTACTGATATTTTGTCATTACAGTTATAGTTACATTTGCAATTTATTTCCTTTACTGCTCTTGAGCGCACTTTTTTTCCAGATCGGTTTTCAAATTCTTTGCCTTCCATTCTTAGCTTCCTTTGTGAATTCCTCTTCCAACTATTTTGGTTTCTCTTGCGTTTTCTAGTTAAAAGCGGATCTTCAGGATGGTCAGCATTATCTAAGATGTTTTGTGCAGGTTCAAGCTGTCTCCTTGTTTCTTGTGACAATGGCCTATAGTCTTCATCACTGCCCGAAATGTGCGTAGGTGATGATTTTTCTTGTACGGTAACTGCATAACTACGATCTGCACATTCGTCATCATTGTACTGATCTGAATCTGCAACAAAAATGTGTGGTCAATAAACGATGAAGTACCTACAAATTTTAGTGCTGAGCATAGAACATCCTCAAAATGGGCTGAGAAAAATTCAACCTACTTCCAAAATCGTTATTATTTCCCTGCATATTTTGAAGATCAGTGTGGTGAGTCTCAACCTCATTCTCTTCAGGGTCTGAAAAATAAAAATCTTTTTTTATCATCACTGCCCTCGGGAAAACAAGTTAGAAGCAATGAAGTAGACACAATATTTAGTTCTTTTTGAAAACGCACGTTTAAATCCAATGTCTTTTAGTGCCTGCACCTCCTGCACATCAGAGTAGTATGGTACAATCTCGTTTTGTCCAGGGCCTGTAAAAATTTAAAAGAGCGATTATAAAGGAAAGATAATTAAATTTGAATTTTATAAGGAGACATTAATCTTGGCTAAAAATAATTCAACCTACTTCCAATATCATAGATTCCCTGCACATTTTGGAGGTCAGTATAGTGAGTCACAACCCCATTCTCTTCAGGGTCTGTGTAAAATAAAAACAAAAAGCCTCTATCATCATTGACCTCAGAGAAAAAAAAACACAGATTATATAGCTGAAATTAAGAAATGAATAGAAGCAACAAAGAAGGTACAATTAGGAGAACGAAGTAGGTAGAATTTAGTTATTTTTGAAAACTCACTTTCATATCCAATTTCTTTTCGTGGCTGCACATTCTGCACATCAGAGAAGTGTGGTGCAATCTCGTTTTGTCCAGGGCCTTTAAAAATTTAAAAGAGCTATTATAAAGCACAGAGCCTTAAATTTTTATTTGTATATATTATAATAATAATCTTGGCTAAAAATAATTCAACCTACTTCCAATATCATCATAAATTCCCTGCACATTTTGGAGGTCAGTATAGTGAGTCACAACCTCATTCTCTTCAGGTCCTGTAAAATAAAAATAATCAAGTATAAGTATTTTATGTTAAAAAAATAGGGTACTGACATCACTATTCTCAAAGATAACCTAACCACGTTAAAAACCGCCGAAACTCAACACTACAAGTCTAAAAGATTGTTATATGTGAATATAGTGCAATTCCATTAATATTACATACATACATACATAAGTATCGAATTGATAATCTCCTTTTTTTAAGTTGCTTTAACAACTGCATTGAAATCGGCCTACCCGTTTCAGAGCTACGGTGTCACAGACAGACGGACAGATAGAGGCTTCACACACATGACAACCCTCTTTTTTGGTCAGGGTTTAATAAAATAAAATCAATTATTGAGTAGTGCAGGTAGGCAGGACATGCCTGTGTGTCAGTGTAATACCCTTATCATAAAATGCTTCTTCGATCACATTTCTTCCTTCGACACCTTCCTTCTTAGCATGTGTCAACATGCTGTGCACTCATTCGAGATATCAATCTCCTGGTAAATGAATGCACAGTAGCTACTTACTTAACTAAACAAGCAATGAATTCTATTCTATTCTAGCGTATTATTAAATATGCAAGTAAAAAAAATAGTATTTACTTACTTTGTAGGTTATCCTCACTATCACTACGCGTGTTTAAAACCGCTTCCATAATTTGTTTCACCCGAGAGGACCTCATTCTTACTAATTAATAATTATGACGCCCATATACACTGAATAAAGTTTAAATAATTGTAAAATTCGAAAATTCAACACGCGCTATTGAAAACCAGCCTGTCAACAATCAAACGTCAAACTACATAAGGGTGCGTTCCGTATTGAGCGTCGACGTCTTTGGTCCGATGTGGCAAATTTGGTCAGTGGTCAACTATTCTAAGTGCGCTTGAGTTTTTTGACTACTGCGAGGGTGTTTGGAAGGGCCTCTGAATTTTTGGGAGTCAAAAGATCTTTGCAGCATAGACCTTTTGACTATCTATGCTTATGGGGACCAGAATTATTGACCATTTCGTATACAGAGCTAATACTCGTATTTGAGGCTTAGAATGATTGACCACCGTAGACTTTAATCGATTCTGAATCGTTTGGTATACTTAACTCATTTTCACAAAATTTGTGGCTTAGACTAGTTGACCTCCAAGACGACGATATGATTTATATAAAAAAATGTATTTTGGATTGGTCTGATGAAGGAAAGCTTATTTAGTTATGCGACCAGCACATTTATTTTCAGATCTAGGAATCCAAACTAGGAACACGTCCAGTTTCTTTTTAGTACATCTAAATAGAGCAGACAGACTTAAGTTTTATAATGATTTTACTATTAGATATACTTTTAAATAGATTTTGTAGTAAGGCAAAGGATTCGGAAAGCTTTATATTTAAGCTTTCATATTTATGTTATAGGTATACTTATAGTATCTATTACTAACTTATGTGTTGTGTTTGTTGCATCATCTACAAGTTGCATCATCATCCACATCTATCTTCGATATATTATGTTTTAAAGGATAGTGCGTTTACAATCTGTTACGTGACACAGGCAGAATAGTCGACACTGGCAGCATTTGCCATGAAAAAAATGATTTGTAAAATGGCTAAAAGAACGCGTATCCAGGCCAGGCCGTAAAAATAAACAAAGTGACAATAAAATTCGTTCGTTCTAGGGATGGATATCTTTCTAAAAGAGATCGATTCGATTAAAAAAAAAACGGCACAGAAAAGATCGATTTACAAAAATTGGTTCATAATTGGAACAGAAATTCACACATTCACACATCACACAGGTTAGTGCCTGTACTACAGGTATTTTATACTTATCACAGGTACTAAAGTGAAATTGTTATGTTACATAGGTTTTTAATATGCCAATAAACGAATTTATTTATTATTTGTTAATTAGCGTTATTTCATTTTTATTTTTATTGGTAATCTAGGCAAAAATTCGCAAGTGTTAATTTTTCCTGAGTTTATTGTAAGTAAAGTTAGTTATTTTCTCATAAATAAGACATAAATTAAAATATTTGTTCAAGTTTTATTGCCAAAGTAACTTAAAATGCACATACATAATACAAATACAAAATTTAAAATTATGCATCAATCAGCATCGCCATACATGTGACTCCATAAACAACAACACTCTATCAGTACCGAACCACACACGTACTCACAATTCACCTTTCAACTAGTGTTTCACAGTTCGCGTCATTAAGTCATTCCACATGGGAGACTTCATTCATCTGGTCGCTTGGTGCCCACTTTGGACCAGGCCTCAATCAACAACATTAAATCAAACCACAGCTAACCTCTCGAGCCAAATCTAGACTTCGTGTGCTGTGTAGCAGGTACACAAAACTACTATTTTCTTACTTTCTTTTTTTTTAACAATTCATATTTATATTTATTTGTCATCGTCAATGCAACTGATGCCGAGTACAAAAGGACTCGAAATATATCTTGCTAATTTATTTATGTATAACTAGAATAAATATATATAAATATTCATAAAGAAAAGCCGAAGGGTAACATATACATTTTATTATTACAAATACAAAATACAATTTTTATTCGATTATTATTATTATGTTAATATTATGTACCTTACAACATTTCGGGGTCTCAATTACCCACTCCAACTTCCTATCTTCAAATGTAAGGCTCTTCATAAATAATAATTCTGAATTTTAAAAAATACTTGCCTGAAACTTAATTAAATGTAGGTACTCTTTTTAATTGTATGTGATTCATTAGCAAAATTTTCCGTGACATTGCAAAAAAATCGTGTCCTTGATTCCGCGGTTGTATGGGTCGACTCAAAGATCGAATCACTCCAAAAAAAAAAACGATCTAAATCGATTTTCTTGGCCCCGATTAATCGATCTTTGATATAATCGATTTAAATGCAATCCCTAGTTCGTTCGTTTGTAATTTTTAGAGATTTCCAAGAATTTATATTATTAGTTTAGGGCATAGAGTAACTTATAAACTGGGTTTAGGATAAATATAATTAAAACGAAATAACCCATTTACAATTTGTTTGGGTCACAGTCACAGCTGCCTATTTCAACAATGCAAGGTACTAATCCATGATGATCTGTGTAGCAAGTCTCTTTTGTTACCAAGTTTTTAACTTTACTATATTTTCAGATACAAGACCCGAGTTATACGAAGAAGTTAAGCTCTACAGAAATGCCAGGGAACGTGAAAAGTACGTACAAAATTTGATAGATTGCTACAATGGTTATGTTTTCTATAAAGTAAAGTTATTGATTTTATAGGCTTGGAATAAGTTGTTGTTTGTTTGTTTTTGGCGTCTGACTGAAATAAGATTAATGTCACAGTGCTTAAAAGGGGGCAGGAAATAAGTATACATAGTACAGCCCGCGGCGCGAAAGTCTAACAGTGCGAAAGTACTTGTGCATAGGTACAATTCGGGAGCTAATCAGTGGTAATGCATGAGTATGAACTCTCTGCTCCGCTCCTCCGCCACGATAGCTTATTTTTTTATTTGTGTGAAAACGACCACCGCTAGACTTTCATGCCTCAGGCTTTAACCTAACAGCATGGCCTGTCAGCCTCACACCTGTTTTCCCTCGGTGCCTCTTTATCTCATCCTATGTTGATAATGTTGACTATGGTGACAGCCTTACACATTCACCTATATTTAAATCACTCCATAGCCAAAGTATTCCTTCTACTTATGTTGATTTGATCTAACTTGCTTACATCTGATCTAAATAAGACTAAAATGATTCACTTTAGAAACTACAATACGCAAATTATGGATGTTAGTGTCACTCTGGAACTCAAAACTTTGGAATTTGTATCCGAGGCCAAGTTTCTTGGAGTACACGCTGATGAATTTATGAATTGGAAGTGCCACATCCAAGCCTTACAATGCAAACTTAGTAGCTTCTGTTACGCCCTTAGAATGCTAACTCATGTAGCAACAAAACGTGCTGCACTTCAGGCATATTTTGCCTTTTTCCAGTCGAGGGTACTCTATGGTTTGTCAATATGGGGTGCTAGTGTGGACATAAAAAAACTGTTCATATTACAGAAGCGTTGCATAAGAATAATTGTAGGGTTGACATCAAGCACGGTGTCTTGTAGAAATTATTTTAGGCAATTAAAAATTCACACGATTACGGCATTATACATAATTGAACTATGTAAACTAATCAAGCGGTATCCAGACAAATTCCCTATTAGATCACTTAGCCACAGTGACAGGTTAAGGGAGCGCTATAGATATGACATTGAGCAATCCCCTTGTCGTACAGCTGCTTGTGCAAGATCCACTAAAATGGTTGCTATGAAGGTGTATAATGCGCTTCCAAGTGTAATTAAGTGCCTCACTGGATCTAAATTCCTTGATGCATTAAAAGGCTACTTGTTAAAAATCTCACCATATGACCTCAATGAATATTATAATTACAGCGATCTTTAACTTCTATCATACTTGCTCAGTGTTTGGCACTTTCGCATTAGAATAATAGTGTAATGATTCGTATCCGGAGTCCATTGTTGTTTGATTATAATTGTAAATAATTTGTCCATCCAAATTTAGTTTATATAATTTATTTGTGTGCATGATATTGTTACACCCTGTGGGTATAATTACATTGATACATAATTATAATACTATTACCTATTATCATACATGTAATTAATTGCAATAAACGAATATGAATGAATATGAACAATAACAGTACAGCTAATATTAAACTCCACACATCAGGCCCATCCCTTAAAATTTAAAAAGGTGTCTAACAGGGAGATCCCCTGTCCCCGAAATTTTTCACCTCCATACTTGAGGAAGTGTTCCAGAAACTGATGGACCCATGGACTAACAAGGGTGTGTACGTTGGTGGCAGGAGGCTTATAAACCTATGCTTCGCTGATGATATGGTCTTGTTTGCTTTATCGGCATCAGAGCTGGAACACATGCTTTAGGAACTAAGCACAGTGAGCCTTGGGGTTGGACTTAAGATGACTCGGTCCAAAACACAATTAATGACCAACAACAGGCAACATACAGTCGAGGTAGATGGGGGAGGTAATACAATATCTGGGCCAGGTAGTCTCCTTCGATAACAGGCAAGACAATGAAATTTAAAGAAGCATTGATAACGCCTGGAAGAGCTACTGGTCCATGAAAGAGCTGATGAAGGGCAACCTTCCATTGTCACTGAAGTGTAAACTTGTTTACATCTATTTATTTATTTACTTATGTATTTTATATCATTATCAAATAAATACTGTTTTTGTGACTTCTTGAGCCTTTATTATAAATTTATTATGTATTATATATCTGCACAGCATAACAGATTAATTCCAAATCACCGTACAGACACAATGTATATAGATACATGTGTATCCTCCCTGTTCTTACCTATGGTTCCCAAACATGGTCACTAACCAATCATCTGAAAGCTAAACTCAGGTTTGCCAAAGAGCAATGGAGTGCAGAATTCTAGGTGTAACACGTATTGAACGAATCCAAAACACTGAATTGTGCTCTAGAACTCAAATTGCTGACGTTGGTGTGCAGACGGCAAAACTTAAATGGAACTGGGCTGGCCATGTTAGTTATATGCACTCGGATAGGTGGGCGAAAATCGCTACCGAGTGGGTGCCAGATGATAGCTACCAAAGGCCAGGCAGACTAAAAAGACATTGGCGGGACGATCTTGACTCATTTTTACCAGAGGGTAATTCCACGGAAGATGTCGCACCTGTTACATTTTTCCAATATAAGTATTAACAGGATATGATAATAATTTAACAATTTAAGAATGTTGTATTTAATTAATATTTTTTATTTTACCAATGCACATTAAAATGGGTACCAAATTATCAATACTTTGCTAAATAAAAAATAATAACTGGAGTAACGGGTGCAAGGGGAGGCCTTTGCCCAGCAGTGGGACACACTAGAGGTTACTTAAAAAATAAAATATTGATAATGTTGAATTGATGATCAGTCAGTTTTACCTACAGGTTGAAAATTAACCCATTTAACTCAAGCTTTACTGAACTCTATGAATGAGAATCAATAATAGAACACAAAACTGTAAAAAATAATAACTGGAGTAACGGGTGCAAGGGGAGGCCTTTGCCCAGCAGTGGGACACACTAGAGGCTACTTAAAAAATAAAATATTGATAATGTTGAATTGATGATCAGTCAGTTTTACCTACAGGTTGAAAATTAACCCATTTAACTCAAGCTTTACTGAACTCTATGAATGAGAATCAATAATAGAACACAAAACTGTAAAAAATAATAACTGGAGTAACGGGTGCAAGGGGAGGCCTTTGCCCAGCAGTGGGACACACTAGAGGCTACTTAAAAAATAAAATATTGATAATGTTGAATTGATGATCAGTCAGTTTTACCTACAGGTTGAAAATTAACCCATTTAACTCAAGCTTTACTGAACTCTATGAATGAGAATCAATAATAGAACACAAAACTGTAAAAAATAATAACTGGAGTAACGGGTGCAAGGGGAGGCCTTTGCCCAGCAGTGGGACACACTAGAGGCTACTTAAAAAATAAAATATTGATAATGTTGAATTGATGATCAGTCAGTTTTACCTACAGGTTGAAAATTAACCCATTTAACTCAAGCTTTACTGAACTCTATGAATGAGAATCAATAATAGAACACAAAACTGTAAAAAATAATAACTGGAGTAACGGGTGCAAGGGGAGGCCTTTGCCCAGCAGTGGGACACACTAGAGGCTACTCAAAAAATAAAATATTGATAATGTTGAATTGATGATCAGTCAGTTTTACCTACAGGTTGAAAATTAACCCATTTAACTCAAGCTTTACTGAACTCTATGAATGAGAATCAATAATAGAACAGAAAACTGTAAAAAATAATAACTGGAGTAACGGGTGCAAGGGGAGGCCTTTGCCCAGCAGTGGGACACACTAGAGGCTACTTAAAAAATAAAATATTGATAATGTTGAATTGATGATCAGTCAGTTTTACCTACAGGTTGAAAATTAACCCATTTAACTCAAGCTTTACTGAACTCTATGAATGAGAATCAATAATAGAACACAAAACTGTAAAAAATAATAACTGGAGTAACGGGTGCAAGGGGAGGCCTTTGCCCAGCAGTGGGACACACTAGAGGCTACTTAAAAAATAAAATATTGATAATGTTGAATTGATGATCAGTCAGTTTTACCTACAGGTTGAAAATTAACCCATTTAACTCAAGCTTTACTGAACTCTATGAATGAGAATCAATAATAGAACACAAAACTGTAAAAAATAATAACTGGAGTAACGGGTGCAAGGGGAGGCCTTTGCCCAGCAGTGGGACACACTAGAGGCTACTTAAAAAATAAAATATTGATAATGTTGAATTGATGATCAGTCAGTTTTACCTACAGGTTGAAAATTAACCCATTTAACTCAAGCTTTACTGAACTCTATGAATGAGAATCAATAATAGAACACAAAACTGTAAAAAATAATAACTGGAGTAACGGGTGCAAGGGGAGGCCTTTGCCCAGCAGTGGGACACACCAGAGGCTACTTAAAAAATAAAATATTGATAATGTTGAATTGATGATCAGTCAGTTTTACCTACAGGTTGAAAATTAACCCATTTAACTCAAGCTTTACTGAACTCTATGAATGAGAATCAATAATAGAACACAAAACTGTAAAAAATAATAACTGGAGTAACGGGTGCAAGGGGAGGCCTTTGCCCAGCAGTGGGACACACTAGAGGCTACTCAAAAAATAAAATATTGATAATGTTGAATTGATGATCAGTCAGTTTTACCTACAGGTTGAAAATTAACCCATTTAACTCAAGCTTTACTGAACTCTATGAATGAGAATCAATAATAGAACACAAAACTGTAAAAAATAATAACTGGAGTAACGGGTGCAAGGGGAGGCCTTTGCCCAGCAGTGGGACACACTAGAGGCTACTTAAAAAATAAAATATTGATAATGTTGAATTGATGATCAGTCAGTTTTACATACAGGTTGAAAATTAACCCATTTAACTCAAGCTTTACTGAACTCTATGAATGAGAATCAATAATAGAACACAAAACTGTAAAAAATAATAACTGGAGTAACGGGTGCAAGGGGAGGCCTTTGCCCAGCAGTGGGACACACTAGAGGCTACTTAAAAAATAAAATATTGATAATGTTGAATTGATGATCAGTCAGTTTTACCTACAGGTTGTAAATTAACCCATTTAACTCAAGCTTTACTGAACTCTATGAATGAGAATCAATAATAGAACACAAAACTGTAAAAAATAATAACTGGAGTAACGGGTGCAAGGGGAGGCCTTTGCCCAGCAGTGGGACACACTAGAGGCTACTTAAAAAATAAAATATTGATAATGTTGAATTGATGATCAGTCAGTTTTACCTACAGGTTGAAAATTAACCCATTTAACTCAAGCTTTACTGAACTCTATGAATGAGAATCAATAATAGAACACAAAACTGTAAAAAATAATAACTGGAGTAACGGGTGCAAGGGGAGGCCTTTGCCCAGCAGTGGGACACACTAGAGGCTACTTAAAAAATAAAATATTGATAATGTTGAATTGATGATCAGTCAGTTTTACCTACAGGTTGAAAATTAACCCATTTAACTCAAGCTTTACTGAACTCTATGAATGAGAATCAATAATAGAACACAAAACTGTAAAAAATAATAACTGGAGTAACGGGTGCAAGGGGAGGCCTTTGCCCAGCAGTGGGACACACTAGAGGCTACTTAAAAAATAAAATATTGATAATGTTGAATTGATGATCAGTCAGTTTTACCTACAGGTTGAAAATTAACCCATTTAACTCAAGCTTTACTGAACTCTATGAATGAGAATCAATAATAGAACACAAAACTGTAAAAAATAATAACTGGAGTAACGGGTGCAAGGGGAGGCCTTTGCCCAGCAGTGGGACACACTAGAGGCTACTTAAAAAATAAAATATTGATAATGTTGAATTGATGATCAGTCAGTTTTACCTACAGGTTGAAAATTAACCCATTTAACTCAAGCTTTACTGAACTCTATGAATGAGAATCAATAATAGAACACAAAACTGTAAAAAATAATAACTGGAGTAACGGGTGCAAGGGGAGGCCTTTGCCCAGCAGTGGGACACACTAGAGGCTACTTAAAAAATAAAATATTGATAATGTTGAATTGATGATCAGTCAGTTTTACCTACAGGTTGAAAATTAACCCATTTAACTCAAGCTTTACTGAACTCTATGAATGAGAATCAATAATAGAACACAAAACTGTAAAAAATAATAACTGGAGTAACGGGTGCAAGGGGAGGCCTTTGCCCAGCAGTGGGACACACTAGAGGCTACTTAAAAAATAAAATATTGATAATGTTGAATTGATGATCAGTCAGTTTTACCTACAGGTTGAAAATTAACCCATTTAACTCAAGCTTTACTGAACTCTATGAATGAGAATCAATAATAGAACACAAAACTGTAAAAAATAATAACTGGAGTAACGGGTGCAAGGGGAGGCCTTTGCCCAGCAGTGGGACACACTAGAGGCTACTTAAAAAATAAAATATTGATAATGTTGAATTGATGATCAGTCAGTTTTACCTACAGGTTGAAAATTAACCCATTTAACTCAAGCTTTACTGAACTCTATGAATGAGAATCAATAATAGAACACAAAACTGTAAAAAATAATAACTGGAGTAACGGGTGCAAGGGGAGGCCTTTGCCCAGCAGTGGGACACACTGGAGGTTACTTAAAAAATAAAATATTGATAATGTTGAATTGATGATCAGTCAGTTTTACCTACAGGTTGAAAATTAACCCATTTAACTCAAGCTTTACTGAACTCTATGAATGAGAATCAATAATAGAACACAAAACTGTAAAAAATAATAACTGGAGTAACGGGTGCAAGGGGAGGCCTTTGCCCAGCAGTGGGACACACTAGAGGCTACTCAAAAAATAAAATATTGATAATGTTGAATTGATGATCAGTCAGTTTTACCTACAGGTTGAAAATTAACCCATTTAACTCAAGCTTTACTGAACTCTATGAATGAGAATCAATAATAGAACACAAAACTGTAAAAAATAATAACTGGAGTAACGGGTGCAAGGGGAGGCCTTTGCCCAGCAGTGGGACACACTAGAGGCTACTTAAAAAATAAAATATTGATAATGTTGAATTGATGATCAGTCAGTTTTACATACAGGCTGAAAATTAACCCATTTAACTCAAGCTTTACTGAACTCTATTAATGAGAATCACTAATAGAACACAAAACCGTAAAAAAAAGTTCTTTCTTTTTTCATTTTGGTTTTCAAATTTCGAAAAAATGTCCAACTTACAATGCTACATGTGGAGTATTAGTGCTTCTTTGGCGGTCGATATCTTTTTTAAATTATGAATAATGACAAAAGTAACAAAACATGTATTTTTTATTTGGAACATAGAATAGTTTCCTTTGTTAAAGCAAAAGGGTTCATTTTTAACCTGTATACCGTTTATAAGTTACTCTATGCTGTATACCAAACTAACTTTTGTGTGTTTTGTTTTATGCAATTCGTCTTCAAAGGGAATCTGATTTATTTACATTCAACCCTTAATACTAACGGCATTACTTTCTAATAATTCTGATCCGATGGTGTGGCCTCTTAATCAACCATGACTAATCCAAACTTGCAGGCATGACAACATGGCTGAACTGTATGCAGTGGTCTGCACACTGCAGCACCTTGAGAAGGCTTACATGAGGGACTGTGTACGAGCACAGGTATGTATCTATTCCACAGTAGTTCAGCATACGACTCTGGGTTGAATGTCATGGGAGTTCTGTAGATTAAAGCATTTTTCTCATGAGGGTAGTTACTTTGTGTGGCTGTCACCAGGGCCAGATTTAGAGGAGGGCAACCGGGGCTGAAGCCCAGGGACCTCCACACAAGAGGGGCCTCCACAAGTTTTCAATGTTGTACTTACACTGATTGTTTTTTCGAATAAATGACTCGCCGTTTACATTTTTTTAACTAACCATACATAAAAATACAGTAAGTAGAAATTGCATAAAGTTTATCATGATATTTTTTTTCTGTTTGTATTGGCTTTGTCCATGAGAACTATTATATTTTTTGTTTTATCTTACTTTTTTTAGAAATGTAACTACTTATACTAATTCAAAGAGTAATAGTAAAACACAAAATTGTTTTCAAACACTAAGTACTAACTTCGTTCTTGCCCAGGGGCCTCCACACCTTAAAAGGCCCTAGCTGTCACATTAATGCAGGGTCGACAGGATGGGCAGGAAAAGGGTTGGAAAGAATTAGGATTTAAGGCGACGCCAGGAAATTTTGGCGACATGGATCTCCATTTTTCTCAGCAATAAAAAAACATATGTAATTACCAATCTATATACTAGATTAAGTATTTATTTGACATCATTTGTCCGAAGATTTAGTTAATTGATTAATTTTCATAGCTGAGAAAAAAATATTTAGAAAACCTCTTTTAAAACAGAGATTTCTATTTTACTGACAAACGGGAGCGAATGAAGTTTTTTATTTAAATTAGAAAGAAAAGAAAGAAAAATAGTAAAGTAATAATAGTAAAGCGGTAATTCCAACAGCTCACACAAATAATGGTATTCGATCAAAAGATATTCCATTTCTTCGCATATTAATAAATTAGTCTACAAATACACTTCAATATGGCCGATTGGATTTATTAAATTACTTATAGTTGTCATTTTAAATGAGAAATACTGTTTTGCCGCATACGACCTTATGGCATAAGCTAGTTCGTGAGCGTATATTTGTATGGAGTAAGTCCCCCTCACTCCACTCCCCTAAGGCGCCGATTTGAAATTAAAAGTTTATCAATGCCACGCCTTATGGGGGAACTAATCTTTGAAGTTAACTCCTTTGTCTTGCTCGGAATCTTGGGTGTGGCACAGTCAGTGGGTGATGTCTGGCATAGGCTGTGCTGGCTGACGGCGACGTATCGGACCGCAGAGATGAACGGGTTGCTGGTAATGTTTGACTTTGTGATTAGGCACATGTATTGTGAGAAAGCACTGGGTGACAGGTTCAAGCGCTGCGCGCTGCGTTCGCACTCTCTGCCGAAAGTATACGGCGCGTTCTGTGACGTCATGCACGTCTATATGCGTGAACATTTGATAGGAGTCTTTTTACATGATATTCACTCTTAATGTATAGTGTATTATATGATTGAAACCTTGTTTCTCTAATTATTGCATCTTCCAGGAGTACACGGCAGCTTGCAGTCGCCTACTGGTGCAGTACAAAGTGGCGTTCAAGCAGGTGCAGGGTGATGAATTCCCCAACATTGATGCTTTTGTTAGCAAGTTCAGGGTGAGTGCTGTTGTTTTTACTTCTTGACTTATGCTGCGTTCCGAGTCACAACATAATTGATTATGTAATATAATATTATGCCCGAAAATGATAGCCCTAAACTCTGAAGTCCTATAACATCATTAATGCCGTCATGTTGTGCTATCATCGTCCGTGCTTTAGTTAGACTGTGAACAATCTATTAAAAGTGACAGCCAGCCCCCTGATTCTGTATGGTAAACTCAGTTGCCGAACCAAGTGGCTATCGTCTAAAAATACATATCCGCTTATCTAAGGATAAGTTTGCACTTGAAATGACTTCACAATTCGTAAATAGTTCGATACCCATTGAAGGTTATTTCGGAAGTTCATTATTTATCTGTTTTTGGTAAATAGCAACTATGGCTAGCAACCGACACTGAGTTACATAATAACCCCGTAGGTTGCAGCAATTAAAAAATGGGTTATGAGCATGCTGAGAGTTTAGTATTAAACCATGATTCAGAGATTATAGGTTAAAGAAAAAGCCAAAACAACCTTTTTTAGATTTTTTTCTGTCTGTCTGTATGTTCCGTTTTAACTCGATAACTACTTAATGGATTTGAATGCGGTTTTCTTTATCATCATAGTGTCTCTGGTCAACATATAAGGTATAAGGGGTTTTGATAAGATTACGCCCAAGCCAGAAATGGGGCAGAGGTTGACTAAATGCATGGTAATTTATAATATAATCCTGTTTCGCTCTACAGCTAGACTGCCCGGCGGCTCTCGAGAGAATCAGAGAGAACAAACCCAACCTGATCAAGGATGACAAGGGAAACACAAATAAGTACATCGCTGAAATTGTCTCTGTGAGTTTAACACATGTTTATGTCTTATATGTATCATACTGGTGTTGGACAGATCGGACTACATTATCCATCCATCCATCAACCTGTTTCGTTCACTGCTGGATGTTCCAGGATTTCGCCACTCTTGGCGGTCCTCCTGGAAGAAATGCCCATACTCACACAAGCTGAGCAGGCGGGTTGGTGAGCGCGGTGCCGAAACCCTTGCACCAGTGACGCCGCTGCCCGTCACCAGTCTGTTTTATATAAGGCCCGGCAATTGGGGATGGATATACCGCCATCCATCGGTCCCAGGCAATGGTGGGTCGCCTGGTTGTGCCTGTTTGCGAGCTGTTTTCTTAATCTCCCCCGAATATCTTCGGAAGGTTTGCGAGTAAGATGGTGGTACCTCCACAGTCGAGCCCGGCATCAGCTCTACCACTTCTATTATACCCTATGATTTTAATTTAGGACTGAATTATGTCCGCGTCTGTGGTCTAGTGGTCTGAACGTTTCGGCTCCTAATCCGAAGGCCGCAGCTTCAAATCTCGTAGGGGCACTTTTTTCGGTCTTCTAGCTTCGGATCTTCAGAAAACCCTTGGGCTGCGTTAGTAAAAAATATAAAAGTTAAATAAATTGTTACAATCCTTGACTAAACCGATAATCCGTTAAGCTTTGGCTCCAATTTGTGCCCCAAGTACAGCGATAGGCCTCCCCCTTTCAAAAAATTCAAATAAAAAAATTGTGATATGTGGAGATTTTAAAATAGACATTTTGAATGATAATCCAACGTCGCGACTTTTCGTACAACTGTTAAAGACATATAATTTAAAACTTGACATAAATGAACCGACTAGACTTGAAAGCAAAACATGTATTGACAACATTGCTCATAATGTAAAGAGAGGTTGTAGCAGCAAAGTAATTGAATATGGTTTATCTGATCACACAGCCCAAATTATAAAAATACCTGTAAAAAAATCATGTACAATTAAATCATGGAGAGTCAAAAAAAGAGATTTCAGTAAAGAAAATCTTGAAAAATTCAAATACTATCTAGAAAATCTGACTTTCTCTGAAATGTATGAAACTAGCAACAGCAGCGAAGCATATGACGTTTTCCTTGAACTTTTTCTCATATTCTATAATCTCTGTTTCCCATATGTATCAGTCAAAATTAAAACGAGGCAAAAACTGAGATGGGTGTCGAGTGGTATTAAAAAATGCAGTAAAAAACAACGAGAACTATTATGGCACTATAGGGCTAATCCGACACTTCAAAATAAACAAAAATTTAAAGAATACTCAAGAAAGTACAAAAAGATTATTAAACTTACACAGAAGGCACAGAACAATTACATAATTAAAACTTCAGTCAATAAGTCTAAATCCAGCTGGAAACTAATTAATAAATCAAAAAATATTTTTCCTACAGAACCTATCACGGAAATTAATGTCGAAGAGGCAACATTAACAGATCCTAAGGACATAGCAAATGCCTTCAACAATTTCTTTGTGGATCAAATTAAACATTCTACCACTGAAATAGACAAACATACAAACAAATATAATAACTTCGCATCTTCAATGTTTATGTCCCCTACAACAGCTAACAACGTGCTGTATATTATTAAATCATTAAAAAATAAAAATAGTGTTGGATACGATGGAGTGCATACTAAAGTTATAAAACACGTAGCTAATACAATATCAAGTCATCTTACTTATATAATAAATCTGTGCATTAGTGATGGCACGTACCCTGAAGGTTTAAAACCCATCATAGTAAAACCACAATTTAAGAAAGATGATAGAAAAGACATGAAATTCTATCGATTGGTCTCCATATTTTCCAAAATCATTGAAAAAATTATATATAACGCATTAGAATCTTATTTAAATAAATATGACATATTAGTTGACGAACAAAAGGGATTCCGAAAGAAAAGGACAATAAACTTAGCGATATATGACTTTCTCAATAACATTATGCCTAGTGTGGACAAACTTAAACCAAATTGTGCTGTATACATGGACTTAACCAAAGCCTTTGACTTCGTAAATCACAAAATCCTTCTACAAAAGCTCGATTCATACGGAATAAGAGGTAATGTTCTCCGACTAATAGAGTCATATCTTAGCCATAGAAAACAACAGACAGAGATATCTAGAATCTGTCCAATAACTAAAAATGAAATAAAGTATTTATCTGACGAGAGAGAAGTGACATGCGGTGTACCCCAAGGCAGCGTTCTTGGGCCACTACTTTTTTTATTACACATTAATGACTTACCAAAAAATGTTCATCATCCAATGGTGCTATTTGCTGACGACAGCACAGTCACAATTAAAAGCAACACTACCGAAAATTTAGAAAATGACATTAATAACACTTTAAAAGAAATAATAGACTGGCTTAACAATAATAAACTAATTGTAAATCTAGAAAAAACCAAAACAATGAATTTCTATCAACGCGTCAATAAAACGCCAAATATAAATGTTGTATATAAACAACAACGAATTGAAAATGTCTCAACTACCAAATTTCTTGGATTACTAATTGACAATAAGCTAACGTGGCCCCAAAAATATGTGAAAGACTTGGACAATCAGCATATCTTTTATATAAACTCTCCCAAATCGTCAACAATGACGTCGTTTTAACAGCCTATCACGGCCTTGTTGCATCACTTCTGCGATATGGTATTATTTTCTGGGGGAATTCCACAATGAGGGAAACCATATTCAAAGCCCAAAAGAGATGTGTTAGATCAATGTGTGGTCTGACACGACGACAGAGCTGTGAACCTTACTTCAAGTCTCTAAAAATACTTACTGTACCATCGCTATACATATTCGAAGTGGCTGTGTTTGTAAAGACTAACCCCTCGCTCTTTGTTAAACTTTAAACTTACAGATGTTAGACAACAATTTAGGCATCACTTGTGTATAAGGGAATCAAAAACTGCTCTAATGAAAGTAAAGTAAAGTAAAGTAAAGTAAAGTAAAAATTTATTTGCATAAACATGCGTTGTAAGTACAGGTCTTATTGTATCTTAATATTAGAAACAGCACATTTTACCATATTATATAGTATGCAAATATTTATTCTTAAAAAAAAAAAACTAACATGCAACAATATAAGCTAATTTACCTCATATGTATTGTATTTACGTTATTAATTATTATACTGTACGTATATACATATTATGAAATTTGCACAATATGAAAGTAAACATCCTAATATAAGTATATACATTTTAATTATTTAAATATTCTTTGATATCATAAAAAGATTTATCTTGGAGCCATGTATGTAATTTCCTTTTTAGGATTTTTATTGGCAAGCTTTTGAATTCTTGTGGCAATGTATTGAAAATTTTGATCGCCATGCAAGAAACATTCTTTTGAAATATATTTAATTTACATTTTGGCATATAAAGATTATCTTTATGCCTTGTCTGCTTTTCATAAGCATCTGTATTTTTTAAAAAACAATTTTGATGTTGTGCCACAAACAAACAAATTTCTTTAATATACATGCACGGCAGAGGTAGAATCTTTAATTTTTTAAAAAGAGGTTTACAGCTATCTCTGTACCAAGCGCCACAGATTGCTCGTATGCACTTTTTCTGGACCTTAAATGCCTTTTCAACCTCTACAGAGTTCCCCCACATAATTAAGCCATAGTTGAGGACTGAAGAGACGTACCCATGGTAGGCGGTAATCGCTGCTGTTTGAGATATTGTATTTCTTAGGCGCCTCAAAGCAAACACAAATTTATCGAGTTTATTGCAAACAGCTTTAATATGTTGTTTCCAATTTAGATTTTTGTCCAACGTTACACCTAAAAATACCGTATAATCAACTTCATTTACTTTTTCATTATTGTGTTCGATATTTAATTTGAAATGTTGCTCTTGGTATGTTCTAAATTGCATAAAATTGGTTTTACTTAAATTAATTTTGAGTTTATTGTTCTGTAACCATTGTATAACTTGAGCCAGTGTATCATTAACATTTTTTTCAAACGAATCTTTTTGCTCGCACTTTATAATAACCGAGGTGTCATCCGCAAATAGTAAACACTCATGTATAGTAGCGTTCGGTAAATCATTAATGTATAGTAGAAACAGAAGTGGACCTAATATGCTACCTTGTGGAACGCCACTTCCATTTAACCTATAGTTGGATCTAAAGCTTTGTTTCAGAGCTTTTTTGTGAGTCTTGCAAATATTTGAGATCTCTGTGCATTGATATCTGTTACTGAGATAACATTTCAACCAATCATGGGCTAATCCTCTAATACCATATCTTTGCAACTTAGATAGCAGTATTTCATGGTTTACAAAGTCAAAAGCTTTGCTCATATCTAGAAAGACCGTTACTGTTGGTGTACCTTTATTCAGATTTTCAGTCACATTCTTCACTAGGTTAAAACATGCAAGTGAAGTTGAGCTGTTTTTTCTAAAGCCGTATTGTTTCTGGGTTAAGATGTTATGCTTATTTAAAAAACTAGTTAGTCGTTTGTGCATAGTTCGTTCAAATACTTTTGAAATGACAGGAATCAGAGTTACTGGGCGGTAATGGTTGAGATCTGATTTGTCACCTTTTTTGTGTATGGGCCTAACAATACAAAGCTTTAAGGCTTGTGGAAAGTTTCCTTCAGAAAACGATAGGTTTATAAGAAAACTGATGGGTACGCAGAGGAAATATGCACACAATTTGAGAACTTTGGTACTAATTTCATCATAACCCACAGAGTTGCTATTATTTAACGACATGATTATTTTGAATACCTCTTGTGGATCCGTTGGTTGTAGGAACATTGTACTTTCATTGTTTTTCATGTCTTTGAAATTATTTTTGCAACTTCTATTAACTTTACTTGAGGAATTTTCATTTGTAAGATCAATGAAGAAATTATTAAATATTTTACATATGTCACTAGGATCTGTATATATGTTATCATTTAATTTTATGTTGTCAATATTGTTATTAGCTATATTTCGATTAAATTTATTTTGAATTGTGTTCCAAGTTGCTTTGCATTTATTTTTATTGTTTTTAATGTATTTATCATTTTGCTGTCTTTGGCTTACTAGGATACATTTTTTTAGTAAATTAGAATATTTAGTGTACACATTTTTATTCAAGCTTTTATTTATATTAGAGTTTCGATATTTGAAATAAAGATTTCTTTTAATCTGAGAACACTTTTTTATCCCTTTTGTAACCCATCTTAGTTTAGTAGGTCTGTTACTCATTTTAACTTTTATGACAGGAAAGCATAATTTATAAAATAGAGTTACAAGATTTTGAAATTCATTGTATGCGTCTTCAAGGTTTTTATTTTTATATACCTCTGTAAAACTCAGAGCAGTCATGCATTCATAAAATTTGCGAATATTATCATAATTATAATCTCTCCTGTATTCAAACCAGTCAGAGTAGATTTTTTTACTATTGATTTTAAGAGATAAGGTTTGGGCCGTGTGATCTGAAAGTGCTAAATGGTGTACCTCGCTCTTAGCACTGCGGTCGTTGCTAGCAAATTGATCGAGACAAGATTTATTCCGGGTCGGTGCATGAACATGAATGTTTAGATTGTAGTTTCCAAGAATACTAAGGAGTGATGTCGAAAATTTAGAAAAATGAAAAAAAGTATCTATTGTATGGCACCTAAAATTTATAATAAAATCCCTAATGACATAAAAGATTTAAAATTAGTACAATTTAAACATAAATTATTCTTTATGTTAATTCAAAAATGTTATTATAGCATCGACAAATTTTTAAATGACAATATTTTGACTGTAATTTAATTTTTTATTACTTTATGATCTTTATTTATATTACTTTGTCACACTGTATGAATAATTATAAATGTAATTAAATTAATATTTGTATGCCGTAAGGCAGATCATGGCGCTCTTATAAAATATTACTAACAACTATTTGTACCTAACATTTATACCCATGTTCACAAATAAATATTTCTGATTCTGATTCTGATTCCTTCTGAACGTAATAATTGTCGGTGCAAGTGTGGACTGACTTTTATTTCACGTTCCCACTCGGGGATTCATTATTGTTACACATGATACTGGCATCACATCACCATGAAGGGCTCTTGTGTGGCCATTGTAGCACCTTCCATCTCTCTCTATCTTTATTTTATTTATTTTATTTTATTTTCTTTATTAGGAAAACCAGTAGTTAGTAAGCTAATTTTAACACTACACATTGAACATAAATAACTGCTAAACTTCTAAGTTATTAAGGTAATCACAGCCTGCATTTTATACAAGTGACGTATAACATGTAAGTATACAATATCTTAAATTCTTAATTACTAAAATTACATTAATAATTTACAAATTCTAAATTTTATCTTAATATCTAACTACTAAATCTAACAAACATCATTTAACTTTAGATAGAGTTTTTCTACACAATAATTTAAAACAACCTAAACTATCTGCATTAATATCACAGGTGTGACTCACTTTATTAATAGGTGTTTAGAAGTCGGGACACTGGAGCAAATTGACCCAGAACAGTCCAGGATAAAGGCGGAGAAAACATTCCAAAAGGAGCGCGGGGACAATTATATGGAATTTTTATGTTAATTTTACTTAAAAGCTGAGGGCTGTCGATTTTACTGTTTATGACATTGTACAAAAAGGACAAGTCTAATATATTTCGTCGCTCAGTTAAGCCACTAATATTGAAATAACTCAATCTTTGCTCGTACGAGACCAGTTTTTTCCCGAGACCGCAGCTATAAGTGAGATGCCAAAGGAATCTCTTCTGAAGACGCTCAATCCGCAGCTTGTGTTTCATGTAATGGGGAGACCACGCCACAGAGCAATACTCTAAGTGGCTGCGAACTAGAGCATTATACAAGGAATCTCTTCTGAAGACGCTCAATCCGCAGCTTGTGTTTCATGTAATGGGGAGACCACGCCACAGAGCAATACTCTAAGTGGCTGCGAACTAGAGCATTATACAAGGAATCTCTTCTGAAGACGCTCAATCCGCAGCTTGTGTTTCATGTAATGGGGAGACCACGCCACAGAGCAATACTCTAAGTGGCTGCGAACTAGAGCATTATACAAGGAATCTCTTCTGAAGACGCTCAATCCGCAGCTTGTGTTTCATGTAATGGGGAGACCACACCACAGAGCAATACTCTAAGTGGCTGCGAACTAGAGCATTATACAAGGAATCTCTTCTGAAGACGCTCAATCCGCAGCTTGTGTTTCATGTAATGGGGAGACCACGCCACAGAGCAATACTCTAAGTGGCTGCAAACTAGAGCATTATACAAGGAATCTCTTCTGAAGACGCTCAATCCGCAGCTTGTGTTTCATGTAATGGGGAGACCACGCCACAGAGCAATACTCTAAGTGGCTGCGAACTAGAGCATTATACAAGGAATCTCTTCTGAAGACGCTCAATCCGCAGCTTGTGTTTCATGTAATGGGGAGACCACGCCACAGAGCAATACTCTAAGTGGCTGCGAACTAGAGCATTATACAAGGAATCTCTTCTGAAGACGCTCAATCCGCAGCTTGTGTTTCATGTAATGGGGAGACCACACCACAGAGCAATACTCTAAGTGGCTGCGAACTAGAGCATTATACAAGGAATCTCTTCTGAAGACGCTCAATCCGCAGCTTGTGTTTCATGTAATGGGGAGACCACGCCACAGAGCAATACTCTAAGTGGCTGCAAACTAGAGCATTATACAAGGAATCTCTTCTGAAGACGCTCAATCCGCAGCTTGTGTTTCATGTAATGGGGAGACCACACCACAGAGCAATACTCTAAGTGGCTGCGAACTAGAGCATTATACAAGGAATCTCTTCTGAAGACGCTCAATCCGCAGCTTGTGTTTCATGTAATGGGGAGACCACGCCACAGAGCAATACTCTAAGTGGCTGCAAACTAGAGCATTATACAAGGAATCTCTTCTGAAGACGCTCAATCCGCAGCTTGTGTTTCATGTAATGGGGAGACCACGCCACAGAGCAATACTCTAAGTGGCTGCGAACTAGAGCATTATACAAGGAATCTCTTCTGAAGACGCTCAATCCGCAGCTTGTGTTTCATGTAATGGGGAGACCACGCCACAGAGCAATACTCTAAGTGGCTGCGAACTAGAGCATTATACAAGGAATCTCTTCTGAAGACGCTCAATCCGCAGCTTGTGTTTCATGTAATGGGGAGACCACGCCACAGAGCAATACTCTAAGTGGCTGCGAACTAGAGCATTATACAAGGAATCTCTTCTGAAGACGCTCAATCTGCAGCTTGTGTTTCATGTAATGGGGAGACCACGCCACAGAGCAATACTCTAAGTGGCTGCGAACTAGAGCATTATACAAGGAATCTCTTCTGAAGACGCTCAATCCGCAGCTTGTGTTTCATGTAATGGGGAGACCACGCCACAGAGCAATACTCTAAGTGGCTGCGAACTAGAGCATTATACAAGGAATCTCTTCTGAAGACGCTCAATCCGCAGCTTGTGTTTCATGTAATGGGGAGACCACGCCACAGAGCAATACTCTAAGTGGCTGCGAACTAGAGCATTATACAAGGAATCTCTTCTGAAGACGCTCAATCCGCAGCTTGTGTTTCATGTAATGGGGAGACCACGCCACAGAGCAATACTCTAAGTGGCTGCAAACTAGAGCATTATACAAGGAATCTCTTCTGAAGACGCTCAATCCGCAGCTTGTGTTTCATGTAATGGGGAGACCACACCACAGAGCAATACTCTAAGTGGCTGCGAACTAGAGCATTATACAAGGAATCTCTTCTGAAGACGCTCAATCCGCAGCTTGTGTTTCATGTAATGGGGAGACCACGCCACAGAGCAATACTCTAAGTGGCTGCAAACTAGAGCATTATACAAGGAATCTCTTCTGAAGACGCTCAATCCGCAGCTTGTGTTTCATGTAATGGGGAGACCACACCACAGAGCAATACTCTAAGTGGCTGCGAACTAGAGCATTATACAAGGAATCTCTTCTGAAGACGCTCAATCCGCAGCTTGTGTTTCATGTAATGGGGAGACCACGCCACAGAGCAATACTCTAAGTGGCTGCAAACTAGAGCATTATACAAGGAATCTCTTCTGAAGACGCTCAATCCGCAGCTTGTGTTTCATGTAATGGGGAGACCACGCCACAGAGCAATACTCTAAGTGAATGCAAACTAGAGCATTATACAAGGAATCTCTTCTGAAGACGCTCAATCCGCAGCTTGTGTTTCATGTAATGGGGAGACCACGCCACAGAGCAATACTCTAAGTGGCTGCGAACTAGAGCATTATACAAGGAATCTCTTCTGAAGACGCTCAATCCGCAGCTTGTGTTTCATGTAATGGGGAGACCACGCCACAGAGCAATACTCTTAGTGGCTGCGAACTAGAGCATTATACAAGGAATCTCTTCTGAAGACGCTCAATCCGCAGCTTGTGTTTCATGTAATGGGGAGACCACGCCACAGAGCAATACTCTAAGTGGCTGCGAACTAGAGCATTATACAAGGAATCTCTTCTGAAGACGCTCAATCCGCAGCTTGTGTTTCATGTAATGGGGAGACCACGCCACAGAGCAATACTCTAAGTGGCTGCGAACTAGAGCATTATACAAGGAATCTCTTCTGAAGACGCTCAATCCGCAGCTTGTGTTTCATGTAATGGGGAGACCACGCCACAGAGCAATACTCTAAGTGGCTGCGAACTAGAGCATTATACAAGGAATCTCTTCTGAAGACGCTCAATCCGCAGCTTGTGTTTCATGTAATGGGGAGACCACGCCACAGAGCAATACTCTAAGTGGCTGCGAACTAGAGCATTATACAAGGAATCTCTTCTGAAGACGCTCAATCCGCAGCTTGTGTTTCATGTAATGGGGAGACCACGCCACAGAGCAATACTCTAAGTGGCTGCGAACTAGAGCATTATACAAGGAATCTCTTCTGAAGACGCTCAATCCGCAGCTTGTGTTTCATGTAATGGGGAGACCACGCCACAGAGCAATACTCTAAGTGGCTGCGAACTAGAGCATTATACAAGGAATCTCTTCTGAAGACGCTCAATCCGCAGCTTGTGTTTCATGTAATGGGGAGACCACGCCACAGAGCAATACTCTAAGTGGCTGCGAACTAGAGCATTATACAAGGAATCTCTTCTGAAGACGCTCAATCCGCAGCTTGTGTTTCATGTAATGGGGAGACCACGCCACAGAGCAATACTCTAAGTGGCTGCGAACTAGAGCATTATACAAGGAATCTCTTCTGAAGACGCTCAATCCGCAGCTTGTGTTTCATGTAATGGGGAGACCACGCCACAGAGCAATACTCTAAGTGGCTGCGAACTAGAGCATTATACAAGGAATCTCTTCTGAAGACGCTCAATCCGCAGCTTGTGTTTCATGTAATGGGGAGACCACGCCACAGAGCAATACTCTAAGTGGCTGCAAACTAGAGCATTATACAAGGAATCTCTTCTGAAGACGCTCAATCCGCAGCTTGTGTTTCATGTAACGGGGAGACCACGCCACAGAGCAATACTCTAAGTGGCTGCGAACTAGAGCATTATACAAGGAATCTCTTCTGAAGACGCTCAATCCGCAGCTTGTGTTTCATGTAATGGGGAGACCACGCCACAGAGCAATACTCTAAGTGGCTGCGAACTAGAGCATTATACAAGGAATCTCTTCTGAAGACGCTCAATCCGCAGCTTGTGTTTCATGTAATGGGGAGACCACGCCACAGAGCAATACTCTAAGTGGCTGCGAACTAGATCATTATACAAGGAATCTCTTCTGAAGACGCTCAATCCGCAGCTTGTGTTTCATGTAATGGGGAGACCACGCCACAGAGCAATACTCTAAGTGGCTGCGAACTAGAGCATTATACAAGGAATCTCTTCTGAAGACGCTCAATCCGCAGCTTGTGTTTCATGTAATGGGGAGACCACGCCACAGAGCAATACTCTAAGTGGCTGCGAACTAGAGCATTATACAAGGAATCTCTTCTGAAGACGCTCAATCCGCAGCTTGTGTTTCATGTAATGGGGAGACCACGCCACAGAGCAATACTCTAAGTGGCTGCGAACTAGAGCATTATACAAGGAATCTCTTCTGAAGACGCTCAATCCGCAGCTTGTGTTTCATGTAATGGGGAGACCACGCCACAGAGCAATACTCTAAGTGGCTGCGAACTAGAGCATTATACAAGGAATCTCTTCTGAAGACGCTCAATCCGCAGCTTGTGTTTCATGTAATGGGGAGACCACGCCACAGAGCAATACTCTAAGTGGCTGCAAACTAGAGCATTATACAAGGAATCTCTTCTGAAGACGCTCAATCCGCAGCTTGTGTTTCATGTAATGGGGAGACCACGCCACAGAGCAATACTCTAAGTGGCTGCGAACTAGAGCATTATACAAGGAATCTCTTCTGAAGACGCTCAATCCGCAGCTTGTGTTTCATGTAATGGGGAGACCACGCCACAGAGCAATAAAAACGAAAACGAATGCGAACTAGAGCATTATACAACAGTATTTTTGTTTTAGCACATTTAAAGACTTTCGCATTTCTCAAGAATCTTGGGCTCTCTCCTTTACCTACTGGGGCAAATAACTACCACTTGATTCAGTTAGCTGTTTAATATATTCCTTTCTAGGCCTTCACTTTCTATGTTTCCCTCTGTTATTGTAAGAACCATTCCTTTATATAATTTATACTGTAAAGTGCGACTCCTTGATGGAACTTCATTTCAACACTTATAAAAGTCTCCGTGTACGAGTTCCACTATGTTTTTATTAATTAGCGACTAGTTTCGTCTCTTAGACATTTTCTGGCTTGATAAAATATGAACGGTCAAAATTGATAAGTATTAACAATAATTATGAAGGTAGGTAGATATAACAATAAAAATAATTGAGGGTAAATGAGTATAACATGAATGTTGCGTTATACACCTACATAAAATAGAGAAATCTAGGAGTAAAAATATTATATATAAATGATGCAACGAACAAACAAGTTGATAAATAAATATGGGAAATACATCCAAAAAATATTAAGGTTGGGCTACTAAAATGTAATAAAGTTATAAACCTGCATAAAATAAAGAAATATAGGAATAAAAATATTATATATTATATACATAATGCCTAACCATCCGCACCATTCGATTAGTATTGCTAAGAAGAAGGGCAAGAAACTTAGCAAACATGATTTTATTTTTTTTCATTTGTAGCATAAACTTAATCTATACAATTATATTAATTGTCATTAATAAACGGTGGAATGTTCATTTAAAATGTCAAAATTAAATTAAATTCAAGTCAAATAAAATAAAATTAAATACTAATGTCAACTTATAAATTGGATAACGAAATACAGTGATAAAAATGATGCAATAACAAAACTTGGCTATGTTTCGAAGTCAACTAATTAAATGTCCTAAAACTGACGTATTAAACTAAAATAATCTTAAGTGAAATGGTGTAACATTAAATCTGGTTTAAAAGTAATTCAATAATGGGGAAGTGGATAAGCAGGTCTGGTCATTTATTAGAAGGTCTGGGTCCTTGCTACGATGTCTGTTCACTTCTAGGGATTCAAGGGCATTCATTTTCTTTCCTTTACCTCAAACTCACTGCGGTCTCGTTGGATCCATGTCGTGACGATATGTTATAATACTTATTTGGACTTATTTGTTTGAGAAAAGGCACCCGACGTTTCGAGGCAGTTTCATGCCTCGTGGTCTACGGGAAACTGGGAAATTCAGCGAGGCGCAGTGACGAGTTGCGGTTGGCGACACAAAATGTTTTTTCTTCTTCTACCCGCACAAAACACATTGGTCTTTAAAATAATACTTTTGTCTATAACTTTCAGTTGTTCATCACGTTAATGGATAAGCTCCGACTGGAGTTCCGCGCGATGGACATGATCCAGCCGGAGCTGCGTGACCTGAGGGACACCATGGACCGACTCGCGATGCTGCCCGACGACTTCGAGGGGAAGATTAAGGTAAACATGGGCGTAACTAAGGGGTACAGCCCCCCCATTGTAGCATGTGGCCCCCCAGAAACACGAGTGTTGTGTCATTGATATAACAACGACAATTCATTTATTTAAAGTTGCATATTTATGTAGATACAAAAGTAAATAATTATGTAGTATGTCTATCGTATGTATGCTCAGATAAAGCACCTGTAGATTCGCAACACGCGTGGCTACTATAGTCCTTCTCGCTCGGACAGTAAGTGCGGCCAGAAAAACGTTTGTTCGTTATTTTGAGGGTATTTTTTTTTTCACGCCGATTATATTGTAAAATAAAAGAATACGAGGGGTGGCTGATATAAAATCTCCTTTGTTAAAGAAAGTTTAAAAAATGTTACTGGCCACTATATTCTCGTATTCTTTGTTTATTCCTTTTTTAAAAATTATGACACTTATTTGTTTCTACGAGTTCAATTTTTTTTTGGCGCGTCTTCGTTTTTATCAAGTTGCAATAAAATTAAAAATGGATAAAATTGAGTATCGCGCTGGAATTAAATTCCTCGGTAAAGAAGGGAATACGCCGACGCAGATCCGAGAGCGCATGTTTAAGGTGTTCGGAGATTCATGTCCTTCCGAATTTGTAATAAAGTTTTGGTCAAAGCAGTTTAAACAAGGCCGTGTGAGCTTAGAAGACGATCCCCGTAGTGGAAGGCCCATTTCTGCAGTTACCGCAGATAATGTGGAAAAAGTGAAGAAACTGATCCTTGCCGATCGGCGAATTAAGCAGTGGGAAATAGCTAGAGATGTTGGCATTAGCAAGGAACGAGTTCATGAAATAATTCATAAACATTTGGGAATGTCCAAGGTGAGCGCACGTTGGGTGCCTAAAATGTTGACCCCGTTTGATAAGCAAAGGCGTGTGGAATGTTGTCAGTCATTTTTAGACTTGGTAAAGGATAAAGAGGAAGAAACTATCTTGCGAATAGTGACCTGTGATGAAACTTGGATTCGTCAGTGGGATCCCGAAAGCAAACAAGAATCGATGCAATGGAAATTTAAAGGGGAAAAACCACCAAGGAAGTTTAAGGTCCGGCTGTCAGCGGGCAAACTAATGGCAACCATTTTTTGGGATGTTGAGGGGATTCTTATGATAGATTACCTGCCAAAAAACACCACGATGAATGCTGAATACTATGCGAACTTACTTGACCAGCTACGCAAAAAAATAAAAGAAGACAGGAGGGGCAAACTTAGCAAAGGCGTTTTGATTTTGCATGATAATGCACCCGCGCACACGGCCTTTAAGGCGCGGTCATCTCTGACAAAAAACGGCTTTACAGAGATCAACCACCCACCCTATAGTCCAGACCTGGCTCCCTCTGACTACTTCTTATTTAAAAATTTAAAGAAAAATTTGAGAGGGCGCAGATTTTCAACAGACGAAGAGATGAAGGACGCTGTGAATGACTATTTTGACGAACAAAATAATAATAATTATTTTAATGGTATGCTGTCACTTATTGACAAATGTCGTAAGTGCATTTCAGTTGCAGGGGACTATATTGAAAAATAAAAAATAAATTATTAATCCATGTATTTTCTTTCATAGTCAGGTAGATTACTTTTCAGCCACCCCTCGTATAATATTACGAAAACCATAATTATATCAAAAGGTATCTCAGATTAGAAAACTAAATAAAAAAACTCATTTATTACATAATATTATGTTATGTTTTTATTTTAAATATGAGTGATAATGATAAAAAAAAAGTTTCATGTATTGATTTCTAACCCTGGGCCGCGTTCAGTTTGATCGCCCGCTCATCACTGACAGCAGGATAGCATATACAAAATCAACGCGTGCAAAAGAGATATCATGATCGCCAGGCGTGAGCGGGCGATCAAGCTGAACTCAGCCCTTGTGTCTATTGTAGAAATGGTTTTAATTTAAGTACATGGTGAATTCTTACCTCAAAGTGTCTCAATTAATTATACTGAGAGAAATGGTTGTTAAAAGGATCTTGGTCATGAATGTGCCTGTCAAGTAAAGTAAAAATATTTCTTTTGACAAACTATTTTGAAAATAACACAAAGCATATTAACATAACAACTTAAAATCATTCGCAATACCGTTTCTGCGTTCAAGCAGACATCTTGAGAAGGATCAATACCACCGGACATCTTTGTCAGCTATGAAACTGAACATCCTTTCAGCAGGTTAGGCATTATATTTATTTATGGTTTATTTATCAACTTATTTATTCATTGCATTGTAAAATTTAAATTATCGGAGGACAAGTATGATGGGAATCGGTGGCGCAATTGGTAAGTCGTAGGTTCGAATCCTGGCCAGAGGAGTTTTCTCAAATTCTTGTCTACATTTTGTTTCTAATTTATCTTTTCTAGTTTGTATGCACTCTAAAGTAAAATCCAGAATTAGGCGAACTAACTCGACAGCCGAAAATGTTGCCAGACATAGGAAAAAATAAATAGTGATAGGTTTATGTCGACACAAATATGTCGATATAACCTTGTGCCTTCTAAAAATTTGATTCTATTTATATTTTATCAAATAATTATCGTCGAAACTTTCACCTTCATACATACTTGCCAAACAGGGACGAACTACAGCAATTTATATGGTCCGAACTGACAACAAAACAAGATGGCGGACAGCGTCCTTAACGATGTTCGATGTATTTTTAACTCTAACCAGTTTTTATTATTATTTTGCTTTGTAAAATTATTAGTTTGATTCCAAACACACTATTAATGATTAACTAGACTTTTTAAACATCGATATTAACAGCACTAGCCAAACTGTGGCAACATTAGTGTACAATGAACTGTCAAGTTAGTTCGCCTAATTCTGGACTTTAGTTTAATAATAATATTTATAATATTCATATTCCTGTATTTCTTTATTTTATCCAGATGTATAATGTTATGTAAGTCTGAAAATCTTCACAGTATTGCCACTGTTTCTTCAGACACACGTTTTAGTTTTACAACGACATATGTAGGTGCGATTGTATTGTGCATGTAATAGCGAAAAAGCATTACATTTGCCCACGACTGAGTTGCTGCGCTCATTACGCCCATCCATAAACATCGCAATTAAAGTGAATCCTTCGTCTTAGGTGCAAGAGTGGCTGGACAAGCTCGGCGAGATGTCCGCCTCAGACGAGCTGTCCGAGTCTCAGGTGCGGCAGCTGGTCTTCGACCTGGAGACCTCGTACGGAGCCTTCAACAAGCTGCTTCACAAGGACTGATTGTGAGTACCGGAGGGAGCCATCCATCCGCGATGTGGGTCAATTTTGAGTAACCAGCATCTCTAGCATGGTAGGCTACATGGAATGGGTTATTAGTAGACTTCGGATTTTATGCATTTGCATATTTGTAAAATGTCTTTTTGTTAACCTGTTATTATAACCTGTATATTATAAGCTTAAATTACGTTATAGTCTAAGATATTGTAAAATTAATTTCTTTAAGTTTTTTGTTTTTGGGAAAGAGCCTAGTTTTTCACACTACAAGGGAACCTTCAGTGGAAACTACTGTTTTAATGTTTATTGTAACCAACTGTCTTGAATAAAGAAATTATTCCATTCTATTCTATATAATTCTCTAATTACGGCGCTAATGCATATTTTAGCCTTTTTTCCCAATCGTGCACGTACGTGCTGGAGGTACGTATAGGGACCTATAAGTCAATATGAATACGGGAAACAATGATCGAACTCACCAACGCCCTTCCTAATCCAATATCAGAAAAGATTTGCACAAACTTGGACGTTATTTTGTGTAAAAACCCGAAGACATACAGAAAATTAATGCCTACATCAACGGCACAGGGCGTTCCCTGCCTAAACAGGTATCTCCAGAATTGGCGTCAAATTTCAATTTTTTCCCGAGAGATCGTTTTCGGCGTACAAGTTGATACTGGATGAAAAACATCACAAATTTGCGTTCAAAAATTTGGAAAAATACTTAATTGTATCCATCCATCCATCAGCCTGTTTCGTCCACTGCCACTTTTGGCGGTCCTCCTGAAAGAAATGTCCATACTCACACACGCTGGGCAGGCGGGTTGGTGAGCGCGGTGCCGAAACCCTTGCACCAGTGACGCCGCTGCCCGTCACTAGTCTGTTTTACATAAGGCCCGGCAATTGGGGATGGATATACCGTCATCCATCGGTCCCAGGCAATGGTGGGCCGCCTGGTTTTGCCTGAGAGCTGTTCTCTTACTCTCCCCCGAATAACCTCGAGAGGATTTCCGAGTAAGATGGTGGTACCTCCACAGTCGAGCCCGGCATCAGCTCTACCACCTAAAAATTATAATTATAATTTAAGCCTTCAGAATTGGCTTTAATTTTAGTTTTAGTGCTGTCAAAACGAAATTTTCTTCATTCAAAAATAGTTGTTTAGTGTTAACAACAGAAGCTATTACTTTTGACAAATTTAAGTTATGATATAATTATAAAATAAAAGTGTTTATTTTTATTTTGCATTGTGCATACTTTGGGCATACCAACAGTTTTTAGTGTATATTTCGGCCTTTTTCAGTGCATATAATACGAAGTCTAGTTATTAGTATTACTACTGAGGACAAAACCACAATTTTTGGAATTTTTGTCTGTCTGTATGTATGTTCCGGTTTAACTCGAGAAACACTTTTTTTATTATCATCGTAGGTATCCAGGTCAACACATAGGCTATAAGGGGTGTTGATAAAATAACCGCCAAGATGAAAACGGGGCAGAGATTGAAAAATACGCGGTTGAAATTCACAGTCCATACTCGGACACCTCCGACACCCCCCCGGGGATTGATGTCGTGACGATGTACTATGTATCGTATCTCGAATAAAAAGTCGCTAAAACGTCAATCTATGTTTATTTTCAGGTAATTCCACGTCAAATAAGGAGCTCAAACGGAACATAATTGCGGCTCATTTATCAATATTTATAATGTAATGTAATATAATTTTATTTATACAGGTACCTATACTGTATGGTATTAAATAAATGTACTTTTTTGTACGTTAATGTTAAAAATAGTACTATTGTTTCACATTTAAATAGAAATAATTAAACCTGAAACATGTTTATTCTGATTAAATTAAAACAAAACCTTGAAAGTTCAATCAGGAAAAAACCATTTGTATAAGATTATAAACTAAATAATTAAAGTTTATCTGTAATTATCTCATATTTATATTAAGAGACAATACAGTCGTGTCATGTGATTGCCTATTATTTAAAATAAATTTTATATCGGACAATGAAAACTCTTGCCATTTTTTTTCACTTCCTCGACCGTTAATGACTAAACAAGACAAGAAAATGGCCATACTAAAAAAAACTATAGACATAATTGAGGCGCTGAGCGCAAAAGTTATGTAATCCACCCACATGTATCTTTTTGTTATTTATATTGATAAATTTATTATAAAAAATCTCAAAAGAATAAAATGTAAGTTACACTACTATTGGGCCTTTGCCAGCATCTCGAGATGCTGAGCTCGAAACTGGTGTACCTAACACACATTTATCATTTTGAGATTTTTTATGATAAAATATGTATAAATACCACATACATAAATACCCTCAAAATGATCAATGTGGGTTACACCACTATTGCGCTCAGCGCCTCAATTTAGCCTATAACTATTGTAAAAGATTCAAGATTCAAATTGTTTATTTGTAAAATAGATACATAAAGTACACGTTTTACATGTCAAATCTAATCTATATCTATAATATCGGCAACATGAGAATTGGAAAATAATAAATCGAAACTAGTAGCACACAGTGGCGTGCATAGAATTTTTAAGTAGGCACAAAACTGTAAATTTGGATTTTATCCTATATAAGATTATGTTTCATTTTGCATACGAAAAAATGCAGTAGGTACCTATGACAATATTATTAACAACAGAAGCTCAACACTTGCAGTACGAAATTAGCCCCTGTAAAGAAAGAGATAAGATAAACTGTTCGACACGACGTGGTTGCTTCGAATAGGCGTTGCGTATTTTAATGAGAATGTGTGCGTGCTTGGCGCGAGCCGCAACGTCATGGGAATATAATTACAGATGCACACATAGAAAATTTGCATCGAATTTTAGTTATGCGTGTTAAGACGGTAGCGAGCGCTGTGGAGCAGGCAGGTGGGTAGGTATTTCAAAGAAAGGGTGAAGCTTCCCTGATTATAATATTGAAATATTTGTGTGTACCTTCCTATATTTAAATAGATAGTGGTCTAGTTAGCTAAGCCAAGCCCAGGGTAGGCATTGCGTATTTGCCTATATGAGGTGCACCCCACTGGTAGCACATCACTGTTCAGCGCCAGCAACAATTTATTACACACCATTCATCATAACTTGTCCCCTGAAGTCATGTTTGCATCACTGCTTGTCAAACTTTTGCTGTCATGTTGTTTGTCAGTCTGATTTTTCAAAATTATTTGATAAATTATGTATTATTATTGCCAAAGCCGTTGAAAAATAGTGCAAAAGAGATTGTGTTGAAGGTACGCCTTTTGTGAAAGAGAAAATGCAAACAATGCACCGTGATTCCTCCCGATCAGGTTCAATCTCGTGTCAGTGCCATGACGGGTTGGTAAAATAGGGATACCAGATTTAAAGATAAAGCCAATTTTATGGGCAAATAATAATTAGCTCTTCACTTACTGGCATATTGGAAAAAGGCGTTCACGTTTAGTCGCCTGGAAATAATCGCCAAAAACGTAAAAAAACGGGGAGAGCTTGACTATTTAGAACAAACGCCGTCAAGCTCAAAAAATAAAAAATACCGTTTTATTACAGAGATACATGTATAGTTATTCGTAACCATTAGATCATACGTATTTTTTTCGAAATACAAATCAATAAATTATTGATAATCTTGATGTTTTCATTCTGTACATTTTATTTTCATTAAATAGTAGTCTAACAGAGTGGACATTCTGCTTGGAGCTGATATTTATTGCAAGATAATAGATATTGGCATAGTTAAAAGTCCCAGTGGAGTGGTGGCACAGAAAACCCGCTTGGGATGGATAATATCAGGTGAAGTAAATGATTCAGACACAACTAAGCAGCAAGAAAGAGTTTTCATGTAACAGTATTAGACAATGCTTCACTAAAGCAGTTTTGGGAGATAGAAGAACAAATTCCGAAAAAGAAAATTTTGACCTATGATATACAATAATTATGACAGCAAAAAAAAAAGACGAGACCGGAACGTGAATGAAGCAATTGAAAGTTGTGATGAAACGAACAACCTAATGAAACTTGATGAATATGAGAGGCAAGAATTGTCTAGTAATTGTGAAGAGCTAATTAATTTTATACAAGCCGAAAGAACAGATACAGAAAATTTAGAAATCAAACTCTATCAAATCATCAAATCATTGGGTCTGCCGTTGGATAGAAGAGATATGTTTAAATTTACAGTCCACTTAAGATCATCTATCCAATCACGAAAAGATCGGTATTATCTGATAAAGTGAGGTTGTTTGATCCATTCAGCTGGCTGCCAACAGAACTATCAAAAGCAATGTGTTGGAAGACTGAACCAAGATGGTTGAAAAACACGGAAATTGTGTATGACAGACCTGATAAAGAGCAAGTTAAGAAGAAAAGGCATAATTCGCAGAAAGTCTTTACTAAAGATCGGAGAAAAAGTCATCATACTTAAAAGAAGTTATCTGCCACCAACGAAGTGGATTTTGGGCAGAAGAGGAACATTGCACATGTAAAAGAGATGCAACCCTTAAAGCGGCCACTGTCCAAAATAATTTCTTTACCTATGTCTATCCAGAGTTAAAATGTATCTAGTGTCTATCCAGGGTTAAAATGTATACCTACATATTTCTTTTTATTGTTTTTAACACCATGTTTGTCATGGTAGGCGGTTTCAATGGGTTGGGTTAATAAGGATAGCGGGGCTATAGTGTCGGTTGCTAGCTATAGTTGCTATTCACCAAAAACAGATAAAACATGAACTTCCAAAATAACTATTAATGGGTATTGAACTATTTACTTGTTAATTGTGAAGTCATTTCAAGTGCGAACTTATCCTTAGATAAGCGGATATGTATGTTTTAGACGATAGGCACTTGGTGTGGCAACTGAGTTTACGATACAGAATCAGGGGGCTGGGCCCTTGGTGGGCGGTATGTTCAAGTTTTTTGTTCCCATAAATGGAAAGTAGATGGCGCTGACCTCTGTTAGATAGATCAGGTTAATTTAGATTAAAATGAAGACAGATAGTACTTGGTGATGTGAACCGATTACAAAATTTAGTATCGGTTTTTACCGATTACTTTGAGAAAAAAACCAATAATTTTCTTGGACTAGTTAATAATTAATTATTACTTTTGGATGATTTCCTCCCGAAAATCAAATTAATTAATCAGTTTACATCTGATTTACCTCACAGTTACTTAAGCTTTTTGAAGAAAAGCGATTAAAACACATGCATAAAGAAAGAGTGAAGTTGAATAACTAAAATATTTATTTCGGTGGGCAGCTGGGAAGTGGACTATTAGGGATACTCTATCATCTCTTAATTTTTTTTCACTATATTTCACTATACTATATACGAAGTGAAAAAAAATAAAAGATGATAGAGTGATCATACAAAATACAATTATTGTATAACGGGATTTCCCAACCGAAGACAATAATTGTATTTTAAATGATCACTTTATCATCTCTTAATTTTTTTTCACTCTGCATTATTCAAAGTATCACAATTATTGTATAACGGGATTCCCCGACCGAAGAAAATTTAAATGTGGGTCGTGGTACGAATCCGAAATTAATGTTCGGGTACCCGAACAAATAAACATAAAAGGAATGTTTGCTAAGGTTCTTGCCCTTCTTCTTAGCAATACTAATCGAATGGTGCGGATGGTTAGGCATTATTTACATTTATGGTTTATTAAGTTCATTTTTCAACACATTGTTCATTGCATTATGTTTAAATAATATTTTTATTCCTATATTTCTATATTTTATGCAGGTGTATAACTTTATTATATTTTAGTAGCCCAACCTTCATATTTTTGGTATGTATTTCCCGTATTTATTTATCAACTTATTTGTTCATTGCATTATGTATATATGATATTTTTATTACTAGATTCCTCTATTTTATGCAGGTGTATATTTTATTTCCCGTATTATTATATATTTTTTTATATTCTAAAGATATATATTGTTAAAATTAAATTTGACTTGTAGAAAGTATACTTCATGTATCTATTTTGCAAAATAAATATTTTGATTTGATTTGATTTGTGATTCCAAAATTTATCGGTTTTTGTAAATACAAACCGGTCATTACCGATTTTTACAAAAACCGTTTTTTTAGGTTTTTTTGAAACCGGTTTACATCACTAAGTGCTCCAAGGGTCTACATAAATTCGTTTTCAGTGCAGTTTGGTGTTTTATTGTGTACACACTGCATTCGCTCTTCGAGGTTTATTTCTCCATACCCACCATCCATACAATACATCACCATACATAGTGTTTTATTTTGCCGTTGTAAATATCACTAGTTCAAGTAATAACACTGCTGTATCGCGTAAACAAACTACACACTAGATGGCGCCACGAGTATTCTACATCGCGATATCGAAAGATTCCCGGTAACAATACTGCATTGTGAATCAAATCCGAGGGTCAGGATGCAGGGCAGATGATCCTATTTCCTATCCCTTATTATGGAGTGGGTGAACTGACCTTAATATTTTTGTAAGGCTGTAACACTGTCGTAGAGACGGCCAACCTTATAGGATATTTTGAGATTTATTTACACATAAGATGAGTGTTAAATTAAACCCATGAATATGAACAATTTGTACCTATTTGTATACTACTGTAATGAAATACTGACAAAGATACGATAAATCACTGTTTATTTTTCACTTTCACGGAATCACAATAATATACTACACTTATCACAAACTAATCACTTATTATAAACCAAAGGGGAAGATTCAAAGATTCAAGATTCAAAATGTTTATTTGTAAAATAGATACATAAGGTATACGCTTTACATGTCAAATCTAATCTGTATAAAATAATATTTTATAATGAAACAAATATCATACCGGAAATATATAAAAAAACTATATTTAAGTTGGGCTACTAAAGTTATACACATACACAAATACAAGTTATACGTATAAGTCTTTATTTGTGTATATTTATATGTATAACAAAGTTATACATATAAATATACACAAATAAAGACTTATTGGAATAAGAATATTATTATACATAATGCAATTAATAAATAAGTTGATAAATAAACTGAATAGACCATAAATAAATATAATGCCTAACCAAATATATATTAACATAAGTAAAAAATTTAAATATTGTATGTACCTACATAATGCAATGAATAAATAAGTTAATAGATAAATAAACTATAAATAGATTTAATGCCTAAATCCGCCCATTCGATTAACCTTGCTAAGAAGAAGGGCAAGAAACTTAGCAAGATCATGTTTTTTTTATCAGTATTTTTTTTTCAATATGGCTTAATACTATTACAGTCTTTTTAACTTACATAAAATTATACAAAACAATGTATTAAACTTGAATAACTAAAGGATAAAATATAAAAGACAGAAGGAAATTGTGTCATGTGAGGGAAAAAAATACATCTTAGTCAAAGGGGAAGATTAACCCCGTATTCTACCGAAATTCTGGCAGAGTAACGCCTTACGCAAGCTTATGTTACAGAATGCCCAATTCACCGCCAGACAGCCATTTTTATAAGACTCCCGTCACTATTCCTTGAACACGTTTTTAAGGTACTATCAAGTATCGAAAAAATACTTTTATAGCACACCGTGCGTAAAATGACCGCTTTACGCACGCTGCGCTTGCGTAAAGTCGGCATTTTCCCCACTTGTGCTATAAAATATTATACGATACTCGTGCGAGAAACTTTTCAAAAAAAACGTTTCATCGCTCTCGTATCGTAATGTACTATTAAATTATAAATATCTTAAGAATCACGTATAACCATTTGCAAATCCGTACGTTATTAATAAAAGTTAATCCAAATAGTCAAAATCACAACACCACAGTTGGGCCAAGGCTCATAATAGTATTATTCTAGACTTAGACCATATAACACGGGACTAGGCAAGCGCACTTATCCCCTCTGCCGAAGTACATGAACAATTTGTTCATGTAAGTTTGCTTGTGTGCGCGTTTTGTGTTTGTGTTGCAGCTTTAGATTTAGTGTGACATATCAACTTTTCGCAGGAGTGTGCGTGAATGAGTAAATGTGTGCTGTGCGTGTTTACCTCCCCTCCCGTGGAAAACGGCAGAATAATTTTAGTACTAATATGACATGTGTTAAATGGTCTAAGGCTGAGATTCAGAGTGCATTTTGAGTCCGAACTCAATCTTGCAAACGTCAAAAAGTGACGTGATCTCATACTAGAGTGACGTTTGTAAGATTGAGTTCCTCTTGAGTTCGGACTCAAAATGCACTCTGAATCTCAAGATTCTAGATCAGTGGACCAAGATCGTGAAAAAAAAACCTCCTGTTTCATACATGTTGGTCGAGTAGGTATTGAACTTTAGTACGGAATACGGAACAGCAGATTCTTTGTTCGCGATTGTAGGTTTGGCACCATAGTAAAAGTTGTCTAAATCCCTGGGTAGAACCAACACCGTAAATATGTACACCAAATTATCAATTAGTATCAAATTAACACTGTATTATATCATCGGTCTAGCTGGACCTTAAACAAGACACTAAGAGCTAGACTTATTGTATGAAATAACCCTTTTATACCGACAGGTGGCAACACTATCCCTAGTCAGGCGTGACGGCGGCGTGACAGTGGTTCGGACATGCTTGAACGTTTCTTAAGGCTGTACCTGAGCCTAGAATATGAAAAAGCCAGATTTTCGAGGATTCTTTTGACGAAAGTACGACTATCGTAATATTGAAAAATTATATTTGATTTATTGATCTTTTATCTAGGTGATCTACTTATGAACAATGTACTAGGATTTATACTTTTGTGAAAAAAATGGTTTCCAACGTATTTTTTTGGTTTTCAAACGTTCGTTTCAAGAACGCGCTTAAGAGATCAACTTGAATTTTTTTCATAAAATAGGTAAGTACCTAATAGAAATATAAAGGTTATATTGTTTCGCGCGTAATTAATAGTATTACGCGTCCTTAGACAAGTAGGTCGATCAGCTAACCAATAATCGCCTCTATCAAAAGCTAATAAAGTCTTTGACATTGGCCTTTTTGTGTTTGACGGGTAATAACATTTTTTCCTAGGGTATGCCATACTCGCGGGTACAAATCCGATATGGGCCACATTTGTGTGCGATCTGCATGCAAGCACGTTGTTGAGCTATGGGTCCATATTTTGTGCCCGAAATACGCGCCGTGACGTTCTAATACCTAAAACCGTCGTCGCCGCATCTCTGACACCCCTCGGAGATTCGTGTGGTGATGTAGAGGTTATATATCGTTCGGTATTCAAAGACTGTTAGCTGCAAATCCACGTATCTTGTAATATCAATATCTACTAATAATAAAGTTTGTAGAAAAATGTTGTGTCTGGAAGCAGAACATTCTTATTTAAATCCTACTAATATTATAAATGCGAAAGTTCGTGCGTGTGTGTGTGTGTATGTTTGTTACTCTTTCACGCTTAAACGGCTGAACGGATTTAAATGATATTTAGAATGGTTATAGCTTATACCCCAACTTAACACATAGGTTACTTTTTATATCGGAAAAAAGCATGTCGTTAAACCGAATAACACGCGGGCGGAGCCACGGGCAAAAGTAAAAAAAATCAAATTTCAAATTTCAAATATAGTGTACTTATTCAGGCACGTATCCAGACTTTTGTTTCGGGGGGAGACAGAAATTTAAATAACAATGTGAATTGTGAAAGAAACCTGTGTAATCAAATCACTGTAATAAAATATTAAGTATAAAATTATCGTACCTTTTTTTTATTAAAACGTACCTACTCATACGTACTTTACAGTGGTTATGAATAAACATTCCCGGTACCATGTGTGTCACGTTAAATTTCGGGGGTGAGGGGATAAATCCCACCTATCCACCCCCCTAGATACGTTCTTGGTGTTATTTATCGTTAGTATTGTACTAAAGCTAAAACTACCATTTTCTGAACTTATAATTGAAGGGAATCGGGTCGAGGTGATAATAACGCCATGGTGTTCCCATTATAATATGACCTATGATCCTAACGAACCGAATAAAAAGTAAACACGAATTTTGCGCAAATAAATTAGTAAATGTGAAATTGTGACGCGAATCTGCTACGTATGAAACCCAATGATATTCTTAGTGTATGTAACAACCTACCTTGCATACTCAAATGTCTTTATAGTTTGCGTAGCATGATTGCAATTAAAAATCACATTTCACTCGCCATTAATTATTGCGTATGTATGTCGGGTATGTGATGCAAATTTTTTATAGTATTAATGTACTACGTACTAAGGTTGCCATCTTTAATATATATAAACTAGAACAAGGATTTGAAAACCCCTGATTTTCGAGCGCAAAATTCGGACATGGTACAGTGGCAGTGGAGACCACATCAAGCTATACACTTGCAGTACGACATTAGCCCCTACAGAGAAGAATATAAGATAGGTACAAAGTCCCTAACTGGATGCGGTCTTCACTATACGAGAATCTGTCTATGCTTTTTTACCTTACAAATAAAATAATATATAAATTGTTATTGTTTATTTCTTTATTAAGCAAAATCCCTTGAACTTTAAAAATAAAACTTTTTTTGAATATTAAGCAAAATCCCTTATATTTAAAAAATAAAACTTTTTTCTCATGTACTTATTTCAAGAACAAAAGTAAAAATCTTACTAAAAAGTAAACCAAACATGCGTTCTCTTTCGTTATTGCAACGAACTTAAAATTTCTAAAATTTACCAAATATGAAATTAGAGGCTTTTCTCCAGTGAACGATTTTTCCGTTCACTGCTTTTCTCATTTTCAAAAATATCCACAAACAAAACAATATTCGTAAATACCCGACGCGTTATCCATTCGGGATTTCTCGGCTGCACTCGGACACTCGGTAAAAAGGTCTTCTCGCGACGACGCGTCAGGTATTACCTCGGGGTCTCCCCTGATTAGAATTTTTTTCAAGTTCAATGTTCGTGCATAATACAAATACAAATACAAATACAAAAACATTTATTTTCTCAAAAGTACATGCAAATGCAAAAGAAAAATAAGAAATTACAGACCCAAACACAAACAAATAATCAGTACACAAAAAACAAAAATATAGGTGGGTAGCGTAAAAAATAATAATCCTGTTATCATGCGGAAGTAGTTGTACACAGTACGCAGACAGTGTAGTAAAAAAGTGGAGCTTGTACGTTTGAACGTTGAATTAATTTCACCCGTTTAATAACAGACCCCAAACTAAGTCGAGCTTGAAACGCGGGAGTCTTAACAGAGATTTGCAAAAATTGTTACAAATGGGCTAGATGTACAAAGAAGTATACTACAAGAAATTTATCTTAAAATTAAATTGAAATCAAATACATTTTCTATTTGCAAGGCCAAATTAAATAAAATTTATCAAATGATGATGAATTAAATTATAATATGCGAGATTTTTGTCATTACCATTTTTTTTTAAACATTTTAATTAAATCTTGAAATTTATTACATTTATTACAAAAGAAAAAGAATATATATATATATTTATATAATTTTATACTAAATAATACATACTCGATATGATATACAACATATTGAAAAAGATTATTTTTATTTTTGTATTTCTAATATTTTTTCGGTAGCGTCATAGTTAAGTGTAAGTAACCATTTAGTTATTCTTTGCTTCACTTCCCAGACACTACAGCTTCTGAGATTGCAATATTTACAAGCCTGTTTGTAAATATATGGGAAAGAAAAACAACTAAATCTCTTTGCAAATTGTGTCTTGACTAAGGGAGTATTCACATTCATTCGATGTCTCCGCCCAGTTTCAACACTGTAAAACTTAAGAATTAAGTATCTGTTCTTAACTGTATCAACTTATATTACTTAATGTATGCATAAGTTTCTTGGATTTAATTTTTATATTATGTATGACTTATGTAATGTAATGAATGACATATTGTGTGGGTAGTCATAAATAGATACAGTGGAGCCCGCATCAAGCTATACACATTGAGTATAAGCTGACCTCTCATTGTACGGGAAGCCTATAAAGTGTTTAGCTTGATGTGGGCTCCACTGTACAACACAAATATATTCACTCAGTGTATTCAGTATTTAAAAAAATACTTATTAGAGTTTTTATGTTATATTAACCAGTGAATTACCTGAGCCCCTAATTTATCATGGCATTATATATATATTTTTTGGTTTTCTGTGTCTGCTGTTATTCATCCTACCTAACCTCTAAATTGCTTGATCATGGATCTACGCTTGAAGCTTATACAAGGTATGGAGGATTTAGAAAACATGTTCAAGTCACGTAGGTATGGGCAGTTATGAGCAAGCAATTAAAGATAAGGCTTCAACTTCAAGCTCTCCTCCGCTGGACCCAGCTTCATTGTCCCTGGAGTTCTCCAACTTCAAGATGCTTGTTTGAAAGATTCTTGGCATGCTAAAATCACTTAGAGCTACTTTCGTTGGGTTTGAACAAGCTTGAGATGACATCGAGAAGAAAGGCCCATTAGACTTGATAAAAAGTATTATGTGTGAGCTATCTATTAACTGTACCAACAACATATCTGTATATATCTGTCATAGATTGGGCACTAAGAATAAAAACATAAAACCCAGACCTCTGTTGGGTACGCTTTGGAGATAGACAAAGACGCTTGACAGGTCAGGTATAAGCTGCTTCGGGCATCCCGCCCGAATGGATAAAGCGTCGGGTATTTACGAATACGCTCCCCGAACGCCTTCCAAACTAGGATGAATCCGGGGAAACCCAGATGTATGGCAACCCTACCAGGTACCTACTCGTACTTGATACTCAAATCAATACTATTTGAATGGAGCGTTTCTCGTAGACTAGCATAAAAGTGTAATCTGTCGATTCATTCAGATTATAAGCAATTTTCCAATGAGCCATTTCGCGAAAGTTAGTGCGTACTCAGCTGGCGTAGTTTTGGTATCCATGGTGCTCATCCCAATGGTAAGTTTTGTGTACCTATGCTTAGTTTCAAACGCTCAAGGAGTGTAGGGCTTAATCTGCCTTGCACTTTTTCTGCTGGGATGAAACTTGACACGATTCAAGTACACCAGTGGTCCTGCCGCGCAAGAGGGGGTAGACAAAAATCCAGAGTCCACGTGGACAACTTTGTACGACTGTATAGTACAAAAATCTCGGCAAAAAGGTTGTTTGTTTTTTTTCGAAGTTTCCTTTCAGAGATATCGGCTGGTAGTCTAATAAATGGAATAAATGAAAGCAAAAGCAAAAAGTTGGCTGGGAAGCACCAATAAATTCTTAGGTTTCGTATCAAAATTAGCGAAAATCACTCGGAGTGAGGCGAACTTCACACTAGTGTCAAAGCGCAGGAAGTGGTATTTCCAGACATAGGGTGCGGTTATGACTTTAATACTTTAAACAGAATAATCTACTTCAGCTATCGTTGTAATGTCGGTCACGAAAATAGACGAAATAAACCGAACAAATCCGTATGGACTTCGTGACCGACCATAAACCACAACACATTCAGCTGACCCCCATAATACTTAGCATTGTTGTTCGTTGTGGCCTGAAGTTAGCCGCACAACACGTTTGACAGCCCATTTTTCCTAACGATTTTTGACATTTGGTGAGGCTCGTGGCCGAATCGTTGGTGTTTATTGTAGTTTTTTGTGGTCTCATAACCACTCTCATTATTTAATTATGTCTGGAAATGATAGGCCACTTTTGCGCTAACCATCTCAACTGTCTCTTTCTAATAAACGGGTGAAATTTCGCACTATGATCGCACGTTTTGCAATGCTCCCTAAATAAGTAATTGAATCGTGCCAAATTTTATATGTGCAAGAATCCAACATTCACACTATAATTTACACTCTCGCGAGGCTTTCGCTATAAGGTGCAAGCCACATAGAAACGGCGCGGGTGCGGGTGCGCCCTCGGTGCACCTCTTCTATCTGTTTTACACCACGTCCCTCTCCTCCATTTTGTATGAAAGAACATTGGAGAGGCGGCGAGACGGCACGCCACGGTTGCGCTGCGGGTGCACCGAAAGCGCACCGCCCACACCTTCGTCGTCAGAGGAAGACATCTTGTCAGATCAAAATCAAACACTTGAATACCACCGACACACCGGTAGCGCGCAACTTCTATGTGGCTTGTACCTAAAGGGGAAAAAGCTACACGAGTAAAGCGAAATGCAATAGAGACCGTGGTACCCCTCATGACGACTGCCTTGGGAGTGCTTGGGAGAGTGGTGTGAATGAGGCTAACCGAGAGGCGCCACCAAGCTCGGTCGGAGGAACAAACGAGCCTTCAAGAAATATGGTTCTAGTGATGTGAAATTCAAATATTTATCGATTATGTCGTAAAGTGTTACTGTGTGGTTAGCACGCGCAGATATACAGCGTCTGTCTATCCTACCTGTGCTCTCATGCAAGCCGCGTTTGTTGATGTGCGAGAAAGCAGGTATGATGAATATATGATGAGTATCGACGGCACGTGCTATTTTAAAATTAATAAGTTGTGTATTTAAAATTTTAGTATACCAGCAGTATTTTTTTGGACTTGGATAAGAAGTACTTTTTAGCAGCAGAAGCTTACAACGTAGCTAAGATCCTTTTCATCCAAGGGCGCGATAATTACGATCAACTAAAGAATCGATCACTGAAAGCTATCGATACATTTCTCGATTTAGTTCAGATAATGAACGATGAGATGGCGAGAGAGCTTCGAAGCGCTTTAGTGAAATTCTACAGAATAAAGTTTTTTCATGATTTTACAAACTATGTGATTTCACTGGAAGAGGTGAGTTACCTTTACAATATTTTTGTTACGGAATAGATGGATAGCCTAGGGTGACAATACTAGGGTTCCGGACGACCACATAATACGTTTACGGAACCCTAAAAACATACATATATCATCAATATAGATGCTTTAGCAACATTAAGGCGAACAATTCAGCACCCTCTGAGTACGGAACCCCAATTTTATAATTTATTGTTTTACTTTAGAGTAGGTATCTACAACATTGTGAGCATATTTGAAACTTGTATGTATTGCGGTCCTTATGATAGAGCTAAAACAAAAACCGTTAAAAATGCATACTTATTGCGATTTGATGCAATTTTTTTCCATTTTTTATTTTCCGCGTGGTAGATTGGTTACACGCATTCAGCAAAAAATTCAACTGTCTGCCTATTACCTGCGGTGGAAGCTGTAGACCCTTGTGAAAAACGGACAGACAGACAGACAAATCGTTTACTCTACATCCAAGCTATTTTTTTATGACGGACGTGGTTGCTGAGAACAGTTGACGTCTGTGGAGTACGTACGGCCGACAATCATGTCTCGGTTTTCTTTATATTAATGTATAGATTAGACCATTTTGGGCACTGATTGATTGCAGCTGCTGCTGCAGATCCTCCATTTAGCTGGGGCCTTAGAACGAGGCAATGACAGAGTGTCTTTTGCTGTTAAACTTGATTTTCAGTATGCAAGAAATCAAGTTTGACAGCTGAAGACTCTTTCAAAAGACACTCTTTTTGTGCCTAGTTCGTACGCCCGTGGCTAGGAGAATCATATCATCAGCGTTTCGGATGTTGTTAAGGGGCCTCCCGTTTACAACAATTCCTTCGGTTGCGTCTTCAAGAGCTTCCGAGAAAATCTCTTCGGCGCGGCGTAGACGTTGAATACACATCTCTGTCGTACTCCTCGATGTATCTATGCATTAGCTGTGTGTATTCTACGCGTACGTTTAGCTGTGTGTTGCCAACACATAGATATCTTTGGAGTCAAGGTCTTTTCTGTCCAGGATCTAGAAGAGTTTTTCATGCTTCACACGATCAATTGCCGTCTCATAATCGATGAAACAAATATAAGCATTACGATCCATGTCTCAGTCAGTTAACGCTGCATTCGCACTTGGTAACCAGATAGTGCGTCGCGTCGCGTGTCCTATAGCCATCTCTGAACCCAAACTGTATATCTGAAATGCTGTTTTCACACTTCTTTAGATAATTAATATAACGGAACATTGCCTAAGAGACCCAGTTGAGAAGGTAGAGTTGATCAGGGGCCTGTTCCACCAAGTGATTTCCAACTTCGAAGATGTAAGGAACTTCGATATACTCAACAAGTGCCGTGACGAGCTGCCTGATGAAGTCGCCGCTACTCATTGTATACTGCACCAAGCTATGCTGTAAGTGTTTTCTTACGTACTCACACATTAGTAACATAGGGTAAAAGTACGATAATACGGGAATATTATGTTATACCCTGAAGTTTCTTGTTTCGATAAATCAGCTTATTTCTTAATACCGTTAACATTTTTTAGTTGTTGTTGTTAAGATACGATTCAAATATTTCGGTTTTTAGTTCTAATTTGGCATACGTCTAGATATATTCAAAAGACTCATCTTAAAATATTATAAAAACATTTTATAGAAACCTCACAATTTTGTGTTTGAATCGGTATGGAGATTTGCACGTGATGGCTGTCCTAATATGGATGTACTTTTAATTGTTGTTATGAGGTAATTTCTGCTTTACCGACTCATTCTTGTACCGTTTGAGACTTAATTTAAGTTCTTACTAATTTCTCGTAATACCGAATTATTTAGTTTGCGCCCTAGTAAAATTCAACCAAACTTCGGGATCATCATATAATGTTATTTTCAGATTCAACGAGACGATGCAAGAGGGCCTAACGACAATAGTAGAAATAAAAACTCGACAGCACGCTCTAGACATGAACAGCTCGCTTTACGGTGTCCAAGAATGTTTCTATGATTATGTTCCCAAGTTTTTTGAGCAACTTCTTTTAGACGCCTACACGAACAACTGCGGATATCTTAAAGTAGTTAACGCATCGATACATGACTTTATCAGAGACGAATGGAGAAGTAACGAGCAAATCTTTCCAATGAAGTGGAGTCCGCTAGTGAAAATTTTAAAAGAAAAGTGAGTAGGTATTACTTTATAAATAATATATTAATGAAAATGTCGATGGATAGTGACCAGAGGTAATGTACGTGGGACGCACTATAAGTTTCCGGAATGAATATGAAAAAATACTATTAAAGGTACAAAATTAATTTATTGTTTTTCAAAATAATCTCCCTTGGCGTCTATGCACTTTTTCATTCGATCAAACCAGTTTTGAAAACTTTTGTGCCACTCCCCTGTGGTGACCTCCGAAACGTGTTTTTCATACTCCTCGACAGCCTCTTCTGGTGATGAAAATCGTTGACCGCGTAATTGGTTCTTAATTTTTGGGAACAGAAAAAAGTCACAAGGTGCCAGGTCGGGACTGTATGCAGGATGACTCATGAGTTCTACATTTTTCGTCTTCAAAAAGTCGTTTGTCTGTATGGCCGTGTGAGAACTAGCATTGTCGTGGTGCAGGATGATACGGCGTTTACGGTTATTTTTACGGAGTTCGTCAATAACTTCCGGCAAACAAATGGTCGTGTACCCGTCACTATTCACGGTACGACGATTCTCTAAAGCAACAGTAGCCACGTGTCCAGTTTTATTAAAAAAAGAAGCAATCATCCGCTTAGATGCACTTTTCACGCGCGCCACTTTGGTTGGTTTCGGCTCATCTTGAAAGACCCATACGCTCGATTGCTGCTTTGTTTTGGGATCGTAGCAATAAATCCATGTTTCGTCACCTGTTACTATGTCCCACACCAAATTTGACGCACCTTAGTTGAATCTGGTAAGCATGGCACTGCACCAAGTGACGCGGTCCGTTTTTTGAGCCTCGGTCAAGTTGTGTGGGATCCACCGCGAGCACAGCTTTCTCACACCCAAATGTTTGTGTAGGATTGATTGTATTTGACTCATGCCTATTTCTAAGGATGCGCAAATTTCATGGTAGGTCACATGCCTGTCTGTTTCAATCATACGGCGCACAGCATCGATGTTTTTGTTGGTCACAGCGGTGGACGGCCGACCATCGCGAGATTCGTCACTGAGATTGATACGACCACGCTTGAATTCTGTAAACCAGCTATAAACAGTCGTCTTGCATGGTGCTTCATTTCCAAAAGCTGTTTCAAGCCGAGCGATGCTCTGTTGAGCTGTCAAATTACACTTAAAATCGTAGAAAATCATACTACGAAAATTTTCCCGAGTTAAATCCATGTTGATGCAGACACACAATTTTTTAAATGGCGCCACAAGGTAAAAACAAAAGACAGTCAGATGAAACAAACTGCATTCTACAGCCAAAGAGTTCTATTTTCAAATGTTGCAATAAATTTTTAAATATTGTTTATGTAAGTGGCCAGTTCCGGAAACTTTTAGTGTTACCTATGTATTCATATGAAGGCTGAAAACGTACGATTTCGATTGTCAAATGGCTATTCAGCTGCAGTGGCGTAGCTATCGTAGGGCTGGGTGGTGCAGTGCACCAGGACCCTGGAGTTCAGGGGGCCCTCTAATCTAAGCTTTGAAAAGAGAGGGTCAGCCAAAAGGGGAAGAGGCCCCGATAACTTCTCTATGCACCGGGGCCCTTGTCCACCTAGCTAGGCCACTCAGCTAAGCACATTAGTCCGTTTGACAAGTACATTTTGGCTGTAAAATGAATTCATGATGTGTGTTCTTATTCTATAAAGAATGAGCAAGCACAACAAAACAAAAATTACAAATGTGAACCACGCGAGATGAAATAAATGAAAATATTTATTCCAGCTCTCAGGCAAAACCAGGCGGCCCACCATTGCCTGGGACCGATGGATGGCGGTATATCCATCCCCAAATGCCGAGCCTTATATAAAACAGACTGGTGACGGGCAGCGGCGTCACTGGTGCAAGGGTTTCGGCACCGCGCTCACCAACCCGCCTGCCCAGCGAGTGTGAGTATGGGCATTTCTTCCAGGGGACCGCCAAGAGTGGTGAAATCCTGGAAAGGCCTATGTCCAGCAGTGGACGAAACAGGCTGATGGATGGATGGATGGATTTATTCAAGTACGTGTATAACGTACCTAATTGAGAATGCAGCCGTGTTAAAACTTAAATAATAAAGGTTAAATAAGTACATGATTAACAAAAATGATTTAAATCTAAAATAAGCTATAAAAGAAAGAATTCTACAAACTAAACCTACGTACCTAAAACAGAAAAATTAAATTGGAGTGAAAATCTTTTTCCAAATCGCTGCCAAATGGAAGGGCGCCCAAGACACTGGCTGCGTTACCCCGTTGGATCGCTAGGCTTATGCGTTGTCCGAGGTACGTGAGGGGTCACCCGTAAGCGCGAAGATATTTTTATTTTTGTTTCAACCCCAAACGGCGCGAATATGTAACTGGCTCCCAAGGCCACGTATTTGCGCCTCTTAGCTGATTATGCCGTTGCTGCCACCACGCCTGCTTTTGTTGCGATCGCTGGGAGGTGGGACGCTACGAGGGTATCTACGCATTTAGCGTCCCACACTAGCGAGTGTCCGTTTTACCATGGAACGAGTGTCATTCCATACCGCACCGATATGTATAGATGCTCACTTAGTAGTGAGCCTCTTGGCGCTTAGAGGGCGCTAGTGTATTCAAAATGAGTCACAGACTTAAATATTGCCCTACCGTCACATCGGGTAGTTAAGAATACACATTACTCTTATCGAAACTATGAAAGAAATATTTTTTTTATATTTTAAACACTTGGCGATTTATCCACCGCAAGGAGATAACAAATTATATTTTATATCATAAGGTATATATGGGAAAGCGCAAGGGTAAATTCGCAGGTTGTGTTGAGAGCTGGATAGCTCAGAGGAAGAGCAACCACCCGGTAAGCGAGAGGTCCCGGATTCGAGTCCCGATTCAGAGCTCCTCACGTCCAGATTTACTTTTCTGATTTTCTATACCGCAATGATGTAAAATTTAATTTGTTATCTCCTTGCGATGGATAAATCGCCAAGTGTTTAAAATATAGAAATTTATTTCTATCACAGTAAAAAATACCATTATTATTTGTTTCAGGTTACAACTTTCACAGCGGTCGTTACAGAAGCCGTCACTATATTTATCATTATTTGCCGCGAATTTATCATCTGAGGATATAGTAATAGCTTTTTAGTGAAGCATTCAACGACTTATTTGCCTTTCTTCCATTTTTACTTAAATTGGAAAGATAGAGCAGGCGTTCCACACTGCTTATTGGTCCACAATATTTAGACCATCGATCAAGCTAGAAAGAAAAAGACAACTTGGGAGACCAAGGAAAAGCATATATAATTATAAAAGAAATAGCTTTTAAAAAAAGAGTGGAGATTGCTATACCACCAAAAAGAGTTGAACCATTGTTTGTTATAAAACAATTACGTGATAGTTTATCTTTGAGAAACATAAAGTCTGTCAAGCGTTTGTACTCACGATTTTTTATCGAAAAAAATGCCTTTTTGATTGAATAGTACGGGTGCCTTTAATTTAAATTATAAAAACTTAGATTCTCTTCACCATAAATAGACCCTGATTTGACTCGCCACAAGCATTTTCCAAAATATTATTGAGCATTTTATATTTCTTCTAGAATATCTATCATGTTTTTAAGAATATTGAAGTAAGAACAATCTCTGCCATTTACTTGAATTTGTATTGTTACATATTACATATGTCTTGTAAAATAATGTAACTTTCGTAATGTACTTTTATTATTAAGTGGACAACTCCATGTTGTACTGAAGTAATTAATGGTGTTCGTAATTACTCGTAAAAATATAATAATGTAAATAAATATTTTTTTATTGCTAGTTTGTTACTTTTTGCATGAGCGTACCGAGCTTTGGCCTAGAGGGGAGCAAATCAGGAATTTCCTGTATTTCCTGAAACGTATGAGACGCGACGCGGCCGCATTCTGTCCGCGTTCTCCACCCGCGTCGGTCAGTCGAAGCCGGGCATCGTTGGTTGTCTTGTCTTTTGTCTTTAATAGTAGTTCCGTAACCTTGTATGTACTTCTTTCTTTCTTTCTAAATACTTTATTGCACAAAACAAAAGTTACATGTACAACAGGCGGACTTAATGCTAAAAGCATTTTCTCCCAGTCAACCCGACAGAAAGTACAAGAAATGAACAGAGGCAGGCGTGCAGAAAGGCTTTAAGACATAAAAAAAATAAGTGAGAAAAAAAAAAGACATGAATAAAATAGATAAGTAGATTTGTAGGTAAATACTAAATACATAAATTAATAAAAATACATAAATATATTTTAAGCAAATGACAATAATTACTACATAAATACGATTATATAATATTATATAAATATATATAATACAATAATAAATACAAGAATATACAAGAATAGACTACTAGTCGTGATAATTTCAGATTGCTATGTTGACACCAGATTTACTGTATTTTACTAAGATAATGTCTGCGCAAGGACTGTTTAAACGCATGACGAGACGGGGCATTTCTAATTTTAACGGGTAGATCGTTCCACAAACGGACTGCCGTGACGGCAAAAGAATCGGACATAAAACCAGAACGGTGAGAAGGAAAAGACAAGAGAAGGTTGTTAGAGGACCTGAGGAGTTTACAGTGGGTGTTATCTAAAAGATGAAACAAAGATTTGAGGTAAGGGGGAGTACACGGGTCATTAATAATAGAGAAAAGAAGACAAAGAATTCTAACATTCCTTCGCTCACGAACTGGAAGCCAGTGTAACCTGGAACGCAACTCAGACACGTGATCGTATTTGCGAAGACCGAAAATGAAGCGAATACATGTATTGAGCAAACGATCAAGCTTGTTAAGAAGTTCCTCTTTAAGGACCAAGTAACAAACGTCAGCGTAATCAATTAAAGGAATAAGAAGAGAGTTGGCAAGAGAAATTTTTGTTGAAATAGGAAGAACGTTTTTAAGACATAGAAGAGAATATACTTATACGACCAAAGGAAACGTATACACAAAAGGTAGAGCTAAGCTCTAAGAGCTTTATATGCATGGAATAATTTGAATACTAGGATTAATTTAATAATAAGATTCAAAAATAAATATTTATAAATAATTTAAGCTTGCATATTTCATTTCAAACCTTTTTATACAATAACTATGTAAATAACCTTCTTTTGTCAGATGCTTTTTCGCATGAAACTTAGCCTCACGTATTAGAATTTTGTTAAAATGGTTTTTATAATCCTAGCAAACTTTGTTATTTTTTTAAAGGCATGAGTTATGAATGTAGATTTTGAATTACTTGGGTATGACATTCCAATTAATTTGAAAACGATTTCATAATACGACAGTAATTGCATAGTGCATAGGCAAATAATTTTAACCTGTTAAATATGTGGGAGGCGTGAAGGACCCAGCCAAGGATAGCAGTCCAGTTCCAGGGGGGAGCAGCTGCCCTCCTGATCCCCCAGCCTTGGTACGCCCATGAAAGAGTGGAAGTATATTCGGTAGTATGCCTCTTAATTGAGTTCAAAAGTTAAGATTTATTTCCGGTGCATAAGCTGACTAAGGTATTAAGTATTTTAACACCAGTAAGTATTTATACTATCAAATATTTTGCCAGTGTCCCCACTCATGTTTTTACCAGTTTAAATTGATTTGATTTGTTAGAAAAGTCTCTAAAAATAAAATTTAATTCGTATGAATTTTTTACCAGAATTAAGAAAATTTCACGATTGTAAATCTATAATTGAATGGCCCAGTTCATAAAATAACTAAGTCCATTTTTGGTCGGATCAGGGTTACCAATATACAGAACTTTTTTTTTTCCTCTATCGATTGGCGGTTTTAACTTTTTTATAACAAAATCTCCAAGTAGTACTTTTGCGTATTGTCCTATATGATAAGTCCATGTTTTTCCGAAAAAAAATCACTAAGTCCAATAAAATAACTAAATCTAGAGACTTTTTGGAACAAACAACTAAGTCCGTCAAGATTTTCTTTAGTCCTGGCAATACGGATAAACGAAATCTCAAATTCAATGAGAAAAATTTTCACAACCGTGTTTTCAATATTGTTTTTTTACTATCACCATATTGCTGAAACGTCTTTTCAACCCTAGAAATAGAATGAAAAAAAAAAAAAAAATGAAAAAATGTTTATTCAATAACCAGGCATAGTTAATGTTACAATGCTGGGGCCTTCTATTAAGTATAGAAATACCTGTTCCAGAAGACCCCGCTCCTTCAAATCCATAGTCTAAGGTTACAGATAAACTACTTCTAGTACTATGTTAATGTGTGTGAGGGTGTGGAAGTGTATGTGAGAGAGCGTATGTGTAAGAGTGTATGTGCAAGAGTGGGAGAATATATATATATATATATATATATATATATATATATATATATATATATATGATTGTAAATAGGTATAGTATGATAGATATCTCATTTCAGTATGGTTATTATTTGAATTGTGTATAGGTATATATAATATATAAATATATTTATGTATTTATACATATTAATATTTTTTATATAAAGGTTAGGCGAACGATTGCAGTAGTAACTCTATTTCTCCATAAGTTTTATTTAGTATCCAACTGGTTACGATTTTCTTACATTCGTGGTATTGTTTGGGATATATATCTAGAGTTTTATTTATTGCATTATACAGACGGGCTGACTGTGTAATATATTGTTTGCTGGCATATGAAGATTTTACAATTTTAGTATAAACTACTTTATCTCTTTTTCTTTTGTTAATATTAATTTGGTCATAAGTTAACATTTTATGTCTCTTTAAAATTGCACGTAATATATACAGTTTTCTCACCGTTGAAATTCGGCTAAGAGAGTATAGCTCATTCGTAGAAAATCTATATGACTTAAAATGCATTACTTTTATCAAGGCTCTTTGAGCTCTTTCAACTTCAATAAATTTAGTTTTAGCAGCTCCACCCCAAATTGGCACACAGTAACCTAATACAGATTCTGCCAAAGCAATATATATTTTATTGAGTAATATTGGGGGAGCTACATGTCTCAGTGTTTTAAAAATCCATATTAATTTACGTGTTCTAGCGCTGAGTACTTCTATCTGTGTTGACCAAGATAGCCTTTGATCAATCATTACACCCAAGTATTTGATTGAAGATAATTTACTTATGGCAGTGCATTTGCAGCTGATACCATCACAAGTATGAATTTTAACAGAGAAGTTATTTTCAGGTTGAGTTCGATTGTACATGGTAAAGCAAATATAATTTGTTTTGAGCGCATTTAAAGTAAGCAGATTTGATTTTAGCCACTGTGTAATTCTGGCGAGACCTGTCTCAGTCAGTAAACGAGTACTCTCCCATGTTGTACCGGAGAACACAACTGCGGTATCGTCGGCGTAAGAAAAAATCTTTCCGTTGTTCAAGTTAAGGTTGCACAAATCATTAATATATATCAGAAATAAGGTGGGTCCTAAGACGCTCCCTTGTGGGACACCATATGTAATATTCGAGTCGTCACTAATATACTCCCCAATCTTGACTTTCTGCTTCCTGTCACTAAGGTAATCTTTAAAAAGAGTCAAGGGTGTGTCTCTGATACCTATGTTCTCTAACTTTTGTAAGAGAATGGGGACGCAAACGGTGTCAAATGCCTTTTTTAGGTCGACAAATGTAGCAAGACACTTATTACCATGATCTACTTGGTCTACAATATATGACGTCAGAGCAGTAACAGCGTCTTCTGTGGATTTACCATTTCGAAAACCATATTGCGAGTCCGACAGTAAATTATATTTGTTTAGATAGTTAATTAATCGTTTGTTAATTAATTTTTCTACAATTTTCGAAATAGATGGGAGAACAGATATGGGCCTATAATTACTAATATCATCCATAGCACCACCCTTATGTACTGGTGTTATGATTGATTGAAAAGTTCCACTGGTGAAGCAGAGATTGGTAAGATGGCAGATAATAGGTACAACTTCACAGCTAGCCAACTTAAGAAAACGAGAGGGGATATTATCCCAACCCGGGGCGCTGTCTGATTTGAGACTCATTAAGACACTGTGGACTTCACTGAGGTCAGTTTCTAAAAGGACAAATGAGTTACTCTGCGAATTTTGTGTATCACAAGTAGATATATGATTAATTGAATGAGAGTTGGTTAAAATACCTTCAGCCAATTGTTTCCCAATATTAGAGAAATAGTTATTCATATGATTGACTGATTCAGTAGGGGTCGATTTTAAGTTTAATAGTTTTAAGTTATCTGTTTTTCTTTTGTTTAAATGTGTTATAGATTTAATGTTTTTCCATAGGGTTTTAGAATTTTTTGTAGATTTTGCCAATTGATCTCTCTCATAAGTTCGTTTGAGTTTTTTTATTAGGTTATTACAATAATTGCGATACCTTTTGTAGGTAAGTTTCAATATTTCATTGTAAGGATCCGATTTCAGCGTTTTCTGGAGTTTATTTCTATTTTTAATGCAGAATAATTCTGATAAGTTCTCATTATAGTCTGTTGAGTCATCATTATCATCAAGTAATCCACTTTCATTAATATTTAAGCCTGCAAAAAATATTATACGTATGAAAACTTGGAAGCTACCTGGATAGCCGAAAATAGGCAGATCAAATCAATCAAATCAAAATATTTATTTTGCAAAATAGAAACATAAAGTATACTTTCTACAAGTCAAAGTTAATTTTAACAATATATATCTTTAGAATTTAAAAAAATATATAATAATACGGGGAATAAAATATACACCTGCATAAAATAAAGGAATCTATGAATAAAAATACTATAATACCTAATGCAATGAACATATAAGTTGATAAATAAATACGGGAAATACATACAAAAAATACGAAAGTTGGGCTACTAAAATGTAATAAAGTTATACACTTGCATAAAATTTAAAAATATAGGAATACAACTATTATATATACGTAATGCAATGAACAATGTGTTGAAAAATGAACTAAATAAACCATTAATAAAAATAATGCCTAACCATCCGCACCATTCGATTAGTATTGCTAAGAAGAAGGGCAAGGAACTTAGCAAACATTCCTTTTTTCAGAAAAAGGAATGTTTGCTTAGTTTCTTGCCCTTCTTAGTACTAGGCAAAATACTTATGGTTAATCCCTTAAAACCATGGCCAGTGAAACTGATAAACTCGAAAAGTAAGTAAAAACCTTTCTAACAACAGTGTGTCAATATTGTAATAATATATTAAAAATAGTAAACATGTGTGGGTATGATACTATCTGAATGATTAATATTATAATTAATGTCTGTTATTTCTTTGAGCTATTTAATATGAAAAAGAATCCAATGTTTGAATAAATACTAATTTTCAAATTTTGTTTAACTTTGTTACTACGATTTCCACCATATAAACATTTATCTCCAAATAATATTTTGCCTTAAAAATCACTAACTTCATTGATTTTAAATAAGTCCATCATTTTAATTTTTTATTTTTCTTTTATCAATATAGGCTACATACTTTGAAAATAGCCTAACTTATAGCACATTTTTTATTATACAACTGAGAATATTTTTATATTTTTTAAGTTACGCCTTAAAAAATTTAAACTGCCAATTAAATATGATATAGCCCATTTTCTCAAAAGTAAGAAATTGGATTTAGTCATTTTATGAACTGGGCCATTCAATTTCTAGACGAAATTAATTTTAAAAAGACGAAGCCCTTAATTTCCAGAAAGAATTATTAAAAAATGTAACAAAATTGGTAAAAAAAATAAAAAATAACATCCGTTGTCGATTTTTGACAAAATAAAATATCGATTGTAAAGTATAGGTTCCCATCTCTAAAAGAAGTTTAGGAAAACAAACAACTGGTTACAGAAACGGCTATCATGGTCCTAGATACCTTTGCCTGTCCCTGAAAGGGACGAAAGGAAAAAAAAAAAAAAAAAAACAAACAACTGTCAAAACAAGACAAAGCGCGCGGGCGGGCTAAATGCCATGCAGACTGGGATCGATCAGCTGACATTGACACTGACGTCTATGGCTATTTTCAATGCAAATTTTGTTTATTGTTTACGTTGTGTTGTCATGGGCAACCGGCATAAGCCTAACGTTTATTGCTATTTGCATTGCAAGTCATTTTGGGTTAGATAATTAACTAAGTACGAACATTTTTATTTTGAGGTTTGTAGGTAAGTAGTTGTGATTACGTGATTGGTGAAATTAAGATTTGTGTAGGTACTTACTTATTGAACGTCTACTCTAATCAATCGTGGCGTGCGTGGTATTATGATCACTTCAACTGAATTAAACTGGATGACAGTAAACTAGGAAATCATAACGTAATATTCGTCGGTGAAAAGCGGCTATACCAAGTGGGGATTGTGACTTGCACCTCCTAGTTTACACATTATAAATAAGAAAATAATTTGTGGCAGGCAAAAGAAAAACAGACATTTCATGTAGAAGTATTGATAATGAATGATTGTGCCTTCTTCCTTTTATCGGGCTGAAGACTGGCACTGTGCACAGTGGCGGAGTTACACAATCGCTCATCATTCTTTCTTCAGTTCTTTTCATCATCTCATGCAAACAACCTACATGCAAACCGAAAAACAATAAGTAACCAAAGCGAATAACAGGACAGTGACAGCATGTTAGAAGGAAAAAACACCAAATATAATTATTACTAAGTAGCAGTTAGGTGGTAGAGCTAATGCCGGGCTCGACTGTGGAGGTACCACCATCTTACTCGGAAATCCTCCCAAAGTTATTCGGGGGAGAGTACGAGGACAGCTCTCAGGCAAAAAAACCAGGCGGCCCACCATTGCATGGCGGCGGTATATCCATCCCCAATTGCCGGGCCTTATATAAAACAGACTGGTGACGGGCAGCGGCGTCACTGGTGCAAGGGTTTCGGCACCGCGCTCACCAACCCGCCTTCCCAGCGTGTGTGAGTATGGGCATTTCTTCCAGGAGGACCGCCCCAGAGTGGCGAAATCCTGGAAAGGCCTATGTCCAGCAGTGGACGAAACAGGCTGATGGATGGATGGAAGTAGCAGACCAAACTTATGGATTAAATAGCGTGGCAAGTTTATATACAAAAAATAAGCTACGAAGAAACCTTTAAAAATGGGTTGTCTTGGCTGGCACATGCTTGGAACATTTGTTAATTATTTAACTAATCTTTGGTATTTATTTTGTTTGGAAACAAGCAATATTTATAATTAAAAGAGCCCGAAGTTCACTGATGTAAAATTGCCACCCGTCGACTCTATGCGTTTATTATTAATGTTAGGGCTGCTACTATATGATATGTCTGTGTAAATATATGATGTTATTTACACAGACATATCATATAGTAGCAGCCCTAACATTAATGGAACTACATTAACATGCTGGAACGCAGCATGCAAAAACTCCATATCCATAAAACCTGTTAGTGTATTAGTAGGTAATTAAAATTAACCAACTTATATTTGGAAAAACTATTGATCTTATCTTATGAACAACAAGATACAGCAAGGAAAACAGTTCCTTCTGAAGGGAAAATGATAATCTAGACCACACAATACATATGCAGATACAATTTTGTTCAGCAACTGCAAATTCTTGAAGCTGGAAAAATATGAAGTATTATGAATTTATGAATGCAATAATAAAAATTTATATTCTTACAATAACCTATATGTATTATCAGGTCCGGTCTGGCCTCAGGGCATACTGGGACTTTTCCCGGTGGGCCGGTCCTGGGTGGTTTTGGGTTTTTAGCTCGCAGACCGACGACGCTGTATATTATTGTTCCACTTTTGGATTGTGTATGAGGTGCTAACATCAACTCCCTTAGTGCAAATCTATGAAATGAAATGACAGTTCAACGGTAGGATGTGCAAAAATACGTAAACTTTTTCAGTATGTACTGCGAAATTATAATGTGGAGAAAATGTAACATTTAACCAAGATAATATAATTTGTGGAATTAAAATAAAATGATATCCTTGAAAAAAAATGACAGCTTTGATGATCTATCACTCATGGGTTCATCAACTTCATCATCAGTGCCGAATAGTGACAGATTTGTGAAATAAAATTCAAAGATTTCATTTATAAAACTGTTGAAAATAGATTCAGCTAACAGTTCAGACAACTAAATCAGCTACCATTTCATATTTTGGAGAAGCAATACTATTGATAAATAAACTTATAAACATCAGTAAGTAGGTACCACATAAAATGCAAAAATTTGATTATTATTATTTTACTTGATGGGCTTAAGTCCCTAAGTAATCAATTCATTTGTACTATTATGGTAATATTTGTACTATTACGGTACTTTTAAATCCCAATCCAATTGTGGAACAATAATACATTCAGAATATACATAATTGCACCTGAGGGAAATAATTTATTTTATTTCTTTAGAAGGGTATACACACTACATGTATCTTAATGTAGAATGCACTTGGCTGGCTGCATGATTGCCTCTTTTCTGTTGACTTCTAAAATAGGTAGGTAACATAAAATTTTGTGTAGTTTACAAAAGGCGGCAGAAAAAAAATCTTCTCAATGTAAAAGCCCAGTTTGCTGGCTTGCACCAAATTTTTCTCCACCGTTATCTACACAACTCAACAATTTCGAAATGTGCTCAACCTAACATAGTGGTGAGGGCAGGGCCCCGACTTTAAGTTAAAACTTGCTCCTATGGAAAATGTAAGTATGAAATAAAAAACGCTGCACACGCGACGAAGAAAATACGGGAAATCTAAGAATATCCATCACATATTGTACGCCTGTCTCCCAGAGGGGGGTAAGACTGAGAATGCAGATTTCCATCTGCTACGATCCTGACCTGACACAGCTCTTCCAGATCCATCAATCTAATCATGCAAGCTTTTCTACTTTGGGTACCTATAGAAATCAAAAATTGGTTTTATGCTTAGAGGAAGAGGCCCAACAATAATTAATGTAGTCTAAATGCTCTAAGGTTTCAAGCTTTCAAGTGAAATCACGAAAATAAAAAATACTTATCAACTATCAAAACAAACGAAGTAACTAAATAGGGATGATCAACTATCAAAACAAACGAAGTAACTAAATAGGGATGGATATACATTATATCGAGAAATTCTCGACGAGAACCTGGTATTATCGATAATATAACATTGAAATTTCAATGTTTTTAAATGTACGACGAATGATGTAGCGATATGGTTGAAAATTATAACAAAATGCATTTTTGAAAATACAACGGGCATAAAAGGCCAAGGAGTAGAAATTTTAAAGAGCTGTTTTACGCATGTGTTGTAGTTAGGTACTAAAAATACTTAAATAACGCTTTGTTATTAAAGGCAGTACTGAACAAACATTTTATGTCGTTATTTATTAAGCCTATTTCATAAGATTATTTGATAAGCTACAAATCTTACTTACACCGCTTACACCAATAAATGTTGTTTTTGGCACTCCGTGACAAAGTTTAATGTAAATTATGCTTTTCCTGCACAATAACATTAAAAGCATGCTCAATAATTAAACATATCCAAAATTGGTTTCCAAGTAAAGGTTCATAAATTCATAATTGAAGCATGATTTAAAAGCATATTAAAAAATAATAAAAAATGTGACTTGTTTTATTTCTTACCTTGATTTCGATATTTCTTTATTAAATGACCCCAACACTATTTAAATTATATCGAAACATTTATTACTTACCAAATTAAAATGTTGCAATAAAAAAAAACGAAATGTCGATATTCAAAATATATGATCAACTCACATCACTATGCCATCTGATGACATTTAAGTTCGGTGTTGCTATAAATAATGGAACATCTATCATTTCTGATGACTTTGAGTTCGGTGTTGCTATAAATAATGGAACATCTATCCACACACCATATATTGGATGTCTGTGCATCATCATTCATGGAACGTAGAAGCAACGTCCTCTTTGACAGATCATTATCGCCACAAAATTTTTAAAAGTACAAGAATTAAAAGTACAGACTTAAGACTAGACAAGACTTTTTACAGTTTTTTCTATTTCCCGGCTTTAAAAGACAATGTATCCAGAGCCTTTAAACCAAACTCAGCATTAAGAAAAAACTTCAAAGTCAATATTGTGTGTGTTGTGTATGTACATAGTTTTCAAACGCACACATGGTTATCTGCATGGAAAATAGCCTCAGCCCAAAGCGCGGGTGGGTTGTTTGTTGATTCCGTGTTGTTTTTGTCCTAAAATAGTAGGAAAACTTAAATGAACGAGTAGTGGACAATATATAAAAATGCCTAAAGCGATGCGTGAAATGTTGGAGAATGGGTATTCAATTGACGAACCCGACCGGATGCCTGATGTTATAGAAATAACCAATTTCGATATTTTCATGTACATTGTGGCAATTATTGGTCATTTTGTGGATACGGCGGTGGACACCAATATTTGTGTAAGGTATTTCTTAGCCCACAAGATGATGCAGTTCGGGTGGACATTGGTTTTCATGCTTTTGCCGGCCTTGGTTAACGTCGCCGTCTCTGAGAGAATGTAAGTACAATTCCTTGGTTTTAGTCCATCGGAGCTTTACAGAATACCGACATGAAGTTATCTTGTCTAAAAACAAGTTATAATTTTTGTAGAAACTGATGAACAGTGAAAACTTAATTAAAATCCTTGCAATGGTTCTAAAGCTATAGGCAAAAAATACGCACAGAATAAAATGGTCACTGTTCACTCCTGCCGGTTATAGCATGATAGTACCTAAATAAAAACCTTAAGCTGCATAGGAATGCCACTGTTTGAGTACAAAATTTGATAATCCTTTTCTCAGTTGTTTTTCATCATAGACCAAAGTATAAGATCTCTATCATCTGGTACTGATATATTAAAAGGCACCATTTTGCCAAAACTTTTAATACCTACCTATTGATTTTGTTTATCAAGCTGGACAGATTTACATACAAAGTTGTTTTCTTACCTTAAATTATTGTACCTATACCAAAATTTTACATTTCAGCCAGATAGTGACTTTGTAAATGCCTGTATTAAACTTTAGAGGTCTCAAACTTTGAAAAACCAACAAACATACAGACTAAACCTAAGGATTAAATAGTGTTGGCAAGTTACCATACAAAAACCAAGCAACATTTAAGCTACATGGTACAAAGGAACTTATAAAAATAGGTTGTTTTGGCTGGCTTATGCATGAAACATTTTTGTTAATTACTTAACTAATCTCTTATATATATTTTGTTTAGAAACAAGCAATATTTATATCTAAAAGAGCCCTTAACTCACTGAGCTAAAATTGCTTCAAGTCTACTCTATGCGTTCATTATTAATGTTTGGTCTGTATGTCTGGAAAAACCACAGAGAAACGGGTTATCAAATTTTGTACTAAAACGGTGGCATGCCTACTCGCCTTAAGCCTATCTCAAGAATCTGCGTGAAACAGCTGTTCCGGTGCAGCATTCTAAAATAGACCTTCCTCCTACAAGATAAAGTCTTGGAGTTACAGTTGAATATATTTTTCTCTGAAGATTTGCGTGGGTTGTTTTTTTCAAGTAGTTGTTCAGTATAATCAGTAGAGTATGTGGTTTTATTTAATGGTCGCACTCTATTTACACCCTGTATTATTTTATGGAGTTGTTGGTTGCTCTTTTTATTTAAACTTACATTAAAATATAAAGCTGTTGTTTTATCTTAGTTTCCATACAACCATTTGCTTTCATACATCAATGGACTCCGACTCCATCTGCAGGTATTCTCAAGACCAGCAGCAGGGGGTGACCGCAGATGAGTTTACGAAGCGACGGAAGCTCAGGATCTTCATGTTGGTGCTGCTTATGGCTCCAGTGATGAGGCACATTGATGCTCTCAAGTAAGATTGCTTTTGTTCCTTTACTAAACTAGATCCTGTATTTTTATGCCCTTGACACTATGATAAATTCAGGGTAAATGAGAGACTTGTTGTATTGAATTATAAACATTTTGTACTATAGACAAGCTCATTGCAGCTTAGGCCAAGACCTAGTCATCAGCTTTATCTCCCTACCCTAGAAGTACACTCAAATTAATTTAAGTTTGACATGAGCAGCCCCCTTATTGTCTAACTATAGCCATCAAAGGTGTTGTGATTGGCTAAAAATTATATGTAATCATAGACAAATTCATCCATGGTGTAATGTCATTTCTAGCCAATCACTATGCATTTGAAGGCGATTGCAGTGGATGTCTAAATTAAGACAATAAGGCCCCACTTATAAGTTCTTTAAAAGAGTCCCACAGATTAAGGCACTTTAGTATTTATTTATACACAATAAGTACCTTGATGTCCATACAGTTACGCGCTAAAGTCGCGCCGCGCGGAGGGCAAGCGTGACGTCACATCCCAGCGCCGCTACTATCGCTTAATGCTGAAGGAGGACTCGGACGCGGCGCTGCTGAAGGTGTTCGAGTGCTTCCTGGAGGCGGCGCCGCAGCAGGTGCTGCAGATGAGCCTGCTCATGTGGGGAGAGGAGCAGTTCACGGGTGAGTGGGACAGAGATAGAGCCGGGTGACGTCACAGCGCCGCTACTACCGATTAATGCTGAAGGAGGACTCGGACGTGGCGCTGCTGAAGGTGTTCGAGTGCTTCCTGGAGGCGGCGCCGCAGCAGGTGCTGCAGATGAGCCTCATGTGAGGAGAGGAGCAGTTCACGGGTGAGTGGGACAGAGATAGAGCCGGGTGACGTCACAGCGCCGCTACTACCGATTAATGCTGAAGGAGGACTCGGACGTGGCGCTGCTGAAGGTGTTCGAGTGCTTCCTGGAGGCGGCGCCGGAGCAGGTGCTGCAAATGAGCCTGCTCATGTGGGGAGAGGAGCAATTCACGGGTGAGTGGGACAGAGATAGAGCCGGGTGACGTCACAGCGCCGCTACTACCGATTAATGCTGAAGGAGGACTCGGACGCGGCGCTGCTGAAGGTGTTCGAGTGCTTCCTAGAGGCGGCCCCGCAGCAGGTTCTGCAGATGAGCCTGCTCATGTGGGGAGAGGAGCAGTTCACGGGTGAGTGGGACAGAGATAGAGCCGGGTGACGTCACAGGGCCGCTACTATCGCCTAATGCTGAAGGAGGACTCGGACGTGGCGCTGCTGAAGGTGTTCGAGTGCTTCCTGGAGGCGGCGCCGCAGCAGGTGCTGCAGATGAGCCTGCTCATGTGGGGAGAGGAGCAGTTCACGGGTGAGTGGGACAGAGATAGAGCCGGGTGACGTCACAGCGCCGCTACTACCGATTAATGCTGAAGGAGGACTCGGACGTGGCGCTGCTGAAGGTGTTCGAGTGCTTCCTGGAGGCGGCGCCGGAGCAGGTGCTGCAGATGAGCCTGCTCATGTGGGGAGAGGAGCAGTTCACGGGTGAGTGGGACAGAGATAGAGCCGGGTGACGTCACAGCGCCGCTACTACCGATTAATGTTGGAGGAGTCCTCCACTCGGACGCGGCGCTGCTGAAGGTGTTCGAGTGCTTCCTGGAGGCGGCGCCGCAGCAGGTGCTGCAGATGAGCCTCCTCATGTGGGGAGAGGAGCAGTTCACGGGTGAGTGGGACAGAGATAGAGCCGGGTGACGTCACAGCGCCGCTACTACCGATTAATGCTGAAGGAGGACTCGGACGTGGCGCTGCTGAAGGTGTTCGAGTGCTTCCTGGAGGCGGCGCCGGAGCAGGTGCTGCAGATGAGCCTGCTCATGTGGGGAGAGGAGCAGTTCACGGGTGAGTGGGACAGAGATAGAGCCGGGTGACGTCACAGCGCCGCTACTACCGATTAATGCTGAAGGAGGACTCGGACGTGGCGCTGCTGAAGGTGTTCGAGTGCTTCCTGGAGGAGGCGCCGGAGCAGGTGCTGCAGATGAGCCTGCTCATGTGGGGAGAGGAGCAGTTCACGGGTGAGTGGGACAGAGATAGAGCCGGGTGACGTCACAGCGCCGCTACTACCGATTAATGTTGGAGGAGTCCTCCACTCGGACGCGGCGCTGCTGAAGGTGTTCGAGTGCTTCCTGGAGGCGGCGCCGCAGCAGGTGCTGCAGACGAGCCTCCTCATGTGGGGAGAGGAGCAGTTCACGGGTGAGTGGGACAGAGATAGAGCCGGGTGACGTCACAGCGCCGCTACTACCGATTAATGCTGAAGGAGGACTCGGACGTGGCGCTGCTGAAGGTGTTCGAGTGCTTCCTGGAGGCGGCGCCGGAGCAGGTGCTGCAGATGAGCCTGTTCATGTGGGGAGAGGAGCAGTTCACGGGTGAGTGGGACAGAGATAGAGCCGGCTGACGTCACAGTGCCGCTACTACTCCTCAAGAATTTTCTAGGTTGAACCAAAAGATAGCGATTTTTTCTTAGATTGTTTTTGTATCCTGCTTCCTGCAATCGAAGCGTCTAGAACTTAGATTACCTACCCAGGGAACTGTTATACTGATTTTCCGATTAATTTGCGTTGAGAATTTGAGATGGAAAGTAAAGAGAGATTTATGTTTATTTTGTACCCCACAAACCATGGCATTCATATCATTATGCCTAAACGTCTGTAGATTTTCAACAAGCTAGTAAAAATAATATTTCGGAGAAACTGTTATTTCCCATATGATTGTATAGTTTATTTGTAAACAATTTTAACTGCTATAACGCCGAAATAAAAATAGCTAATAGAGAGAAATGGCTTATGCCGCTGCCCCTTTGTGTCGACCTCCAAACTATTTGAGCAAACAAACTGTATTTATTTATTTATTTAGGTTTTTCAACAGATACACACTTTACATTTACAAAACAAGATATACAGAGCAAGCCACAGCGGGCATCCAATAACAGAAAAACACAACTTATACACAACATCAAGTGAGACTTAGCACTACGAGCTAGCATTTCTTACATTATCAAGACAAATAGAAAATAGAAGAAAAGATAAAACAATTTAGAACTGAAACTAAACTTTAAATTATGTATAGGTACAATAAACTTACAAATTTTGCTTCAAAGATGAATTCAACAAATGTGATTTATATCTTCTAAATGAACACGAAAACAAATCAAAGGCCTGAGGATCTTTTATGAAAAGTTGATTACGCTGTCTACACATTTTATTTATGATTGAGAATTTGCCAATGTTGGTTCTTGCTCGACGAAGATAAAGTGGACGTAATTTACAACCCGGGAATCCTGACGAAGAATAACTAGGTATACCAAATTTGGAAAGTAGTTGAGGACACATTACTTTGTTATTAACATGATGTTTATGACGTCTATCTTCCAGCGATAAAAGATTAAAATATCGCAATCGCTGTATATTGAGTGAGAGTGAAAATGTTGGACTTTCCTCTGTTCCACAGTGCACCAAAGCCTGTCAATAGCGTCGAGTATAATCGGCATGGGCTGGTGCCTGGCCGGCTACCAGCGCGCAGTGCGGTTTGCTCAGCACGACAAGCTCAACATGAACTGGGTCGGCAGTCTGCTTCAGATCTTGTGGCATTTCTTGGTTTCATGTGAGTCAATCAACATGATTTGTTCTTCTTTGAGACGGATTTTATTTATTACGAAAGCGTGTGATACTCTCTTCGAGAGGGTGACAAAGGTGTTCGAATATGGGCTTTAAAATGCAAGCCACAGTCCACACTCGTACACCCACGTTTCATCGACGATTACTACGTCCAAGCGTGATGTGTGGTGAGCCCTATAGCCGTACTTCGGACACAAATATGTAATCGTAAAGCATGTGTGCAGTAAATAATTCCTGTATGACTAGCACACGCCAGAGCACGTACAATGAAAAGATACTGTATCGACAGCGCGTGCTAAACCCCACCGGTAGGCACAGTTTCATTAAAGTCAATCAGGGCAACACAAAATAAGCCGCTAAAATGGTAGCGCCTGACAAACAATTCAAACAAAACTGAGTATGGAACCCTCATCTTTTTACTTTAGAGTATGTCCTACTACAATCTGACTAAATTTAAAACTTGTACGTATTACCGTCTATAAGTAAGAGCCAAAACCAATAACGTTTAAATAATGCAACCTTTTCGAGGTTTATTGTATGGGGACCTCATACATTTTTTTATATGTTATTATTTGTTATAGAGGCCATAGCATAGAACAAATTATTTTATTTTCTGCAAAGTCAAAAATTAGGTGCCGTGGCGGAGGAAGCCGCTGTAGTAGTGGTATAAGCATTGTTAAATCAATGGGTATAAGGATATTTTCTTCTTTTACAGTGAGCAGAATAACAGCAATAGCGGCCATCGCGTATCTGTTCCCGTATTGTCTGGTCGTTGCTGTCACGATTCACATCCTCTTCATGACAACTTGGCTGCAATTCTTCGACAGGTCGCCATTTTGTTCACACAACAAAATGGCCGAAATCGCGTTCTCTTTAGCCTTGGGAACCGTCTATGTGTTCACTTACATCATCCCCATTGAAGGCCGAACTCGATATAGGTATGCAACCTTCTACACTGTATGTTTTATAGAAAATATTGCGTGTACTGTTATTTGGTACGTTTCTGTAGACGATTCCATGAGAGAATCCATGTTTTTCTATCCGATTTTAGTGTTAAGTCTCGTGCCATTCTGTGTGGGTTTAATATTTATGATTGTTTATTATGCGTTTTTGCATCCTAAAGTGAGGAAGGGCGTGAGAGATTTTTCTGTTACTTTTAAGAGTAATGGACCCATGTCTGAGGTAGTAAGCGATATTTCTTAGTAAGTTTTTAAGAAAGTAAAGCATTTTTGCAATAAGTCTAGCAGTCCAGTCCAACTAAACATGTTTATATGGAGGAGTTAAAATTAAATGGACACTGGGTAAATATTGAGAACATTTCAGTTAAACAAAAGAAAAATTAAAATTTAGAACAATATTTAATTAATAATTTTGCTAAGTGCGAGTAAGGAGGAGTTTAATTATTACGGTTATCATTTTTTTTTAATTACCCACTTTCCGGATAACCATTTTACTGGTGTATTCGACCTCAAATCTTCCATTTACTGGACTATAGGCCATTTTTATTTATGTAACAGTATTACATAGAACAAAGATAAGGTAAAATGATATTAAAACAGATCTGGCGTAATGTTTGGTCATTGGCGTAACTAGGATTGTGGCTGTATCAGCAGGGCCCCGTCTCTCGACCGTACCAGCCGCTATAAGAACCTACCTTTTCTAGTGCCTTCGAAGGCACTCTCGCCAGTCCGTTGCCGCCGTTTGCATAACTTTTGCCTACTTATTTTTAAGTCGTATGTAAACACAAGTTAGTATGGCTGGTGTACAGAAACGATGAACATTTCGTTTTATTTAAATTATTATCTAGGACTGAGATAATTTATTAAAATTCACCTACCTACTTAGTTGCTTATTATTGACAATTGAATTACAATTTAATTTTTTCTTTCAAAAGACTGCAAGTTTTAAAAATTAAATAACAAAATCTTATTAAAGATTAGTTTACTAGTTAATAGGTAGGTAGGTCCTTTTTCTGATGTATTTTTTAATTCAACGAGTCAACTCTATTCCTAACGCACGCCATGTCGAGCGCGCGCCGGCTCACTGCCCACTGTGCGAAGTAAAAACAACGCTAAGTCAAGCGTCCTAAATAGATTTTTGCATATTATTATATTTTCTAACAGTTGGTAATTATAAGCGTAGGTATTTTCGTAATCTGTGGCTGTAACTCTGTATCTACTCGATAAGTATCTGTTTTCGATTATCCCTTTCGGGACGACGCCTAAAATACGAATGTTATTTTACTTTAAAACTTGGTTTCTGGGTAAAATGATAGCGTAGAACACGAATCTGGCCTCCATTTTCTGATTTTCCGGCGCCATCTTGGAAAAATGGTGTGCTCACAATTGTATCACGTAAGGCCCAAACTTTCGTACGCACAATTGTGACACGCACAATTGTGACACTCACAATTGTATTGAGCAAGGCCTAACCTTACCTATTTTAAGATATCAGTAACAATTTAATTAAATGAAAAAACATTTTAAAATAGGATATCTTTATTAATCAACTAGTTGGCACTTTGTATGAGATCAATTTTCTCTTTTCTATAACTAATCCTTCCACTTAACAACAATAACGGTGTCATCCCCATTGACGATGGCCTCGTCTTCTCCTCTTTTCATTCGGTGATCTTGCTTGAATTGGTACTTAGTCATTTTCTTAGTATTAAATCTGTTAGACATCAAAGTCGGAAATGATTAATATCGGAAATGGAAAGAGGGTTCTTCATTTGCGTGCCAACTTTGGTCATAAAATACTGGCCAGTTGCTACGAGGAATTGCTCGAATATTTCCTCTGTGAAATATCTAAAGAAATACTCGTGAGGTGTAAGGACCTCGTTTGCGGGACGCAATCCTTCTTCAGGAGGCGATTTACTGGCAAAAACCTTATTATTCCAACGCATCTCAGATAATGGAATGTTGTCATCGTCCTCAAAGTCGGACTCTGATGATGAATCAATGTTGTTACAAGTTTCTTCATGAATGTCAGGTTCGTCAGCGTCAGATGCATCATCGCCGGAATCGGCCAAGAGTGTAGCAATGTATTCTTCAGTAAGTTCTCGGCCCATTGTAGAGAAAACCTGAAAAAAAACGAGATATTTATTGCCTAGAACTATGATGAAAATAAAGTAGAACAAGTAAGGTTCGGCCGAATCCACACAATTGTAATGGTAATCTTACCTGCTCAGAAAAAACACAAGCTTTAACAGTTATGTCATACAAAATGTCTTAAAAACGTGTAACATTTACCTAATTTTATAGAGCAAGTAACTTACAAGAAAAAATCATTGAAAATTCACAAAAAACATTACTTACGTCAAATATTCTGCAGCGTGGATTTTGTACTCGACCGAACAGGGACGCGTCGCCCCGCTGACTGACCTATGCGCGAGCGAGACGCGGGAGTGGATACTTCATCGCACGCACAATCGATCGAGTCTGGGCCCGTCCACAACCCACAAACAGTTGCCGAGAAAAATTGAACCTTGTTACCCGCACAATTGTATTAGCCCGTCCCGAAAGGGTTATGTGATCGTCATAAGATAAAATTAAATCACACTATCTCACTTCACACTAATATTATAAATGCGAAAGTTTGTGTGTGTGTATATGTTTGTTACTCTTTCACGCTGAAACGGCTGGACGGATTTGGTTGAATGGATATGGGTTATACCCTAACTTAACACATGGGCTACTTTTTATCCCGGAAAAAGCATGTAGTTAAACCGAATAACACGCCGGCAGAGCCGCGGGCAAAAGCTAGTAACAAATAAAATTAAAACTCTCCATACAACTAGATTACCTACAAACCGAAAAACAATACTAATAACGCCTTAAATTGGTTAAAGCATACTTCCGAGGGGGGGGGCAGGTAATACGGGGGCCTTGTCCCCCCCCCCCCCCCGACCCCCACCTAGTTACGCCTATGTGTGTGGTTCAGAGAATGTAAATCCGATTATTGCTTTCCTTTCTGCTTCCATAACCGACGGCGCAATACGTGTACCATTTTATTTTTTTATACATTTATTAAGTAAGCTATCATAATAATTTTAATACTCTGCATTTATTTATAGTAGTAAATAAAATTAGTACTAAGTTAATAGTCCGGGAGGTACCGTTGCAAATACAAAAGTAATAGTAAGCCGGCTGATATTGACATCAATCGTAGATCTCACGTGACTGATATGTGTAATAAAATGAAGATACGAATTTGATATTATATTTAGCCTGATTTAGACAGACGTAAAAACAGTGTCACAAATATCTATAGAGAAGAAAGGACATAGACAATAAGTATGATATCCATACTTAACATCCCCTGCAGATTTTATTCTTTAGTCCCATTCTGAAACTTAGATCTTTAAGTCTGGGGCCGAACAACGGTTTAGTGAGCATATCTGCTAACTGCATCTCCGAGGAAACTTGCTTGATAGTCAAGTCTCCATTGCTAACACATTCTCTTACGAAAAATGTTTGATCTTGATGTGTTTGGTGCGCTTGTGGTATTCATATTTTGGATTGTGTGCAATGTTTTATAGCTGATTCGTTGTCCAGGTTCAACACTGGTGTTTCAGGGGTGATTAGATTGCTAAGCAGGCGATTCAACCATAAAATCTCTTGTGCAGATTCACTAGCTGCTATGATTTCCGCTTCAGTCGAGGAAATAGAGACCGTTGTTTGCTTTTGGCTTCTCCAGCTAATAGCAGCTCCAGAAAATAAGCACACCATTCCAGTTGTCGATCTTCCAGTAGTGGGGTCGCCTGCATGATCTGCGTCGCTGAAGCAGACTAAGTGTGGAGGTGACAATTTTGTGAAGGTTAGCCCAGTATGTTGGGTCCCTTTCAAGTACCGGAAGATGCGTTTTACCTACAGTACATCTTTCTTTCTAGGTTCGTTTGTTTTGTCTGTTTGTGTGGAACTCCAACATCGTTGAAAAGTGTCGAGAGTTCATTTTTGTTTTGTTCATCGTAGAACATATTCTTCATCACACGAATATCTTTTGCAATAATAATTATTTTCTTCGAGGGTATGAAGATTCTGAAAGCTTTCGATTTTTCAGAATATCCCACAAACATGCCAGGAATTGCTTTTGGTGCAAATTTGTGACCATTGGTGCCTCTTTTTAGAACATAAGCCTTGCAACCGAATACGTACAAATGATTAATACATGGTTTTCTTCCAACCCATCGTTCGAATGGTGTTTGATTCTGAATGGCGCTGTTAATGTTTCGATTGGATAAATAGTTGGCAGTCAACACTGCTTCGCCCCAGAATTTTAATGGTGTTTTGGCATCAATCATCAATGCTCTTGTTTTCTCCACGAGAGTACGGTTCTTCCGTTCAGCAATTCCGTTCTGGCTCGGGGTGTAGGGTACGGTGAGTCTTCGCTGTATCCCGCAACGTTTTAAATATGCATCAAATTCCTTGTTCACATATTCAGTGCCATTATCTGATTGTAGGAACTTGATTTTGTTGCCAGTGAAAGTTTCCGCTATTTCCTTGTACTCTTTGAACTTTTCCAAGACTTCGCTTTTGTTTTTGATAACATAAACATGACTATATCGGCTGTAGTCATCAATGAAAGTAACAAAGTACTTATTTCCGTTTAGTGTGGGCATTTGTATCGGTCCACACACGTCACTGTGGACAATTTCCAAGCGCTCTGTTGTTCTTTGGTTGGTGATCTCCTGAGGGGCTGGCGTTCTGTGTAATTTCCCCTGTATGCAGGCTTCGAACTCATCCAAGGTTTCAGATGCATCGAAGTTCAGTCCAAGTAAGTTGTTATTTTTGAGTGCAACTTTTAGATCTTTGGCGTTCATGTGACCAAGTTTTCTGTGCCAGTCATTGATGTTTGATGATTTCTTTGCTGTTTTCGGAACAGTTTCATCATTATCATTGGCCAGATTGATGCGCTCGCATTTATCAGGTTTAATGTAGTAAAGACCATCTGCTTGCTTAAGTGCGGTGAGAGTTATTCCAGCTTTAGGATTGTTAACCGTCGCTTTATTTTTGGTAAAGAGGACAGAGCAGCCAGCATCTGTCATCTTGCTGACGGACAGCAGGTTAGTGCATAAACTAGGTACGTACAGCGTGTCTTTTAAATGTGTGAGCGCCAAGCCATCACCGTTTTTCGTTACAAAGGACACTGTACCTGTTCCCTTAATTTCTGCTTTGTATTCTTCAGTTGCGAAGTTTAGTTTTCTGGACGTTTTCTCCATGGTCTTAAATAAATCTCGTTCATAAGTTATGTGAGATGTACATCCGCTGTCCAAGACCCAAATGCTGTTTTCAGGTTTCTCGTTTGGTGTGAGAAGACACTGAGTAGCAAAATGGTTCATTTGAGAATCGTTTTTATGTTTGTTCGGCTTCTCATTCTTTTTCTTCCAGCAGGTACTACAAATTTTGTGATTTTTGCGTTTAAAGATGTTACCTCTTTGTTTGCAAATTTTACATGCCACATATAATGCTTCTTCTTGACCAGAATATCCAGGTTCATCGTTATTGGTCATGTTTGACTATGACGTGCTTCACATTCTTCAATTATTTTAGTTTTAAGCTCATCTGGCTTTGGAAGAGTGTCTCGTGATTCAATAGCGACTCTGAAGTTTTCATAATCAGAAAAGAGACTGTATAGCATCATGATTGATAACAAGTCCTCGTTAATATCGACTTGCATGTATGCTAATTTGTCAACAATGACAAAATCATGAATTTATTTAGATGGCCACGTACGTCGTGTCCTTCTAGTTTTGTCAGGATCAGTTGTTTTAATAGGGATGCTTTTCGTGCAGGTCCCTTACTGGCATAAATATCTTTTAATTTATCCCATAATGCTTTAGCCGTATTGCAGTTTTTAATTTGTTTTAGTTCAGAAGGAGCGATTATTAAGATTAATTCAGATTTCGCTTGCCTGTCTCCTTCCTTATCAGCTTCGCTAGCAACAGCTTGCAAGGGAGTCTCAACGTATCTCCATAGTTTGTGACGTACGAGAATAGCTTCGGCCTGTATCACCCAAGTGTCATAGTTTTCCCTAGTAAGAGGGTCGATTTTGGTGCTCGACATTTTTATTATTCTTAACTGGGGTTTTTATTAATTCTCCTTACTTCGTTTACGCTCTGCTACCATGTTAAGTTAAATAAAATGAAGATACGAATTTGATATTATATTTAGCCAGATTTACACAGACGTAAAAACAGTGTCACAAATATCTATAGAGAAGAAAGGACATAGACAATAAGTATGATATTCATACTTAACAATATGTGAATCGACCGTCAGCTGCTCAAGTAGCGGTGGGTGTGAGAGGTTGCGAAAGTGGTAAAAAAAATGTAATGGTACACCGGCTGAAACTTTTCTCACAGATAGATGACATCATACTGAGCTGAAAAACAAATCGTCAGCTGCATCGTGGAGGAGGCTGATGCGTCAGCTGCTCGCATGAACATGTAAAAAAACACGTAAAATAAAGTGATAGTACGACGCTTAAAATGTTACTAAATGATTCTTTAAATAGTTATAAGTACAAAAATAACAATTAGCTTCGTGGGTAGCGGTGGAAAGACCGTCAGCTGACGCAGTAAACTTAAAAAAATTTGGAGCATTTTCCCTTTAAGCGCATATTTGGAGATAGATTCCGGAACTGCTTGAGCCCATAACACGACCTTCGGGCTACCTGGGCCTCTTCCCCTAAAATTCCAAAGAAACATCTGTGTGTGCATGTCTCTTTGTCGTATTAGTGTAAAACGGGATTAGTATATTTAATCTGTATCTGGCGTTACGTGGAGTTGTTAAAGTGTCTGTATGACTCCGCTACGATGTCCGTCCAAGTACAGGGTGTACAAACAAGACCGATACATCTTCAGCGCGGCGTGAGACAGGGAGATGTTATTTCTCCAAAACTGTTTACCGCCGCGCTGGAGGACGTCTTTAAAACACCAGACTGGAATGGACGAGGCATAAACGTAAACGGAGAGTACATTTCACATCTTCGCTTTGCCGATGACATCGTCATAATGGCGGAATCGCTGCAGGAACTAGAGGAAATGATGCGCGGCCTTGGCGATTCTTCGAGACGAGTGGGCCTGCAGATGAATTTGGATAAGACTAAGGTCATGTCCAACTGTCACGTCATCCAAGGGCCAATAACCGTCGACAATGTCAGCATCGAAGTTGTTCAAAAATATGTTTATCTGGGTCAAGTCATACAGCTGGATAAAAACAACTTCGACGCCGAGGTTGACAGAAGAATATGCTTGGGTTGGGCAGCATTCGGAAAGTTGCGTCACATATTTACGTCGTCAATACCGCAGTGCTTAAAGGCTAAGGTGTTCAACCAGTGCGTCCTTCCTGTGATGACGTATGGCGCTGAGACGTGGTCTCTTACAAAGGGTCTGATCCACCGGCTTAAGGTCGCTCAGCGAGCTATGGAGCGGGCTATCATCATATCATCTCTGATGGATAGAATCCGAAATGAGGAGATCCGTCGGAGATCTAAAGTAACCAACATAGCCTGCAGAATCAGTAAGTTGAAGTGGCAGTGGGCAGGCCATATTTGTCGCCGACATGATGGCCGTTGGAGCCGAAAGGCTTTAGAATGGAGACCACGTACAGCAAAGCGTAGTGTAGGACGACCTCGTGCCCGCTGGACCGACGACCTGAAGGACGTTGCGGGGGGCGGCTGGATGAGGAGGACGGAGGACCGACATGAGTGGCGAAATTTGGGAAAGGCCTATGTCCAGCAGTGGACGAACACGGGCTGATGGATGGATGGATGGATGGATCTGTATCTTTACTGCGACAGCTGACGGTCTTTCTACCGCTAACTATGCAGCTGATTGTTGTTTCTGTACTTTTGATTATTTAAAGAATCACCTAGACAAATTTGATGCGGCGTACTATCACTTTATTTTACGTGTTTTTTACAAGTACATGCGAGCAGCTGACGCATCAGCCCCCTCCACGATGCAGCTGACGATTTTTTTTCAGCTCAGTATGATGTCAACTGCGGGTGCGTCAGCTGACGCTTGGATCTCTTATTAGTCATTCCAGATCTATTGAAAGATGGCAATCTATTGGCGTAAAATCACTACCTAAAAATGCAACACTACCGCCTGGGCTATAAGGTAACTCATACCAAATCGCACAACGATGACTGCCATTACAATTATATATTGTTTAATGTAAATGTAAAGTTCTTTATTGTGAATATGGGATGAATACAACATGATTAATTAAAAGGTATGTACATCGGCGAGCTTATCTCCAGAAAGAGGTTTATTCCAGCAAACCTTAGTGGGAAAGAGAAATTTCATTGAAATAAATAATCATACATGATGTGTTCTAAGGAGAACACGTTAAGATATACATACTTAACATACATAAGTACATGTTACACAAACCAACTAGTAAATTCAGTAAATTATAATAACTATTTTATCCCAACGAAATATGTATAAAATAAATACAAAAAATATACATATAAATAACCAATTTACCTACTTTAAGAGGAAAGTGTGGCCTCTTAGATTATTCTTGCAAAGGCTGATACGGGGTGGTAAATAATTTTTCTTCCAACTACCACATTAGTAAAACCTTCATAAATAAGAACTCACTTTATTTACCGCGGAAAATAAAGTTGTCTGAAAATCCATCATTTCATTTCAATTTTGTTTATTCTTATATTGTAGTTGTAAGAAAATTAGATTAACCTCGCGTGACTTGATTTGTCATTTCCGTCGCGTTTTTAGTGTTGTATATTTAAGTCAGATGCAATGCAATTTCCTAGGTAAACATATCAACGTGTATTTGTAATGTTTTACTCTACTTTTACCCATAAGAGTAACTAATTTTAACTTGAAGACTGTCTTTACATAAATACTTTATCATATTATGACTAGTTTTGATACAATTTTATAAATTATATTTTTGTACTTAAATGAATCTCTAGGTAATTCCTGATTGCCAATTTAATGATAATAATAAAATAAAATATGTTGTTACCATTGACATGACTTTATTTTTACTTAAATATATACCTATATTTGATAATGATATTTATGATAAATTGTTAAAAGTCCCATCACCAAATAAAGGGAGCTCTTTCCCTCAAAATCTTCAAACCAAACTTGGTCCATTCAGTTTGGTTGATCCATAATTCAATAGCGGATTCTAGGCAAGACATTACTGCTGCGCCTTTCCATGCTGTACTAGCTGGATCAATGTCTTTTGGACTTGACACAATCTCCAACTGTTCTGTCTTATAAGCATAAGGAATTTGTAGGGCCAGTCTGTTCTGCAGCCACGAGGATAGACCTTGTATTTTCACTCCACCTCCAACTATCAGTATACTGCTATACATTTTCCTTTTAAGCTCTTCAGTGGGACATCGGTCTATACTCTGTAGTATTGCAGCATCTAAAGCTAACACTTGGCCTGGAGCTAATGATACCATATCCCCAGGAGCTCCCTCTAATGCATCTACTACAATATCTTCATCAGGGTTGACAGTAGGCTGGGATTCATTAACTGCCTCAAGTTGCTGACTTTCATTTGCTGTTGGGTCTGCGGTTTCCCGTTTCCTGCCAGTTTCTCTCAAAAACTCTGCATCAAAAGGATCTTCAGGGTCACTGGGTTGTCGATTTTGTATTTTAGCAGTCTTTAGGCCTGTAATTTTGAGCAAATCTGTGTTGAACATTGATAATGGTGATATTATGCATTCATCTCCTATTTGTAGAGTGTATTTGTTTATAACATCTCCTGGGTGATCAACTAAGAATGATCTTTCTTGTGGTCCACAAGTGTCTAAGTTCACATGACAGAAGTCCTGAAATAAACTGCGCATAAGCATGACATCTCTAGGTATATTTTCGTTCCACATTTTATATGGGAATGCACTTTTGTGAAACATCCATGATAAGGTTTGACAGACATCTCCAGCACCGTAGTCCATTCTGAGTCTAGTTGTTTTGTGAGAAATGCCATCTTCCACACAAGATATTGCCATTTTCTGGTCTCCAACATCTACTACACATGCTGATCCAATCCCAGCTCCAAAAGTAGCTCCAACACTTTCTTGTACAAGGAAACATGAACCAAAACCCAAATCTTTTAATAACAAAGACATAAGATACTTCAGATGATTTCTGGAATAGATATCAGGTATGAGCAACACACACCTGTATTTGACTAGCTCTATCAGAGGTATTCCTAGCTTGTGCTCTATGATGGCGCTCCAAATTGTGAACATATCATTCAAAACTGATGATAATGATCCTCCAACTTCAGTATGTATATTAAAATCACCTCTTCTGTACGGAAAATGGATGTTATACGGCAAATCTGGGTCAATATCAAGGACTAAGTCACCTATAACGATTTCGCATTGCACCTGAGGCCATGGTTCCCCATCATTTACTGTTTCAGGCATGGATCTCCTGTTAAATGCAGCAATTTGCTGGGGAGGCGTGGCGTATCTTCGAGCTCCGTTTGATTGGACGCAAGTTTGCAGTGTATGTGATACTTGGAGACGACATTCTTCTAATTCTTCGATCAGTTCCTTCGTTTTAGGAACACTTGGCGGGATGAAAGGGTCTCGGTATATTTTCCCGCCTGGACGTCGGTATCTCGCTATGCAGTGCAGTTGTTTGACTGGAAGGAGGTCTGAAGCTCTTCCTATTCGCACGTAGAGTGATCCAGGGTGGATGACGATAATCCTATTGGAAGGAAACTGCTGGAATTGCACCGGAGCCGGCTCTTGCACTGGCATGCTCATTTGAGTGGTTATCTTGTGAATCAAACTCAGAACTTAATACTGGATTTTTGTTAATAAAAGGCCACAAAATTTTTACATGGTCGGTGATGTATAGAAAGTAAAATTCATAAAATTACCCTTCGTGCTTTAGCCTCAATCAAATCCAAAAATATTTTTGAATTTGATAACTGACACTGACAGTAACGGAGAAGCTATATAACGACAGGCTGCTATTTTGTACCTCACTAGTCTTGTGCGTTTTGTTTTGATTCTTCTTTCATGATCAAACACTACAAAAAAAAAACACCGAGTAAACTTGACATCAAAGACATTGTTTGATAAATAAATAACAAGGCACTTTTTGCTCAACTAAACTAGATTTTATCCGCTTAGAAATAAGGTTGTAATTATTATGATACTATTGTTAAACGAAAAACGAGCCGAGCGAGATAGCTGTCGCTACTCGTGTATCCTTGTCTAGCAAGTTGGCAGATATTAAATACTTTATACCTATAGTGTTGTTGAGTTTCTAACGTGTTAGAAAGGGACCAACGAGTGCCAACACCCATACCTAGCATAAATAACATAAGCTTTTAAAAGTTATGTAAAATCACACAAATATCTCACGAGAGCCATTTTTAGGGTTCCGTAGCCGAAGGCTGCCAAACGAGACCCCACAGACATATATTGAAGTAGATGACTCAAGTGCATCAAACTCTATGAAAACCAAGCGTGTCACATTTTACAATGAAAACGGTTGACACCTGTTTGAATCTTAGAAGGAATTTTAAGACTTAAGACAATACATAAGACTCAAAGACTCAACTCCGACAAAAAATCGGAGTTAGGGCACGCAATTAGGCACGCAAGGTAGGTCGACTTGCTAGGTCTACTTCGATATATTATTATGTCTGTGCGAGACCCTATTACTAAGTCTCCGCTGTCTGTCTAACTATTTGTCTGTATTTCTGGCTCTCACAGGATATAGGTATTTTTTTTGTTTGTGTTCTTTCCTCGATTTTAGTTTTTCAGGGATTAAACTTGTGTGTATTATAGTGTAATTACGATAAAGCTTAAACAAATAACCTTGAAAAATTGTTATGGGGACACAGGGGGTTTTGTTCTTTTACTTTAGAGTAAGTAGGTATAACAATGCCAAATTAACCAAATATTAAACTTGTGTGTATTATAGTCTAATTACGATAAAGCTTAAACAAATAACCTTGAAAAATTGTTATGGGGACACAGGGGGACACAGGGGTCCCCATAACAATTTTTCAAGGTTATTTGTTTAAGCTTTATCGTAATTAGACTATAATACACACAAGTTTAATATTTGGTTAATTTGGCATTGTTATACCTACTTACTCTAAAGTAAAAGAACAAAATAATAAAAATCATGGTTCTGAATTGTTTGTCAGGCACTATTATTATAGGCTATAGCGCCTTGTTTTTATCGCCTAAATGTTGCTGTAGCATCTATCTATATTGTTGATATATATGTTTTATGGTTCCGTAAAGGCAGTTGGCGGATTTAATTGCAGTAAATCAACTTTTAACAAAAAAATAATTTTATAGCAGATATTCACTAAAAAGTTTGAAACAATTACCTAAATACTGACCCATGGTACCAAAATAATACTTTTGCCGACTTCTTTCTTCCTGAAACATATGTTCTCTAGAAGTCGGCGCTCTCACATTGGTTTTTGTGTTCTGTACTATGGGGAATTCACTAACTCACATATTATATTCACCCTTCTTAGTGTTGACTAGATAAATTGTAAAAAATGGGAAGACTACAGTGAGCACTCTGATTGCTGCCCCGTGGCATAATAACAATTTTTAAGTTATATCCTGCAATGAGGACACTAACACAAAGCGATTGCCACCATTGAGAGTTATGAGCTGTCATCCGTTAAGAAGTTCTATGGGGATTGTAATGTAGGGTATGCGACATATTATTTGTGTGCAGGGATAACTCGTTTGTATGTAGTAGGTAGTTTTGTCTTTTATTAAATGTTGCTAAAGCAAGACGTGTTTCTATGCCTGCCAAGGTTATTACGATTTCGAGATAGATTCACTAGTTTAGTATTCTTCAGTGGCGACGAGAATAAGAACATTACGTGTGTATAAATATATTAAAAGAATAAGTGTCGTAAACATGTCGGTCGGAAAAATTCCGGAGTTCGATATTCGCAAGGACGAGTGGATGTTATACGTAGAACGGTTGGAACAATACTTCCTAGTCAATAAAGTTGCGAGTGATCTACAAGTGCCCACCTTAATTACAGTTATGGGTGCTGAAAGTTATGAACTATTGGTGAATTTGTGTACACCAGTGAAACCAAGTACAAAGACTCTCAAAGAAATAACGGAAATAATGGGGAAACATCTTCAACCAAAACCAAGCGAGCTCGCGGAACGGTACAAGTTTAGACAAAGGACACAGGCTAGTGGAGAGAGTATTTCGGAATATGTTGCTGTGTTAAAGAAAATGTCGAAATATTGTGATTTTGGGGGTTGGTTAGAGCAAAGTTTAAGAGACCAACTAGTTTGTGGAATTCGTAGCGAAATCATACGGCAACGTCTGTTTGCGGAATCTAAGATAGATTTTGGTAAAGCTTACACCTTGGCAGTAAGCATGGAAGCAGCGGAAAAAGATGCAGCGATGGTAGAAGGTCATGGAAGGTCATCAAACAGCGCGATCGTTAATTGTCAAGCCATGGCGGGAGCGTGGCGGGGCAGGCCTGGGATGGGGGTGGCGGCAGAGAGAATGACACGTGACGTCACCAATAGCTCGACAGGATCAAGGCAGCGTGGGCGCACAGGGTCGCATTCAGCAGCGGCGGCGGGGGCATGGACCGACAACTCAAGGAGGCAGCGGTGCCGGGCTTGCGGCGCCGGGCACGACACAACTTCGTGCAAATTCATTCGCTATGTGTGCCGTGTGTGCAACAGACAGGGGCATTTACGTAAGATGTGTCCGAACTTGGTGGAGCAGCATTGCGTGGATGTGGCAAGCGCGAGCCTCGTCAGCGTTGAGAACGGGAGGGACTATAAAAGTGAGGACAGCGACGAGGTAATTCTGGATTTTAATAGTTTATCGATAGCTCAATATAAACCTATATTTATTACATTGAATGTTCAGTACAGAAACCTTATTATGGAATGTGATACGGGCAGTGCCGTATCGTGTATAAGTCAAGCAATGTATGAGAAACTATTTAGGGATTTAGAAATAAAGAGTTGTGATTTATCACTTAGATATTATACCGGCGAGTTAGTTAAGCCGGTAGGTATGATAAAACCTTTGGTAAAATACAAGGATAAAACTAAATATTTAGATTTATATGTTATAAATAATGGTAAAACTGTATTACTGGGTAGGCAATGGATAGCGGAGTTAGATATTAAATTACCAAAAGTTCATTGTAATACGGTAAATAGTTTGTCATCAGATGAGGAATTTAATTTGTCGGTTTTCAGTTCCAAATTCTGTGACGTGTTTGAGGAGTCACTGGGGCGTTTCACCGGAGAACCTGTGAGCATCCATATACGTGCGGGGGCTCGGCCGCGTTCCTGCGCGCGCGCCCTCTGGCGTACGCGCTGCGAGAACCGGTGGAGCGCGCGCTAGACCAGCTGCAACGGGACGGCGTACTCACACCCGTCGAGCGCTCTGATTGGGCTACGCCTATCGTACCCGTGATGAAAAAAGACGGTAACGTTCGGATCTGTGCCGACTATAAATTAACACTGAATAAGGTAATCGAAATGGACCGTTATCCGTTGCCAAGGGTAGAGGACCTTTTAGTGAAGTTACACGGTGGGGAGCGCTTTAGTAAAATTGATCTATCACAGGCTTACGCTCAGTTCGTTCTCGACGAGTCCAAGAAGTTTACGGTGATAAATACGCATAAGGGTTTATTTATGTACAATCGCCTAGTCTACGGTTTGTCCTCAAGCCCAGGAATTTTCCAAAGGCGATTAGAACAGCTGTTCTCAGACTTACCTAAAGTAGGCGTGTTTTTAGATGATGTAATAATAACGGGAGCTTCTACTAAAGAACATATAGAAAATTTACATAAGGTTTTTGAGCGGTTGCAAAAATATGGCTTAAAGATTAAGAAAAATAAATGTGATTTTCTTGCGGAATCAGTAAGCTATTTAGGCCACGTAATAAGTAAAGACGGTGTCCACACATGTCCGAGTAAAATCAAAGCCATTGTAGAAACGCCAGCACCGAGTAACGTATCAGAACTGAGGTCGTTTATAGGTATGATTATGTACTATGCAAAGTTTGTTAAAAACATTAGTACCATTCTAGCACCACTGTACAATTTATTGAAGGCAAGAGCTAGGTTCGAGTGGAGCACGGAGTGCCAGACATCATTCGAGACGGTGATCGCGCGGCTAGCGAGTAGCGAGGTGCTGGTTCATTACTCGCCGGAACTACCGTTAGTGCTGACAGCAGATGCGAGTAGCGTGGGCGTCGGCGCGGTACTATCGCAATTAACACCAGAAGGCGAGCGTCCCGTGGCCTATGCCTCGCGCTCGCTCAACGAAGCGGAAAGGGCATACGCACAGATAGATAGAGAAGCTCTCGCGATCGTTTTTGGGGTAAGAAAATACCATCAGTACTTGTATGGCCGGAAATTTGTGTTGAGAACGGATCACAAACCGTTGACATATATTTTTGGGGATAAGGTAGGCATACCGGTGATGGCTGCGTCACGTTTACAACGTTGGGCCGTTCTACTATCGGGTTACAGTTACGATATAGAATACGTCAGGTCGGAGAAAAATTGTGCGGACGCTCTCTCTAGGCTACCTTCAGTAGTCGAAAAACGATTAGTGAACAAAGAAATCACTTACGTTAATTTTGTTGAGGATTTTTTACCGGTAGCGAACGACGATGTTAAGAAAGCTACAATAAAAGATGCTGTGCTTAGTCGAGTTATTTTATATATAGAGTCGGGTTGGCCCGCAGTTTGTCCTCAAGAGGAAATTAAACCATATTTTGATAGACGAAATGAATTATATGTAGAATGTGGTTGCATAATGTGGGGCTATAGAATGATAATTCCTTCTTTATTAAGGAACACGGTGCTAAAACAATTGCATATTAGCCACATGGGTATAGTCAAAACAAAGAGTTTAGCTCGTAGCTACGTGTGGTGGCCACGCATAGATGACGACGTGGAGAGCGTGTGCCGAAGCTGCGAGACCTGTGCTGCAGAAGCGGATGCGCCGCCGCACGCTCCACCCACGCCCTGGCCGTATGCGTCACAGCCGTGGGTGCGTCTTCATGTCGATTTTTTAGGACCATATAAAGGTAGAACGTTTTTTGTCCTGATAGACTCCGGTTCGAAATGGCTTGAGGTTTTCGAAATGGAACGAACAAATGCGGCGGCGGTTATTAAAGTGTTGAGAGCGACGTTTGCGAGATTTGGATTACCGGTGGAGTTAGTTTCAGATCAAGGGCCTCCGTTCACAAGCATTGAGTTTAGTAGCTTTCTGAAGAATAACGGGATTCGTCAGGTTTTCTCGCCAGTGTATCATCCGTCTTCAAACGGATCTGCTGAAAACGCAGTCAAATTATGTAAACGAGCGATCAAAAAGGCATTTAGAGATAAATTGGACATAGACACCGCATTACAAACGTACTTATTGGCTTATAGAAATACCGTTCATAGTACCACTGGGGAATCGCCAGCAACGTTACTACAAAGACGTTCGTTGCGTTCACGATTAGATTTGTTGCGTAGTGACCGCGCGGTGGAAAATAGAGTACGCGCTGCTCAAGCGCGGCAGGAACATCATGCTGGAGGAGTGCCGCGTCAGTTTGAGGCGGGCGAACCGGTCTGGGCGCGAGGGTATGGCATACACGATAAGTGGATTAAGGGCGTAATCGGCAATAGGGAAGGTAGCCATAGGTATATTCTGAGTGACGGAAGCGGTCAATTTATGACAAGGCACACGGATCAAATAAGGCACAGATCTCGTTTATCGGATGTTACTTGTTCTAATGATGTAGCTAATGGGAGCTCGGTCGCTGACGGGGGTGGTGATGCCGTATCGTTGCCAGCGGCAACAATGGTGGATGATAGTGTTCCAGAACAACAATTAGAGAGAGAGAAGAATACTGAGGGTCAGATTAAAGAAGTTGATTCAGGAACAATACATCCACCATCGGTACAGTCGCCAGTGAAACGTTATTCCCAGAGATTACGCAGACCAGTTGTAAGATATCAATTTGATTAATACAATGTACATTAGATCTATTGTGTAAAAATAATTCAACTGGCCCTGTTAGTTTAAGTAAGTGTTCATTTTGGTTGTTTGTTTATTAAATTATATTTGTTGTGTATTTATGGTGGAGGTGTAATGTAGGATATGCGACATATTATTTGTGTGCAGGGATAACTCGTTTGTATGTAGTAGGTAGTTTTGTCTTTTATTAAATGTTGCTAAAGCAAGACGTGTTTCTATGCCTGCCAAGGTTATTACGATTTCGAGATAGATTCACTAGTTTAGTATTCTTCAGGGATGAGGCCAGAATCGAAGGTCAGTGGAAATATTGTCAATTTTCAAGTAATACCCACACTCACACACAGGCAAGTATCCAGACTTTTGTTTCTGGGAGGGGGGAGGGGACATTAATTGAAACAATAATGTGAATTGTGAAAATAAATAAATCTGTGCAATCACTGTACTATATATTTATTAAGTACATATCAAATACCTTTTTTATTAAAACGTAGGACTTCAACGTACTTTACAGTGGTTATGAATAAACATTCCCGGTCCCATGTATGTCACGCCAAATTTCGGGGAGGGGGGGAGGGTATAAATCCTAACTATCCACCCCTCTGGACACGTGCTTGTTGCCGAAATCTCGTGTTATGTGCTGTCATATGTTGAGGAGTTCTATGGTGATGAGGCCAGGATCACAGGTCAGGTAGATATATGTAAATTTTTAAGGAACACCCTGCAATCAGCAGCCTGGTACAAAGCTTTTACCGCAATATCGAGTGATATGCTGTCATCCATTTGAGGAGTTTCACTGTCTATCTTTGAAGACCATCATCAAATCATGACCAAACTAAAACGGGATCTATCTGAGAGCGAACCCTTACAAACAAAAAAAATATTTTTAAATCGGTTAAGATTTGCCAGAATTATGGAGTAAAATACCAGAAAAAAAAATTCAAAGAAAATACAGTCGAATTGAGAACCTCCTCCTCTTTTGAAGTCGGTTAAAACTATTTAGAGCGACCGAAAAGATCAAACTGAACGGGGGCTTGCCTGCGCCAGCGGGTGAAGGGTTGCAGATGAAAATCTGTTAATTTAGCATGTGTGGATGATTAAAAAATTATGCGTAATTTTAGGTAAATTTAGTGTATTTGTTACAAATAACCGGACAAGTTCAAGTTGGACTTGCCCACCGAGGGTTCCATTAAAGACTATTTTTATGATTTAATTACAAATGTATAGTTTTTGGGTATTTTCCTATACCTGTAGTATAAGACGGTATTACTTTCATAGCTCTTGGTCAACGGAATATATATTATATTATACAACGTGTTCCTTTTGATATCCCATAACCAACGAGACAACGTATATGAATTTAAATAGCATACAAAGTATTTTTCAATTATTGTTATTTTCCTACTTATATTTTTCATACAAAATAATTCGATAAAATGTGATTTTTCATGTAAAACACCTATATGTTCTTACGTAAAGGTGTGACAACGTCGCATTATCTTCACTAAATTATGAATGATTGAACCTAATAATTATCAATGAAAGTTTACCTATCCCCAATCACAATTATTTGTATCAAAAACGCTCTTACATCTTACAGAATAAAAGCGCTTATCGTACAAGGCAACATTTGTTGCAAAACTTTTAAAATAAAGGACTCGCCCATGAAATGTGGACACTAGTCATATCAACCATTTCAAAGAGCCTTAAAGTAGTTTTTGCTAACGGTACGGGTACGGCTGACCGGTGGCGGGGAATTCCCGTGCGCGTTCAATGTGTGCGTGAGCGCCGCGTTGCCAGTCGGTTGTTAGTACAAAAGAGTAGGCTTGTCAACACCAATGTTTTAAGATAATAATTTATTTTTCAACGTGTTATACTTACACGCGAATCAATAACATTAAATTTAGTGCTTGTTAAAACGAGTTACAGCAGAATTATCATTAAAATTTGTGTAAAAACTTAATCCTGTAATGATTTTTTTTGCATTCGAGTTATGTACTTGTGTCGTCAAAAATCAAAAACTGTCCCTCATAACGATAATAATATTGACTACCTACTATTAAACCTACTTAAGTTGCCTTGCCTTCAATAACAGTGTAAGAAGTTCCATCTTTAGCCACAAAAGTCGTGAAGATCGTATTACATTGCTGCGAAAATAAATTTCCTTTCCGACCAGTACTGATTCATGTCATGTGACGTCGATTCATATGTTTTACGAACTTACCTACCCATGAAAGATTTACGTGATCACTGGAGAATATAAGTTGTTTCTCCGAAATTTTACATTTTATTTTGGTTTGAAGAAATCAATTTCGAATTTAAAATTGACAAAATGATGATGACAGACTTCAAGATTCTCACTAAAATTTTCCTTTTCGTGAAGGTGATGTACAACCCTGGTTATGAGCTACCCTACGCACACAGTTAACTCGTTGTATCGCTCGACGACGCCATGAATGAATGGTTCTCTCTCACTTGCACTAGGCGATATGCAAATTTTGCTATCCTGCTCTGTCAGCGTAAGTTTTGCAACATCGCAATAATTACGACTCGTCAAATAAGAGAAAAATTTTGAAAAATTTTAATTATGATTTATGATTTCTCCGAAAATACGCATTTTTGAACATATGTTTCGTGGACTTTTTATATTATTTTTAGCCATAGAATATAACCTTAGAGTTATGGGATATCAAAAGGAACACGTTGTATCAATTTTGATTCCCCTGAGAGTGTCGAAATATATACGGTTAAATAATAATAGTTGGCAAAACTCAAAACATAGTAAGTATTTGTCTATATGAAGAACTTTTCCTATGGGGACTATGAAAAATTCTCAAATTTCCTTTTCGCCTTCTCATAGTTAACCAGACAGCTGATATGGCTAATTTGTATGAGAAGAAGTGAAAAAAAGTTCGCTTAGCCCCAATAGAAAAAGTTATTCATGTAGACCAGTACTACCTATGTTGTGAGTTTCGCTAACTATTATTATTTAACCTTGTACATTTTTTGCGGCATAAACGGCCGTATCTTTTTTTACGTTAACTTAGAAGTTTTATTTTTTCATAGCTTCAAGGGACTGTAGATTTGAGTATATGGTTTTAATTTCAACTCTATACCTCCACGCGTTCCCGAGATAAAGCATCTTGACAGACAGACAATAAAGTTATCTTATAAGGGCTCCGTTTTTTCCTCTTGAGGTACGGAACCCTACAAAAAGGTTAAACTAGGCCCAGGGGGGTCATGACCCCCATGACCCCCTCCCTGGATCCGCTACTGCGTAAAGGTGTTTTGCGATGGTACGGAACACTTTGTGCGCGAGTCCAACTCGCACTCGGGCAAAATATTTTTATATTCATATAAATATCCATGCCATGACCATACATAGTATAAAGTAGGACTCTTTGACTGTATAAATAGAGTGCGACGTTTTAATCTTGCTTGAGCAGTGCGTTCCGAGTCACAATATAATCGATTATTTCGCGTCTATCGTCATTTCGAGTCATACTGGTGGCCGTGCGGCATATGTTTGATGGTACTTTTAGTACTGTTAGCGCCATTCAGAACACACAGGAATAAAATAAAACGTGAATCTGTCAAACGCAACTACTAACTTATGGCAAGGCTGTATGGTCTAAAACCTTTGCCTGCCTGACAAGGCGAATAAACAAAAAAAAAAACGCAACAAACGTCAAAGAAAAATGTCATCTTTCGTTACAAAAAAACGCCAATGACAAAAAATAAATAAGTTTCTTTTATTTTTAGCAGTTAGGTATTTTGATCTAAGCCAAGAAGATGGTGTCACGAAGTCTAACAGAAGTATTTATATTGATGCGCAACAATGCCATTCACAGCCGGAAAATGTTTCCGGAACAGGTAATCTCTACTTCTTACTATTGATTCCACTTTGCACCACTTTCAAGTTTAAATAGACCATTTAAACCAAATGCAAGCTCCACCTAATGAAAATGGACAGTGATCGGACAGAATCGTGGGAGCTTTGCCGTTTATCTTTATAGACTCATACAATTTGTTACATGTCCTAACTAAACCAATGGTTCTCATCAGTAAACTTATGTACCTAGCTCTGTTTATACCCAAAAGAGTATAGGGTCAGTGTTAAACGGGGGCAGAAAAAAAATCTTTTGAAGAAAACTCCACTGAGTATAGTTACTAAAACAGCTGGAAACATAATCTTAAAGCCGTATTAGTGTTTTCTGCTAATATGGCTCCATTTCACCTTTTGCCTCTATATACTCCTTGTTATAGGGTTTCAATTTAACATTTATCACCAACATAAACTATATTGTAAATAAAAATTCAAAACATTTTCAAAAAATCTTTAAAAGACTTTTTATACATTACAGGAGTTTTTTTAGAATTAAATACTTGATTGTTTCATTTTCATAGTTAACTTGAATATAAGTAAATACCTACTAATAATTATAATAATAATATTATAATGAAATTAGTTATAGGATAACTGATAATATGTTGTAATACTATTTATTTAGGTAATTATTTTAATTTGCTATGTCCTTACAGGGTTCATGTTTGATACCACTTTTATTATAACACCCTATACTGTACAACATGAATGCAATAAAATACTTGATAGGTACTTGATTGTTTTATTATAATAAATCTTTCAGAATGACTCGGAGAGAGTCAGACTCATGCGCACGGGCTCCTCTCACGACATTGAGGGTGGGATGGAGCTGAGAGGAGACACCCATGCACCACCAGTCTGGGCGGACACACTAGAAGAGGCACATTATATAATTTCTAGGTAGGTAGGACTTCATTGTTAAATTTAAATATGGATTGGATATTCACTGTTGTATGTTTTTTTGTTGACTACAGGCCAACTGATTCAGTACGATACTGAGTGGCTGTTGGACAGCTATGATGAACACAAGCCGCAATCTTGTGGGTTGCAAAGAGTTAAATAATTTCGTCCATCACTGATATGATTCAGAGCTGTTTAATGCGGCAACTGTGTTATCATCCTAAGAATGACAGTAGTTGCTTTGAAAATTTTTTTTTCATTATCATCTATCAATTGTTGATTTTCTGTATGAATACCTATTATTTGTGAGAGATGTGAGTCCACTCCACTGGCTTCAACTCTCTTAGGTAATTATTAATTTATTATTTTAAAAATTCAAGTTGAATATTATTTAATTGCTTTTAAAATGCCAAAATATATTGGTAAAACAATTTGTTTGTATTAAGTCAACTCAACGACAATAATATGTGAGTGCATTATCTGCTTTTTTATGTTTTTTTAGGGTTCCGTACTTCAAAAGGAACAAAACGGAACCCTCATAGGATCACTTTGTTGTCTGTCTGTCAAGACCCTTTATCTCAGGAATGCTTGGAGGTATCGAGTTGAAATTAAAACCATATACTCAAGTCTATGGTCCCTTGAATGTGTGAAAAAATCAAACTTCTAAGTTAATGTGAAAAAAAGAAACAGCCGTTTATGCCGCAAAAAAACGTGTATTTCGACATTCTCAAAGGAATCAAAATTCATAGGGTATTTCCCGACTTAGAACTATGAAATTTGGCAAGTAATACCATCTATTACTACAAGTATAGGAAAAAATCTTAAAAGTATACATTTGTAATTAAATCATAAAAAATCACCGAGGTAAAGCAAAGGTATGGGCGGTCATAATTGTGCGGGTGACCAAATCTTATTGTAGATTTTTTTCAACTTTTAATAATTTGTATTGTGCGCGACAAAACGCGTGACAAACGAAGTGGCGCGTCACCATGCTACTGGCGCTTTGGTCAAGTTCTAGACCTCAGAAGGTTTTGACTTTTGATAAAATAACTGTCAAGCCGAAAATTTTCGATCCATGCAAAAAAGCACATTTCATGAAATTGTTGCATCATACATTATCATGATTTACAATTTTCTGATCAGTGATAATTTCAAATGTTATACATTTTTTCACCATCCTTTTACACAAAACTATACTCAAGCTTGTAGGCCTAGTACAACAAGACATTTATTTAATTTTCAATTTTGTTGTATTTTAATTATAAGTAAAATTATACTGTACTCAAAATGCCCTAGTAGTGATATAGAATAATGATAACGCCACCAGTATTAAAATAAATGCAAATAGCACGGTCTCGGTAATCTGTTCTGCTTTGTCTCAAACGTCCCTAATCAAAATTAATCTTCCTTAGAAAAGTGTAACATTGTGTTTCAATAACTGTAACAATTTAATATAAATTTAAATTAAAGATTTTGTCTTTTATTTCCGTCGCAAGTGTAGTATAAAGCACTATGTATCTTAGAAAGAACACAAAGCTGTAAAAATCATTTCAAAGACTTAAAAGTCTTAACACTTACTGGTATATATATATTGGAAGTATGTATTTTTGTAAAAAATAACCTTCACATATACCCCCAGTACACCCGGCCTAAAAACTTTAAAAGATCAAAAAACAGACTAGACAGACCCTTCTCTAAATTACAGATAAAACAGTCAGGTCCATTAGCCATGTCAGTAAAAATATATGATAAAATCCCACAAATATTTAAATGTATTGATAACAGTCAAACATTTAAAAACATATTAAAAAGATTCTTAGTTAAGAAATGCTATTATTCTCTGCAATAGTTTTTACAGGGTGAGTTTTTGGACGATAAGTTCTAAAGGTAAAATTTAATATTGTATAAATACATAAATATATTACTTTAACTATTTTATATTTAAGTTAATTTAACTTAAATTTACAATGCCCTAACCGGGTCATGTTTGAAACTCTGTGATTAAGTACAACAGACCTATACAACAACATGAGAAATAAAGATTTGAGATGTATTATTCGGGAGAAAGGCGATTCTCAACTCGTGTGTATTAAGACCGTCGGCTATACCTCGGGCCTCAAACTACACCCTCGGTGGTAACCGGCTGTTTTTTTCCCTTGGTGAACAATGTAAAGCCCGACCAGGAACTTAGCCGACCCCGCCATATTGCGGCAAAAAAAGGGTACTAAAATATTTAGCTGGCAACAATAGACTAGAAAAAGAAAGTGTAACTTATCGCTATTAAAATAGTCGATACTCTTTACTGCCGCCTGCCGCCTATTGTACACCTTCTGAAATTAGCCGGTTTAAACAATAGTGCGGCGACGGTCAAGTTTCGCGTCTGTCGATTGACTCATTCCTGTCGATAAAGTTTTTAAGGTTAAAGGTTCCTAAAAATTGTTTCTATGGTTAAAAAAAATCAAAGAAATTTATTACCTTAATTATAAGAAAAGCATATCGGAGGACCAATCTTCTTTAAGTGATGATGTATACTTTGAGGACATTCCATACTTGCAATTGAATTTTGATTATGTATGAGTCACAGCCATAATTTAAGTATGAATAAATAAATTTAATTTTTATTACACAAACGATGAAAATGTGACTTATTTTATTGTTTTCCTTGATTTATATTTTTTCGGTATATGATACGAATACAATTTATATGATATCGAAATATTTATTATGTATCATACCAAATGTTGTATTACAAAAAACTGAATATCGACATTAAAAATGTATGATCACATCACTATACCATCTAATGACATTTAAATTCGGTGTTGCCACATGAAACAGAACTAGCGTCCTCTTTGACAGGTCGGCTAAGTTCCTCGTCGAGCTTTAGATACTATCTCAGATGTCATGACGATATATGGGCCTCTTCCAGGTTAAAAAGCAAGATAGCGGAGCTGCAGGCGTGCCACGAGCGTCAGATCCGCCGTCCCGCTCTGGACGACTCGTCCGAGCAGGAGAACATCGGCCGAGTGGCCGCCGACATCGCCCGACACTTCACGAACGCACATCGCAACTGTACCGCCATCAAGGCGCATGCGAGACACGGTAATTGGTTCAAAATATTTTTTTGGGGTGTATAAAAGGCGTACAAAAACAATCGGACGGAGTCGCTAACCAAAAACTGAAGCACCCATAGTAAGCCTTTTTTTTCCATAGTAAGGCCACTCACACACCTGTGAATCGTCGCCATTGCTATGCTTTAGTTGTTGCCTAGCGACGACTCCGTCCACATTTTTTTGTTCGTCTATGATAAAAGGAATGATTACTCCAGATCCACCCGCGCGCACTCTGGATGAGACCAGACCCAACTATATGAAGCCGTATCGGGAAAGTGGTTACAGGCAGTTGAGTTAAGTCAAAGCATCGTAAGACGCGCTCGTCCAGTCATTGGGGAAGTGAAAGCAAGCAAGACCTTCATTAGGCTTTCCAGGGATTACCGCAAAATCTACAGAAGTCGGACGGACGATTGATGCTAGGCAACTGCCTGTAACCACTTCCGGTACGGCTTATTATGACGTCTATCGGAATACGAGTTTATGGTATGAGGGTGGCGACATGCTACGGACAAAGCGTATTTGATATATTTTAAACTAGCCTTTGCCCGCGGTTCCGCCCGTGTTTATTCAATATTTGTCCCGTTTTCGCCTTGGGCGTTATTTTATGAACACTTCTGATAGTCTATTTGTTGACCAGGGTAACTACAATGATAATAAAAAAAAGAAAGTGACTAGAAAACCGTCACCGGCTTCCTTAGTTTTAATTTTAACAGAATTCACGATATGCAGAAAAAAACATTTTCCGAGCCTTTCCGATGACTTACGGTTCAATAATTTATAAAATCAGAGGACCGCTAGCGGTACCGTAGTCACTTCCTAAAAGAACCGCATCCAAATCCGTTGAGTGGTTCTCGAGTTATAAAAGCGTTTATTCAATCTTTGCCCCGTTTCCGGCTTGGGCGTTACTTTATGAACATCCCTTAAAGCCTATGTGTTGACCAGTGTCACTACGATGATGACAAAAAAAAAACCGCATCCAAATCCGTTGATGAATCAAATGATGAATAACCCATTTCATTTAAAATTTCGCGAAAATATTCAATGTACAGTCAGCAAGGTTCCCGCCTGACCAGTTTCAAAACTTTGTTATGCAAGCAACAAATGGTGATCTCAGCTAGCCCCGCCTTATATATTATTTACAATTTACCAATGAGAGACACTTTAATGCCGTTTTCGGTTCCATCAGTCACTTTAGTCAAACTATTGTTAGACAAACACTAGCAGGGTGGGGCCTAGCGGAAGCTGCCGCGAGCCACTGCACACTAAATTGGCTCTTAAGGTGATCAGGCGGGAACCTTGCTGACTGTACCGACACAACCTTTTTACTACTTCATTATTAGCATTAAGGTTAAGGTGGTAGAGCTGATGCCAGGCTCGACTGTGGAGGTACCACCATCTTACTCGCAAATCTTCCTGAAGTTATTCGGGGGAGAGTAAGAGAACAGCTCTCAGGCAAAACCAGGTGGCCCACCATTGCCTGGGACCGACGGATGGCGGTATATCCATCCCCAATTGCCGGGCCTTATATAAATCAGACTGGTGACGGGCAACGGCGTCACTGGTGCAAGGGTTTCGGCACCGCGCTCACCAACCCGCCTGCCCAGCGTCTGTGAGTATGGGCATTTCTGCCAGGAGGACCGCCATGAGGGCTGAAATTCTGGAAAGGCCTATGTCCAGCAGTGGATGAAACAGGCTGGTGGATGGATCGATTATTAGCATAGATTTATTTTTTAAACCGAGATTGTGGGTACTGCCTCCAATATGAATTGAGAAGAACAATTCTATAATATTTTCTCCTTCACAGGCTCATCATCCGAACAGAAACTAGTGAACAACGTGGTCCTAGCTCTAGTGACAACGTTGCAAGATCTAAGCTTCACCTTCAGGACGGCCCAGTCCAACTATCTCAAGTCTCTCACGTCCCGGGAAGAGAGATCCAATGCCTACTTCGATCTGCCCAACTTCGAAGAACTCAGCCTAGATGACAATTCCGACCTACTCCCAGGACTGACGAACAACCAGACAGATTTATTATTCTCCTTGCCCAGCACTTCGGGTGTGCAGAAACAAAACGGCTTCATGGACGAAGACAACATCGACCAAATGTTTGAGAGGCAGGCGATGAGCCAACAACAAATGTTGCTTTTGGAACAAGAGAACACGAAGATGGTTGCAGAAAGAGAACAGGAGGTGAACAAAGTAGTGAGATCTATTGTAGATCTCAATGATATCTTTAAAGATCTAGCCCATTTAGTTCATGACCAGGGCACCGTTTTAGATAGGATAGACTATAACATAGAACAAACCCAGGTTCAAGTGCATGAGGGGTACAAGCAACTGCAGAAAGCTGAGAGATATCAGCAGAAGAATAGAAAAATGCACTGTATACTAATTTTGGCGGTCATGATAATAGTTTTGGTTGTGTTATTGATTATAGTAAAAAGTTAGTTGTTTGTCGAGCGTGGTGGAACTTGCCTTATCCGTATTGTTGGATTGTTTCGTATCTCAAATCGTAGAGTACAACGTAAAAACATAAGATAAGCTATGGGTTACTTTTATTTTAAATCGAATCCTAAATGTATTTTAAATTATTTATTTCTTGATGATGGATAATCGTGATAGTTTAATCATTCCTTATTTATTGAACTTTCTATGGTAACTTACTAAATGGATGTTTACTTAATTTATTTATTTCTAAAATTATTCTTTACTAATTTAATTACCTTCTTTGTAAGCAAACTTGCAAAATTTCGCACCAACGAAACAACAAAAAAAGGAGTGCACACATTCTAGTCTTTAATTTATTTAGCATAAGATTTATGTTGCTATTAAAACTATCAATCAACTATCAACTCAACTTCCTATTAAATGTAAATAAATGTTTTTTTTTTGTAGATAGGTGAATGTATTTTTATCGTTATAAAATGTTGAGTTAACGACATGCATGGGTAATCTGAGGTGTGGGCAGAATGTAAATGTGCCAATGTGTACACTTTTTACCAGACTAGGTATTCCATATCATAAATTAAATAACTTTACAATGTATTTTTTTTTACAAAATGAATTTCTTGTTTAGGTTGTGATATATACCCTTTATCCATAAAATTATTTAACTTACGTTATATTTGATTAAATAATTAGTTACAAGAAACACCTATTTCCTACAATAAATAAATTGGCTAATTAACGTGAGCTACTAACACGTGTACATACGTATATGAATGTAGATATAATGGTATATTTTTCACTGATAAGAAATTATATGCATTTGAATCTTGCAAAATTGTTTTCATATTTAAACTGACCTAACAAATAGAGAGGCACATGGACATAGATTTAAACAGAGCATGAATGAAATGTATTTCACCTTGCATGCAGTGATGATTGATTTAAATGCAGGAAATATCAAGTGACCTAAATACAATGAATGGATTTTATCACCTCATTCATTTTCATCCAATGTTCAATGACCCTTTCTATGGAATACGCAAGATAAAATTTAGACTTCCTACACTAATTCAGTCGAGGTTGTTCTTAAACAAGTATAATAGAGGCACAAAAATATTTTTCGTATTCCGCAAACGGGGTCGTTGAACTTGGTCCTGAGTACTTACCGAGTCTCCAGTATGAATTTAGCTAGATAAATGAAAGTCACCTTATACATTATATTACTATGCAAATGTACTGTAAGATGACCATGAGGTAAATATTTTTGTGCTGTAATCCCTTTTAGAGTGCCATACCTCAAAATGTAAACGGAATCCTTCCAGGATCATTTCGTTGTATGTCTGGCAAGACCCTTTTTCTCGGGTCCAATGAGAGATATCAAGTTGAAACTGATACCTCCTACAGAAGTAAAGTCGAAAAATCAGGCTTCTATCTCTTCTTGAGTTGGCTCAATGCGGAAAAAAGTTATTGTCCTTTACGTAATAAATTTCATACAAATTAGCTCACCATGGAAACCTATTAGAAACTTGAAATTCCATTCACAAGTAGCTTCTTTAATACACTTATTTAATAAGGATAAGATAAAAGAAAATAGGGATTAATATCCAAGATATTACAACATTATGTGTCAAGTTGATCTTTTAACTGCATGGGGAATAAGTTTGTTTTAAACCGTTTGTACAGATCTCACAGGGCATGAGCCCTACAGGTTTTTATTTATGTGTGTGTTCATTATTCAAACAATAGGTGATCTAGCACAATAAAACACACATTGAATTGCACTAAAGAATTATATTTGTTAGTGATCTCTCAATATACAGATTCATTCCAATACCCACAACCCTTTGAAGTGTGAAAACTGACATGGTTATAAAATAATTAAATTATCAGTTTTTTCTATACAGAAACAATAGTTACATTAATGAAGTTCAATAATTTAAATTTCCATCAGTTTTTTTTGTTGATACAAGAAAGATTGTTCAAAGACAAAATAACCTTATTCAAAAATATGCAACTTAAGTCAGAAGTACAGGGATTTAACATAAAAGAGCCTGTCAGAATTCCAACTCCAAACTGTGGGCCAAAAACTATCAGCGCAGACATTCACAACACAAAAAACGACGCAACTCAAACAAACATAATTAATACGGACACAAATACAACCAAATACTGCCTAAAACGGACTATGAGTCTTTGTGTTTATTATAAAATTCATCTAGATACTTTTTGTAGGCGGGCTGGTTGGGCCACAGGTATGAAGCCTGCTGGTTGAGGGGACTCTGTGTGTTCGGCTCCGCTAACAAACTTTGGATGGAGAGAAGGACTGTGCGGACGTCATACAATGCTGTCCACTTGTCTTTTAGTATGTCCAGACAGATCAAACCACAAGTGTCTACGTTCGGATGAAAGCACGGGGTCACAAACTTGACTACAGGTGGAGCGTAAGGGTACGAATTGGGGAATTCCAGGGATAGTTTGTACTTGTGGCCCGCGAAAACGGTTTCTTGTGGGCCGTTTATTGTGCCTATCCATTTGAACAGGTTTTCGCTCTCTGGGAAGGCCGAAATGCCCTTGTCAGCGCATCGCATCAGCTCCATCAACTCCTTTTGTAGTCTGCAAATAAAGAGAATGTCTTTTGTGAACCAATTCTTGTGCAGACGAATTTCCAAAAGCATTATTGGAAAACTTACCGCTTGCTTACTGCATGGTTGTCTTTCAGTTTGATGGTGTCCTCGTTCTGTTTAGAGGGGTTGGACGAAGAAGCGTAAGTTGGATTGATATTCTGAGCCATATTCAGACGAAAAATTAAAATTCGATGCCACCAATTTTCTGTTAAAGAAGCGACTTCCTGGGCGAATTTGAAAAATTTGACAGCGGGCTGTAATGGCGTCAGTCAACGTAACAAAAAGCGCCATCTATCTACAATTCTTAACGATTAGGCCATTCATCATGATAAAGCAGTAATAGCAATAACGTTATACTATTATTACAAAACTCAAATCATGGAACTTTACTCTGGTTCAGTTATTCACCGAAAACCCGAATAAATACAGTCAAAAAGTGAAAAAGTTTAATGGGTACCTATTGGACTATTTACGAATTAGATAAGCGGTTAAGTATGCTTTAGACGACAGGCACTTGGTTTGGCAACTGAGTTTACGATACAGAATCAGGGGGCTCATAATTAGTTAGTTAATTTAACTTTACAAATACAACGTTTTTATTTTTCCTTTTTCATCGCCCTTTTCTCGTTTACATTTTAATAGAATAATAGTTCCAAATGGAACTCTTAAGAAATATAAAAATTATGTAGACAGTGTGAGAATTTGGTTCTATTGTTGTCAAATCTTTAATAAATGTTTGGCATCAATCGATAGGTATCATTTAATAAAATTAACAAATCTGCCCAATATAACGATGTTACCAAAGCTATTAGACTATGAAAACATAAAAAGTTAAAAAAGTTAAAGTTACTTTCACTTTCAATATTTTTCTCTGTGCAAATGAGGCGTGAAATTAAAATCAATCATGCGTTTTAAATAGAAAATAAGAAAAGTATTATCATTATTTAAAGTTTTGAAACTTGCGGATGTGTTTAGTAATCATTGAGATTTCTTGCTCAGAAGATATCACTAATATTTTAACCTATCTACCTCCACAGAAAATGTGTATTAATGTAAGTTACGTGACACTATCCATAATCTATTTTATTGTAAATATATTTATCTGATTTATAATCGATTGATTAATATAAGTATGTCGTTCCTCTATAAACGTCAAAATTTCATTCATTCATTCATTCATGCGTTTGGTTCGTTTAGAGAGTAGCGTATTTGTATGTTTATTTTCGAAAATATTGTAAATACTCGCAAAATCTACGTTTTTCGGACACCATTAATAATATTTAGAAAGTGCCAAGCCCTTAGCTACAATGCCCAGCCAAGTTTTTTTCGAAAACCAGCTCGTAACCACGTATAAAAATGACGACAACGTAACCACGTTAAAAGCGAAGGTTTCGCAACAATTTGGTGTCCACTGTGCTGATTTATTTGCAACAATCAACGGAAAGCTTGCTCCAGATAGTTTGGACTTCCAAAACACGGACCATGTCCTTCGGATCTACACAAAACTCGTCGGAGGTAAAGGTGGGTTTGGATCCATGTTGCGTGCCATTGGCGCACAGATTGAGAAAACGACCAACCGTGAAGCGTGTCGCGACCTCTCTGGACGACGGTTACGTGATATCAACGAAGAGAAACGCCTTAGAAAGTGGCTGGATGGGCAGGCAGACAGAGAAAAGGAAGCAGAGGAGAGAAAACAGAAGAAAATTGAGAGAATTATTGCTGGCCCTAAAATAGATGTCCATATCAACGATCCTGTGTACGAAAAAGAGCGCCAAGAGTTGCCAGAGCGTGTGAGTGCAGCCATTGATGCCGGCTGGCAAGCTGCAGGATCTAGCGGGAGTAACACTGGTACAAAACGCAAGGCTGCAGAAGAAAAAAAACCTAAAAAGAAGTCCAAGCTATGGATCGATGCTGAGTTGTCTGATTGTTCCTCCTTGAGTGAGGATGATGATGAGGAGGCAGTGTACAAGCCAAAGCCTGGACCAACTTTGTCAACGGACAGTGGAAATGAATCTGACCGTGTCACTGAAGCGAGTAAAGTGTGACTTATATTATAATACATGTGTTAAAATGAAATTAACTTTTAGTTAATTTAATTACAATGCGTTTATGCTATTGTTGACAGTTCACAAGGTATTTATCAGAATTGGTGTTCTTATGGAAAATATTATATTCTAAACAGAGTGTTAATGTGAACAGTATGTTATTTTAAAATAAAACTTAAGTTTTGTAAATAAAGAATATTTGAGTAATTGAATAGTTTTATTTCATTGATGATCACTCTCAAACCTAGGAAACAATAGCTTGTATAATCTCTTGGTTAATGTTTTCAGAAAATTTCTTGGGGCGTTGTTCTGTTGCTGTCCCTAGTAGTGCTGGTGACGGCCAGACCTCAAGAGTTTGATGATGAAGAGGAAACTCATGCCTCAGATAAAAGTGGTATGTCAAATTAATCTTTCTAATTCACATAATCTTGCAGTCCTGACTGGGGCTTGGGCCATTTTTGAGCTTGCTGTTCTTTTTATCATCAAAAGCTATGCCATAGAGTTAAGACAGACTGAGTATTTGCACATATTTATGAACTTCACAGAAGCGGCTGAGCCATAAGGAGACAGTATGGTCAATCCCCTAGATAGAGATCCCAAGTCCTTTTCAACACCAATAGATGTTTATTGTTCTGAGTTGACACCACCTATTTTCAAACTTCAAGAAAGTCTGACAGAATCTAACTTAATTATACATTAAAGTCGATTCTGGAAGCCTTAATTTAAGTTTTAGTGCTGTCAAAACTTAAATTTTATTTACAGTAATATAGCTTTAGTTAACACTAAAGAACTTTTTTGAAATGAAGAAAATTTTGTTTTGACATCACTTAAACTAAAATTAAAGCCTTAACCCCTAACTGTACTGGTGAAAAGTAGTAACGCTTTTAAAGTGGTGGGTCCACTGGACCCATCAGTATTTAAATTATGATAAAAATAAAATTACACTATATTTATGATAATTTTCTTATTAAACTTTGAAATCAAACATTCATGAACATATGCAAAATCAACAAAAGAAACTTACATTTCTATTTCTTATTTAGCTTATAAGAATCAGTCACTTTATTAACTACTCTATTAACTAGTCACTATACTTATAAAACATGGTATCGAAAAAAGTATATAAAATAATATGAAAAATATAGAAATTCTATACGTATAAGTATATTTTTTAAACAAAAGTATTCTTTTTAAAAGCAACGCAAAAGAAAAAAGCCTATTGCTGGAAGGTACATAGAAACGGGAGGGGCTGCGGCGCCCGCAGAAGTTTTTTTACCTACACGTTCAGACCCAGGACTGCAGTTAAGGGTTAAGAATAGGCTTTAATGTATTACTATATCGGTTTTATAATGTATAAAGGCAAAGATTACAATATAACAAATATTTATGTATAGAGGGATGAGTTGGTTTTTCATATCAAACAGATTTTCCCCAGTTGTTTTCCAAGGTGTTTCAATATATGAGTCTGGATTTATCATACCTCCTGCCTTCCTATGTAAACAAATACGCGGTACGAGTCTTGAGCAGTAAAGCAGCTTAGTAAAGCTGTGTAGTAGGGGAAGCGCATGGATTCCATGTAGCGTACATGAACGTAGATTAGCGTATCGAAGGATGATCGAAGCGAAGGGCGAAATTCGTGCACCAACTTTCCCCCACTACGCCACTTTAGTGCCAAGCAAGACTCGTACGTAGGTAACGGTCAAGTTTGTTTCAATGGCTAAATTAAATTAAACTGTAATAAATAATAGTAGGTATCATTTTCCCTCGGCAGATGACGTGGCGCGCGTCCAAATCAAAGTGTACCGAGGACCGACGAAGCACGACGGCTACGCGCCATGGGGCTTCTGGGTGAAGCAGCCCTCAGACGATCAGTAGTGACAAGCTTCACTCGGCATCTTTCTAGCATTCCGTGGGAGCCATGATGAATCGGTCCAGAGAGCAAACGGTGTCAAGGAAACGATTCAGTAATATAGGTTTCATTTCTAAGGATGTTTGTTGTTAAAACGTAGACTATTGTAGTTAAGATAGATGGCGCCTGTGTTCTTTTGCGATTGTTTTTTTTTTCTGAACAAGCCAAAGATTAATTTTATGCCTCGTTGATTATGTTTTTGTTTTTGTTCTAATAAAAGGCACATTTAACATGACTCTTTCTTTTGTATTTGTAGATCATTTAATCACCGGTTATCTAAGTAACTGCGGTAGAGAGAGTGAAAGGTAACTTATTTGGGTCTGAGCCCTTCTCTTTATTAGCACCTGTTGGTCTAGCATGCGCCATCGATACAGTTACTTTCATACTTGCTCTCTTACACAAACATGGACAATTGTGGTTTGCGTGAGAGCGCAAGTGGGATAGATAGGTACTGTATCATTGGTGCATGCTAGCCACCCCGCTTGGTTCCCAAAATCCAAGCTGCCGGTCTTCGTAACGTATCTCGAAGTTCAATTAAGATGCACTTTCTAAGTGAAAGATCACACCAGACCTAGAAAACTATGGTTCTAAAAAGTTAACGGAATGTTTATTTGTGAGGCGAGTTAGTACATACCTGCGTCAAAAAGGAGTTATGAAAAAGTTAATTTTCGAATTAATTATAGAAATACCTACATAATTTTATTAAGTTTATGTAACATAATCTAAAACTTAATACAGTTTTGATTAAAACACTTGTACTTGTCCACTTATTTATATTATTTCCCTTACCGGTTTCGCTGTTACAGCATTATCAAAGGTTTTTTGGTTGTTTACGTACAATATATGAATCGCTTGGCATGCGGGTAGGAAAAAAATTTTTTTTTTAATAGCTAGTCTACGTTCATGTACGCTACATGGAATCCATGCGCTTCCCCTACTACACAGCTTTACTAAGCTGCTTTATTGCTCAAGACTCGTACCGCGTATTTGTTTACATAGGAAGGCAGGTATGATAAATCCAGATTCCTTTTTTAAACAACTTTGGATATAAAATGGAGAAAATCTGTTTGATATGAAAAACCAACTCATTCCTCAACAATGTAGTCTACATAAATATATATATATTTTTTCCTATCCGCATGGCAAGCGATTCATATATTGTACGTAAACAACCAAAAAACCTTTGATAATGCTGTAACAGCGAAACCGGTAAGGGAAATAATATAAATAAGTGGACAAGTACAAGTGTGTTTCAATCAAAAATGTATCAAAAGTTCCACCAAGTGCCAACAATTACGAGCATCAACTCTAAAACTTAATAACTATTTATATCTAAACTATGAAGCGGACATCTCTGATGGATGTAATCCGAAATGACGATATCTGTCGGAGATCGAAAGTGACCGACGTAGCCTGCCGAATCAGTAAGTTGAAGTGGCAGGGCAGCTGCCTGATTCTGTATCGTAAAATCAGTTGCCAACCGAGTGCCTATCGTCGAAAACATACTTAAACTTACTATCGAATTCCGCTTATATAAGGATACGTTTGCTCTTGAAATGACGTCACAATTCGTAAATAGTTCAATACCCATTGAAGGTTATTTTGGAAGTTCATTTTTTATCTGTTTTTGGTGAATAGCAACCATACCTAGTTGGCAACTGATTCAAATATAGACTCGCAGATCATATCTGTCGCCGACATGATGGCCGTTGGGGCCTAAAGGTAGCGTTGGAATGGAGAAAAGAGTAGCGTAGACCGACCTCGTGCCCACTGGACCGACGACTTGAGGGACATTGCGGGTGGCGGCTGGATGAGGAGTACGGAGGACCGCCAACAGTGGCGAAATTTCAAGTCGTCTAAAATGAAATATATTTATGTAAATGTATTCCATTGAATTAATAATAATTGTTATTTAATACCTACTTTTGTTTTACAATGCTAATTTGAAACTACCACAACTCTTCGAGTTTAACTTGGAGGCGTTTTGTCACAAATTATTTAGAGCCCTAAAATGATGCTTTACAAATAATACTCATGTGAAAAAAATACAAAAGTTTATTTTTATAACATTTTAAAATTTTCAATTTTCCATATTTACACAGTTTGTTGATACAACAAACAATAACACCTATCCTATTAGAGGCACCGAGAGCAAGAAAAGCCTAACATTTCGGGACATAATTAAAAATGAATTATGTCTGGAAATATCATATTCTTGCTCTCAATGCCTCTTATAACTTGTATAAACAATTAATACAAAAGCGCATAACTAGAAAATAAAGTAAAATACCGTATATAAACCTCGCAGACAGGTTTCCCACTTTGATATTCCTTCCCCAAGGCTTGCACTTTGGACCATACACTGTGTATACCCCGCGGTCCTAAACTGTGTACCAGCGCAAAGTCCCAATAGGCACACGGCACGGGGACCAGCGGCTGGTACGGGCTCAGTCTCCGGTCGTGGGTCAGAGAGAGGCCCAGGGCTTGCTTGGCCACCAGGAACGTGAAGTAAACGTCTTCCAAGTTGATGAGGGGCACCTTGTAAGCTGTGTCTATTATCGATCTGAGGTATTGACCTTGAAGAGAGAAACATTTAGATTAGTTACACCTGCTGGGCCCAGTGGTCCCTCGCCTGCAAGCTGGTACGGCGATGGCTCACCACCCAACTCGTTTGGGACGTAATAACCGTCGGTGAAACGCGGGTGTACCGAGTGTGGTCCGTGGCGTGTATTTCACAGTTAATACTGGGGAACACCACTAACACCCCCTCGGGGATTCATGTCGTGACGATGTTTGTGATTTAGAAAAGATGCACTTTTATAACAGAAACTATAGTTCGCTATTTTTACTATTTGGATTTTTTTACTACTTTATTATTATATAGATTCAAATAGAGAACAAGTGTCTTTAAACACAGTTTTTACCATTTTAGGGGGGGGGGGGTCCAAGGATCCAAAAATGTAAAATAAAATGTTGACCTCTCATAGTAATTGATTCAGGCCTGGGTTTGCGTTTGTACAGAACAACAAAAAAATAATATACGAATTTCACAGCAAGGGGCATAAAAATTTGATACAGAACACTTATCGAGTTTCCAGTATGAATTTGGCTGTGGCAATTAATGTCACCTAGTATTTTATGAAACAAAATTTATACTTGCGATTGTCGGCACTTGGTGAAACTGGAAACACACATCTTAATTAAAACACTTGTATTATATTGATTCAGTGAGACTAGTACAAGTGTTTTAATCAAGATAGTATTTTATGCTACGCATAATCCGTAACGGACACAAAATGTAAATGTTACGCGAATACCTGGATATTTGTTTTTCCGCGTATGCTAAGAGGATGGTCCAGTCCGGAACCTCTAAAGCCCCCATACGAGTATACGCCCATGCATTCACGTATCGTATTTAGAAGCGGTGGCTCAGTGGGTAGGATACAGCACTTTCAATCTTAAGATCCAGGTTCGATACCTGCTCGCTAGATCATGCACTAATGAGTTTTACGGAGTTCATGCGCATGCGCATAGTATGAGTACTACATATATTTACCACTTCCTGAACGATGAAGGAATACAATAAGGTAAACGTGCATGCACGAACAAGCGTGTATTTGTGCCGGAAGTACGGCGATAAAGCTCAGCCCTGTCACGATAATGGGACGTTAAACTCGTCAGTGAAAGGAGAATGTTATGAGTCTTGTCTCTTCTAGTGACAGCCACCTCTGACACTTGTGACAAATGTGATACAAAGGGGCCGAAAACCTATTCGTATAGCGGTTCCGGTTGTTATGAATTTGGGTAACATTTTTGGTTTAGGTGACCTCAACAAGAGGTAATTCAAAAAAAATACCTTTAAAATATACATGTTACCCTCAATTGATAACCGTTTTTATAAATTGGTTATATAAGGTGAATTTTGTTTATGCAACCAAATACATACTGGATACTCTGTAAGTGGCCAGGACCAAGGTCCAATGACCCTGTTTCGAAAATACGATAAATATCTTTTTTAAATTTGATTTGGAATTTATTTATATGGCGTCGAACGAGCCCTACGTGTCTCGCAGTAAGAATCGCGAACAAATGAGTTGTAACATGCACGCGTTGCATGCCACTCTGTGCATTGCAATTTTGCATCAAAAAGGGTAATAGCAGTCGGTTACCGCTTTTTAAAAACCGGTATCGCGGAAAGTTAAATATTAATTATTTTAGGAGTTACCACAATGTAGTACCGGTTGTAATAAAGTTGTACATGTAAAATATCAGTATTTAGAATACCGGTTTCCGTCCCATACAATGTACCGTGATAGGCTGCATTATTGAACCTAGGCGTAACTAGGTAGGGGTCTGGGGGCATGACCCCCTTAGAGTACCCCCCCAAGGTACAAATACAGGTGTCATTGATGTACAAATATGTTTTATACCATTTAAGGCGTTATTGCTTGTATGAGATCATGTTGTACGGAGGGTTCTCTCTATTTATCTGATTACGATCACATGATCTGGACGAGGGGTTTCTGTAGAGGCCACCTAATGTTCCCTAAGTTGATGCCAAGAGCCGTGCGGCTAGAACAAAGCGCTCACCGTTGAGGAGGTACCCGGTGCCCGAGAGCCACTCCGGGATGGAGTCTTGAGGGTACAGCCAGCGGGGCAGGTGCCACTTGTTGTAAGGGCTGCGGTGGGCCGCGCCGTCTGTCATCCTGTACCCTGGACACAAACAATAGTTTATAAATATAATTTGGCCAAATGCGAGTCGGACTCGCGCACAAAGGGTTCCGTAACCGCACACAGTACGGGCATGGAACCCTAAAACATGGTAAGTAACAGCAATATAGATAAAGGATATATGAATATAATTTGCAATATTCCGCTAAACAATTCTTGTCGTGCTATTCAAAATGCAGACTCGTGCACCGCCCGCCCGCCCGCCCACATAAAAACATGCAACAAACAAGCAATACAAGCAAGAAAACTTATACTTTTGTACTGTTTTGTGTGCTATTTTGGTCGGGTCAGGTTTTTAAATAAAAAGCGCAGCAAGAAAACTTATACTTGTTATTTAGGATTGCTTTGCTTGTATCGCTTGCTTGTTGCATGTTTTTATGCGGGCGGGCGGGCGGTGCACGAGTCTGCATTTTGAATAGCACGACAAGAATTGTTTAGCGGAATATTGTAAATTATATTCATATATCCTTTACTTAGTGATGGACTTCCGCAAGGTAACGCCTATTGCAATTAATCAGCAATATAGATGTCGTATTTGATAACTCGACAAATGTAAGCACATTCGGCTGCAGTTAAATCTCCCTATTTGTACTGACACCGCAACAACAACAGCCAATAGGTCGTGCTGGCTTATTCGTTCTACATACGAGTAAACGGAAATTCGTAAAGGATAGTACCTACATCGCAACTTGTTTTGGTAAGTAAATATCGATTACGAAAGGTTTATCTTATCGATTTTTATACAAACTAAACTGATAGCTTTACTAGTGCTTCGGTTGTAAATGAAAATAGGTCTAATTTAATGGCGTTGTAGGTTTAAAATGTTGTTGACATCTGTTTGGATGAGAAACAAACTTATCGAACTTTTATCAATATCTATTATAATACAGATAACTATACCTATTTTATAATATAGTTTAGTACGTCGGTAGAGTAGGTACGTAGGTCTCAGAGCTTTAGGACGAAGTAATACTTTATATTCTCTGGACTAGCTTTTGCGCGCAACTTCATTCGCGTGGAAGCTTTCAGTACTATTGTTTTTGCTTGGCAGTTATTTTACCAACAGCTCTTATAGCCTATATGTCATTGAAATAAAACATTTATAATGTGGTCTTACATAAATTGAGTGTGGTATCAAACATAAACCCTATAAGGGCGCAGCAACTTAAATAAAATTAACGCTTAACTTTTATTTAAAACTTATTTTCTTACTAGGAAATTTAAATTTTTAAAATAATTTTTGTTATTTATTATTAACATAAATCTTTGAGACTATGGAATGAAATGTATAGGTACGATTAAATAGTAAATAAATATACTTAAGTCATTTATAACATAACATAACTAATTACTTATTATTCTAAAAACGATTGCAAGAAACAATTATCCATTTATGTCGCTCTGCTGTCTGCCCGTCTATCCATCTAGCTTGCAGATGGATTGAGTTGTATAACAGATCTAAAATTTGGATATGTTGTGTAAAATGTTGACCCAAAATCGAATATTTCAGGGGGTCCGATACATGAAAAAGGAAAATGAGGGGCCATCAGAGTTGTCAGAGTAGACCACTTTTGTTACGGGGTGTATCTCCAAAACATAACTAGTTCGGAATTTGGAATTTTCTGTATACTATGTGTCATAATATAATAAATACCGAAAACGCCGGTTGTTAATATAGGTTACGTACCCGAATCCTCATTAAACCTAATTTTGCAATTTTGTTTTATACATTTTGTAGGTAAATGTGTTGCAATTATTTAACGGTCCGAAATCCTGAGGGCGCCAATCCTACTCGCTCTTGACCGGTATTCCCTGTATATCTTCTCTCTCCATCTCTCAGACACTCACCAACAAGCTGCGCATCAGCGTTGTCCCCGAGGACCTCCCGCAGCGTCCACGGGTTGACGAGCACGTCGTCGTCAGTCTTCAGCAGAAAGTGCGCGTGCGCACAGCGGCGCCGCGCCCAGTGCAGCATCAGGGCCGTCTTCAGGGTGAGGTTGTGGTACGTGTCGGGGAACTGGAACACCACCAGGTCGCCATGCTGCTTCGCTTCCACGTAGTTGTCTACCTGGAGCGAAGACCACATTCACTTGCTATCATCGTCACCGGGCTTAAACGGAAGTATTCAGGTACTCACGAATCAAGCTCGTCTTAGTTTCAGGACCGCCAGGGCCAGATAATCGTATTGATTAAATAAGTTCTCAATTTACCAATCTGTAACCATTTTATTTTTGTGATTTATTTGTTAATCTGATTTATTGAAAATTTGTTGTTTCTGAATAAAGTTATTTGTATCTTATCTTATGACAATCGATCTACGATACTACTCATGAACAATTTTATAAAAAAAAACATAAGCGCCGTTATATATAAGGTGACTTTCGTTTATATAGCCAAATTGATACTGGAGACTCAGTTAGTGGTCAGGACCAAGATTAAAATTTGGCTATATAAATAAAAGTCCCTTGTATTAGTATAAATGAAACGCGCGCGCCAAGAAATTACCTGAAAAGGTATAATAACGAATCTTTCATTACGGTTGCTTATGACGTACATACGGTACTGTCATGTCGGAACACGAAGACGATAGGTCAATTAAGTTGAAGTGAAAAGATTTCTCAGTTATAAGTATGTTCGAGTTATAGTATATATAGTTATGGGTGGCAGTGCAAACTTGACAGTCATAGTTATGTGCCCTAACGAAATAGAATCGTTTTTTTTAATTATCGAGAACGATTACAAGGGCTATCAAATCGATTTTTTATTTTATTGATCTTTGATTGTCCAAACTATTTTGTAAATTTCTAAAGTAATTTAATTAAACGAATCAATAACTCCCAAGCTTGAGAGTTCAAAGATTTTTTTTGTTTTTCTCGGCAAACAACAATAACAAAACAAAAATCAACAAAAACTGTAACAAACGTCAAAACAAATAGCACGTAAAGCAACCGCAACGAAAACACAAACCGCATACAAGATCAACCCATACTGACGCGATCCTATAAGATGTCCGCACCGATTCATCGATGTATTTTCGATTATGTAGATGTCAGTACCTATGGGCTAACGTTCCGATCCACGCATCAAGTAGCAAAAAGACATTATCCTTTTCTGAATCTTTTTTTTGTTAAATTTAACGAATACACTGTATATAACATTATTGTTTGGATTTATAGATAAATAATTTATTGTATTTTTGCATTTCTTTCTTTCTAAAACCTAATATTTTCTTTTGTACCTGGGTGTATGTAGTATATGAGTAGTATAGGTGAAACGGAAAATTAGGAACTGTCACCCATATCATGCTATCTCGAACATACCTGTCAGTAATCAGTGGTTGTAGCTCAGCTTGCTACTCGGGAGGCTCCCTTCATGCACCCCAAAAATATATTTACAGATATAATAAACATAGCGGCATAGCATGAGCTTAGTTCAAACATTACGCAAGTTAAACACTTTTACAGTAGATGCCACGAACCCTGTGCGAACTGTGTACAGAGCGGGGCCGTAGCTGGGGTTCCTTTTCAGAGGGGGAGGGGAGACTTTCAGAACATTATAAAACATACATATCGTCACGACATGAATTCTCGAGGGGGTATCAGAGGTGTTCCCGAGTGTCAACTGTGAAATGCAAATCATTGGACCTGAATTTCACAGACGATTATTATACACGCTTTTTAGGGCATGCAGGTTTCCTCACGATGTTTTCCTTTACCGTTCAGCAAGTGCTAAGTATAAGGTAAGAGCACAAATACTAATCTCTTTTAAAAAATGCTTGTAAAACATAAAATAAATAATATCAAATTCCATCCATTTTTTTAAAGTTATATAGCGGTGATTGATGTATCACCGTAAAATATTTTTTCCGGTGATATGTGTATACCTGAAGACACTCAAACTATTTAAGATTTTTAGACAAACTAATGTTACAGTGGGGGATTAGACACCCATATTCCCCCAGTATACGGGCCTGGTAGAAAAACCTGAAACCTTGGACTTTAAATTAATATTAAATAAAGGAAACGCGTCTGCAACTGCTGTATGGCCATGGCCAGCGGCAAACATTCCACGTGGAGTTTGTCAATATTCTACTAAATTTACCACTTTTTGTAAGGAATAAACACAGATAATTTTATAATCTTCATGGGGATTCTGTGCGGGTTACTCATTATTTATAGTTTTTCGAAAGATTCGCAACGTTTTGACATCTTACCTGTTCATTATTATTATACAGGATGTAAATAGAGTTGCGACCAATAAATAAAACCACATACTCTACTAATCATACTGAACAACTACTCGAAAAAAAACCCGCGCAAATCTTCAGAGAAAAAGATATTCAACTGTATGTAACTCAAATACTTTATCTCGTAGGAGGAAGGTCTATTTTAGAACGCTGTACCGGAACAGCTGTTTCACGATCGACGCTCTCTCGAAACTCGCCCGTATGTCGGTGCGTTAGGGTTCACGCATTTTTGTTTGGAACTCAATTATTTCCCAAACTAAGGGAGTGCGCGGGTATGTTTCTTGGGAAAGTGGTTCAGTATGATCGGTAGAATATGTGGTTTCATTTAATGGTAGCACTCTATTTACACCCCGTGTAGGGTGAAATTAAATCAACCGACCAAATTCATACTCGGTTAGTGATCAAGAACTAGGTTCAGTAATCCTTTTGGCCAATTTCGAAAAATACTTTTTTGTTCTCCCTTTCTGGTTGTGCTGCACTACGGGGCAAAAAAATTTTTTTTTTCGGATTTCTCCTGGAGTGTCATTACACCTTGTTCCTGATGACTAACCGAGTCTCCAGTATGAATTTGGTCAGTTGATTTAATTTCACCTCGCATAAATTATTATATAAAATTATATAATATTATTATATCAAATATATTATTATATCAAGCGGTATCCTCCTAGAGCATAATAATTATGGACCACTAGCGATAGCAAGGGCTCTAAAAAAAGCTCCACCCTATTTAACTTCTTGAACATCAACCAATCGAGTCTTGCAAGTTGATTTTTCATTGCGGTGGTTGAAACCACCGAAGGGTTTCCAGATTTTCTTTCCCAAAAATTTCCCCTGGCTTTTCGTTTCGCCAAAAGTTCCCCAACATTTCGAAATACTCCCAATCTGGAGACCCTGGTTACTTTTGACTAAGCCCTTTTTCAGTATGTTGCCGATTCTGCAGACGTCCTACGTTACGTTCATTTATGTAGGTATTTCATCTTCGTATAGCTTTGAGTGAATCTACTTATTTCGATTATTTTATTTATAGATAAATAAAAGTCTCACCTCAAAACCTACTAATTTAGATGGGTCTATTTGACAATTGCAAATTACTTGATTTAAAAAAATCGGTCAGGTGCGAGTCGGTATCGCGCACAGACACCATTACCAACAAAATTTAAAATACAACCAACCTAGTAAATATGGAACACCAAAACCTGAGAACAAAACTGATCTAAAAACACAACGAGACCAAAATTAAACTATAAAAACCTCGAGGGCCGTACAGCCTGAAAGTCTAGCGGTTACCGTTAAGGGTGTATAATACCATATAGACAAACTCACTTCGCTTCGCATGATCCTGCTTTATACCAACAAATACTGCAACAATCACTCTGAAATTAATATATGATAAAGTTGAGGACTAATGCTATGTCAACGCTATGGTGAATACTTGATTCCACTACATTTTCTTGATAGAAAAAAATACAAAGTTACCTCCAAACCGCACAATAAACCGATAGTATTCAATGAATACTTGAAATTAGATCTGAAACTTTTCATAATATAATTGATATTAGTATAAAGCAGCTGCAGACTGTAATATAAAAATGAAAAAACCATCAGTGTAGCCGCGATTTCATAATAACTGATGTTCTTGCGTGCGCGGCATCTGATTAGTGTAGGATAGACAGTTAAAAAGCAGAAGCGTTAGAGCAGGACTGCGAATTGAGGTACAGAAGTAAAAAATAAGACGTCGTGGCGTGGCGGAGGAAGCGGGGCGCGGGGCGGGCGTACGTACTCATGCGTAACCGCTGATTGGCTCCCCAACTGTACCAATGCACAAGTACTTTCGTTCACCCCTAGACTTTCGTGTCGCGTGCTCTACCTAGGGTTGTAAGGAACCACATCTCACCAACTGATCATTCGCATCATCCTCCAGACCGAGGAAGAAGAAGGTGTGCAGGTGCGGCCCCCAGGTGCTGCGGATGGCGTCTCGCTGCAGCACGTGCGCCGGCGCGCTCGTCACCAGCGCCAGCAGCGGCACCTGCTCCTCGCACGGGGACGACGGCTCAATCAGGGGGTCCATGCTGGGAGCAAGTCTACGTTATATTGCTAACGTAAAGCAGCGCAGGGAACGCGTAATGGCTGGTTTTAACCAGACGTTGCAAAAGTAAAAAGAAATATAAAAAATATATGATTAACTACAGAATATCTGAAATGATTTGCTTTGATTAGAATTTTAAATTTTAATCGGAATCTATAACTAAATAAATATACTTAAACCTAGGTCTAATTTCACAAACAAATTGAAACTTAATCAAATCGAAGACATTATAAAATGGAAAGATCAACACACCACATGAGATTACGGCTATATTACGGTATTGGTATGGAAATCAGGTCAATGGCGTCCGATGGGGAGGCGCGTTATCTGAGCCGTACGGCTTGGAATGCGGAGTGAGGCAGGGTGGCTTGAGCTCAACCACGCTCTTCAACCTAGGTATACGTTGACGGGCTGATCTGCGAGCTGAGCGGCACTCGTGCAGGCTGCCATGTGGATGGTGTATGCGTGAACAATATCAGTTACTCCGATGACATGGTGCTGCTCAGCGCGTCGATCGATGGCCTCAGGAAACTTGTAGCTATATGCGAGCGTTATGTGGCTCAGCATGGCCTTCTTTATAACATAAAGAAAGGCGAGATTATGGTTTTTGGGGCCCAAGGTAAGTTCCCAACGAATGTGCCCCCCATTATTCTACATGGCGCTGAACTACAAAGGGTATCTGGGGCATATTATTACCGCTGACCTCAGAGACGATGAAGATGTTGAGAGGGCGCGAAGGGCGTTATCAGTACGAGCGAATATGATGGCTCGCAGGTTCGCGCGAACCTCAGGTGAAGTTAAAATTACCCTGTTTAGGGCATTTTGTATTTTCTTTTACGCGTGCAGCTTGTGGGCTAAGTATACTCAGAAAGCCTACAATGCCCTTCGTGTCCAATACAACATTGCGTTTAGGTTGCTGTTGGGGTTGCCGCGATACTGCAGTGCATCAGGCATGTTTGCTGAGGCGCGAGTAGACGATTTTCATGACACTATGAGGAAAAGGTGCGCGTCCCTGGTGCCCAGAGTGCGCGGCAGCACCAACTGTATCCTGGCCATGATAGCGGACAGGCTTCATTGCTGTTACATGAATCACTGCTGCAGCCTTCAAGTGGCGTAGACAGACTTGTGTTCACTAAATTTAATGAACTTACTCACTGTTACTAACATTAAATATAAGACTAGTTTTTTAAGTTTACTAACAAAAGTGTGATCCATAGTTGGTCTTTTAATAAATTATATGATATGATAACAACAAATACTCGTAATTTCCTTTGATTATTTTTGAGGAATTTTAGTTATGATAATTGTAATTAATTATGTAAGTATATTTTAGTGCGTTCGCAACTTGATTCCCAGTTGAGCGACGGAGAGATCAATACAGGACGATTCGTACGAGTGAGTGAGACGGACGCACCCGGGGTCAACAGCAGTAAATGTCGCCTTAATAATTAGTATAGCTGCAAACAACTGCAGTGAACTAATTATGCTGAAACATAAATCCCAAATCTACGAGAATAGGGATATGTTGAAAAATAGCGTTGTGAAGATGATCTTTTTCACTTACAGCAAAAAGCTGAGCCTTTTCGTCAACAACTGACCTACTTTCTATGATCTGTGTAAATAATTTGTGAGACAAATAATATTCTACTCTACATATAAAGGAGTAGTGACCGCGAGCGCTGTCTTAACTTAGGAAGGGCTAAGTTTTAAGTTTAGCTTAGCTACCTTTCGCTTCAAACAACCACCCCGTAATGAAATCAAATCAAATATAAACAGTTTTATGAAATAAGACAACGAAGGTCCATTCTGTTTAGTAAATTTATACTATGTTTGCAATCCTATTATTAATTATAAAATTTAGCCTCTATAAACAATCAAAAATGGTAATGGCACGTTTGTACTTCTGTCTGTCTGCGTGCTTCGCAAGGTTCAATTTGTACCTGAAGTGCGGTGACAGGGTTCACACGTTGAGACGAAATAATGGTCGGTGAAATGTGGGGGTACGAGTGTGGAATGTGACTGGCATCGTCCACTACTCTAACAGGCTCTTGGGGCTTCATGTCAGCAACAAAGATCTTAATTGGTATTTTAGAACCTAATTGTACCATCCATCCATCAGCCTGTTTCATCCACTGCTGGACATAGGCCTTTCCAAGATTTCGCCACCTTTGGCGGTCCTCCTGGAAGAAATGCCCATACTCACACACGCTGGGCAGGTGGGTTGGTGAGCGCGGTGCCGAAACCCTCGCACCAGTGACGCCGCTGCCCGTCTGTCTTACATAAGGCTCGGCTATTGGGGATGGATATACCGCCATCCATCGGTCCCAGGCAATGGTGGGCCGCCTGGTTTTGCCCGAGAGCTGTTCTCTTACTCTCCCCCCAATAACTTCGGGAGGAATTGCAAGTAAGATGGTGGTACCTCCACAGTCGAGCCCGGCATCAGCTCTACCACCTTTTACTTTATTAAAGATACAATAACTCACATATCCTCAACGTAACTGAACAGATCCCTGTTCCTCCTCAGATACCCGAGGTCGGCAGGCACTACGCCGACCATCCTCGCCAGGTCGCCAGCCAGCTCGGAGCACCCCCACAGCAGCGCGCCGGTGAACAGTGACGTCACCAGGAGTAGCGACCAGGCCCGTGCGCCGGAGCGGCGGGACCCTGACATACAACTTTTTGTTATTGAAAGCCGGCCAAGAGTGAGCCGGGCTCGCACAATTAAGGTTCCGTACTAATACTACCGTGAGCAGTCAATAGGCATAACAAAAACCTTTTTTTAGGATTCCGTATCCGAAGGGTGCCAAACCTATTACGAAGCCCCCGCCCTCTGTATGTCTGTTTGCCCGTCCGTCAGATCACAGGGTCTACAGCTTCATTCTTAAGGGCCCATAATACCTCAATTCGCAGTCCTGCTCTAACGCTTCTGCTTTTTAACTGTCTATCCTACTCTAATCAGATGCCGCGCACGCAAACACATCAGTTATTTTGAAAACGCAGCTACACTGATGGTTCTTCATTTTTATGTCAACAGTCTGCATCTGCTTTATACTAATATCAGTTAAATGTATTATGCAAAGTTTCAGATCTAATTTCAAGTATTCATTGAATGCGGTTTATTGTACGGTTTGGAGGTAAGTTTGTATTTTTTTTCTATCGCGAAAATTTAATGGTATCAAGTTTTCACAACAGCACGGACATAGCATTAGCCCTCAACTTTATCATATATTAATTTCAGAGTGATTGTTGCAGTATTTGTTGGTGTTAAACAGGATCATGCGAAGCGAAGTGAGGTATTGCTTAAAAAATCTTGGGGTCCATGATAAATAGAACTTTCTTTAAAAATGAAATTCTGCAAGAATTTAGAAACAACAAGCTAACTTTGAAAGCTAATGTTTTTTTTTAGACTATAAAATGCCATGAGTTGTATGGATCCAGTAGTTACTTTTGTTTTAAGGGTCTATTCGTCGGTGCCCCCCACAAACTAATATTATAAATGGGAAAGTTCGTGTGTGTGTGTGTGTGTGTGTGTGTGTATATGTTTGTTACTCTTTCACGCTGAAAAGGCAGGACGAATTTGGATGAAATTTAGAATGGATATAGCTTACACCCTAACTTAACATATAGGCTACTTTTTATCCCGGAAAAAAGCATGTCGTTAAACCGAATAACACGCGGGCGGAGCCGCGGGCAAAAGCTAGTAGTATTATAATGTATATGTCGGTGCGCTCGTTTAATAGCGCTTTGTCTAACGACTAGCCCTTTATCGGTGCGCTTGCAACGTGCTCGCAACTTTGACTGTTTACACTCGTTGGCATGTGATTTTGTTGAACTGTATTGTTTTTTATCCGATGTAGTGGTTCGAAGCATGGCTTGTGCGTGGCTAAATGCAGGTTATTTACAATATAGGAGTGTTCTTTTAGTAAAGGGTCATTCATTACAATGGAAACTGACAACATAGGAGATGTAAAATTAAGTTCATTATGATGAGCTTTTAAAATGCATCAAGGACTATAAACCAAGAACTATGTTCAGTTCAATCGAGTGTACGCTAAAACACTGTCGGGTCAAGTGCGATAAGAACTCGCGCCCTGAGGATTCCGTACCTTTGAAATAATTAAAAAAACTTATATACCAGTAGTTTGAATAGAATCATAAAATAGAATAGAATAAAATCATTTGTTTTCTTTGGAAAGGGAAGGTTGTAACAAGATTAAACAAATTATTAAATTAAACAAAAATTACAAACTTATCATAATCTAAAAAAAAAAACAAAACTGCAAAGTTAAGTAGCCCTAAGACTACATTATTATTCAGGTTTTCAGTGTACATATATTATTTAAATACAGTATACGGCAGGCATAAGTATAATATTAAATTTTTTTTTTAACTTGTTCAGTTTTTGAATTATTTGACATTTAGAAATGGTCCGTCGTCACAACTTTGACGGCCCTCATAGACTTAATTTTTTAAGAGATAACTTAAATGAAATAAAAAATCAATTCTACTCTATTTAATGAGATCTAGATAATGACATCAAACATGGCAGAGTAAAAAAAGGCATTTTTTCCATGAATGTATGTTTACCTCCTAAAAATTCTTGAATTGAATTTTTATTCAATAATGCCGATTTTGAAGGTTTTAATTTTAATCTAAGAAACTTAAAAAAAACGTCATTTTAAGTGACAGCACTATATTTTGCTATTCTGAAGGGTACACCAACTAAAATTAGCTAGTCTTATAATCCCTACTGAATTAAACTAATTTTTTTAAATTCAATGAAATGACAGCTCTAAAATGTGCCTTGAAACAAGTTAAAATCACTAAGTTGAGTAAATTATGGCTGTCAAACAAAAATTTTAGTTTGACGTTTATAAAATGGTGACTTGAAAATGGCTCTTCTTTGTCAAACTAAAACTAAAAAGGCTTTATTAATTAGGTTTTGGGTCAACATTTTACACAAAAATTTCAGCTCTGTTAATTCCGTCTACAAGCTAGAGACCCACTGACATACGGATGGATGGACGGACAGAGAGACAGATAGACGGCAGACTGACATTTTTTTTTCTGTGGAAGATTGTCTATTAGGAATTTTTTATTATACCTATATATATTTTTTTTCACTTTGAATTGTAGGACTTTACAGCTAAAACTGGAACTTGCTCTTGACTTTCTAGTTGAGTAGTTTAGTTGGAGTGAAAGGGTTTGTCAGTTAGTTGGGTATTGGTTTAACTTTCAGGGTGCGCTGGGCGTGTTTGTAGTAATCAGAGTCCTTTCATGCACCCCATTATTAATGTGCTGTTCTTGGTACTCACCGAAACGATGCAGCCGTATCCATTTTATGCCAACCATTTTCATGAATCTGTTGATCGTGACCGCGAAATCTCTCATTTAAGTCACTTTTTTAAAGATAAACTTAAAAAGTCGTTATGTCCATAGCACTATACGTAATTCTTGCCACAATAACCAGATTGTCTCTTACAAATGACCAGAGCAAATACCGAGAATTTATCTATAACCCGACATGGTTATATCCTGTCCAAATAGATACGAGCCCTTCACGAAAAAAGCAAAACTTTACTATTAATATGTTTTTTCAAAGATACCAATGCGAATGCCACATATTGTTTATTATCTCTTTATCGGATTACAAATCGATTCGATACGGATATTCTGAATCACTTATTTGTATTTTTGGTGTTTTTTTTTTCGTTGTTTATCAGTTCCCGTCCACGTTTGGTCAGAAATGTAATCTAAACCACACTGAGGTGCTAGGAAATACATACTAGATGTTTAGGAAATTTAACTTATCTGGGGCGCTAAAATGTCGCTCAGTTACAAGCAGGTGTGAAATAACTGCATTGGATCGTTCAGTGTAAACGGTATTTTCATGAGATTTGTGTATAAAATTAGAGCCCTGCTTGTGCTGCGTATAGTATTATAACTTGAAATAATATAAGTTATTGTCCAGAAATGACGTATTCCATTTATGTCCGTATGTCGTCCACAATAGAGCGGCGAAAATTTTTTTTAAAGATATTTTTTTACGGTGACATCCATCGCTTTGGAATACTCTAAATATTATTATTAGAGTGCATTACAAACTAGAAAATATCAATTACAAAGAAATTTAAAGACAAGAATTTGAAAAAATTGCCCCGGACCACGATTCGAATTTACGACCTCTTGTTATCAAGACAAGCGCGCAACCAACTGCGCCACCGAGTTACTGAATTTGTTTCTAATGTAGATAGAACTTTGCTAGTTTGTAATGAACTCTTATGATAATTTTATTCAAGTGTTATGATTTTGGAACATTGGTAGAAATTTAGGTATAAGCTTTTGTAAAAATATTGCTGCTTTATCTTTTCAGTACGTTTATCGCCTCTGTGGTCTAGTGGTTGAAGTACTACGAACACTAATTCAGAGGTCGTGAGTTCAGATCCTGCCGGGGCACATTTGTGTTCGGTCAGTACGTTTATCGCCTCTGTGGTCTAGTGGTTAAAGTACTACGAACACTAATTCAGAGGTCGTGAGTTCAGATCCTGCCGGGGCACATTTGTGTTCGGTCAGTACGTTTATCGCCTCTGTGGTCTAGTGGTTGAAGTACTAGGACCACTAATTCAGAGGTCGTGGGTTCAGATCCTGCCGGGGCACATTTGTGTTCGGTCAGTACGTTTATCGCCTCTGTAGTCCAGTGGTTGAAGTACTACGAACACTAATTCAGAGGTCGTGGGTTCAGATCCTGACGGGGCACATTTGTGTTCGGTCAGTACGTTTATCGCCTCTGTGGTCTAGTGGTTGAAGTACTAGGACCACTAATTCAGAGGTCGTGGGTTCAGATCCTGCCGGGGCACATTTGTGTTCGGTCAGTACGTTTATCGCCTCTGTAGTCCAGTGGTTGAAGTACTACGAACACTAATTCAGAGGTCGTGGGTTCAGATCCTGCCGGGGCACATTTGTGTTCGGTCAGTACGTTTATCGCCTCTGTGGTCTAGTGGTTGAAGTACTACGAACACTAATTCAGAGGTCGTGGGTTCAGATCCTGCCGGGGCACATTTGTGTTCGGTCAGTACGTTTATCGCCTCTGTGGTCTAGTGGTTGAAGTACTACGAACACTAATTCAGAGGTCGTGGGTTCAGATCCTGCCGGGGCACATTTGTGTTCGGTCAGTACGTTTATCGCCTCTGTGGTCTAGTGGTTGAAGTACTACGAACACTAATTCAGAGGTCGTGGGTTCAGATCCTGCCGGGGCACATTTGTGTTCGGTCAGTACGTTTATCGCCTCTGTGGTCTAGTGGTTGAAGTACTACGAACACTAATTCAGAGGTCGTGGGTTCAGATCCTGCCGGGGCACATTTGTGTTCGGTCAGTATGTTTATCGCCTGTTTATGCCATTTGGTGTAGAGACCCTCGGGCCGTGTGGGGGCCGGACGCGTGGTGAGAAATTTCGTCGCATCTGGTCGATGCCTCGGTTGATCGAAGAGTTGGGGCCTATTTTGGCCAAAGAATAAGCCTGGCCATCCAGCGTGGCAACGCCGCGCCGCCAGCCTTTTGGACACCCTTCCCAGTGACGACCCGACGGCGGCGATTTCGCCAGCATTTATTCTAAATAGTTTGGTTTACATATAATTTATTTTAGTTTTATATTATTAATAAGTTATATAATGTTTAGTTTTTCTTTAAATATTATTTAAGTTACGTCATTTCAGTAAAAAAAATTCGTTAGACACGGTTATATGACTCATTTGGTGAAAAGAACTGAGTGATTTATTCCCCAAAAACAGTTTTACTTTACCCATAAAACAGTTTTATATCAGTTTTTTTTAAAAACAATTTATATAACTTAATATTATTGAGATTGTGTCGACAAACCTATAAAAAATGAACTCAACGAAGAGCTAAAATGGCGCTTGTTTGTAATGAATGAATAAACGAAACAATAAAACTTAACTACTAAAATATTCATGGTTTAGATTCATACTAGGGCTTCCAAACTCGGATCTTTTCCAACTCCGGAGCTAGTTACGATGTTGAACAATCTACTCCGGAAAACACGTTTTTAGATATGCTTGAGATTACTTGTAATAAAATCAGTATTTTGCACCATCTACACTACACTATTATTAAATTTGTTTGTTTCGTTTGTTTGTATGAGGAGGTAATCTATAGAACTATTGAACCGATTCTAAAAAAAATCTTTACACTTTTGCTGAGTAAACGCTATATTTTATTTCATTAAAAATATTTTTTCAATTTAAAATTTCCCTATTTATGAATCAAGTTGAAAGAAAAAGCGCTGCTTGACTGTTTTATTGGTGTGCTTTGACCAAATGGTTGGCTATAGGTGAAAGAAAATCGGTCAAGTTCGAGTAAAACCACCAGGGTTCTTTACATACCGTTTAATACACAACCTTACTCCACGGATTAGAAACCAACTTAACTTGACACTTACGATCCATTAAATTGTGTGTATCTAAAAGATCTAATTGGGTTGATGTCTTTATTTCTTCTTGAGTAATGAATAAGATATAGATTATTTTCCGATTTTTTCCTATACGTCTGATTATAGTTCTGTAAGAACAGAATTTCAAGTTTCTTGATCTACTGAAAGTGCCCTATAAGTTTACATAATGAGCCAATTTGTATGAAATTGTATAAAATTGATCACATAAAGGGCAATAACTTTTTGTCGAGTTGAGTTGGAAGTCTGATTTTTTAGGGTTCCGCTCCCTAAGGATGCCAAAAGGGACCTATTACTAAGCCTCTGCTGTCTGTCTGTCTGTCTGTCTGTCCGTCCGTCCGTCTGTCACAGGGGTTTACACCTTCAGCCGCAATAGGTACCAATAAAATAAAATGAAAGCTCGGTCTCCAATGTAAAAAATCTTTGAAAATTCATTTAGGTTATTTGTTTCAGCTCAATCTTAAATATATACAAGTATCAAAGGTCAGATTGTGGTATATACTCTAAAGTAAATTAATGTTCATTATTTAAATAATAAATGGATTCCGTACTCAAAGAGTACCGAATTGTTTGTCGGGCGCTATCATTTTAGGGGTTTGTTTTTATCGCCCTGATGTTGCTATGGTATTTACTATAATGTTTTTCGGGTTTCGTATCCCTATTCTGTGGTGGTTTGGAACCATCTGTGGGCGTGTGCAATTCGCATTTGGCCAAATTATTTAACATGACTATGGGCTGTATTCGTTTGTAAGAAGTTTCAACTTGAGTTTTGACAGACAGACATGGGCTGAGCTGAGCCGAGCACTGTCGAATTATACCGAAGTGATACTGAGTGACCACAAGAGACGTGATTTTTCGTAATGTTACTGCATTTTGTGTTTAAAATTCGTTACTTAGAACAAAAACCAAACCAACACTTAATTTTATGACAACCGGTTTTAACTCCGGAGTTGTGCTCTAACTCCGGATTTGAAAAGTACCATAAGTCAGTCCGAAACTCCGGAGTTATTAAACTCCGGAACTTTGTATTGGACGTCATAATTCACACTGATATTGAAACGGCGAAATCTGACTATTAAAATCGTAAGTAGCCGTTTCAATATTAGTAAAAAAACCATTATTGAAACCATTTATTTTACTGAGCATACTGAACAATTCGAACCAACCGTAAATTGTAAAAGGCCCTTTTGTATTACCCTAAAAAAGTCCATTTACCTTAAAAAAGTCAATTCCTTTCAAAAAATCGACAATTAGGTGCTGTTATGGTATTCTGGACCATTCGAATTGTCCAAAAAAGCAATACGGCTAAAGTTTAGTATAGGAAATATTCGAGTTTTTTGCAATGTTTTAAGCTTTGTTTCACTCGCTACAATTCAATATTTTATTTTTTACTTACGATGTGCTTTACTAACCATTATAATTATAACTTTGAAAGAATTTTCAAACTCTGTTCAATAGTTTACACGCGTGAATTCAATTATTAGCTGTGTCCCTAGGGAACTGCTCCGGGGACAAATTGAAGTTTTGTGTGTGATCTATTACAAATATTACTCTGTTGAATTTAATTAATAGCTGTGTCCCTAGGAAACTGCTCGTTTCCAGGCAAGAGACTATAGCCCATGTCCGAGTGAAGAGTCTAAGCATTAGAATAGTGAAAGAATTTTCAAGATCAGTTCAGTAGTTCCAGAGATTATTTGTGAAAATGTAATTAATGGCTGTGTTCCTAGGAAACTGCTTGTTTCCAGGCAAGAGACTATATATAGAGACTATATATATATAGAGACTATATATATAGCCCATGTCCAAGTGAAGAGTTTAACCATTACATTAGTGAAAGAATTTTCAAGATCGGTTCAGTAGTTCCAGAGATTATTTGTGAAAATGTAATTAATAGCTGTGTTCCTAGAAAACTGCTTGTTTCCAGGCAAGAGACTATATAGCCCATGTCCAAGTGAAGAGTCAAACCATTACAATAGTGAAATAATTTTCAAGATCGGTTCAGTAGTTCCAGAGATTATTTGTGAAAATGTAATTAATCGCTGTGTTCCTAGGAAACTGCTTGTTTCCAGGCAAGAGACTATAGCCCATGTCCAAGTGAAGAGTCTAACCATTACAATAGTGAAAGAATTTTCAAGATCGGTTCAATAGTTCCAGAGATTATTTGGTGTTCAGGAAACTGACTGAGTAACATAAGTGTAGCTTAAGTGTATAACTTTATATTAGTAAAAGAATTTTCAGAATCGGTAAGTATTTCCAGAGATTATTTCCAAACAAACTAATTTTTCCTAGTTCTATACATAATAGTTTAGACTGAATTAATAACTGGTTTAATAATTAATGTAATAGCGATGACTGCTCAAATATTTTAACTTTTATTATTTAAATCAATGAATTATTACTGGAAACAACAAGAACTAATTAAAATAGGAATATTTAGTTTTAATTTTAATTAGTTTTCGCCAATAACAGTAATAAACCGTTATTATTAATTAATTTAATACATAAATAAAAATATGTGATTATTTTGTTTCCAATCTCGTCTGGTTTTAAATGGTGAACGATTTAAGGAAAAAATAAATAAATGATGCCATATGCTCCTTTCACATGATGCGTGGTCAACTATTTACGTTCAACGTATCCATGTGTGGGCCCTAGAGCTAGTTTCTGGCGATTTGGTTGTTACCAGCTTCTTTGTGTCTCTGTGGTGTAGCGGTTTGAATACTCGACCACTAATCCGAAGGCCATGGGTTCAAATCCTGTAGGAACACATTTGGTGCTGCCCTCACTCATATGCCCCTTTCACATGATGCGTGGTCAACTATTTACGTTCAACGTATCCATGTGTGGGCCCTAGAGCTAGTTTCTGGCGATTTGGTTGTTACCAGCTTCTTTGTGTCTCTGTGGTGTAGCGGTTTGAATACTCGACCACTAATCCGAAGGCCATGGGTTCAAATCCTGTAGGAACACATTTGTGTCCGGTTTGCGTGCTTCGGAAAGCACCTGTCGAACCAAATCTCGGTGCAAAATGCACATCATAATATTGTTTTCCTTACTTTTTAGTAAAAAGTATACAAAAATTTCGTTTTATGGCAATTGGCGGAAATTTATTAGTAATAATTAAGTTTTCACATTTAAATTCTATCATTTTATGATTTACATTTTCATTGCATTCGGTTAACAAACTTAAAGGCGTATTTATCGTTGTAATCGAATGTAATCAAAATGTAAGGCACAAAACAAAATAATTTTATTAGTAATAAATTTCCTCCAATTGCTTTAAAACGCAATTTTTGCATACTTTTTATTCAAAAGTAAGGAAAACAATGTTATGATGTGCATTTTGCACCGAGATTTGGTTCGACCACTTAAGCTGCGGGTCCATGTTTGTGCCCGAAGTACGGCGATAGGGCTCACCACCTAACACGCTGACGCGTAATAATAATCGTCATTGAAACATGGTTGTAGCCCACACGCGGAAACACCTCTGACACCCCCTCGGTCCACCCTTTCATGTCTGTAGTTTCTTTCCAGCTCTAGGGCGCGGACAACCAATCCAAATTAAATGGTAAGACTTCATAATAAGTGTAAGCGTTATCTTAAAATAGTCCCTATCGACAGTGTAACCCGTATATGAGGTGACTTTAATGTATACAGCCAAACTCACACTGGAGGCTTGGTAAGTGATCAGTAACACGGCTCGATAAGACTTTTTGCTAATTTCGCAAAATAAAATCTTGATATCCCCCATACCTAGTAGTAATTGACTCGGGGCTAGGATTGCATTTGTAAGGAACACGCATGGAACACAAAAAGGATAATTTACGAATTTCACAAAAAGGGTCATCGAACCTCGTTACTGAGCACCTACCGAGTCTCCGGTAAGAATTTGGCTGCATAAATTAAAGTCACCTTATATAAGAATAATATATTGGGATTACAAGGGCTCCAGAGGGTTTTGAGGGTTTTCTCAATCGCTTCCTACTCTACTAGGTACTACGAGTACATTCATCCATCCATCCATCAGCCTGTTTCGTCCACTGCTGGACATAGGCCTTTCCAGGATTTCACCACTCTTGGCGGTCCTCCTAGAAGAAATGCCCATACTCACACACGCTGGGCAGGTGGGCTGGTGAGCGCGGTGCCGAAACCCTTGCACCAGAGACGCCGTTGCCCGTCACCAGTCTGGTTTATATAAGGCCCGGCAATTGGGGATGGATAAACCGCCATCCATCGGTCCCAGGCAATGGTGGGCCGCCTGGTTTTTTTGCCTGAGAGCTGTTCTCTTACTCTCCCCCAAATAACTTCGGGAGGATTTGCGAGCAAGATAAGTACTACAAGCTATAGACGTAATCACACTAATATTATAAATGCGAAAGTTTGTGTGTGTGTGTGTGTGTATGTTTGTTACTCTTTCACGCTGAAACGGCTGGACGGATTTGGATGAAATTTAGAATGGATATAGCTTATACCCTAACTTAACACACAGGCTACTTTTTATCCCGGAAAAAAGCATGTCGGTAAACCGAATAACACGCGGGCGGAGCCGCGGGCAAAAGCTAGTGTGTGATAAATGCCTTATTTTCAAAAATTCGTGCAGTATATTTGTCACTTGTTCCGTGCGAAGAGGGGAGGGGGGGGGGGGCGTTTTCAAAGTTGCTCTAAGAGTTGATGCGATTCAATGACAGACAATGTATAATAAATCTTATTTCGTGAGCGCAGAGACTATATAAAAATCTGCAATGTAGTTAAGCACTGTAAAATGTTTATGTACGCCGACGATACGTGCTTACTATATGCTCATAAAGATTTGAATATTATTCAAAATTGTATACAAAGGGACCTTGACAATATTATCAAATGGTCACACGATAATGGCATTATTATTAATCTATCAAAAACAAACTGCATGCATATATTTTCGCCATACAATAAACCTAAAATGAATAACCTGCAGATAACTGGGCATAGTTATGATTGTTTCCATAATGACTGCTTGAATGACTGTAAATGTCCCGAAATTGAATTTGTAAATCAATATACGTATTTAGGGCTTACCATAGATCAAAACATGTCATTTAAAACACATGTGAATAATGTATGCGCTAAGTTGAGATCTGTCCTATGTAAATTTTATCAGCTGCGAGGTGTAGTGAACAGAGCTACAATGTACTCTGTTTACTATGCACTCGCAGACTCGATCGTATCATATGGCTTGAGTAGTTATGGTTGTACTTTCAGAACGTATCTAGATCAGATCAATGCCGTGCAGAAAAGACTAATGAAATTATTAATTGATAAAAAGACAAAGAATAAATGTCGCCATGATTATGATAGACTGTATACTGTTTGTAAAATCTTACCTGTCCATGAAAAGGTTAAATTACTTATACTGTTAGAAGAGTTTAATAATAATGAGTATAAAACCCCTATCTCGCACCAAATAACTACAAGAAATATTATTAACAAAAAGTTAGCTGTTCCTAAAATATGTAATTACTATGGCTCAAGAACCAGAAAATATTTAGTTCCAAAAATTCTCAATGATCTTCCAACCGATATTAGAAATAATAATTTTACCAAACCTGTGTTTAAGAAAAAAGTAACAAATTCCTTATTAGAGCGTTGTGTTTATTAAAATAAAATTAAGTGTTCCCCTAATTGTTAAACCATAATATTATAGATAGAAGTACCTCAATTGTAAAGTTTAATGAGAGCATCAACTGCCAATAAACTGCCCTGCAGTTTGGCGGTGCTATGAAATTAATTTCCTTTTGTATTTATAAGAATAAACGTTTTTTGAATTTGAATTTGAATATAAGCATGAAGTAAACTCGAACCCTCAAAACCCCTAAGTAGGAAGTGGTTTTAAAATCTTTTTAAATGTAATACCATAATGAAAGTGTTTTCAAACCATAGCCTTTCAGAAACCATCTGAATATTCGTGTTAGGGTAAGAAGTACGGGCCCTCTAGAACTTACCCAGCGGTCTTTTATCCTTAGCTGCTCTAGGAATTCTAGGACTTACGTTATGACTAGCTTTTGCCCACGGCTTCGCCTGCCTTGATTTAGTATTTCTGTAGTCTTTTGAATCTTAGAATGCCTACTTAGGAATAAAACATAATCTAAAAATTTTTGAATGAAAATTCAACGAGAATGTTTGAACATGAATGAAAAATATGGTAATTTTATTATTTTTGTCTTAGTAGTTTTGAAAGATAGGTAAGTAGCGGATTCTGCGAATGAACACTCACCAAACCGCAAGTATACCACGAACGCGATTATGCAACGGTGACACGGCCGAATCTCATTTACCGCATTCGACTTTTTACATTAAAATGGTTACAGCTCGAATATCATAAGTCAAAACGCCACAATATATAGCTTATATGTTAATCTAAGACTTAATCTATAAGATAGTGAAAGTTTCATGTCGATACATCAAGTGGTTTTTGAGATCTTACGTAACAAACCTTCACTTTTATATATGTAGGATAGGATAAGGATATGCCAATTTATACTTACCTCAAAAGGTCACCTAAGAGAATGCTACAAACGAGTTTGCATACTAGCTTAAACTTAAATTTATTTTAGGTTTAAAAAAACAGCTGTGGTTTCTTTTTGCGACTTTACTGTTGGCCCTAGAGTAAGGAAATGTCCACTGTAACGGCAGCTGCATTTTAATACGTTCAGATTGCCTTTCGTTCGTTAGTTTCGTTCGAATCTGTTTCGGGGTTCTCGAGTAACGTATAGACAGACAGAAATACAGGCAGACAGACAGACAAATAATCTTAAAATGGCCTTTCGGCTTTAGTACTTTTTCAGTAACTAAAACTCTAGCCAGTACTTATTACAATATATTATCTCTGCTATTACTTTATGCACAGATGATTAAGCTTTATGCATTGACAATGACAACTACGACGATAACTCGTTGGTTGACAAGCATCTTAAATATAGTGCCACCAATTTAACTGTTCAGTAAAATCATTCGCCGTCTCTTTCTAATTATACTCTTTTCTACCGCACTAGAAAGAGATGGGTGGATAATCCAACTGAACAGATAAGTTGGTCGCACTGTACAGTCGTGTAGTAATGAATTTTAGCTTTAAAAGCGCGTCAGCACTCTTCGGCAAAAGTCATGTTTCCGGACGCTTTGTATACAATATAGACAGCGCACGTTCGGTCGCCTATAGACATACAATTATTAATCATAACATTATCAATAATGTCTATGCCTATAGATAGACAACCAAAATGACACCCTTAATTGCTTCCGGTTCAGATTGTTTGCACATGTTCTAAAACGACTTTCACTTCTATTTTCTCTCAAATAAGTTAGTTTCGAAATTCTTTTGCAATGTTTAGGGCTCTTACAATTTATTATTAAGCTAATTTCGAGAATGCGAAAACTGGAGATTTTTATGCGCATTTTTCAGTGGCAGATTTGTTTTTTTTTGTTAAACTCAATGATTAAATGAAAAGAAGCAATTATAATAAAAAAAGGAACGTATAGTTCAAAAACAATGATGTATATGTTTAAATAATGAACTGGGTGTAAATGGACAGGCATGTTCAAATAAAACCACATTAATCATGATCTTGAACAACTTGCCTAAACTGAAAACCTGCGGAAGTAAAATGATATTTCTCGTGTACTTACTAATTTTTTAATTTTACGGTGGTTCGTGTGTGTCAAAGTTTTGATTGAGTGGTTTCAATTAAAGATACCTGTCCATTTATAACTGGTATAATTCGAGCTTATTTGTGAATAAATGCAGATCAATCGTCTTTTGCTTTTTGTGCTTATTCTAGACGACTAAAAATACACATCGTCAGTATGATGTGGCCCTAACTCTACATCCTCACGTCTTATATCATAATCAAGAGAATTCATCATGTCCATTTGCTTTATGTGTAGCAACTCCTCAGGAGTCAGCTTGAGGTGGAGCCATTCCATGTTTGTCGGGTTTTTGTACGTTTCTTTAGAAACTGCACTCACGTCATCAGACGCAGGTGTATGAATGGTGCCTGATGATGTGGTAATTTTTCTAGGTGTCTTAGTTTTCTTTATTTTTATAACTTTTCTTGCTGATGGTGTTTCTTCGATATCGTTATACCAGTTTACTCCAGTACTTATATTATCCCAGTTAACATGTGAAGACGGTTTTGTATTTTCAGTAGCAGTCTGTATTACTCGGGGTGTTGGTATTTCTTCTTCGCGAAATGTCTTGTTTGGACGAAATGGCATGTCAACGTCATCGGTGATTTCACCACTCATAGATTCAATCATTTTTTCAACATCGATTGAAGTTTCATTTTTGCTTTTGCTTTCTGATTCAATTAACTTTTCAATGTCGATTGAAGTGTCAGTTTTGCTTTCGTTTTCTGATTCCTTAGCTTTTCCCATATCATCTGAGGTTTCTTTCATGCTAACGTCGTCGTCTGGTTTAAAAAAATGTTCATTTACGCTTGACGGTTGTTTCTTTATATTGTTACCTGCGGGTATGTACGTATTTTCTTTTGTGAGATCTTTTTCAATATTTTGTAGATCTACTTCCTTATTTTGAAATACCTTTTTTTTCAAATTCTTTAAGGTGTTGACTTCGTTATCCTTAGCATATGAATATGTTCTATTTTGTATAGCAGAGACAGTTTCATTATTTGGTAAATGCTTTAATTGTGAAATATCATCTCTATTAATATCAGAAAAAACTGAGTTTTGTTTTAAAAATTTCACTCTAATTGTTGTGGTTTCTCTAAGGATATGTGTTTTCATACTCGTACTTTCAACTCGTGTCCGGTTGAAGTTCGAAATCTTATTCTGCATTGTTTTAACGTCAGGTGCACTACGTATTGCTTCAATAAGAAGGTCGATGCCATCATTTTCTAAAACAGTAAGAACGTAAAATTTAGATAATTCACATAGTATACGACACATCGTGACATGAATTCTCGAGGGAGCATCAGAGCTGTTTTAACGGTTCAAATGCGTACATCCACGTTTTACCGATGTCTTTTATATCCTAGCGGATATGGATTAAGCTCCATTATTATCGCTGTACTTAAGGAAAAATGGACCCACAACTGTGTCCCTAAGGGTTTTGAATCCGTGACCTCTGAAGTGTCGCTCTAAGTAGTTAAATTCGCACCAGACCACAGTTACTAAATACAACTTTAAATGTGCTATATCATTTACATTCTTTCTTTGAGAAAATTTTAAATCTATTTGTGCATGTTTCGTGCCGCAATAATCGACACTATTTACATAAATTTAAGCCCATGCTCATTTGGGTACATACAAGGTGAAATTTATTCAACCGCCCAAACTCCCACGGCAGGTTCGGTAGGTGATAGAGATTACACATGTGAAGTTTCAGGCGGATAAGACAAGGTAATGGAAGTCACGTGATGTCGAATCATATGTATGTATATATAAAATTTTGACTCAGTTATGTAATGGTAACGCTGTGTAAGTTTGTGTGCGTCTTTTTTTCCCTGGGCTGATCCCAGAGAGCAACGCTGATCCACCTAAAACTTTTTAATTACTTTATGCATGGTGGTGGTGTCTACTTTTAAGCAAGAATACTATTCCATAAAATTATAATTCGATTGCCCCAAGTTGTAACCTTAACTGTAAGAAATATCAGAGCTATAATGGGAATAAGGAGAGTTACATGATATTGGTTAGAATAAACAAAGTGCTTTATATTTCTATATAATCAACATACCAGGCTGATCCAAATGAACTTTTTGTTTGAGAAGGTACTCCATTAGCAAAAGCATGTATTGGTACATATCGCTTTCCTCAACTGCCTGTCTTTTAACTCGGGTTTGATGTGGTTGCTTGTTTTTGGCAAGAATTTGGAAAGATCTTAAATTTTCTATAATTTTTCGAGTATATTGTTCTATGGATACAGCATTTTGCTTAATGGTATCTTTACTTTTGATATGCATTTCTGTATCTTTTCTTTTTCGAGTACTCTTTTCGGAATTTTCAAAACCTTCTAGGACTTTATCAATAAATTTATTTCTTTTTCGAAGCCAATTTGTTATTTTCTCAAGTATTGGGTCATCTTTGGGTTGTCTTTTAATTTTTTTGATGCGACTCAAGATATCCTCATCGTCTTTGCCATTTGAGGTAAGGATATTTATTATTTCATTCAATATTCTAGCAAAATTACTAACAGAATCGACGACAGTTTTTGTATTTTCCTTTATATACTTAACTTGTGTTAGTTCAGTTGTTGGTTTGTCAACGATGTGGTCAATAAACTCTCCGCTCAAAATGGCACGAAGTTTTTCAGTCTCATTCATTCGACGTAATACGTCATCAGGACGAATGTACCCAATCACATTTGGGTCTCTTTTCTTAAGTGATATAAGGACAAGTAAACCCTTTATGATTTTAATAGCTGTGAAGATTTTGCGAGTCTCTTCATTTAATTCCTTAATTTTTGGTTTGAGTTTAAGTTTTTTCTGTTTAGTGATTTCGCATGGTCCATAGTGTGTGCAAAGAATATTTATTATACTGATATTTTTAAGTAGAACTTTCTTTTTTTGCTTATTCAAAGACATTTTCTTTCTTTTGTTCTGAAATAATATTTTGTGAAAAAACTTTTTCACGTAGTTGAACACAAAATTGTTTTTTCTCAATTGTTTAAAATCTCTTGTACTGTTATTTAATGTAATAAACTTCTTGACCATATTAGAAAATATTCTTCTTATTTTATTCTGCATTCTAAAATTAGTTTTATTGATTCTGCTATAATTGTGTTTTCTCATTTTAATTTCCGAGTCTGTGATTTTAGCACATGGACCTGTTCTTTGAAATCCTTTTTCTTTTTTATTATTTACTCTTAAGCGTGTTCGTGTGTTATTGACAATTTTATCCTGTGAACTTAGAACCGTTACATTATTTTTAGTTGACATGGCTTTTATAATATTCTCAGATACTGTGCTATTTTTAACAACGTTTTTCATTTCAGTGTTCGTATTTTTATTTAAATTATGATGATTTGTTTTATCATAGCTGGTATCAAGAAGTTCCAGAATTGTTTTCTTATAATTTTCCTTATTATCAGGGGTATAGATGATGTTCTTTTTCGTTGTAAAAATGCCAACCACAGTCGCTACCGCAGTATCGTTATCAACTTTACCAGTGTGATTATTATGGTTGACAGTATAATATTTGTAATAATTATCGCTAAAACTTTTATTCTGTGATTTGTATTTGCTTAATATTTCGATGTTATTTATCAATGGTGTTGTCAAATAAAAAACTGTAAAAAGAATTATTAAGTATTAACTATGTAAATTTAGCGGCTATTAGGATATTCAGTAGAGAATGCTGAAATAGTTACCTTTATCTAATTTTGCTGCTAGAACATCATTGACTTGATTGACATCTTTTGTACCAGTTATTTCTCTTTTTGATCTTCGGTTACTACTTCTGACCCATTCTTTCCATTCACTCTCGGTCCACTTGGTTGGTACCACTACCCTAGCTTTAGGTTTTGAGGGAGTTTTAATTAACATATTTTTAATCGCGTATCTTTGTATTCTCTTATTGTTTTGTGAGTTTTTGCTAACATTAGATTGGAGTATATCAGTATTAGGATCATTTTTTGAAGGATTAATAGTGCAAGGTTTGGTTTTAAATCTGTTTTCTAAAAGCTTCATCTGTTTTATTCGTTTATTTTCATTTGTTTTCCGTAGTGTTTTCATGTATTCGTAAACAATTCCTTTTGTCATTTCATCTACCCCAGAGAGCAAAGCATCAATTTTGCGTCTTTTCGGACCCATTAACTGTGCAGGTTTTCTTGTTGTGTTTGAATCAAATTTTCGACCACTTTGTTTATCTTTCGGTGAGGTTTTTTGCAAAGGTTTATTTGTCTTTTCAACGTTTCTTCGATTTAATTTAGAAATATTCATTTTGTTGGGTTTATATATTTTTTTGTTAGAGAGTAGTTTTTTCCAACGTGTTGGCATGTTGCTTACAATTTCTTGAGGTATTTGAGCGAGTGCTGTAGGCAGTGGTTTCTGGGGCTTCGGTTTGGATGTACTTTTAGGTCTCAAAATGGGTTTTTTAGTAGTCGTTATGCGTTTTGATGATATCGGGCCTGGACCATCTATCAAATGCCTCCGAGAATGATTTTTTCTCTTAGATATTGGAGGAGGAGAAGCTTTCTTGCCATCTTAAAAGAAAAATAAAAATGTTGTAAACCTTGATTAAGAAACGAAGAAGTCAAAATGACAATACAATGCATTGACTTATGCACCCTGTTAGATGACTGCTATGAATAAAAGAATTAAGACAAGATCTAATACTATAAATTAAGTGGTTTCAAAGAGTTTTGGCATGCAATACTCTACGCATAACTGCTGTTTTAACCAAGTACCAAATATTTTTTGCGACCCCTTCGGAACCACCCAACTTCCTTAGAGCAAAAGTGGCCTATATTATTGAGGTCGTCTTAACTATCGCGCTGCAAAAATGTCATACTGATTGGTTGCTGAATTGTAACAAACAAAATAGCTTTCAGATTTACAATAGTATTAAGCAGTGGTTTTGCATGTTACGTAAGTTAAATAAAGATTAGGATAAGGGACATACCGTCAGGACAAAAGCTCAAAACGTGACAGTTCCAGTGCCCGCTCTGGTCACAATCACAGACTGTGCATCCAGTGCACCAGTCAGCTGAAATAACAAATAATATACTTGTAGTCAGTTAATTGCCTGAAAGGAAGAGGATGTCAGTGATCTCTGCAGCTCACAGCAGATGCAGAGTCTGCCCCTTTTCGTCACATTTTATGATATTTAATCTATTGTTTTCTTTAATGTTGAGTATTTTAAGTAATTTTAATTTTAAAATAGTTAGTGTGTTTGTTTATCTGTGATGAATAAATCTCATTTTCTTTCTTTCTTTCTTTCTTTGATGTGTCGCAGCCCACACTCGTAGATTCACATATCACCGAAAATTGTTACGTCCCAGCGTGTTCAGTGGTACAAATAGGGCTTAACAGCTTATCCTGTCTTCCAAAGCACACAGATTTCTAAAAACAATTCAAGACAGGTAAAAAAAAAGTTAATTTTACCTGGTGGACATCCTTCGCTATAGCTTCCTTCGTAAGGTTTACAGACTTCTGGCACCATGTTGCTGCTAAAAACTGAAAAAAAAAACACTTACATTATATATCGAACGATTCTTAGAATATTATGTTTATTAGCAATTCTTGTACTTATCTACAAATACTTCCGTAATGAGTAAATTGTTATGATAGGGATGATAGCCTAATAACGAAATTCGACCTCAGCGAATCAGCTGTTTTGAGGTCCATCCATCCATCCATCCACCAGCTTATTTCGTCCACTGCTGGACATAGGCTTTTCCAGGATTTCGCCACTCTTGGCGGTCCTTCTGGAAGAAATGCGCATACTCACAGATAAACAGAAGGTACTTGAACTTGAACTATGGTTCCTAGAACATTATGTTTTCTGTTTTCATTAACACTATCACGGAAACTTTATCTTCTCACTACCATCTCTACGCAGACGATTTACAGCTATATTGTCACTTTCCGATTGATCAAGTTGATTTGCGAATGCACTTGCGTTGATTTTGCAATAAATCAAGTAAATGCGGATATCGATGCTTTCCCAAAGCTCGGTGAGCATCACTCTATAGACACTAGGAAGAAACATATACTGGCTTTTGTAGGACATGGTATAAGATTTTACAATAAACTTACAAAGGAGGTCCTTAGTTTTTCAGAAAATAAGTTTAAATTATATATTAAGCAGGGACTCTTGAGACAAGCATATTATAAAATCAATGACTATTTGGACGATAATAACGCTTGGTGTCATGAGAATATTGATCTTAGCCATAATACTACTGTTCGTTAATTTTCCAACTGATTTGTGTTATTCAAATCGTTTGTTTTTATGTAGACTAATATTTTTATATTGTTTTTGTTATTATTACTTCGAAATTTCTTTTTACATGAACCTTTTATAACTTATCACTTATTAGTAGATAATTTAACTGAAAAAAAAGTGAATATAAACTATATGAGACAGGTAGCCGATGTTTTGCTTAGTATTTTAACTTACCACCTCATTAGACAGTTAGACTAAGATGTATTTTTTTTCTTATGACACAATTTCCTTCCGTCTTTTATATTTTTATGCTTTAGTTATTAAAGTTTAATACATTGTTAAGTATATTTTATATAAGTTAAAAAGACTGTAATAGTATTAAGCCATACTGAAAAAAAAATAATGAGAAAAAAAGACATGATCTTGCTAAGTTTCTTGCCCTTCTTCTTAGCAAGATTAATCGAATGGGCGGATTTAGGAATTATATCTATTTATAGTTTATTTATCTATTAACTTATTTATTATTTATAGTTTATTTATCTATTAACTTATTTATTCATTGCATTATGTAGGTATGTACAATATTTTAATTTCTTACTTATGTTAGTATATATTTGGTTAGGCATTATATTTATTTAGGGTCTATTAAGTTTATTTATCAATTAATTAATTAATTGCATTATGTATAATAATATTATTATCCCCATAAGTCTTTATTTTATGCATGTGTATGCATGCTACTAAAGTTATTTTAGTAGCCCAACTTAAATATAGTTTTTTTTGTATATATTTCCCGTTAGTATCATATTTGTTTCATCATAAAATATTATTTTTATACAGATTAGAATTGACATGTAAAACGTATACTTTATGTATCTATTTTACAAATAAACATTTTGAATCTTTGAATCTTTGATCTACAGAAAATAAAAATGTGGGCAGATAGTTATGGACTTGATGATACGGGTACACCCTCAGTTATTTTCGACGGGTCTACTATTGCATTTTCTAAAAGTACAAAAAATCTGGGTGTAATCTTTGGTAGCAATCTCACTGGGTAGCGCATGTCAACGAAATAAGCAGAAAAGTCCATGGAGCATTTCACTCCCTGAAGCGACTCCAGAACTTTCTACCTTTTAAAACTATAGTCACTCTTGCTCAACCTCTCCTTCTCCCCTTACTTGACTATGCCGATGTCTGTTTTCTCGATGCCAATCTAGAGTTAGTTAATAAGCTTGAACGGCTTCAGAATCTCGGCTTCAGATTTATTTATGGTTTGCGTAAATTCGACCATGTCTCTCATTTTCGTCGTGAGATAAATTGGCTCCCCATCCGTTATCGTCGTCACCTACATATTCTCACACTTCTCTATAATATTCTCAAAAACCCTCTTTCCCCTAAATATCTTCGTGTTCCAATTGAGTATCTGTTTTCGTGTGATGCTCGATCGTACAAAACTCCTGCACACAACTCTGCATCGTTTAGCAAGTCGTTCACTGTGACGCTGACATTCGTGATTGTCCATCGCTGAATGTATTCAAAAGTCTGTGAGAAAGCACTTTTTGTCACTCTCATGAGTATCTTTTGTATATTATTTTGTTTTACTTTTGTGTATATTTGTGTATTTTGGCATTTAATTATAAAGTATGTATTACTTTATTATATAGTCTATAGTATGTATTTATATATTATGTAATTATTATTATTATTTTTCTTGCATATTTAATATATTTACAATTTACCTATCAAAATTTGTATTTATTTTTTAATAAACCTATTTTATTTTAAATATAATGTATTTTAAGTACAGTTTAAGTATTAAATTATATTATTTTTAGGTATATGTTACCTATAGTTATTAATTTAGAGTAGTATATCTAGATTTAATTTGTAATTTTTAAGTTTTTACTCTTCTTGCACGCCCACCTACCTATTTATCTTGTGTGGGTTGACTGGTAGAAAATGCTTTATGCATTAAGTCCGCCTTTTTGTACTTATTTTTGTGCAATAAAGTATTGATGATGATGATGATGTTGATGATGATGATGGTGGTGATGATGATGAATTATTATTTATGTTAATGATAAGGTAGGTAAATTTTTACATTAATAGAAGTCTGTTATTAATGTAAAAATTTATTTGTTACACGTACACGTATTTATGTCTACTTTTATACAAATCATTCTCTTTTATCCAAAAAGGTAGACTGGAAGAAATCTCTTCTTAGAGACAAGTCTACTCTTGTACATGCTAATTTGTTTATATGTTTTGTAAATGTTTATTTTCTGTGTGTACAATAAAGAATAAGAATAAGAATAAAATGTATTTTTTCCACTGACGCACTTTATACGGACATAGGTTTTAAATGTTTAAAAGTGAGAAACCCTGATGGTACCTCCTTAATCATTTACTTCAGTTTTCTATTTGCATACCCATGGCTGGATCCATCTATCCATCCATCCTGGTTCATCCACTGCTGGAGATAGGCCCCTCCAAGATTTCGCCACTCTTGGTGGTCTTCTGGGAAATATGCCCATACTTACACACGAAGGGTAGCCAGGTTTGTGAGAGACGCTACTGCCCATCACCAGTCTGTTTTATCTAAGGGATCTATGGATATCCCCCCATCAATCGGTCCCAGGCATAGTGAGCCACCGGGTTATGTCTATCTGGGAACTGTGCTCTTACTATCGGCCGAGTAATTTCGAGGGGTTTGCGAGGGAGATAGTGGTTCATCCACAGTTGAGGCGAGTATTGGCTCTACCATTTTATGACTGGATCCGATGGCTCCTAATTCACGAATTAAATGTTATGATAAAACTTACTTTTTTTTATAGCATCTGCAAAGAACAAGTTGCCGAGACTCCAAGGACTTCTCTTGTGTCTCGTTCTACCTGGCCTGTGAAATATAACATTGAATTTTAAATTTAAATTCAAATTGTTTATTTGTAAAATAGATACATAAAGTATATGTTTTACATGTCAAATCTAATCTGTATAAAAATAATATCTTATGATGAAACAAATATGATACGGGAAGTATATAAAAAAACTATATTTAAGTTGGGCTACTAAAGTTATACACATGCATAAAATAAAGACTTACTGGAATAACAATATTAATATACCTACATAATGCAATTAATAAATAAGTTGATAATTAAACTGACTAGACCAAAACTAAATATAAGTAATGCCTAGCCAAATATATAAATATACCTACATAATGCAATTAATAAATAAGTTGATAATTAAACTGACTAGACCAAAACTAAATATAAGTAATGCCTAGCCAAATATATAAATATACCTACATAATGCAATTAATAAATAAGTTGATAACTAAACTGACTAGACCAAAACTAAATATAAGTAATGCCTAGCCAAATATATAAATATACCTACATAATGCAATTAATAAATAAGTTGATAATTAAACTGACTAGACCAAAACTAAATATAAGTAATGCCTAGCCAAATATATAAATATACCTACATAATGCAATTAATAAATAAGTTGATAACTAAACTGACTAGACCAAAACTAAATATAAGTAATGCCTAGCCAAATATATAAATATACCTACATAATGCAATTAATAAATAAGTTGATAATTAAACTGACTAGACCAAAACTAAATATAAGTAATGCCTAGCCAAATATATAAATATACCTACATAATGCAATTAATAAATAAGTTGATAATTAAACTGACTAGACCAAAACTAAATATAAGTAATGCCTAGCCAAATATATAAATTCCTACAATTCAAAGTGAAAAAAAAATACCTAGATGATAGTGTATCCCTGATAGAGAACATTCCATCAAAAAAAAATTTTTTTGTGCGTTTTTTTTATGTTTACGTAGAAATTTAGTCAGCTGATTGAACCACTTTGTACTGGGAAGTGAAAAAATTATTTGAGCAAAACATTTTTTATTATTTTGGAATTTGATCAGTTAACGATACATGATCTACCCTAGAATTATTTTCACTTATTATTGTAGGACCTTATATACTGACATAATAAAAAAATTAAATATTGTATACATATACATACCTACATAATGCAATGAATAAATAAGTTAAAAGATAAATAAACTATAAATAGATATAATGCCTAAATCCGCCCATTCGATTAATCTAGCTAAGAAGAACGGCAAGAAACTTAGCAAGATCATATCTTTTTTTATCAGTATTTTTTCTCTCAATTTGGCTTAATATTGTTTCATTACTAACATGTTCTACAAAACAGCTGGAGAAATTGATTTCTTTATAAATATGTGGTGGCGGGGTAGAGATGCATAATATGAATAGATATGGCTGTGAGGAGCTCAGAAAAAACTGATGTTAAGAGAATAGGTTCCGATTGCATTGATCGCTGTTACTCCATGCCGAAAAACCTGCAGTGCGAGAGGGACGAATTCTGGAAAATTATCAAAATGACGACTTCTATCACGAATTTTATTATTTAAAAAAAACCAAAGTTTGTATCAAATATCTGTTCGGATAACAGTATAATAAAGTTTATACAGATTTTAATTAATAAATAATATAATATGATTTTGCTCAAATAATGTTAAAACTCGACATGAAACCTTTTTTTGGAGTCATCTTTGATTTTTTATGGCTCAATGTTGGAATGACTTCTGAAGATTCTGTTTCGATAAGAGTGTACATTATATTCTTGACAGAAGTCCAAATTTTTTTCAAATATCTAGTATTGCTAGATTTTTCAAACAAGGAAGAATAAATTATGGTTTTTCGGAACCTATCCTTCTATCTTCTTGCGGTGGATAAATTGCTAAGTCTCAAAAATATAGGCATTTATTTCTATCATAGCTTTTTTATACAGGTTGAAAATGAACCCCTTAGCTTTATTGAAATCTATGAATTAGATTCACTATTAATAGATAATAGACCACAGAAACGTAAAAAGCTTTTTTTTCTTTTTCTTTTTGGTTCCCAAATTTCAAATGAATGGCCAATCTACGCTACGCGATATGTGACTGACGATACACAGTACATATTTCCGGCGATAATAATTCACATAGGCTATATAGGTTTCGTAGAGCGTCGTCTTTGTCACCGGAGTATTAGTGCTTCGACACTCGTTTGTTTAGTATATCTTTTTTTATATATTATGAATCATGACAAAAGTAACAAAAATAGTACATTACGATACGAGAGCGATGAAACGTTTTCTGACGAGTGTGAGTTTGTGGCACGAGCCGAAGGTGAGCGAGCGTTGGTGAGCCAAGCGCAGCGTGCGTAAAGTGGTCATTTTACGCACGGTGTGCTATAAATATATTTTTTATTTCGAACATAGAACCCAAGAGTCCTTTAATATAGTTTGGGAGTTCATTTTCAAACTATATAAAAAATAAGAAACAAATTAGGCCCCAAACGCGATCCTTGAGGAACTCCTCTAGTTTTATTGCACTCTAATAATAACTCCTAAAGAATTCGAGAACGGATTAAATAATAACGTTCTTACTTAGGAGCCATTGCATAGATGGAGTCGAAATCGCATCTTCTGTTCTCCCTCTTCCAGCAGGAAGCCGTGTTGTCTTCCTTGCAGAAGCAGAGATAGCACTGCTCAGTGGTGGAGCCATTCGGTTGCTTGATGAGGGTCCGCTCGAAGAAGTAACCGACGTCCGGACAAGTGTCTATACTCTTGCGCAAAAAGTCTTGGTTATCTTCATCATCTGGAAGCAAGTAAGAACGTATTCTAAGTGTGCATAGAGCATGGTGGATACAAGTATTATTAAATCTATTTAAGTATTGTTAAAAACGTTAAAGGCATCATCTGAATTTCATAACTTTAAAAACAGTTTTCGTTTTTCTTTAAATAGTATTCTATTTTTAATGATTATTGGCGTGTTTCCAATGTCTTTATATCCATGGCTGCCCAAAAGATCACACTATATCATCTTTATCTCAACATGAGTAAGTAATGAATACAAAGATAGTGATAATATCACAATAAAGCAGGATCACCTATAGCGAGACCTATAGCGCCAGGCAGCAGCCACACGGTGAGTACCGCCCAGTGCATGGTAGCTTCTGCCCAATTAACTTATACTTGCACATTTCTAAAACAGAGTTGAACTCGAGAACACGGAGCGTGTTTGTAAATATCGAGAAAAAATTCACGTTTTCATATGCAGGGCAGTATTCAGATCACCGTGGCGTGGGCAAGGTTCTCAACGGTCGAACTAAATCATTTTAATTAATTTCATTAATTCGTTGAGAGGTTTGTGAAATTCTCATTTTCTTATCAGTTTAAATAAATTAAGTATGATAGAATATAGTTGTGGGCTTCGTTTTTGTGTAAAAGTAGCTGAAATAAAATAGAACATTATATCCGAGGTAAGTTAGTAATATGAAGGGTACAGTGTAAAAAGGGGAATGTTGCAAAAAAAAACTATAAATTATTGATTAAAGTCTCTAAGTGCAACTGAATACATATACCGGGTGTAAAAGCAAAGTCAATAATCCTTTAAGGATCTTTTAAATACTGGGATCTCTAAATAAAGTACCAGTACCTCATAATAAGACGATTTTCTTTACTCAAAATACACTAATCGCGTGGACACCCTCACGGTCGCTGACCACTTGGATGAGGGGTGCGGGTTGCGGGGTGGAATTAGGTGTGTGGGCAGGTTGGTAAGCTGCGTGGCCATAGCTTAGAAAAATGATGGAATGTTTGGCGAAAATTCAAGGTATATTTTTTTCTCGTAATGACATCAAAATCGTGTATACTTTCACACCCTAAAGGGATTCTTGACTTTGCATTTACATCCTGTATATTAGAATTAATTTTCCTTCCTAGTCATTTTCTCAGGCTTATAGCCCCTGTTTGTTTGTTAGGTGAATGACATCTTGTAGTACTTCGTTCAAGGAACATTTCGGCATTATTATCTCGAAATCTAAAAATATTCAATAAGCTCCATCTTCGGTTTTGGGGAGATAACGTCTCCTTGTCTCACGCCGTGCTGGAGTTGTATCGGTCTTGTTTGTATACTCCGTACTTGGACAGACATCGTAGCGGAGTCAGCTATTCCACATAACGCCACTCACCTTAGTATCGCTGCAAAGATCAAAACAGACCGAGATTGGGTGGAGTCGAAGGCTCTCTTGTAGTCCACTAACGGTGGACATAAGGGCTGATAATATTTCTGTGTTTTTTGTATAATCTGCCCTAATGTGTGAATGTGGTCTATATATTGTAGCCTCTCGAAAGTTAGCCTGCTTTGGATGTTGGAAGTCGTCAAATCGTTGGGCGAAACGATTCGTGATAACCTGAAGCTGTTTAACGGACAACGACGCTCTCTCTAAACACGCCCGTATGTCGGTGCGTTAGGGTTCACGCATTTTTGTTTGGAACTCAATTATTCCCCAACTAAGGGGTTCCGCGGGTATGATTCTTGGGAAAAGTGGTTTAGTAGAGTCAGTAGAATATGTGGTTTCATTTAAAGGTAGCACTCTATTTACACCCGGTAAAATATAAAAATTATAAAAATTTGGGTTTCGTACCTAGGGTGCAGAATTGTTTGTCAGGCGCTACCATTTTAGCGCCTTGATGTTAGTTGCTTTGGTATCTATAGGTATTGTTGTCTACCATACTTTTTTAAAGTTCCGCACCCGTATTGCGTGGTGGTACGGAACTCTTTGCATGAGAGTCCGACTCAAACTTTGCCAAATCATTTATTTTCTTATTATAACCTATCGGCACATTTTTGAAATATATGATAATGTCTCGTAATAATTAATCGTAAATACATATACGTAAGGTGAAATTCAGTCAACCGCCTAAATTCACACTGGACACTCTGTTAGTGATCAGGAACAAGGTTTAATTATCCTACAAGGTGACATTCAAAAACATTTTTGTTTGCGCCATAATGCCTGCACCAGGAATTTGTACTTGAAATAGTCCCGTTAATGGAAACAAAAATTTTTTTTTTGTAATATCTCCAAAAGGTATTGACCGATGACTTCAGTAAAAATGTCCGATTACGAGGGTTTTTAAAACACTGTGCAGTAGAATTAGGGTTCATAAAAAAAATATAAAACCAGCCATTATCTTATAATCACAAGATTTATAATAAGATTTAATGCAATGGTTTTTATTAGTTTTTCATTAGATCCATTTGACAAACAATTACACATTTAAAATTGTGGAAGTTTTATAAAAGTCTATTTGAAAATGTTTCAAATCAAATCAAATCAAATCAAAATATTTATTTTTGCAAAATAGATACATTAAGTATACTTTCTACAAGTCAAAGTTAATTTACACAATATAATATGTCTTTAGAATGTAAAAAAAAATATATAATAATACGGGAAATAAAATATACACCTGCATTAATAAATGATAGTCGTAAGTTTTTAAATAAATAAATAAATAAAAAATAAATAAAATAGGGGAATCTAGGAATAAAAATATGATATATACATAATACAATGAAGAAATAATGAAAACGGGAAATACATACAAAAAATATTAAGGGTGGGCTACTAAAATGTAATAAAGTTATACACTTGCATAAAATATAGAAATATAGGAATAAAAATATTGTATATACAATTACTGTTTACCAGTCTAGGTGACGTATAGCGGGCGTATAAGCTCTCTGAAGGACATATAAAAGACGCAATCGTAACTCTTCATCTGCTTGTTTTATAATAATTAGCATCACAACGTATAAACGACCACTGAACATATAAATATTTTATAACCAACACAACCGTGACCGTTACACGCCAACGAGGCTTATAGACGGCGTTGTGAGGACTAGTCTATAAGTGTCTTATAATATAGACAAAAAGACGTCTTTAAGACATCATTATATGCCAAGAAACTTACAAAACTAAACAGATCGATTATGTACCACTAGGTGGTAGGTGGTAGAGCTGATGCCGGGCTCGACTGTGGAGGTACCACCATCTTACTCGCAAATCCTCCCGAAGTCATTCGGGGGAGAGTAAGAGAACAGCTCTCAGGCAAAACCAGGCGGCCCACCATTGCCTGGGACCGATGGATGGTGGTATATCCATCTCAAAATGCCGGGCATTATATAAAACAGACTGGTGACGGGCAGCGGCGTCACTGGTGCAAGGGTTTCGGCACCGCGCTCACCAAGTATATAACTTAATATAAATTTTAAATAATGTTGTTGCATTTTGTTGAATTATAATATATTATAATTATATTTAAGTTCATTTAAAATAAATAAATTATTAAATTCTTAATCTATTATATAAATTGGTAGAATTATTATGTATATAATTTTTATTATCTCATTTTACGTAAGCCTAATTTTTTTTGTAGTATATCCCCGTATACTTTTTACTATATTATCTTATTTATTTTATTATCATTATTTTCGACGCGTAAAATGTGTACTTATTACATTTTAAGTACCTATAACATAATAAAAAAAAACGAGTTTTATATACGGTTAATCAATAACTTATTTAGTCAAAATCAAAATTAAAATATTTATTTTGTAAAATAGATATGTAGACTCTTCGGCTAACTGTACAGGGTGACCTCCAGTTCCCTCGGCTCCCATTTCTTATCGTACTAAGAATAAAGTCAAGAGTATTTTAACACACTAGATTTATTGGCCACAATTACAACAGTTGTTCCCTCAACCAAGTCCAGATAATTTCTGCCACCAAAAATAGCTTACAAATACAGTTAACTTTACCGGATATACATTTTTGGCGCTCAGTCTCAATTACTTAAACATTATAATCTACCACAAATCAAAATATTACTTATAATTCAACAAATCACAAACTGGCTTCCGTTTTTAAAGGAAGTTCTGTCTTCCTCCAATACAAAGTTAACTTTTTACCGGATACACGTTTTTAGCGCTCAATCCTATTTATCTTAAAATGAAAATCAAAGCATTACTTTTAATCCAATAATACAAACGTGTTTCCGGTTTTCAAAGGAAGTTCTGTTAAAGCGCGGTCTTATTTTACAAATATAATAAAGAAGTCAAACGTATTCCTATTTCTTACTGTAAAACACTATTTACAGGAAGCTGATCACAAATGATTTTATTTTAGAATGTGAAAAGTCAAAACATGAATTATTTAAGAGTTTCGAATCAACAAATAGTTTAATGGCTAATAGTTATGTAGATTGCTATTTTTGGCGACTTCTGCTTGATTAATCAAATATTTCTCATCGCGCCGTCAGATACATAAAGTATACTTTCTACAAGTCAAAGTTAATCTTTACAATAAGTATCTTTAGAATAAAAAATATATAAAAAAATAATATGTATAATATGGGAATAACATACAAACAATATTTAGATTGGGCTACAAAAATTTAATTATACACCTGCATAAAATAGAGAAATCTAGGAATTAATAGTACATTACGATACGAGAGCGATGAAACGTTTTCTGACTCACCTTCGGCTCGTGCCGCAAACTCACACTCGTCAGAAAACGTTTCATCGCTCTCGTATCGTAATGTACTAATATATAAATGATGCAACGAACAAACAAGTTGATAAACTTAGTTACCTTAGTTACGCTAATACTAATAGCTATTCAATGACAAACGATGAACATCATTTCCTACCAGACCTGCCCAAACTTCAATATCCAATAATATCCATCCTTCAAAAGCGTCGTGGTTGGCTAAACATGATGTGTGATTTCATTTCTAGCCAATCACGGCACGTTTGAAGGCAGTTGCGATGGATGTCGAAGTTAGACAATAAGGCCCCCGGTCTTAGGACTGATTAAAGCCGATTCTGAAGGCTTTAATTTTAGTTTTAGTGTTGTCAAAACTAAATTATCTTCATTCCAAAATAGCACAGACAGAAGCTATATTACTTTTGAAAAATTCAAGTTTTGACAGCACTAAAACTAACTTAATCTATGTAAATAAAACCGGAAATGGCCTTCAGTGGTACTGCAGCATGATTCAGAATACTCACTTTTGTGAACCAAATCTCGGTGCAAAATGCACATCATAATATTGTTTTCCTTACATTTAAATAAAAAGTATGCAAAAATTTCATTTTAAAGCAATTGGCGGAAATTTATTAGTAATAATTAAGTTTCCACATTAAAATTCTATAATTTTATGATTTACATTTTGATTGCATTAGATTAACAAACTTAAAAGCGTATTTATCGTTGTAATCGAATGCAATCAAAATATAAGGCATAAAATAACATAATTTTAACGCGAAAACCCTATTATTATTGCTACTTATTATTCAAAAGTAAGGAAAACAATGTTATGATGTGCATTTTGTACCGAGATTTGGTTCGACCACCTTAAAGCCGGCCCTGCAAAACCGAAAACATGCTATACCGTAACATTGTAAACAATCGGGCGGCGTCGAAACCTGAGTCCACTACACACTGCATTCCGGCAGTTTCCGTTAAAACATGCATTTCGGATACAGTTGGATTCTGTGTGTTTGTTTGTTTTTTGTTTGTGTCACCGTGGCTGGTATGTTGTCTTTCTACTACGAGTTAATTCATTCATCGAATCGCTTACTTTATGTGTAGGGTCGCCATATTGTGCGAGTCTCAACGGGACGGGGAGTAAAAAAATTGCAATTTTACTATAACACTAATATTATTTGAATAGATAAACAATTAACATATTATTTATGTTGTTGTAGTGGAAGAAGTACTTGGTGTAACTTGATTCAACTTTTTTCAGCAGTGCAGAATTCCCATTAAAATTATAAAATTCTGTGTAGATCTAACACTGTAATATCGAGTAAATACTTGCGATTGTTAGTACTTGGTCAAACATCATCATGATTGAACAATAAATACTTACGAGTAGTACCTACTGTAACTCAAATTTATAAAAAGAAATCAAATGTTTTGTTTCTTATTGATGTCATTCATTCCTTACATGCATAAACAGCATCTGTGTGATGATTACTACATTTAATCCATTAAATCCAGGAAAATGCCGTTAAGGAGAAAGTGTATTAGTCAGCCAATGTGATATGGACTTCACAGTTTTTGACAGCAGAGACTTTATCTCGTCATTCTACTGGCACAACATCAAAGCAGCGTTTGAGTCACCACCTTCATTTATTGTGCGATTAGCGCCGATATCGGGACATTTTATTGTTTGTTGGGACATCGGGACAGTGCCGACACACAGTGACAGTCCCGATATGTCGGGACGGATGGCAGCCCTATTTTATTGGGTTACAATTGAGTTATTTACTTCCCTTGTTCAGTCATACCCAATAACAGATGCTATTTATGATACAGGGTTTTAATATGATACACGGGATATTCTACCCAACTTTTAACTTATGGGGTCAGTCTAGAGTTTGAAAGAATAACGTTTGTTATCGTTATTAGAAATTCAACTCTAAGTTTGTATTACTATATGTACATTATTGTACATATAAGCATTTATATTTTGAGACCGATATCGACCCGACACGCACCTGGCCGGTTTTTTTGTAGCCTTGTTGCTTTGGGATGTATATTGTTGTCCGACATTGTTGTCCGACTCCGACGTCCGAGTCGCACTTGGCCAAAAACGTGTCACACACGCAATAGCCAAACGGACTTCGTGAGATATTAATATCTAATGTAATCCTATAAAAATAAGAACATTTATAAAAAACTGTGCATAATTTACCCCTCATAATACCTACATTCAAGAGCGTTGCTTATTCCCACAGCCCAACCGTATGTCACCAGCCACTTCCACTACACGAGGGCTCACAGCTCCCCGGTCCTCGACCCTCACGGGAGGCTCGGCCTTAACGACTCATGTAGCCTCTGCTTCGGAGACGAGAGTTGCTTGACGCTGGACGACAGCCGCTGCAGGTTCTACGAGGAGTCTGGCAGCATCCTGGATGAGGCGGAGGATCAGGATGAGATCGACATCGAGGGAGCTACGGCGACCAGGGAGGAGGTGGATGAACTCTTCGGTGACCTGGCGCAAAAAGGTTCAGTTTTGGAGTTCATACTTTATTCCATCCATCCATCAGCCTGTTTCGTCCACTGCTGGACCCTAAAAATGAGAAAAATGACGTTACACTCAACTAAGTGGGTGCATACAGCCTAGGTCCTTCGTATTCAGGAGACCATGGCTAAAATATTTATGCCTGATGTCGCTCTCTCAAGAAAATAACATGAACATTATTGTGAATTCAAAATGCCATCCATCTAATAATATGTCAACGTAGTAGATGGTAGAGCTGACGCCGGGCTCGCCGGTGGAGGTAGAACTTGCAACCCCCCCCAAAGAGTAAAGTAAGAAGACATCTGTCAATCAGGTGGCCCCCCCATGTCTGGGACCGATTGACCGTGGTATACCCAGATAACAGACTGGTGACGAGCGGCGGCGTCACTGGTGCGAGGGTTTTGGCATCGCGCTCACCAACCAGGTGCGAGTATGGGCATTTCTTCCAGGAGGACCGCCAAGAGCGGCGAAATCTTGAAAAGCGAACCAGGCTGATGGATATGGATTAACATTACTTGAAGTGTTATTTGAGTTTCCTGAGGTTTACATTTGACCTGCAATCGTTTACACACTCTGTATTTGGATACTCGTAGGCAATATAATATTTAATATAATATTTATTGTTATCTTTATCTCTTTGTAACTTATTCAAAAATTCTCTTTTGCGCCTATATTTTAGCGTGGTAAAAGTAAGTAAATGTTTTGATTGCGGTTGCTATGCTTGGACTAACAGGCGCTAAAAAAACTCGGTGTTCATCTCATAAATTGAACCGTCTCTGTGGTGTAGTGGTTCGAACGCTTTCCATCATCCGCGAGTCACGGGTTCTAATTCCGTTGTAGCCACAAGTGGCTCATTCATAACGTGTTCAGATGGCTGTGGGTGGGTCCACATCTGTGCCCAAAGTAGGCGATAGGGCTCATTCCGAAGAAATATTCAATGTACTTACAGACTTTATTACAAGTATAATGTTGTTCCACAGTAATAGAAGAGAAGCAGTACACGGATTGTGTTCCACTTATCTCCCACTATACTGATTGTAACAAAGGTGAGTAATATTGATTTACTTGTAATTTATAGTAGTTAGTTACTTACTTTGTCCATGTAACGAACGGATCATAAAAAACGAAAAACCATTTCAAAAGGAATGGTTTTAAAGTTCTGTTAAAATTAGAGCGATACATTAGTCTGTTTGTCTGCTGGATATCTCTCTGTCCGGGGAATAAGGAAGCTAAACCGAATGAGCCGGAAAGGAAAGCATGTACTAAAGTGATGTAAGTAGGTCAATTGGAATATAGAAAATGTTTGATGACATCACTCTTGATAATAATATATTTATGATTCATGAAAGATATCAATCGTCCATCTATTGTTTCATGTTTGTCAAACACTATTACGTAGTACCAATAGGTTACTCAACTCAGACCAAATGAAAAATCAAGACGTAGTTAAGGGGGGGTCACCCCGATTTGTCTCTTTTCAAATTCATTATAAACCAATAAACGGCGATGATTAAAGTTATTAAAAAATATATGTCATATTTCATTTCAGCCATTCGATACACGGTTACTTACATTTTCCTCGATCCAATTAAATCGCAAAGATGATCTAAATATCATTTCGTTTGAGCTAAGTAAGTTTTGGATAATAAAACTTATACTAAAATAAACGTCGTAAAAAATGTGATGGGTATAAAACGGTCGTCACATTAAAAACCCATCCCTCTAATTCCAAAATACTCGAAACCGCGAGTATTCTGAGCGGCCCGCTTCTGCTGACCAGGATAAACATGACGTGTAAAATGAAAGCGTTGGAGCAGGACAGATTCCTCTGGAACAGGTGAAGCAGGCCAAAAGTGAGACAGTCTCGTGTTCGTACACGGCTTGAAACTCACGCATGCGCAATCTGTCTCAGTTTTTACTTGGCGGCAACACTCACTAAGTGCACACATGTTTACGAAACTGGCTTCACGTCAATGTGACAGCGCACCGTCTTGAGTTTATATTTGTGTGAGGTAAACGAGATTTCTCTATGTATTAAGACAAGCATGATCTAAAGATTTCTGAAATTCACGTGGTTATAACCAAAGAGTATTATTTATTTTTAGTGTTTACCCGCGTGCTCCGTTCGCATTTATTCAATATCTGCCCCGTTTTCGACTTAAGCTAAAACAACCCTTTAGCCTACCCTTATGTGTTGACCAGGGTCACTACGATGATAATAAAATAACCGCATCCAAATCCATTGAGTGGTTCTCGAACCTACATGCATGCAGACTGACACTCAAAAACAACAAATAACACATTTCAATTGAAACTTTGAAAATATACTGGGCTTACAGACAAGACTTTTTAAAATAGTAGCTTATGACACTGGTACATAAAAAGATTATTAAAAACACCAGTGTCAGTTTAAAAAACGAGGCGAAAGCGAGTTCTTTTAATAGAACACGAGTGTTTTAATACCTAGTTATGTATAAGTAGTTTCATACACTACTTTATCTAAACTCATGCCAAACAACCTGTTTTCATAATAATCTTGATAAAATTTGTCGTTAGCCGTTTTTGATTTTTCTTGTAAAAGCTCGTTCCAAAAGTGTTCGTAATTTCCGTCGTTATTTCCAGAATGTCAGGAGGAGTCAAATTATCATCACCATTACTGCTGTTAGTAATTATAGGGCAAAATAATACTTTTGGTTTGACCCATAAAACCACAGTAAGTAATAATTTCCACGTAAGCTATGGCGCCAAAATCGAACAGTCCACCACGCATGTGTAAGCCGTTGCGCGCGCCAGCAGCCATAGACAATGCAGGCCGAAAATAAAATCCTTCGTCACGCCGCAATATTCTTTAAAGTATGTTCGAGTTATCATGATATGGGTGGCAGTTCAAAATTGACAGTTATAGTTATGTGTCCTAACGAAATAGAATCGTTTTTTTTTTAGTATCGAGAAAGTTAACAAGGGCTATCAAATCGATTTTTTATTTGATTGATCTTTGATTATGCAAACTGCTTTTTTTAGTATCTAAATTAATTAAATTAAACGAACAAATAACGCCCGCTTAAGATTTTTTTTTTTGTTTTTCTCGACATTTCACCAAAAACAAACACTGCATCACTTAACCTTTTGTACTACGTTCCAGAGAACATCTGTATAGGCTGCAAGAGCTGCTCCTGCGATGACGCCGGCAAGTGGAACTGCAGCCAGGTTCAGCGGTGCAAGCCGCCAGACGCCGAGTTGGTCGTAGACCATCGGGTTCTGCAGTTCGTCATTGAGAAGCTGACGGATAAGAAACCAGCTAGTATGTCCAAGGGTCCCTTCCTCAAATTCGTAACCAAATCATTATCACCATCATCACCATTACCATCATCATCATCTTCGTATTTAGCGAAGTCCTAACTCCCTCACTGATTAACTCATCAACGCCCAGCCCAAACCCTTCTCTAGCCAAATCTAGAAAGCTGAATTTTGCAAACCAAATTTTGGTCTGAGTCCTTTTATAATGTAGACAAAGAATGAGGCCAGATTTATCGAAATTCCTACCTGCTCACGAGAAAAGGCATCTACACGAGTAGGCGACGAACAAGGAGACGCGGGGCGTCAAGCGGCGCGGTGCGCGTAGCAGGCCGCCGGAAATACAAACATACAACGATGTATGTAGCGTGCACCGCGCCGCCTGACGCGCCGCGTCTCCTTGAACGTACCCGCCGTGATCGTCGGGAAATTAGGAAATAACCAAAGAAAAAATTTCTACATTTTAAAATGAACCTACCTGCCGAATTTCAAGTTTGTAGTCGCTATAGTCTCGGAGATTTCGGGACGAGTGAGAAGATGGTTGAAAAGCTTTGTATGTACTTTTTATTTACTCCATATTTGATAACCTGAGTTTTTTGAGCAAATTTCTCCATCTCTTATAGTTTATGTGGGGAATACTGCCCCATCCTAACGCGCTACCCTGTATACTGTGAAACACCTCTGATACCCCCTCGAGGAATCAAAACAGTTTCAACCAGGCTTATCTAAAAGTCTTGATATTGAAACATTCTTGTCATATTTCCAGAGAGTAACCGGACGAAGCGTGCAATTACTGAACTGAACGAAGCTGAACTGACAAATGTAGAGCCTTGGATGTATGTTCAGCCCCAGAGAGAACGCGTCCTTCCTGAGAATCTCGTAAGTACGGCCATCACCCCAGTGTACAACGATGAACTTAGGGCTATGACTGAAGATATATTTAAAGGTATGTATGATTGCCAGCTGTTTCATGAAGACAATGGAGTGATTTTTTAATGTATTTTTTGTGTAGGTCATCTTATTGTCATTATGTTTCAGAAATTAAACGAAAATTAATAAGAGATTCTAAAAAACAGAAAGCTTTTGATGATATTGAAAGTAACAACCTCCAGCAAAACCCTTCGATTGATAATCCGATAGATCAGGACAATTTTAGTTTCGATGAGATACTAAGCAGTATATCCGTAAACAACAGTTCTCCCGAGATAGCTAATGAACAATTAGCAGTAGTAAATAAAAGTGAAACAATTGAATTCCAAAACTTACTAAACGAAATACGCGAAAGCGCCAATGAAAAATATAAAAATTTGTCCAGAACCATTTATAACACGAAGCCATTAAACAAAACTGAGCTTGAAAAAAACGACGACGTAGTGTCAATCACCTCCAGTAATGAATTAAATAAAACAAATTTTGTAGACGTTTTGGATTTTCTGGAGGGAATAAGTGAAATCCGAGAATTATCTACAGAGAAAAATATTGTAAATAGAAAGAATATTAATGATGGTGTTTCAAATATTAATGTACAAGACACCACAATACACAACGAGAAAACTGAAAACAATACATATTTAAAAAACACATCACCCAATGGTATCAAAGACAAATTAAATATAAAAGTTGCAACTAAAAATTATTCTGACAAGCCGAAAATTGAACTAGAAGAAATAAAAAAAATAGCACGCCGTAACATACAAGATTTATTACTGGGAATAAATGAAATTCGTGAGTCATCAACTCCAAAATCCGAGAATGACGACAAGCACAATCTGAGTGATTTTGAAAATGCATCAACAAACGGTAAGTTTGATAAAAATACCTACCTGAAATTTAAATTCTCGCAATTATCACAACTAACTATGGAAAAAATTTCAGATGATAAGATCAACGACGTTGACGAAGAATCGATCGAAAACTTAAATAAAGTTAAACGTGGGGTAAATAATTCTGCTAAAAGAGTCAAACGTGAGGTTTTGAAGCAAAATGTTCATAATGTGACTGATGTTAAAAATAGTGAAATTAAGACCAACGTAACTAAAACTGTAACAACTAATTCACCTGTGAGCAAAACTGTTCCAACTAATTCATCTGTGAGTAACGAAACGGAGATTTCACAATATCTGCATGACTTAAATGAAAATATAATAAATCCATTGAATGATATTATAGCAGTAAAATTAAGCGAAATAAAAGAATTGCTGGAAGTAAAAGAGAAGATTATGAATTTCACAAAAGTCAATAAATTGATGAATTTCTTAAAAGATAAATCCAATGTTGATATAGATAAGCCACATGTTTCTATTTTCAAATTAGAAATTTTGCCAACATCGACTGAAGTAATTACCAGAAGAAAAGGTGGATTTGCCGATGGAGATTATAACGTTCTTTCTAAAGATTTTGAAAAGTTCAAACATGACTTGTTTGAGTTAATGCACGATATTGTTCGATTAAAAAAAACAATGAAGGTCCAAACATTACCTCTAGAACTAAGATATTTAATGCGAGCTTTGAGTATCTATATAAGAAAGCAAATAATAAAAGAAAAAAAATCACTGAAACCTCATTTCGTCCCACGTGATAGGTATTGGTTAAGAAATATCTGGCGACAAACTAGACGATATAGTAAAACAGTTGAAGATTTTATTTTGGATATATTGAGCTTAATTGATAGAGATTTACCAACATTTAATGCTTTAGATCCTTTGTCATTGAAAGCTAAAAAGGTTCTTAAAAGAGTAATCAAGGAATTATACTTAAAAGAAAATTCTGTAAATAATAAATATAAAGACATCGTAGCTCATAACAATTTTAAATTATTAGATGATTTTAGAACTATAGGAAATTCTTGGCATGATATGATAGCAAGCCTTAAGAGCTGCGATGTTACCAATAGGTTGTATGAAATGAAAAGATTACATCTAAGTGTATCAGCTGACATTTTAAAGATACAAAAAACGTTGGAATTTTTTGATTTTGCTAATAGTAGACGGTTGGTATTATTCGAAGAGAACCAAGGCGAAAATTTACTTTTGAATATTGAAAATAAAATTCTTTTGACTATAAACACCGTAAAAACAATATTTGAGAATTTTAATAAAAATAACCGTAAGGTGGCAGATATTATGATACAAAAGGTCGAAATAAAACACAAAGCTCGTCGGACTAAATCGTTCATAAAGCGATTGAAAAATATTTTTAAAGGCACAAAATTTGACTTTTTGAAAAAACTTCATAATCACAAGTCTAAAGATCAAAGCGGCAAAATATTAAATCTAAAACAATTGACACAGAAAAAAATATTAGAGTATAAAAATATAGTAAAGAAGTGGCAAGAAAAATTGAATATTGTTTCGAAACGAGAAAAGAGAGATTTTTATGAAAATGAAGACCAAAAATATAATAGGAATGAGGAAAATTTCAGAATACAAAATACCACACTACTTAAAAGTCAAGGTTAGATTCCAAGACGACACTACTTAACAAGAAAAAATTATGAATGCTTTAATATACATACTATGTAACAATAATGACAAAATGAATAATAAAAATAATAGTTATTAACAATCTTTTTATTTACAAAATTCTTATTAAAGTATAAAAATATAAATTAGTTTTGTTCCCTAAATTTTTAAGATGACCTTAGATTCTTGATATTCAGCAGCTGCTTTAACAAATTATCTTGATTCAAGAGTACGGATTGATCGTTGGATGGCTGTGAATCTCCAAAACGATTTATAGAAGAACTTATACCAAAGTAATCCCCTTCGTAGATCCTTTTGGTGGTAGAATCTGAAAGTAATTGTCGTTCGAGTATTTATGTCGTACAAAATTATAACGAATTATAATTGTTTTAAAGTAGTTGTAATACAGCTTATTTATCTGCATACTTTTTCGCACGCTTTCCCGTAAGCAGCGAAAAAAAATTCAATACAAATGATTGCAGAAGCCGGAAATTGGCGATAAAACTCTATGGACCGAACGGCACACATTTATATATTTTATTAGCTTTTATTTTTATTAATTAACACACATAAATAATATTAAGAAAAATGTGCTATATTTCGACCCCTCAGTGGGGTCTCCATCAGGCGAATGGAAAAAGAAATGACATATACCTGAAACGTAAAAAAACACTTGACATCTATTGACATAATTAATTACAAACTTTTTAGAAAGGAGTTGTTATTTTATATTTTTACTCTGAGCAACTACAACAAAGTTTGTAATTAATTATGTCAATAGATGACAGTGTTTTTTTTACGTTTCATGTGTATGTCATAATTTTTTTCATTCGCCTGATGTCGACCCCACTGAGGGGTCGAAATATAGCACATTTTTCTTAATATTATTTATGTGTGTTAATTAATAAAAATAAAAACTAACAAATAAAAGCCACTAACAGGTTTTTTGAAGAAAATTATATTTTTTGGTGTTTATCATATCATTGATTTTTGTAAAGTTGTATTAAAACACGTAGTAGTGGGTGGTTTCAAAATTATTTTCACTTATTATTGTAGGACCTTACATAATATAATCTATACTTCGACTTTCTACGCTGTTTGACCTAAATCTGTTTGTCATTTTAAAAATTTCCTAGTAATTGTATATAATGCCTGAAAAATATACACACATTTACGGTAAAGTCTATTATGTATTAGGTACATCATCGTAACGTTTTGAGCAATTCCATAATTTCCGGAATTTTTACTATCAAAATAAATAACTTTTTTTTCTGGTATTTTTTCAAGTATAGGTATATATCGATCCGAATATCCTATCCCTAGTTATAATATAACTAACCTACGTAACTTATAAATTAGGATTATGGGTACTCGCGCGGACCATAACAGATAGATAAAATGGCAACTTCGTAAGTCTAAGAAAATGAGCTATGGCCTGCTATGGGGGGGGGGGGTCGAAAGTAGCTCGAAATGGTTCGTGTAATATAACACACAGCTGTTGGTCTTTTCTTTTAGAACTCGGCCCTGGACACGCTGCTGCGTGTCTAGATATGGAATAGCAGATTTTTTTTACGATTTTATTTTGTTTCCATGGTAAATGTCGTTCGTTTGGATGAGTACTATCGCCAGTTTCCGGCTTCCGCAGCATCATCTCAACACCTTGTAGAGCTGTTGTCGCAGTTACACATTTCTGGACGTGGAAACAGACAGACATCCTTAACATAATTTTTATGTCTTAGAATAAGTTTGTGCTAGATTTTAATTAAAATTTTGATTTTGTTTTTCTCATGATCACAATATTCCAAAAAACTTTTTTTTCATTATTTCCCCTGTGCTTACGCTAAGCCACCACTGCGCTTGATGTTAAACGTCGATGGGATATATGATGAAGCGTGCTCGCCCAGAAGGTACCTATTTACTCTTCTTTTAAAGGAATCTGGGAATATATACCCCGATATACGAACTGTCGGAATACTGACAACTTAGGAGTAAATCTTGTCTGAGTGCAGATAATCTCTGACTTTAACATTCCAGGTATACAGGTTGAAAATGAAACCCAGGTTTATGGAAATCTATGAATCAGAATTACGAAGACAAAACCGTAAAAAAAAACTTTTCTTTTCATTTTTTTTCGTTCCCAAATTTCGAATGAATGGCCAACCTACGAGACGCGACATGTGACTGACAATAGAAAGTACATATTCCCAGCGGTAAATAATGCACATAAGGCTATGTAACGTCTGCTTCGTAGAGCGTCGTCTTAGTGCTTCTTTTGACGGTCGATACCTTTTTTTTATTTAATCAAATGACTTTTATGACGAAGGTAACACAAGATGTATTTTTCATTTTGAACAAAATATAACAGTTTCCTTTGTTATAGGTCATTTTCAACCTGTATATTGGAAATTTAAAAAATCAAACCCCATGAAATTAGCGATAGCTCAAATCATACTCATTTTATTTTGGCACCGTATACTCATACTACTCAAAGAATAGTACTCATAATTAGTGATAAAATGATTACTTACCAGAAGTTTCCTCTTGGCTCTCAACTTTTCGCACAATAAATGCTTTGTATAGTTGTTTTGCTAGGTCAAAATTATCATGGTTTATATACCATAATATCTTTTTCGCTATACTTGAGCCTCCATCTTCCGCTGGATGATCTAGATTTTTTTTTTTTAAACTTAGGAATTTCTCAACTCTGTTTTTAATTAGTTGCTTCATTAACTGTTCTCTACTTAACTTAACGTTTTGTCGTTCTCTTAAAAATTTGGGTACCAATGAATTTTTTATATTAGCATCATCGTGAGATATTTGACTATTTCGCAGTAATCGTCTTGTGTTTTTTGCGTTATGAACTTCTCTGAATAAGTTATGATTTGATATTATGTTGGTAATGGCAATTTTCAGGAATCGCTGTAGTTCAACGTTATTATCTTCTAATAAATTTGGATTGGTGCTTGTGGAATGTGATATATCTTCTAATAAATCGCAATACTGTCTCACATTCATTTGCAGTGTTTTCAAAAGTAATAATTTTTCAGACGGTGGCACAATACTGAAAGTAGTATATCGTTTTACAGACCCAGCCTGCTCAAGTAGTTGCATTGTCTTCCTCAATTCTTTATAAGATTTAGATGGTTTGAGATCAAGTGCCCTTCGCGTTTTCTTTTTGTTTAATCTGTCTAGAGTTTTAACCATTCTCTCTAAGACTTTAGCAGATTTGGGTCTTGGTTCTAAGTTTAAATTTCTCCGTGTTTGTAATACATTGCCTTTTAGGTCTGCTTTTAAATCACCAAACAAACTCTTTATTTTTTCAAAACTATTTTTAGGTGCAGCTTTGTCATCGTTGTATAGTAAGTTGTGTACACATGGTAATAGATTTGCTATTGTAAGGTTGTCTGTGGGACTTCCTTTTGCTTTTTGTATTTCGGAAAGATCTTCAATAATCGATCTGAGATGTTCTTTTAACTTTTCTTTTGTTTTCAGTAAATTTGGTTCTGTCATTCCTGTTCTTGCAATCGTTTGCTTAGGAGTTTCAGTTGTAGTCGTAGTTTCTAATTTTTTTTCATTTTGTTTAATTAGTTTCATAAGGTCAATGTAAGATTTTATTTTCATAAATTCTGATAAGTTACGCATTATGTCTCCTTCTAGGATCAAAGGTTCAGTGCTTTTTGATTTCAATAAACAGTCAGGTATATTTTCAATTTTAGATAAGTAGCCTAACAACAATTTGTCTTTTGATGTCAACTTTGCGTCAGTTAAATCAACGTCAAACAATTTCTTTATTTTTGAGACTGTGTCATCGGATTTTTCCTCATAATTCGCTTTTATTCTTTTTATTATGTGTTTTTGGTTACTTTTATCAGGCACTAAGAACTTGGTAATTTTTTCCAAAATTTTCCCAAATTGATCAAGAGATTCAGCTTCATTATTAGATAAAATAGCTTTATTGGGTTCATTGTTTTTTAAAGTATGCAGATTCCTTTTTACATGGTCAAATTTCTCAAATAAATTTAAAACATTTTGAATATTGGCAATAGCTTTTTTGGCTCCTACGTTAGGTTCAGTTTTATTTTCAGAATTTAAATTTCTTAAGCCAAGTTTTTGCGTTTCGCTTGCATTAGTTTTGGTTTCTGTGAAGTTACTGACATTATTAGAAGACCCTAATGTATTTTCAATATCTTTAAAGTTTTCGCAAAGGGTTACGTTATCTATATCTTTGTTTTTATTGACCGCCTCTGAAAGTTTAAAAAGAGCATTTTTAAGAAAAGTTTCTTGTCTCATACTGAGTGGCTCTTTAAATAAGTCTAATAAATCGGAAAGTTTTTGATGTTTAATCAATTCTATTTCTATAGAATTCTCTGAATCTTCCTTTTCTAAATTCCAAAGCTTGTTCAAAAGGTTGCCTGCAATGAAGGCCATTGCCGTCAGAGTATCATTTTCTGGCGTGAAAGTTATGTTTGAAATGACAGGAGCATTTGCATCTCCAACCACTTCACTTCCTTTTTTCAGCTCATTTACTATTATCTTAGATAAACTTTGGTCTTTCTCTTTTTGAGTTTGGTTCTGTAAAAGTGTATGTAGTTTTTCGTGACTTAATTTATCTATTGTGTCGGGTCTAAGAGATGTGCCGAGATTGTCGTCTATAATATGGTTGGTAAAGGCTTGTGGTTGGTTATGTTCAATATGAAGAGAATAAGGATCTGTCACGTTGTAATTAGCAATTTTGCCTGTTCTTCTCGAGATGACTGGTTCAATCTTCTTAAGTCCAATTGTTCCAGAATCATTTGAATATTTTAAAGTATCTACAAACAAAACAGTTTGTTATAAAATGTACACAAAATTGACACAGAATTACTTAAACCTTCGCCTGGTAAAATAATAAATAAACTATGTATTTCACACACCAGGTGTAAAATAGAGCTGTCTATCTTTAAATGAAAGTTACATAATCAACTGATCATAACAAAAAACATTCCGAAAAAACATACCTCCGGAAACGAAACCGGGTTTTCAAGTATTTTTACTACTTTTTTTCATTTGCGCTGTTTTTTGGAAAAGTTGTTCAGTATGATCAGCAGAATATGTTATTTCATTTACAGATACCTGTACATTTGCAGCTGGTCTATCTTTCTTTACTTTTGCGAGAAACTAACTACATAGATTAAATTTCATTATATATTTTATCCAAAAGTAGATTATATAAATAAAAGGCGGGGCTAGCTGAGATCGCCACATGCAAGCAACAAAGTTTTGAAACTGGATAGGCGAGAATCTTGGTGATGGTATATAAATATTTTATACGTCGATATTAAGTAAACGTCACGATATGAATCCCCAAGGGGTTGTCAGAGGTGTTCCCGAGTGTGAACTGTGAAATGCAAGTTGTAGTCCATCGCCATATGCAAGCAACAAAGTTTTGAAACTGGATAGGCGAGAATCTTGGTGATGGTATATAAATATTTTATACGTCGATATTAAGTAAACGTCACGATATGAATCCCCAAGGGGTTGTCAGAGGTGTTCCCGAGTGTGAACTGTGAAATGCAAGTCGTAGTCCATACCCGGTACACCCGCGTTTTGCCGTACTGTTCTTAGGGCATGTAGGTTTCCTCACGATGTTTTCCTTCAGCGTTCAGCAAGTGGTAAGTATTAGGTAAGAACACAAATACTTTGCACATAAATTCCGAAAAACTCATTGGTACATGCCCTACAGAGGATCGAACCTGGGACTCAGGTTGAGAGGCCAGCGTTCTGCAACCTGAGCTACCGCCGCTAAAAAAAACTATAGAATACGATAAAAAAATAATATAATACGGAAATTACAATATTTTTATGCTTATTGGGTTTGGTTTTGTTGGACTTCCAAAATGTTGATGCTTGGCGTTGTCGGGATTTGGTATTGTATTGATAATATTATACTTTATTGGAATTTCTTATACTAAGCTTATACTACAGTATATTTATGTAATATTGCCTTTGATAACTTAAAGTTGTTATAATAGACAAAGGCAAACAGTAATTAAAGCATTTTGGAATTAGAAATAATAATATTCGAATTTCTTTTGTGGAAAATAATTCCTAATTTTAAAATAAAATGATACCTTCATTTAGTTCATCAACAACATTGTGATACACTGTTGTCTCATTAGCATCTGATTCAATATCGTAAGGTTCATTTTCTACGGATCGTTTCCGTCTTAAAATAGCCAGTATTTCTTTATCGAGAGTTCTGTCATCATCATCATCATCATCTTCTTCTTGAGGATGGTCATCTGTAATGAATTCAGTAAAGTTAAAGATTGTTATGTCAAAAAATTGCTGAATATTAATAACTTCTTACCTTTTACAATGATCTACTATGTGATAAATAACATTAAAACAATCAGGAAAAAAAACATTGTAGTGCAAAAGTGCAATATTTATTTAAATAACATTTGTGATACTTGGTGCAATCTTCAAGAAATTGTGATAAGGTAACCTGAAATATAAGAAATGTTTAAGAAATATAGAAAAAGCGATATATAGAACGTTTTAATAAGACCTTCAATATATTTGGAACATATTCCACCAAACTAAGGTTACATCAAAAGTAAATGTGTTTGCCATGTAGATTTGAAAAACGAATGTGTGTGAGTTGGATGACATCTATCTGTTCACTCGTTGTATAAAAAGACAATAGAAGAACAAAAGTACACGTGTTTATTCCACAGACATATAATTATTATTAAGTAGCAGACCAAACGTAAGGATTAAATAGCGTGGCAAGTTTCCATACAAAAAATAAGCTACATTTAGGCTTCATGGTACGAAGAAACGTATAAAAAGAGTTGTTTTGGCTGGCTTATGCTTGGAACATATTTGTTAATTCCTAAACTGATCTGTAGTATTTTGTTTGGAAACAAGCAATATTTATATTTAAAAGAGCCCGAAGTTCACTGAGCTAAAATTGCCACGCGTCGACTCTATGCGTTTATTATTAATGTTAGATCTGCTGCTATATTATACTTCTGTGGTTTAATCAGTTGATGGATGAAGTTGCGGGCAGGTGAAGGTTATACGTGAAATTAAATTCAAGTAACATACCTAGTAAATTACCATTATTCTTATTTAAATTTTTAATGATTTTGTCTGCTTTATTTTGGAGTGCCGCTCTAGGTTTCTTGTGATCAAATAATTCTGTAAAAACACAATATTTGTAAAACAGATCATCGCGACATGAATCCCCGAGGGGGTGTCAGAGGTATTCCCAAGTGTGAATTGTGAAAGTCACAGTCCATACTTGGTACACCCGTTATTCAGTTATTTTATTATTTCAGTTATTCAGTTCTGGTTAGGCATTATGTATATATAATATTTTTATTCCAATATTTCTTTACTTTATGCAGGTTTATAACTTTATTATATTTTAGTAGCCCAACCTCAACATTTTTTGGATGTATTTCCCTTATTTATTTATCAACTAGTTTGTTCCTTGCATCATTTATATATAATATTTTTATTCCCAGATTTCTCTACTTTATGTATGTGTATAAATTAATTTTTATAGCCCAACCTAAATATTTTTTGTATGTATTTCCCTTATTAGTATATACATATTATTTTTTTTATTCTAAAGATATTCATTGTAAAGATTAACTTTGACTTGTAGAAAGTATACTTTATGTATCTATTTTACAAAATAAATATTTTGATTTGATTTGATTTGATCAGTGACGACTATTACGTCCCGAACGTGCTGGGTGGTGAGCTGTACTTCGAGCACAAATGGACCTATAGCTTAACGTGCCTTTCGAAGCACGCAGACAAATGAATGTGCTACGCAGGGATTGGACTGAGTTAGCAGGCGAGCGCTCTACCAGTCAGCCACAGGGGCGATTAGCTACGTGAACACAGACAGTGAATAGTAGTACACATCGAGCTTTAGAATAGAGGTAGATTCGGCATTGTAGAGCGTTGTCTCTGTCACTCAATAGATAGTAATCACGTGCAACAGAGACGACGCTCTATAAAGCTGAGTACTAACAAGAGGTCCTAGAATGTATAGATTTATTAAAACAGCTAGTTGGTCGGGATGGGTTTGGATTGATTGTATCCGAGCATTTTCATTCTGCGAGGTGAGTGTGCGTGCAGCTCCGAGTACCTACTTGGATAATGAGGGAGCCAGCTTCTCTGGCGGGCCCAACATCAGACAATCATGTCGTATATTGTTTGACGGCGGATGAGCAGCGCTTGGTTCTGCTCGGGGCTATCCTGTCTTGACCCTTGATTGCTGCTCACACAGGTAGGCAGAGTGCGTGTGAGATAGGTGCGATGTCGAGTGACTGTTGTAAGTTGACGTTTGTCTATAACTTCAGCGGTGCAATACGCAACCCATAAGTGGAAAAGTGATAACTGGAATTCAAATATATTTGAGTGTGGGTTTGTGTTATAGAGGACCTCCTTTCAGTTCAACCTTCAGTTGGTGTTGGCGGTCCACTATGACCTAAACTAAATAGTCACGTCGTATGAGGCTCTGTTCGGGTTATTAAGGACTGGCTCGAATACAACATCAGGGAATGCTCTTGAAAGTTTAGCGGTGCTGTCAAATATCGACACAAGTGTGCTTAAATTACTAATAAAATCATAGTAGATTTGCATGCTTTCGCCACCGTCTTTTCTTGGATGGTAGGTGGTAAACCATAAGTATCTAACTTGATTGACAAAAATTATGTAAATGTCGCAGTAAAGTAGTTAAATCAGAGAGTTAGTTGAATCTCTAGACAGTTAATTAAAGATCGACATTCAACCAAGTCGCTAAAGTTCCGTCAGACAAGTGAGTGAACGAAACGTTTAACGAGTTTCCTAAACGTTCCTAGGCGCATTTCAACTTTGGTAGGGTGACCTTTGTGAGGCGTCCCCGAGTAGGATACTAAATAGTCGCATAATGGATAGGTCGAAATGTATTTAAAAACACTAGGTTAGGTTAGGTTTGAACATTATGAAACAACTCAGAGCCGAGCGAAGCGGAGCGGAGCGAGGCGTCCCCGAGTAGGATACTAAATAGGTGCATAATGGATAGGTCAAAATGTATTTAAAAACAGTACGTTAGGTCAGGTTTGAACATTATGAAACAACTCAGAGCCATCATCTTGTTTTACATTATTAATCAATCAACACGCTGGCTTTCGGTCAGACAGATAGTTAAACGTTTTCGACGCTGCTTTATTTCAATCAAAATGCTAGCGAATTGATTGAATGTCGATCTTTAATTAACTCTCTAGAGATTCAATTAACTCTCTGATTTAACTACTTTACTGCGACATAAATATCAACATAGTAAATCAGCGCGCATTGTAAAGTGTTACGGCGATCGCTGCGTCTCCGGATAACGAAAAATGGGAGAAATAATTATCTTTACATGGACGCGATTATTTGATTAAAAAATCCTACGTAGAGTTTATAGCCATCAAGTTTACCTATTAATCAAAGTACAAATTAATTAAATCGACAAAGGGGCTTTAAAGTTGATTTATGATTTGTCCTCATAAAATGTTAAATTTAATTACTTTTAAGGTGATATGTGAATTTTTCAGCGATCATGCTGTCATTTCAAGCAGAAAAACACGCGGCACGAGAGAGTCAGATTCAGGACAAAAGAAAAATGGGGCATTTAAAAAAAATAGAATATTAGCTACATGGAAAACAAAAAAAGCTAGCTCCTTTTACGAAATTGCTAAAACCTAAACTTTGTACGAGATTCCTATCCGTCAAACGAGGAGAAAAGTATGTCTGAAGACCTCATGTCCATAATTATTTCTATCGAGGGAAATAAATACAAACATGTTATGCAAGAAAAAATTCTCGATTACTTAAGAAATATAACAGAAATTGATCACGTACAATTTTTTTTGTGTTTCATAATTTTTTATTTCTCATGAAATAAATATATATAATTTAGCTGTATAAAGCCTTTAGTTTCCTTTAACTTGTATTAATAATAAAAAAATATTAATTTTCGAAATATATTTCGGCCCACTATGGGGCCGGCATCAGTCGAATACTTTTATAAACTTTAATACTTTTTATTTCTCATTGAATTATAATTAAAATATCACGTTTTTTTAGATATGTAACAAAATTATTTGTACGCCTTGCAAGGCAGAGCTGAGCTGAAACGCCTATACATTGTAACACCTTATTGTACCTAGGTTCGACAAATAAATATACTTTGAACTTGGAATTTTCTGTGTTTTTCATGAAATACACAGAAAAAGCACCACTATATAATTTAAATAGCCTCTTGAATTTTTTTTGTCCGAAAGTCTTGAGCACTCCAAATGAACGTTACGTAGTACCAAATGTTGTCCAGGCTTTGATGATTCAAGGTATATTTTCTAATAAGTGTGTTTTCGAAGATTTGGGGTTCTGTATTTCACATTTGGGTCCTACATGCGCCTCAATTATCTTACGTTTGAAGCTATTGAACAACCTAATATATGGTGGTTATGAAGGTGACCAAATGTGGAAGTCAACAGATTTTTCATATATTTTTTATATACTAGCTTTTGCCTGTGACTTCGCTCGGAAGTGTCTATAAGACAAAAACTATTATCGACAGTATTCAACTTGGTGGTTACTTTAGTAGCACCCCATACACACATATGTAAGAAGGTCAGAGATCACTATCCTGAACTCTTTTGTCTTGTTTATAGATACACAATGAAGAAAAAAATGTCAACAATGTGTTTTTAAACTCAAAACTAGTTGAAGAAAGAGGGCGGGAAGTTTTTGTGTTGAGGATCTTTATATTATTAATCATAATATTGTTTTCCTTACTTTTGAATAAACTGACTGTAAGGAACACTCGTTTGATTTTCAAATTTACTTACCTCCCTAGGTAGGTAAATTGAATTTACTTCCCGTATTTCGAGTTATATATGACTTACTTTCAGAGCATCAGTGATGAAAAAATAATAAGAAACAAATCCACTAGCTTCCACAGGCTATTAGGTACCTATACATACCTACTTACTATAAATTAAATATCCATTTATGACTGTGCTTGTGTCACCGACTGTACCTTGTGATGTGTCATGGAGGACATCAGTAACTGATGTAGGGCATTTTTATCTTTTCGAAACAATGGATTAGAGGAATTCGGGCATAACCCGTGAAGACATATCAAGGATGTAGCAATCGACTCTAACAGCAGGTTGATCGGTAATCATACGACAAGAAGAAGATCGTCTCACCTGTCTGTAGCTCTTCGAGAGCATTCTGCAGATTCTGGTCTCCGATTGGCTCATAGTCTGGTTTCCCCTCGCAGTCGTAGACCTGCCGGCACTCCCATTGGCCGAGGGCATCACATGTGCACTTGCTGCAGCCCGTGCAGGCGTTAGCTGTGGGGAACAAATTTACAAAATCCTTACATATACTCACGCCTGTCTCTCAGGGGGGTAGGCAGAGACTACAGATTTCCATCTGCTATACGATCCTGACCTACCTCCTTTGCTTCTTCTACATTCATCAATCTAGTCATACAGGCTCTTCTATTCCGGGTACTTTTTACTTTGCCCTTGTACAGTATGTCGCCTACTTGGTCGGCATGCGTCCTTCTAGGGCGGCCCGGTCGAGCTTTACCTTCCACTTGTGCAGCATAAATATCTTTTGTCACTCTATTTTCATTCATCCTCTCTATATGCCCAAACCACCGAAGCATTCCCTTTTCTATTCTAGTCACTAAATCTTCTTACACACCGCAACGATCTCTTATGTCGATATTTTTCACTTTATCATTACAAACCGTAATTATTGGATTGCTATCCAATAAATAAATTATTAAAGAATTTATTTCTTGAGTGTGAATGATTTTCAAGACCATCAAATATAAAAGATTGAAATAATGTAATTAAAAATACGTCTTTCTAGATCAGTTCATGGGATTTTAGTTCTGTTGTTTCTATATTGGTTTTCGTTTTACAAATTTCAAGTTGGAGAGGCCTGTGCTCTCAGGCAACGCAAAACACAATTCAGTCGTTAAGAGCCAGAGTGACCTATCTTTTCCAGACACAATTAATAAAATCAATTGTGCCTGGAAAAGATAGGTTGCTCTGGCTCTCATCGCCTCAATTATCATCGATAATGAAATTAAACCCTATTAATTGTAAAATATTCGTGTTGTTTGTGTAATGCAGAATTTTCTTACTTATTTACATAAAAATGACAAACAGAACAGACCACACACAGTATCTCTTTTAAAAACTCCATGTCATAACACGGGTGCTTTTAGAAATTCTTTCACGGTGACATCCATCAGACTCTGGAACTCCCTACCGCATACGATTCGTGACTGTCCTACGATCAGCCTATTCAAGAAGAAGCTTAAAGAGCATTATTTATAAATATTTTTCCCTTTAAAATATATATTTATTTATTATTTATGCAGGTATATACACTGTATGTATTTATGTTTATATTTGGTATATACTAAATTCTTGTTTTAAACATATATTTATGAATACTTACAGTATTTAAGTATGTTTGTTCTTTTTATATTTAAGTAATTATTAATTAATTTATTATGTAAGTATTTATTTAAAAGTTAGGTATATTTAAGGAAGTTTTAAGTTCATATTATCTCCACATTTTTATTTTTTATATCACTTGTTTCTTTATGTGTGCACATTTGATCACACACTTTTAGTTAATATTTCCTTAGCACCTAGGTTTTGCTGTTAGAAATCTCTCTCAGAGATAAGCTCGCCTATAGCACGTTTAATTTAAGACTGCTTGTACGTATAACTTTTCTGTGCAATAAAGAATATGAATATGAATAAAAACTTTAAAAAGAAGTAGTAATGGTTAAAGAAACTTACCATCAGTGCAGTCCGTGTATTCCGACATAAATGGGATGCATGTCGATGTAGGGTCTAATGAACTACCCACTGAAAAGTAATTTCTTATTTAGCATTGCACCTTTTTAGGGTTTCGGACCTCAAAATGAAAAAACGGAACCCTTATACGATCACTTTGTTGTCCGTCTTTCAGTCTGTCTGTCAAGGCCCTTTTACTCGGGCCCCGTCAGAGATATCAAGTTAAATATACTTCCTATAGAAATCCGCGGCCCCATGGTGCTTTCAAAATCAAGCTTCTAACTCAACGCGAAAAAAGTTATTTGTCTTAATCACCACGAAAACCTATAGACCACTTCCAGTTGACTAAAAAACTTGAAATTCTGATCACAAGTGGGTCTTATAGTGCAGATATACGAGTAAGAAATATCGAAAAATTACCAATATGTAATCAAGGAGATATTCATGACTAATATAAAAAGACCCATGGGATAGAGTTCTACTCGAATTTGACAAATTGTTTTGAATAAAGCAAAACTTGTGCTTTCGTAAGACTTAAATTGTTTTTTAATACTTACTTCTTTGTGTTTAAAACAGGGTTTGAGTATTTTGTGTTAAAATTTGCAAACCAAATCCTTCTTAAATACTTGATTAATTGAAAACTTGTAACAAAAATTTGCAAGTAACTTAATTCTAAAGTGCAAATTTGTCAGAAATCGGTGCAGATCTTGATGCCTCAAATTTTCAGTGCAAAATGATAGAACGGTGCTCTAGGTGCAAAAAATAGTAACAAACGTAAGATAACCAAATAGATGTGCTTGATAATAAATAAAGGAGAAAGCACTAACGCAAAATAATCACTTTCAATGTACACAAACAAAAGTAGTTTTTAATAATTTAATGAAATAAACACTTGAATTTAATGTAATATAAAATTATAAAAATAAAAAAACACTATCACCAACACACGACATTATAAAACACTAAACAACACAAAAACACAAAATTTCGTTAACTCTTATGACATTTTCAAATCTTCATCTTTGTGATTGTCTTCTACTTGTCGTTGTTGACGATGAAGTCGGCGTAGTCGTCTCTAGGCAGGGTCTTGTCCATCAGGTTCTCGAAGGGTACCTTCCGCCTCAAGTGCTGGATCCTCTTCTTCACCATGACATGGATGCTCCTCCGGTGTCCGTTGGGATGGTCGCAGCACAGCGCATCGCCTCCTGCAAGCACCAATCTTTTGTGAGAAAATTTTCAAGAACCGAAACGTGGGAGGTAAAGACTTCAGGCATTCTTTTGGAACGAAAATATATTTTTTGGATGCTATAAGATTGGCAGCAAAAGGCGATGCGTTGCGATTTTCACGCACTTTTCAAACATATACCAACGTCACTAGTTGTTATGTTACTAGCTGAGATTCATCAAGTTATAGTTCGAAAATATACGTGTAAGGTGACATTAATTTAAACAGCAAAATCATAATGAAGACTTGGTAAATATTCGGTATCAAGGATTGAAGATCCATCCTAGCGAATTCGAAAATATTTTTCTTCCTGTTTCCTACAAACGCAAGCCCATCCCCAAGTCAATACATACTATGAAAAGTCAAAATTTAAATTTTCAAATACCGGTCACTTACCAAGCCTTCAGTATGAATTTGGCTGCATAAATTAATGTCACTTTTATATAAAAGTGAGCTGGTGCGAAAAAACAATTTAAAAAAAATCGCCGCCTTCATACCGCCGTCTAGGACATCAAAGACGCCTTGATCCATAGTTCTTCTTATCCTATAGGACAATTGGTAGAAATAGGTAGGTCTGTCTTGTTTGAAGAGTTTGGTGTACATTTTATGGACTGCACCATCTTGTCGCAGTTTTCTGTAATACTCGCATACCCACTGGTCTCTGTGCATGCATTCCACGTGCAGCCCTGTCACCGAGCAGACGCAAAATGTGCAGTTGTTCTCAGAGTTGAAGCCCAATAAATTTTCGACCTCTGATTCAACATTTAAGTCTTCGGCATCATCAGGATTTTCTCTGTTGGTGTAGTAAGAACTCCCTCGCAAGCATTTCGATGAATACGGTAACGGTAATTCGTCTTTGTGCCAGACGTAATCTAGTAAAAATTTATAGAAAAATGTTAAACATATTAAATAAGATGTAAAGTGATATGTACCCTAAACCTTACTTAGATATCGACTATTACTACCCAGTGATTACAAACATATACAATTTAGAAATGATCCTACAGATGCACTTGAGTTTGTCAAACGATTTCCAGAATCTGCACCAAATTCGAACACTTCTACACATCGCACCAACCTCTCCTTATCATCTGCGATAGAATTCGTTCTTGATCGAAAGGTAAATTCTTTGTAAACTCATCAGTCAGCGTCGCCATCCTTATACACTCGTTAACATTTCTCGCTGGTCTTTTAGAGCAATACTCGTCTTTACCCTCGTTTGAGCAGACGCAAATCAGACAGAGCTCGTCATTCGACGCTACGGAATTCATGTGTGATCTGCGTCCATCATCCTCGTCCCCCTCTACTTCGTCGTTTTCACCAGATTCACCGGAGTCGAAGCCAGACTGTGGTTGTTGAGCAGAGACTTTCATGACGGTTCGCCCAGGGATACATTTTAGACCCCGTTCTTTTAGTTGTTCAGGTGTAGGCGGTTCAGGGTCGGGGTAGAACGCTGCAAGTGGCTTTTTATTGTGAAATAATTCAATTTGATTCATGAGCACGAAAGTGACTACCAGAATTTTTATTTAGTTTTTGTTATGATTATAAAGTGCTAATGCTAGCCTAGTAAAAAAATTTGGTGGAGCTAAAAAGTCGTCGGCAGATCGTAGAATTGGAAATATCAAGCAACTTAACACGCTCCTCTAAGCTCCGCGTCGCTCCGCTCGTCGTTGCACCTATTTTTCACTTTTGGTGAAATATTTTCGGTTTCATACTTAACGTTACGATCTGCCCAATTCTACAATTTGTCGACGACATATCGATATTATCAAGTCTTAACTTTTTAGCGGTATTATATAACATTAAAATATAATACAATCTTATAACTATAAGTAGGACACTGGATCTAGATGACTGCTCCTCGGTTGGCGTCTAGAATGCTGGCCACATTACCCTTCTCGATGACCAGATTACATATTTCTCTGGCTGAGAAATTCCCCAGCCCTTTGATCACTCGAGACGTCGACTAGCAGCGATGTAAGTTCCGTCGCACGCGCCAAAGTATGGCACTAATAATATGTAGCAGTTATCTAACGCAGGATATTCGCGCTGTTTGTTGTTTTCAGACGTTTCCACCGTCAATATTATTTTTTCCGATGACGAATTTAAACTCTACATTGTCACCAGTCTGTTTTATATAAGGGCTAGCAATTGGGGATGGATATACCGTCATCAATCGGGCCCAGGCAATGGTGGGCCACCTGCTGTTTGAGAGCTGTTCTCTTACTCTCCCCCGAATAATTTCGGGGAGATTTGCGAGTGAGATAGTGTTACCTCCACAGTCTAGCCTAGCAACAGCTCTATCAGTTACCAAAGATATTGGAAAATGAAAATTTACTCTATACATTCTATCCTTTTTAAAATTATGTCCTTTTCATCCTCAAGCTGTCATACTAAGACTATTTCCTAATCAATGTATGCATCTAAATACGATCTCCTCTGTAGGAATCTCCAGAAACTTGCACTGTAACTGTCGAGATATAAGGCACAAATTGACTTACCAGCGTCAACTTCTCTTTGAGTTATAGCTACAAGGAGGATGGTAAACAGCAGCACACATTTCAGCCCCATGATGCCTTCCAAAGAGCCTGCGAACACTAATTGAAAGAGTAAGTAATCTGCGTTTTATATGGATACACTTGAATTGTTCTATTGATGCTTTTTTGAATGAATTCTGAAGGACAGGGGCGGATTCAGGAGAAGTTTTATTGTTCGTTTGTTATACCTATTACTTTGTGTATTATTACATATGTCAGTCACCGGAAATCTGTATTATTCAGGTATTGTATACAATGCCTAGGTAATGTATACAAAAATATTATGAATATTATTGTCCGTCACATACTTTACCTAGGCAATGTATACAATTCCTAGGGATTGTATAGAGTACCTGCCGCAAAGTGTAAAGTTATTACTAATCTATGGGATAATATTAAGTTCGCAGTCAAAATTAGTTTTTTGGAATTCTTGCAGCACAGAAGAAAACCGGTAGATTAGGTTACGAGGTTAGGTATTTCGAGTCGCGCCACATAATGGCATATAAGTCTAGAAATACATTCTTGCAAAATTTCAACCCAATCGATTCAGTAGTTACGGCGTGAAAGAGTAACAAACATCCATCCATCCAAACTTTCGCATGTATAATATTAGTGGGACTTTGCCTAGGTATTGTATACAGTACCGAATGTGCAGCCGGTAATGTATATAAAACACGTGAGTGGGAGCGAAAAATTGATTAGGGCATGTATTTAAAATCTTTTATGAACAAAGCTTAATCTTTTGGTTTAATGGTATTTCTGGGTGGTCATAAAAAAATAACCACGAAGGTTAACATATATAATAGGACATAGGCTACTTTTTATTTCATAAATCAGTTCCCTTGGGATGAAAATGAGCTTCCAAGTAGAAAATTGATGTGCCGCCATGCTTACGAAACTGATTGGGCTGAAATTTTGCATAAATGTAGTTCTAGACCTTGAATAGGACATAGGCAACTTTTTATCCCATGGGATGTTTCTATATAAAAGTGATGTGTCACCCTTTCCTATTGAAATGATTGGGCTGAAACTTTGCACAAATAATGTTCTAAATCTGGAATAAGATAAAAACTACTTTTTATCCACTAAATCAGTTCCCATTGAAGCGCTTTAAAAGACACATACAAAATGGGAAACACAGAGGCGCATAACGCACACATTTCACCAGCTGTGTTTACTGTAAGTAACAGTCCGAGAAATTTATTTATTTATTTTTATTTATTTATTTATTTAACTACATTACACTATCTTTACAGCTAGGACAATTCAATAGTGCAGTAAAATCAACAATATATAAGTTACCACACAACGTGACACAAAAGAAACACAAGTATTTACATTCTCACAAAATTACCAACACATAACATGACACAAGCAACAAATTTAAACATAACAAATAAGATATAATGCTGCTCTTGTGAAATCACCCAGAGAGCAGAGAAAAAGGTCTGTGTGATCGTGGACCTTGTTGAGCAGTTGTAGCGCCCGTGTCAGGGGAGCCTTCTGGTGAAGGTTTGAAGTAAATTTGAGCCAATATTTGCAGATTGTATAGGAGTACACAAAAACTAATTCAACGCAGGTGAAGCTGCGGGCAAAAGCTAGTATCGAATAAATAATATTTTACCTTAACCTTTTTGGCATTGTATACAATACCGGATTATACAGATTGCCGGTAACATATACATACTTTATTAATTTTAAATTAATGTATGTGAACGTTATTTATTTATACGTTATTATCGTCAAATATACATACTCGTATGTATATTACATTAGGTACCTACAAGTAGTGTGTGTTCACTCGCGCACAAAATTACTAAGTGCGATAGAGAAAAAATTACTAGCGCAGTCAAGGTCAGCGCTCATAAACCGTTGCGACACTTGTACTTACTTTGGTCGAGCTTGAAATTATTATTTTAGCGAGTTTTTTTTTTATTTCTTTGTGTTCCCAAATTTCGGATCAATGACCCACCTACGCGACGCCACATGTGACTGACAATTGACTAATAGACCGTACATATTCCCGGCAGTAAAGAATGCACGGTTTCGTAGAGCGTCGTCTCTGTCACCGGAGGATTAGTGCTTCTTTTGACGGTCGATATCTTTTTTTATTATGAATCACGCATGTACTTTTTTATTTCGAACATAGAACAGTTTCCTTTGTTATAGCTAGAGGTTTCGGTTTCAACCTGTATGAGTGGCATATAGAGCTAAGCGACTGAACTTATTCGCGGTACTTAGTACTACTATTTATAAGATGAGATAAGATTTATTTAGCTTTCTTGTTGTACAGAAGGTGTCTTAAATAATAAAAGTATCAAACAAGAACCATGCAAGTATTATTATTATTCTGTATCGTTGCATAAAAAAGCCTCAGGTAGTTGTGACGTCATCTCCAGGCTGATCTTTATAATTTTTCCACGTGTTCGATAATTGGCTATGTTACGACCATTTTGCATTTTTAAATAAGTCTACGCACACTAAATTATAAAAAGAAACATTTCCTTTTACTTTTGTATGGGAATTATGAATGAAGTCCTAATTTTTTTTGCAGCACGTAGGGTTATATCTTAAAATATTAAAATGAGTTGTTAAGCCCTTGAAAATGAATTAAATTTCGAAACCGGTTGGGTTAAAAGTACCTATAGTTTATAGTCTAAGATCTAGCGACCAAATCGGTCATGTGGCTTCAGCTGTATTGAAACTCCGTTAGCTACTTCCCTGAACAACCTTTTCCCATAATCTCCGTGCTGGCAGGCCGCGGGCGGTGGGTGCGGGTGTAGTGGGGTGGGGAAAAAAAAGAAAAAAAATGTGGGCTCAGCGGCTTTAATTTTTTTTTCAAACAGTTGCTCTGTACTCGCAGTGCACCCAAAAAAAATTTTAAATCAATCGGGTGGTGAGAAGGGGTTGCCAGCGTTAATTAAAAGTACCAAAATAATAATAATTTTCATGTGGGCTCAGCTGTATTGGCTTTTTTTCTGACGCGAGATTAATTAATATGTTACATTTTTTGCGTAAATAATAACGAGAAAAAAAGAAATACAATTGAATAACATTTTTTGCATAATAATAATGAATAAAAAGAACAATTGTTCGCATGAATAAAAATGAGAAAAAAAAAGAAATAAAATCGAATAACATTTTTGGCATAAATAAAAATGAATAAATAAAGGAATATAAATCAATAGAATGTTTTGCATAAATAATAATAAATAAAAAGAAGAAAAGAAATGAATTAAATTTTTTGCGTTAGTAAAAATGAATATACAAAGAAATGTAAAATTATAAGGAATATAAGGCATAGAATATTTTGCATAAATAATAATTAATAAAAAGAGGAATAAAAATGAATAAAATTGTTCGCATAAATAATACCGAGAAAAAAAAATTGAATTAAATTTTTGCATAAATAAAAATGAATAAATGAACAAATATAAATAAATAGAATATTTTTCGTAAATAATAATGGACAAAAAAAGGCATAGAAGCAGGGAATATTGTTTCGCACGAATAAAAATAAGTTTCTATGAAAATGCTGAAGCAGCTGCTCGTTCGGAATCGTTCGGGTTTTCCCGTTCAACGGGTGCGAGAAGGACAGCGGCTACTCTCTGTTAGCCGAACAAGATCGACGCGCCGTGAGCGCGCTGACGCGTTCGCCGGCTGACATCGCCTCCACGTCCGCTTTTGGCTTCTCTTCAGCTCATTTTCGAACGAAATCCAACGATTTCAACAATTTTTTTCGTTACCTTCCCACCGATATTTTTGCATGGCTATTTTTTTGGGGCTCACATATTAATTCATCTCGCGTCAGAAAAAAAGCCAATACAGCTGAGCCTACATGAAAATTATTATTATTTTGGTACTTTTAAATAACTCTGGCAACCCCTTCCCACCACCCGATCGATTTAAATTTTTTTTTGGGTGCACAGGGAGTACAGAGCAACTGTTTGAAAAAAAAATTAAAGCCGCTGAGCCCACATTTTTTTTCTTTTTTTTCCCCACCCCTCTACACCCGCACCCACCGCCCGCGGCCTGCCAGCACGGAGATTATGGGAAAAGGTTGTTCAGGAAAGTAGCTAACAGAGTTTCAATACAGCTGAAGCTACATGACCGATTTGGTCACTAGCTCTCCGTCCATTAGTAAATTTTGTGTAAACAGTGTACAAGTGGTTTTCATCAAGATGCTTTCCATGTTTCACCAAGTGCCGACAATCGCAAGTATAAGTTATACAAATTTCGAATGTATTGCAAAATTCGAGTTCATATCCTACCTAAGGAGGTGCGCAAGGTCTCATTGCGATAAAACCTATCAAGACACCACGAACAACTAACGCTTTTTCTATGGCACTTAAATAGAATGTATTAAAGTCTTAGACACACATGCTCATTAGTAGCATACTTAGAGAGAGAGGGCGCAATAAGACGGAAAGAAATAACCGATTATTTCCCTTTTCTTCTTAAACCCCCCCTCCCCCTCTAGCCGTGCTACTAATAATGGGCATGTGTTTATTGTGTACCTTTACAACTTGATTCTACGGACAGACTACATAGAGGTGTATTAAATACAAATCATTTATTTCCACATAAAAATACACACAATATCAATAGTAAGAGTCTACATAATACAATCGGATTACAATCAATTGAGATTTAATCCGATGTATTAAAACAATATAGGTAGATTACTTAATTTAGCATGCACAATTAAACTTAAATACTGAACATGCATTATTGAATCAAATCAGTTTCATTATTCACTGAATAACAAAAAGGTAAAATCAGCCATACATATTATATTAATTAATAGAATGTTCAATATTTATACAATCAAGATATAATAAAAAAATATACAAAAACACAAAGACACGACACAAATGAAAAAAAAAAAATTAATAACATTATTAATAACAAAATAAAATACCATGTGACACGAAAACTACCTCAACTATTTATGATATTCATTTTATGATATTACACCCAACAAAGATTCAGTTTTGGCATCCATCCATCCATCCATCAGCCCGTATTCGTCCACTGCTGGACATAGGCCTTTCCCAAATTTCGCCACTCATGTCGGTCCTCCGTCCTCCTCATCCAGCCGCCCCCCGCAACGTCCTTCAGGTCGTCAGTCCAGCGGGCACGAGGTCAGCCTACACTACGCTTTGCTGTACGTGGTCTCCATTCTAGAGCCTTTCGGCCCCAACGGCCATCATCTCGGCGACAAATATTGCCTGCCCACTGCCACTTCAACTTACTAATTCTGCAGGCTATGTCGGTTACTTTCGATCTCCGACGGATCTCCTCGTTTCGGATTCTATCCATCAGATATACCCCAAGCATATCCCGCTCCATAGCTCGCTGAGCGACCTTAAATCGGTGGATCAGGCCCTTTGTAAGAGACCACGTCTCAGCGCCATACGTCATCACAGGAAGGACGCACTGGTTGAACATCTTAGCCTTTAAGCACTGCGGTATTGACGACGCTGACGATGCTGACATTGTCGACGGTTAGTGGCCCTTGGATGACGTGACAGTTGGACATGACCTTAGTCTTCTCCAAATTCATCCGCAGGCCCACTTGTCTCGAAGAATCGCCGCCGCCTAAGGCCTAAGGCCGCGCACCATTACCTCCAGTTCCTGCAGCGATTCCGCCATTATCACGATGTCATCGGCAAAGCGAACATGTGAAATGTACTCTTTGTTTACGTTTATGCCTCGTCCATTCCAGTCTAGTGTTCTAAAGACGTCCTCCAGCGCGGCGGTAAACAGTTTTGGGGAAATAACATCTCCCTGTCTCACGCCGCGCTGAAGATGTATCGGTCTTGTTTGTACACCCTGTACTTGGACGGACATCGTAGCGGAGTCATACAGACATTTCAACATCTCCACGTAACGCCAGTCAATTTGGCATCGCTGCAAGGACTGTAGAACAGACCAAGTTTCGATGGAGTCGAAGGCTTTCTCGTAGTCCACAAACGCTAGACATAAAGGCTGATTATACTCTTGGGTTTTCTGTATAACCTGCCTTAGCGTGTGAATGTGGTCCACGGTGCTGTAGTCTTTTCAAAACCCAGCCTGCTCTGGAGGTTGGAAGTCGTTGAATCGTTGAGCGAGACGATTCGTGATAACTCTTGAAAACAGCTTGTAGGTGTGGCTCAGGAGTGCGATTGGTCTATAGTTCTTTAGTAGGATTTTGTCCCCCTTTTTGAAGAACAAAATGACCAGGCTCCTGCTCCACTCCTTTGGCGTAGTACCTGTACGAATAACGGCATTAAAGAGGTTCTGTAGCTGTCCGAGTATAGGGTAACCTCCAGCTTTCAGGAGTTCAGTTGTGATGCCGTCCTCACCCGGCGCCTTATTGTATTTCAGCTGTTCAAGAGCTATCCTAATCTCACCCATTTCGACATCCGGGAGTTCGTCGGTGTAGTGGCGGACTAGAGGTGCACGTTTGTCATCTTTATCGCGAGCAGTTGGCTTGGGAGCGTGTGAAGAATATAGGAGCCCATAAAATTTCTCGATTTCGACCAGGATCTCTGGCTTAGAGGTAACGGTTCTATTGTCAGATGTCTTCAGCTTCGTCAGATTGGTCTTTCCTAACTGCTGGGCAAAAACTTTTGAGCCTTTGTTTCGCTTGATCACGTCTTCGATGACGCGAGTGTTATGTTGGCGCAGGTCAAAACGAATTTGCCTTTTAACGCGCTTGTTAAGAAGGGAGTAATCTGCAGAATCTGAAGACATTTCCCGTCTCTGCCTCATCAGGTCCAGAGTTCCACTCGAAATTTTGGACTCCTTAGTCCTTCGCTCCGGCTTAAAATAAGCCCTGCCTACCTCGCGCACGACATTTGTGAATTCAGTTTTGGCATAAATAATAATATATATAAATAATTGTTCAGATCAATCAAAAACAATTTGTTGGAGATTAAAATGTCTGTTTTCTAAATATCTGACAATATTTAATTATTTAAAAATATTTTTTTAATGTACCATGTTTTTTAAACGAACTGAAATATTTCCTAAAACTAAAACGTGGGACGCAATCAGGCGCATATGTAGTTGATAAATGAATCGTTTACCTAAGTCTTAATTTCATTACACTACAAATTTGTGTACCGTTTTCTTAATGACAGCTGCTCTCTACACTCCTTGCATGCGCCCACGTTTCCGCCCACAGTGAATGGATTTTAGTGGAAATAAGGAAAACAAAAGAAAATGATTTTTTGAACGACAATATGCAACGGTCACCATGTTTTACCAAAGTGCTAATAAAGACCAATCAAATAAGCCCAAACTCGAAAGGTCTGCTGTTGTCCGTGTAGGAGATCCCGTACCATAACTTCTAATTACAACCAGTAGAAAAGTAAATTCCAAAAGTCGTTGACTTGTGTTCTATTACTCTTTTTTAGTCACCCCCTTTCTATTTCTATTACTTTTCTTCAATGTACAGACACAGCGGTTTCTACTGTTTTATTATATGTATTGATAAGAAATTATTTTGTTTTAAAAACGTTGTACATTAAAATTTCGTTTTTAATTTCTGAGTGTGATTTTTAATACATATTGCTTTGTAATCCAGTTCTGAGCTACTCGTATGATGAAAGTTTTAATTTTCTAGCTCTTTGAGCAGTTAGTTTAAAATAGATTACAAAATTTGTACCGAATAGAGAGTTAATAAAAACGTGGTAAAAATAAAGTATTCCTATTGCCTTTGAGTCCGGCCCTGAAGAAATTGAAAGGGATCGTGTACAAAAGTATTAAAAAATCAACTCGCGCTATAAAACTCTTATCGGTCGTTTCGTACACCTGTGCCTTTCTTATGCGTCAGTCAGAATATTACTTCCGAAATGATTTGAGATTAATTTTCATGGTTCGAACCTGAAGGTTTGGACATATTGGCTCCACTTTACGATGTTCACGTGCAGAATTTGTCACAAGGTTCTCGTCTTTCAGGGGGTTTCATTTGTCCAGAACCCCCCATGTCCACCAGCACCTCTAACATGAAGGACCATACCGAGCTCGATAGCGCTCGATACAGTGCTCTGTTGATCTAACTAAAGAGGGACAGATAGTGGTATATCGAGCTGTCAGAGCTCGATATGGTCTACCATGCTAGAGGTGCTGGTGGGGTCAACTTATGCCGATTCCAATCACCACGGTATTGGTGTGTGTGGGTGCTCCTTCATACGAGATCCGCATTATCTAGCCTTACCTGAGCGGTACCTGATTGACTGGTGATACATTACGTAACTACTATAGGTATTATGTACACAAAGGAATTTTCCTGTGTGATTATATGCACTATCAGGCAACTAAAATTTAAAATTCAGAAACTATGTATTATTGTTCCACGTTTGGATTGGGAATGAGGTGCGACCGTCAACTTTACGCGAATGTATGAAATGACAGTTACCAAAGGTAGGATGAGCAAAAATACGTAAAAACTTTTTTCAGTACTGCAAAATTATAATGTGAAGAAAATGTAACATTTTATCAACATAATATTTCGTGGAATTAAAATAAAATGATATTCTTTAAAAAAATTGTTAACTCGCCATTTGTTTTGATGATCAATCACTCATGGGTTCACCAACTTCATCATCAATGCCAAGTGACTGATTTGTCAAATAAAATTTAAAGATTTCATTTATACAGTTGAAAATAGATTCAGCAAAAAGTTCAGACAACTAAATCAGCGATCATTTCATTTTTTGGAGAAGCAATATTATTGATTAATAAACTTTTATAAACCTCAATAAGTACATAAAACCCAAAAATTTGATAATTATTTTACTTGATGGTACCTAAGTAATCAATTCATTTGTACTTTTGAATCTCAATCCAATCGTGGAGCAACAATATCAGTCCTTGCCTCGACGTGTATGGTATTCATTATTGTATAGAGCGGAGATGCAGCATGCAATCATCATGTACCCCGCGTTCACAGGGTATGGAAAAGAGACAGATTTGATTCTAGATTCAACCCTTTAAGGTGAGGTTCGCACTTTTTAGGTCGGGTCAAATATACTCCCAGGTGCTTATGCGCTTCCTACTTCGCAACTAAGATATGTATTCGAAATCTCCTACAAAATGCGAACTTACCATGTACGGATAGGTCTAAGCCCAGAATCAGCTCGGTGACTTTTACAGGCAGCGGTCTATCATGTCGGGGAGGCCGAACCCCTGTTTTTTAAATTATTTGCTCTTTTAGAGGCCATAGTAACACGAGTTCTATGAAAATTTCAACTATTACTGTTAAAGCTGTAGACCCCACTCCTGTGACAGACAGACGGACGGACAGACAGACAGACAGCAGAGGTTGATAATAGGGTCCCGTTTGGCACAAGCGCAACCCTAAAAAGTACGACCACCAATGTGTCTGAACAGCGCGGTGATTAGGACAAATCTTAGCAGAGGCCTATGCCGACCGCTGCAGACTGACTATGACAACCGGAGGCTACAGTAAGATTGTCAAAGTTAACCAAATCGGTGAGACAACCCCGATAGTTCCAGAACGGCGGCGACCGAAGGTTACGTGAATTTGAGCGGAAACAGAGTGCGGTGCTCACTGCGCAGGCGAAGACCTCGTTTGAATGTAGCGTTAGACCCAAATGTGATGCCAAATTACACCGTCATAGTCATCGAATTACGATAACAATTGAAGAAAATAGGTGTGGAGAGCGATCGCGACCGGTTAATTGGACCGGTTCAGTTGAAATCTGCGAAGAACCTTAATAATCCCTATGAAAGGTATTTAAGGGGTATATTTCTTTGGTATTATTGATTAGTATGATCAGTAAAGTATGTAATTTAAAGATCTATTTGTGCATTTGCAACTGCTATCTAAATTATACCTTGCATATAAAAAAGTTAGCAAATAGAAAAACTGTTGTTAACTCAACTCTTTAGAATTTAGGATTTTTGAAATAATTATACGTCAATAAAAAAATAATTTTTGACAAAACCCCTTTACTTCGCAAAGCATCTGTGTCTGTCTGTTTGGCTGCGGCGTTATTTGATTTGATTTGACCAATGGATAGACACCAAAAATCTTTGATGACGTTACTTTTTAAAAATTTATTTATTTGTGGTTTCATTTATGTGGGGCGTATTTTTTAAACTCATTTACATTAACGAAAACCGAAAGTAATGTAAATGTATGACTTATTTATTATTCGCGTCTGTGGTATTAGTGGTCTAACGTCTCGATCACTAATCCTGAGGTAGCATGTTCAAACCCCAAAGGGGCACATCCGTGCTCTGTCTGTGTCCTTCGGAACGCAGGCGTTCCATAATAAGTACCCAAATTGCGGTGATAGGGATCACCACTCTCCGCATTAGGACATTATTATAATCGTCAGTGAAACGTGGGGAATTAATGTGGATTTTGACTAACATTTCACAGTCCACACTCTGAAACACCAAACACCTTACGTAACATACTTTGGGTCGAAAGCCGCAGGTGTAGCGGGTTCCCCACGGCGGTGTCGGAAGCGGTCGACAGGCCGTGACGTTGTGCAATGCGCTTGCGACACCAGCTTTAATTGTGAGGTGCATTACCAGGGTTTGTTTCTTTTATTAAATTCTTGTAATGATGATTCGGTTATAGGATGTGTTGCGGACGTCCGCTTAGATAAGCTGGTCCTTCCGTCGGTTCAGTTATGTAATGGAATTAGGATATGTAGGATACTATAACTATGACTATAGCCTGTCAGAGGATACGTTATTGATTTCTTGGTTTATGCGTCTGCACTTCGGCGGAGGTTTGGTAAGTCGGGCGGTCACCCGATTCCAAAACAGGTAATTTTCACCGCTGCCTCGGTGACCGAGTGGTTGCCTGCTTACCCAGAGGATGTTGGTTCAATCCCTGCAGCGCATATTAATTTGTGTTGGGAATCTGTACTTTGGAACGATATACAACGATAGGGCTCACCACCAATCATGTTTGGGACGTAATAATCATTGGTGAAAAGCGGGGTGTAACCAGTTGACAAGTATCAAGTGACTTGAATTTCACAGTTCACACTTGGGAACACATCTGCCTCATGTCGTGGAATGTTCGTGTATTTTAATGTAATTTTCAGTGATCTACCGACGGACGAATCTTGGTCGAAGTGAATACGCTCCTTTACAGAATAGTGGATAGAATAGTCATAATAATCACAATATTTGGGTATAAAGGTAGGAAAGAAAGATGCTGTTTCACGGACGACGCTCTCTCTAAACTCGCCCGTATGTCGGTGCGTTAGGGTTCACGCATTTTTGTTTGGAACTCAATTATTTTCCAAACTAAGGGTGTTTGGCCAAGCCATACTTTTTGATCAAGATGTAGGGTTTGTAGAGTTAGGTCTTGTAGAGTTAAGGGCTTGGCTCTACATATCTGATATAAGACATAAAAAACATTTTAACTTTTTAACCGTGAAAGCGTTATGAACTTCTGAGTCTTGGCGACCTAGTTTACATGAAATGTTTTTGATGGGATTTTATTTCTTTTTGTAAGATGCTCTACTTTTTTAATTTTTTCAAGCTGCGTTTCTTGCGCCTTAGCTATGACTTTTTTATAGTCCACTATCTTTGCATCTTTTTCTTGTTGGCTTATTATTTGCAATTGACTCAAGAGGGTGTCGAATTCTTTGTCAGGCGCAAGAACTTTAGCGCCTTGCTTTCGCCTTAACCCCTATAGAGGGTGGGGGGTTTGAGGGTAAAATTAACAGATATTTTAATATTTTCGTTGGGTGTGTGCAAATCGTAGCCTTCATATCAAATTTCAGATTTCTAGGACTTTTGGAAGTTTTTTTTTAAAATAATATGTTTTGTGGTTGAAAGTTACAGATTTCTTAATTCATTTAATGTTTGTATGCTAATCCTAGCCTGTATACCAAATTTCAGCTTTCTAGGACTTCAGGTTTTGATAATCATCAGTGAGTGCGTGAGTGAGGGAGTGAGTGAGTGAGTGATTGAGTGAGTGACGAAATCGACGTAGGCTTCAATAAAATTCAAAGTATAAATGCTAGACAAATGAAACTTATCGTGTTTAATAAGACTGCTTACTGCATCTTATGTTGAGAATTTGTTATCTCTGGTATTATCCAGACCGAAGCTATGAGGGTTCGAAAATACGACGAAAGGCTTCGAGAAAAGGTACGTAGTGCCCCGCCCGCTTTTGGCTCGTCTTGGCGGGGGGCACTGCCGTGCCCCCAGATTCAAATGAGAGCGTCTAAGAAAATGCGTCTTTATGTTTTAGATAATATGCTTACAACAGTCATTATGGTTATTTTTAGTTTATTAGTTTGGACGGACCACTATTTTGAACTGAAAAAACAGCCTTCACTTCACAGTTTTTTTCGATGCAGTGAATTTTTCTCTATCACGTTTTGGGCACTATTATCTTCTTGAATAAGGCTTCATTTATAACATGTTTTTTATCCCATCTATTGTAGTAAGTTAGTTCTACTGTTTTAATATCTAATTTTTTACTAATATGTCGTCTTATAGAACAAATTGAAATGCAAAGGTCTAAAATATTTTGTCATGTGACGTAATCCAACAGACTGAATGTAGACATCAAAACGCACTTGCATAGAATTTTGCAACTAATGCGTTTCGTTATTCTGCAAAGCTTACTTATAAAGTTATAACACATTGTTAATTCGGTACTTACTATAACATTTGTAAACATGTTACACAACATGTGGTCACCGCATCTCTTGCCTTTGATTTGTATAAGGAAACCACAATGTCCGAGGAGCTATTGCTTGTACGCAATCCTCAATGTGCCATAGACAAAACACGACAGTAGCACCCATCCTCAGGTCGTGGCATCAGCTAAGTCTTACCTGAAGAACATAACTCCAGCCTTGGTCTAAATGCACAAACATATCCCAGTGGTGTTCCCGAGTGTGGACCATTAGTAGAACAGTCAACACTGCTACACTCACTTTTCAACGACGATCTAAAGGCGACATAGGTAGTAAAAAATAAAATTTTAAAACAGTAGTACTCCCAAACTATAACAGATAGACTCCTGAAAACAAAACATGTTATAAACGAGGCCTTTTCCAAGACACATGGCAAAGCCCAAAACGTGATGGAGCAAAATTCGCTGGATCGAAAAAAATAAATAAAGTGGGACTGATATTTCGGTTTAAAACAGTAGTCAAACAAAAATAGCAACAATAAAGCCGATTCTGAAGGCCTTAATTTTAATTGTAGTGCTGTCAAAATTAAATTTTCTTCATTCCAAAATAGTTCTTTATGGTTAACAACAGAAGCTATATTACTTCGGAAAAAATACAGTTTTGACATCACTATAACTATAGGTATAATTAAGGCCTTTAGAATCGAGTTTTTTGACAGTTGTAACCATAATATGAATCATTTTGATTGAAAAACACTTGTACTTGTCCACTTATTTATATTATTTCCCTTACCGGTTTCGCTGTTATAGCATTATCAACTCCTTAATATGAATCTGTTATCGAAAAAACATAGAACTGCGTTTTTTTAAACGCTGTCTTAAAAACCAATATTTTCTTGATTCACCGCATTTCTCGGACGCGCTTTTTCTGATACGTTTATCTCTTTCCAACGAATGATGATTGCTGACTGCATGATTTTTAGGGCATTTAGTTTTCTTCACCGTAAGCGAATACTACGCACATAAGCTCCGTAATACATGGTGCCTGCTTTGACCCGGCACGATTCGAACCCGCGTTCAACCAACTGAGCTACCGTCGCTTCACATCTAGTGCGATACTAACTAGTATAGATGTGATCATGACACCGTTTTACACTATTAACTATGAAACCGTGCAATATATACGTCGTTTTTGTATAATACGAGCAATTTTCATACAATAGGTTGGAATTTTAGGACGCAACCTTCCGCAATCACCCGTAACCTTTTGTCGGGTTATTTGCATGTCCACTAAGATCAAAATCACTTTTGATGTTTGTGAGATATGATCTCTTTTTAGTTTTTACTATACCTAAGCTGTTTTTATTATATTTTGCTACTTTATACATACTAGTCATTGCCCGCGGCTCTACCTGGACGTTATTTTATCGATGATAATAAAGAAATAATATTTTATAAGTTGGTCTACTAATACAGAACGCGCAAAACTTCTAGTCCACTCGGAATTCGCTCTCTCGAAGAACGGCCCATACATTTTCGTGTTTAGAGGGGATTAAAAGTTTGGTGCAACCTGTACTCGTAAACCTGTAAAGCCTACTTATAGGGGGAGACACTTGACTCTAACAAAAATTAGCACTTAAAGCTTATTATTTCGCCAAAGGATCTCTAAATCGAAAAATGGTTTTAACGGTTTTAGCACACCCGTAATGTTTTTAAACGACCTATCTAACGATACCCCATACTATGGGACAGACGAGAAAAAAAACATCTCCAATTTACGAGTATGGGAGATACCCTTGAAAAAAATGATTTTCGAGATTTTTTTTACCGTTTTGTGGACGTGACAAATTACAGCTTTCTAGTACTATTAGTCTCTGAGCTAAGCCACGGACAGACGGACATGGCGAAACTATAAGGGTTCCTTGTCGGACTACGGAACTCTAAAAAAGTGGAAAGGTGATGATAATAACTTTAAGAAGTAGATTTTAATTGTCATCATCAGCTTGACCAAACGGTTTCATATCTTTGTAGATATGTAAGAAATCGCCTATCTTCTTAGAATCGAAGGCGTCCACCTTGTCTACAACGCTTGTCTTCATGAAAATAAAGAAAAACGCTTTCGATAAGGTATATTTACTAACTAAAAACATCTCAAAGTTTAAAAAAACTGATTAGGTGGCTTTAGTTTATTTAAATAAGAAAGACAGGGTTTGTTCAACAGAATATATATAACACATCATTACAATACAATTCAATACATACATTACATTCACGCCTATCTCGCAGACGGGTAGGTAGAGGCTACCGATTTCCATCTGCTATGATCCTGACCTCCTTTGTTTCTACCACATACATAATTTGACATAAAACTAGTGATACAAAAAAAACAATTAACGCATAGTGTATTATTATTTATATGTTATGTATATACCTACATCAACAATTTGCTTTTTGTGAGCTTCTCCTTTTTCTTTTTGTTGTAGTCAATTAACAATATTAGTTATATAAACAGTTAATTAAATAAGTATAGAAATTTTGAGATTTCTTTAAAGAAACGAACATAATATATAGTATTTGTTATTGTGCAATATTCTAAATTAATTTGTTATGTTTAATATTGTATTTAGGTATAATAATTATGTTTAGTATATAAGTAATAGGCATCCGCTGAAAATCGGCGCCGTGGCCCTGTCATGGCATTAAGCTGAGCGGAGACCTTTTTGGTACATTCTGTGCTAACTTTTTGTTTCTCTTCATTTCTTGTAAAACGTTATTTTTATGTACCAAATAAAGATTATTCTATTCTATTTAGTTATACAAGCTCTTCTATTCCGGGTTATTTTGTCTTTGCCCTTCTTCAGTATGTCGCCAGTTTAGCCGTAGTTTAGCAGTAGTCCGACTAGGAACCCTTATGGTTTCGCCATGTCCGTCGTCCGTCTGTCCGTCTGTCCGCGGCTTAGCGCAGAGAATATTAGTACTAGAAAGCTGTAATTTGGCATGAATATAAATATTTATCACGCCGACAAATTGGTAAAATAAAATCTCGAAAAAAAAATGTTTTTTAATACCTCTCATACACGTAAACTGGGGATGAATATTTTTTCTCGTCTATCCCATAATGTGGGGTATAGTTGGATAGGCCGTTCAAAAACATTGTGGGTGTGTGAAAACCATTTTTCGATTTAGAGATCCGTTGGCGAAATATTAAACTAAAAGTGAAAATTTTAGTTAGAGTGGAGCGTCCCTCCCCCCCTGCAGCTAAACGGTTGTTTATAGAAATGTGAAAAAAATCACAGAAGTAGTATATATAATGAATTTAAAAGGAAAACTGTCACAGCTAAGTAGGCTTTACAGGTTTACGAGTACAGGTCGCGCCAAACTTTTGGTCCCCTATAATGTATGGGACCAGAAGTTTGGCGCGGTCTGTATTAGTAGACCAACTTATATGTACCGGGAAACTACGGAACCCTACATTGCGCGTGGCCCAACACGCACTTGGCCGGTTTTTTAAATTATTAATATAATAACATTACAATAGGATTGGGAAAATATAATATCTACAAAAAAGTAGAAGCAAGGTGTATGAGGCCAGCGGGCTTGTAGACATTGAGTATGTAGGTATGCACTATGGATGTAGATGTATAGGAATGAAAGTAACAACCTAACAGCTTTGTAAGCGAAAGAAGGAAGTAATAATAAGGAAAGCTTCAAACAGAAATAAAGTTAAATTTGCATGACAATGGAAAACGCACCTAAAACGAGAAACATTTCGTGTAATTTTGACGTCAAACAAATCTTTATTGTTTACTATTTATGTGTAAGCGTTGGGCAAAAACCAAACATGTTTGACCTCTAAATCTAAACTTGTCATACAGAACGGAATAATAAAATAATACCTTCTTGCACCGGTTCGCCCCGCCACCAGTACCTCTGTTTTGACCTCAGGCAGTTTGACATTTCACTAGCTTTTGGCGCGAGCTCGAAACCGCGCGCACGCATATATTTTTCTTTTGCCTTCGGTAAAAACGAATGTTTTCAGTTTTGTGACAGAAAAGTTCTATAATTTTAACTTTTTATGGATTTTAGTGGCTGCTTAGTGGCAAGTGATCGCTACAAGTGCTAAGGTTTCGCCGCTAAATTGGATCTTTTATCAGGTAAATCTTACTTTATTATGAATTCTTTTATGAAATAAAACGCATCCTAAAAAAGTTATAAGTTTAAAAAAATAAAGAAACAATTTTATAAAAGATATCAGGGTACCACTAAACAGCAATCCCTTCCAGACAACCTTTGGACGGTAAAAATATCAAAATTATATTAAAATAATTTGTTTTGGAAAATAGGTACAAGAAGAACCTGTCTACATATCAGTATTAATCTTTAAAAACAACAACAGAATATGTTAAAAAATTAATATAATACGAGAAATACATATATACATTATCCTACATGAATAAGTGAAAATAATTCTAAGGTATCATATTCCAGAAGAAAAATTTTTTTTTGTTAATTATTGTTTTCACTTCCCAATAGAAAGTGATTCAATCAGCTGACTAAATGGTTGGGGTGTAGATAAGGAGGCACTATGGGAAAAAAGTCTTAGAAAATTTTATCGTGCCCCCTTATCAACACTCTGACCGACAAAATTTCTATGGAAAGGTAAAAAAAAAGTTCAAGCTAAATATTATTTTTAGAATGTGGTCAATATACTAATAAGTATAGTTATTATTTCACTTTGAAATTGTAGGACCTTAATAAGTTCGGTTACCTAATAGACTTTGAAGATGTTTCACCAAGTGTCAATAATCGCAAGTATTAATTACTTGCTTAAAAATAAAGTTTGTTTAGGTCTTTTCTACAGAATGTAGAAGTCGGCTGCCGCGTTATCGCTTTATGTCTTCTCGTGGATGTCGTGAAAGGCGACTAAGGGAATAACATGATGTACCCATAAAAGCTTAAAGACATATTCATTTTCATCCAAAGGTTTGAAGATATAATGGCAGATAGGTATAACAACTATCGCAATAAAAATGCTAAATCGTTAAAATTTTAAATTGTTTCGAGTCGTTTCGTTAACGAAATACCAAAAACATTTGCAATTGAAAGTTGTACATTTATTCGCGTTCAAACTTACTATTTCTTGTACCATGCGCAGGGAAATGTATAACCTGCTACAGCTCATCTTTCAAAGAAAAAAATATTGAGCTGTAGAAAAACATCATGGTTCCAAAGTCTCGTCGAATGTTTCCATATGAGTATCAACAAACTCTTTCGAGCCACAACATCAAGGGCTAAGTGGCCATAATGATAGTAGACATCCGATAGGAGATGGCACTAAAAGACGAAAAAGATTTATTCAATGGTTCAGACAAAATGTGACAACCGAAATTCGGGTAGAACAAAGAGTAATGAGGGGGGCATTAGGTAAGACCCCTGGGCTTCGATACGGTTGAAGTCGAGATGGCCCTTTGAATAAAGAAAGCTTACCTTTTCTGTCAGATCCCATATATTTTGCTCATGGTCAAGAAATCTCCTGAAATAACCATGGACTGGGTGTCCATTGTGCCCAAGAAAGAGATTCGACACAAAACATTCAAAGATGTAGGTAACCAGGAGAGTAGTAACAGGTCGTTGCGTAGTGTCGGCCGTTCGTCTATAACTGACTTATATAGATTTTGCAGAAGTCTCTTAATCCATGAACGGATTAACGCATCATTTTTAACTCTCTCATTTTCTAAACGAGCGTGCTTCATGCTAGGTCCAATGGCATGAGCCCAGCTGTTTACTGTAGGTAACAGTCCGAATAATATGGACTGATTTTATAGGAGTACACAAAAACTAATTCAACGCGGGTGAAGCCGCGGGCAAAAGCTAGTTGTCTACATTTGTGCCCGAAGCACGGCGATGACTCACCATCACCCACCACGCTGGGACGTAACAATCGTCGGTGTTACGTGGGTGTAAGAGTTTAGACTGTGACTTGCATGTCCACTATAGGAAACACGTCTGACACCCCCTTATGTCGTGTCGATGTGTTTACACCGTGTTTACTTTAGTCCTTCTCAAAACAAATTAACCTACTGTACCTAATTGTATATCTACACAATTTATCTATATTTATTTAAATAATATCTACACAATTCGATGTATCTTTATGACGGAACTCTAGTCCCAGGGTCAGACTTAGACCGCCCACTCTAGTCTAAAATTAATAAAATAAATACACCCACATGGTAGATTTACATTTACAATATTTATACCGTGACATTTAAACAACATTAACTAAGAAAATCTCCAAAAATACTAATCGAATAAAATGTATGGGGCAACTGATTTTATATTCGCGATTTTGGGGTTTGGCGTCCCTAATAAAAGTTGGTTGCATTGTATGGAACAGTGCAACACCACACCAGATTCGAATAAAAATCACGGTGTACATAATCTTTAGACAATTGTTTTTATGGTTAAGTGCTAGTATATATAAGGTAACATATGTACATTTTTAATCATACTCAAGACTCGGTAAGTGATCAGAACCAAGGTTCGATGACTATTTGTAAAATTAGGAAAAACAAATTTTTCGTGTACCCTACACATGCAATCCTAGCCTAGAGTCAATTACTATCGAAAGTCAACATAAAAGTGTTATCGATCCCTGATACTGATTGATCACTTATCAAGTTTCCAGTATGAATTTGGGTGTATAAATTAATTTCACCTTATAGATACAGTACTTAAAGTACAGTATATAACCGAAGCACTCGTACATTAACCTACTTTTACGAAGTCTATAACAAGCCACAAACCTTAAATGGACTGGAATTCTCGACCTTACTTTACACAGAAATATCAGAATTCCAATTTCCGACCCATTGGGTAACTATTTAATCATAAATACATTACGTTCGAAGGTTGACTGGTCGGAATTGCATTGTTCGATAAAACCTGACAGAGGAGGTTCTGCACGATGTACTTTTGTAAGAATTGTTAAAATTGTTTTTAAATACAAAAAATACGTTAACGACATGAATGCCCGAGGCGGTGTCAGAGGTGTTTCCGAGTGTGAACTGTGAAATGCAACTCACAGTCCACACTCGTACACCCATGTTTTACCGACGACTATTACGTCCCAGACGTTACGACGCTTAAGACGCTATGTAAATAAAATTTAGATGATTTGTACTTCATGAAATACACAGAAGTAATTTTCTAATAAAGAAATAATAAATTTCTGGTATATGCATTTTGACTATATAATCTACGGTTTTGTTTTTGGAAAACATATTTGGATGAAATTTCCTCGATAGAAATAATTATTGAAATGAGGTCTTCAAACACACCTTCTCCTCCTCGCTTGACGAACAGGAATCGTGAACAGTACTCAAACATATTTTATTAGATTGGGGTTTAACAATATCTAGATTTTTTATTTTGGAAATTTCGCTAGCTATTGTAGTTTCTTTTATAAAATTTAAAAACATGCTTTTGTCTCTTTTTCGTTTAATCCGCCCCTCTCGCACAGTGCATTTTTATGCTTGGATCCCGAGTGACAAAAATGAAATATTACCTTCTAAAGCACGCAGACCGAACACAAATTCCTACATGATTTGAACCTACAACCTCCGGATACACTACGAATGGTTGAGACATTCCTACCACAAGACCGGTCTTTTGAAGACAGCTTACAAGACTATCTTAAGCGCAGTAATTACATCTGCAAACTTTCTGACAGTAGCCTTCTGTCTGCCGTGTCCAGAGCTTTCTCTTTCTTGCTGCCTTTGCAATGTCGTCAGCCCATCGAGCTGGTGGTCTACCCACGGAGCTTCGTCCTGATCCTAGCCACTACTAAGTTACTGTCCCATTCCACTGTTGATCGACTTTCCGCCTTACCAAGTCCTGCTCATTTCGCGTCAATCTCGTGACTCGTTTTCTCCCAATTTCCTCCAATAGCAGGGGCTGGGTCATGAGCCCGCACTTGGTCGGTTTTAGTATTTGTTGTTATAGCGGCAACATAAATACATCATGTGTGAAATTTTAAACTATCTAACTATCACGGTTCATGGGATACAGCCTGGTGACAGACGGACAGCGGAGCCTTAGTATTAGGTTGGTCGGTTACCCTTTGGGTACGGAACCCTAAAAATAATCCCGTGGGGATTTGAACAAGCAACCTGTAGATAAGTGGTCGAGTGCTCAAAGCACAGAACCACAGATGTGGTAGTTTTTATTGTATGAGTATCTTTTTATTACACGAAGTTTTCCAAAATGGTTGCTTTTTCACATAATATTTTATTACTAACAGCCCCTTTTATCAGGCGCTAAGCAAATCTCATGACTGAAATAAAAAGCTAAATAATACTGGTAGAATGCTGCCCAGCACCATTCCGGCGTTATTTTTCACTCTCAATATCAGTAGACTTCTGGTAAGATAACAACCATTCCACAAAATTACGCTTTTTGCACCGTAGTTTTCTTGGAATTTGAAGTGATGCTAATTTAGTATTTTGGTCTCCATCCATCAGCCTGTTTCGTCCACTGCTGGACATAGGCCTTTCCAGGATTTCGGCGGTCCTCCTGGAAGAAATGCCCATACTCACACACGCTGGGCAGGTGGGCTCGTGAGCGCGGTGCCGAAACCCTTGCACCAGTGACGCCGCTGCCCGTTACCAGTCTGTTTTAAATAAGCCCCGGCAATTGGGGATGTATAAACCATTTTGGTCTAATTCAATTAAATAATTGTCAGTAAAATTGCATAGTTCAAGATCGAGGTTTAATATTTATGCTTTATTCAAAACATAAAGGTGGTTAAGATAAGATAAGATAAGATAAGATAATAATTTATTAATCACCACAACACAAAACACATGACATGACAAAATAAAAGGACTTAACTCTAATAATTTTCAACAATGAGACGCAGTACATTAAACTTAATTAATGACACACACACAGCCATGTAATTAATGTATCATGTGTCGTGGCAAAAAAGGGCTCTAAACTCAGCATGTGCTGCAATGTACTCAGTACAAACTGCAGTGCTGTTATTCTGCCAGAGCCTAATAGTGGTGTCGCACGAACACAAATAACGGTGCGAGAGTTCTACATACATAATATTTATGACTATAAAATAATTAATAATTTAAATTCCAGGATATATGTTTACTTAGATAATGAATATAATTGTTGTATAGTAATATAATAAATATGGCAATTATTATAAATAAGTCTTAATCTAGATATACAATATAATCCACAAATGCTTAGCTAATGTTGGGACTTTTGTAACGAGAGAAGATACGCTTTAAGCTTGGACTTGAAACCTATCCTAGACTTAAGTTCACGTATGGGAGGGGGAAGATTATTCCAACACTTGGAAGCTAAGTATCTGAAGCTACCTCTAAATGATACGGTCTTGTGTTTTGGACACAGAATTCGGTTGAACCTACAGCTATATTTGTTGTATGAAGAAGACCAATGTAACTTATTGTAAAGATATTTAGGAGAAGCAGTTTTTACAACCCCAAACAACAAGCATGCGAAATGTAGTTTTTGCCGAGACTCCATTTTGAGAATGTTGGCTTTGTTTAAAAATGGAGTAACATGAGCACGCGGTGGAATGCGAAAACAGAAGCGAGCACAGGCGTTTTGGATCCGCTGAATTAGACGCATGGACCTTTTAAGGAGACATGGCCCATATACAGCAATGCAGTAGTTAAGCTTAGAGAACACCAGGGCTTCACACAATTTAACTCTCGTTAACTGACGATATTAATCGGGAAAATTTATAAAACTCTTGAACATTGTTATTCATTAATTAATTAATTAAATTTTTAATTAGTTACTCGCATGTAAATGTAAACTGGCCCTTAACTACTTTTATAAATACCTTGCGATGTAAAGTCATAAAATCGGAATCAAATTTTTATGTACATACATAAAAGCTAAAACATATCAATTAGATTTTGCTTTGTTTCGTGGCATTACTCTGACTCTTCTCTAGAATATCTGTCGTCTTTGTAATGTGAAGTTAGGGTACAATAAAGTCGATTCTGAAGGCTTTAATTCTAATTTTAGTGCTGTCAAAACTTAGAATTTTCCATAGTAATACAGCTTCTGTTGTTAACACTAAAGAACTATTTTGGAATGAAGAAAATTTAGTTTTGACAGCACTAAAACTAAAATTACAGCTTTCAGAATCAACTTTACTATAGGGAGAAATTGTACACTAGTAGCTCTTACAATTATTTAGGTTCTGTTTGGAAACGAGTGAATTTCACACTAGAGCGTTCAAAAATGGACACGAGTTAAACCGAGGGTAACCGAACCTGACACCTGACAGTTGCTCGGAATTGTTTTGAAACGCTTCGGAGTAATGCGAAAATCACACTGGGCCACCTGATTGGTGTAACCAGATTTTTGTTTCTCTTGCTCCTATATAGATCTGTCTCTTTCTAATAAACGAGTGAAATTTCGCACTATGATCGCACGTTCTGAAACGCTTCCTTAGATTGTAGTAAGAGTGGAAAGAGAATCTTCGTAACTTTCCCAACGGTGGGTAGGAATACATTCTACTAACTGCAGCTCGATTGACACCATTGTTTGTAATTAGTAATTAAATTTAAATAGTAATCAATCACGGCATCGATAGGGTTATTAATTCAAATCGGGTGAAGACCATCGAGTCAATTAGTCTTTTGGGTTCTGTTATTTTAAGGGAACCCTTTTTAATGGAATGTCAGTTTTGTTTGTTGAGCAAGACTAATTTAAAAAGACATTCCGTGTTTTAAATAGTAACAGGTAACTATTGTTAAATCTGAATTTATACAAGAGAAGACTCGAGAAAATTGTGTGTTCTTCAGACTTTTTGGAATTACGTGCAAAAACGAAAACCATTACATTGTGAGGTGAGTCTATCCGCCCATCCGTTCAATATATCAAAAACCGGACAAGTGCGAGTCGGACTCACCCAACGAGGGTTCCGTTAAAAACTATATTTTTCATGATTTAATAAAAACGTATAGTTTTCAGATTTTTCCCCATACTTGTAGTATAAGACGGTATTACTTGCCAAATTTCATACTTACAGGTCAACGGAAAATACCTTAAAAATTTTGATTCCTTTGAGAGTATCGAAATATACGTTTTTGGCGGCATAAACGGCCGTATCTTTTTTTACGCTAACTTCAAAGTTTGATTTTTTCACAGGTTCAAGGGACTCTAGACTTGAGTTTTAATTTCAACTCGATACCTCCGCGTGTTCCCGAGATAAAGGGCCTTGACAGACAGACGGATGGACGGACAGACGGACGAACGGACGGACAAACTGACAGATGGGCAACAAAGTGATCCTCTAAGGGCTCCGTTTTTTTCCTCTTAAAGTACGGAACCCTGAACTAGAGGATACCCGCGACTTCTTCCGCGTGGATTTGGGATATGAAAATTTAAAACAGCCCGTTGTACTCGTTTAGAAACGGATTTTAGATACAAGAGTTAACAAACAGGGTGAAATTCGATAAATCCCCTCTTAGTGCACCTCAGCGTCCCTATAAACACGCTTTATAGTTGTTGTGCAGTATCATTTACAACGTAATACATAAAATAACACAAGTGCCATGAACCACATGTACCTATTTAATATATTTTATTCAAAAATAAGAAAAGCAATCATAGATTGTGCGTTTGGGAATTTGATCCGGAGCATCCACCTTAAGGAACATATCTACATTTGAAGCATTTATTCTATTATTACACTAGCCTTTGCCCGCGGCTCCGCCCGCGTGTTATTCGGTTTAACGACATGCTTTTTTCCGGGATAAAATGTAGCCCATGTGCCAAGTCAGGGTATAAGCTATATCCATTCTAAATTTCATCCAAATCCATCCAACCGTTTCAGTGTGAAAGAGTAACAAACACACACACACACACACGCACCCTTACACAAACTTTCGCATTTATAATATTAGTTTGATTCTTCTAAAAAAAATATTCCAGTGTTTATTCTAAAAATGTGTGTTATTTTATAAGGGTTCTTTAGGTCTCTTTATATTAACGTTTTCTCTATTGTTTTCTTTTTAATATGTAATTACCGTTTGTAACCTAAATAAATAAATAAATAAATAATGTAATTCCAACATTGGATTAATATAATAATTATTAATATAATGATTATTCCAATGTCACAACTTACTTGCGTTGTCTGTCATTCAATCACGGAACTGTCTCATATACTGTATACATATCATAATTTGTAAATAAATTAAACATTTATTTAGGGTTTCATAAGATGTGTTCTCCCAAAGGAGACTGTATGGAATAAACTTAAATATTGGATGGATTCGATTGATGGTTCTTGGTGGAATATCATCTTGAATAAATTATACACAAATTCTTGTACTTTTATTCCACATATATTTATTTTTATTCTAACTTAGGCTACCGGTTTCGTATTACACATCATCGGGCCAACAAATTATTAATTATTTAACATGACAGAAAGAAAACAAAAGAAAATATTTTTAACAAGCAAATATAAAATAAACAGAGGTGAATCCAAATAAATATATGTGGAATAAAAGTACAAGAATTTGTGTATAATTTATTCAAGGAATAAACTTAAATACTCTTTGTCATTCCCTGTCCGAATGGATGGAAAAACAACGAAAGCTATTTTAACGAGACTCTAAAATATTCAAATACTTAACGTTTTTTTTACAAACTTCGCGATGTGCCGCGTGTCGAGTCCATAAATCTTTAGACAAATTAAGAAAGAAGCGACCTCAACATTGTTAACCGGTCTCTATCAGCTGCGTACGGTACCTAGAGAGATATAAAAAAGGAACCATGTTGAATGGATTTCGAAATGTCAAATTGAAACAATAAAAAACAGTCTTTTGTGATTTGAAGTATGAAAATTCTCTTAAATAACGGTAAACTTTACTCAAATACTTTGAAAACATTTAATCTCAGACGGGGCTTGAACCCTGGTCAGCGACACGACACTTTTAGTTTCCTAAAAGATGGGTTATTATTTTACTATAAATTATATAGGTAAGGTGACTTTCGTTTATATACCCAAATTCATACTCGAAATTAGGTAAGCGATCAGGACCAAGGTTTAGTTAGGTAATACGCAAAATAAAATGTATACTTCCAATATTCATTTAGTCGATGTTGTTCTTGAACAAGTATAGAGATAAATATTTTTTGTATTTCGCAAAATAGGGTCATTCATTGATCCTGACCACTACCCGAGTCCCCAGTATGAATTTGGCTATATAAACGAAAGTTACTTCATAGCTATGTTTTACACAGCCATGTTGCCATTTGTAGCATTGTTTTTTTTTCAAGTAACTAATAAAAATAAAGAAATTTATGCACACGCATAAAATTTAACTTAACATCAACCTGAACCTGGGTTTGTATAAAACTTTGCATCACCGTATTTGCATGGCAATGTAGCTGTAGGAGTATATCTCTATGGTCAGTCGCGGCCGGTTACGTAACCGAACGAAACCAGTTGTTCCGCCAATAATATAATTTGAGAATCAATTAATGTGAGAGGAACATTTTGCAGTCGCCGAGATCCGATACGAAGTATTCGAGTTTGTTGGATACTTGTGAATAGTCAGAATACATTCGGCAAAGGTATTCAAATCAATACCACTTTTTGGCTAGTTAGTTTTTAGATTGAATCTTCATTAAAAGCCTTATCGGCTAGTAGTTACTCTATTACAGTTTTGTGAAAACACTAAGATGTTTTTAAGATGTTCTGCTTATCCCACTAGTATTATAAATACGAAAGTTTGGATGTATGGATGGATGGATGTTTGTTACTCTTTCATGCCGTAACTACAGAACCGATTGGGCTGAAATTTTGCGAATCAATTAATAAAAATTTGGATGGATTCGATTGATGGTTCTTGGTGGAATATCATCTTGAATAAATTATACACAAATTCTTGTACTTTTATATATGTGGAATAAAAGTACAAGAATTTGTGTATAATTTATTTAATAAAAATTTTTAACTTTTAATTTTTTTTCATGTTTTCGCCACATAAATGGCATTAGATCTCGATTTGACCATGTATTTATTTCAGAGTAATTGTTGCAGTATTGTTGATATAAGAAAACCATGCAAAGCAATTTGAGGTATGGAAATTATGTATCACGAAGTCCGTTTGGCTATGGTTTTAGTGGTGCGTGCACACGCACTTTGTTGTTCTAGTGTGTGTAACCTCGTCGGGAGCGCTATATAACGCGCCACACACACATCCACGCTTGTCTGTGGACGTCATTATTACAACCATAGACAAACGGACTTCGTGAGATACTAAAGTCGATTCTGAAGGCTTTAATTTTAGTTTTAGTGCTGTCAAAACTAAAATTTTTCCAAAGTAATATAGCTTCTGTCGAAACAATTTTGCAATGAAGAAAATTAAGTTTTGACAGCACCAAAACAAACATTAAAGTCTTCAGAATCGGCTTTATTATATCTAAATCCGGAGAGGGTCGAGATCGATGTCGGTGTCGCAATAGATCGGCGCTCGTGATATCGATAGAGTTGATTGCAGCGATTAGTTAACTATAGTTTAGTTGGTTGTTGTGTCGGCTCGTTCCCATGCTCCAGTTAAAGGTCTGTTATCTGTAGAACAATATGGTAATGCAATGTTTAGACCAAAGATATTGATAGTGATTTAGTAAAGTATTTGTTATTGGAAAAGCAACGGTAGCTAAATCGGTAGGATAATGGCTAGTTAGTTTTTGCCTTGGGGGTTATTTTATGAACACCCCTTATTTGACCAGGATCACTACGTTGATAATAAAGAAAACCGCATCGAAATCCGTTGAGTGGTTCTCGAGTTAAAACGGGACAGACAGACAGAGAGACAGACAAACATTCTAAAAGAAATAAACATATTTGTAGCAACATTCAGTGTTGTAAACGTTTGTCATGTAATACAACTATAATTGTATTGTATTTTAAATTATTAATTGAAAAAAATATTAAAATAACTGTTTATCTTTGAAACCTTTAACATACTTATAAACGAAAATCTTGGCAGCTACGAACACTTCATAGTTGAAAAAATAATAGAATCAAAAAACATAACGCAATTTTATTTAAGGGCATGGGTGACCTGAGTTTGAACATTTTTCATTTTGCATGAAGTAAAACTTAACTGTATTACGTTTCATTATTTTTTTAAACAGCTGTATCTGATATGACAGCCAAAACAGAGTTTTTATTAAATAAATCTGCTTCTACTAGAAAGGAAGTAGGAATAATATCTAATAGAAATAAAAATAGATGTCATTAAAAACATATATAAAAGAAATATCAACTAAACCATGAAATCTGTACTTTTCGATAACTATGGGTTACTGATTATTGCAACAAAATCATCCATTCTGTCATTCATTTCTATTTGTGTCATCTTACCCCTTAATAATTTTACAGTTTATTTACGCAACACAGTTTTTAATGTCTTCAGTAAATTGGTTCGTAAACAATTTCATTTGTAAACGGTGTTGTTATGCCTCGCTTCTACGTATAAACGGAGGTATTCAAATTTTAAATTGAGAAATCACTCAGAAATCTTTAACTGTTATTTGTGAACCGTGACAGAGTAACGTTATGGTATTTAAAGGGGGCAACCGTAACAAGTAAATAGTCAGTATGGCAGCCATTGTTTCGGCCTCCTGTCCTCTTTGTCACGGTTACTTTTCCGGTCTTTTACCGTCGCGTCTACAATTTTTCAGGTGCTTTTGATTTGAGTAGCCAACCCATTTCGGCATGGGTTGGTTTGCCCCTTTCTGTCTCCACTCGTCTTACCGACTTACCGAGTTCATACATAACACATCGTCACGACGACGTTACCCTGGCGTTGTCACTTTTAGGATTAATTTTAGACCATGAAGTTTTGATGGTTTTGGTATTTTGTCTGAAAACAATATATGTTTTAGAAACATCCTGTATTAACGGTTCGATTTGTAATACGTAACATTTTGCTTGATTGAAGAAAAATCGCAAACCTGATAGATTTTTCAAGATTTTTTCATTTTATAAGAAATTTACATGACCTAATTACATGTATATCACACTAATATTATAAATGCGAAAGTTTGTGTTTGTGTGTATGTTTGTTACTTTTTCACGCTGAAACGGCTGAACGGATTTGGGTGAAATTTAGAATGGATATAGCTTATACCCTAACTTAACACATAGGCTACTTTTTATCCCGGAAAAAAGCATGTCGTTAAACCGAATAACACAAAAGCTAGTTGTATATAATTTAAGAAAGAGTACTTTACAAAGTATGAAGTGATACTTTTTAAAATCTCAACGTTAATACGTTTTTTGAAAGAAAAACGCAATTTTTGAGAGCGCGTGATGTTTCGGACTTTCGGTGGCTCAGAGCGAGCTATTTTAAACAATATTGAAAGTTCAGTTGGACGCAAAATAATATGTTCATTGTCAGGGTAACGGGCCTTGAAGTATGAAATGCAAGTCACAGTACCCACGTTTCACTGACACTTATGACTAGGCGCGATCGCAGCTTAAGATTTTGGGGGTGTCATCTTCGCTCAAGTACGGTTCAAAAGGCCAATTTTAACAGTAAAACAGGTCCAGCAAATAAATAACTTTTTTAATAAAATGAAAAATCTCAGTCACGAAACAAATGGAAGCCTCTATTAATTTCATGGGGCTTGCGACCGCCGCCACCAACGTCCGCGTAGGCACGAATATTTCGCGCACCTTTCAATTTTCATTTGCACCATTAGAATTATTTTTATACCGTTATTTTGAATATTTATGACTTAAACGTTAGTAGCAGATATTAATTTGATTGAAATGTTCGTAAACCGTCAAGTTTTAGGGGATTTTTCGAGTTGACATGAATGATTGGGGGGGGGGTAATGACCCCCGTGACCCCGCCCCTCCTCGGACCGCCACTGCTTATGACGTCCCAGCGTGATGAGTGAGCTCTACGCCGTACTTCGGGCACAATATTGACCCACAGCTTAACGTGCCTTCCGAAGCACACAGATATAACACAAATATGACCTTCGGAGGTCACGGGCTCCACTTCGTGGTCAAACACTCCAAGAGGAGGTACGTTTCTATCTTACACTTTGAAAGGATAATGTATATTAATCAGTTGTTGTAACTTTTAGCCCTCTGTTTCTCTTGCTAAGGAAACGTTTAAGGCCGTCCCGCTAATGCGTCCCCATTGAAGGTGTTTAGAGCAAAAGTGACATAAGTTGATTAGTGAGATAAACGACCGCTCACTACTGCCATTGTGTAGAACATTCATCACAACTTAACCCAGTTACTTGTCATTATCGCAAAAACAATAGTTCGCGGTAAGATCGTTCCTCTGATTTATATTACAGATTAACTCACTTGCTGCCTTAGATAAACTGAATAATGCTCTAAGTTTGCTAGAGGGAGATAGAATTACATTATGTTTAGATTATTATTAACGTTTTTGTTGAAGTCGAGGATCACGACTTGGAGTGTGAAAAACAAACCGCGGAGGATATTGATTCTCAGTCCATCGAGATGACACTTTCGATCGAAACATCTTAATTTATCTGTCATTCTGTCACATGCCGTACAGCACTCCCAAACTTATAATGCGCATACGAATCTTCGCCACTACTCGGCAAAGTTCGTATTTCCCTGCACTTTTTATACAAGCAGTAAGGTCACGTGGTACGTCCGGTCGCTCGGCTATAGAATTCTATGTGCATTATAACTTTGGGCGCACTGTATATATGGTGACATTTATTTATCATGTAGTCAGTTTCAAGGTTCGATGACCCTTTTTGGGAGATTCGAAAATGTTGTTTTTCCTATTCTCTAGAAACGCAAGCCCGAGTCAATACAATGGAAAGTCCAAATTTTCTTTTTTAAATTACGTTTAAAGTGTTATTGATCCGTCATACTGATTACTTGCCAAGCCTCCAGTGTAAATTTGGCTGCATGAACAAATGTCACGTTGTAAATTAGAGGTGCAATTGTGTAAGCCAATCGTATTCAAATTGATTGTCATATGACTATTCGGCTAAGCAAATTAGCCCGTTTGACAATTGAAATCGTATGTTTTTGGTTGTCAACAAAAAAACAAGACAATCGTATTCATATGACAGCCAAAAAATTACGATTTCAATAGTCAAACGGGCTAATTTGCTTAGCCGGATAGCCATATGACAATCAATTTGAATACGATTGGCTTACGCAATTGCACCTCAGGTGTGAATGGACAGGAAAAAAAAAACACTTGCCCATCCAAAATTCTCATTTGGTTTTCAATGCTAGTTCAAGTCTCGCAACGAGTTATGAGCGCTCGGCGAAAGTGGTGGGGGACTAGCGCATGTGTTCACTCGCGCACAAAATTACTAAGTGTGATAGAGAAAGAATGACTAGCGCAGTCAAGTTCAGCGCTCATAAATCGTTGTGACACTTGTACAGACACGTGAAAATAATTTTACATTTCCACAGGTTTTTTGGGGGAAAGTTGTTCAGTATGATAAGTAGATAGTGTGGTTTCATTTAAACATTTATATCTGCATTTACATTCGGTATTTACGGATCGACTGATGCTTCGGAATTTACACTGACTGTATCGGATTTGATAAACGAAGTCGAAATCTTTGCGAAATCGATCGCTTTAGAAACTCTACTTAGTCATCTTATGTTCTGAAATCTTTTACCGCAGTTAACAAATTTGACAAAATAAAATGAGTTTATTTTGGTAGTCCCCTCTATCTCTACAGACTGAGAATTGGGTCCATGGATCTCTGTAAGGAGGTCGAGTAATCTCGCTTCACTCGTGATCTGAGCGTTAACAAGGTTAAATAAGATTAAGGGTCCGTATAAGGCTAGATGCACAAATTCAAATGAGCATATCACATTGTGTAACTTGGTTAATCAGTATAGTAAAAATAATATAGACAGTAGACTATAGGCCTGAAAGATTCATCCTGGAAAAAAAGTTCGCTCGATAGAAAAAAAACCCTCTAAATTTCATGTTTTTCGAGTGTTAAAGGGCCTTCCTTAAATCATACAGCCTTGAAATTTATATAAAAAAACTCTGGGCTCTCGAAAAAAAAACAAGTTTTTAATACTTTACTCGGCTTCTATTTGGAATTAAAACATGGTTTTTTGAAAACCGCTAATTATCATTCAAACAAATTTTATAAAGAAAAAACCAACTAGACCCCGATATCGATACTCGAGAGAATATCATTAAGAAGTCTAAAACAGAGCCAAATAAAGGATTACATAAGATTTTATTCACAGTAAATAATTAATCAATAATAAATTGTCGCGGTTTATTCATACTTACCCCATAAACGTTAGAAGAATAAAGGTATGTTTTTTTGATAACTGTGGTTATCCTGATTATTGCAACAATATGATCCAAAGTCTGTCATTTTATTTTTATTTGTATTATCTTCCCCCTTAAATCACATAAACGCCAAAATGTCAAAAATCAAGTTTGACAGGTGAAGACTCTTTCAAAAGACACTCTTTTTGTGCCTCGTCTTAGGGCCCCAGCTCTACTATAAGAAAAATATAATACTTATACTGTTCACTAGCTTTTGCCCGCGGTTTCACCCGCGTTCAATTAGTTTTTGTGTACTCCTATAAAATCGGTCAATATTATTCGGGATGTTACCTGCAGTAAAAACAGCTGGTGAAATGTGTGTGTTATGCGCCTCTGTTTCCCATTTTGTGTGTCTCTTTTATAGTTTTTCCATGGGAACAAATGGAAAAAGTAGTTTTAGTTCAAAGTCTAGAACTACATTTATGCAAAATTTCAGCCTAATCGGTTTCGTAAGCATGGCGTGAAAGGGTGACACATCACTTTTCTATAGAAATTTGAATGCTCATTTTCATCCCATGGGAACTGATTTATGGGATAAAAAGTAGCCTATGTCCTATTTCAGGTCTAGAACTATATTCATATAAAATTTCAGCCCAATCGGTTCAGTAGTTACGGCGTGAAAGAGTAACAAACATCCATCCATCCATCCATCCATCCATACATCCAAACTTTCGCATTTATAATATTAGTAGGATATTACCCTCCAAACCTTCCCATGGCCATACCAACTCTATGGTTTTTATGCCCAAACGCAGGGGGTATGCACGGCTCTCGGGATTTATGGTTACCCTGCTCTCTGCATTGCTTGAACCCCCTTACAAATTCTTTTTTTTTTGCCACAAAAAATGTCCCTAGCCCGTCTCCCCCACTCTGAAGGAGTGGGAGCGGGCGTTTCTTTCGCTAATGCCCCATTCTGGGCTTAACAATACAAATTATAAATAGCGCCACAGTAATAACTTGCTGGAACCTCGTTGCAGTCGATGACGATCCGCTCTCACAATATAAATATATATATATATATGTTTATTTTATTTATCAATTGATCCAAATTTGCGTCTTCTACTTAACCGCACTCCCATAGTCTTCGCTTGCGATGCCATGCGTGCGCGAATTTCTTGAGCAGCCGGAAGTTAGCCTCCGAGGAGACCAGGTCGCAGGGATGGCAAGGCCACGTCTCACCGCGCGTCAATCCAGCCAGCATACTAGTACGTTCATCCTCGTAAAGAGGACAATGCCACAGAACGTGGTCCCGGTCTTCAGATCCCGCGCCACACTCGCACTCACATACTTCACACAGTTTCATGTCATACAGTCTTTGTCTGAAGCATCCATGACCTGTCAAAATTTGCGAGGTCTCATAGTCCGGCTGAACCCAGTGAGCACTGAGTCGAGCCGCCACATCCGGGAAGAGGAGAAATAAGTCTCTCCCCTTCTCTTCAGAGGTCCAGCGGTCCTGCCATTGAGCGACGACGTCAGTCCGTATGTCTTTTTGTCGCTGCTGTAACTCTCTCGGGGTAGCGCCTTCCTTGGCCTCATATTCCCTCCCCGCGCGCACCACGTCGAGGTCGGCAGGCAGCACACCTGCCAAAACGGCAAGCGCCGGCGTACTGCACGAACGATACGCCTTAGTGAGCAGGACAAGAGATGGGCGCTGAGTGCGCAGTAAGGCGGTGCGCACCGTGTGGAAAGAAGCGCGCCGGTACCAGCAGGCGGCGGCATACGTCAGTGTAGCGACGTATGTACCGCGGTACACAAAGCGCAGCGCAGGGTAGCGCACCCCCCACCTACTGGCCGATACGCGCACCATCTTGCCGAAGCACTTTGACGCGCGTTCCCCTATGGACTGCGCATGTGGAGCGAAGGAAAGGCCCGCGTCGAGCACCACACCCAGCACGGTTGCCTGCGTGACACTCCTGACAGAGACACCGCCCATCTTGATGGTCGGGGGGCGTTGGAACTTTCCACGGACAGTCATAGTTAACGACTTTGCCGGTGAGAAGGAGAGTCGGTTCCGTGCGCCCCAATCAGCCACACTAGCCAGCACGGTGGCGGCCGTGCGTTCGATGGCTGCACGGGACTGCGACTCTATCAGGAGAGTCACATCGTCTGCATAAGCAGTCAGCGCCGTACCCTGCGGCAGCGGTAGTCGCAGCAGGTCGTCCATAAGAACGTTCCACAGCGTCGGGCCTAATACCGAGCCCTGCGGACATCCCATAGTGGAGGTCTTCCACTCTACGAGGGTGCCGACAAACAAACCCACGCGGCGGTCGGTGAAATAGTCCACCAGCATCTTGTAGATGTTTGGTGGACAGCCCCCCCTTTTCGCCTTGAGTAGGACCATCGGCCACCACGCATTGTCGAAGGCTCCAGAGATGTCGAGAAATACTAGTTGGACGTATTTATACTTAGACTCAAGTGTGCGATGAATGATGGTGTTAAGTGCCGTAATAGTGGAGCGGCCACGCATGAAACCATGCTGATCACTTGAAATTTCGTTGGCAATGCTCGGCGCGCAAGATAGTAGCGCTCGTTCTAGTAGCTTGCCAAGCACTGGAAGAGACGTAATTGGGCGATACGCCTTTGGGTCAGTGAGTGGTTTGTCGTTGCCCTTAGGCAGGACAATAAGCTGACCATCCTTCCATACAGTTGGGAATACCCCTTCACGCACACATTTACAAATTACTGCATACAATTCCGCTTGAGCAGCCATCCATACATTCCCAATGATCCTTGCGCTAATACCATCCATACCTGGAGCTGTACGAGGCAGACTCCTCACAATTTTATTGAGAACTGGTAGAGTTGGAGGCGGTGAGTCATCACCAGACGGAGCGAACGTGGCCACGAGCCTTATCTGAGTGTGGTGGTCGCTATCCCCGATGCTTGAGTCATCGGGACACAGCGCACACAACAGCCGGCGCATGGCCTCGCGCGCGTCGCCCGCGTACCCAGACACAAATGCGGTACCGTTTATCACGTTTTGTTGTGGCCTAGTACGGCCACTTGCAGCGCGATATGCCAGACCCCAAGGGTCGATGTTTCCGGTGTCGGCAAGTTCCTTAAAGAAGGACAACTCAGCCATCTCCATCTCCAGCCTATATAGAGACCTCGCATCGTGAAATTCAAATCTACGCAATTCCTCAATCGTACCTCCTAACTTTCGAACTTTCTGCCATGCTCTTCTCTTGCGTCTATTATCGCTCTTCAAAAAATCTAGCCTTTCACTCCACCATTCATAGCCCTTATCTTTCCTCGCTTTCTTAACTCCCAAACACTCAGCTGCTGTCTTTATAATTATGCCTGTAAATTGTTCACATAACTTTGCAGCGGGTTGTCTGAAGTCGAGACCCCCCATACGCTGGTGGACTACCGAGCGGAAGCGCGCCCAATCAACCCCAGCGTCCCGGAACCTCATCCTTTCCCCCCCGGGCTGCGGCGCATCGTCGTTCTGAATTGGACCGAAGTCATATGTGATCAATTGGTGGTCGCTCAGACTGATTGCATCATGTACGGTCCAATTATTCAGCTTTATCCCCCTAGTGCTCACTGTGAGATCAACGTTTGACTCACCCACGGGACCCTTGAAAGTTGGTGGTTGACCGGCAGCGTTATGCAAGACGAGGTCGCGGCCAAGGATGAAGTTTTCGACGTTAGTCCTTCTGTGCTCGGTGTCGGGGCCGCGACCTGCATACTGGTGCGGAAGGCAATGCCACATGGGTGAGTGCGCGTTGGAATCAATGCCGAGGACGATCGGCTTCCCTCGTAGCTCGTCGAAGACGTGGTCGAGATGCGCGAGGTGGCGGGCGACGTCGTGAGAGTACTGCGCATAGCACGACACTACATATAGTTCCGACCGTCCATCGGTGAGGTGGCATACCACACAGTGAGTACTTGACAAGTGGTGCAGGACTGCGCAGGCAATATTAGAGTTAAGAACTAGTACGCCAGCCATGGCGGGCGTACCACACTCGATGAGGTCGAGAGGTCCCGAATACTGCTCCTGGATGAGAGCTACATCCAGACGGAGTTCTTTTGCAATCATGCGAAACTCTTTAGTTGCCAGCTCGCTGCCGTTAAGATTTAGTTGGCCGAACTTCCAGTTATGGCTAACAGGCATATTGGGTCATTTGGAGCTGGCGCTGTTCCGCATGAAGACGGGCAGGGCAGTCCCGGGCCATGGTGGTGTGGTTAGCTCCGTCTTTATGGCCGAAGTGGGAGCAGGTGGCGCAGGCCGTTGTGGTGGACTCGCAGACGTCGCGACGGTGGCCATCCTTGCCGCACTTGGAGCAAGTATCTACCGTTGCTTTACAGAAGCGCAGTGGGTGGCCATAGTTTTGGCACTTGGCGCAGCAAGTGACCTCCAAGAAGTCCACTATTTCGACGACCTGCCAGCCGACAAACAGGCGGCCCTTCGCTGTTAGAGCGTTTCGCAGCTGGCTAGAACAGGAAACGACAAATTTGGTCGCCGTCTTATTAAATCGCCACTTCTTAAAAGCTAGGCGGCATTCCGCCTTTATTTTGCTAAGCGGCCAATCGAGATCTTCTCTGAAGTTTTGCGCGTGGATAGCATCCAATAAGTCGTCGAAGTCCATGTTGCCATCCACACTTTGAATGGACACCATCGGTTGTCGCTGCTTCGGTTCCGTAACTCGTAGCGTGGCAGGCAGCGCGGACTTGATTTTGGAGGCTGCTTCAGCCGTAGTGGTCTGCACAACTACACCCGCATTTCCCACCATCCGAACGCTCTGTATTTGGACGCCCTGGAGCTTTGCCGGATCAATGGCTTCTTTCAGCTGCTTTTTTGTGCTCGCAGCCGTGGACCCTTCAGATGTAGCCGCTGGGTAAATTGCCAATGTGTGGCCGGTGTTGATAGGGAGGCTCCGGGGAGGGTCTCCTTTACGCAGCTTTAGAGCGGACGCATAAGACGGTACGGCAGCGGTGGGTGCCACTTGGGCAGCCACAGACGGCGGGGCGTTGAGAAGATTCTGCGCGCACCTTAGCTCCGTCAGTGTGGCGCGCAGCTCCAGGTCCTTAATGCGCGCGTGCATAATGCCAACTACCTCCAGCATACCGGCGACGTGACCTCCTAAGTTGAGCAGCTGAGTTTTATTGAGCCGTGAGTTCTGGTCGGTGATATCAGCCAGAAGAGCCTGGCAGTATCCAGTGGCACGCTCGAAGATCGCCTCGTTCGAGTCATGGTGAGGATTGTCTTCCCTCTCAGCGAGAGGCGTGGGGGATGCGGTGATTGAAAAGTTGGTCGAGGGACGGTCGCGTTGCTGGTCGTCGTCATCAGGCGGCGAGAGTGCACTGAAGGGTCTCTTCTCTCCCAGCGGTGGCTGCTGCTCCGGGGGGATGAAGCCAACAGGGTTCAGTATTGGCGCAGTATTTGAGCCGCTGGGTGGGGTACGCATAATGCCCGAGCCCCTGAACGGGGTATGGCCTGGAGAGCCAGGCGGCTGCGACATGATTGCGGCTCACTATTTCAGTATACGATCCGTGAGGAACCGCTACTGATTCATTGAACCTCTTACACTATACACTATACTCGTAAGGAGAAATTGTTATACACGAAACGATCCAGAAGGATGTCGCAAAATGTCAAAAATACACAAGCACAAATATTACACCCTATTCGTGTATAGAAAATTTGCGCAAAGATAAAAATAAAAGAAAAAGGTCCACAAAAATGTCACAGAATGTATAAAGTACACGAGCACAAATATTAGTAGGATAGTGGGATAATAATATTATTTAAAAAATACTGCGTAATGGTACGGTCAGAGATTGAACGACGCGTAATCAAAATGGAGATCAGTAGGCCAACCATGACTTTTGCTTACTATACACGTTAAGGTCCGCGTAAAATATTTATATGGGAAATTGTGCAGCGCCCCTAGCGGCTTACTACAGGAACCAGCATTTCTCATACAAAATATTTTACGCAGACATTAACGTGTATAGTAGGGAAAACTCATGGTAGGCCTCCAGAAATAATATGACTGACAATGATGATGATAAAGATAGTGTTTTAACCTTCTATGGATTCGATTGATGGCTCTTGGATAGCAACAGGAATTATCATCAATCAGTCATCTTCAACAAATTATTGCATACTTTTCATTAAAAACTAAGGAAAACAATATTATGATGTGCATTTTGCACCGAGATCCTCTGTTACCACCTTAAGTTTAAGTATACCTATGACATAATGATTTGTTAGTACGATACGAAACCGGTTAGTATATTAACCTAAGTTAATATAAAAATAAATATTTGTCTATTATACATATACAAGAATTTGTGTATCAATTGTCGATAGTGTTTCAAAAATCCGAAAGGAAAAAATACATACAGTTATTCAGAGTGGAATTAAAAGTCAATTAGACGAGATAAGGTAGAGCGTGTAACGTGACATACAAACTTGCCTCTGACATAACTTGATGTTACGCACAGATAGCGGACTCTATACCAAATGGTGTCACACTTTACTATCACACCGTCATTACTGAGATGATAACCGAAATCGTACCTTATTACAAGGTGCTAAGTTATCCCTTTGCTTTGGTATGTTAAACATGTATGTCTAGTGCTAGAGTTGCATTCACTACAATAATACGTATGTGCCATGCTTGATGTTTTCTAGAAAGGGCGCGTGGCTGTTACCTAATTGTAATAAAAATATCATAACAAGATGTATCTCTGAAGGGATTTAAGGTGATTAAGTCTGATGTATAATTATCATTGCCGATGGATCATTAATTTCTTGTGACCCGCGTCGATCTTGACCCATTGATTAGGTGATTGGGTTGAAATGATTCGATCGTTTGATCGATCACCCCAGGAGGCCTACCGTAGAGTTTCGGGTAAATATTTATATGTGAAATTGTGCAGCGCCCCTAGCGGTGTACCAGAGGAACGGTAACGCGTATCATGACCGAAACTCGGGTAGGCCTGCAGGTCAGTCACACTTGTCAAGAGCCGCGCGGCTCGCGTGATCAAGCTCCCGAAGGATATAAAAATAAAACTTATCAAAGTTATTGAGTACTCCAATTTTTTGCATCTAACTTAGTATTGCAAACGGTTATCACTCTCTCCCAAAATCCTCCCGAAGTTATTCGGGGGAGAGTAAGAGAACAGCTCCCACCATTGCCTGGGACCGATGGATGGCGGTTTATCCATCCCCAATTGCCGGGCCTTATATGAAACCGACTGGTGACGGACAGCGGCGTCTCTGGTGCAAGGGTTTCGGCACCGCGCTCACCAACCCGCCTGCCCAGCGAGTTTGAGTATGGGCATTTCTTCCAGGAAGACCGTCAAGAATGGCGAAATCCTGGTGTATGAAAAACCCCCCTCTCGACAGGTACTATTTATACCTCGCGTGCTGGACCCATATTTATATTGAACGAAGGTTAAAACTCTGTCAGAAAGGGGTTTTCCACACAAAGGGGGGTTCTTATACATATACTAAATCCCTTTCTGAAGGGTAAGCGATTAAACACTCACGTTAAAGTTGAAGTCCACGTCCTGGACTGGTCTCCAAAACTGTATTCGGGTGGCCAGACTCAACCCTGGATGATGGGAAGTCAGTGGTCCGCGCTTTGACCTTCGTTGCCCTCGGCACGTTGCAGACCTTTGACGAACCACTAGCACAGCCAGCAGCTTTCGGGTGTAGTTACCTAAACAAAAACCTCTAACCCTGGCATGCCAACCCCCTGAGAAATAACACTTGTTTTGTAAACGTGGCAATGGAAATCTGGTCTCATCACCTTACACCGTTAATAATATTTCGCGAAACTTTTCACGCACGACTTGGATCACAATCAATACTTATTGGTTGGATTATTTCACCACTTTTACCCGTTTATTTCCTTGAAATATATAATAATCCTTTCAACACTGGTTGATTTTTTAACACGTATCTCCTTGAGAGCAAAAATATGACAGCATACCGGAAACCAACAAATTTGACACTTTTCTTTTACAACTCGTGTTGCCATATCAATAAAATGAAGTGTCTGACACATACATGTGCGTTTCGAACGCTTTTAAACCGAACACCTGGAAAGGCCTATATCCAGCAGTGCACGAAACAGGCTGATGAATGGATGGATGAATCTCTCTTACGTACGATGCGCGGCAGCAGGGGCAATGGGTACAAAACGATCGTATCTTTTTGAGATCGATGGTTTGGGATCGAATCGAAGTGATTCCATTAATCGTGATCGACCCAGGCCTACGCGGTATTTCGGGCAAAAAAATACAAGCTGTTAGTGTGTTTCATCACCTATAGCCGTCACTGTGGCCGTGTGGTAGACCAGTCGTTCTAACTCTCAGGTCGTGGGTTCAATCCTCGCGGTGCAACATTTATTCTTTGTTCGGCCTGCGTGCGTGCCTTGATCACGTTAAGAGGCCGCTCCGTATTTTTCGTCTGTTTGATGCGAAGCATTATTTTAACTACTTTTCTTGTCATTGCCGCGATGTTTTTGTAAATATCAGGGACATAAACCACTTCATATTGGCCATCTAAATGAAGACCTAAAATTCATTTGATTCAATTGTTTCTCTTTTGCGCGTTATTTTGATACTTAGATATTATGAATAACGATTCGGAGCGGGCTCGTAAGTAATAAAATAACTCAAAAAAGAGAAACAATTCAATCAAATAAGTTCTAGACCTTTATTTAGACGGCCAATATAAAATGGTGTATGTCCTTAGTTTTTCCAAAAATATCGCGATAAAGGCCAGAAATGTATTTAACATATTGTTTTTGATCAAAGTTGTCATCGTCGCGGACCGGGCTCTTAAGCTGTTAGTTAATATTTGTATGTAATTAGAAGTACGGTGATAGCTTACCACCCATCCGGAGTAGACTGTAACTTACATTTCACAATTCTCACTATTGGGAACAACTCTGCAAGCCCCTCTGGGATTCATGTCGTGACGATATGTTGTCTTTTTCCTCAGGAGCTACTTGTATACTTATAATCTCACCATACTCGTAACTAAGGTGGCTTTCGTTTAAAATTTAGGCTAATTAAGGTGGATGTATTTCTTGAACAAGTACAGAGGCTGAAACATTTTTTTTCGTATTTCACAAACAGGGTCATTGAACCTTGGTCCTGAATATTCACCGAGTCTGCTGGCTTGGCTATACAAACGAAAGTCACGACGTAAATAAAAATCTCCCCCATAGCTTATGCTGGTTAATTAAAACGACCAAGTGTTGTAAGTATCCTTTACAACCGGAATACGAACAACGCGATGAACAGCAGTTTCGTACATATTATCGATCATCGATCTAATCGAAGAAATAATTCGATCTAATGGTATTTTAGCAACATCCTCAATATTGACTAATATCATAAACCTACACTACGTGTTGCCACAAACAATAAATACACAATGGCCCGAATATGCGTTCTTCGTCGAATATGCATATCACACTAATATTATAAATGCGAAAGTTTGTGCGTGTGTGTGTGTGTGTTTGTTACTCTTTCACGCTGAAACAGCTGGACGGATTCGGATGATATTTAGAATGGATATAGCTTATACCCTAACTTAACACATAGGCTACTATTTATCTCGGAAAAAAGCATATCGTTAAACAGAATAACACGCGGGCGGAGCCGCGGGCCAAAGCTGTTAGACTATAAGATACTGATTGGATGCTATGACGTTCAAGAACTTGATAGCCTTTATAAAATAAACAAAAACCATCACCTCGGAGGTCACTTTAAATGTGCAAGCAACCCCCGTCGACAAACATCTCTTACTTCAATGAATAACTTCATTATCATAATATAGGGAAGTGACGGCCCCTTCGTCCTCTGGTACGTACAGTGCAAGCAGTCACCGCAGGGCGGCTTGTGGCGAGCCGCTGGTGAGTGGCGACACCTCGGACCCTACCTCCAGGGGAAACACACACACATGCACTTACACACACATACACACAGCGACACACCTCCCCGCCTCTGGGCTTGCCTTAACCAGCCGGCCAGAGTGGAGTCGCAAGAGCGGAACCTATGCTCCAGGTTGGAAGTGTAAAATGTCATAACGCCGGGGGCACTTGACTGTATAAGGATCCTGCGCCCCGCAGACTCACCTCTCGACAACCTTAGCTGCTTACATAGTGTTGCCCTCTGGCCACCCCATGGTGGCTAGATAGGGGGCCCACAGCGGCTATCCTTCTGGGTAGTCATCGAGCAGCAAGTCACTAGCTGCCAGACTTAAATTTGTGAGAGATTTTTGAGGCAGATGTCCGTTATCTCACTCCATAGCCCTGTTATCCGGCCCATCTAGCATCCCATCCTCATAGTCCACTCCAAGTCTTCCTTCCTGGCAATAGTTTGGCAACTATGGGGGACTGTCCGTTAGTGTATCCCAATGGTACATTGAGGGAGAGGCCTCCATGGATGCGGCCATCTCACATTTAGATTAAATGGTACTAAGGCCTCTTCAATGTTGGCTTTAGGCCCCATGAATGCCTTTCAAATGACCGGGTCCCTATGGGCCCGTGACTGAAACGTGTACCTACATAATAATAATGCAATATTTCTTTATGGACTGGGTGTGCTCAATGACGTGCTCATTATGTATCAAAAGGTCTAGTCATTAGGTAAGTCATTATTACTTCTTGAATAATTATAAATTGGTAATTCTCTGTATTTTTTTCTCGCACGTGTGCTATAAGATCTACTTGTGATCGGAATTCAAATGGAAGTGTTCCTATTGGTTTCTATATATTTATTTATTTGCGTAAAAAGAACTTAGAATTAATACAATCAAAAATAGGATCTAACGGCTAGTATATTTTTTTTTGCCTAAACTTAACTACGTAAGTAGCCTGTATTTTAGGCACAAAGTGGACAGAACATAAAGAAGACTTAAAATAACAAATTGTGAGATTAAAAATTAAATAAATGTTTGAAATAAAAGTAGAAGTGAATTAAATATAAAACCTTAAGATTAATTGAAGTAAAATAATTTAACTAAAACAAAATAATTGCATCTAAATTACCACTGAGAGTAGGTTTTCCGTCTCATCGTAGGACAGACATTGTAACCATTCAGAGACTCGGTTTTTGCATTTAAAGCTAGTGTGGTCAAATAAGTCAACTATTTTGTTAATTTTATTGTAAAGGTACGGGCCTAAAACTTAAATAAAATTATGCGCGAAAGCGTGTACGGTGCGTGTTTGAGCACAGACTATGTCCTTGCGTCTTTTGTTAGTAATTTCCGGGTTGTAAGCTGTGGATTTATTCATTTTCAGAATGAATAGTTGACGGACGGTTAGTACTTTGCAAGACTGATAATAGTTTTCTAGTTGGGAAGTAAAGTGGTCGAAAAGACGAAACCTTCAGTATCGTTCATTGTGCTCGTTCAAGGGTTAGTAGAGTGGTCTTAGCAGCTCCGCCCCATGATGAAATGCAGTATGTTAGAGTGGACTGACATAAGGCTGAGTATACTTGATTTAGCAATTTCTTGTTAGTAAAGCCTCGTAGTTTTTTAAAAACAAAAATAAGTTTGCGTACTCTGGAAGCAAGTAGGTCATGTGTTGTCGAAAGGTAACATTTGAATCGACCATTATACCGAAATATTTAATGTTATCAGTTTTATGGATGAGAGGACATGACAAACCTTTTTATTGGTAGGGGAGCAGTGGTGAGCTCTGATTGTTTTTCCAAGAGGGGGTTGTTGAGAGTTTCTTATTGAAAAGGCAATGTATTTAGTCTTATCAGTATTTAAAGTTAGTAAATTGCGTTGAAGTCAATTAGTCACTTTAGAGAAACCTTCCCCCGCATGCTCGTAAGCGTCATTCCAAGTGTTTCCCGAGAAGAGTAGCACTGTGTCATCGGCGTACGATATCAAGGTGCCATGTTGTAATTCAAGGTTGCACAGGTCATTTAAATATATCAAAAACAAGGTAGGGCCAAGGATGCTACCCTGAGGGACTCCAAATTCTACATTAAAGTCAAGGTCAGAGCTAATATAATTATTGACTTTTACACATTGAGAACGGTTGCTGAGGTAATCCTTAAATAAGTTTAATTGTATGCCTCTGATACCAATTTTTTCTAATTTATGCTATGTTTTCATGGTAATTTGTATGAAATTGACTACATAAAGGGCAATAACTTTTTTCGCGTCGGTTGATTAAGAAGTTTGAGTTTTTAACAGCACTATAGAGCCGTAGACTTTGTAGTCGAGACCGAGAAAAAGGGTTTGGACAGACGGACATAAGTGATTCTATAAGGGTATGTTTTTTAGTTTTGAGGCACGGAACCCTGAAATATGTAAAAATACAATCTTTATATAATGCAGTTTTGTTGAGTTCTCAAATCGTACACTTTACTGTATACTTCCACGACAGCGATGGAAGGAAACGGTAGAGGTCAGTAGAGGTATTAATTACAGAATACATTTTAAATTACAATCCAATTTTCAGTAACTCTTAAATGTATATTAGACCTTATTATTCCATATCTATACATATTAATACATTTCAACGCCAGCTTACTGAACCGTTATTCAGGATAGCTTCACAAAGATGGCGTTTTCTAAGTTATTCATTCAGTTATTGGTCTTTGCTCAGTCAAGAAATACAATTCTAGCTATAATATTTTTTTTACAAAAGGAAATATGTATTCTGAAAATCAAATAAAAGAATAAAAAATAAAAAGTGAAAACAAATTTCACCAGTCGGGGTTTGAACCCGCGACGATCGACTTCGCTACGGCGGCGAACCTTCCACATGTCTCACTAAAATTCTCATTACGCTGCTCCCTTTTGTCAAAGCGTGATGATACATAGCTTTAAATGCTCTTTATCTTTCAGTGAAAACTGCGTCAAAATCCATTGAGTGGTTCTCAAGTTATAAGCGAACGAACAGACAGACAGACAGACGTTGTATTTTGTATGTATAGAGATTTAATTTATAACACTTTTTGCACATTTACAAAAATTATATGAGAGACAGAAGAAACAAACAAACATGGTGTTCAAAGGTGGCACTTATTGCTAACAGCAATATCTTCCAGGCAACCTTTGGAAGCATACAGAGATTATATATTTAAGAAATAACATGGAAGGTGTAAATCTGCTAATCATAAAAAAGGAGACCGAGAAGAAAATACATACCAAAAATAACTTATCTATGGCATAAACTTACATATACTTACAATTCATGAACATAATTAAATGAATACCTTTAAACCTTAATTATATATGAATACCTTTAGACACTTATTTATATATTTATTTATTTAAAATTTTATTTGTTAACCTCAGTGAATGAAATTCGCCGGATATGCTACAAAAACTTCCCAGGTCAAACGTAAATAATTAGTAAGTCAGTTTCCAAAACTTTTCGTGTTTTGGATGTTAATTTTATTTAAAATATTACGTAGTAATTGTAAGATCTTCTTAAAATTTAGAATAACGTAACAGTTCCCCCAAATAAATTAGCTACCGTCTCAGTAGAAAATCAAACTAATTTCACGGGTAAACCGTACCATTTTAGGCACGGTTAATAATGAGCACTAGTTGTTTTCTGGGGATTTAAAATTAGATAAAGAATTAGGGTGCTTACTAGTTCAAAACATCTGTGACTACCCAGTTTGCTATAAAATGAAATGAATACTTTATTTTTGCAATGGAGGTACATAAATACACTTATCGCACGTTAAGATATTTGGATATTTAAAATAAACAAAATTAAAAGAGAAAAATACAATAATATTAGATTAGGTTTTGGGTTTGCTTACGAGTACACTTAATAAGTTAATACACGTAAATAAACTACATTAAAGGTATATTTAATTTTTTACATTTTGTAGAACAAGTTTAGTTTTAGATTAAAGAGTTTTTAGTGTTTTATGTTATTGAATCAGGTATTTTCAAGTTTTATTTATGTTATTTAAAATATGATTATTAAGTTTTAATTTTATATTCATTTAGTTATAAATAATGTTTAATTTTCTTGCAACGTTATAAATAAATAAATTTATATAATAAAATATATGTTACGGATAAAGCCCGAAGTAACCCGAGTAAAGGCCGCAAAAAGTCAAAAAAAGATGCGACGACGAGCGAAGTGAGCAGCGTGTCAGGTAAACATTAGACATTGACCATGAATTCGTATTCTGTGAAAATTTCAACTTTCTCCCTACAAAGGTTGAAGCTGTAAACCCCTGTGGGCTTTGACAGAGAAACAGGATTCAAAGATTCAAAATGTTTATTTGTAAAATAGATACATAAAGTATACGTTTTACATGTCAAATCTAATCTGTATAAAAATAATATTTTATAATGAAACAAATAGGATACTTACGGGAAATATATATAAAGAAAAAACTTTATTTAAGTTGGTCCACTAAAGTTATACACATGCATAAAATAAAGACTTATTGGAATAAGAATATTATTAAACATAATGCAATTAATAAATAAGTTGATAAGTAAACTGAATAGACCATAAATAAATATAATGCCTAACCAAATATATACTAACTTAAGTAAAAAATTAAAATATTGTATGTACATACATAATGCAATGAATAAATAAGTTAATAGATAAATTAACTATAAATAGATTTAATGCCTAAATCCGCCCATTCGATTAATCTTGCTAAGAAGAAGGGCAAGAAACTTAGCAAGATCATGTCTTTTTTTATCAGTATTTTTTTTTTCAATATGGCTTAATACTATTACAGTATTTTTAACTTACACAAAATTATACAAAATAATGTATTAAACTTTAATAACTAAAGGATAAAAATATAAAAGACAGAAGGAAATTGTGTCACGAGGGGAAAAAAAATACATCTTAGTCTACCTGTCTAATGAGGTAGTAAGTTAAAATACTAAGCAAAACATCATCTACCTGTTTCATATAGTCTATCTTTTTTTATGGTCAGATTATCAACTAATAAATGCTAAGTTTAAGTTGTAAAATGTTCATGTCAATAAAAATAAATGTCAAAATAATAACAAAAAAAACAAAATAAAAATATTAGTCCACATAAAAACAAACGATTTGAAAAACACAAATCCGTTAGAAAATTAACGAACAGTAGTATTATGGCTAGAATCAATATTCTCATGACACCAAGCATCATTATCGTCCAAATAGTCATTGATTTTATAATATGCTTTTCTCAAGAGTCCCTGCTTAATATATAATTTAAACTTATTTTCTGAAAAACATAGGACCTCCTTTAGAAGTTTATTGTAAAATCTTATACCATGTCCTACAAAAGAGGTGCCTACTTTTGCAAGTCTAACTTTTGGAAAAGCCAGTTTATGTTTCTTCCTAGTGTCTATAGAGTGATGCTCACCGAGCCTCGGGAAAGCATCGATATTTTTTCTGATATATTTAATAACTTGGTAAATAAATTCACAAGGAACTGTTAAAATATTAATTTCTTTGAATTTTTCTCTTAATGAATCCCGGTGCTTCATATTGTAAATAGCTCGAATTGCTCTCTTCTGCAAAACAAAGACTGCGTTTATATCCGCAGCTCTACCCCACAGCAACATACCATATGACATAATGCTGTGAAAATAACTAAAGTACACCAATCTAGCAGTATCCTCATCAGTAATTTGCCTCATCCGTCTAACAGCGTATGCGGCTGAACTTAGTCTACCACAAGGGTCTTCTATGTGGGGACCCCACTGAAGACAGTGGATGACACACAAGACTGCGGATGCTTATAGTAATAGGATCCTGTTTGGCACCCTTCGGTTACGGAACCCTAAAAATTGGTTTTTTCTTCGAAATTGTAATAGACGATTACAATCTGAGCCATAAAGCACAAAATTTCAAGTCACTTTGTACATCATATGGAATTCTCCGACCGTGAAGGTTATTATTTCCCTTTAAATATTCATGATATTAAACGTGTAACGATCCGAATGTGAATTGCATTCATAAATAATTTGATCTTCACACAGAAAGTCAGCAGACCAACAAACATTTCAAATGTTTATCTAAGCGCAAGGCCAAGTCCTCACGGACTCGCCCACTGGTGGGCTCACGCGGTGCACTTCGAGTATTCACACAAATAACTTATGAATTTAAAAAATTTTGCCCACTGTTGATTTTTATGTAGATGAGCATGTGAAAGGGAAAGAATGAAAAAAGGATTGCCTTTCTAAAGTGATAATCTAATAATTTCATTTTTTTAAATACTTGTAACTCAATTTTTGGAGTGATTAATTATCCGACTTTCTCTGGTCCTGTACTTTCTATCTCTTTACCGAAACACTGTTGTATTAAATAATGATAATCTAAAAATGCATAATCTTGCTAAGTTTCTTGTCCTTCTCCTTCCATCCATCCATCTGCCTGTTTCGTCCACTGCTGGACATAGGCCTTTCCAGGATTTCGCCACTCTTGGCGGTCCTCCTGGAAGAAATGCCCATACTTATACACGCTGGGCAGGCGGGTTAGTGAGCGCGGTGCCGAAACCCTTGCACCAGTGACGCCGCTGCCCGTCACTAGTCTGTTTTTATAAGGCTTGGCAATTGGGGATGGATAAACCGCCATCCATCGATCCCAGGCAATGGTGGGCCGCCTGGTTTTGCCTGAGAGCTGTTCTCTTACTCTCTCCTGAATAACTTCAGGAAGATTTGCGAGTAAGATGGTGGTACCTCCACAGTCGAGCCCGGCATCAGCTCTACCACCTTAAAATTCGTCCGTCATTCTCCTTAGCAAGACTTATCGAATGGGCGGAGTTAGACATTTATTTATTTATTTATTTATTTATTTAACTTTCTTACAGCTATCTTTACAGGTCTGGACCTAAGACGATAGAGTAGCATAAATCAGTAATAATATATACAATAATTTTAAATTAACACCCTTGTACCAAATAACACATAATAATTACAATATAACAAAACAATTTCAAAATAAAATAATAAAAATAAAACTACATATTTTACCCTACATAACACAATTATTTATGTAACGTATGTATTTATGTAACGTATTAGTATTTAGTATATAGGTAGCTATCATTATCATATAGTGTATATGTTACGGGTAATACTAGAAGATAGGGTAAACCTAGGTTAATCCTATACAAAACTTCGGGGTTTATGTATGTTATGAGCTGACGACGATGATTTGTTGCCTAAATAAAGTTTGTTTAGTAACGGGTGCAAATATCTTTAAATTAAACTATAGTAATTACTGATCATACTGAACAAGTTTCCAAAAGGAAAAACCTGCGAAAACAAATATTAGACTTTCCCATACAAAATTCTGGTCGGGGTACATTCGTCCTTTTGAAACTCATACCGAGTAAATTTGTCCTTAAAATAATTTATTTTTCTTGTAAATTCGACCCTTTTCAGAAAATATATTCACTATGTGAAAATTCGTCCTCTTTTTGGGTTTCGATTCGTCCCCTTCGTCTTGACAATGGATTTAATACCTAGGTTTCTATTTATTTTACATAAGAGTACTATCAATCACAAAAGTTTGAAAATATTTTGTTTATTATAAATTATAAGATTTTTTATGTATGATTTTTAGTTTAGACTTTGTTATTGGAATATTTTCTTTTTTTATTTGTACAATGGATATTGTAGCATTTTTATTTTTATAATATATGTGTGAGTATTTTCAAGTATACTTTAGTTGAAGTTATGAATTTATATTGTAAACAGAATGTTGATTGCTACTTTTATTTTGTTCTGATTTCACTTTTCACTCTCATTGTACTATCGAAAAGAAATACCATTTTTAAGTACCTAACGGTTATGTATGTTATGAGTTGAGAGACGAATTTACTCTGCTTGAGTCAAGAGGGACGAATTTTACCAAAAATAGAAAAGAGGACGAATCCTTGAGGAAGAATATTCTCCAACCCCAAAATTCACAGTACGTTCTCAAAATTTTCTTTCATATATCCCATTTCTGAAACCTTTGATTAGTCTCAGCATCTGTCGCAGCGTCCTTGTACTTTGTCCTTTCATTCCAAAATCCTAGCAGTAATCTGCCCCTTGCTAAACCATCTACCATTTAACAGAGAGTAACAACAGCATCTGCCTGCTTCGGTTCCTTCATGGTAACCTGGACAAGCCCTTCCGGACGCCGGTCATAAATAACAACTTAACGAAGTTCCCCGCATTCAGAGCATTCCTGCCTCAAATCTTGCATATAATCCAAAATAAGGTTGGACCTCTTTATCATAATCTGATGGTTTAAGTACCTTTTTAAATATAACAGTTCTCTCATATTTGGAGCTCTCTCCAGCAAACTACTTTAGTCACCAATCAAACAACTTCTCTTGAATCTTCCATAATTTTTAACTCTTTCTTTCTTTTCTTTTGTTGTTTTTGAAAATAGTTCAGTATGATCAGTAGATTACTTGGTTTCATTTAAAGACAGCTGTCCAATTATAATCGATATAGTATTTCCTGTCTGTTTATTATTCTCTGAAAGAAAACAACCCTTGTTTTTGACATTAATGATTTTGGTAGTAATACGTACATATGTTAGAGTTTAAATTAACAACTTGTATAATTGTTACAGAAGGCCGCTCCAGAATGTACCATCGAGTGAGAAGAAAAATGCACTGGCATTACACATTTATTGCCATCTTGATATTTGACCACATAGAGACAGTGTACCCCAAGTCGATAGATAGTACAGGAAGCGTCTCTAAGAATGACCATGATTATAGTTTTGATAATAATATCATAGATTTTGATTCAGCATATGATGATAAGTTTAGCAAAAAATATGGTATAACTCCGTGGAACTCGGGAAACAATTTCAATAAAGAATCTCACAGATATACTGTAATTCCAGAAGTCAATAAAGACAAAATATCTCCAGGAAATAAAAATGACAAGATAGTTGAAAATAATACATCAACAACCACAGAATCCAGTGAAGTACCAAAAGAACTAATAAGTACAACTGAAGATGTGCTAATAGCTCTTATAGAAAGCACATCAGTGCCAGATTTAACAGTGATACCATTGTCAACGACACAGAAAACTACAACAACAGGTATGCCTATTGAAGTTGTAACTGCAACATTACCATCATCAACTCAAAACAGTGACACAAGCACAAATGTATATTTTGAAACTACCGAATTTATAGACACGAATACTACAGACTTAAGCTTTATTGAAATGATAAATACAACAAAAAATGTTTTACAAAGTCATTCCACAACTACATATAAATCAAGCATAAATGAAACAGAAATTGCACCAACCAAAGATACAAAAAGAAGTCTAGAAACAACCACGTTGGACTTTGAATTTCTTAACAATACAACGGACAATCCCAAAATGAACAATGCCACAGTAATTTTCACACCAGAAAACCAAAAAAGTGCACACAAAAAAGATCTCAAAACCAACGCAACAAACAAAACAGAAATCATAAGTCGCATTGATGACGATAGTTCAGAAGATACTGATGTACCGATCTTTACAGAGCTAGATCTTGAGGACGCAGAAGTACTAGAGGACTACTATGATGGAAAGGACGTGGTACCAACTAAACCACCGAATAATGACGCATTGTCTGTTATTTTTGGCCTAGCTGGCAGTGTGGTAGAAAGTATGGCAGAGAGAGTGGTGCCTAAGGGGATATTTGACATTTTCAAAAGAATGCAAAAGCAGAACGAAGCTCTGGAGGCGGAAAGGTTGCGGAGTAGAGAAGAGAATGGCGGGCTCGGTGAGTTACTTCTGTTTAAATGGTTATCCCTGGTACCATAACGTCACTGGTATATACTGACTAACATTTTAAAATATAAATTGGTTAGTAATTTGGCCTTACATTTCAATTGCATTGATTTAATCGTTTATTTGTTTCTGCATTTTAATTATGTCCTGAGCATGTGAGTTAGTTCAGTTTTGTAAAAGCTTTTTAGTGTTTTAAAATAAAACATAATACATTTAGATACACAATGGCAGAGAGGCCATTTATTTCAATATTACTAAATAAGGTTAATAATGATTGTGTCAAAATTATGCAATGTCCTCGGCTAATAATGACCTTCAAATCTGTTTTCTGATGTTATGTCTATAGCGTCTCCGCTTCACGCAAATATAATTTCAAACTTTATTTTATTTAAGAAATAATCTTAAAATTTGACACTGAAAAAAAATTTAATGATGACGATCTTTTACCACGGAATTTAGTTAAAAGACTCCCGATCTAAGTTTTAACGATAATCCCGGTACTTTTAATGGCTAAGACATCAATTCCAAAAATGTAAAATAGAATTAAAGAAATATCGCTATTAAGTCTAGTGGTCCATGATGATAAAGATGTAGTCGTGTATGTCAAACTCAACTAAATACCGCAAGAAAAAAAAAACAATTTCGATGATTTAAGTTTCAACGTTTACATTATACATGCAAATTTGTGAGTATTTCCTTAGAGAACTACCCATCTTTAGATAACAAACTATAGCCTACGCCCAAGTGAAGAGACTAACTTATGAATATATTAATAATTTGCAATATTGCGCTAATCGGTCTTTTCCGCTATTCAAAATGCAGACTCGTGCAACGCCGATATGTTTAGCATTCTAAAATAAAAGGAAGAAAAGTTATCTGATAAGTTCTCTCGCTTGTTATTTAAGATTGCTTTGTATTCGTGCTTGTATCGCTTGCTTGTTGCATGTTTTATGCGGGCGGGCGGGCGGTGCACGAGTCTACATTTTGAATAGCACGATAAGAATGTTTAGCGGAAAATTGCAAATTATATTCATATATTCATAACTTAGTGATGGACTTTTACAAGGTAACGCCTATTTCAATCACTTTTCTAACTGGCAGCCCTCTACTCAAGCGTAAGCCCATTGTAAAAAAAACAATTATGCAATGCCATGAAAAACTTAAAACTACACCGGGGTTTAAAAGTTGAAATTTTTGTGGGATTCTTAAAACTCTACAATATTCAATTAAAATGAAATTGGAGGTCAACCAGATATTATTACTTAAGAAATGTATTGAGTAAACGAAGTTATTGTCAAGTGAAGGTCTTGGCGACCGAAATACGCATGCTCCAGAAATGCACTTCACTTCTCCGATTGGTTATTAGTATTGTTAATACAATTTTTTTCCACGCCTATCGAATCTGTTGCGAAATTAAACAAACGTATGATCGATTTCTTTTTTAAATTTTGTAAATAATTTTATCATTATTAAATTATGTTTCTTGGAAAAATAATAATAATTTGGCCAAGTGCAAGTCAGTCTCAAGCACAAGGGGTTCCGTATAACCACACAATTGGGTACGGAACCCTAAAAACATGGTAAATTGTAACAATATAGATGTCGTGGCAATATAAAGGCGACACAAAGGAAGCTGCGCGGTAGCGCCCGACAAACAAGTCGGTTCCCGCAGAGTACGGAACCCAATTTTTATTATTTGTTGTTTTAGTTTCAAGTATTTGCAATAATTTGATCAAATTTGAATCTTTATTATCTTTAAAATAGAACTGAAAAAAATAACGTTAAAATAATGCAATTTTTCCGAGGTTTCTTGTATAATTATATTTTTTTTTTAACTGTCGTGATAGAAGCCGTAGTGACACGTATTTTGTGAAAATTTCAGCCATCTGAAAGCTCTCTATCACGGTTGAAGCTGTAAACCCCTGTCACAGACGGACGAACAGACAAAGGACAGGCACCGTTTGGCACTTTTCGGATACGAAACCCTAATAAGAAGGTTTACGTTTATTTTGTGCACTCGTAAATGTTGTCGCATGATGATGGCTAAGACTGCTTTTTCGCGAATAAACGTGCTTATTCGTGAAAAAACGAATTATGGCGTAAACACAGTCCCATTACGGAATTCATATGAAATAATTTTATGTTAAAACATGGGGTCGTTTCGTTCGTTTACCCTTATTTGTTTACTGTAAGCCTACCTATTTTTGACTTTTTGTTGACTTTATTGTTTGGTTTATCGGCTTATCGCGAAGAAGCGGTACCTTTTCGCCGTAATTCGGTTTTTCACGATAAGGCGGCTTTTTCGCAGAAAAACTGTTTACGCTAGCACCGACGACATCTTTTGTACTTTCGTTGTAAACACGTCAAAGAAGTTAAGTAAATTGCTAATGTTATGTTATTACAACGTCAAACAGTTTACTAGCATATTACAAATGCATTTTTACAAGAAGCAATAAATGCAAATCCGTAATTACCCATGCCTACCCACACCTACACGATGAAGTCATTACAAAAGCAATTGAAGGAGTAACTAATAGTTTGGGAAACAATGTGTGGTAGAAACGTACGAAGTTGAGCAAATACTTCGTCATACATAATGTCCAAGCTAGAAAAAAAATGCAATACTTTAATTATTCTGAGTACTAAGTATTTAATCGAATACAGTTTGTTATGCAAAAGAAAATTTTGTAAATAATTGTTATTCGCAGTTTCATGAATGAAACAAAACTTTAATAAGTTAAACATTAGTTATTGTACTTTTATTCCCCACTTTATTTTGTGGAATAAAAGTACAATAATTTGTGTATAATTTATTGAAGATGATATTCCACCGAGAACCATCAATCGAATTTATCAAATACTTATTTGGAAACAAAACTTTGGTGTTTTGAGACTTCTAAGATCACATAAATTGAGCAGGTAGGCCCTTGATTATAATCAAGATCATCAATTACTGAAGGGTCCGGATAAGGCTAGATTTATAACTTCAAATGAGAATATCACATTGTGTTACTAAGTTAATGGGTATAATTAACCTTCTCTCCTTCCTCTTGGATCGCTGAGCCGTTCAGACGTGTCGATTAACCTAATCTACAACAAAACTTATAAAAACTGCAGGTCTATTTATACTAGACAGAAAGCTGATTAGTACTAAATCATCGATAGAACCAATTACTCGTGACCCCTCAGCCGCTACAGGCCTAGCTTATCTGGACGGAAAGCATTTTAGTTTGAAATCATCGATCGGTGCCCATCGAACGTGACCCATCGTGGATATCTCGTCTATCAAGTAGACACCAACTTTGCTGCTTTGGAACTACGCCTCAGTCCGTGTGAGTTACCTACCTACCTATATACCACTATTTTGTTTCCACCGTTTGGCGATTGCGTGTGCACAGAATTTGTCGACAAAACTGATTGTTAATACAAATTGCATTAGCATTACCTCTCAATCATGAACAAATCATTATCTGAAACAGACATTAACACACAGACGTCTCCGTCTACATTCGTCTCCACACGTATAAAAAGAAAAAGGGAAGAAGAAGATTTTATTACCGAATTTTCAAAATTTAAGGAGGAAATGAAGGAGCTGTTCTCTGAAATGACGATCACTCAAGGAGATGAACTTAAAAAGATTGCGCCCACCCTTGCGGAAATACAAAGATCCAATAATAACATTGAAAATTCAATTGCGTTTTTGTCTGCTCAAAATGAAGAATACAAAAAGAAAATAGAGCAGTTAGAATTTCAGTCACAGGAAGATCGAAAATATATTGCTGGACTAGAAGAAAAAGTTGAGGACATGCAAAAGGGAATGAGAAAAGCCTGTTTCGAAATGAAGAATGTACCTAAAAAAGAATATGAGAACAAAGACGACCTAATAGAAATGGTCACGTGTTTATCTAATAACATTGGCTGTGAACTTTCAAAGAAAGATATCAAAGACATATACAGGGTCCGGGGTAAAAAACAGGGAATCCAAAATACACCAATCATAGTGGAGACCTCTTCAACCCTCCTGAAAAACGATGTCCTGAAGATGAGTAAAACTTTTAATATCACACACAAGAATAAGATCTGTGCGAAACATCTAGGATTCCGTACCTCCGAAGACACACCAATCTTTATAACAGAAAATCTGACTGCTAAATCGTCCCGCCTGCATTTTCTCGGAAGGGAACTTGTTAAGTCCAAAACCTATAAATTTTGCTGGACTTCATACGGGAAAGTTTACCTTCGGAAAGATGAAAATTCCCCAATAATATTAATTAAAAATGAGATGCACATTCAACATTTACTACAGCAAGAAAAATGACTAAACTTGCCACTTGTGAAACGTAATTTTGTGCTCAAAGTCTTTATAATTGTAATTTTAATTGTTGAATTATTTTCTAAGCTCTTACGAATTAATCATTCGGAACTAAGTAATTGCAAACTTATACACTACCTATTATCAAAACCGATTACACACCCCTTTCCCACACATACTCCCTTAAACCTTTTGTCACTATACATCCATACACGCCCGCACACAAACATTATACCTCTCTATACAGAATTGTTCTTTGGTTCAACGCTCCTAATCTACAATACCAACCTTACTCATGTTTTTGCAGACACACTCATTTTCTCCAAGGAATCTAAACATGAATAGTACATTATCAAGATTGAAAGAAATAGACGAAGTTGAAGCAGCAACTTCTGTAATATGCGATATCGAAGACATTCACCAACATATAAAAATAAACAAAACAGACTTAACAATTATCACTCAAAATATAAGAAGCATCTATAAAAATATCAGTAATCTCGAGGTTACTTTAGCTAAATTAAATTTTGAGACGGATATATTGATACTGACTGAATGTCAACTCGACCGTAATAAACCCATCCCGCAAATAAAAAAATACACAGCATTCGCTACATCTCACCATTTAAACCAAAATGATGGAGTTGTCATTTTTGTTAAAAGCAATCTAAAACCGAAAGTCAAGGAAGTTAAAATTGAACATGCATCCTGTTTGCAATTAGAGATTTTTAATTTTGTCATGCTAGGAATTTACAGATCACCCTCTAATAAAAATGCTCAAAAATTTATTGAGTCACTCAGCATGCATCTGGCTACAATTAAACACCATAGCAATATCATTATTGCTGGAGATATAAACATTAATATCATATCTAAAACTGATGACAAAAGTCATGAACAAAAAAATAGACATAATTACCTGAATATGTTAACCACATATGGTCTTTTACCTGGACATTCACTCCCTACAAGAAAGAACAATTGCTTAGATCACGTTATGCTAAATGTAAATAAGAATAACATTTCCACCAACCTAGCGGTATTTAACACTACCGTAACAGATCATCAAATGGTATTCTCTTCTTTTTCTAAAATAAAAATCGTTAACATAGTCACAAAAACTAAAACATATGTAGACTTTGACAAAGCTCTTGACAGCCTCATAAGCAAAAAAATTTCTGATCTCCTCTTTAATGAAAATCCGAATACCGTAGTTGAATCACTAATACAAAAGATAACTGAATCTCTACAGGAAAATACAACATTAAAATCTCTTCCTAAATCTAAACGAACAATTAAACCATGGATTACTCCTGGTATACTTCGCTGCATAAGAAATAGAAACAATATGCAAAAAAAATTAAAAAGTAACTCATTTGATGAAATCTTGAAAATTACGTATAAACGATATCGCAACTACTGTAACAATTTAATAAAAAAGTTAAAACGCGCATACGAGAAGTCACTGTTGGCCAAATCTATTAAAAATCCTAAATTGCTATGGAATAACATAAAAAATATTACAAATCTGAAACAATCTAAAACGACAAATACAGAATTACTTGATAGTGCTAAGTGTCCTAAACAATCAGTAAACCTAATCAATGGCTTTTACGCCAACATCGGACGTGAGCTGGCAGAAGACATTTTGACAAAAAACCCTACACTTATAACTAATCCTCCTGCTCTCACATTTGATTCCCAACCTACTTCTTTCGTACTCATTGATACTGATGAAACTGAAGTAAACCATATCCTCATGAACCTAAAATCAGACAGTGCGCCAGGCTATGACAACATCCCCACAAAATTTCTAAAACTTTCAAAAGCACACATTATCCCGGTAATCTGTCACTTGGCTAATCTTTGCTTCTCTCAGGGAATCTTCCCCTCACTGCTAAAACAATCCATTATCACCCCCGTGTATAAGAGTGGGGACAGAGATGACGTCAACAACTTTAGACCAATCTCAATATTATCGGTTATTTCCAAAATTTTGGAAAAGTTAATAAACAATAGACTGACAAAGTACCTCGACAAATATAACATATTGTCAAATTCCCAATACGGCTTCAGACAGGGAAAATCCACTCAAGACGCAGTCAGGGATTTAACATCAGAAATCGTTGAACAACTGGATAAAGGAACAAAATGCCTTACTGTCTTCCTTGACCTAAAAAAGGCGTTTGACACCGTTTCTGTCGCCACTCTTATACGAAAACTGGAAAGGATTGGTGTCAGAAATACTCCATTGTGTCTTATGAAAGACTACTTAAGTAATCGGAAACAAAGAACCAAAATTGGTGAATATATTAGTGATGACCTTCAAGTGACCTTTGGAGTCCCACAGGGAAGTGTTCTCGGTCCTACGCTATTTTTAATTTATATAAATGACTTATGCAACTTAAGGATTGACAGTGGACAGATTTTCTCATACGCTGACGACACAGCAGTGCTTTTTACAGAAAAGTCGTGGGATAAAGTTCATTATGTGGCGCAAACTGGCTTAGCTAAGGTTTCTATCTGGCTAAAACAAAACTTACTTACCCTTAACACCTCTAAAACGAACTATATATATTTCGCCATTAATAACCGCAGTCAACCTAATAACTTTAGCCTTAAAATTCACAAATGCGACTACACACTAAAACAATGTGACTGCCCCTTCATACATAAAGTAACCAGTACTAAATACCTTGGAGTTGTTATTGATCAACGCCTATCTTGGCATCCACACCTAGAGGTTACCACAAGTCGAATAAGAAAACTTATTTATACCTTTAAAAACCTGAGACATGTTGCGTCGAACAAACTGTTGGTCCAAATTTACACAGCTTTAGGGCAGTCAATTTTAACCTACTGCATACCTATTTGGGGGGGTGCTTGTAAGACAAAATTCTTGGCACTTGAACGAGGACAGAGATCTTTAGTAAAAGTCATGTATTTCAAGCCTTTTAGATTTCCTACAGATGAACTTTACTCCATTACTCAAGTACTTACAGTTAGAAAACTATATATACTTCAACTACTCTTGCAAAAACATAAATTTATGCCCTTTAAATCTAATAATAAAATAAAAAGAAGAAGTTACACAGTAGACATGTATAGTGTTAAAACAACATTTGCAAGTCACCAATACAAGCGACAGTCTGTTTATGTATACAATAAGGTTAACAAGTTACTAAATATCTACCCACTTAAATTATATGACTGTAAAAATACAGTCACTGCGTGGTTAAGAAACTTAAATTATATTGAAGTGGAGGAATTATTGCAAGTAATCAAATAACTTTTAATTTTAATTTATATATATAAATATATTTTATTCTATATTTTTAAATTTTTGCACATACACACAAACACTCCCTTTCTCACACCCCCTAAATGTTAAACTAGAATACATTGTTACATACACTCCCTCCCTAGTAGCTAATACTGACCCCAAGACTTCGGTCGTAGGGCTAGGGACTCATTTATTCATACCTCTCCATTTACCACATTTTACATATTCTCTCACACCTTCAGACTAACATTTGCATGCATAACTAGGTTAGCTTAAGTTTTAATTTAAGTTTTAATTTTTGTAATAGTATTAATAATGATTATTATTATTACTGTAATATTGTAGATTAAGACACGTTTATTTTTGTAAAACTTAGATATGGAAGTGCGGGGTATCCTGGCACAGGTATTTTATGTACTTAAAAGGATACCCCATCAACTATGTAGCTACACTTGTAAGTGAAGAAAATAAACAAATTTTCATTTTCATTTTCATTTTTCATTTTTTCATAATAAAAATAATATAGACTGTAGACTATAGGGCTGAGAGATTCATCTCAGAAAAAACGCAAAATCTTTAAGTTCGCTGGGTAGAAAAAAATTACGAAGTTACCTCTAAATTTCATGTTTTTCGAGGGTTAAAGGGTCTTACTTAAATCATACAGCCTTGAAATTTACATTAAAAATAAATTAAAATAAGTTAACAAATGACAGCGTCAGCTCGTCTTAGAATATTTAAGAACGCATATTTTTGTGGGCGCGTATTTCATGGTGGTCGTAACAGCCACGGCAGAGAGCGCGCTTTTTAAAATTCCGTTTTGATTGATGCAAAATGAGGTGCTCAATCTGACCTATGAGCGGACACCATGGCGCAACCAATTCAGTTGCGAGGGCGGCTAGCGTACACGCTCCACGGAACTTGCGAAGGCAATACAATCGTGCGGATTTCTGCCGGGCGCATAATTCAAAACTTATGTCAGGCAGGTGTAACATGTTCTTGGCAAGACTGTAAACGTTTTCAAACATATTTTTGGTTTATATTAATCTAGATAACATCACAATTCAGTTGCGAGGGCGGCTAGCGTACACGCTCCACGGAACTTGCGAAGGCAATACAATCGTGCGGATTTCTGCCGGGCGCATAATTCAAAACTTATGTCAGGCAGGTGTAACATGTTCTTGGCAAGACTGTAAACGTTTTCAAACATATTTTTGGTTTATATTAATCTAGATAACATCACAATTCAGTTGCGAGGGCGGCTAGCGTACACGCTCCACGGAACTTGCGAAGGCAATACAATCGTGCGGATTTCTGCCGGGCGCATAATTCAAAACTTATGTCAGGCAGGTGTAACATGTTCTTGGCAAGACTGTAAACGTTTTCAAACATATTTTTGGTTTATATTAATCTAGATAACATCACAATTCAGTTGCGAGGGCGGCTAGCGTACACGCTCCACGGAACTTGCGAAGGCAATACAATCGTGCGGATTTCTGCCGGGCGCATAATTCAAAACTTATGTCAGGCAGGTGTAACATGTTCTTGGCAAGACTGTAAACGTTTTCAAACATATTTTTGGTTTATATTAATCTAGATAACATCACAATTCAGTTGCGAGGGCGGCTAGCGTACACGCTCCACGGAACTTGCGAAGGCAATACAATCGTGCGGATTTCTGCCGGGCGCATAATTCAAAACTTATGTCAGGCAGGTGTAACATGTTCTTGGCAAGACTGTAAACGTTTTCAAACATATTTTTGGTTTATATTAATCTAGATAACATCACAATTAAATTCACTTGTACTTGTTTCACTGCTTTTAATTTTAAGGTTTACACGTTAATCCCGACCGGTTTCGCAAGAATAAATTATAGTATAAATCTAGATAACATTTTCGATGCCCAAATAGTATTCATTCCTTGATTTTATCTCAAACAACAAAAACACATTCGGCTACACTTTTGGTAAAAAGCCGTAAAATTTACGCTTCGTAGGGGTTTTTTTTACGATATGATTCAAATTTCCCGATTTTTAGTTCTAATAGGATATAGATCTAGATAATGTCAATGAACCAAGCCCAAAATATAATAAAATTATACAATTTGCATGATGCATGAGTCTAGCTCTTGAGAGTGTAGCATCTTCCATCGTTCTTTATCCAGAACCAAATCTTTCAGTTCTACTAACGTGCGTGCGACAACTTGATCTCTGCTCTGCCTCTTCCTCTTCTCCATGCTTTTCACCCTCGACTATGACTTACGGAACTCCGCTGTCTGTCTGTCTGTCTATCGGTAGGAGCCTACAGTCAGTCAAAATTTTCACTGAATATTATGTGTAATTAAGGCATCTGTCACGACAAATAAAAAATAAATATATAAAGCCAATGGGGGTCCCCATACGAAAAACCGCGAAAGAGGTGCATTTTATAACGTTATTTGTTTCATCCTTATCTTAAAGACGGTAATACACAACTTTCACATTGTTGCCGAGTTGCTTGTCAAGCGCTACCATCTTAGCGCCTTGTTTTTGTTGCCTTGATGTTGCTTTGGCATCTATATTGTTGTTATTTACCATAACGTTTTTAGAATTGCGTACCCGTACGAAACCCTTTGTGCGCGAGTCCGACTTGCACTTGGCCAAATTATTGAGAGATCACACCGAAGTAGGTCCTCAAACAGCTGTTTTGTATGACATTTATGATTCGAATATAATTTATTTAAACAAGTAGGATATAAATAAGTACTCCATTTTTATTGTAGTAATCTTGGCTTTCAATGGCTGCTTTTCATATCGCAACTCCAACTTGTATGTATTGTACAGTACAGCGTGTAACCAAAGCGATCGTAGCCCTTTCAACATCTCTGAACTACATGACCTTATCCTGCAAGTATAGGTATAGGTCGATCAACTCATGAAGGCACCTACACAATCCCTTATCGCGAAGGCTCCACACTTATATCATAACGGCTCGATCGACATAAACGACAGGCAACTTAAAATAAAAAACCGGCCAAGTGCGTGTAAAAAATAAAATAAAAATTAAAGTTTTTATTTCAGACACAGATCGCGCCAAAATTCTAGTCCGCTCGGAAGTTGCTCTCCTGAAGAACGGCCCATACATTTTGTAGTGTTTAGAGGGGACTTATGGCGCGATCTGTACTCGTAAACCTGTAAAGCCTACTTAGCTGTGATAGTTTTCCTTTTAACTTTACTATACTTACTACTTCTGTGATTTTTATAAACAACCGTTTAGCCGGCGCGGCGGGGCTAAACTTTTGCACTTTAAAGTTTAATATTTCGTCAACGGATCTCTAAATCTAAAAATGGTTTTCACACACCCAGCATAATGTTTTGTGAACGATACCTCCCACTATGGGACAATGAGATAGACGAGAAAAATCATACCCAATTTACGTGTAAGAATGTAGTTTCCTCTTAAAAAAACATGTTTTAATATTTTATTTTACCACTTTGTCGGCGTAATTAATATGTATACCGACGCCAAATTACAGATTATAGTACTAATAGTTTGGAACTAACCCGCGGACAGACGGACATGGCGAAACTATAAGGGTTCCTTTATTTAATTACAACTATCGTAACTAAAATTCCTAAAAAAAATTAAAGGGAACTAATTTTTTGCTACTTTGCATGCTTAATTAATTAAATCGGATCTTAGTCTTAATTTGGACCTTATTTGGCATTCATTTAGTGAAAGTTCTTAATAAAACATAAAATTCTAATCTAGTTGTGTACTTCATTCTAGATATTATGTATGTTTTTTCCATTTTTAGGGTTCCGTACCTCAATAGAAAAAAACGAAGCCCTTATAGGATCACTTTTTTGTCCGTCTGTCCGTCTGTCTGTCAATACCCTTTATCTCGGGAACGCGTAGAGGTATCGAGTTGAAATTAAAACCATATACTCAGGTCTACAGTCCCTTGATGCTGTGAAAAAAAGATACGGCCGTTTATGCTGCAAAAAACGTACATTTCGACACTCTCAAGGGAATCAAAATCCATAGGGTATTTCCCGTTGACCTAGAACTATGAAATCTGGTAAGTAATACCGTCTTACAATACTACAAGTGTAGGAAAAAAATCTGAAAACTTTACATTTGTAATTAAATCATAAAAAATATATTGAAGACAACGTTAAAGATAACGGAGTCCTCGGTGGGCGAGTCTGACTCGCACTTGTCCGGTTTTTTATACTGATGATTAATTCTAATTTTTAAAATTCAAATCTTGCCAGGGGCGCCTATTACACGGTTAAATATCTATTTGTGTTAAAATTTCAACTTAAAACCTATAATTATCAGCTGGAGCTATATTTTCATTTATATGTGTTTTTTTAAATAATTTTATTGACAAACAAAATTACAAAGCAACATTGATATAAATAAAACGTAAATATGTTAAATAAGAATATTAACATAGATTAAATTATTAAGTATACTGAACATAATCGCCTGAGACTTGTGTTTAAGACTTTAGAAATTTTAGTGATTGTCCTACCGAAAACCTAAACCTTACTCGTTTTTGTTAAATGCAACATCGCGTAGTAAATGTTGTAATTTTGTAATATTCCCAACACCCATTGTACTTACAACCCAACGCTAATTTACATGATTGTAAATCGTGTGAACCAAGAAAATCGATCAACTTGGTGCAACCATTGTCTCGGCTGGAAAATGTAGTAAGAAACCCATTTTCTTTTTGCATTCCATTCTTTGATAATTCTCTCAGGCTTATCCACGTATGTTCAGGTACAAAACCGATATTTGACGCATTCGTACATGGTGTTGGACGAAAATACAGGATTTACGATTTACGCATGTACGATAGCGACACCGACACGATAATGACACGATATTGTTGGACTGGTAATCTCATACAAACGAAACACTTTCACACTGTACAGTTGTCGTCATCGATATCGTTGCCAATAGCGACCGACACCGATATCGCGTGCCGATATCGGCGACGACACTATGCTGGGTGAAGGAGAGTAGTGGGCAGACACGCCTCACCACTGCGATCGATCGTGGACGATATCGGCCCGACAAATCAGCTGAGGATATGTCGTTACCGTGTCGGTATCGAATCGATGTCGTTACCATTCGATGTGAAAGCGTTCCACTCGTAATACTATTCATAAGAGAGCGTACCGTAGCTTTTTCCTGGAGCTCCCCCCCCTCCTGTGGCAACGTAGTTTTTTTTATATGTAGGAGACGGACAGACCAGAATCGTTGGTTTGTTGTGTGTCTGTTTCTTGGAGTGGCAACACGCATAACTAAAATTCCAAGGTAATTCTCTATGTGTGCATCTGTAACTATACACCCATGACGTCAGCGGCTCGCGCTAACCACGCACACATTCTCATTAAAACACGCAACGCCTAAGCAACCACGTTGTCATGATTACTTGCACTACTTGCTACTAGATGGCGCCACACGTTTTTAAATAGTGTATTCGTGCGTAGGTAGTCGGAGATTCATTTTTGATAGTGGGGTAAGAGGTTTTTTGTCAATGAGCTTGGATAAAAGAGAAATACACTACTTGTGCGAGTTGTATCGTTATTTATCGTAATTCTCGCTGTAATACGTGCAAAGAACATAAGGCCAGTTTTGTGCCTACCCTACTTTAAAATCATATGCACGCCACTGTTCCAAACCCTCTTTCTGCACATGTAACCCAGCGTAGCTTTTTACTGGACCCCTCCCCCCTGGTTTATGGACGCTTCCTAAGACCCTGGGCCTGGTCCGGATGCATTCGCGCATAGTCGAATGCTGCGTTTGTAACTCGCGCGTTGGTTCGCGCGTAGCATGTAAACGCAATGTATTGGAGCCCAGTACTTCGACTACGCACGAGTGCTTGCGCGCGAGGTCGGCATGCGGACAAGGTCTACTAAGGTAATGAAACCATCTTCTGCAAGAAAGGATTGGTTAAGTCCACGAAGTGCGCCAATTAAAATTGTTTGGAGAATCAAATGGAATTCTAAGAGTAAACAATTTAAACAATTATATGTATTTCCGAAATTATCAAATCTTATTTATCTCAAGGTGGATACCCGACACAATCAAGTGTTTAAAGTGAATGTATTGTATGTCGTACGCATTTAAAAGGTTCCGTCAATCTAAATTTCGTGGTCTGCTTAAAAAACAGCCTTATTTGACTGATCTTGGAACGTGACTTTGTTTTTCGCCATTTTCCGAAAGTCCCACAAAAGAGCGCAATCGTTTTTATGAGCTTTACCTCGGACAGACTGAGAAATAAACAGGCACCAATGCTATTACGGTTTATATTTCGTCACAGAACCCTAGAAATTGACCCTGACCACCTCAACAACTGTGCGCAGTTTTAAAACGTTTTAACCGCTACGGTAGTAGTGCGAATGACATCTCAAGTGTCAGGTATTGTTCGCACGGTACAGAGTGACATTCAACAATTCACATGATTGTGAAGTTCAGCCACTGGCAGCAGGATGGGATATACATTTTCACGCATTTAAAAGAGATGACAGTAGTACAGGACCGTTACATGGAATTTATGAACGCAGCTCAAGATGACTGTTGATTCAATGTTTTCCCGATGACATAGAGGTAGTAAAAAAAACTATTTTAAAACAGTAGAACTCACAAAATAAACTTAATACGGTTGAAAAAAAAAACCATGAAAAAAAAACAGATCCCAAAACGAGACATAGATGAATTCGCTGCATCAAAAAAAATGCAAAGTGAAGGCTGTTTTTTTCATTCAAAACAGTAGTTCGTCCAAACTAATAAAGTAAAAATAACAATAATGACTCTTGTAAACAATGTATTATCTAAAACATAAAAACGATCCTGTGTCTTTATGTTACATATTATTCACTAAAAACAGCATTATCCAAATTTTTCTTGATTTACCGCACTACTCGGACGCGCACTTTTTCAGATATGTTCATCTCTTTCGTTGTGCCATGCACATAATTAAAGCGTGAATGAATTAAAGCGTGAAAACTGGTACATAAACTACCCTGAAATTATTCACACATATAGCTTGAGCCAGCTCAAAGGACGGGTGTGACAGGTGGCGTTGCAATTGTGCATTCTCAGTTGTGCATTCTCAGTGGAGCTAACTCAACGCACGCCCTCTGTACTAGGCCAAAAAGTTCGTATATAACTAAAGATCAAAACTTCACGAAACACTCTTTCAGGTCAATTCGGGCGCGGCATCCTAAAGTCCATCTCCACGGGTCTCAGCAAGCCGTTCACCCAGCTGATGGAGTCAACCAGAGACAAGGGCTCCCTGGACAGCGACCGAGGGTTCGTGGCCAGCGTGGCGTCAGGGGTCTCCAGCGTCGCCACCGCTGCCACTTCACTGGTGGACCAGTTCAAGACACGGGTGCAGGCTATTTACCCAGGTATGGCGTCGTAAGCCAGATGGACTGTTGACCTAATATAGGTTTTTAGTATGAGTGAAGATAGAGAGTTGAGGTGCCTTCTCTGGGAGAGGAATTTGTCTAGATAGAAATTTGAAGTCGAAAGACTAGGAGGATAGAAATTAAAATGTACAAGCTGAAGTAAATCAACTTTTTTGCTTGAAATACAGAAATAAGATCAAAAAACATATCTTCACGAAATATGTACCCGAGGAAGTGTCAGAGGTGTTTGTAGAAACTCGTAACAACCTTTTTCAACTGGCGATGTTTAACGTCCCAACGTTGTTAGGAGTAATTGTTATCACCGTAATTCGGGCACAACACACTGTTTAGGGCATGCAGGTTTACCCTAAGTTTTCTTTCGTCAGCACGTGGTAAGTATAGACACAAACTATGAGCATAAATTACGAAAAACCTATTGGTGTACCGGCAGAAATTCTGGGTCTCAAGATTGAGAGAACGGTTTTCTATCGATCGAGTTATCACAGGGTTTTTAGATAGACCACTCAATCAGTACAACGGAAAAGATACGTTTCCTCTGCTTGTTTGCAACTGTGTTCAGGTTTTGTATCGCATGAACCTTTAGTTACTGAAGAAGTGGAGTAAAGCGCCTCGAATGTTGCAGGCACGATCTGGTGCGGCGACGGGCACTCGGCACAGGCTAGGTCCAGTGATCTCGGCCTGTTCTTCTTCACCGACACCTGCTGCCGTCAGCATGACGCCTGCAAGCTCTACATCCGCTCCGGAGACACCAAGTACGGACTGACCAATACCGGACTCTTCACCAGGCAAGTCTAGATTGTTATTTTATAAACATAAAAAAGATATAAGAGAAGGTCTGTTCTCGGCGCTCATTTCTTTATTATTTATTGTAGACACAAACAAGAAACACAGTTACAGTAAAGGTATGTACATATGGATGAGCTTATTTCTAATAAGATATTTCTTATAGCAAACGATTGAGGAAGCAGTAAAAATTTGAATAATAGTAATTATTTGTATCAATATTTATCTTACAATAATTTTTCTGCTTATAATCCTGTTCAACTATTTTTACTACAATAATTACCTACTACCGGGATAGTAAATTATCAAAATATATAATCTAGGTAGTCGGTACCTAAATGGTGAATAGTGTACAAGGATTTCTTAAATAAGAAGTGGAAAAGTAGCCTTCCCATAAACTGCCCATTTAAATGTTAATCGCATGGGAATTACAGAAATCTCAGAAATAAATGTCAGATTTAATATTTAGTGAGACCCATATCCAAATATGGTGAAATATATGTGCGTAGAGTTGTCGAGACCATCTTGAGCCCGGTATATTTGTGTAATCGTTTTGTATGAGTGTTTAAATGTTTGTTTGTCTGTCTGTCAGAGGTTGTGGTGTAATGTTGCGAGAATGCGAGATTTAAGATGACATCTTTATACGAGAGCCTTGAGATTGTTTTGAAATGATCCAGAACGTTGATGTAATGAAACAGTTGACTTTTTCGAAAAAGGGCTTCACCTTCTTACATCAGGGTTTATTGTAATAATACACGTGAAGGTACATTAAGCAACTGGTTAAGCGGCAATTTGCTATTTGACCACCACTGCTTCTTCATATATGCTAGAAAATGTATTAGATAAATGATATATTTATAATTAAATAATATAAAATAAAAAATGTTTTTAGATGGTCACTCGTGAACAAAGATTCTCCTGTAGCCTTAAATGTTTTCAGGACTAAGTAAAATGCGACAGTAATATTTTTTAATTTAATATTTGGACAGATGAAGAATTTTTCATTCATTTGTTCAACACAGGTATTTATATACATAAATATTACAGTAATATAATTAGTATTTAAGACGGTATACCATTTAAAATGCCTTATACGATTATGTGCCATATTTGGCGTACAAATATTTAGATTAAGAACATAATGTAACTATTTACAAACAAAGATATGTAAGAAATATAAGAAATATTGCCAAACATTATTTTAATATTGACGGTGTAGTCAATAATTCTGTCGCCCATCAGGATGAAATTGTAGCCTTAGCATGAAAACATTACGGTTACGTTTAGTTTGAACGTAACGCGGTTTTGTATGGAATCTGATAACCGCCCCTAGCGGTCAGTAGCGGAACTATCAGAATTCCATACAAAACCGCGTTACGTTCAAACTAAACGTAACCGCAATGTTTTCATGCTAAGGCTACACTAAAATTATTATTCTGTCAGAAAGTATTTTCAAATGAAACCACACAATCTACTGTCATAATGAACAATAAAAAAAAAACACCTGCGGAAATTAAAATATATTCACGTGTCCTTAGTTTGAAAACCTACTATGTTTTTCGTGTGGACAGATCTATTTTCTATTTCCTCGTACGGTTCTCTATCTTTAGAAAAGTGATTTAGTATCTTTAGTAAGATATGTGTTTTCATTTTAAGATACCGTCTTCTTACTCCCGGTACAGCCTTTTAAGTTTTGTAATATTTCCTTCCCTGAGTGATGAACCAATATACGTAATAATACCATAATCCTTAAAGATGATTGCCAGCTCTGCTACTTGTACCAGGTTGTCAGGAGTTCAAAGGGCGCGTGTGAAAGTTGATATTGTAAGAACGTTGCGTTACTGAGACTGAGAGCGCTCCGTAGCCCTACGTGATCCGATAACAGTACGAACCCAGATACGATAGGCCTAGTTGGTATGTGAAAAAAATCCTGTCATGGCCTTGCGCACCATCACATTTCATAAAGAAACATGTGACCCTTATTTCTGTACAATAATATTTGTCGTTAGAAAGTTTATCGATTATATCTGTCAAATTTACCGAATCGATACTTGTACTATTGATACGTGAAGCACTCCAATAGTTATCGTTATTCAATCGTTACTCAATCCTCACTCAACTACTCAACGCACTGAGCGTGAAATTGCCGATGTCATGTATGGGCAACTAATTATTTGTGTAATTATCTTGAACCATAATGTTGTATTTAAATTTTCGTCTTTATTAGCTTATATTTCATTCATATGTCACGTCACGTTCAAGTTACATTTACACTTATAGATAGTAAAGTAGTAAAAAAGACGTGACTGTTCATTAATTAAATTTTGAAAATTTTCAATGAAAAGGGTTTTTAGTATTGTACTGTAGACAAAATTAAAAATTTCTTGTACTAATTCCTGGTGTCTTATATTATTTATGCTTTTACTTAAGTAAACTCTGTGTAATTTAAATATAATACAAGCTTATGTAACAAAAAGACTGAAAAAAATATGGAAAAATTAAAAGAGACATGATCTTGCTAAGTTTCTTGCCCTTCTTTAAGAAGGCAAGACTAGTCGTGCGTTATTGCTTGTCGAGGCGAGACCTTCGCATCGTATAATCGTGTCACAGTGCAACTACCCGCTTTTTAGAAACAATTTGCAATAATCTCGCGATGGCAAAATGTTCGACATGTTCCACGTTAGTGAATAAGAAAAAACCTGGATTGCAGTGCTCCAAATGCAAGAAATGGTTACATGGCAGCTGTGCATCAATATCTCCTGACCAATTGAACGCGCTGTTCCTGACGGACTCGGTTGAATGGTTGTGCAAGGCTTGTACCGGTAAAACTAAGCCTTCGCGTCTATCCTGCATTATCCCAGACGCCGAGGAGGACGAAGAAATCACCGACAGTGAAGACGCTTCCTTAGACAAAATGTCTAAGGTGTCGTTGACCAAATTCAAGCGCGAAATCCAGCTTACCATTAGGGACGAGGTTAAACGCGAAATCCAGTCGGCTATAAGAGATGAAATGCAACGTTCTATGCAGTTCTTTTCTGATAAAGTTGATGACTTCGAAAAGTCTCAGAAAATAACCATGGAAAAAATAGGTTCACTTGAAAAAATCATACATAACCTATCGAATACATGCGTCTACCTACAAAAGTACAACGGTGCGCTCGAGCAAAAAATACTCGATCTAGAACAAAGCGCGAGGAAATCTAACCTAGAAATAGTAGGTATAGAAACGCTTCCGGACGAGAACCCTAAGGTAATCATTGAAAAACTTGGCGAACTAATGAAGGTCAGCACCAAAGACGTAGAAAGTATCAGAAGGGCTCCACCCAGGAGCAACACCAAACCTTCACCAATTCTTGTGAAGTTCTCATCTTCTGGTCTGGCCGCGCGCGACACCTGGCTAAAACAACGTCGAGAGGCGCGCGCCATCACCAGCGACATGTTGACAGGAGGCACCCAGAAGTTCGCCATATACATTAACGAGGACCTGATCCCGGAGACCCGCGACCTGTTTTGGAAAACCAGAGTTGAACTTCGCGACGTGTATAAATACATCTGGATGAGCGACGGCAAAGTACTTGTCAAGAAGACTGATGGAGCCAAGACATCAAGAATTAAGTGCGCAAATGACATCAGTGAGTTAAAAAAAGGTCAAAAGTGTCAATAATATCTAAGTGTTATGTTTGTGAAAATATATAAATATCGCTTTCGCAGCAATTCAGGACCTTGATGTGCTCACTAATTGCAGCTATGAAGTGAGTACAAACTGTCTTCAGTCATGGATAGAATCACTCTATGATAAAAAAGACTTTTATTTATTTCACGTAAATATTCGTTCTATTAAAAAGAACTATAACGAACTCTTAGTTATTTGTCATAATTACTTCGCCTTATTAGACGTTATAGTAATAACTGAGCCTAACATTTCATACGATATGTTAGATATGTACAACATCTCGGGCTACGATCTCAATAGTTATACAAGACAAAACAGGAGAGGTGGCGGTGTGTTAGTTTACACTCACTCTGACCTCTCTGCATGTGTTTGTGAACCTCCCTTTACTATGACAGCGGCGGAATGTGTTTTGGTAAATGTCAGAAAAAATGGTAGTGATGTACTTATTGTAGCCATTTATCGCCCGCCTAAAATCAATCAACAAAACAAATTATCTAAATTTTTAGACGAATTAAAATTGTTATTAAAAAACCTACCTAGCCATAAAAAGATTATAATCTGCGGAGATATAAATATAAATCTATTAGATACTAGTAATAATAATGTCTTAACCTACGAGAATTTGTTGGCGGAATGTGGCTATTCCAAGTGCATCACTAACGTAACTAGAAGAGAAATCTTAAAAGGCGAAATAGTAGAATCGTGCCTTGATCACATATTCGTGAGATGCCCGCGTGATGAACTTTATTCGGCCGTATTAGAGTATAAAATGGCGGACCATTATTGCACCGCTGTTGCTGTAAGCAGCGCTGATTTTAAGAATCATAAATTGGATTCCCTAGGCGCGACCACTGACTCACGCCGAGGCACGAACGGGCGCGGAGACGTGCGGCCGGGGGGGTCAGTGACGCGCCTCCTGCTTGATAACAAACTTGTTTACGAAAAACTTGCCTCAATCGACTTTAAACACTTATTGAATATTAGTTGTCCGTTAGAACTGTACAATCAACTTTATGAAATATTTACTAATATTTACGAATCAAGTTACCAGACTAAACAAGTTAAAACAAGTGGAAGGGACTCAAAAGGATGGGTAAACAACAAAATGAAAAAAATGGTATTGGAGAGGGATACACTGTTTATGATATGGTTCCAAGATAAAACAAACATGTTAAAAAGATTAAATTATACAAAATACAGAAATAAGTGTACAAAGCTATTCTCTAAAATAAGAAATGAACATGAGAAACAAAAAATAATCGAATGTAATGGTAACGTAAAGAAAATATGGGATAATATAAATAGAATACTTGGTAATAGAAAAAAGTCAACAGATGAGGTAATATTGAAACACTTGTCAGGAAATACAAAGCAAGAAATATGTAATAACTTTGCAACTACATTTAAAAATGATATCGATAATATAATTCATGATTGTAACGAAACTTTCTTAAACCGTGCTGACTATCGAAATGAGGCTTGTATGTCGATGAGATGGAGAACGGTGAATAGCAAGGAGGTCCAAAAAGTCATAAAGAAAATGAGTGATAAGAAATCGCCAGGGTCAGATGGTATACGTATGAGGGACCTAAGATATATAAGTGAACAAATAAGCCCAGTCATAGCTCACTTAATTAATTTATGTATAAAAAATACGAAGTTTCCTCAAAAACTAAAAGAAGCCATAGTGCGACCTATTTATAAAAAAGGTGATCATAAAAATTATGCTAACTACAGACCTATAGCTATCTTATCCAGTATAGAAAAAATCATAGAAAAATGTATAGTTAATCAACAAAATAGATTCCTTAATGAACATGCAGTTATAAACGATTGCCAGCACGGTTTTCAGAAGGATAAAAGTACATCAACATTACTTGTAAAATTTACGGACGAAGTTAATAGTTATCTCAACGATAAAAAATTTGTTGTTGCTGTATTTTTCGACTTTAAAAAGGCCTTCGATACCCTACGGCACGAGACGCTGCTTGGGGCGATGGCGGAGTGCGGGATCAGCGGACCGCTTAATAGCTGGTACCGCCAGTACTTGACGGACCGCTCGTACCGGGTGAGAGTGGGCGAGGAGCACAGCGGACCGCAGCAGTGGGCGGCGCGGCGCGGGGTGGCGCAGGGCTCCGGCTGTGGCCCGCTGTGTTACCTGATGCACGTGAACAGCATGTGCAACGTGGTCCGCCATTGCTCAGCGTACATGTTCGCGGACGACCTGTGCACGCTGCGGGCCGGCCGCGACATGGGCGAGGTGTCGCGTCTCGTGCAGGAGGATATCGACAACGTAGTGCGATGGTCGCACGATAACGGAATCGTACTCAATGCCGAAAAAACTAACCTCCTTGTTATCCGGTCTCCGTACTCTTGTACCCCGGACTCTTCATGTCAACTGGTTGCCCACGACTTTAACTGTTTCATAATAACTTATCTAATTGTAAATGTAAAACAATAAAGCAAGTTCCATGTGTTACATACCTAGGAATGTGCATCGATGAAAATATGGGCTGGACTAAACACATAGAAAGGATATTAAATAAGCTACGCATATTGTTATTTAAATTCAAACATCTTAGTTACAAAGTACCAATTTCTGTGCTAAAAACTATATATATGTCGTTGGTTGACTCAATTATATCTTATGGTGTGGACTGCTATGGATCTATATTTAAAACATACATGGATAAGATTGAAAATATACAAATAAAATTCTTAAAATTCCTAGTCAGTAAAAATGTTAGGAAAAAACACAAAAATAATATCAAAATATTGTACTCATTATGTAAAATACTACCGGCTTCATTAAAATATAAATACATAATTGCAGTAAATGGCCATGGCACCCCAGATCATAAGATACCTAAACAGCATGGGCTCAACACGAGAGCAACTGCTCAGGGTAAATATGAAACAGTAAAAGTGAATAACTACTTTGGCGGCAGATTGCTTAAACGCAAAATTCCAATGTTATATAATGAAATGCCTGTTCGTATAAGATCTGAACAAAATAAAAATAAATTTGCAAAATTATATAAAACTTACCTTCTACAAAATATGTAAACATAGATTAAAATAACAATGTTATTATTTATTGTTAATGTACCTACCTACGAAAAAGAAGTGCGACTCCCTCCCCACAGACAAACCAAATTCCTACTTGGTTTTGTGGGATGTATTTAGATTTAAGTTATTCTTGAAATAAATAAATATATTCATTCATTCATTCATAATCGAAAAGGCGGATGGTCGGGTTATTTATTTATTATTGGTTTATTTATTAACTTATTTGCTCATTTCATTATGAATATATAATCATTTTTATTCCTACATTTCTTTACTTTATGCAGGTGTATTATAATTTTATTTTATTCCAACCTAAATATATTTTTTTATGTTATTCCCGTATTATTATATTTTTTCAAATTATATTCTATTGTTTGTAAAGATTGATTTTAGTACTTTAAACAAAAAGAAAAAACAACAAGGTTTATGTAATTAACGTAAAAAGAATCAGTAAAATATTCCAACAGTGCTAAATAAAGTTTCAAGATGTTACAGTTAAGAGTACAAAAGAATAATTCATATAATGTCCATAAAAAGTTAAAAAGCGGACAAGGCTGGTTTCTTTTGCGCAAGGTGATGTTGTTTCATATAAATGTATGGTACAGCTGATTATTGCCAACTGAATAACTCGTACATTCACTTTTCACTCAAATATATGCCTACTTTGGGGACAAGTAGGTACACCTTCTTACGTAAACATGTTCACCTTTTACACGAAAACTTATTGATGTATGCCAGATAATATAACTCGAAATTAAACCAAACAATGACGTTTTCCAATAATTAACAGTCGATGGGATAATAACTTAACACCAATAAACATAACCTCTCCGGTATTTATTCACCACGGTTCAAGCCACATAGAAGCGGCGCGTCGCGCATCGAGCGCGCGGGCGTCTTTCAAATTTCGTACAAAACGCATGGAAATAAAGTCGCTATATGAACACCGACTGGTATGTTTCAAGCGGTGTCCGTACCATACCTCAAATAGCGACTTTATTTCCATGCGTTTTGTACGAAATTTGAATGACGCCCGCGCGCTCGATGCGCGCCGCGCCGTTTCTGTGTGGCTTGCACCTAAGATATTATCATCTGTGCAAATTTTCATTAAAGGTGAAATAAGACTAACAGATAAATTGGAAAAATAGTAGATTGTTATCCAAGGGAGGTAAGCGATCGATTGCACCCGAAATGTTTAGGCGCACGAGCGAGCGAAGCATATAGTTCGAGGGTGCAATTTTTAACTTACAACCGTGTGTAATACTCTACTTTTCGTCACTAATGCGAGGTAATAAAAAAAACCTACAAAATTACAACATGATGATTAGCTGCACCTGTACCTACTTGTTTGTTTCACAGTAATTATATTTGTCCCAACCGGTTTCGGTTTTACACTAGTATCAAGGGTCTATTAAATAACTAATAACACTTTTTTGCAGGATATAAAAATTAATTCGACCTGCAATCAATTAAATATGTTCTTAATCAATTATGAAATTAGGTTTGCAACAACGTTTTCAACAAGATAATTTTACTGCCGCCTTTTTATTTTCATGTGACTTTTTTATTTTTTTGTGCAATCGCGTGTTACTGATTATTTTGATTAATTTTGATTTTGATTATTTAAAAAATGAAACTAATTTAGTTGCTGTTTTAATTCATAAACGTCTTTTTAAGATTTTATTTAGCATATTTACATAATATAACAGTCACATTTTTTCATAATAATATATAAATAAAATACAGAATAACAAAATAAAAAGGAAATAGGCAGAAAATATATTTTCCATTGTCATTTGGCGAGACGAGTGATTGACTACATAGTTAGTGACTGTAAGGGACACTCGTTTGATTAATTTACTTACCTTCCTAGATAGGTAAATCGAGAGTTATATATAACTTACTTTCAGAGCATTAGTGATGAAAAATAATTTACCATCTTTATTTTTGCAAAAACAACAAAAAAATCATTGGGGAACTTTGTCACTCGCCATATTTTTGGGCACTTTGCATCAATTATTGTTACTCTATTTATTATACTAGGATATGAAGTGCCCATGTCCGGTCTTGCACCGGTCCGACATGGTCACCGTGCGGTCAATAATTCCGTAATTTCCGTATGACCTTATATTTATTACGTAATGTAATGACTGCCGGTGTAACATTAATAACCACAGCTGCTGGTTTTAAGATAAACAACAAACATATATTCACGACATCTATCCTCAACGGGGTGTCGGGAGTGTTTCGGTTTGTGGACTGTCACTTGCACAGCCATCACCGTAGCACTCTCTTTTCACCGGCTTACATTTAACGTCCCAACCACTCTAGTCCCAACGTTATAATACAGGTATTTAAGCCTTATCGACGAACGTAGAGCACAAAAAATAAAATTCAAATTCAAAAAGTTTAGTCGTAAAATATAGGTATATACATATACTTACTATACTTTTTACAAGTCAGAAATTAATCTATATAACACAATAGAATATAATAATTAAAAAAAATAACACTAATACGGGAAATACATAAAAAATACTAGGTGAAATTAAATCAACCGATCAAATTCATACTGGAGACTCGGTTAGTCACCAGGAACATAGTTTAATGATTCTACAGGCGAAATTCTAAAAAAAAATTTTTTCCCCCATAGTGCCTGCACTAGGAATCGTACTTAAACTAGTCCAACCAGTAAGGGAGCAAAAAAATGTATATTTCGAAATTGGCCAAAAGGATTACTGAACCTAGTTCTTGATCACTAACCGAGTCTCCAGTATGAATTTGGTCGGTTCATTTAATTTCACCCTATATGTATATTTGGGTTGGAATACTAAAATGTAATAAAATTATGTACCTGCATAAAATATAGCAATATAGGAATAAAAAATTATACGTACATATATACATGCATAATACAATGAACAAATAAGTTGATAAATAAACTTAACTAACCATAAATAAAAATAACCTAACCTAACCATCCGCACCATTCGATTAGCATTGCTAAGAAGAAGGGCAATAAACTTAGCAAACATGTCTTTTTTAAATTTTCCTTTTTTCATCAAAATGTTTGTAACATAATCTTAATCTATACGTTTTTCTTATACCTATTTAAGTAAAGGCATTACAAATATCAAATATAAGACCATTTTCACGAGAAAAAAAAAGATCTAGTCAACCCGTCTTATATTTTCTATTAGCTTTAACAGCAAAGTCAGTTTACATATTAATTAACTTTAGAGGGCCTAAGATTAGCCTTTGGAGGGATCATACATTATTAAAATTTGCTAATTATGAATTACAATTTTAAATAAGATTATCATTATTTATTACACCATGCTTCATTATCGTCCAAATAATCATTGATATTATAATAAGCTTTTTTAAGTAGTCCCTGCTTAATGTGTATAGTTTAAACTTATTTTCAGGAAAACTTTGGAAGTTTATTGTAAAATCTTATATCATGTCCTACAAAAAAGTTATCTACTTTGGCAAGTCTTAATTTTGGAAAAGCTAGTTTATGTTTGTTTCTGGTTTCAACAGAGTGGTGCACACCAAGCCTCGGGAAATTATCAATATTTTTTCTGACATATCTAATAACTTAATAAATAAATTCACATGGGACCGTAAATATATTAATTTCTTTTAACTTTTCTCTCAATGAATCTCGGTACTTCATGTTATAAATAGACCGAATTGCTCTCTTTTCCAAGACAAAGACTGCTTCTATATCCGCGACTAAAAAAACTCATAATTGTAAAGAATTCGAAACTGGGTCTCAGTCTCAGTACTCTTATATAATATCAATAAAATAAATAGAAAACTAGGTATAAAATCCATTGGCAAGACGAAGGGGACGAATAGACACGCAAAAAGACGACGAATTTTCACATAATGAACATATTTTTCCCAAAGGGACGAATTTACACCAAAAATAAATACTTTTAGGGACGAATTTACGCAGTACAAATCTCTGGAGGACGAATGTACCCCGACCCAAGATAGTGATCCTAACGAATGAGCTATTGCTACTGCTAAAATATTATAAGATATAGCTGATATTGAGGGCTTGGTACATGTGTTGCTTAGAACTAGGTTCTATTCTATGAATAACAAAATACCAGGCCACGCAAATAACAACAAATATAAAAAAATTGTGTTAAATTCCATACTTAGAGGGTGGCGAATTGTTTGTCAGGCGCTACCATTTAGCGCCTTGTTTTTTGTAACCTTGATGTTGCTTTGGCATCTTTATTGTTGTTATTAACCTTAATGTTTTAAGGGTTCAATTTCATACCAGTACTGTGTGGTGGTACGGAACCCTTTGTGAGAGCGTCCGACTCACACTTGGCCAGATTATTTGATTTAAAGATTTCATTTGACACTTCAAAACCATTTGTTCCTAACAAAATAAATGTACGCAATATATCCAATTACCCATGGTATTAATCAAGAGCTATTTCTTAAAAAATAAAAAAACCGGACAAGTGCGTGTTGAACTCGCCTACTGAGGGTTCCGTACAAATTTGTAAAAGTTGAAAAAAATCTACAAAAGATTTGGTCACCCGTACAATTATGACCGCGCATACCGTTGCTTAACCTCGATGATTTTTTATGATTTAATTACAAATATATAGTTTTAAGATTTTTTCCTACTTGTAGCATTAGACGGTATTACTTGCCAAATTTCATAGTTCTAGGTCAACGGGAAATACCCTGTAAATATTGATTTCCTTGAGGGTGTCGAAATATACGTTTTTTGCGGCATAAACGGCGGTAACTTTTTTTACGTTAACTTAGAAGTTTGATTTTTTCACAGCTTCAAAGGACTGTAGACTTGAGTAAATGGTTTAATTGCAACTCGATACCTCCACGCGTATATTATATTGTTATAGGTGGTAGAGCTGATGCCGGGCACGTGGAGGTACCACCATCTTACTCGCAAATCCTCCCGAAGTTATTCGGGGAGAGTAAGAGAACAGCTCTCAGGCAAAACCAGGCGGCCCACCATTGCCTGGGACCGATGGATGGCGGTATATCCATCCCCAATTGCCGGGCCTTATATAAAACAGACAAGGGTTTCGGCACCACGCTCACCAACCCGACTGCCCAGCGTGTATGAGTATGGGAATTTCTTCCAGGAGCACCGCCAAGAGTGGTGAAATCCTGGAAAGACCTATGTGCAGCAGTGGACGAAACAGATTGGTGGATGGACCTCCACGCGTTCCCGAGATAAAGGGTCTTGACAGACAGACGGACAACAAAGTGATCCTATAAGGGTTCCGTTTTTTTATTTTGGGATATGGAACCCTAAAAAATCTTCTTTTCCCAGTCCTTAAGAATAAATGCAGGTTCCTGGATTACCCGTCAAACTCGTCACAACATATTTAAATGTAAAACTTATCCCTCTTTCCAGATCTCACTGCAGCTGCGACGCAAACTTCCGGAAGTGTCTCCTAAAGACCAACTCTCTGGTCTCCGGACAGATCGGTCTCACATACTTCAATGTACTGGGACCGCAGTGTTTCAGGAAGGCGCATCCGATAGTCAGATGTGTTAGGAGGACTAGGTAAGTTCCGGAAATGTCTCCTGAGCACCAACTCTCTGGTCTCCGTGTGAAAGACCTTGCTTTAGGAAGGCGCATCCGATAGTCAGATGTGTTAGAAGTTACGAGAGTGTCTCCTGAAGACCCACTGTCTGGTATCCGATCAAGGGTGCAATTGTGTAAGACGATCGCATTCATATAACAGCCAAAAACTTAGTTTCAATGTTTAATATGCTTATGCCGTCAAATTGATACAATTGTCTTAAAGGAAGGCGCATCCGATAGTCAGATGTGTTAAGAAGGATTAGGTGAGTTCCGCAAATGTTTCCTAAAAGATCGATCTTACACACTTCAATATACTAGGACTGCAGTGCTGTAGGAGGGCGCATCCGATAGCCAGATGTGCTAGAAGGACCCTAAGTTCCGAGAGTGTCTCCTGAAGACCCTCTCTCTGGTGTCCCATGAGCGGGCCAATGATGTACCTCAGTGTGGGTTGCCATCTATGGTTGCTATTCACCGAAAACACTTAAAAAATTAACTTCCAAAATAACCTTCAATAGGTATTGAACTATTTACGAATTGTGACATCATTTAAAGTGCGAACGTATCCTTAGATAAGCGGATATGTTTGTTTTCGATGATAGGCACTCGGTTAGCCAAGTGATTTTACGATACAGAATCAGGGTGCTGATCGGTCTCATAAACCCTCTCATTCACACACACACACCTTCGCACTTCACAAAATACACCTTCTCACACACCTTCTCACACACCTTAGTTTATTATAAGCTTCAAGATTCCTATCTGGAAGCTGCATGCTCTGTAATCAAATATTCATTTTGTAAATTTTTAGTACATGCATATTTTTTTATATTAGAGCTTGCCGCCTATAGCACCGGTACATACACTCTTGTAGGCGTCAAGGCAATCCTAACCTTTTTGTGTAAATTTTACTATGAATAAACCATATTATATTCTATTCTAAATCAGCGCCTGGACAGAAAGGTGGAGCAATATGTGTATCAGCGCCTGCAGTGAAAGTTGGAGCAACATGTAAATGATGAATGAAATTATTTACTTGCAATCATTCATTTAATTTCAATATAGGTAATTGAAAAAAAACTACGAAAGTGTTCAGCAATCACTACTTAGCAACACTCGTGCTCAAATGTTCTGTGTTATTTGAAAACAACTGTAGAATCTGTAAATTAACAATTATTATTTCTGTTAATTTCAGAATAACGGGGCAAAAATGCGAGGAATATGAGTTGGACTACACGAAACCGAAAATGTGGCAGTGGTTTGACAACGAGACATTTTGAATAAACTTTGTGTCAAACTGTTGCAGTCAAGCAGTTTAAATAAGTCGTTTAATGAAATGCCCAGACTTGAACAGCACTGACAAGTGTTAAGTTACCACCAGACTACATTTATTATCATTTGCCAAAAAATATACCGTCCATGTTTTTATTTGATGTCTAGGGTAAACTTCGAGATTAATAGATAGTTTATCAGTAGCTGCGGAATTAATAGAAACTAATGTAAATTTAATTGTATAAATAATATTTTTAACTTGCCATAAGATATTGTAATAAAAGTATGTAGTGTAAGACGATCGTTGTCGTAAAATAGCAGTTTCCAAATTTTTCAAGTAACGCGATATTCGACTAAATGATGTAAATTATTTATTAACTTTGTAATAAAACAATAATCTTTTATATCCCATATCTACTAAGAAATTGAAGGATTGATTATCTTCTGAGGAGTCGAATCAACCTACTGCCAAATAATATCCTTAAAACATGCATAGCATAATGTATAATGACAATCCAAAAAAAATAATCCCCTTTTTACAAGTTTATACTATCAACAACGAACAATGTTTTTTTATGTGATTTTAATTCCTTAGTCACGTATGTATCTGTCAGAAAATAGCAGCGGGTGGTCTCAGAGAAACAACCGTAAATAATTGAAGTGGATACTTCTTATGTCGCCTCTTTACTCAATCACAGCATAAGGAAATAATGGCGGCCATAAATATCATAATAATTGTCAATGATGGCAGTGCAATACGAGATCATTTCCATGAATACTCATATCAAATAATAACCAATTAAAAACGTAATAATCTAAGATCGGAACTCAAAATGATTTCCCGGAAGTGACGCACATGCTCTGAACATGCCCCCCCCCGTACGAGATGCGAACATAGGACTACCCACTTCAAAAAGAGTTAAACTACTTAAAGAAGTACCTCATGATTTCACGTTTGTTTTTTATATAATAAAATAATAATCAAGTCGTATTTTCCTAGCGGTGGGAAACTATATCAAAATGGGAAGATAAATAAAAGAAAACCTTTTCATGTAAGTATCATCAGAATATAATTCAAAATATTACGTTGACAACAGATAAATTATTTTATATTTTAACGCTAATTGTAAACACGACAAAAAAAACAATTATAACAGAAACAGCTCGAAAAAACTGAGCGCGATCACCTACATGGATTCTAAAATTTGGTGTGATATATTTTTACATGTTGTGCGCAAAAATTCTCTGAAAACTGTGTATAGTTAGATATGTAATAATTATAATTTAGTATATACCACAAAAATGATAATTATTATAATGAGTTTAACAGTCAATTGGCAGATATTATATAATCGTATTATATTATATAATCATATTGATTATCTTGGAACTTGTAACAATTAAATACTAAGTGTTAAGCGATGGATTGTCGACATTGTCATATAACATAAATTAAACTAAATAACTAAATTATCACATCTGTTCTAACTTAATTTATAAATCCTAGTTTATATAAATTATAAATTAATTATTAAGGATCTGGTGCAAGTTGCTTGGGTTCATACAAACGAAATAACAAAATCATTCGTAATTTATCCAATAGGAACAAATATAAAATGTATAAATCCATACTGATATTGAACTTGAACTTGACTCTGATGATGTAGTCGAGGCCGTCTATGATGACATATTAAAGGCCAGACATAACACCACCAAGACACATTTTACCGTTGTTATGGGGGACTTCAACGCCAAAGTGGGAGTACAAGAGTGTGGTGAATCGGTAATCGGACCACACGGTTATGGCTGCAGAAATCCTCGGGGCCAGATGCTGGTTAGCTTCCTTGAGAGCCAGGGTCTCTATTTGATGAACTCATTCTTCAAAAAGAAGCCTCAAAGGAAGTGGACCTGGCGAAGCCCTGATGGTAAGACTAAAAATGAGATAGACTTCATCATGACGGATCAAAAGCACATAATCCAAGATGTATCTGTGATCAACAGGTTTTGCACCGGTAGCGATCACCGACTTGTGCGATGCATCTTGAATATCGACTTACAGCTTGAGAGAAATCGTCTGATGAAGCCTACGCTCCGCCCTTCTCTGCGCCAAACCACTGCGGGATCCGAAAAGTTCCAAATGGAACTTCAGAACCGATTTTCCCTGTTGGAAACCACTGAGGATGTTGACCAGCTTGTTAACAATTTCACGAATGTCGTGCGCGAGATAGGGAGGGCTTATTTTAAGCCGGAGCGTAGGACTAAGGAGTCCAAAATTTCGAGTGGAACTCTGGACCTGATGAGGCAAAGACGGGAAATGTTTTCAGATTCTGCAGATTTTTCCCTTCTTAACAAGCGTGTTAAAAGGCAAATTCGTTTTGACCTGCGCCAAAATAACACTCGCGTCATTGAAGACACGATCCAGCGAAATAAAGGCTCAAAACTTTTGCCCGGCAGTTGGGAAGGACCAATCTGACGAAGCTGAAGACATCTGACAATAGAACTGTTACTTCTAGGCCAGAAATCCTCGCCGAAATCGAGAAATTTTATGGGCTCCTATATTCTTCACACGCTCCCAAGCCAACTGCTCGCGATGCAGACGACAAACGTGCACCTCTGGTCCGCCACTACACCGATGAACTCCCGGATGTCGAAATGGGTGAGATTAGGATAGCTCTTGAACAGCTGACAAACAACAAGGCGCCGGGCGAGGACGGCATCACAACTGAACTCCTGAAAGCTGGAGGTTACCCTATACTCGGACAGCTACAGGACCTCTTTAATGCCGTCATTCGCACAGGTACTACGCCAAAGGAGTGGAGCAGGAGTCTGGTCATTTTGTTCTTCAAAAAAGGGGACAAAATCCTACTTAAGAACTATAGACCAATTGCGCTCCTGAGCCACACCTACAAGCTGTTCTCAAGAGTTATCACGAATCGTCTCGCCCAACGATTCGACGACTTCCAACCTCCAGAGCAGGCTAGGTTTCGAAAAGGCTACAGCACCGTGGACCACATTCACACGCTAAGGCAGGTTATACAGAAAACTCAAGAGTATAATCAACCCTTATGTCTTACGAGAAAGCCTTCGACTAGAGTCGAAACTTGGTCTGTTCTGCAGTCCTTGCAACATTGCCAAGTTGACTGGCGTTACATGGAGTTGTTGAAATGTCTGTATGACTCCGCTACGATGTCCGTCCAAGTACAGGGTGTACAAACAAGACCGATACATCTTCAGCGCGGCGTGAGACAGGGAGATGTTATTTCTCCAAAACTGTTTACCGTCGCGCTGGAGGACTTCTTTAAAACACTACACTGGAATGGACGAGGCATAAACGTAAACGGAGAGTACATTTCACATCTTCGCTTTGCCGATGACATCGTCATAATGGCGGAATCGCTGCAGGAACTAGAGGAAATGATGCGCAGCCTTGGCGATTCTTCGAGACGAGTGGGCCTGCGGATGAATTTGGATAAGACTAAGGTCAAGTCCAACTGTCACGTCATCCAAGGGCCAATAACCGTCGACAATGTCTGCATCGAAGTTGTTCAAAAATATGTTTATCTGGGTCAAGTCATACAGCTGGTTAAAACAACTTCGACGCCGAGGCTGACAGAAGAATATGCTTGGGTTGGGCAGCATTCGGAAAGTTGCGTCACATATTTACGTCGTCAATACCGCAGTGCTTAAAGAATAAGATGATCAACCAGTGCGTCCTTCCTGTGATGACGTATGGCGCTGAGACGTGGTCTCTTACAAAGGGTCTGATCCACCGCACCGGTTTAGGGTCGCTCAGTGAGCTATGGAGCGGGCTATGCTTGGGGTATCTCTGATGGATAGAATCCGAAATGAGGAGATCCATCGGAGATCTAAAGTAACCGACATAGTCTGCAGAATCAGTAAGTTGAAGTGGCAGTGGGCAGGCCATATTTGTCGCCGACATGATGGCCGTTGGGGCCGAAAGGCTTTAGAATGGAGACCACGTACAGCAAAGCGTAGTGTAGGACGACCTCGTGCCCGCTGGACCGACGACCTGAAGGACGTTGCGGGGGGCGGCTGGATGAGGAGGACGGAGGACCGACATGAGTGGCGAAATTTGGGAAAGGCCTATGTCCAGCAGTGGACGAACACGGGCTGATGGATGGATGGATGGATGGATGATATTGAAACGGCTGCTCACGTTTTAACAGTCGGATTTCGCCTGACTAGTTTCACTGTATTCGTACAGTTTCTTCGGAGGCAAACATGCTAGTTATATTATACGACGGTTACCCGTTTGACACTGCGTCTTTCAGCGCGGCGCTGCTGAATGGTTTACCGCCGCGTAACCACGTAAATGTACGAATACAGTGAAACTAGTCACGCGAAATCTCACTATAAAACCGTGAGAAGCCGTTTCAATATCAGCGTGAATCTAAACCACGAATCTTTTATGTATAAATCCAATGATTACAGAATATTTAGATTCTCGAATATCTAATGAGAACACATAAATTGTTTTCTATGGAAATTCTTAATTTCTTATATTTTGTTTTTAAAACAGTGCATCCATCAATCAGCCTGTTTCGTCCACTGTTAGATAAAGACTTTTCCAGGATTTCGCCACTCTTGGCGGTCCTCCTGGAAGAAATGCGCATAATCACACGCTAGGCAGGCGGGTTGGTGAGCGCGGTGCCGAAACCCTTGCACAAGTGACGCCGCTGGCCGTCACCAGTATGTTTTATATAAGGCCCGGCAATTTGGGATGGATATACCGCCATCCATCGGTCCCAGGCAATGTCTGCGAGCTGTCCTCTTATTCTCCCCCGAATAACTTCGGGAGGATTTGCGAGTAAGATGGTGGTATCTCCACAGTCGAGCCCGGCATCAGCTCTACCACCTATAATATTTAAGTCAGTGTCCTTATAAAATAAACATTTTGGAACCTAGATATTCTGTAACCCCATCGGAATAAATACAAATTAATTTATTCATGTATAAATTACGAATGATTTTGGTATTTATACTAAAAACATATATTACAATGGCTTGTAGAGCAAATCCACCAAAGCCCCAAAAAATCGATGAGAAAAACAAAACATTAAACATTCCGAAACATCGAGTACCACAATTACATACAGAATTTAATCGGAAATATGACATCGAAATATACGACAATATTCAAATGGACACATCTATATCGATACGATACGAGTATTTAGTTATCATCGATACACTTCAGTTTGAATTATTTTACAAAAACCTACAGTCCGCTACGACCACTAACTTCTATGAAAAATCTATTGGCCTATTAATATAGGTATTATATTGCTTAAAATGGTCCAATGGGATTTTATCCTAGGAATGAACTTACTTTAGGGCATCGACCTCGGGCTAAGGAAGCGGCTATGACATTCATAAAAAATCAGCCTTGCCACCCAAGTCTTTATCTGAACACTTTAGACAAAAATGTCAGGAAAAGGTAATAGATTTCTTGAGTAAAACTGAAACTAAGGCAAAGCTTCGAACAGAAATGAAAAAGAGGAAAGAGTGAAAACTAGAATGACTCTCCTATTTTCTGAATACCCTTTATTGTCAATTCCCTGGGTTTCATATATCCATTACTGTCATCACATGACCTCTAATTAACCATGTCACGATGACCACAAAGTCTACTGATGAACCAGGATAGTCCAAGGGTGAAAGTATGATTGGTGTTTTATTTTTGGACCCTGGGGTATAAAAGGCTTAGTACACGTTGTTCAGGCTTACGTGGGATATAATATTTGCTATGTCTGCTCTCTCAGCATTCACTATACATTTACACTACATACATAAAACACTAAAACGTCAATACTGATGAATCTACTATTTAAATACAGATAAAAATACATGTAATACTTAAATTTAGTCTTTATGCTAGTAATTCACACGGTTAAATAATTTTTCCTATTTTTTTACGTTTTTTTTTTAATGATCTAGCGAGTATCGCGATTTGACGCCACTATGAAACTAAAAGTCATCTAATAAAATAAGGCAAACGGGCTTACATACGGAGGGATCAAATTAATTATATTTCGAGTAAATGTTAGGCACTCAAATTGAATCAATTTTATTTGAAAACAATACTTCCTTATATCTAGGGATTATAATATCCTATTCAAACATACAATCAAAATTAAATCGACCATATCTATCTCTAATAAAAACTTCCTCTGCGAACTTAAATTTACTACAAAAGAAATTTAAAGTGACTCAAAAAAATAAAAACGTCTTAATCATTGTCCTACAAGGATCTGAATGAAGGTGACTAAAAGCAGAACTAACACCGCCTTTATATGAAACGTCACATTTTGACAGTTCGCCGCGTTGTACCAGCGCTCTCTCTCACGTTCATGTTAGATCCTTGTTGCATTGTATTTCATATTTTTAGACAAATACTTGCAGTCAAAAGTATAATGTCTCATCTCATTAATTACCCCATTGCTTAAGAATTGTCACTTTTATACAATCACCTTAAATACAGTCGAAACACCCTTAGAACTCTTTGCTAGGAATGCAATGACAAACTTGACCTTTTCATTGCTTTTCCAGCAAAGAGTTCTATGTACGCCACTGCAAACACGTCATGGTAAACCAAGGCAAGTATTATTACGCCTAAGTAAAGGTGATAATCGCACAAAAAGTATACCTTACGTTAGCGCGTGGCCGAGCGTAGGTACGTATCAGATTTCAATTGTTGGAAAATGGAGATCACTTTTTAGTGGAGTAGCCGTAACCACAAGTGACCTAACATTATAAATGAATTGCGAACATTTATCGATTTTAAATATAATTTGAAAATAAATTAAACATTTACTTTAATCACTCTGTTAAAATGATAAAGTACTCAATGCAAATTGTTTCTGATTTTAAACTTTAACTGCAACTCGATTCATGTTTTTGTAAAAGTTTAAAATAAAATAATATCATGTGAATTTATCATTTATTAATTTTTTTTGCATTGTTATTTGATTTTATATGTTTAGTCTTTCTTCCGCTTCAAAATTTAAATGCACGCGGAGTTTTTGCTTATTTTAAATATTATCAATTGATAAAAAATATAATTAAATAAAAATTTACAAAGTAAATTTCATCATTTCTTAGTGAAATCTTATTATATAGAAAAGAAACAAAAAAAATCAACCTGAATATCGTCACTATTTTGTCAGACTGATTTTTAATTTTATATTTTTCATTTATTTCAACATTTAGTATTTACATTCATTTGGATCAATGAAACAGTATAGTTAGAGAACAGGATACAGTTAAACAAGTCCGGATATACACATACACACTTTCACTTGCATTTTTATTTGGCAAAAATGCTACAAGTGCTTTGTTTTCATCTAGAAAGCTATTATTATTTGGTGTTTTCATTAATGGCATCAAATAAAAAGTTTCTTAATATTACGATTAACTTAATTTCAATACATTTGGAAAATCCGAAAGAATCACAATTTTTATTCCTTACTTTCCATTGTAATTTTTGATTAATTTAGAAACATTAACGAATATAACTGCGTAATTTTTTTTACGTACGCAATGTTTTCCATACTAAAATTACTCTACACTCAATAAAAGTTACGTGTTTGATAAGTATTTGCATTTTTATCTTTTCTTTTATTGTTTAACGCCGACCTCAACGCGTTCCCGATTGATGCTTATGACAATTTCACAAATAAAGTAATTTAAATTCCGTTGATTAGCGCAAGCATTTAAATAATAAGAGTCCATTTTCAAAATTATTACTTTATTTAGTAATTCTGGCAGTCAATTTTTTCTGATACTTGTTTTAGTACAAAGATAAAGATTAGTAAAAAAGTTCTGGGCCTGACCCTGGCGCGTTTTTCTATTTCAGTATGTACTGAATTGTCACAATCAATGCTTTATTTATTTACCTCTATAACTGTGACATGATTTTTTTTTTGGTATATGTCATTTGATGATATGGAATGTAATACTATCAGTCATTACATTACGTAACATAACATTACTCGTACATTTCAAATAGCTGCCGGGGCAATGATTAACTATTTGCACACGTCATTGTAGAAACGCTGCGTTTTTAGGGATCTTTTTGGGACGAAGTAGAATCTACAATATATAGGTAGTCCCGCTTCCAAAAAAAAATGTTGTTTGATAGTTTAGCCTTAAACAGATATGTGAAGTTAACTCAGCATCGGCTCCTATAGTCACGGGTTACATTACGTGGAATCCCTCGGGGCTGGTGAGGGCTGCTTGTCGTAGGATCAGCAGAGCCGTCAGGTGTAGTTGGTAGCGCAGTCGAAGAAAGGGAAGCAGGCGACGGGGTCGGCGGCCGAGTGCTAGAGTACGTGCAGGTTCTCACACGACTTGGATTTGGAGTCGCGCGCCCACACCCGCCCGAGCAGTCCTCGTACCTGGAATGTGAGATAGTGGAACCATATGTCAGACGAATTAATTAAGTTTCAAATTTATGAGAAAATTCAAACAATCTTGGCACTTGCTTAGAAAAAAACTAGTATTTAGTTATTTATTGTGGTTATCGTAAATTAAAAATAAAGGGTGATACCTAGCCCGTACTGAACATATATATCGTCACGGCATGAATCTCTTACGGGATGTCAGAGGTGTGTCCGAGTATGGACTGTATAATTGCAAGTCCCAGTCCCCACTCGCGCACCGACGTCCGTACCGTACGTCCCCTCGGGATGGATGGTGTGCCCTATTACTGTACTTTGGACACAAATATGGACTAACGCTTGACGTGTCTTTCTAACCCTAAAGTGCTCTTACGGGATGTCAGAGGTGTGTCCGAGTATGGACTGTATAATTGCAAGTCCCAGTCCCCACTCGCGCACCGACGTCCGTACCGTACGTCCCCTCGTGATGGATGGTGTGCCCTATTACTGTACTTCGGACACAAATATGGACTAACAGCTTGACGTGTCTTTCTAACCCTAATGTGCTCTTACGGGATTTGAAGCCGCGACCATCGAGTTAGTGGTCGATACCTTCAAATCACTAGGCTATCTAATCTCTTTTTTTCGATCAAGACCTACCTTAACACTAGCAGAGAGCCTCGTGCGTTTTCTCGGCGTGCTGGCGGCGGACGCGGGCGGCGGCTCGTCGCGCTCAGGCCGCTCGGGCTCGGCCATGGGCGAGCGGTTGCGGCTGCGATTCTTGCGCGAACTGCTGCGTTTTCTGTTTCAGTGGTGTCAAGAAATAAGTTAATTTGATCGAACTATCAGATAGGTGTTTTTCATATCAGCTGTTGTTAAGCTGTGCAAGAAACAATTGGCGGGATGGTTATCCCATTTTGTCTCTTTTCAAATTATTTTAAAACCAATAAATAGCTATGATTAAATTTTGTTTATTTATTTATTTATTTATATTTAAGGAAAACTTACAGCACAGTATAACTAAGTTAAAAAACAGACAAAACAAATTACGGCCAATTACAAGTTTTCACTACTAGTAACATACTAACTTAATAACACTTACGTAAAATATTAGTAATAAAATTTACTGACGGTATGAAATTTAGCTTTACACATAATCAATATAAAAAAAACAAGTTATTTTTAAACCGAGAAAAAGAAAACAGCATTAAATTAAATTAAATTAAATTCTCAAACACAACACAAAAAAATGCTAGGATACAATGATACCACAGGTAAGTATTAAATTAATACATCAAATATTAAAAAACTTAGCGCTTAGCACCATTCTTGCTCTAGCCACAGAGAGGAAGAAAATATCGAGATCATGTAATGTGTTTACATAATTTTGTACTCGCCATAGGTAACTATTTTGTCTGTAGTTTGTTCCAACAATAGGAAGAGAAAAAATGGGTATTTGACGCCGCGATCTGCTGGGGAAATAAAAGTTCAGATTGGATAGTAAATAAGGGCAGTCTACTTGACCTGAAACAACTCTTATTAAGAAGAGAATGTCAGCTATCGAGCGACGCTCTTGTAAAGGAAGTATGTGATATTCTCGACAAGATTCAAAATAATCTGTTGAATAGATTTTATTACGATAATTCATGAAACGGAAGAACCTTTGCTGTACACGCTCTAACCTATTAATGTACACATTGTAAGATGGGTTCCAAACTTGTGAACAATATTCCAAGCTACTGCGTACATACGTGCAATATAAGATTTTTAGTGTTTTGTTGTTTTTAAAATTTTTTGACATACGCATAATAAAACCTAAGGCTTTAGTTGCTTTTTTAACAATATTATCAATGTGCAGGTCAAAAACAAGCTTAGAATCCTGTACAACACCGAGGTCACGCACTTCAGACACTCGTTGCAAAGCATGGCCTCTCAAAGTATAGTTAAACATGATTTGTTGAAATTTCCGAGAAAAAGAGATGTAAGAACATTTCAATGGATTAAGGTCAAGTTTATTAAGTGAGCAGTAGTTGTCAAGACGGAAAAGGTCATCTTGGAGGGCAAGCGCATCATCAATACTCGCTACCGACCGAAAGATCTTCATATCATCCGCAAAAATAAGAATATTAGAATTTCTAAAACATAAGTCTATATCTGAAATAAAAATGAGAAAAAGAAGAGGTCCCAGCAAGGAACCTTGTGGGACTCCACTGGGCACAGATACCCAATCAGACGTATAGTTATGCGTCACAACAGCTTGTGTTCTGTTACTAATGTAAGCAGAGAACCATCGATAGAGATCCCCACGAATTCCCGCCCTCATAAGTTTTTTGTAAAAATATATGTCGTATTTCACTCTTTAATATTGATATTTCGGCTGTTCGATACACGATTACTTAAATTTTGTTCGATCCAATTAAATCGCAAAGACAGGTCTAAATTTTGATCTAAATATCATTTCACTTTGCTGTATTAAGTTTTGGATAATAAAACTTATACTAAAATAAACGTCGTGAAAAATGTAATATAAAACGGCCATCATATTAAAAGCCCATCCCTTTAATTCCAAAATAATAAATAAAAACACCGCGACTTTTTTAAGCGACCCGCTTCCGCTGAGCACGATAAACATGTGTGAAATGAAAGCGTTAGAGCAGGAGAGATTTCTCTGGATAACCTCGCCTTAAAATAATTTTGTAAGGAAAATATACGAACAGTCATAACTCAAGTGTACGGTTATACGCAATCGCAACCAACCATCTTTTAAAGAGGGCTTAACCACTAAAGTAAAGGCAACTGCGTTCTGTAACTGCTTCTAATTATCTGAGACAAGAGTTAAGGTGGTAGAGCTGATATCGAGCTCGACTGTGGAGGTACCCGATGAATTTATTCGGGGGAGATCTCACAATCGTGTAGCCCACCATTGCCCAGGATCGATTGATAGTGGTATATCCACCCCCAATTGCCAGCACTTATAAAAAACTGGCCAAGTGCGAGTCGGACTCGCGCACGAAGGGTTCCGTACCATTATCTATAAAAACGGCAAAAAATCATGTCTGTTGTATGATAGTGCGCAGGTCCGACTCGCACTTGGCCGGTTTTAGTATTTGTTGTTAAAGCGGCAACATAAATACATCATCTGTGAAAATTTCAACTGTCTAACTATCACGGTTCATGAGATACAGCCTGGTGACAGACGGACAGCGGAGTCTTAGTAATAGGGTCCCGTTGGTTACCCTTTGGTTACGGAACCCTAAAAACAGCACCGCGCTCACCAACCCGCCTGCCCAGCGTATGTGTGTATAGGCATTTCTTCCAGGAGGACCGCCATCAGTGGCTATATCTTGGAAAGCCCTACATCCAGCAGTGGACGGACCAGGCCGGTAGATGGATGGATGTAACTGACTACCTGACTCTCTCGGCGTGTTGCTGCTTCAGTCTGATCTGCGTGAGCAGACCCACGAGTAGCTCGTCCACATTGTGGTTGATGCCCACAGAGGTCTCGATGAACTTGCACTCGTAGGAGGTCGCTAAGGCTTTGCCCTCTGGAAACAAAGAAACAAAAACAAATGTTATACAGGGACCCGAAAACCGGGTTTGAAATTAAAGCCTATTATAGGGCTGACCCTTTATAGGATGTAACCTAGGCATACATAAGCTTAATCCTATCATAGGATAACATAAGGTTTGAAACCCTTCATAGAGTAAGGTTAGGTTTTTGTATTCTTCCAAAACCGACCTTAAACAAAATTAAGGCCCTTTTATTGCCAGTTTATGTTTGATCGGGCTCTATAGGGATACACTTTCAGTTTATTCGCGGTTACATTAAGTAAGTCTATTAGGGTTTAAGGGTTTAATATGTTACCCTTAGCGAGTAAGCCCGAAGAAACCCCAAAAATAAAACCCCAATTTCAATAAGGTTTGCCTACCATTTACGTATAGATTTACATTAAGAATAGGGTTTCATGCAAAAATACCTTGTAAAACCCATTCAGTTACTCTATGATAGGGTAACAAAAATAATGATTTGTCTGGTTATAATAACAGCTCAATATAAAAGATGGAGGACTTTTGGTGTGGGCAGTGGCCCAGCTGTTGTCGTTGAAACTATCATACCAATGGCTTAACAACTAAGTATTATTGCTATTGATTTTTAGGGTTACGTATCCAAAGGGTGCTAAACGGGACCCTGTTACTAAGCCTTCGCTGTCCGTCCGTCTGTTACAGGAGTCTACAGCTTCAGCCGTTATAGGTGGCTAGTTGTAATTTTCACAGAATACGTCTTACTAAGGCCCCTACCACGGAATATAATAATAATAAAAAATTTGAACCCTTATAAAAAGTTTCAGCTCTATCTTAAAGACGGTATAGTTACAAATTTCTTTGGTCAGATTGCATACTCTAAAGTAAAACAATAAATAATATTTTGGGTTCTGAAACCCATATTTCACAGAAAGGGCCTTTTAACCTTGGTCGTGACCACTTGCCGAGTCACCAGTGTGAATTTGGCTATATCTGCCACGCACCGACGCACTATTATGAAAATAAGGAATTTAACTAAAGCGCAAAAATGACAATTAAAGCGCCGCCAGCCTGACATAGTGAGAGGTTTAATTTCGTAGTCAGTTTAGTGGTCGTTTATCAGCAAATTGACACCCATTAGTCTCAGCTCCCCTCACATACGACCAGTTTAAACTGGGAAGTTAACTGAATCACTTGTTTAACTGGTTTAGGATATCTTTCCAGTGAAGAAATAACAAAGTCATATTTAATTTTTTATACAATGTGTTTACTTAAAGCGAAGTGGGCGTTGGAAAACGCTACTTTTACTTTATACAAGTTTTTCAAAAAAACAGGTTTAAATACAGAACTGAAAAACATATATTTTGTTTTCGAATATATGTGAGAAATCTTTTGACTAATTTGAGAAATCTTATCTCTGTAATGTGGATTATATTATTACAAAACATGATACAGATGTTCTGTGAATAGCTACTTATCCCATCTTTTGACAACAAGATTTAAAAAAAATATTGTTCAAGATTTTCTTTTTTACTAAAATTAGTCAGATTATCGCTTACGTTGTATTTGTCTATAATGTCTAACTTGCTCACTCGCGCTCGGCTTTATATATATTAGTTCATTGTACTATCAGGTACATATTACAGATACACCTCTACGTCAGAAAAATCCTACCTACTTACTAATAGGAAAATTCCCCCGCGCCAGGCGCGGTTTGCGCGCTTCCCCGTACGCCCTGCGCGCCATACTATGCCATGTAGGATTTTCAAAGCCCTATTAATTTTAATTGAAGAGTGGGTGTAACAATTTTCGAGTTAGGTGACCCAGAGAATAAACAGTTTCACAGAAAATTCAACCCCCCATTTCACCCTCTTAGGGGTGGAATTTCGAAAAACGTTTTCTTACTGGATTCCTACTCTTCACAAAGAGCAAACCCTCCAAATTTCATGCCTCTGCCTCTAGGACCAGCGGCTTAGGCTGTGCGCTGATATATGAGTTAGTCAGTCAGGACTTTGAATCTAACATATACGTATATAAAGAATATCAGATGATGGGAGATGATATTCCACCAAGAACCATCAATCGAATCCATCCAATATTTAAAGAATATCAGTTGCGTATCACAGATACACCTCTACCTCAAAAAAATCCTACCTTCTGTCTGATAAAGATAGAGATACGTTTATTTAAGTGCCACAACACACACGAAAGTATACAATTTTGAACATAACAAATATTAAAATAAATGCAAACAAACATCGATACCTAAAGGCATAAACAAGTAAGGTCATATGTCGTGGCTATAAAAAGGACCCAACTCAGCATATGCTACGGGTGTTACCAGAATAAAACCCGCAACGCTGTTATTCTGCTAGGGCCTGCAGTTGATGAACGAACACCGAAATAACGCGCGGTATCCGAATAAAACAAATGCCGGTATAGATATAATATTAAATAAATAAAATATAGCAGTGCTTTTAATATTATTTATTTTCATTGTGTTTGTGCAGATACATAAGAAAAATTGTGCATAAAACTTATACAAGAAATAATTGAATGTATGATTGATTAGATTTAATCATATTTGGTCATATATACCTACATACTAAAATAAAAATATTTTAATGAAAAAATGTTTTTGTTACTTTAGGTTGGCAAGTATTTTTGTAAAGAAAGGAGATACATTTTTAATTTTAATTTAAAAGTGGTCTTACACTTCAAAATACGCAAAGGGGGTGGAATATGCCGAATACCTAAAGCTACCCCTGAATGCCGCTGATTTATGTGACGGACACAAGAGAGAACCCACCCTGGTACTACGCATACTGTATAAGGAGGAACACCATTTAAGTTTGTCAAATAAATGTTTTGGGGAAGATGTTTTAACAATATCAAACAAAAGACAAGCGAGATGATTTAAGCGAGTCTATCTCTTATTTTAAGCATGTTGGCGTTGTTAAGGAATGGAGTTACGTGAGTTCGTGGAAGCAAAAACGAGCACAGGCATTTTGAACTCGCTGGATAAGGCGCATCGTCTTGGCATAGAGACAAGGGTCATAAACGGCAATGCAATAATTCAGTTTTGACAAGACGAGTGCCTCACAAAGCTTAATTCGCAAATCCTCTTTGAGAAAGTCACGTATGCGATAGAGAACACTGAGGCGGTAAAAACAGTTTCTTTGCTCCTAAGAGAGTGTGTCGGTTTTTACGAGAAACAAAAGTCAACATCTAATACTAATCAGTAATATACAAAGTCACTATCTTATTATTGGTCCGAAAAATAGTATAAGATTCGATAGGATTATCCAAAAAATTATTGACGTGAGCGAAGCTGCGGGCAAAACCTAGTTAAATAAAAGTTGATATAACTTGAACCAGTTCAAATTTTCCGAGGGTAACTACTATGCTACCTAAGTACCAGAACTATCGCCTCTTCCTGTTACAGTAAATTAAAGGGCGGTAATATTCGGTAACTTTTAGGTCAATTAGAATGAGAGGAATATTTAAATCAGTACTTAACGAAGTTTCATAACAAAGTTAAGCTATTTTACATAAAACGGATGTAGTTTAGCAAATCTTGGTATTTGGCTTAATAATTATGTTTAATCGTTTCCTTATTACTTGATCGTGTTTTTGCGGCAAGAATGATGGGTATTTAGTCAAAAAATGATTGTATTAGAAAGAAAGAGGTGAAATTATCGACAAATAAACTGGCGGATCATTTTCAGATTTAAATAATGATTGAATTTTTTGATTTTAGAAAATAATGTACGTGTATTTTTTTGTTTAGAAAAATAAAGTTTTATATTATGTCATAAAGATGACAATACCCTGACCTAGAGACAATATATGAATGAATGAATGAATAAACACTTTATTGCACGTTTTGTGCACAATTTTCGAGTTAGGTGACCCAGAGAATAAACAGTTTCACAGAAAATTCAACCCCCCATTTCACCCTCTTAGGGGTGGAATTTCGAAAAACGTTTTCTTACTGGATTCCTACTCTTCACAAAGAGCAAACCCTCCAAATTTCATGCCTCTGCCTCTAGGACCAGCGGCTTAGGCTGTGCGCTGATATATGAGTTAGTCAGTCAGGACTTTGAATCTAACATATACGTATATAAAGAATATCAGATGATGGGAGATGATATTCCACCAAGAACCATCAATCGAATCCATCCAATATTTAAAGAATATCAGTTGCGTATCACAGATACACCTCTACCTCAAAAAAATCCTACCTTCTGTCTGATAAAGATAGAGATACGTTTATTTAAGTGCCACAACACACACGAAAGTATACAATTTTGAACATAACAAATATTAAAATAAATGCAAACAAACATCGATACCTAAAGGCATAAACAAGTAAGGTCATATGTCGTGGCTATAAAAAGGACCCAACTCAGCATATGCTACGGGTGTTACCAGAATAAAACCCGCAACGCTGTTATTCTGCTAGAGCCTGCAGTTGATGAACGAACACCGAAATAACGCGCGGTATCCGAATAAAACAAATGCCGGTATAGATATAATATTAAATAAATAAAATATAGCAGTGCTTTTAATATTATTTATTTTCATTGTGTTTGTGCAGATACATAAGAAAAGTTGTGCATAAAACTTATACAAGAAATAATTGAATGTATGATTGATTAGATTTAATCATATTTGGTCATATATACCTACATACTAAAATAAAAATATTTTAATGAAAAAATGTTTTTGTTACTTTAGGTTGGCAAGTATTTTTGTAAAGAAAGGAGATACATTTTTAATTTTAATTTAAAAGTGGTCTTACACTTCAAAATACGCAAAGGGGGTGGAATATGCCGAATACCTAAAGCTACCCCTGAATGCCGCTGATTTATGTGACGGACACAAGAGAGAACCCACCCTGGTACTACGCATACTGTATAAGGAGGAACACCATTTAAGTTTGTCAAATAAATGTTTTGGGGAAGATGTTTTAACAATATCAAACAAAAGACAAGCGAGATGATTTAAGCGAGTCTATCTCTTATTTTAAGCATGTTGGCGTTGTTAAGGAATGGAGTTACGTGAGTTCGTGGAAGCAAAAACGAGCACAGGCATTTTGAACTCGCTGGATAAGGCGCATCGTCTTGGCATAGAGACAAGGGTCATAAACGGCAATGCAATAATTCAGTTTTGACAAGACGAGTGCCTCACAAAGCTTAATTCGCAAATCCTCTTTGAGAAAGTCACGTATGCGATAGAGAACACTGAGGCGGTAAAAACAGTTTCTTTGCTCCTAAGAGAGTGTGTCGGTTTTTACGAGAAACAAAAGTCAACATCAAATACTAATCAGTAATATACAAAGTCACTATCTTATTATTGGTCCGAAAAATAGTATAAGATTCGATAGGATTATCCAAAAAATTATTGACGTGAGCGAAGCTGCGGGCAAAACCTAGTTAAATAAAAGTTGATATAACTTGAACCAGTTCAAATTTTCCGAGGGTAACTACTATGCTACCTAAGTACCAGAACTATCGCCTCTTCCTGTTACAGTAAATTAAAGGGCGGTAATATTCGGTAACTTTTAGGTCAATTAGAATGAGAGGAATATTTAAATCAGTACTTAACGAAGTTTCATAACAAAGTTAAGCTATTTTACATAAAACGGATGTAGTTTAGCAAATCTTGGTATTTGGCTTAATAATTATGTTTAATCGTTTCCTTATTACTTGATCGTGTTTTTGCGGCAAGAATGATGGGTATTTAGTCAAAAAATGATTGTATTAGAAAGAAAGGGTGAAATTATCGACAAATAAACTGGCGGATCATTTTCAGATTTAAATAATGATTGAATTTTTTGATTTTAGAAAATAATGTACGTGTATTTTTTTGTTTAGAAAAATAAAGTTTTATATTATGTCATAAAGATGACAATACCCTGACCTAGAGACAATATATGAATGAATGAATGAATAAACACTTTATTGCACACAAAACAAGATATTTACAAACATACAAAGAACAGACAGAAGGCAAGGGCGGACTTATTACTACAAGGAATTTCTTCCAGTCAACCTTGGAAAAACAGAAACATTTTGTAAAAACTTACATCATCAGTGCATACCTACATTAGGATTCGTTCTAAATCTATAATCTAATCTAAACTAAATATACTACATACAAATACATACTTAAATACACAGATACATTCATACAAATAAACAAGTAGCTTAGTCAGTAAGTCATTCAGAGAGAGGAGAGGTAATAGTACATTACGATACGAGAGCGATGAAACGTTTTCTGACGAGTGTGAGAAAAAGTTTCTCGCACGAGTATCGTATAATATTTTATAGCACAAGTGCGGAAAATGCCGACTTTACGCAAGCGCAGCGTGCGTGAAGCGGTCATCTTACGCACGGTGTGCTATAAAATATTTTTAAGTTATATTTAAAAGAGGACACAGAAGGAAGATCTTTGAGATTTTGCGGAAGTTCATTCCAAAGCCGAACAGCATTGACCGTAAAAGATTTGGAGAAACGATCAGTGGTATGCGGAGGCATCGCCAGATCGTGGTGGTGACAGGAGCGAAGCGTTCGGTTACTACGGTCAATGCGAAGGACAACTCTTTCTTTTAAATAATTGGGGTAGAGGGGATTGTGAAGAACATTATATAAAAGGGAAAGGATATGCAATTTCCCGGGAAGACGGATAGGGAGCCACTTTAATCTGCATCGAAACTCGGAGACGTGATCATACTTGCGCAGTCCGAATATGAATCGAATGCACAAATTCTGAAGACGCTCCAGCTTATCAAGCAGCTCTTCAGTGGGATCTAGATAAGCAACATCGGCATAATCCAGAAGGGGAAGAAGAAGAGATTGAGATAACGTTATTTTCGTATCCAGCGGCAGGAATTTCTGTAGGCGCTTAAGCGAGTGATATGTGTTCCTTACAAACGCAAGCCCAGCCCCAAGTAAATTACTATGAGACGTCAAGATTTTATTTTGCGAAATTAGCAATTGTTATTTGATTCGTGTTACTGATCACTTACCAAGCCTCCAGTATGAGTTTGGCTGTATAAATTAAACTCACCTTATATATGTACTAGTTTTTGCCCGCAGCTCCACCCGCGTGTTATTCGGTTCGGTCTATGCGTTAAGTTAGAGTATAAACTATACACATTCTAAATTTCATCCAAATCCGTCCAGCCGTTTCAGCGTGAAAGAGTAACAAACATACACACACACACAACCCCTCACACACAAACTTTCGCATTTATAATATTAGTATGATTTATTTTAGTATAGTGTTGATTGTTTTATTAAAGTTTTATTAAGCTAGTAAAGTTACTCGTATATTACGAAGTAATTTTTAAATAGGTATTGTATTTTAATAGTGTTTTAGTCCAGAATAAAAATAAATTTGCTTTAAAAAACAAACAAATAATTGCACAAGATTGTATTACTTATTTATTTAGCTTCATTAATGAGAAGTAATGGCAAAGCAGATATAATTAATTCCCCAAGTTACGTAAATAGAAGCCTTTGCTAGACACAGTAACTCGCTTTATTCCCAGGCTTCGTCTATTTCAATTAGATTTCCGTCGACGGTAAATTGCTTCTTCCTTTGAGAGCTGCAAACGAAATGTCGTGCGAAGTGTTTAATTGAACAAATCCCTCGGCGACTGCGAATGCAATTCAACTAAAGCTGTTCATACCTACTGTAGTCTGGCCATTACTAATGTTACAACTTATTCTTTTTTTTTCGAATAATGGATAGTTCTGTCACATTTCGAATGGGCTGATGGTTTGATGATAATGCTATTTACGTATCAACTTATTATTGTATTCATTGCATTTTTTAAATACATTGACCTCTCATAAAACAACAAGACTCACAATCTTGCTCAAAAAGTGTCCGCGATGAATTTTGTCACCGCTATGGGGTGACAAATTGGAATAACGATTGCATACAACTGACAAGATTTTTGCTACTATGCACGTCGCACGTTCGGACACTTTCTGAAGAACTTTTCTTAGAGACTGTGTGTCTTGTTGTTAATGAGAGGTCGATGTTTAAATATAATATTTTTATTCCTATTTTTATTCATTTTGTAATTTTGTAAAATTTTAGTAGCCCAACTTAAATATATATTTTCCATATGATATATTTTTTTAAATCATATTCAGTTGTCTTCGTAACGATTAATTTTGACCTGTAAAACGTATACATTACGTATTTATTTTACAAAACTAGAATTCACATAGCAATCGTGCTTGAATTTGAATTTCTCTGTTATTTTCTTTCTGCTATTTTATTGAAGTAATAATGAAACCAAACCTTCTGATCATATACTACAAAATGTTTCCAAAGAAACATAAACAAGCTAAAGAATAAAGAAAAAACAAAACCGGACTCGCCCACCGAGGGCCCCGTTAAAGAATATATTTTTCATGATTTAATATTAATTTAATTTTAATAAATGTATAGTTTCAGATTTTTCCCTATACTTGTAGTATAAGACGGTTTACTTGCCAAATGTCATAGTTCTAGGTCAACGGGAAATGCCCTTTGAATTTTGATTCCCTTGAGAGTGTCGAAATGTACGTTTTTAGCGACATAAACGGCCGTTTTTTTTTCACGTAAACTTATAAGTTTGATTTTTTCTCAGCTTCAAGGGACTGTAGACTTAAGCTTATGGTTTTAATTTCTACTCGATACCTTACGCGTTCCTGAGATAAAGGATCTTGACGGGCAGACGGACAGACGGAAAACAAAGTGATCCTATAAGGGCTCCGTTTTTTTCTATTGAGGTTCGGAGTCTTATATAAAAGATATATATGTATAAAATGAACAGTAGGTTTTCAAAATTAGTAAGAAAACGGGGAAATCTTGGGTATGTTTCTTCGGAGAAGTTGTTCAGTATGATGAACCATGGTCGATGCGGTTTCATCCAAATATACCCGTCCGTACACACACGGTATTTACTGAAATGAAGTAATTATGAAAACCTATCGCTACGACACCAATGTCGGAAGCAGCTTTATAGCTTGCAGGGCAACTGGTTCGGCAAACTCTTTAATTTTGTAGAAGCAACTAAAGTTATGTCGTAGATACTTTAGCGACCTTACCATTACAATTTATTTAGTAAACGTTAACTATAATGTATGTTTCTATTGGCAATAAGACAAAGGCCCTGCAAAAGTGCAAAGTAATGTTGCTTTAATCAATACGCTTTTAATCATGGCCAGTCAGAGGGGTCAGGTTTGATTCCTGTTAATTAATCCTACGTGGTGTATGTACTTAGAACATTTTTCAGATTTGATGTGAATAAGTATTAAGTATTTTTTTGGCAATACTTGCTAAGAAATCGATTAAGTGCGAGTTGAACTCGCGCCTGAGGTTTCTTTAACATTCAAATAAGTAAACAGACTTAAATAATTTGAATAAAAATTACAAACTTACGAAATGTATGAAAGAAAACAGCAAAATTAAGTTGGTCGACTATTACTAGTTAACTTGTAAAGCCTCGTATACATATAATATACTACTTCCGTGATTTTTTTCACATTCTAAAAATAACCGTTTAGCTGGCAGGGGCCAAACAAAAATTTCTAACAAAAATTTGCACTTAAGGAATAATATTTCGCAAACGGATCCATAAATGGAAAATTGGTTTTCACCCACCCGCAAATTTTTAGAACGACCTATCCAACGACACGCACTACGAGGTAGACGTGATAAAATACTCTTTCCCACTTTACGAGCAGGGGATAATACGTATATCCGCTACCGCTTTCTACTACAAACAGTCTCTGAGCAGAGCCGCGGATAGATAGACAGACAGACGAACGGACATGACGAAACTATAAGGTTTCCTTGTTGACAATACGCAACTCTAAAAATGAAAGAAAAAACGAAAGCAGGTAAAATTAAGCGATATTACATTCTCAATATTATCGCAGCTTTTGACATGTACATTTGAAGCCCTTGATCCTTTGTGACAAACACAGGTCTAAAAGTTACTCCATTAGTCCAATCTGGGGCACGTTAAAAATGATAGAGGGATGAAATGTCCTGATGGCTGGTTTGATTAGGTAATGAGCCTTCGGCAAATTGGAAAATTTTGGGGACAAAAGTAGCAACTCCATTTTGTTGTTAACAAAAACCGTGATCTGGCAAAATCCATTGTTATTATAAGTGACTTCGCACTTATGTTCCCTTAGTATAATTAAGATGAGTACCTTAGCGATCTATCTCGTCAAACAAAATATTTAGGAGACAAACATGTCTTAAAAAAATAGTACGAATCTTCAGAGACATAAAAGAACCGAAAAAAACAATAAAAACCGGCCAAGTGCGTGTCGGGCCACGCGCAATGTAGGGTTCCGTAGTTGCCCAGTACATTTTATAAGTTGGTCCACTAATAGTGGGACGCACTATAAGTTTCCGGAATGAATATGAAAAAATACTATTATAGGTACAAAATTAATTTATTATTTTTCAAAATAATCTCCCTTGGCGTCTATGCACTTTTTCATTCGATCAAACCAGTTTTGAAAACTTTTGTGCCACTCCCCTGTGGTGACCTCTGAAACGTGTTTTTCATACTCCTCGACAGCCTCTTCTGGTGATGAAAATCGTTGACCGCGTAATTGGTTCTTAATTTTTGGGAACAGAAAAAAGTCACAAGGTGCCAGGTCGGGACTGTATGCAGGATGACTCATGAGTTCTACATTTTTCGTCTTCAAAAAGTCGTTTGTTTGTCTGGCCGTGTGAGAACTAGCATTGTCGTGGTGCAGGATGATACGGCGTTTACGGTTATTTTTACGGAGTTCGTCAATAACTTCCGGCAAACAAATGGTCGTGTACCAGTCACTATTCACGGTACGACGATTCTCTAAAGCAACAGTAGCCATGTGTCCAGTTTTATTAAAAAAAGAAGCAATCATCCGCTTAGATGCACTTTTCACGCGCGCCACTTTGGTTGGTTTCGGCTCATCTTGAAAGACCCATACGCTCGATTGCTGCTTTGTTTTGGGATCGTAGCAATAAATCCATGTTTCGTCACCTGTTACTATGTCCCACACCAAATTTGACGCACCTTCGTTGAATCTGGTAAGCATGGCACTGCACCAAGTGACGCGATCCGTTTTTTGAGCCTCGGTCAAGTTGTGTGAGATCCACCGCGAGCACAGCTTTCTCACACCCAAATGTTTGTGTAGGATTGATTGTATTTGACTCATGCCTATTTCTAAGGATGCGCGAATTTCATGGTAGGTCACATGCCTGTCTGTTTCAATCATACGGCGCACAGCATCGATGTTTTTGTTGGTCACAGCGGTGGACGGCCGACCATCGCGAGATTCGTCACTGAGATTGATACGACCACGCTTGAATTCTGCAAACCAGCTATAAACAGTCGTCTTGCATGGTGCTTCATTGCCAAAAGCTGTTTCAAGCCGAGCGATGCTCTGTTGAGCTGTCAAATTACACTTAAAATCGTAGAAAATCATACTACGAAAATTTTCCCGAGTTAAATCCATGTTGATGCAGACACACAATTTTTTAAATGGCGCCACAAGGTAAAAACAAAAGACAGTCAGATGAAACAAACTGCATTCTACAGCCAAAGAGTTCTATTTTCAAATGTTGCAATAAATTTTTAAATATTGTTTATGTAAGTGGCCAGTTCCGGAAACTTTTAGTGTTACCTATGTACAGATCGCGCCAAACTTCTAGTTCGCTCGGAAGTTGCTCTCCCGAAGAACGGCCCATACATTTTGTCCTGTTTAGAAGGAACTAAAAGATTGGCGCGACTTGTACTCGTAAACCTGTAAAGCCTACTTAGTTGTGATACTTTTCCCTTTAAATTTTGTCGTGATTAATATGTATAACCATGCCAAATTACAGCTTTCTAGTACTAATAGCCTTTGAGCTAAGCCGCGGACAGATGGACAGACGGACATGGCGAAACTATAAGGGTTCCTTGTCGGACTACGGAATCCTAAAAAGGCTCGTAGTTATGTTTGGTTCGAACCAAAGACACCTTGCACGCCAGACAGACGCTCTACCATATATATATATATAGGTATTATAAGCACGCCGGTAGTTCAGTTCAGTTGGTCAATCTAATCTATATATATATTATGCGAAAGTTTCAATGTTACACGATTATAGGTGATTTAATCGTGAAAACTCGCTGTTAACGACTTTTCACAAAGATGAGACTTAGCTAGATTGATTTTTCGCCCCTGAAAACACTATACGTATATCATAAATTTGATCGAAAAGCCGTTTTCAAGAAATGAATTACAAAACAACAAATGATACTCATAAAAATAAAGTATTAGATATATTTTGTATTTTACTTGACCAAGATTCAGACTGGTGGTGTGCAGTGGTCCAAAATCGTTGTGAGGTGTTCCCAATTTTACTTCAAAATAAGTTTTGGGCTTCTGAGTTGATTACTACGTTGAGGTTGTCGTTTCGTTGCTTCTAAATAGCCAATACATACATTATACCCACGCCTGTCTCCAAAAAGGGACAGATACTACATATTTCTATCTGCTACGATCTTGACATTACCTCTTTTGCTTCTTCCACATCCATCAGTCTGGAACTTTTTACTTGGTTCTCCAGTATGTCGTTAATTTAGGTAGTATACGTCCATAGGCGTAACTAAGCAGAGGCCAGGGGGCACGGATCCCCAGGCTATCGTCTGCCCCCCCAAAAACATGGGTGTCATTGATGTAAAAATATATTTTATCCATTTCAAGTCTTTATTTGTTTTCTTTGTATGTTATTTCGTTGTGTTTGGGATTATCTTTATATATCTTAATACGATTACATAACTGAGGACAGATACTGGTTGATGCCTTCATCAGTTGGAGTCGGGGGCCGGCCCCACCAGCTACTAATCCTAGTTAGTGGCCGGGACGTTGGTACAGATCATAGAGCCTTTTAAAAGTAATAATAGTGATAATTAGTGTTCAGTTGAAGTCTGCCAGCAACTTAGGCCGTCGGACTGTAGTAATAAGGCAAGCTCACCATCGGTGGGCACGACCCGTGACCTGGCGAGGTCGGCCTTGTTCCCGACGAGGATGACGGCGCGACGGGCGGTGTGCGCGGCCGCCCACAGCGTCTGCAGCCGCCGCTCAGCCTCCACGAAGCTGCTGCGGTCGGCTGTCGAGTACACTACGCAATATCCGTGCGCGCAGCCGTCCAGCTGGAACAAACATCGTCAATATAAGGTGACTTTTAATCATAGAGCCAAATTCATACTAGAGACTTGGAAAGGTTCAATAACATATTTTTGTGCCCCTTTACTTGTGCAAGAACAACCTCAACTCTATTAGTAGGAAGTCTACATTTTTTGTTTGGTCCTGACCACTTACCGAGTCTCCAGTATAAATTTGGCTATATAAACAAAAGACACTTTATATACTGCCGCGATTAGTAGCCACAATAAAGCTAAATTGGTGATCGTACTCGTATACCTATACGTTTTTTTTTACTGGAATTGCGAAAACTATCAGCAGATCCATATATATTTTGATCGGAGAGGTATGTACCCATTTTTAATAAGCACATGCCACTACTGCGCCTGATGGAATACGTCAAAGAAACCTAGGATGAAGGGCGCTCACCCAGATAGTGAAAGCAGACGACGCGTCAACTAGTCTGTACTACCACAAAATCTACGGAAGTCTATTACAGATGAATGACCGATACAACTCATTCTCAGGTAGATAAAAATATTTTTGCGACTTCAGTTTTGGCTCTAAAGTAAAAGTTGTTCGTATAGATAAGTGGCTAACATCTACCTGTAGATATCTAGCTTTTCAGTGACTGAAAATGTAGCCAGTATAATCTTCACTCATACATATGACCAAAGACTAAAACCACTTGACGCTCATAAGTGGCACTTTTAATTCACTTAAACCTTGTATTTTACATACATACATTATACTCACGCCTACATCTCCCAAAGGTAAAGGCAGGGACTAGAGATTTCTATCTGCTACTATCCTGACACACCTCTTTTGCCTCTTCCACATCCATCAATATAATCATACAAGCTATTCTATTCTGGATGCTTTTGACTTTACCCTTCTTCAGTGCGTCGTCAATTTGGTCAGCATACGTCCTTCTACGACGGCCTGGTCGGGCTTTACCTTCAACTTGTACACCATACATTATTTTCGTCAGTATTCTTTCATTCACCCTCTCTATATGCCCAAACTACACAAACCCTTCTCTTTTAGAAGAAAATAAAATGAACATTGGACAAACATACAATAATGATACATGTACATGGGGGAGACGCCACGCGCTGTACCATCCTTTCTGCGTATCACAGTTCGTGGCTTCACACAGCATCACACCACGCTACACAGCGTAGCACAGCTTCGTACAGCTTAGCATGAGTTCGCTTGCCTTTTAGTGTGAGGAGTGTAATCTTTTGAGGTGCATGAAAGGACCCTCTCCAAGTGGCATAAACTGAGATATAACCACTGATTGCTCCTAATATGCCGTCACTACTCTCATGATGAAACTAAGCTGCGAAGCCACTCCTCGCGTTCCACCATGATAATTCATTAAGAGCCTTACCGGGAGAATGGCTACAGGCATTTGCGTTATCTGTCATTCTTCTGTCAGCAATTTGGTAGAATTTGCGGGAATCCCCGGACCGATTAACGCCTCCTGTCTCTCTCCCACTGCCTATGGGCGAGCGCGGGTCATTCTGGGTCTCAATGGCGCTATCAGCCGCGGTAGTGGTCGAGGAAAAGCCGATTGTCTATGAAAACAAAATACTAACTAGATGTAACCGACTCACAATGACATGGTCAGGCGGCGAGTCCAAGAACGTGATCTCCGACTCCTCACCAGCCAGCAGCACGCAGACCGACCTCTCTCCGGACTCGTCATCTGGAAGGTAAATCAAACCGCATTCGTTAAGCTATTCTAACATTAATCATATACTGTAAGGTGTGTGTGACTACTTGGTAGAACTTCATTCTAAGACTAATAAAAAGCCTTCTTGTAAAAGTTCTAGTTATTTGAGACTATTTTATTTAGCACAGCGATGTCATAAGCAGATGAAACTAGTCTCAAATAAGTCAATAAATATAGTTGAAGTTGTCCAAGAAGCGTTATATGTGTTATTTTAACATTGTTACTAAGACTGGAATCGCTAGACTAATAAAGTAATTCCGTTACTTTTAGTTAGTCTATTCTAACTTTGCTACTTAAACTGGAATCCCGTTACTATAACTAGTCTATGCTATAACTTAACCTCTTCAATTGTTCTTTTTAATAGTAAATTAAAATATATATATTATTGGATATATAAAGCTTTTTATTTCTTCATTTTGAGACAATAATAACAAGATGTTGTTTTTTCGAAATATATTTCGGCCCACTTTAGGGCCAGCATCAGTCGAATAAAAATTTTAATAGTAAGATAAAAAGATTCATCAAACCAAACGTAGTTTTTAATTTAATAGCATAAAACAACCTCACACGATTTTTTCTAAAAAAAAGTCTCTTAAAAATATTGTTTATTTTGAAAAATATACTAGCTTTTGCCCGCAGCTTCGCCCGCGTGTTATTAGGTTAAACGACATGATTTTTTCCAGGATACAAAGTAAAGGGTATAAGCTATATCCATTCTAAATTTCATCCAAATCCGTTCAGCCGTTTTAGCGTGAAAGAGTAACAAACACACACACACACAAACTTTCGCATTTATAATATTAGTGTGATCATGATGTATATTGATTAAGGGCTTGTAGTGGTAAAAAATAAATCTAAAAAATAAATGGTATTAAGTACAAAATTTAAAGTTGTATTCAACGAAATTTAGAGCTGAAAAAAACTGAGCTCAGATTCGGATTCAGCACACAATTTTTAAAGGAATAACAAAAAATATTCAAACAAAAAAACCATGTTGTCCTGTGTTATTGTTGTTATTATGTAAAATGTAATTAATGTCACAGACGTTTCAATAATTGAATAAAAAACGGTGTTTACTGTTAAAAATGTAAATGCGTATTACGTTAAAAAAGTAGGAATAATAAAGAGTTTCAAATAAGTAATAGATAAAGAAGCATATATAAGTGAAGTGGTATTGAAATTATATGTGTACAATCCGACCATCAAAATTAGGTCAATGAGCCGACTAATAATTACCTCTATTAAAAGGTAAAAAGTCTGCCATTGCTCTAATTGTAAAGGATAGGTTATATCGAATACGAACTACTCGTAAGTTAAACTAATAGTATATGATTACACTGACAAAAGTTCAACAGATGAAGATATAAAAATCTATAAGCCATTGAAGCACAGAGGATCACAAAGACCAATACATCAGTACAAGAAGCCAAGAAGAAGTAGCGGATACTCACAGAAGCGGAGAAGCGGGTACAACTAGCTTGGTCAACCTACACATACCGATACTGGTGTCGTACGCGTGCAGGTACTCTGACGTCATGAACTGACCCACCAAGCTGGACTTGCCGACCCCGGGGGCGCCCAGCACCAGGACTCGGTACGAGCTGAGACCCGCTGAGGAGTCCCTGGAGGTAAAATTTCTTATAAGTTTCTATATAATTCTGATTTAGAAAAAAGCGGTACTCTCCTAATACAGATTATTAAACTTAAAGGGAAGAGTCCCATTCTCTTGTCAAGTTTATTTAGTAAAGTACGAGTAAATCAAGAAAACTGAAAACAAATCTCGAACTTTAGTATCGCCAAAGACAACCTTTAAAAAGAACAAATTAGATTTATTTACTCTAAAATGATGTCATGGAACAATATACATAATGTCTTATGAAAATCTTGCTCGGCCCTCGGCCTCACTGTTAACTTTTCCTTATTTCAATTACCGGGTCAGATCAAAATACTATTACAGTCAGAAACGGAGTTAAGCCTGAGGCTTTTCCCACTCTCGTTAATCAGAAGTTCAGAACACTAATCCGTTGATAAACGCAGCTTGGCTTTCGTCCTTGCCAAAGACACTGTTTTATTTACTACATGATTAAAATACTATTCCTAAATCGTGGCTCGGCCTGCGGCCTTGCGGATGACATTATACGATTGGATTTAAGTTCAAGAATACAACTTCGACCAGAAATGCGGCTTGTGCTTCAACCATTGCCCTCAAATTTGTTAGAAAATACATATATCGAAGTTTGATTGTATAATCAGCTGTTTTAAAAAACTGCTATTTGTTTTAAAAAACAGCTAAACGAAGTAACACTCAGGATTGTATAAACGTTTTGCGTTCCTCAATGGTACTACGAGTAGTATTTTCTAGCATTAATCATGTCAATATTGTGACCAATGTCTATCTTGTAATTTATCAAACGCTCGTGCATCGTTAAAACCCTTTAATTTTACGGTAAACCCAAATATTTGTCAGATGCCAACCATAAACCCAAACGCATAAATGGGATTTGTAGACATTAGCCATATATGGAATGGAGATTTGAATAAAGACAAACCTTGATGAAGCTAAGGAACATGGCGCAGAAGCTCTGTTGACAGCTTCTGTACTCGACGCACTGGACGCCACTGATGTGTTTGACCTCGACCTTCGGGACCGCAGGGAATCTCCACGGTTTATCACTCCTTTACCTGTGGAAGTGCAACAGCTATTTATTTTAAACGTTCCAGGCTTGCATTAGTACCGGAAATCCAACCAAGCGACGATTCATAGTTCATATGCGGCAAAAACCGAATGAGAGGGAACACGACTACGCATAGATAGGCGGATCGGATTGGACACTAGTCACACCAATAGGTTCCTTGGCTCCTATCAACTGACATGGGCGAATCATTTATGCTTCTACTTTAAGAGCGTTATCAGGAATCGTCTTTAGCCGGTGAATATGATTGAAAACCTCACCAGTAATACTGAAATGCCGTAGCCTGTAGTACTCCTCTTCCACTCCAGTGTTGGGCATGGAGGCCACTCGGGCTCTCTGCTGAGGGAGACCCAGCAGTTGTCTCTCTCCTGTCCTTGACCTTGCAGCTTTGACAGACTGAGAGCGCGAGTGGTGAGGGCTGCCGTACCTAAGAGTGGAAAAAAAATATAAATGAGAGAAAGTCAAAATCGAGAAACTTCGGCATTCAGCTCAGTACTGAAAAACAACCCTGAAGATGCCATCAAAACGGTTGTAGATAAGTTTAACAGCATGTTGTCTAAGATTTCTTTACTTAACTCATTGCATGTGCATGTTTTCTAGAATTTTTTTATTTTTATTATAGAACTGTATCTATTATTACGTGTATAATTGTCCACAGTGCAGGCAATCCTGTGAGTATTGTCTATGTAAAGATAGATTTTGCAAATGTTAGGATGGAAAAGAAAGGAAAATGATTCCGTTTGCACGATTATTAGGGTGGCAAGAGTTAAGTTAGTATATTTAGCTTTGCTTAGGCAATGCTGAAAATAAATGGACTATAAACATTTCCTGAAAAAACTGAATTTTATAGTCTATTTTCGTATCCTTCTACGCCATTAAACGCCGAAATGTCCAGCCAAATTTAGATGGCAAGGTTTTTTTCAATTCGATTATACGTAAAGCTTAATTTACGTTAATTTGAATTGTACGTTTCCTATCGCTTAGCATGGTAATATCTAAATGGAGTTATTATCGGTTATTTTACGCAATAAATACAATTTCCGGCGACACTCGCGCTTGTTCCCCGAGGGCAGACATATCCACGGTACGTTATCGGCACAGTTATCGGCTACATACCTACATACCTACAGAAATATTGTTCCTATATATAAGAAGTATCTGGCACGTACTGCTTGCTGCAATATTTAAATGAATGGTTTACTGATCATAATGAACTAAATGACCCGTTATAAGGCGAAACAGGTAGTAAAAAAATAGATTTTAAAACATTAGTATTCCCAAACTACAATAGATAGGATTCTGAAAAAGAACATGCTATAAAGGAGGCCTTTTTCAAGACGATAGCATATAGCCGAAACTTTGTAATTTCCTATTGAAAGGTTTACTCAACCTTGAAATCTGTCCATATTTTTACGGAGCGTCTTTGTGCGCCTTGACCAAAAAGGACGGTGGTATAAGGCCGATTGCCGTTGGTAGCGTAATCCGTCGTTTGGTTGCCAAAGTAGGGTGCCGCACGGTTAAAGATGCTATGTCGGAGTACCTTCAACCACACCAACTCGGTTTCGGTACTCCTCTAGGCTGTGAAGCCGCTATACACGCCACCCGTAAATTTGCAACTACAAATGATGGGACTGACAAAATAACCATGAAAATTTACATTAAAAATGCTTTTAATAGCGTTGAGCGGGATACAATAATTTTTGAAATAAAAGAAAAAATATTGCTAAGTTTCTTGCCCTTATTCTTAGCAATGGGCGGATGGTTAGGCATTATTTTTATTTATGGTTTATTTAGTTTATTTATCAACTTATTTGTTCATTGCATTATTTAAATATGTATAATATTTTTATTCCTATATTTCTCTATTTTATGCAGGTTTTTAATTTTATTACATTTTAGTAGCCCAAACTAATAATAATAATAATAACGGCGTAGGGAAGTGACGGCCCCTTCGTCCTCTGGTACGTACAGTGCAAGCAGTCACCGCAGGGCGGCTTGTGGCGAGCCGATGGTGAGTGGCGACACCTCGGACCCTACCTCCAGGGGAAACACACACACATGCACTTACACACACATACACACAGCGACACACCTCCCCGCCTCTGGGCTTGCCTTAACCAGCCGGCCAGAGTGGAGTCGCAAGAGCGGAACCTATGCTCCAGGTTGGAAGTGTAAAATGTCATAACGCCGGGGGCACTTGACTGTATAAGGATCCTGCGCCCCGCAGACTCACCTCTCGACAACCTTAGCTGCTTACATAGTGTTGCCCCCTGGCCACGCCATTGTGGCTAGATAGGGGGCCCACAACGGCTATCCTTCTGGGTAGTCATCAAGCAGCAAGTCACCAGCTGCCAGACTTAAATTTGTGAGAGATTTTTGAGGCAGATGTCCGTTATCTCACTCCATAGCCCTGTTATCCGGCCCATCTAGCATCCCATCCTCATAGTCCACTCCAAGTCTTCCTTCCTGGCAATAGTTTGGCAACTATGGGGGACTGTCCGTTAGTGTATCCCAATGGTACACTGAGAGAGAGACCTCCATGGATGCGGCCATCTCACATTTAGATTAAATGGTACTAAGGCCTCTTCAATGTTGGCTTCGGCCCCATGAATGCCTTTCAAACGACCGGGTGCCTATGGGCCCGTGACTGAAACGTGTACCTACATAATAATAATAAAATTCTTATTGCACAAAATTTTGTACATAGGCGAGCTTAATACTATTTAGTATTTTCTACCAGCTAACCCTTGGCAATGAGCAAGCTGTTGAGGGTAGTGTCATGGATTTACATAGATAAATTACAAATACTCAGTATATATTACCTATACTACATACTAATAAACATATAAAATTATTGAAGAATACCTTCATTAAATCATTATAATACTTATACTATTTCACAGTTTACATATATATGTATATAAATATCTGTAACTAAGAGAATTTATATAATAACTCATAATAATTAATCAATATGTAAATGAAGAAAGTGCTCTTTTACTTTATTCTTGAAGACTGATATAGATGCAGCTTCACGGATGTGTACCAGCAAACTGTTCCAAAAGCGTATTGCACTCACACTGAAAGAATTTGTGTTTATACATGTACAATGCTCAGGTGTGCGAAGAAGCCAAGCTTTGCTTGGACGCTGAAGGCGGTCGGGGGACGAAAGGGGCACAAAACGTTCTTTAAGGTAATATGGGGAACTAGGGTTATGGAGAATACCATAAAGAAAAGTCAAAATATGGGAATCTCTACGGAACATAAGGGTAAGCCAATTAAGTTCAGAGCGGAATTCGGAAATGTGATCATACTTACGCAATCCGAATATGTAACGGATACATAAGTTGAGAAGACGGTCAAGCTTATTAAGAAGTTCCTCAGTGAGGTCGGGATAGCATACATCCGCATAATCTAAGATGGGGAGTAACAAAGAATTTACAAGTGTAACTTTAGCAGAATATGGCAGAAACTTTTGCATGCGTTTAAGGGCATGCATAGATGCAAATATTTTCTTGCTGATTTCAGACACATGTAAATCCCAGGACATGTTATTTCGGATGTGTAAACCCAGATCTCTTATCTCCGTACAGTAAGGTAGTGGTGTATAATTGAACAAAACTTCAGGCAAGGTACTTAAGTCAAGTTTATCCACAAACTAAATATTTTTTGTTATGTATTTCCCTTATTATAATTTTTTTCACATTCTATTGTTTTTGTAAATATTAACTTTGACCTGTAGAAAGTATACTTTATGTATCTATTTTACAAAATAAATATTTTCATTTCATACCATGTCTTTACCCCTTTTTATATAAATGTTATTCTTCATCGTACAAATTATTTTTTGATTCTTCAACTATTTTGTCACAGGTAGGTGCCCAGCAAGGGGATCTTTTAGGTCCTTTAATATTTAGTCTTGCCATTCAAAAAATAATATCCTCACTAGAGTCCCCACTGAACCCTGGAAGTGGAAGCCCTGATACTGTATTCAAAGACATCGAAACAATTCTCTCCAAATTTAAAGAGATAGGCCTCGAAGTGAACTTGAATAAATGTTAACATTTCGAGTGTGGCCCAAATTGTTCTTCATTTCTACCTCGTTTCCAAAGACTTATTCCAAGCCTAATAGCTTTAGAAAAAACAAATTTTACTCTGCTAGGTGGACCAGACCTATTTTCCTAGATGCAATCTCAGACATTATTAAAAAGAAAAATCAATCTACACAAAAGGTGCAAAATAGCCTGAAAAACCTTCAAGCTATTTCGTAGCTGCTTGTCTATGCCAAAATTAACACACACTTTAAGGACATGACCTGTATGGCGCTACCCGAGTGAAGTTTACTTATTGGACGACACAATTAAAAATATCCTAGAGGAAATTTTCAATGTTAGTCTCGACGAAGATCAGTGGCGCCAGGCGGCCCTGCTGATACGGCACGGTGGTCTTGGTATTCGCCGCGTAGAAGACACTGGACTAGTAGCCTTCTCAGCCTCTGCACATGGGGTCGTGGAACTTGTTACTCGCATACTTAGTAACAATGGTAACAGTTCACGGCTACCATTTGTAGACGAGGCTTTGAAGGAATGGTCTACTGTTTGCCCTGGACAAGTTCAACCAGACCATCCGGAGGTGAAAAGAGGCTGGTACGATATCCGAGCCAATTTCATAATAGAAGAGCTCAAACAAAATAATTCAGGGGCGGAATTAGCAAGACTAAAAGCCGTAACTAAACCTGAGTCCGGTGCCTGGCTTCACGCCCTTCTATCTCCACAACTTGGTACTTTACTTGATAACGACTCCCTTCGTATTGCTGTGGCCCTGACAATTGGTTGCCATGTTTGCGAGGAACATGCCTGCTTCTGCAACTCTACAGTCGACACAAAAGGTCACCACGGTCTGAGCTGCTTAAGATGTACAGGTAGATTCCTACGGCACCATGCCTTAAATGAAATCATCCGCCGGGCACTCGTCTTAGCCAACATCCCTTGCCCTGGAGCCCCCTGGCCTTAGCCGGACAGACGGCAGGCGCCCAGATGGTCTCACCCTCGTTCCCTGGGAGAGAGGTGGATGTCTGCTGTGGGATGCAACTTGCGTCAGCACTTATATTAGTTGTCATTTAACCTCCACAGTCAGAACCGCAGGATCTGCGGCTGAGAGTGCCGCTACGCAAAAACATATCAAATACCAAGATCTGAAACAAAACTACATTTTTATTCCCACCGCATTTGAAACGACCGGCGTATGGGGCTCTGAGGCCAGGGCATTCCTAAAGGCACTCGGAAGAAAAATAAAAGACAGGTGGCAAGACCACCGCACCATGTCGTACTTGGCGCAAAGGATTTCTCTAGCCATCCAACGCGGGAACGGGGCTAGCGTAATGGGGACCTCTGCGCCGGGTACGATGAGGGGCGGACTTCTTGATAGTTAGAATTTCATTTGTTAGATAATTTTATTTTTATAGTAGGCTTAGATATTTTATTTTAAGGGGTAGTTTCTTCTTTTTCTTTTAGGGTTTTTAGTTTATTAACTATTGTTATTTAAGTTATTTATTAAATAAAATTTAACCCATTTTATTTAAATAGTGGAAAAAATATTTAATGTACCAACAGGACTTTTAACTACTGTACTATTGGTACAGATTTTAATACATTCCAAAAGTAAATAAATTTAATATAACATTTATTTTAATAAAGAAACAATTTACATACTAACAAGAGCCTCTGATACAAAGACACAAAAGAACTCGTTATTTATTTTGATGAAAGAAAATCGTTAAAACCCAAAGGCTTTGACCCGAACTGAAAATAATTTTTCTCAATAAAATTCAGCATTGCTTAATAATAAAATGCATGTTCAATTTCTTTAGCCATATTTTTCACAAAATCGAAACGATATTTTTTATTTCCATTTTGACACAGAGTATACGGTGCAATTGACATTTTAAGAGATGTTTTAAAAAAAACAGTAAAAAAGCTAAGTCAAAATTGGTTTAATGGTATTCTCGTAAATACGTTTTACAATGTCTAACATGTATCTTATTGGGAATGACAGTGCAATATTGATAGCCGTGTTCGAAATTATGTCTGTCATATTAGGTTAGCTTTAAATTTACTCAATTTTGCAAATTTTTCAACAAAGGTCATGCTGGTTTTTTGTGAAAATATAAGTACTAAAGTTCCAGGCTAAAATTCTTCGAAAAAAAAAGAGTTTTGTGCTGTCCAAATTAAGCTTCTAGATACAGTAAAAGGTCAAAAGAGCATGCAGAAACTATTAGGATCTGACTTTTTGGATCAGTAGAGAGACCCAAGAATAAATAAATATAAACTATTTGTAATAATGCCATCTAACGTTGTTCATCTTTATTAATATAATATTTTTAATTTCCATCGATGACACTTGCGAGAAAATGTATCAATACCTTATATACTTATTTAAATAAACGAAAAATACTACGAAAACTTTACAGATTTCACTTAAAATTGTGTATTTTTAGGGTTCCGGATTCCGACAAGGAACCCTTATAGTTTCGCCATGTCCGTCCGTCCTAGCTTAGCGCAGAGACTATTAGTACTAGAAAGCTGTAATTTGGCATGGATATAAATATTAATCACGCCGACGAAATGGCAGAATAAAATGTCAAAAAAAAAACGTAAACTGGGGATGATTTTTTTTCTCGTCTATCCCATATATCGTTGGATAGGCCGTTCAAAAACATTGTGGGTGTATGAGAACCATTTTTCGATTTAAGGATCCATTGGCAAAATATCAAGCTTTAAAGTGAAAATTTTAGTTAGTGTGGAGCGTCCCCCCTGCTGGCTAAACAGTTGTTTGGATAAAAATGTGATAAAAATTAAGAGAAGTAGTATATATAATGAATTTAAAAGGAAAACTATCACAGCTCAGTAGGCTTTACAGGTTTACGAGTACAGGACGCGCCAAACTTTTGGTCCCCTAGAATGTATGGCGCGGTCTGTATTAGTAGACCAACTTATATGTACCGAGCAACTACGGAACCCTACATTGCGCGTGGTCCGACACGCATTTGGCCCGTTTTATTTATGCTTAACTACCTGTTGGTAGTTCTTGAATTGAGAGCAGGTAATATTATCCAGACGAACCCATTTTACATGGTAATAATTAAAACACCATAAAATACCATTAAGCCGGTAAAATTATAGTCATCAGACAGACAATTTTGAAAAGAGGGTAGATATAGAATTGGGTCAGACGACACGTGTTGGACGCATTAATCCTTTAAACCCTTCACAAACAATATCCTTTATGTTGTTGTGATGTTTTATTATGAAATATTTACATAAAGGTAAATCGGTAGTGCTCATAAATAAACAACATGTGATGGCAGTCTTCTATCGAGTCCTAATTATGATACATTATCTATCACACACAGTTTTTACACAAGTTTTAAATTGAGTGTATGCGTTTAATTTACATTTTATTATTTAAATACTGCGATTTCAATTACATATTTACAAAACACACATATTGCCTCCACTCATATCTCCAAGGGAGTGTCAGACTTGTTTCCGAGTGCGAATGTCAACACTCCATACCCTCTTTTCACTGACAATTTTAACGTCCTAACGTAGTAGCCTTATCGCCATACACCATGTAAAAACACACGCTTTTTAGGGCATGTATAGCTTTATCTCACCATGTTAGCCTCCTTCGTCAGTAAGTGCTTAGGAGACAAGTAACTACAAAAACTATGCACATCAATTCCGAAAAACTCATTTTATGCTCTTTTATTCGGCAGATTTTCAATCTGGGTTTCAAGGTTGTCCTGCAACGACTGAGCTATTACCGCTGCTTAAATATTATATATAGGTTGACTTTAACTGATGCAGCCAAATTCAAAAAACTTGGTACGTGGTCGATATAAAGGCTTGATGACAGGTTTTAAATAAAAACTTTGTGGTATTCCCTTTACGTACAAACGCAAGCCCAGCCCCAAATCAATGACTATAATATTTCATTTTGTGAATTTCGCAGAAGGGGTCGTCGATTCTTGATACCGTGTACTTACTTAATCTTCGGTATGAATTTAGCTGCGTAAATTATACAAAATACAAATACAAATACAAAAATCTTTATTGATCATTCAAAGCGGTTTACATAGCTGGGTTGGAGACTCCTTTTAAGTACCTAAATACTTGTATTAGGAGACCCCGCTCTTCCACACAGTTTTTTAGTTTTTATATAAAGTTAACAATGACAAATAAAGATACAAAAAAATACAAATTAAAATTACCTTGTAAATATAATGTAATGTAGGTAATATGTATATCGACCTAAATTTTGAAACCAATATAGTACAATATTGCATACATGTCATAGATTAATCTGTATACATTTTTGCTTAGTACATACACAGAAAATACTCTACCAAACTACGGTAGGTAACTAAATTAAGTTATGAAAAAAACATTTACTATATTTGATCTTTCAAAATTTATTTTACATCTTAAGCCTTTTCAGACAGAACTTAGGTTTATTCACAGAAAATATTTTCATATTTGAGCAGTTTAACCGCGGTATAATTCGCTTATCTCACCTTTTCACGTAAAAACCTTTTTGTGAAAACTTGAACGCGCCTGCTAGTTAGATAGGGCTACGTTAAAGTGATATAAAGTGCGCCTCGTTTAAGAACACTCGCTGATGATGGATGGATGTGTAGATGTGGGTCAAATGGCAAATTTTGCACTTTTTTGAACGGTTTTTTATACAAATTCACGATATTAATATCCGAGGGGTTATTAGAGAACATTTTGCGGAAAAGTGTCAAACAAATTTTATTTATTATATTTTTTACTTGAGATTCTTATTGCTTTTCCAGCAAAAAGTTCACAAAAGCATATGACTGTGTAAGAAGCATAAACTTAGAATATACTGGCGTATATACTTCGTCTATGGTCAGAAGTGTTTCCAAGTTTGGAATCGTAAGCCCACTTTCACCGACGATTATTACGTCCCAACGTGATGGGCGTTGAGCCCTATCGCCGTACTTCGGGCACAATAATATGGTTTCACAGCTTAACGTACTTTCCGAAGCACGCAAACCGGACACAAATGTACCCCAACAAGATTTGAACCCATGGCCTCCAGATTAGTGGTCGAGATGTTCGAATCACTGCATTACAGAGTCGTTTTTTATAACTGGAGAAAGTTGATTGATAACACACTAAAAATACCGGTTAAGAGTTATTACCCTTCCAAACAAAAAAGGCAAATACTTTATTAGCTTTTGATAGAGGCGATTATTGGTTAGATAATTGGCCTATTTGTCTAGGACGCGTAATACCAATATTTACGCGCGAAACAGCAGATCGGAGGATTTTAGCTAATACTGAAATATTTTGTAGGGAAAAAAATATTGGATTTACGTACAAAACCTTTATATCTATTACCTATTTTATAAAAAAAACAAGTTGATCTCTTAGCCGCGTTCTTGAAACGAACATTTGAAAACCAAAAAAAAGAGGGTGCAAAACATTTTTTTTTGACAAAGGTATAAATCTTAGTACATTGTTTATACGTGGATTACCAAGATATTTAAAGGCTCAATAAATCAAATATATTTTTTCAATATTAAGATAGTCCCAATTTCTTCGAAAGAACCCTCGAAATTCTGGCTTTGTTCATGTTCTAGGCTCAGGTACAGCCTTAAAGATAAAGATTCTGTGGATAAAGATGCAGCGAGTTGATAAAACCGTAAATTATTCAAGTGGATTATTTTTATGTGTGTGTAGTACCAGCGACTAACCAGTTTGTCTACCAAGATCTACAAATTCTTTCAAATTTTGTAACTACTTGTAATGCACAGTGAAACGCTCAATAGGGCGTTATGGGTATTGTAAACTTTACAGAAATTCAGGTTTGAGTCTCGCCTGAGAATTTGTTTCTGATTGATTTTTCTTCCAACGTACTTTAAAATATTTAGTTTCCAAAGTGATGGATTTCAACCGTAAATACTTTTAAATAGCGCTACCACTAATTGTTTTAGTGAAGTGGCGCCAAATTAGGTGTGATCATTAGTTTATGACCAGGAATGAAGTAAATTTTTATCCCAAAAATTACGAGAATCTGATCAAAAATATTATATTCATTTGGAATTTATTTCTAACTTTTGGTGAAACGCAATAACTCATTCTTACAGTCATGTCTCCCACTTTCATTATTTATCTGTCAAACGTATTGTCAGGTGTTCTGACAACAGTTCCTCCCCGGGGAGGGACTTACTTAACTTTCTATTTTTAGGGTTCTTACTCAAAGAGTGCCAAACGGGTGTGTAGATTTAGGTAAGAATTACGTTTTTGTATAAGGACAAAGTCACGACATTAATCTCCGAGGGGTATCAGACAAGATTTTGTGCCAAACGGGACCCTATTCCTATGCCAACAATATACTTATATTAAATATTATACCCAACCGGTTTCGCTATTCAGCATTCTCAAGGGCTTAACTACAATACTTATTTAATTACATTTCAGAATATACAACTAAAATACGTGCAATAAAATAACATAATATTGTTATTTTATTGCACGTACTTTATTTGTAGATTCTGAAAATGTAATAATTGTTTACATTAAATAAACCTTTATTTAAGTTAATGTACGTATATTAACTTATTAAATATAAGCAAACCCAAAACCTATTTTAATATATTGTTATTCCTCTTTTAAATTTAATTATTTAGTAAATCCTAACGTGCGATAAGTGTATTGATGTACCTTTATTGCAGACATAAAGTATTCATTTCATTTAAATTCATAGAAAGTTGAAATTTTCACAAAGTACATATGGCCTCTATCACGACAAATAATAAAAAAACAAAAAAGAAAATTAACCCCCCTTAAATTAAAGACGACACAGGTTGTAAAAAATTAGATTTCAAAACAGTAGAACTCACATATTACAATAAAAAGAGTTCTGAAAAAAAAAAACACGTTTTAAATGAGGCCTCTTCCAAGAGGATAACAGAGTCCAAAAGGTGACAGAAAAATTCGCTACATCAAAAAAAATGCAAAGTGAAGGCGGTTTTTTTCAGTTCAAACTAATTAAGTAAAAATAACAATACCGACTGTTGTTTACATATAAAGCTATAATCTAAAAAATAAAAACTCAACTCGTTTATTTTAAACCACAGCTTTATACTAAATATTATTCACAAAAAAGTAATTTATTTCATTTATTTAAAAAATAGCAATAACTCGGTCGCGCGTATTTCATATAATTAACTTCGTTTATATCTTTCGTCGTGCGATAGGCATACTGCGCCTTAACACATCGTTCAAGTATTATTTACTTTTCGTTCTTTGAATCATGTCGTGGCTTGAAATTACACACCTTCTCATGTATTTATCCCGGAAAACCTCTGTATAATACACATGAGCCACTGATTAACTACAAGAATTCTCTCTCGAACATAACTTGGAAATTGTTGTGTAATTATCTCCAAGGATTTTGGTAAAATTACTCCTCAAGTAACTCTCTTAAACATCCCTTATTTTGTGAATGTCTTGACAGGAGCCACTGGAGGAGTGTCAAAAGGTGTTGACTTTCTACTGAAAATTATTCCGACCTAACGTGGCACCATCGATAAACTTTGAGCCGAAAATACTTTCCAGTTTGTGCACGTTTAAGGGTAGACGCGACCCCAGATTGAACATCTCATTTTACATCAAGCAGAACTGAACTCTATCATGTTTTGTTATTGTTTAGAATAGCGTGCTCTGAGCAGTGGCTGTTATGATAAACGATTTAATCAATAAAAAGTGTAGATATATTAATAGTGAATAAAGAATGCATTTAAATAACAAGTAATGCCGACTCCAAAAGGACTCAAAATATATCTTGCTTTAATTAATTTTTATATAAATATATAAGTGCTCTAAAAATATTTGCCACGGCTGCAATGGGAGATGGTATTGTGTATGTAGATTACAAAAGTGAAGAAATTTTGTACCCCGGAATACTTATTTATGTTTGAGAAAATAAAGTAAATAAATAAATATTTACTTTATTCGGCTTTAATTTATTCACAAACTACGAGCGATGTATCGTTTCATCAATGAAAATAATTTCTAACTCTTTTCAACTGTTTTGTGTTATTACAGAACGGTTTCATGCAAGTAAATCAATTCTAACCTATACGCACATTTTTTTGTATGAAAAAATTTATGACGTTAGATCAATAAAATATCGTTACTATTGTTATCTATATACACAATACACTCTCCCATTACAGCCATGGCAGATATTTTTAGAGCACCTTATATATAAAGAAAAGCCGAACGGTTATATAAGGCCCTACAGTTCAAAGTGAAAAAAATTCAAGAGATGATGGAGTATCCCCAATAGAACACTCCAATGAAAAAAATTTATAAATAATATAATCTGACTAAATTTGAAATCTGCATTTATTACCGTCTTTAACATATATCTGAAGCAAATAACGTTGAAAGAATGTGCCAAGCGCACGACGATTAGACACCTCGCTCTGTACTCTCATGGTCGTATTTATCGTGGTCGGTTTTATTGACTGCTGCGCGGCCATACTAAAAATGTATAGCGGATTTGTGGTGCATTTTTAATAAATCGTATTTAAATTGCCAGACAATATTTCTAAAATGTAAGTTGGACAAATTGTAGTTTATATTTTTTTGAATGTTTGAAATTAAGTTTGAGATAAAATTATAGAGTTAAGTTGTTAAAATGACCTAAGCGCCAATACGCCTTTGTTACATTTTGGGCTTAGTTTAAATAGTTTTGCTTTATAAACTATAAATTATTTTTAATTTTTGTTTCGGATAAAGTGTGCATATATAAGGTGACTTTTATTTATACAGCCAAACTCATACTGGAGCCTTGATAAGTGATCAGTAACACGGATCAATAACACTTTTTGCTAATTTCGCAAAATCAAATCTTGACGTCCCATAGTAATTGACTCGGGTCTGGGCTTGCGTTTGTAACTAACACGAAAAGAATAATTTATGAATTTCACAAAATGGGTCATCGAACCTTGTTACTGAGCACTTACCGAGCCTCCAGCATGAGTTTGGCTGCATAAATTAAAGTCACCCTATGTTTTCTGTTATACTAAATATGTATTTTTTTATATTTATTCATGAAATATTATTCATTAAGTCACCTTAACCGTGACTGCCGATTTAGCTTATTTTGGTCAAAGTTTTTGGTATGGGTATCTCATCTGGGATTATTATTTTTTTTTTATTAGGTGTCCTTAAATGGCAATAGTAAAACGTATTCTGTGAAAATTTTAACAGCCATTACATCATGGCTGAAGCTGTAGACCCCTGTGACAGACAGACAGCGAACCCTTAGTAATAGGGTCCCGTTGAAAATTATTGGTCAATAAACGTTTTCTTTTTCTTTCTCTCGTACGAGTATACCTATACCTACCTTATAATAGGAATTATTCAAAATTCTTGTCAGAGCTCATCTTTCTCATCATAAAATTAAAACATCTCGTACATCATTCTCGCCATATCAACAAAGAAACCCTGAATCCGAATTAAACCATAAGACCTTCATATTTCACTCTTACACGGGGACGTATAAAAATTAAACATGAAACAAAAGGGCCGCTGTCACCCGCGACATGATAATGGCCACCTAATTTATCACCTGTTTGTCAGAATAGGGCCCTCGTGTTGTTCCAAAATGGCGGCCGGGTAGCTTCTATCATCGCTACAAGACACTTTAATACTCTTATCCGTTTGCCCGTGGGTTCGTTTGCGCTAAAACAGTAACACAGTATAAAATTCTTCTTAAATCACAAAATCCTTTTTCAGGGGTTGATGCAGATGTACGAAACCTTCCTCGCAAATTTAAAGTTTGTAGGGTTTGTGTATATTTGGAAATTTTCGCATTTTACAGCTTTCTATCTACATAAATACTATATAATAATAAAGTAGTTAAAATGTTGTATACGTACACTGAACATTTTCGCGGAATTTCAAATAGAATAAAATAAAATAAAAAGAAAAAATAATCGAATTACTCGTACGTACTTATTATTATCAAAACTACAATTATAAAAATTTTTGTTAGTCTTTTCCGTTTTAACTCAAGAACCCTTCAACGGATTTGGATGCGGTTTTCTTTATTATCATCGTAGTGACCCTAGTCAAGTTATAGGCTATATAAGGGTTGTTGGTAAAATAACTGCCAAGCTGAAAACTGACGATAATAATTTTTATCTTATGCGCAAATAAAATAATACATTGACTGAAAGATAAGAGTACATTCACGCCATCAAAGCCGCGAGCAAAAGCTAGTAAAATGATAAATATAAAGTTAAAAGTTTTTTTAAATTACAAATTGTCTGTAATCATATCAGCTTGAATAATGCAGAATTCGTAAGAACAATATAACAACTGAAGTAATTTACCGCGTGCGTTAATTGTGGCTGTTCCTAGTTAGAGGGTAGCTTCGAATTAAAAAAAGTTAACTTTTGTGTGTGTATTTGTATATTACAGTATTTAGTTCCTTGTTTCGTCTGTCTATAGAATCGAATTATTCTAAAAGCCACTGACTATCTCAACACACTGATATAATAGAATTAAAGATATCTAGTATGTCTCAACAATTTAAGTTGCAATCAAAGAGAGGATATATTAACATCACTAGGGCGATGATAGGTGTAAATATCAGTCAGTCGGCCATATTGTCTACAACATTAAAAAGGCTCTAACAGCTCTAACTTTATGAATTGAATATTCTCAGAAAACTATCTTAATAAATTTTCAAACTTTGATTTATTTTGAAAGTTGTTAATCATGGCATGTCAACATGAGCATCTTTGTGATCGGCCTCTTTCTCCACTCTCCACTCCAATAATATTAATCGGAACCCATTCATAAACTTAGATAATTCTCAGACTCTTTGTTACCAAGGAAAAGACAATTAAATTAAATTTCTTTCAATCTATCAATAGTACATTGTTCACCGAGTGGAGAAAGAGGCCGATTACCAACGAGTGATATTTTATACTACACCTGCGAGGAAAATAAAAGAAAAAATCTTTAATTAAAGTTTATATTAAAATTATTACAGTTATTGAAACTCAGTGTTATACTTTTCCCAGGGAGATAAATTTTGGTTTGGGACGTTTGAGACAAAGCAGAAGAGATAATTGATTGTGCTACTGGCATTGCACTCGTGGAAGGCTGTAGTTGCACAGGAGGAGCCACTGACGACGATGACGCCGCGCTTGTTGATGGTTGAGGAGATGAATCTCTTATCGAATCTGCTATTTGGTTATTAATTCGTATTTTGTTTTCAACAGAATTTTCAATGTAGGTTTCTGCGACAGTAGAAGATTTCCAACCGTGACGTTTTATTGTGGTTAAATCGGCACCAGTGTCTGCAAGAATAGTTGCAGATGTTCTGCGAAAGCAGTGGCCAGTGTAATCTTGTGGATTGGATAAATTTAGATAAGTCGCTATTTCTTTTGGTACAGAACTTATTTTATTTTTACCAATTACTTGTTTCGTACATTTCTTGTCTCTAAACTGCAATAAAAAGCGCTTTGTCGTTATTTCACTAGGGCGCAATTTCAAATATTTGCTTACAATGTCATAAAATAAGTCCGATATCACAAATGATCGCTGAATTTTAGTTTTTGTGTTGGGAAGCTTGACAATAATCAAATTCTCGTGGACGACAGGCACCATTTATTACCAAAATCAAAATAACTCGCAAAATACATCAAACATGAATATCTAGTAAATATTAAACTAAGTAAATAGTAGGTTTGTTTATAAAACTCACCTTCATTAACAAATATTTGTCATCTGGAGCATCTTGCAAAAAGGCATACACATCCTTTGTTGTTAGAACTTTTGATTTCTTACTACTAGACGACATTTTGAGTTACTTTTAATAAAGATACAACCAAAGAAACAGATTGATGACTCGCCTTCGATTTGCAGTTTTTAATTTTTTTTTTAATTATGTACGTAAATAACAAATGGCCAGTATTATTTTGGAAATTTAGACATAAAAACTTTTTAACTTTCACTTTTTTCATTTTTTATGATCATAAATAGCAAGTGGCCAGTATTATTTTACAAACTAAGACATAAAAACTTTTTGTCTTTTAGCATTATTGTTCAAGCTAGGTACCAAGAAGTTTATACCCTTTTTAATGTAACATTTATGCTTATCGTACGGATGTTGTCAACAAATAAAAAAAACAGCACGTTAACAATGGATTTTCATATACTTTTTCTGCCCGCTCAGCACGTTAACAATGGATTTTCATACATTTTTTCCGCCCCCATATTGGTATGACAGCAATGACGTATATTTTTTAGAAAAGTAAGAAGAAACTTTCCAAGCAGGTGTAGTATTAAAACAATTGCTAGTTTGATGGACACTTTTATTATATTTTTGTCCACAACAATTTGTAGGGCCACACAAGAAAATTGGAATAACCCTTCACGAACTGTGTGTCAGATAATAATAGGGAACCCTAAAGGCTTAGGGTTCAGTGGGTCACCTAGTAAACCTTTAGGGTAGCACTGACCTAGTCCGTAATGAGCTCTTTTGAGACACGAAGGGTGCAGATATCTATTTTATTGAGTTGACGAAGGCTAGCTGGTGTAGTATGGGAACATTTAGATAAAACGTAAACAAAAGGTTTACTTTAATTAAATTAAACCGAACACTATACTGAAAAACTTTTAGTTTTACTTTAGACTATGTCCTGCAATCTGATTAAATTTAAAACCTGTATGTATTACAGTCTTTAAGTAATAGCCAAAATCGATAACGTTTAAATAATGCAACTTTTTTCAAGTTTCTTGTATGGGGACCTCGCTAATTTTTTTTAAATATTTTATTATTTGTCGTGACAGATGCTATAGTAACACGTATCGTGTGAACATTTCAACAGTCTTCCTATTACGGTTGAAGCTGTAGACCCTGTGACAGACAGACAGTGCAGGCTCAGTAACAGGCACCCGTTTGTCAACCTACGGGTACAGAACCCTAAAAATCAAACTGAGTCTTAGCTGTAATGTTTTGTGTTTAGTATTAATATATTTCTATATTATATATTTCTATATTATATATTTATACGCGTTACTATGATTGTATTTTTTTCGAAAGTAAATTAGATAGATGAGTTTATCCTAAAGCCAGCAAAAGAACAACAAAAGAACAAAAATTTCATCGATGTAATAATGTTGCCAGGTATTGGGAATAATAAATTATAAGTCTCACAGTAGCTTCCCATCCACTAGTGTTACCCTTAAATTCGCAACAAAAAATTATCTACAAATATTATTTACAGTAAAGAAAAATATTTTTTATTTGAAAAAGAATGCAGCTCAAAGAGAACAATTACTTTAATAAAAAATTTTATTCAATTGCTTTTTAAAGTTATTTTATTGTATTTTCACAATTAAAAAATGGAAGTGAAGACTTGCAAAAAGGAAAACCGGCCAGTGCGAGTCAGACTCGCGCATGCAGGGTTCCGTACCAATATCTATAAAAACGGCAAAAAATCATGTTTGTTGTATGGGAGTGCGCAGGTTCGAATCGCACTTGGCCGGTTTTAGTATATGTTGTTATAGCGGCAACAGAAGTACATCATCTGTGAAAATTTCAACTGTCTAACTATCACGGTTCATGAGATACAGCCTGGTGACAGACGGACAGACAGATAGACAGACGGACAGCGGAGCCTTAGGAATAGGGTCCCGTTTCATTAAATATGAAGAACAAATGTATTTAACGAATGTCAATCATTCTACAGAATAACCTGTTGCTTGCAGGGATACAAATTATAAACGATAGATCTGTATTTTTATATTTTCGTTAGTGAGAGGGTTAAGGAATAAAGTGGAACAGCTAACCTCATTGCCTGTTCCACCACTTTCGAAGCTTTTCCTTAGAAGCCTTTGACACTTTTCCAATAAAAAGAGTTCACCAATATCGATACAAACTACCATTTCTTTTATGGTATAACCGAATAAAAGTAAGAGAAGATAGTAAAATCGATTCTGAAGGCTTTAATTTTAGTTTAAGTGGTGTCAAAACTACCTATATTATAAATAATCTTCATTCAAAAATAGTGCTTTAGTGTTAACAATAGAAGTCAAATAACCTTGAAAACATTTAATTTTTAAAATTAAAGCCGTCAGAATCGACTTTATAGCTTTATGTATATGGTGAATTATTTAAGTATTATAAAACTTGTTATTTTGACATCAATTAAATAGGTACACTTCAGTTAGATATTTAGTTATATATATTCACTTTATTGGTTTTGTTTTCTTGTGTTCTTTTATCACATATTTATTTGTTTGTCCCACTTCCACATTTCGTAAATAATAATGTCTTCGCCACCCAAAGGTTGACTACCAGAAATTGCTTTTAATAATAAGTCCGTTTGTTCGATATTATGTGTTTATTTCATGTGTGTCCATCCATCCATCCATCAGCCCGTGTTCGTCCACTGCTGGACATAGGCCTTTCCCAAATTTCGCCACTCATGTCGGTCCTCCGTCCTCCTCATCCAACCGCCCCCCGCAACGTCCTTCAAGTCGTCGCGTCGGTCCAGCGGGCACGAGGTCGGCCTACACTACGCTTTGCTGTACGTGGTCTCCATTCTAAAACCTTTTGTCGGCGACAAATATTGCCTGCCCACTGCCACTTCAACTTACTGATTCTGCAGGCTATGTCAGTTACTTTCGATCTTCGACGGATCTCCTCGTTTCGGATTCTATCTATCAGAGATACCCCAAGCATAGCCTGCTCCATAGTTCGCTTAGCCACCTTAAATCGGTGAATCAGGCTCTTTGTAAGAGACCACGTCTCAGCGCCATACGTCATCACAGGAAGGACGCACTGTTATACATCTAAGCCTTTAAGCACTGCGGTATTTACGGCGTAACGACGTGTGTGTACAGTAAAGTATTTATTAATTCAGCTACCAATTAAATTTTATTATGTTAGTCAAGTAGATCTTGAAGACTTTAATTTTAGTTACTTATAACAAAATTTTCTTCTTTACAAAATGTTCGCTAAGTGCTATGAACAGAAACTTTGTAGACTTTGGAAAAAAATAGTTTTGACGGCACTTAAACTATGTAAAATTATTCAGAATCTGCTTTAATGCACAAGAAAAGAACCACTTGGCAGATTTTGGCAGGGTTGATTTTTTAAATGATTATTCATGATGGGTTAAAGTTTGGCCTCAGAAAAAGCGACCTCACTCAGAAAGAAAAACCATTCTCCCGGTACGGCTACTGATGGCGTCACGCCAGGACACAACGAGCCGCTTGGTGTATGGTTTCATCATACAAGCCTCCGTCGAAGTCTACTGTGCAGGCAAACTCGCACATTTTGCTAGTATCACAATTTAGCTTATATCAATACATGCAGTTTCCTCGTACATGCTAATTAAAGGCGTATCCTACGTGATTTATTAACTGTACATGATATACAAGTAAACTATGTAAGAATATGCCTGATTTGTTAATGTATATATTTTCTGTTATAAATACTGTGTTTTTTTTTGTTTGATAAACACTTGTACTTGTCCACTTATTTATATTATTGTCCACTAAATAAGTGGACAAGTACAAGTGTTTATCAAACAAAAATGTTTCAAAAGTTCCACCAAGTGCCAACAATCACGAGCATCAACTCCATAAGTACTGTGGTTTTTGAAATAAAGCCCTTTGCTATCTTTTTTTTTTTCAATTAATAAAATAGTCAATACACGTTCATCCCGATCACACCTTTTCCTTCCGCATTCCATCGTCGGCTCCTCGTACAAGAAATTATTGTGGGAGAGGGGACGTGGACCAACTACTCACAAACAGGACTAAGGGGCCCTATTCATCCACCATCAGTGAAAGTGAAGGGATTTTTCGAGGGCATAAGATTTACCAAGCACGACCAAAAGCGTGTTGAAGATATTTAAAATTATTTTTTCCCCTAACCTATAGTTAAATATGTTATTTAGTAAAATCATTTTATATAAGTTAAATATATTGTAATAGCATAGGCAATGATATAAAAAAAGGAAAAATCATAAAAAAGACATGATCTGCTAAGTTTCTTGCCCTTCTTCTTAGCAAGACTAATCGAATAAGCGAATTAAGGCATTATATCTATTTATAGTTTATTTGTTCGTTGCATCATTTATATATAATATTTTTATTCCTAGATTTCTCTATTTTATGCAGGTGTATAATTAATATACATTTTAGTAGCCCAACCTAAATATTTTTTGTATGTATTTCCCTTATTAGTATATATATAATATTTGATTATTTTTTTATTCTAAAGATATATATTGTAAAGATTAACTTTGACTTGTAGAAAGTATACTTTATGTAGGTATCTATTTTACAAAATAAGTATTTTGATTTGATTTTTTGTCTATCAACTTATTTATTATTGCATTAAAGCCGATTCTGAAGGCTTAATTATAGTTTTAGTGCTGTCTAAACTTGGATTTTTCCAAAGTAAGTTAGATTCTGTTCCTAACATTTAAGGACTATTTTGCAATGAAGCAAATTTAGTTTTGACAGCACTAAAACTAAAATTAAAGCCTTCAGAATCGGCTCTAATGTGTAGGTTTATATAATATTGAAAATTTTAACTTATGTTTGTATATATAATTTATATATGGTCTATTTAGTTTATCAACTTATTTATTCATTGTTTATGTATATTTAATATTCTTATTCCTCTATTTCTTTATTTTATGCAGTTGTATAATTTTATTAGCCTAACTTATATATATATATATATATATATTTCCCGCATTTTATTTGTTTCATCATCCATCCATCCATCCATCAGCCTGTTTCGTCCACTGCTGGATATAGGCCTTTCCAGGATTTCGCTACTCTCGGCAGTCCTCCTGGAAGAAATGCCCATACTCACACACGCTGGGTAGGCGGGTTGGTGAGCGCGGTACCGAAACACTTGCACCAGTGATGCCGCTGCCCGTCACCAGTCTGTTTTATATAAGGCTCGGCAATTGAGGATGGATAAACCGCCATCCATCGGTCCCAGGCAATGGTGGGCCGCCTGGTTTTGCCTGAGAGCTGTTCTCTTACTCTCCCCCGAATAACTTCGGGAGGACTTGCGAGTAAGATGGTGGTACCTCCACAGTCGAGCCCGGCATCAGCTCTACCACCTACCGTCATCATATTCTTTTGTTTTTATAAAGATATCTAATCGTAAATTGACTTGTAGAAAGTATACTGTATGTATCTATTTTAGTTATAACAATCTCACGGTTTAAAATGAATTTGCGAAGAGACATTATCGGGATAATCCCGATAAAGGCAACAAAAAACAAGGCGCTATGGTAGCGCAAACAATTTGGCAATCTCCAAGTACGGAACCCAAATTTTTATTGTTTATTGTTTTATTTTTGACCATATTTGATAATATCTGATAAATTTTCTTGCTTGTTATTGCTTTGTATTTGTGCTCGTATTGCTAGCTTGTTTTATGCGGGCGGGCGGGCGGTGCACGAGTCTGCATTTTGAATAGCACGACAAGAATTGTCTAGTGGAATATTAAATATTAATTTATTCATAAGTTAGTGGTGGACTTCCGCAAGGTAACGCCTATTTCAATCGATTAACTTGTTAAATATTATTTGTTAAAATTTGTTATATTTGTCTTTTAGGTGGAGCTGAAACAAATAACGTTTAAAAAAATGAAAAAAAATCGACATTAATTATATGGGGGTTTTTTTTGTTATTATTTGCTGTAATAGAAGGCATAGCAACACATATTCTGTAAAAAATTCAAATGACTCTCTATTTCATTTGAAGCTGTAGACCCCTGTGACAGACAGACACACAGACAGCGGAGGTTTAGTAATAGGATCCTGTTTGGCACCCTCGGATACAGAACCCTAAAAAAGTTTAATCAAGATTAAAGCACTAGATTCCGCTTTCATAGCAGTTGTTTAAATTCCTGATACAATTAAAGAAATAACATTGTTACACGATCTATCTTCGTCCATAAAAAGTGAAAACGCTTTTAGTTTTATTGCTAAAACGTTTTAGTGGATTGGAATTTAAGTTACCTATGGGAAAACAATAAAAAAATACCATTATTACAGATAATAATACAATAAAAGGTTGTCTTAGTTATAAAATGTAAGTACAGTTTATTTTTTTGTAGAATCAACTGTATTTAAAATAATGCGCTGTTATTTAAGGTGTTGCTTTGTGTAGCATGTTTTTTAAGAAATCTGTCGCTTGGAAAACCATCAATTATATTTTATTTTTACGAATAACACGTATATATAGGTATGTCTATAACACAGGTCCAAGTCTTTCAACTCTATAATGTCAAATAGATTCTAAAATTGAAAGGTGCGACATCCAGACATAACGAATTTATATAATGCGCGTGATATAGCGAAGCAAAAGGATACTGAAGACATTGTAAGTCATCAGTAACAAGGTTTTGTCAAAAATGCAAAGTAAAACTTCGGCTTTCTATACTAATTGTCTCGGGGCTGTTCCGAACAAAGTATACAGGCACAATGACCCCTTCTGATTATTAGAGTGCATTACAACTAGAAAAGATTTGAATCCTGGCCCGAGGAATTTTTTCAAATTCTTGTTTCAAATTTTTAGATTAACATTTGTTTCTAATTTATCTTTTCTAGTTTGTAATGCACTCTAAAAATAATATTTAGAGTTTTTCAAAGCGATGGATTTCGCAATAAAAACATGATCTTAATATTTTCGTATTTTACAAAAAGGGTCCTGAGGACTTAGCGAGTTTCCAGTTAAATTTATTATTTATTTATTTATCAAAAATTTGCACAGCATTATAGAAGAATCCAATTCGCTTTACAATTAAAAAGTTAAAAGAAAGTTAACTAATCTACATAAATTATTGACATGCACATAAAATCATTGAGAATAATAATAACAAAATTAACCAAAGCAAAAATAAAAAATAAAAATACACATTATGGTCTAAGGCTTAGAATCTAAGGACATCGTCATTGAGGCTTCACTCTCACACAACTTCAAACATTCCCTCACAACATCCGTCATTCTGTCAGAGAAAAGATCACACAGTGGTTCTGATACCAAGAGCGCGTTGAGTTTCAGGGGTGCACGCATCAGTGGGGACTCCCTCCGCGCCATGGAGCATGAGGAGGACGTTGCCAAGAGCTTGTGTGAGCGGGCACGGAGATTATTATTTGGCACAAATTGACAGACCTGAGTTACCAGCTCAGGGCAGTCAGAATTTCCGCGAAGCAGGCAGCATGTAATCACCGTCAACTCACCACATGCTCGTCTGACCTCAAGGGAGTTGAATCCTAGCACGCCCAGGAGAAACTTGGTGGGGTACATAAATGGATAAAAACCATACTTTTTCTTGTAGAGAAATCGCAAGAATGCTTTTTGAATCTTTGAATCTTTTTAAAATTTGGGAATATCAATCAAAGTCACCTTATATTATTTTTGCCTTGGTTACTCCCACGAAACTCTAAAATCTGAACACATTTGAAAATAAAAGGAAATCTTTTGTGTCGTTGCGAGAAAGTTCCATGAAAAGAAAATAAAGCCATATTGGCCGTTCTACTTATTTGGGCACTTTGTCTTTCTGCTAGTTCTGCACTTTGTCACCGTCGGAATATTTTGAGAGAGGGGTTTTTTCTTTGGCCTTAACTTTGCAACTTTAATTTAGGATACAATCTCGTCATGAATCCCCGGGAGGGGGGGGTGTATCGCAGGTGAACACAAGTCACAGTCCACACTTGGTACACCTGCTTTTCATCGTCGTAAAAATGATAGGTGGTATCGTCGCCGTACTTTGGGCACAAATAGACCAATAGCCTAACGTACCTTCGGAAGCACGGAGACCAAACACAAATTAATGTGCAACTCACGACCTCTGTTAGCAGGTGAACACTCTAGAGTTGGCTACAGAGGCGGTCATTTATAATAATCAACTCATAAACCATAATCACTTTAGGAATCAACACTTACGGTATCCATAGCTAACATGGATGAAAATAATAAAGAAGTTTTGTCTCTCAAAGGAACGCTTGACCAATGGAAACGCAGCTTACGATCTATCACGTGATCATCAACTCGACAAAACACAGACGTATAATTACTATTTAGCAGACCTAACATTAATAATAAACACATAGAGTCGACGAATGACACTTTTAGCTCAGTGAGCTACGGGCTCTTTTAAATATAAATATTATAATAATAATAAGTTTATTTCAGGTGTAAAGGACCCATAGTAGAAAAGAAATAGTATTTACAATTCCTGGTTTACAAATCAAAGTTTAACAAAAATACAAATATTAAAACTAGAACTAGTTCAGTCAACAAACTTAATTAAATTAAATAAACTCAATTAAAATTGACTAGAGTCATTTCTTGTTTTCGCTACGGTGCACAGAAGACCAGTGCTTGAAATAAATACCTTGAATGTTGTCCATAATAGCAGCTAGGATGCTATTCCTCGATTCGCGTAAACGGTGCCAAAAAGAAGCGATGCGTGTTCTTATAATAGCAAAGAGGTCAGTGACTCTGGCCTCAGCGAACATGCCATATTGTTTGTTTCGAAAAAAAATATATACGAGAGATTAGTTTAGGTATTAAAAAATAGTTTTCAATCATAAGCCAGCCAAAACAAGCCATTTTTATACGTTTCTTCAAACCAAGTAGCCTAAATGTAGCTTATTTTTTGTGTGGAAACTTGCCACGCTATTTAATTCTTAGGTGAGGTCTGCTAGTAATTATATGTCTGTGCGACAAAACGACCGACTCGTCCTGCATATCCATTGGTCAAACGTTTCTTCAAGTTACAACATTTATTTTTTCGTGTCATAGATGACTAGATGCTGGCTATACTGACACGTGTATGCGTTCAGACATTGGCGTAGCGGATCTACAAAGCCGGGAAGCTACGAATCGTAGAACTTGCTACGCCGTAGTCTTTTGCTACACATACATAGACGCCTGTCTCCCAGAGGTGTAGGCAGAGACACACTCTTTCGCGTCTTCCAATCTAGTCATAAATGCTGTTCTATTTTAAATACTTTGCCCTTCTTCAGTATGTAGCCTATTTGGTCGGCATACGTCCTTGTAGGGCGGCCCGATCGAGCTTTCCCTTTCTTTTGTCCCTCTACTTTCATGTTAATTTTTAAATAAATATATAACTTACTATAAATGATCGTTTTATCATGCACGATATGATAAATGTGCAAAATAAATTTATATATATAAAAATAAAAGAATATTTAAAACTTGATATATATGTATTTCGGTCTTTATTGGACCGTCATCAATCAATTAATTTATTGATTACTTGATTCATGTTAAGTTATAGCAGTTTATGAAACTGGTACATAAAAAGGTAATTAAAAACACGTGATAGTACACGAGTGCTTTAATACCTAGTTATGTATAGTTTCATACACTACTTTGTCTAAACTCATGCCTACTAACTTGATTTCATATATTTTGTGAATTTGTCGTTAGCCATTATTGATTGTTCTTGTAAAAGCTGGTTCTAAAAGTGTTCGTAAATTCCGTCGTTATTTTCAGAATGTCGGGTGGAGTCAAATTATCATCACCATCACTACTGTAAGTAATTTTAGGGCAAAATAATGTTTTTGACCCATAAAACCACAGTAAATAATAAATTTTCCCCGTAAACATCCATTTTCCATTGACAGACTGAGTCCAACGCGCATGCATGTACGTATTAGAGAATATTATATAAAAACCTCATTGGTATGAAATGGCTGCATGGGCTAAGTTCCCTTTGCCTTCCTAGTAAGTATCACATGTACTGTAATTTAAAAAAAAAAAATTTTTACAACTTTACGTTGTTCGGAGACATACGTGGGACGCACTATAAGTTTCCGGAATGAATATGAAAAAATACTATTAAAGGTACAAAATTAATTTATTGTTTTTCAAAATAATCTCCCTTGGCGTCTATGCACTTTTTCATTCGATCAAACCAGTTTTGAAAACTTTTGTGCCACTCCCCTGTGGTGACCTCTGAAACGTGTTTTTCATACTCCTCGACAGCCTCTTCTGGTGATGAAAATCGTTGACCGCGTAATTGGTTCTTAATTTTTGGGAACAGAAAAAAGTCACAAGGTGCCAGGTCGGGACTGTATGCAGGATGACTCATGAGTTCTACATTTTTCGTCTTCAAAAAGTCGTTTGTCTGTCTGGCCGTGTGAGAACTAGCATTGTCGTGGTGCAGGATGATACGGCGTTTACGGTTATTTTTACGGAGTTCGTCAATAACTTCCGGCAAACAAATGGTCGTGTACCAGTCACTATTCACGGTACGACGATTCTCTAAAGCAACAGTAGCCACGTGTCCAGTTTTATTAAAAAAAGAAGCAATCATCCGCTTAGATGCACTTTTCACGCGCGCCACTTTGGTTGGTTTCGGCTCATCTTGAAAGACCCATACGCTCGATTGCTGCTTTGTTTTGGGATCGTAGCAATAAATCCATGTTTCGTCACCTGTTACTATGTCCCACACCAAATTTGACGCACCTTCATTGAATCTGGTAAGCATGGCACTGCACCAAGTGACGCGGTCCGTTTTTTGAGCCTCGGTCAAGTTGTGTGGGATCCACCGCGAGCACAGCTTTCTCACACCCAAATGTTTGTGTAGGATTGATTGTATTTGACTCATGCCTATTTCTAAGGATGCGCGAATTTCATGGTAGGTCACATGCCTGTCTGTTTCAATCATACGGCGCACAGCATCGATGTTTTTGTTGGTCACAGCGGTGGACGGCCGACCATCGCGAGATTCGTCACTGAGATTGATACGACCACGCTTGAATTCTGCAAACCAGCTATAAACAGTCGTCTTGCATGGTGTTTCATTGCCAAAAGCTGTTTCAAGCCGAGCGATGCTCTGTTGAGCTGTCAAATTACACTTAAAATCGTAGAAAATCATACTACGAAAATTTTCCCGAGTTAAATCCATGTTGATGCAGACACACAATTTTTTAAATGGCGCCACAAGGTAAAATCAAAAGACAGTCAGATGAAACAAACTGCATTCTACAGCCAAAGAGTTCTATTTTCAAATGTTGCAATAAATTTTTAAATATTGTTTATGTAAGTGGCCAGTTCCGGAAACTTTTAGTGTTACCTATGTATTATATATTTTTTTCTGTTTTCGAGACGTTCATGAAAATTTTTATTCCCTATGCAACTTCTTTGCAAGTAGTTTTGAGTTCATAATAAGGATTTTACGAGATGAGGTTAGATAAAGTTATTATTGAGCACGACGTAATGATCATCATAGACTAGCATCGAAATGAAATTATAAGAAGTTCGACTAGTCTTAGGGATTAATAATAATTTTAGTTTTTATTGTAATCCTTTCCTTTTGCCCGCACTTTCACCCGAACGAATGTGACCAATTTCGATGTCCCCGGGGAGTTGCCAATCCACAGGCAACCAAGGTAGCGTTCCAAATCACTTTTTCGAGATTAAAATATTGCTCGCTGTCAGACAAAAGTAGTTCGATGCTGGTTCCAAAACCTAAAAGTAGATATTTTGGACCCAGCATCGAGCTACTTTTGTCTGACAGCGAGCAATATTTTAATCTTGAAAATTGATTTGGAACGCTACCCAACTAATATTATAAATGCGAAAGTTTCGGCGTGTGTGTGTAAACGGATTTGGACGAAATTTAGAATGGATATAGCTTATACCCCAATTTAACACATAGGTTACTTTTTATCACGGAAAAAAGCACGTCATTAAACAGAATAACACGCGGGCGGAGCCGCGGGCAAAAGCTAGTAGTACATACTCGTATATGTCCAAGTGAAGTGTCTTACCATTCCAACAGTGTAAGAGTTTTCAAAATCGGTTCAGTAGTTCTATAGATTACCCTCTACATACATACAAACAGAATTGTATCCCTTCAAGATGTTAATGTAGATAAGACTAACACAATGACGAATATTAATTTCAACAATTGCATTTTCAACTTCTTTTTTAATTTAAATAAAATACAAAAGAAAAAATAAACAATTTCTACCTGATTTACGAGCACAAATATGAAAGTTCTTAGCTTTTAATGAAAACCGGTCAAGTGCGAAGACTCCAGCCCTGAGGGTTCCGTACGTACAGTTTAAACACAAACGTATCCCACAAGCAGTAATAATTGTCTGTACTCAACTTGACACTTATACAATCCTTTAAACTCCATGTATGTTAAGTTGGCCTCATGTTCTGTAATAACTAAATGTTGTAATATAGCAATTTTTAGATGTTTTTCTACGTGTGCTATAAGACATAATTATGAACAGACTTTGCAGTTTCTAAATCAAATGGAAGTACCTTATAGAGTTTAATGATGAGCCAATCTGTATATTTTTTTTTACGTAAGGAGCAATAACGTTCTTCTGCATTGAGTAAGAAGCCTGATTTCTAAACTCCACCGTAGGCATCTGTAAGCAGTATTAAATTCAACTTGATATCTCTAACGGGGCCCGAGAGAAAGGTTCTTGACAGACGGACAGACGGACAACCAAGTGATCGTATAAGGGTTTCATTTTGGGGTAGGGCACCCGAAATAACTAAACGATAATCCTTTTGCAGCGGGATAGTTTATAAGTCTACCTTTCAACCCCAGAAATAAACAAATCTCTAGGTATATTATTGTATACATAATCACTACGTCAATGTGCGTGCGGATCTCAGAAGCCAGAGATGTATGAGCTGTTGGCAAGTTGCGCTTTACACTAGTACACCCACGTTTCACTGACAATTTTTAGTAACTACACAGAAATACAAAACCACTCAGATGCAGCCGCGGACGACAAACTAGTCTTTGATAAACAAGAGAAAGAACAACCGCATTATTCAATTTTTATAAATACTCTTCTGAAGTAAACCAGCTGGGGATTTAATTTAATGGAAACAATCCAATTATATCGTTCGTGTCACAAATTCACAATGTTTAACGAAGTTAGAGAAATGTTGAAAAATAAAATGTCCTTCCAGGCCTCGGCTAAGAGACCCCACTTTTGCATAATGCACAGCTTGTGCTGAATTCGCAAGAAGTTAAAGGTTTTGCTCATCCTTATTTGCACAAGGCGTGAAAAAGGGACCACAATTTTTTTCTTTGACTTACAGAATATGATGCCTCTTTTTCAAGAAATATATTATTACGTACTGTTATTTGTCTAAAATTATTATTTGTAGTCGTTTTTGAAATTATGAATACATCGTAGCAACTTTCTGGGTATTTCGGTGAAATCATATTACTAAAAAACTTTGTTTTTCTAATAATGATCTGTAACGTACAGAAATATTGTACTGAAATATTATTATTTGACGAATAGAAAACACAAAATGTGGAAGCCTTATTAAAATCTTTCCAATACTAATCTCTTAGTAAATAAGCACGAGTAGATGAATAGAAAATAGCACTGACCTCTTATCAAATTCGTGAAGATCCTCCGAAGTGAATTGACTGGTCACATCCAGCAGTTGCTGTAAATGGTCACTGCAAACTCTGCTCTTTCTTCTTGGTCCAGTTTGCTCCTCTCCATCCCTCACGAGGATCGTGGAGCATCCTCCGTAGTCCAACGACAAGGAGGGTTGTTGCACCACTATCGTTGTTCTACCAGCTGGTAGTGTCGAGTTGGCAGAGTCTAAGGGGTTAGCTGTCACGTGGACCTGTGCAGCTGTCGACTGTCTTCTAGAGGCTGATGGCGGAACTGAATGCTGATGTGTAGAAGACCGTCTTCTCGGCGTCGTGAACACTTCAGTACCTTCGAGTTGTCTTCTTAATTTGGCCACTTCATCTTTGTAATACTCTTGCTTTTCCATGTGCTTCTGCTTATTCTTCGTCCGAGGCTCACTTCCTCGTCTCTTAGGTGGTTCGAACTTGAAGTGTGTCTCCAGTTTGCTGTGGCTCGCCTTGGGGCTTTTTGGTTGCTCCTGGTTTGGATCGTAAGTCATGCATATGGACGTTGAAGGCCCGCTAGTTTCGCAAGTCATCTGCCTGACCTGGGTTTTGTTTCGTGGTTTAGGTTCTGGGAGAGGGACGTCGAAGACGAATCTGGCGGGGCCTGGTCGGGGCGAGTCTATGACGTCGGTAGCTGACTGAGGCTTGGTGTACGCTGGGGAGTCGATGTCGCTGGAGTTCTGTTGTCTGTGGTAGTGGGGCGGGGCGGTGCTGGGCGGTTTCTGGTTGGTCGGGGGGAGGGGATCGGTATCGATGAGGTTGGGCTCGTGGGGCAGCTCGGGGGGCTCAGGCTCGGCGTCCATGGAGTCATCGGTACCGGTGACAGACGTGATGGCGGTGGCTGCGGAGTCGGTGCTGGTGTTGATGGTCTTGTCTGATGCGGTACTGCTGCCCATGACCACCTGCGGGGACAAAGGGAAATAAGAGTTAGATCTCGACTTGGTTGGCAATAAATAATCAAAGGTTTTATAGAATTGCTTAATTTTCTACATTTTTCAAGTCAACATTTCAAAAACCTTTAAAAGTTTAATAAAGTCTCACCCCAAAAGAATTTAAACATATTCTTGCTTTTACTGAAAAAAATATTTAATTATGTTTTGAACGGGTAACCGGAAATTTCAATAACATTTTGTAAAACACAATAATGAAAATTCCTAAGTATAAAATTGAATTTCGGAACACCAGAAAGCTTTTGTGCCTTGTATATTAATGCGCTTGAAATGTAAATTAAATACGATTTCGATATCGAATGAACGAACTAATTATCCTTTGAGAACAAAGATATATTCAAATCTTTTACGTATTTGAAGTTCAAGGAAGCTTACAATTCACATTGCTTACATTCCAATATATAATCAATTGAATATTTAAAGACACGTTTCATTTGTCATTCGTTCAACTGAAAAGGAGCCGAAATATATCTCGGAGATAATTTGGTTTATTTTTATTTTATCTTTAGGAACTTTCATCGCGCCTGGTCGACGTCTCGGATGATCAGAGGGCTGGTGCTTACCTCAGCCAGAGATTTAGTCTGGCCATCCAGAGAGGTAATGTAGCCAGCATTCTGGGCACCCAACCGAGGGGCAGCGACCTGGACCCAGATTTTTATCTATAGATTTTAGATTTATTTAGTTTCATTTTAGATTATTATTTATTTGTAGGTAATTAGTTTATTTAAGTTTTTATTGTAAGATGTATATACTTTGATTAAATAATAATAAAATACACATAATTAAATAAATACATTTTATCTTTAAATATTTAATTAAATGAAAAGCTTTTAGCAATATATATTTCAAAAAATATTACCAAGTAATAACCTTTTAACATAACATTTTTGATGTGCAATAAAATTTTCCCCAAAAGCTATTTATTTTGTGCCAATATATTTTTTGTTGTTCAATTTTCTTGGTTTATGACGTCATTTGTGAGTTTTAGGTGGAATCAAGTATTTTTTGCTTCCGTAAATAAAATTTTGTTTTGTTTGGACAAAACTTTGGCTTATGTACAGAAACCATACTAAGTAACTAGGCCAACTAGGATGTAAATTGTTTCATTATAATGTTTTACAACTGTAAACTTTACCGTTACGAATGACGTCTTAAGGCTGTACCTGGGCCTAGAACATGAACATAGCCAGATTTTCAAGGATTCTTTTGATCAAAATTAGAACTCTCCTTGTATTGAAAAAAAAATATTTGATTTATTGATCTTTTATCTAGGTGATCCAATTATAAATAAACAATGTACTAAGATTTATACTTTTGTAAAAAAAAATGTTTTCCACTCTCTTTTTTTGGTTTTCAAACGGTCGTTTCAAGAACGCGGCTAACAGATCAACTTGTTTTTTTTTTCATAACTTTTACCTTGTTCTACTTCTTCTTTTCTCTGCAAAATATTTCAGTATTAGCTAAAAACCTTCCAATCTGCTGTTTCGCGCGTATTTATTAGTATCACGCGTCCAAGACAAATAGGTCAATTAGCTAACCAATTTTCGCCTCCATCAAAAGCTAATAAAGTATTTGATTTTGGCCTTTTTGTAGCATTTTTTCCTAGCGTATGCCATACACTTAAATCAAATACCTACTCTAGAAATATCCATATAAAAAAAAACCGGCCAAGTGTGTGTCGGGCCAGGCGTAGGGTAGGGTTCCGTAGTTACCCTACACAATATGCGGACTGGTCTACCAATACAGATCGCGCCAAACTTCTACTCCTCGCGGAAGTCCCTTTTCCGAAGGACGGCCCATACATTTTGTTTCTGCCAATACTAATCGCGCCGTGTTTAGAGGGGATTAAAAGCTTGGCGCGACTTGTACTCGTAAACCTGTAAAGCCTACCTAGTTGTGATAGTTTTCCTTTTAACTTCATTATATATACTACGGTACTGGTACACTGGGGTATCGTTAGATAGGTTGTTCAAAAACATTGTGGGTATGTGAAAATTATTTTTATATTTAGGGATCCGTTGGCGAAATATTAAGCTTTAAAGTGCTAATTACAGTTAGAGTCAAGTGCCCCCCTCCCCCCTGCCGGTTAAACGGTTGTTTGTGGTTAAGGGAAAAAATTCACAGAAGTAGTATTAAGGCGAGGTTATCCAGTGAAATCTGTCCTTCTCCAACGCTTTCATTTTACACATGTTTATCCTGTTCAGCAGAAACGTGCCGCTTAGAAAACTCGCGGTTTCGAGGTGTTTTTATTTATTGTTTTGGAATTAGAGGGATGGGTTCTTAATTTAAATTATTTTAAATTTCATAAGACGTTTATTTTAGTATAAGTTTTATTGTCCAAAATTTAACATAGCTCAAATGAAATGATATTGATATCATAGTTCAGACCTATCTTTGAGATTTAAATGGGTCGAGGAAAATGTAAGTAATTGTGTATAAAACAGCCAAAATATCAAGGTCAATGTCAATTCAATCAAATGTGATGATGCAAAAAATATGTATTCTTTTGAAATTGTTCATGTCTTTTATCTTTTGAATACTCCAACTTCTTCTATTCTTGCTCTTTAACAGACCCCTGAGCATCCTTCTGTATATTTGAACTGTCTTTGTTTTGAGTCTGGTCACATTTTCCCTGAATAAATGTATAGACTGAATCTATATTCTTTTCATAAAACTGTTCAATTACTTGTTGATTATAAGATTTTCCTAGCCCTTGATCTTCAATTTGCTCCTCAAAATCAGGCAATGGCAATTGCAAGTACTCGTTCTCATCAGTTTTGAAATCATGTGACACATCTTCTTGAAAGATGACATCTCTGGATAGATATACCTTCTTGGTTTCTTTTTCATACAACCTGTAGTTTTCAGGGTGGCCGTCATATCCTACTAATACCAACTTTTGACTCTTAGGTTCCTGCTCGGTTATCTTTTCTTTCGGAATATGCATGTAGGCAATACTGCCAAAAGTTCTTACATGTGACAGGTTGGGTTTCTCATCTGTCCACTTCTCATACGGTGTGACAGCTTTGCTCGATTTTCTATTTATTAGATCAACTGAAGCTTATAATAAATATGTGTATAAATACACAGTCGTGCTTTTAGCAAATAGCATAGCACTTTCAATGATAGTGCGATTAGCTCGCTCACTTCTACCGTTCTGTTGAACCGTGTATGGAGCTGTGTATTCCAGTTCAATACCTCTTTGTGTTGCATAGCTTTTAAAATTCTCATTGCAATACTCTCTCCCATTATCAGTATGGAGTATCTTAACTTTTGAGCCCTATTTATTGTCAATTAATTGAACATACCTTTTAAAGGCATCTAAGGCATCACTTTTATTTTTCAAGAAATAAACAGTTAGGTAGCCTGAAATGGCATCTAAGAATGTGATAAAATATCTGGCTCCGCTGACTGAAGGAGTCGGCATAGGCCCACACAAATCACTATATGTCTCATCGCCAATACCCTTCACTAACGGCCTAGAGTCTGTATAGGATAGACGATGCTGTTTACACAGCAAGCACGCTTCGCAGAAAAAATCACTGTGATATGTCCATTTTTCACAATTTATCGAAGTGTATTTAGGTTTCCATAACCTAACCTGTCTTGCCACTATTTCAAAGTAGCGTGTAATGTTTGCTTGTTCACTGCATGTACAGACCATTCACTATAAGAAGTCCCCTGGCTTAGGAAATGGTAGAACTGCTTAAAATGTTGCCAATGGCTCACGTAGCATTCATCCTACTACATATTCATAATATTTACTTAACTGCGTTTGTTTATATTTTAATTAGACTACTCTTTAATGAAAATAAAATGTACAGAATGAAAAAATAAAAATTATCTATTATTTATTGATTTGTATTTTGCAAACAATACGTATGATCTAATGGTATGAATATCTATACATGTATCTCTGTACTAAAAAGGTATTTTTTTATTTCTTGTTCTAGCTCGACGACGTTTGTTCTAAATAGTCGAGCTTCCGTTTTTTACGTTTTTGACGATTATTTCCAGGCGACTTAATGTGAACGATTTTTTTCGATATGCCCGCAAAACTAAGTGAATAGCTAATTATTATTTGCCTATAAAATTGGCTTTATGTTTAAAGCTGGTATACCTATTTTACTAACCCGTCATGGCACTGACATGAGATCGAACCTGATCGGGAGGAATCACGGTGCATTGTTTGCATTTTCTCTTTCAGAAAAGGCGTATCTTCAACACAATCTCTTTTCCACTAGTTTTCAACGGCTTTGGCACAATAATACATAATTTATCAAATAATTTTGATGAATCTGACTGACAAACAACATGACAGTAAAAGTTTGACAAGCAGTGATGCCAACATGACTTCAGGGGACAAGTTATGATGAATGGTCTGTAGTAACAGTTTTAAATAACAGTTTGTACAGATTATTATTTTGTTTGCACGCATACGCAGCCTTATTTCCATCACTGTCTTTGATTTTAGCGAACGAAGAGTTCTTAGTGACACTGTATCCTTTTGATATAACCACACCCTCAGAAAATAGCTTTCGTTTTAGGTCCGGAACATAAAGTACATCATTTATCATCGCATCATACCACTTTCCATTCACTAATTTCTTAATTTTCACTGTCCCAGTACCTTGTACAGAAACCTCACAATGTTCTACTTCATGCGAAAGTCACATACATAATCACGTCAATAGGTCATGTGCGCAGACGCTCCACTGTCTAAAATCCAGCATGATTCATCATCCGAGACATACGCCTCCAGCTGATTGACCATGAACGCTGCCTCTGTTGACGTTGTTACTTTGACACGAGTGCGACAATTCCTTGCGTAATGACCCTTTTATTGCACGTGAAGCAACCGAATTGCTTCAAATTTCTATTAGTAGGCTTCTCTGTAGCAAGAGCGGTCTCTTCGGTCTTCTTCTGACCATTCTATACTTCTCGGGCAGTGATCCCAATATTTTGGTAATGATACTTATCTCAGAGATGTTTTCACCCACATCCCTTAACTGTTGAGCGATATTTTCAACTTTAGCAATAAATGACGCAATATTATTTTCACTGTCAGCCATCTTTATGTTATAAAATTTTTCTTGTGAGATCATTTTGCTATTTTTACTTTTTTGCTCAAATATCGAATCCAACTCGTCGATTATAACTCTTGCGGTACTACTGCACGTCTCGATTAAGCATTTTCGAGACAATCCTTTGCCGGATAATTCATTATGTGCTTGCTCACTAAGACCTTTCACCGTCAAAGCACACTTACTCTTAAACTTCCACTGCTTGTAGCCATCACCGTTAAATCTTCTCATTAGCGATGCGGCCTCCATGTTTGTACCGCGCTACTTCACGCACGTGCACAAAAAAGGCGTAGAACACTTGATTATTCACTTCACAACTTTACTGTCTTTCACGTTTAACTGGGTCCATAACCTGTTGATTAATTTGGATCTTATTAAAAAAACAGTTCTTGTAATATTTACTTTGTTTTCTTAAGAGCTTTTACACAGCGCAGCAAGACAGTAAGTCGCCATGACAGAGACAAGAGAATTAAATGATAGATGGCAGCACTATGCATTTTATTCAACACTAATAAACAAATTAATTTAAAATTTTGAAAAAACATGGTCTTTTTCACTATTTTATGATTAGTATAGATAAGCCCCCTATAAACCAATTTCCTGACAAAATTCCCGTCAATAAGTCCCATCCCATTGCTAGACAAAAGCTTCCCCATTCTCTTCCAGGTAAGTTTGTTCGTGGTAATGATTGACTTATAGTCAATTCACTCAAGAACCCTAAAGTGGTTCTGCAGATAAACTAAAATCTAAACTGCGGAACCTGTTGCTATTGACGGGACTTTTGGTTCACAACAATCACATGGTACTTATTATTAGTGACCTTAACAGTGTTTACCCATTAAGTCAAGCATTGATATCTATCTGCATATACATCTTCACGACATAAATCTCCGAGGGGGTGTCAGAGGTGTTTCCAATTGTGGGCTGTAAAACGCAAGTCACGGTCCACACCCGTACACTGACGTTTCATCGACGATTATTACGTCCCAGAAGGACTCCATATTCGTACTTGGGCACAAATGGACACAAAGCATAATGAGCCTTCCGAAGCACGCAGACTGAACATCTGCCTTACGAAATTTGAACCTGCGACCCTTGGATTACTGACTTGGAGTAGATCAAAGAGGCGGTCTTTCTACAAATAACGAAATATTCCTATTTCCAACAAAAAAGAGATTCCGCACACAGACATTCAATGTAAAGTCTGTGATTCCGCACGACTTCTTCACTTGACGAAGTCGAGTAGATTTTATTTGATATCTTACTCGTACCTTTTCACCTAAAAAGTATTAACTTATTTCTTTGGAAACAGTTTAGGCGAAGGCGAATTATATGACGTGATAAAATTTTATGTTAAGTAGCATCTTCAGAATTTAGTGTTATGATTTTCCCATACCTGGGTACCCAGTGGGTAAACGTAGTCATTCGAAGTAATGAGATGGTGCTTGTTCTGAAATATGTAATACACTATTATAATATATTACTTTATTACAGATAGCAATGGACATTTACATAAACAATTTTTTTTTCATGCGCCTCGGTTTCGAGCAAGGAAAGTCGGCAAATTTTTAGCGTTCCGTAGTCCGACTATCCGAAGTAGGGTAGGCACAAAACTGTAAATTTGGATTGTTGTGATAAAAAAAAAAAAACACTTGTACTTTTCCACAGATAATATTTAATTCTACACTACCCAACCGGTTTCACTATATAAGCATCATCAGGGGCTTTTTAATTACATAATTTTATATAATTATTTATTTAAACAATCTTTCTGTTGCTAGATGTCCGTGCAATAAACGATATAAATAACTTGCGGGTAGATTGAATACGCATGACAGACAAACCTAAGATTAAAATGTTTAAATGTTTAATTCACCGTTAAAACCGTAAGCTTTAAATAACGGCTACAATCCAAAAATCGTTGACTCCATTGTACATAAAAAGAAACTAGGAATGACCAGATCACTACTTTACTCCCCGAATGCCACAGTCGATATTGAATCCAAATCAATGGAATCTAATAAGTGGGCAAAACTACCTTTCCTTGGCAGCAACTCCTATAATTGCTCCCGTTTACTCAAAGATCGCAAACCCGCCTTTTATACAAACAAAACTCTAAAGACGCTCATATGTAACAATAAAGACAACACACACATTACACATAGGAACGGTGTTTACGAACTTTCTTGTGCAGAGTGCAATAAGAAATATGTTGGTCAGACTGGAAGATCATTTAAAACCAGAATAAGCGAACATACCAGAAGCTGGAAGTTAAAGAAAACTGACTCAAATTTTGCCGAACATTTGATTAATGAAAACCATACATTCGACCCCAATTTAAACTTTAGGGCTCTTCACGTTTGTGGAAAAGGCAAAAAATTGTCAGCATTGGAGGCCCTTGAAATAAACAAATTAACACATTTTCATTCAAACGACGTATTAAATCAGAAAATTGACGTTAATAATTCACCTATATTACAATATTTTAAATAATCACACCTATGACATTTCCAAACAAATTGATTTTTTGATTGACAATTTGAGATAACCTTTGACATTTTTTCTTGACATTTTCTACTACCGCATATTTTAATTTGACTTGGCCTTTATTTCAAATTATCTGACATGGACAATTTCGCTTTTAATAATTTTATTTTAATTTTATTAGATTACATTTCTGACATTTCAAATTAATTACTGAAATTTATTTAATTTTTTAATATTAGAACTCACATTATTTGCTAATTTGTCTTTAACTTTATTCGTCATAAATTTTATTTTCCCGACTTTCTCGGGAATTTTTCAGTTTTTTTAGAGTGACATCCCTTTGACAACTGTTTGATGCATACCCAACTCTTATGCAACGTTTAGTCAAAATGCGGAATGCCAAACACACTATCAGCTATCTTTAACAAAACGGTGAATTCAGTAAACATTTTAATCTTAGGTTTGTCTGTCATGCGTATTCAATCTACCCGCAAGTTATTTATATCGTTTATTGCACGGACATCTAGCAACAGAAAGATTGTTTAAATAAATAATTATATAAAATTATGTAATTAAAAAGCCCCTGATGATGCTTATATAGTGAAACCGGTTGGGTAGTGTAGAATTAAATATTATCTGTGGAAAAGTACAAGTGTTTTTTTATCACAACAATGTTTGATAAATTCCACCAAGTGCCGACAATCTCAACTATCAACTTCCTGTAAATTTGGAATTTATCCCATATAAGATTATGTTTCACTCTGCATACGAAAAAATGCAGTAGGTATCACAATATTATTAACAAGAATTTTCACACCGGACACTTGCAGTACGAAATTAGCCCCAATAATGAAAGAGATAAGATGGGTAAAAAGTCCAAACTGTCCGACTCAACGTGGTTGCTTCGAACAGGCGTTGCGTACTTTAATGAGAATGTGTGCGTGTTGGCGCGAGCGGCTAACGTCATAGGTGTGTACAAATTCACACATAGAGAATTGCCATCGAATTTTAGTTATGCGTGTTGCCACAGTAGCGAGCGCCGCGGAGCAGGCAGTTAGTTATTTCAAAGAACTGGTGAACTTTGCGACAGTTTAAGTTAACTAATGTTAAGACCCTTTTTCTTATTTTTGAGAAATTGTATTAGATGAATGTGGTTTATGGCACAACGCGACAACAGTTTATGAAAGACTGAATACTGTTTGTTGATGTCAGACTTATGAAAGAATATAGTTATCGAAAACTTTTTAGAGCAAACTATATGTCAACTTTGACAATGCCTGTCCTTTTATTGACCTAAGGTAGAATCTGAATACATTTTTGGTTAAATATGTGTAGACTTATGTATATTATACCTGCCGCATCTAAAACATTTTTGTTTTGCCTGATCAGTATCGTGTTAGTATCCATTATGGACAGTGTAATATATTAAAATTGGCATACCTAAGTACGTCGTGTAAATTGTGCCCTTTTCATGAGATCTAACCTCAGGGGAGAACATATGACGTTTCCCCAATGACGTAATATTTAACATAAAATACAAGATGGCGTAATTTATACAGCCAAATTCATACTTGAGGCGTGAGGTTGTTATATCCAATAGTAATTAGGAGGTCAACATTTTATTCTGTATCGTTGGATCCTTGTACCCGCCTATGGGAAAGCTACGCCTATAGCTATACGTTGCGTACCCCATCAAAACGTTGCGAAATTTACTTGGTCCTTGATTCACCATTTTTAATGATACTCTCTTCCAATGGTGAATCTGCTGAATATTAAAACTAATCATGAAAATAGAGAACGTGTATTTCACTTAACATTAAATTATATGAATATATCGTGATCGGTGCATCGACATGAATCCCCGTGGGGGTGTCAGAGGTGTTCCGGGTGTGAATTATATAAAATATAATAACTGCTGACAGCTTCTTTATTTTATTATTAAATATATATAAGTGTTACTGCACAATAAAGATAATTATTCACAAGATATATTTCGGTAAATACAAATAGACATTTGTCATGTTTACATGACATGATATAATAGACATTCGTGACCTATTTAAAAAAATGAAAAAAGTCTTAAACTATTTAAATATGTCTTTATTTTTTAATGATGACGATGATGATGATGATGATGATGATGATGATGATGATGATGATGATGATGATGATGATGATGATGATGATGATGATGATGATGATGATGATGATGATGATGATGATGATGATGATGATCACGATGATGATGATTTTGATTATAATGGTAGTGGTGGTGATAATGATAATGATAGGCCAGCCAGTCTGGGTCTGAATATTAATGTTGTTTGTTGAGGCCATCGCCGTAATGCGCACCATTTCACCATTATGAAATGCAAGTCACAGTTCACACTTGGCACACCTGCGTTTCACCGACGATTTTACGTCCCAACGTGATGGGTGGTAAGCTTGTCGCCGTTCTTCGGGCATGCAGGTTTCCTCACGATGTTTTCCTTTACCGTTCAGCAAGTCGTAAATATTAAATTATATAAATGTACAAAAATCCTTAAAGTGAAACGGTCTTGTTCCTGAGAGTAGTCAATCACCTTTTTTTGATGAGTAATATCATAACACCATACGGTGTTAGTAAATCGAATGTTCTCTACTGATTTTCTGATCAACAGGCCTTTGAGTCAACTAACATTTCAAGACTTTGTCTCAACTCGCCACCAGCTGGCTGCAGACCCTCAGTACGTGAAGGTCACTACGACAAGGTCAACCGACAAACGAACCTGAGGGACTCGTAAAAACAACGTTTTTGGTTTATTAGGTGTTGGGCCCGTCAGGCCTGGGCGTTTGGTTCTCTTGTATAATTGTGCATTTATTTATTTCTGTTATTACTGCCGGTGGTATATATGGCCATAGAAACAGATTAAATGACACACACCGTTGACGACCGATAGTGTCTTCGTTACTGTATTTTGTGCAACTGTGACCCAACCCGCCTGCCCAGCGTGCGTGAGTATGGGCATTTCTTCCAGGAGGACCGCCAAGAGTGGCGAAATCCTGGAAAGGCCTATGTCCAGCAGTGGACAAAACAGGCTGATGGATGGATGGATGGAATATACTTTTTGAATGAAGTATACAAGGTGACATTAATTTATGCAGTCAAATTCTTGGGACGCTTGGTAAGTAATCAGTATTAAGGACCAATAAATTATTTTGCTTAATTTGGAAAATAATGTGTTGACTTTCCATAGTATTGACTCAGTGCTCGGCTTAATACCGACTACTTACCGAGTAATCAGTATGAAATTGGCTGCATGAATTAATGTCTCCTTATGTATGAACAAACAATTTTTGAAATTTTATTTTTATTGGCCAGGTACAGACGAACGAAAGTAAGTAAACGGTCAGTCACAAGCTGAAAGTTAAACAACAGTTGTATCCACAAAGGACAACTTGTGGGTCCTACGTGTACAATATCGTTTATGATCCCTACCTCACGAGGGGCCGGCCAGAGAGCTATAAACATTTTTACTGTCGCTCGGCGACTCGATTGCTTCTTACTTGGCTCTGATTTCCTGAAAGAAGTAATGATTTCATCAGCAAGGTGGGTTTTTATGACGTTTTTGTGTTATCCACCTTGTTTGAGTTAAAACTCGACCATAAAACAGACATTGTAAAGTTGTTTTACAGTTTAATAAAAAAAACGTTTGAAAATTTGTTACTACCAGCAGTCAGTCCAACCCTTAAACCGACCCAGAAATATATATATTTTTTCATTAAAATCTCTAATTCACTAGGTTCATCACATCACTATTTCACTGGATTGGTGTTATTTCAACCCTTTAGCGCGTTTTGGCGTTAATTTTTTTATACAGAAAATTAATTACTTCCTACACATTCCGTACCACAAAATGACAAAACAGAACCCTTATACGATCACCTGGTTGTCCGTCTGTCAAGACCTTTTTCTCGGGCTCCGTATTCAAAGTCAAAGTCAAACGTTTATTGCAAACCAAGTGTACAAAAATATGGAAATAAAAAAAGGATCTTACAACTTAGTTGCTTTTTCCTAGTCACAGCAAATATCTGGTGGATACATATAAAAACTTAAAAAAAGGTAAGTTTTAACATTTTTCCTTACATTTTAAATACTTAATAATAGGATATATATAGATAATAAACGAGTAGCATCAATGTTTTTTGTTTAATATTTAATGTAGGTATCATGTGTATTAAGTATTGTATACTTTAAATATTACTTATATCAATAAAAATTAAAGACTTTCTTTAACTGTCATAACTGTCACTCAACTGATGACGGCCTCATAGAAGAGGCCGAAATATTTTGAAAATTGTGTGTTTATTTAATTTTTATTGATATAAGTAATATTTAAAGAAAATAAAAGGCTAAATATAGCAATTATATCTTTATTTATAAGTATTGTATACATGTTACGTTTTTTTTATACCTAATTATTTATTTTGAATGAGTTAAATATTCATCAATTGAATATGGGCATTTTTATACGAGTATCAAATATGTTTTGAGTTTATTACTGTAGCCTGTAGCTGGTCATCTTAGGTTAATTTTTTATATTTTCTGGTAACTTGTTAAATATTTTTATTGCCATATACTGCAGATCACCATTGTTAATCTTGATTGTGGTAAATGTAGTTTTTTTTTGTTAAGAGTGTTAATATTGTGCGTATCTTTTATTTGTAAAAATATTTCACGGTTTGTAAATACGAATATACATATGTCGTGGATATATATTGCGGGTAGGGTTAAAAGATTATATTTTATGAAATACGGCTTAGAGCTGGTCATGTTATCAATGCGGGCAATTGTTCTAATACATTTTTTTTGTTAGAAACACATCATTAGCGTCCACGTTGTTGCCCCACAATATTACTCCATATTTAAGCCACGAATATGCGTACGCGTAGTAAGCTGATAATGCTGTTTCTGTGTTGGTGCTATTATTAATCTCGAATAGGGCGTAGGTAACTCTAGATAATTTGGCTTTCATAAGTTTCATGTGGTTTTTTCAATTTAAGTTCGTGTCTATATTAATACCAAGTAAGTTAATCGGGCTTCTAAATCGATGCGAGAAAAGTTATTTACGTATTAAAATTCATGCAATTTGGCTTACCATGAACGCCTATAACTATAAGACATTTCCAGTCACCTTAGAAACTTGAAATTCCATTCACAAGAGGTCTTACAGTACAGGTACAGAAAAAATCGAACTATTACTAATATTTAATTATTCAAGGATATATTAATTAGTAACTTAATGAAACGCCTTGATACATAAATAAAAAAATAAAAAATATAGCTTTATTATTCCAAAACATAGTTAACAACAAGTTGCAAGGGTCCCTGTACTAGACCTGAAAAATCTGTTATTACTGGGTGCCCCGCTTTACCACCAAGACAATTATTATTTTGAGCTTAAGTAGACCCAAGTTATTACTAATTATTCATTTTAATCTTAATCTAAAAAGAAATACTACAATACTATGAGTGTAAGTGTGTGTGTGAAGGTGTGAGGGAGGGCGTGTACGTGTGGGGGTGTGTATGTGCGAGAGGGTGTTTGCGTGTGTGTATGGGGAATGTATGTATGTACGTGTGCGACTTCGTGTTTGTTAATAATTTAGTTGATTAGGTTTTCCGTATCTTCATATATTAGATTGTTAAGGTGAAGCGACAGTTTCCGTTTTATTTCTGTTACAGTAAATGGGTAAATTTGAATAATCCTGTTAACCTTGTTGTAAATGGATGAGGATTGAGAAGGGAATTGTTTTTGTGCAAATTTAGTTCTCTTTTTGTCTACATGGCAAACTATGTCGTTCCTGCGTTTTAACGTGTACTGGGGGTTGAATTTTAGGGCTTTGTGCTTTCTGACAACACTATTTAGAATATATAGGTACAGTTGTCGTGTAGAGAGGATTTCATTTGTATTATGTAGGTCAAACGTTCTAAAACGAATTGGCTTGAAGACCATTACCTTCAAAAGTGCTCTTTGTGCTCGTTCTAAAGTTATTAGGTGAGTCTTTGCAGCACCTCCCCAGACTGGAATACAGTAAGCCAAAACTGACTGTGCGAGAGCTTTATATGTGGTAACTAACAATTTGCTGTTAGCAACATGTCTCAGTTTTTTAAAAACCCATATGAGTTTCCTCATTCTGCTAGCGGTTTTGTTAATTTGGGGAATCCAAGTAAGATTTTGGTCAATAATGATACCAAGATATTTAATACTAGCAGCCATAGCAATTTCTTCGCATGCACAAATGTCAGAAAGGGGATTGGAGCAAATATGGGCTTTGAGGCTGAAGTTATCGGGTTGTTTATTTTTGCGAATTGAAAAAGTTAAACATTTTGTTTTCGTTACATTCAATGTTAGTAAGTTCTCTCTTAACCAATTGGTGACATGAAAAATACCTGTTTCAGCGATAGTTTTAAGACTTTCCCAAGTTTTTCCATGAAAGACGAGGGCCATGTCATCGGCGTAGGTATATATATTGCAGTTTTGAAGAACGTGGTTGCAGAGATCGTTGACATAAATAAAGTGGGGCCAAGGACACTGCCCTGGGGAACACCGTAGGATACTTGACATGAGTGGCTGAAATGGTCACCTAGTTTAAGCTGCTGTTGTCGTTCTGTAAGGTAGTCTGAGAGAAGCGAGTGAAGGACCTCTTTGACCTCTTACACCGTACGTATGGAGTTTTCCAAGGAAGATGGGAACAGAAACGGTGTCGAACGCTTTGGCAAGATCCAAAAAGACCCCAGCGCATTTAAAGCCTTTGTCGAGTTGTTTGGTAACCTCCTCTGTCAGAGCCAATACAGCATCTTCCGTTGAAATACCGTTTCTAAATCCATACTGGTTTTTCGATAGAAGATCGTTATCAGATAGAAATTTTTTAAAGCGCTCATTTATAAGCTTTTCTAAAATTTTGGACATGATGGTATTGGCCTATAGTTATTCACATCGTCTTTGCTCCCATCCTTGTGGACCGGGGTCATAATCGCTCTTTTAAAGATAGTTGGGAATGTGTCATTCTCAAAGCAGAGATTAAAGATGTGGCACATGATTGGGATGAGTATATGTTTGGCTATTTTGACAAACTTTGTTGTAATTTTATCATATCCAGGTGCAGAATTGTTAGATAGGTTACGAATAATTGTATCAATTTCGGAAGGGTCTGTTTTTAGTAGGACAAAAGAGCCAGAAGGAGAAGCCTCCCTGTACAAAGTCTTATTTACTACACGGGGAGGAGAAGTATTTATAGATTCAGCAAGAAGCTTGCCAATATTTGAAAAGTGGTTATTTATAAAGTTAGCAGATTCCTGCGGTGAATTTTTAACAGATAGTAAATTATGGGTATTATTAGCTTTATTTTTCTGGATATTACAAACATTTTTAATAGTGTTCCATAAGGTTTTTGGATTATTTATTAAATTATTTATTTTATTCCTTTCATAGTTCAATTTAAGTTTTTTTACTAATTTGGTACAATAGTTTCTGTAGCGTGTGTATGTTATTTTTAAAATTTGGTTATCAGGGTTTCTTTTTACTTCGTGATGTAAGTTGTCTCGATTTCGGAAGCAACGTAAAATAACAGGTGTGATCCATGGCTGAATGCAGCGTTTTCTAATTGGTATCTTAGTTACAGCTAGGTTATTTTTTATTGCTGATGTGATTGTGTTCACAAATGTTTCAGAGGCCAGATTAGGATCCGTTATTGTAAGTATACTGGAGAGATTATCTTTAATATCATCTAGTGTTTTATCGTTATTGATCGAGGTTTTAGTTTTACAAACATTGCGACGAGCAGGTTGAGACTGATGGTTTAAAAGAACGGTACAGTGACCAGTAGGTGAGTTTGTCAGAATGAAAGACTGTGCTGGGAGACCAGTTTTGAGCATCATGTGATCGTTACACATTTTATCACGGGTAGGCAATCTGTGAGCCGGCAGTAGTCCATGAAACGCTAAAGTAGTGAGATAGCGAGAACTGTTTCCTTCCTCATTTTCAGACTTAATGTTAATGTTAATGTCACCAGTGATGATAATGTTTTGATAGCGCTTGTATTTATTTAATAGGGTAGAAAGAGATGATGTAAAATCTTCAGTATTTCTAATGGAAAGGGTACGGTAGATACCAATGACGACAGTATTCGGTAAGGTTAGTACCAGACAAGATGCGTTTGCAATTTTAGGTTCCGAAACGTTGCAGGTGAGATCATTTTTTAAATAAAAAACCACTCCGTCACACTGATTCATAAGGTTCTTCGTATAGAAGGTACGGTAATTGTTATTGAGTGTGACATTTCGTCATTACTAATATATCGCATTCAAATTTAATTGAATTTAAAGTAACTTGAAATTGGTCCAAGTTTTTATATATACTTCTTATATTCTGAGTAAGAACGATTAAGTGGTTCGATGTTTCAATATAATTGGAACATTCTTCCGGACTGTACAATATAGCCTGGGAAACCTTCGTATTGTCCAAGTCTGTATTAGTTTGTAGAAGACTATTTATTATGTAGCAAAAATATAGTGGGTTTTTCGCAACACTTGTTTGGTAGGTCGGAATGAGTGATGTTAGAGGGCCGCGGGAGTGTGTGTGAGTTTGTGCGTAAGAAAATATGAAGTACGTAGGTTGGTAGAATGTTGTTAAGTGTGATATGTAGGTAATGAATATTTGTGTTTATAACAATTGCATTAAATAATTGCAAGGAAAATTTGTACGAAACCATATTTAGCTTAACGTAAAGTAAAAATTTTAAAGGCACAATACAAACATTAAAAAGTAACCCCGTTTGACGTGAAAGTCACTTTTCGTTATAAAAACGCTGAATTTGTGATTCATTCATAATTTTTATGATCGGTGAATTTTCATCTTTCCTTACTAAGACGTCGCCTAGAGATGTCCAACAGAATTTGTAATGCTGGGCTTTGACCATTTCTCTAGCTAAGTAATAAAGTCTGTTGCCTTTTTGTGTTAGGTGATTCGATACGAAAATTGGCGTATTGTTGCACTTCAGTCCTAGGTGAAGCGAGTTCAGCTTGTTGTTTTTGTTGCGGATGTTGTGATTCTTGGCAGCTTGCATTAGGTCGGTTTTTTGAATACAGGAGGTCAATTCAACGACAATAGGCATTTTGTCACCTTTCTTTGAGGTTCTGTAGACATCCTTAATATCTCTGGGGTGAAGTTCTATATTCAGCGAGGACAATAGATGGGTTACCATATTGACAAGGCACGACTTTGTCTCAGATTCAACCTTCGGGACGTTTTTTAGCTCGAAAGAACACTTGCGATATGATTTTTGAATGTCTTCGATTTTATTTTCAAGGAGGAAAATGTCATCTTTGTATTTTTTCTTTTTGATCTCTAGATGTTCAATTCTCTTCAGTATTTCATCGTATTTGTCAGAGAAGGAAGAAAGCGAACTTTCGATGGTTTTCAGAGATGAGGAAATTTGGGCACTATCCTTTGTTTGTTCGGACTGCCAAGAAGAAAACATTTCCTTAATTTCGGTTTTCACTGAATCTGTTATAGTTGTTTGCAGGATATTCTTCAATTCTTGCTGTATAATAATCCTTAATTGGTCTTCAGCAACTAGTACCGAGGTACTTGTGGTGGGTTCAATGGATTCCGTGATAAGGTTTGGCGAAGACGTACTCGTATCTGTAGATTTAAGACGATTTCCGCATTGCATGTTAATGTTCTCTGATGTGACATAAGTACTATTTAGGGTTTGAGCGGTAGGACGGACTGGCGTGTTGGTGTTGTCACTCTTGGGTAAGGAAGATTTGCACGTAGGGCATCTCCACGTGTGTTTGAATGCTGGGGTTTGGTTTTTGAACTCAGTGCTAGAGATATTAATGCATTTAATATCAAATATCTCGTTACATGCTGTACATTCCATAAAATGTAAGGTAAGGATACTCTTACCGCATGCATTGCACTTTGTTCCCATTTTGTAGCTGTTGAAATAGTGTGTAACTCGTAGCGGAAGCGAGATGCGGGCGTAGCAGATAGGAGATGCGAAGCGTAGCTGTCGGAGTTCGTAATTAGTGCTACGGTGTTACGCTTCCTGTCGCGGTCGGCTTGGATCGTGGTGGGGTTGACCGGTTGGGTTCACTTCGTTCCTCGAATGATGTTTGTTGAGGTATGACAGCATTACGTAAATAATACCGTTGAACAATAACTTTAAAATGTTTTTAGTTGTATCTACCGAATTTGAGGTCGGAATGAGACACAGTTTGTGGCACTGTTTTCAATGGTTCACTATCTTAAAAATAATATACGGCACTGACCCGAGAATACAGAGTTACAATATAAAATTAATTTTAAATGTGAGACGTAATATTACGCGTGCAACGGTTGGCGGTAAAGAGTATAATGGATTGTAAGTATCAAGTTAAGTTGGCCAATAACTGCACGGGAATTAAGTTTGTGTTTTAAACCGGTTGGACATCACAAAGAATAAAATATTTATGTGGAGAAGTTAAAGAGTTTAAAACACATAATGCTTAATACTAACTGCATGAAGGGCAGATTGCGCTGGATATCGATCCGAACCTTTGTGCTCGAGGTCCGGTGTCAGCCAGGGTAGCAATTTGGGGCCATTACAGTTCATTCTTAAGATCAACGACTTACCGTAAGTTGTAAAGAATTCGACTTGCATACTTTTTGCTGATGCGGAGATTCATGTCGCGACGATATGTCGTGTTATAATTTTTGATTTAAACAAAACCTCTAGCTTTGGTACTCTTAGAGCTCATCATAAAATCAAACAGCAAACAAATTTTAGAAAAAATGTGGTCAGACAGAATACGAACCTGTGAATTTCTAATTTGAAACGCGCCAAGTTTACATTTACAATCCACTTTAATCTCCCTGTCTTGTAACTCAAAGTTTCAAAGTGGTAAAACGTCAAATAAAATGTAAATAAGCACCCTTAACGCATCGGTCTTGTCTAACTTGTCCTCAGTTATAAAGTTCGCGATTTATACTCTTAAATGCTACTTGGTACGGTTAGCAACGAAACTTTGTCTGCGAACCGAGTGAAACATTGTGCACTTTTATTTTTAAAGCTCTGAGCCAAATACGTGCTGCAGTTTTGACATGAATAACGTTTAGAAGTTTACTCTAGTACGCGGTGACACTTCAGAAACTAGAAGTGGTGTTTTCTTGACGATACAAAACCATTGATATCCGGGCTCGAATATTTCAATTGAGAGTTGTAGATTATTTGTATAATTACATTTGCTAAACGGTAAACCACTGGGATGTAAACTTGCATTGTACTTGTGCTCGAAGCACGGCGACGAGGTTAATCTTCATATCATGTTGAGACATAAAAATCGTCAGTGAAAAAAGTGTGTGAGTATTAACAATTTCACAATAAAAATAAAAGATATTGGTCTTATTTGTCTTTTTGTCTATATATTGTATACAATAGTATAATATTCTTTTAGATATGTATGATATATAGAAGTAAAAAACACATTTAGACGATAAAGAATATACTTTTATACAGACTATTTCAGTGATAGTTCATATTTGGTGGCACCTAAATCAAAAGTAAGCAATAAAAATCAATTCGACAGAAAATTTGTATTTCAATAATGTATTTGTATTTAGTATATTTATAATTAGATTATAGATTTAGAATTAACTTAGAATGTACCTATGCACTGATGTGAATTTCTTCAATAAAAATGATTTATATTTTCCCAAGGTTGACTGGAAGAAATTCCTTTTAGGAATAAGTCCGCCCTTGCCTTCTGTCTGTTCTTTGTATATTTGTAAATATCTTGTTCTGTGTGCAATAAAGTGTTTATTCATTCATTCAAAGCGGTTTTATTAATAATTATTTTGCTGACTTTACTTCGTAAGTACCCAATTTAATGCTCGACTTAAAATTACGGACAAAATAATTGAGATTTACTGAGAGGGTCGAATTTCAATAAAAACGTTTCTTTAAAACTTTAAACGTTACTAATTATTTTCATTTTTCATTCAAAAAATGTGGTTTGGGCGTTCCAATAACCAATATCATAAAAATAAAAAAAATATTCTACGTAGAGTCACGACTTTTTTACTACTTTATTGTAAGTTTAGATATAAATTCCACACAATATGTTAGTGAACACCTATTCTCGTCCAGCAAATATTAGATTTAGAGCTGCCATACCCTAAAACTTTTCATTACAAAATAGGCTTTAACGTAGATAGATAGAAGTTGAATGAGCTTGTATTATTTTAGGTTTCCCTACTCTAAATTTAAGGTTTGCTGCACAAGAATAGGCCACAATGTGATCAAATCAAATTTATCAAGTTGTATACCAAAATACCATATTTCAACGTATTGATGTGAATGGACATTAAGAAAAACCCGCCGAGTGCGAGTCGGACTCGCTCATTATCTATAAAAACGGCAAAAAAAAATCATGTCTGTTCTATGGGAGTCCCCGTAAATATTAATTTTATTTAAATTTACTTATTTATTTTTAAAGTGAATATATCTGTGAATATTTCAAGCGTCTACCTGTTGCCGTTATCAATATCCAGCAAAAACGAGCAAAAAAATCACGTTTGTTTTATGGGAGCCCCCTTTAATATTTATTTAATTTTGTTTTTTAGTATTTGTTGTTACAGCGGCAACAGAAATACATCGTGCGTGAAAAATTCAACTGTCTAACTATCACGGTTAATGAGATACAGCCTGGTGACAGACGGACGGACGGACAGGCAGCGGAGTCTTAGTAATAGGGTCCCGTTGTTTGCCCTTTGGGTACGGAACCCTAAAAAAGCGCAAAAAAATAAAAAATGAATTAACGAAATGGATTGAGTGGAGTTAGATCGAAATCAATAAATTCTTAAATATACGTCTGAATAAACTTATTAATTTTCGGCGCCTTTAACATTCTTTAGCGTTATCTAAAATGTTTCAGCTAAATTTTATTATACTCAACAGAATATATTACTTAATGGAGTAAGTAAAATATTTTTTTAAATCATTGACCTTTCATAAACAACTCTTCTTACAAACTTAATAGCTTATAAAGGGTATATTTATTATGTATGTAACATAATCTAAAACTTATATAGTAATTTATGTGTACTAAATCAATTTAAAATTAAAATTACTTTGCATTAAAATATAAATTAAAATCTTCGTTATTAAGGTCGTATAAGGCAGGAGCACAATAGAATATGAATATTTGTATACTCGTGCCTCTTTTCAGAGAACTTGGCACGAAGACGCCAGGTATTTGAAAAATTCTCGCAACTCTTTTGGTTCTTCTATATTTCCAGTTTCATTTCGTAATCTGCGAGTATCTGAATAAAACATTTCCATTACTGATTGCCTGACAACACAATAGAGGAGACATGGAATAGAGGAGGAGGAACATGAAATGTAGAACATAATGTTACCTTACTTTATTGGCGTAACTATGCACTTAGAAATAATTTTAGGGGGTACCCTAAGGGGGTGAAACGGGGAGTACCTACATTTTTGTATTTAAAATCCAAGTACAACGAACTGTTAACATCCCAAATTCACGCGGACGAAGTTGTATGCGTCCTCTAGTACTTTGATACTACGCAAACTGGATAAACTGGTCAAGTGTGAGTAGCACTCGTGCCCTGAGGGTTCCGTACATACCGTTTAAAACACAAACGTATTCCACGAGCAGTTATAAATGACCAAACTAATTTGATACTTACGATATATTAAACTCCATGTATCCAAGGGGTCTAATTAAATTGATAATTAAAAAATCGAGTTTTTTTTTCTAGAATGTGCTAAGAGACCTAATTTTGTGTACGGAATTTCAAGATTCTAAGGAGGTGTCCATAAATTACATGACGCTAATTAGAGGAGGGGGGGGGGGGTATGGTCGTCCAGTGTCACTTTGGTTCATGAACAAATGTCACGTGACAATTTGCAAATGTATTATTCAATTAATTGTATAAGTTATCAACTTATTTATTATGTTTTGTTCTATTATTTTAATTTAATTTGTGTGTATTTGTAGCCTTTAATACTGACATAATTGACATTACATTTGAGTATAAATATAATAATATAATTAAGTAAATAGTTAATTTAATGTCACGCATGCATGTCAAATATGTAAAGAAATATGAAAGTAAGTGCTTTAGTTTATGAACATATTATTGTAATGGTTTAGATGTGAATCTGTTATATTACTTTAATTATTTGAATAAATGAATTTGAATTTGAATGTATGTGCCTGCTATTTATTAACACCAACAATACCCACTCATATTAAGCAATAAAGATTTATGATTTATGCGATTAAATAAATATAACTACATATCTTTGCAAGACAGTCTCTGTATTCTGTGTCTTTTGACATCAGTATCATAAGTGAATAAACCAGAATCATCATCATCATCATCATCATCATCATCATCATCATCATCATCATCATCATCATCATCATCATCATCATCATCATCATCATCATCATCATCATCATCATCATCATCACCATCACCATCGCCATCGCCATCGCCATCGCCATCGCCATCTCCATCGCCATCGCCATCGCCATCGTCGTCACCGTCACCGTCACCGTCACCATCACCATCACCATCACCATCATCATCATCATCACAAATACTTTATTGCACAAAAAATAAGTACAAAAAGGCCGACTTAATGAATTCTACCAGTCAACCCACAGATGGTACAATATAAATAAGTAGGTGGGCGTGCAAGAAGATTAAAAACTTAAAAATTACACATTAAATCAAGATACTACTCTAAATTAATAACTAAAGGTACGAGTGTTAACATATACCTAAAAAGAATATACCTAATGTTAATACTCAAACTGGACTTAAAATACATAATATTTCAAATAAAATAGCTACATAATCTCAAATAGATTCCAATAAATAAATAAATACAAATTTTAATAAGTATATTGTAAATAAATACATACTATGACTGCAAAAAAGAACAAGGATTAAAGATAAAGTTCATATTTGTGTGTTTTTGGAGAGGTAGTGTCTGTGCACAGAATACTTAAAGGAGTTACGGGAGGGGGCTTTTCTGACATCGTCGGGTAGTTCGTTCCAGAGACGTACAGCAACTACACTAAAAGAATCGGATACAAATCCAGAATGATGCAAAGGAGTCGAGAGAAGAAGGTTACTTGAGGATCTGAGCATTCTATCGTGATTCTCAGACAAGAGATTTATTATTGACTTGAGGTATTCGTCAATTCTCAAGACGCAGTTCAGTGAAAAAGAACGAAGCTGACATTTGTATTGTGTTTCATGTTTTAGTTTTTCATTGTTTACATCCAAGTCAAGGTGATTTTTCGTCGCTCTTAATTACTGCTCTTCCCTGCACTCTTCACAGTAAACACGTATTTACATATTATATACATTTCCTTCTTGCCATTACCATAATCCTGGTAATCATTTTCTTTTAAGGTTATGTAATTGCAAGAAGGAGATTTATATAATACTACTTCGGCCCGCGCCGAAGAGATTTTCGTGGAAATAGGGAAAACAAAAGAATATAATTTTTTTAACGACTTTGTGCAACGGTCACCATGTTTTACCAAAGTACTAATAAACACCATTAAAATAAGCCCAAACTCGAAGGGTCTTCTGTTGTCCGTTGAGGAGATCCCGTACCCACCTTCCAGTCCCACCAGCAGACTCTGGTCACCATGTTTTACCAATGTGCTAATAAATACCAATCAAACAAGCCCAAACTCGAAGGGACTGCTGTTGTCCGTTAAGGAGATCCCGTACCCACCTCCCAGTCCCATCATCAGAATCTGGTCTCTATATTTTACCAAAGTGCTAATAAAGACCAATCAAATAACCCAAACTCGTAGGGTCTGCTGTTGTCCGTTGAGGAGATCCCGTACCCACCTTCCAGTCCCACCAGCAGACTCTGGTCACCATGTTTTACCAATGTGCTAATAAATACCAATCAAACAAGCTCAAACTCGAAGGGACTGCTGTTGTCCGTTAAGGAGATCCCGTACCCACCTCCCAGTCCCATCATCAGAACCTGGTCTCCCTGTTTTACCAAATCGCTGATAAAGACCAATCAAATAAGACCAAACTCGAAAGGTCTGCTGTTGTCCGTTGAGGAGAGCCCATACCCATATTCCAGTCCCACCAGCAGACCCTGGTCACCATTTTTACCAAAGTGCTAATAAATACCAATAAAATAAGCCCAAATTCAAAGAGTCTGCTGTTTTCCGTTGGGGAGATCCTGTACCCACCTTCCAGTCCCATCATCAGACCCTGGTTACCATGTTTTACCAAATTGCTAATAAATACCAATCAAATCACCATCAGACCCTGGTCTCCATGTTTTACCAAAGTGCTAATAAATACCAATGAAATAAGCGCAAACTCGAAGGGTCTGCTGTTGTCTGTTGAGGAGATCCCGCACCCACCTCCCAGTCTCATCATCAGACCCTGGTCACCATGTTTTACCAAAGTTCTAATAAAGATTAATCAAATAAGCCCAAACTCGAACTCTGTATCCGTCGAGGAGATCCCGTATCATAACTTCTAATTACTACCAGTAGAAAAGTAAATTCCAAAAATTTTTAAATGACGATAACTTTTTTTTCCGAGATCCGATTTTAATGAAATTAAGTTATTATTCTATTCCAAGTTAAGTTTTGTACTGCTGTGAAAATTACATGAAAATCCGTTTAGTAGTTTTAGAGATTTGCGGGAACAAACAGACAGAAAATAATTCTAAAAATCATTGATTTGTGTTCTATTGTTCTTCTTTAGTCACCCCCTTTCCATTTCTATTAGTTTTCTTCAATGTACAGACACATGATTTCTACTGTTTTACTATAAGTATTGAGATTAATGTAATTGCACGAAGGAGATTTATATAATAAATTAGTATCATAAATAATTCGTAGATAAATTAATTTGCCTTTACTCATGATAAAGTCACGTGACATTGTTGGAGGGGGGGGGAGAGGCTAAGAAGAATGTCACCGAGATATCACTAGAGGGGGTGGGGGGTCAGAATTCAGCCAAATATGTGTGACGTAATTTATGGACGCCCCCTAAGTCAACTGGAAGTATCCTATAGGTTTTCGTGGTGAGGCAATTTGTATGAAATTGATTACGTAAAAACTTTAAAACCTTAGTTTGAACTTGATATTTCTAACGGGGCCCGAGAAAAGGGGTCTTGACAGACGGACAATAAATAAAGTGGTAGTATAAAGGTTCCGTTTTGTTATTTTGAGATACGGAACCCTAAAAAAGTGCGTGTGCCTGCACTACTACAATCATAACCGAACTGAATTTGTGAGATATTTAGTAATTCCATTTATGTATTTGTAACCCTATGTATGTATATAGATATTTGTAACATAACACTATTTACTTAAACATTATATTCTTGTAATCACTATAGCTAGTTCTCAGTGAAACTACAATCAAGTAGCTAAGCACAGTGATCCGAGCTTTTAATCCAAATTAACATAAGTACCTAGTCGGTTTTATCTTCAGAGAGATTTCTAAGTACAAAGTAATTTACGTGATTTAGGACTATGTAGACTTAATTTTATTTATTATATGGATAAAGAACAGGAGCACTAAAGCAAATAAATTATTGTTAATTTAAATCTACTTTTACGGTTTTCATGTAAATAAATATATATTTTTAGCTTTTTGATATATTGATAAAAAAAAATACTGATAAAAAAGACATGATCTTGCTAAGTTTCTTGCCCTTCTTCTTAGCAGGATTAATCGAATGGGTGGATTTAGGCATTATATCTATTTATAGCTTTTTTATCTATTAACTTATTTATTAATTGAATTATGTAGGTATGTATATACAATATTTTTTTTTTTTACTTATGTTAGGCTAGGCATTATATTTATTTATGGTCTATTCAGTTTATTTATCAACTTATTTATTAATTGCATTATGTAGTTATAATAATATTCTTATTCCAATAAGTCTTTTTATTTTATGCATGTTTATAACTTTAGTAGCCCAACTTAAATATAGTTTTTTTTATATATTTCCCGTATAATATTTGTTTCATCATAAAATATTATTTTTATACAGATTAGATTTGACATATAAAACGTATATATTTTACAAATAAACAATTTGAATCTTTGAAATGTCCGTAAATGTAATATTATTAAGACAAAAGACAATAAAAAAAGCTTTTCGAGATATTTCGGCCGTCAGTCGAATGAGAGAATGTGACTCATATGTGATGACAAATGAGCAAATAAAAAAATAGAGGCATAGATCTGCTAAAGGTACAAGATAGATACATACAGGGCCATATACGAGTAGTGAGGCACAAGAATAGTGTATCTTAAAAGAGTCTTTTGCTGTCAAACTTGATTTCTTGTTTAGGAATTTTTATCGAAGCGAAACTTCTGAAAATGTAATACTGCTACGAGAATGATGAATTTATGAAATTCATACAGATACATCCATCCATCCATCCATTAGCCTGTTTCGTCCACTGCTGGACATAGGCCTTTCCAGGATTTGACCACTCTTGGCGGTCCCCCTGGAAGAAATGCCCATACTCACACACGGTGAGCGCGGTGCCGAAACCCTTGCACCAGTGACGCCGCTGCCCGTCACCAGTCTATTTTAAGGCCTGACAATTAGGGATGGATATACCGCCATTTATCGGTCCCAGGCAATGGTGGGCCGCCTGGTTTTGCCTGAGAGCTGTTCTCTTACTCTCCCCCGAATAACTTCGGGAGGATTTGCGAGTAAGATGGTGGTACCTCCACAGTCGAGCTCGACATCAGCTCTACCACCTATAATACAGATACAAAATATAATATATTCATAAACGTAAAAAATAATATCGGTTTGCCCGACAAAAAATTTATAATCCCAGTTTAGCTTCTTTGATCATAAGTCCCTTACAGTCCAGAAAAAAAGTTGGCAACCCCAGTCTACAGCAACGCAAGCTTATCTCAATATTGAGGTGTGCACCAGAAACCCGACCCTGACAATGATTATTAAACTGGAAGTAAAGCCGCCGCACTATGGCTGAAATAACCTTAAAGCTGGTCATTAATGTTGAATGTGTAAATTAATGAAGTATATTTAAAAAAATATATATATTGCTATTTATATAATGTAAATATGATTTTTATCTTTTTTTTTGTTTTTTGATTGAAAAACACTTGTTCTTGTCCACTTATTTATATTATTTATTGTTTATTTAATTATTTATAATAATAATATAAATAAGTGGACAAGTACAAGTGTTTTTCAAAAATAGATTCGACTCGTAAGTAACTATAAAAACTTAACCAAAAATTGCAGCGATTGAATAATATAATCAAAACTTCAGAAAAAAGTAAAGGCGATAAAACACCACCTTGTGCGATACCGGCGAGAACTGGACACCAGTCCGAACAACCAGTTTCAATGCAAACACACTACTCACGACCTTAAGGGTATGACTCGAACCAAGAAGTTCCTGCCGGAAATACGTTTAGCGAGCGTAGTATACATAGCAAGAAGTGATAATTACCTACCAAGCGATTTGGTCTACCTTTATTATAACCTATTCGGCAAACTTCGGCAGGAAAATTAGTGATTAACAGTTGGGTAACATTATGAAGTTTAAGTTGGCGTATTTTTTTTATTGGAATACCACGGAATAATAAACTTTTTTTAAATTTCTCCGATATAACCTGGAAAGTTACCATCTTATACTTCTAATGGTTGTATTGCTAAAATCCTGTCTTAAAACAGTATGTTGATGAAACCTACTATCTGTACATTCCCCCAGGAACAGATTCCATACTCTTAAAAAATCGTTTTCTGTACAACGATTAAACGGCAATAAAACTTGAGCCGTATAATTTTACATAAAAAGTATGTATAGCTCTTATAGCAACTTTTCCAACGGGTTTCAAAGTCAGAACCACGCCATTTAAATGTATGACAGCTGTCAGATGATGCGTCATCTATCGTAGGATTATGATAACAATTGAATACTGCTTTAGTGACATCTTTCAAAAAACTAATTATGGCCAGCAATTTGGGTTATTTGGCCCTTGTGCGCCGTGTCAAACATAACAAACGTCGTAGCAGATATGAAATGCTACGAGATGCTACGACAATTTTAAAGATTGCCGAGTGGTAGAGCTTTGTCCTGCCTTGTGTCTGTTGTGTATCTACGAGTATCTGAATAAAACAGTTCCATTACTGACTGACAGACAGACAACACACCTGAGCCAATATGGATAGAAACATGAAACTTGGAACATAATATAAATGATTGTCCTAAGTTCAGCCCTTAAGGGGTTCACGAGTTGTGTGGACGTGTGTGTGTGTGTGTGTGATTCTCCGAATGAATGCAGGCACAAAATCATACAAAAATAAAAGTCGATTTAATAAGAAGGAGAAATAAGTTAAGGATATATGAATATAATTTGCAATATTCCGCTAAACAAAGTTGTTTAACTTGTGTAAACGCTTGTTTAGCGGAATATTGCAAATTATATTCATATATCCTTAACTTAGTGATGGACTTCCGCAAGGTAACGTCTATTTCAATGAATTAGAAGGAGAAATAACAAAATCTACCTATCTATTATAATTAATAGATTTGATTGATGGTTCTTGATGGAACTCCATTACAGCAATAAAAAATCTTATATTAGTTCCACAGTATTTATTCATAATTCGTAGGGACCGACTTCTTTAATATACATTTTCAGGCACTAGGTCGTAAGAAAAAAAAAGAGTTTCTAGATCTTCTAATGATTTCGTTTTTTAATAATAATGTAAACAAACCAAACAATTACGTGGGACGCACTATAAGTTTCCGGAATGAATATGAAAAAATACTAGGTACAAAATTAATTTATTGTTTTTCAAAATAATCTCCCTTGGCGTCTATGCACTTTTTCATTCGATCAAACCAGTTTTGAAAACTTTTGTGCCACTCCCCTGTGGTGACCTCTGAAACGTGTTTTTCATACTCCTCGACAGCCTCTTCTGGTGATGAAAATCGTTGACCGCGTAATTGGTTCTTAATTTTTGGGAACAGAAAAAAGTCACAAGGTGCCAGGTCGGGACTGTATGCAGGATGACTCATGAGTTCTACATTTTTCGTCTTCAAAAAGTCGTTTGTCTATCTGGCCGTGTGAGAACTAGCATTGTCGTGGTGCAGGATGATACGGCGTTTACGGTTATTTTTACGGAGTTCGTCAATAACTTCCGGCAAACAAATGGTCGTGTACCAGTCACTATTCACGGTACGACGATTCTCTAAAGCAACAGTAGCCACGTGTCCAGTTTTATTAAAAAAAGAAGCAATCATCCGCTTAGATGCACTTTTCACGCGCGCCACTTTGGTTGGTTTCGACTCATCTTGAAAGACCCATACGCTCGATTGCTGCTTTGTTTTGGGATCGTAGCAATAAATCCATGTTTCGTCACCTGTTACTATGTCCCACACCAAATTTGACGCACCTTCGTTGAATCTGGTAAGCATGGCACTGCACCAAGTGACGCGGTCCGTTTTTTGAGCCTCGGTCAAGTTGTGTGGGATCCACCGCGAGCACAGCTTTCTCACGCCCAAATGTTTGTGTAGGATTGATTGTATTTGACTCATGCCTATTTATAAGGATGCGCGAATTTCATGGTAGGTCACATGCCTGTCTGTTTCAATCATACGGCGCACAGCATCGATGTTTTTGTTGGTCACAGCGGTGGACGGCCGACCATCGCGAGATTCGTCACTGAGATTGATACGACCACGCTTGAATTCTGCAAACCAGCTGTAAACAGTCGTCTTGCATGGTGCTTCATTGCCAAAAGCTGTTTCAAGCCGAGCGATGCTCTGTTGAGCTGTCAAATTACACTTAAAATCGTAGAAAATCATACTACGAAAATTTTCCCGAGTTAAATCCATGTTGATGCAGACACACAATTTTTTAAATGGCGCCACAAGGTAAAAACAAAAGACAGTCAGATGAAACAAACTGCATTCTACAGCCAAAGAGTTCTATTTTCAAATTTTGCAATAAATTTTTAAATATTGTTTATGTAAGTGGCCAGTTCCGGAAACTTTTTGTGTTACCTATGTACAAGATCTAGAAATTACATCTTATCCGAAAAACCAAGCACCCGAAGAATGAAGTAATAAACACTTTATTGCACAGAAAATAAACATAAAAACACAGAATACAGAATAACAGAAAGCAAGGGCGGACATATTCCTCAAAGAAATTTCTTACAGTCAACCGATGGTGTTAGGAAAATGAAAATTTTACATATTAATTGTTATTTGTGCAAAAAGAAAACAATTTTCTTCAAGCCTATTACTTGAATATAATACAGTACATACAAATACATAGATATAATACATAAATACGTACATACAAACAACTCGACTGACTCGACGCCAGTGTTGAAGCATAAATTAAAAATATGACTGAAAATAGGACCCAAGATAGTAGAGTATCTTTTTAAGAAGGTAGTAGAAATATTGTCATGACCCGTAGCAGCATTAGACCTAAGTGAACGTATAATAGATATCACTTCTTCATTGTCAGTTTCTAGTAATACAAAAGACGAAAGAATATTAGAGGTCAGTCGAGTAATTCAGAGAGATGAAGGGTTATATCAGGTTATATCTAAAGGAGGTATTGAACGAAACCAGTCGCTAAGGGGAACAAATTAATACTGTGTAGAACAAGTAAGAAATTTCCATTTCAAATTTAACCCATGTTGGTGGTGGGAAAAATTGTGCTTTAGTGTAACCGTCTGTTAAAATAGACCGGTATCGACCGATTATTTCTTGCGATCCGGGTCGATCTCGACCCATTGGTTAGGTGATTGAATCAAAATGTTTCGTTCATTTGATCGATCAGCCTCAGGTCGGTCACAGATTATGAGAGCCGCGCGACCGAATCCACGAAGGACATAAAAATACAACTTGTCCTAATGGGTAAGTAATCTAATTGTTTGTGCATAAAGTCTAATTGAGTTTTTCGAACGATTATTTCGCACTATTTCGAAAGGCACGCGTCGTTTTTGAGATTAATTATTCAATCACTCGCGAATGGGTTGTGATCGAATCAAAATGATTCGATCAATCGTGATCGACCCAGCTCTATGTTAAAATGAACTTTTCGGTTTGTGATCAAAGGATTAAGCATTATTAATTGCGTTGTGATTAAGAGGAACTGATCAGCAGTCGGAGTAAATGCGGAAGAGGGCGAAGATTTAACTCAGCACGAGCGCATTATTTTAATAAACCGAAGTGACATCATAAAACCTAGAAATTTCCCGCTAATTTCCACTTTAACTGCAATTTTACCGATAAACCGATATTAAATATGGCCGTCTATCGTTGGAAATACACTTGAAAGTACTTAAAACAGCTGCGTCTAGTTTAATACCCGATAAAGTGCGCCCTGGAGTGTTCTGTATTACCTCAGTACGTCCCTGTATGGCCGTGACACAACGACTGGTGCTCAATCCTACTCTTCTTTTTGACACGATTTCTCTAAATTCAATAAAATCAGGAGTTCAGGAAAATCCGTCTATACGAAATACGTATACAACCTAAAATAAAATATCAATTGCGTTTATGTACTCAGTCCATGTCAAAGACTAATAAAAACCATGCGATTAAATTGAAATTGATTCAAATGTAAAACTGTGTTGTACCGAAGCAGATAGGATTCTGATTTTTACCAAAAAATGCTATACTGATATTGAAACGGCTACTCACTATGTTTTAGTCAGATTTCGCCTGACTAGTTTCACTGTATTGGTACAGTTTCTTCGGAGGCAAACATGGTTATGCGGCGGTTCCCCGTTTGTGTTCCTCGAATACAGTGAAACTAGTCAGGCGAAATCTGACAATAAAATCGTAAGTAGCCGTTTCGATATCAATATGAATCTAAACCACGAATCTTTTAGTAGTAAAAATATCAGGGCGCAAGATCGAGCTTATCACTGTAGTTTATTGGTTCAGTGTTAATTCAACTATGATATGGAGTGAATTGTTATAATAAACAAAATTAATATGCTCTTGGTTGTATGAAATTTATTTATTGTGTTGGATTAAGAAATGTGCTAAAGTTGAGTCCTTTTTAGGGTTTCGTACCAAAATGACAAAACGGAACCCTTAAAATTTATTTTATTTTCAATCTGTCAAAACCCTTTTTCTCGGGCCCCGATAGAGATATCAAGTTGAAACTAATGTCTCCTACAGAACCCCCCTACAGCAGATAAAAATCAACTTTTAACTTGACGCGAGAAAAGTTTATGGCCCTTTACGTAATCAATTTCATACAAATTGGTTCTCCACGAAAACCTATAATAGAGTACCTTCGTTGACTTAAAAATGTTGCAATACAACGAAAACTTAAAAGTCCGTTAAAATTGGGTCTGTTAGTACATTTGTGCATTTGAAGAAATCTGAAAACCAGATATTGATACATGGAGTTTAATAGATCGTAAGTGTCAAGTTATTTTGGAGATTGTGGTTATACGTGTTGTATATATATATATACTTAAAAGTCCGTTAAAATTGGGTTTGTTAGTACACTTGTGCATTTAAAGAAATCTGAAAACCAGATATTGGTACATGGAGTTTAATAGATCGTAAGTGTCAAGTTATTTTGGAGATTGTGGTTATACGTGTTGTATATATATATATACTTAAAAGTCCGTTAAAATTGGGTTTGTTAGTACACTTGTGCATTTAAAGAAATCTGAAAACCAGATATTGGTACATGGAGTTTAATAGATCGTAAGTGTCAAGTTATTTTGGAGATTGTGGTTATACGTGTTGTATATATATATATACTTAAAAGTCCGTTAAAATTGGGTTTGTTAGTACACTTGTGCATTTAAAGAAATCTGAAAACCAGATATTGGTACATGGAGTTTAATAGATCGTAAGTGTCAAGTTATTTTGGAGATTGTGGTTATACGTGTTGTATATATATATATACTTAAAAGTCCGTTAAAATTGGGTTTGTTAGTACACTTGTGCATTTAAAGAAATCTGAAAACCAGATATTGATACATGGAGTTTAATAGATCGTAAGTGTCAAGTTATTTTGGAGATTGTGGTTATACGTGTTGTATATATATATATACTTAAAAGTCCGTTAAAATTGGGTCTGTTAGTACATTTGTGCATTTAAAGAAATCTGAAAACCAGATATTGATACATGGAGTTTAATAGATCGTAAGTGTCAAGTTATTTTGGAGATTGTGGTTATACGTGTTGTATATATATATATACTTAAAAGTCCGTTAAAATTGGGTTTGTTAGTACACTTGTGCATATGAAGAAATCTGAAAACCAGATATTGATACATGGAGTTTAATAGATCGTAAGTGTCAAGTTATTTTGGAGATTGTGGTTATACGTGTTGTATATATATATATACTTAAAAGTCCGTTAAAATTGGGTTTGTTAGTACATTTGTGCATTTAAAGAAATCTGAAAACCAGATATTGGTACATGGAGTTTAATAGATCGTAAGTGTCAAGTTATTTTGGAGATTGTGGTTATACGTGTTGTATATATATATATACTTAAAAGTCCGTTAAAATTGGGTCTGTTAGTACATTTGTGCATTTAAAGAAATCTGAAAACCAGATATTGATACATGGAGTTTAATAGATCGTAAGTGTCAAGTTATTTTGGAGATTGTGGTTATACGTGTTGTATATATATATATACTTAAAAGTCCGTTAAAATTGGGTCTGTTAGTACATTTGTGCATTTAAAGAAATCTGAAAACCAGATATTGGTACATGGAGTTTAATAGATCGTAAGTGTCAAGTTATTTTGGAGATTGTGGTTATACGTGTTGTATATATATATATACTTAAAAGTCCGTTAAAATTGGGTCTGTTAGTACATTTGTGCATTTAAAGAAATCTGAAAACCAGATATTGATACATGGAGTTTAATAGATCGTAAGTGTCAAGTTATTTTGGAGATTGTGGTTATACGTGTTGTATATATATATATACTTAAAAGTCCGTTAAAATTGGGTCTGTTAGTACATTTGTGCATTTAAAGAAATCTGAAAACCAGATATTGATACATGGAGTTTAATAGATCGTAAGTGTCAAGTTATTTTGGAGATTGTGGTTATACGTGTTGTATATATATATATACTTAAAAGTCCGTTAAAATTGGGTCTGTTAGTACATTTGTGCATTTAAAGAAATCTGAAAACCAGATATTGATACATGGAGTTTAATAGATCGTAAGTGTCAAGTTATTTTGGAGATTGTGGTTATACGTGTTGTATATATATATATACTTAAAAGTCCGTTAAAATTGGGTTTGTTAGTACACTTGTGCATATGAAGAAATCTGAAAACCAGATATTGATACATGGAGTTTAATAGATCGTAAGTGTCAAGTTATTTTGGAGATTTTGGTTATACGTGTTGTATATATATATATACTTAAAAGTCCGTTAAAATTGGGTTTGTTAGTACACTTGTGCATATGAAGAAATCTGAAAACCAGATATTGATACATGGAGTTTAATAGATCGTAAGTGTCAAGTTATTTTGGAGATTGTGGTTATACGTGTTGTATATATATATATACTTAAAAGTCCGTTAAAATTGGGTTTGTTAGTACATTTGTGCATTTAAAGAAATCTGAAAACCAGATATTGGTACATGGAGTTTAATAGATCGTAAGTGTCAAGTTATTTTGGAGATTGTGGTTATACGTGTTGTATATATATATATACTTAAAAGTCCGTTAAAATTGGGTCTGTTAGTACATTTGTGCATTTAAAGAAATCTGAAAACCAGATATTGATACATGGAGTTTAATAGATCGTAAGTGTCAAGTTATTTTGGAGATTGTGGTTATACGTGTTGTATATATATATATACTTAAAAGTCCGTTAAAATTGGGTTTGTTAGTACACTTGTGCATATGAAGAAATCTGAAAACCAGATATTGATACATGGAGTTTAATAGATCGGAAGTGTCAAGTTATTTTGGAGATTGTGGTTATACGTGTTGTATATATATATGTTCGTATGTATAGAACCCTCAGCACCGGTTCTTCTCGCACTTGGCGAGTTTTTTTAATGAAATTTATTTATCTTAAGTTACTGTCTTGTTATACCAAGTGTACGATAACATGGGCTGACTGATAAAGTGCGGCCCTGGCCGGCTCTCGTGAGGAATGGTAATAAAGATCTTGTTGGGTTATTCCTGGGTGCGGGCCTGTGCTGTTGATATATATCTCAGAACAAGGCTTCTTCTATTTATGAGTTTCATTATTCTGTTGGGTCTGTATGCGAGGCCCTGAATTATGAAAAGCTGGTACATCCTCTTTCATCAAATGATATACCCTCTATCATCAAAAGGGCTAGGAAGTTCTTAGATACGCGTTTGAGGGGCTGATTATGTCTACGTATTTTTGAGTCTGGTTTAACAAACCCCGGTCTTAACCCCGGCATAAGTCTGCTTTATCAGAAAATTTGTGAGAAGTATTGAAACGAATCTGACACAATTTATATGATTATAGGGAAAGAAATACGTACAAATAAATAGTGAGACTAGTCCAACTGAATTGTATTCAAGTCACTAGTCTTAATCTTCCATGATTATAAATACTTTGATAAATAGCATGCAATTCAGTCAACTATATAACTACATGCTGGAGAAAATTTTAAATAAATTTATAAGGTTTGTGTATTTTAAATTATATGAGTTTACCCTTTCTTTCCACTTATGTATCCAACCCTATTTATTTTGGGTATGGTTGGATACAGTAAGCTTGAAGTGAGAAGAAACCTGGCGCTAGTAGTCTATTTCTTCAAACTTATTCGTGGAAAACAAGACAATCCACAGGTGTTACTGTCGATAGGGCTGTTTGTGCCGAATAATTACCAAAGAGCAAGAACCCACAAGCTGTTCTATGAGCCTGTCGTGCGGACAAATATGCTGAAGGAGGCACCAGTTACGAGAGCTCTCCGATTTTTGAATAAAATTGATCAGGAGACGGATATTGACGTTTTTTACTGTTCGCTGACTGACTTTACAAGAGTAGCACTGTGTTTGTTATGTAAATAGGTTAAGTAGATGATATGTAATAAGTGATTTAGTTAATATTTTTTATGTGGCTTATATTTTCATGTCTGTTAAGATCATAGATTTTCAGATTCTTCTTTTTTAATTTTTAACAATATTGCTTTAGGTTAACCTGTCATAATATTGTTTAGTTATAAGTAAATAAATAAATAAAAAATAAATAACTGACCTCCAAACTTTATTAAGAAGATGGCATCCAATGACGATGGTGCAATAAATGGCTTCTAGAAAGACTCTTTAGCTGCCAGGTCAAACCTAATTAAGGAAGCGTTGGGAAGGCCAAAATTATTGTAGGTATGTGTGCGGCTGAACTAAGATTTCATTGTTCTGTAAGTTCAAAATTAACTCTTCTTCTTCTTTGTCCTCGCCTCTTCCAGGTACGCGGGTTTGGCTTTCTAAAATCTTGAGGCGCCATTGATATTCTATTGAACACTTGGTGTTCGCTAAGGTTCATATTTTTCATTTACTTTTGGATAGTCGTTAACCAGGTATCTTTTGGTCTACCGGGACCCCTTTTGCAGTAGCCATAGAAAGGCATTTTTTCACGACATGATCTTCTGGCCTTCGCATGACGTGGCCGTAACATCTTAACCGCGACTCTATTAAGTTCAAAACGAACAAGAGTTGAAATGTCTAGAGGAATGATTCTGAATATGTAGATAAGTCTCGTTAAGCAATATTTAGGCGAGGTGTCAGCCAACCGCAGTGCTGCATTTCAGAATTACCATAAGCGCCGCAACTTGAAATTTTTAAATGTGAAAGTCCATATTCTGTAGCGGGTTAAAATTTCGTGTGATTTACAATTTTTTTGCAGTAAAAAGCACAGATAGTATAATAAAAAAGTAAATTTAAAAAAAAACGTTATTTTTATTCGTTATTGAAGATGACGTCTATAAAGTAAAAAAAAATTACAATATATTATTATAACTTCATTTTATATTTTATTTTGATACTTTATAACACATTTTTACAACGTAATGGTCTAAAAGGTATAAATAACATTTACATAGAGAATAGGTAACATTTACATACTAAATGTATGGGAGTGTTTAATGTCAAAATTTTGGATACTTCTCGTTTGATTTACAAAAAGATATTGATGTCATTTTACTGATTAGGTAACGTACTTTCGATATCAGTCTATTTTTTTTTGATATCTGTAATAGTTACGGAATAATTGCCTGGTCACACTCAACTAGTACACCCTGTATACTGAAAGGAATTAAATTCAGAGTAGGTATTAAAAAATTGTGAGGAAAAGTGAAAAAAAAATTGCACATGTATATGAGCGAGCCTCACGTTCGGAAAGTTGTTCCGTATGAACAGAAAAGTGCCTGCCTATCTACGCCGTTACATATAATGCTACTTATATTACATTAACTACATTCAAAATTAATGAACTTTCTCTCGAATTGCCGATGGGTCTTCTTCAGGAGAAAGAAACTTTTTCAATTACGCGAAAGATCTTTTATGTTTTTCTAAATCGTTACGCAAAAGCTCTTGACGTGACCAATTGAACGAGTAAACTTTTACCATGTTTTTAAACAATAACTTGAAACACTTCAAGTGCCGTTGATTTCAAATTGCAGAGTTTCAGAAGTTACTCGTATATGAGTTTATGTTGCGACAATTTTATCCGTTTACAAATTCCAAACATTCCCAGACATTGTTCGGAGTTTTAATTAAAAATCTAAACTAAAGAAAACTATTAGATCAAATTAAACTTATAATTAAACGAAGCACTACTCATAAGTACATCTAGCTTCAATTAAGCAACGCCTCAGATATATTTTTCTCAGAGAGTTTGTTAATAATTGATTTTTCTGTATTGAAGTGCACTCTAGCAATATGTTTTGTTTCCTTTAATTATGTGTTTATTATAATTAATTTTGTTAATTACATTGTAAGTATTATCAAAAATTTAATAGCAAACCACTGAGCAATTTAAGCCAGATGAGTGAAAGGAAGAAGACAAAGAAAGTCAGTAGAATAAGAAAGATTTATAATTCGTTGACAGGAAAAAGTATAAGGAAAAGATAGCTATCATGATTGAGAATTAGGATAATAATTATGAAGATATCATTGACCTCTCATAAACAACTATACTCACAATCTCGCTCAAAAAGTGTCCGCGATGTATCTTGTCACCGCTACGTGACAAGATACAATGACGATTGCCTACAACTGACATTGCATCTTATTTTAACGATGTAACGTCTTAATTTGGTTGAATGCATTTTTGCTACTATGCACGTCGCCGTTTGGACGCTTTCTGACAAACTTTTCTTAGAGACTGTATATTATCTAGTTGCTTATGAGATGTCAATGAAAGATATTGATGAAATATATCAGCTTCATTAGAAGATAAACTGTTATAGTTATGTGTATTATATGAAGAGTTGTTAAGTATTTTTGAAGAGATTTATAATGAACACATAGTGTCTTCCAAAATTTTAATAAATACACTTGTACTGTTTCGCAGATATTGACTTTATTTAAGCTCCAACCGGTTTTACCTTGCGGCATTATCAAGGATATCAATTAACAACTAATAAAATAACTATGGATATTATTGACGTGAGAGTTTTCATTGCAGGTGGTAAATAATAATCCCGTACCCTGTTTCAGTGTCGAAAATTGTAAGTATTAATCACATTATATTATATTAATTCAATAAATATATTTTATTGACTTCTGGAGCCTTTAATTACAGTTAGATCGATTATATATATATATATATGTGCTAAAACAAAAAATATCACGATATTTTGAAATATACTTCGACTGCGGACGACCACAAGTTGGTCGAAATATAATATATATTACAGGTTTCTCGAAATATTGTTATATTAAATTACTGCTACTAAGAAAAGGGGGGTTGTTATGTATTTAGCAACCGTTAGCTCAGTCCGTAGGACTATTCATCTAGACACATGTAGATTTTTTTGAAATTTAAATACTATATATAACTAGCTAATAAACGTAAAAACATTGTTTTCTTGTAAGCTGTGTGATATAACCCGCACTTACTATCGATTAAAACATTCACTGAACTGCGTGCCCTTCATTTTCTTGACACTTTGTACAGAAACTAGTTATTAATTGTCACGGTAATAAATACATAACTTTCAAGTCCTACGCCACGTGAGTCACTACCGTTCTACCTAGCTCACACGAAGGTCTAGTACAGCCTGAAAATAAATAGGTCGATCATTCCGCCGGCAGACAAACTTCAGCCCCGGGCGAGTCCGACAAAGCCTGATTTATAGCAAATGACTGTAACACCGCACGCGTGCTCGCTTGCATCCCGTCCTCCCATAAGCGTTCGACCCTAATGGTGAAAAAAAATGCATTTCAGTTTTATTTAATTATTTAAGCGTTTTGCGTTTTACGTCAAAATTTTAGTAGAAAATAATAAGAAGAATTAAACAAATTAACCAAGTTATTAACAATATTGATTAAAATTTAATGCTTTACCCTCTTAATTAATGTCGTGTGTGCTTAATTCTCATTCAGCACACGCAACTAAAAGAAATTTTTTTTATGTTGTTTTAGTTTTTAGGGCTCCGTACCTCAATATAAAAAAAACACAGCCCTTATAGGATCACTTTGTTGTCGTCTGTCCGTCTGTTCGTCTATCTGTCTGTCAAGACCGTCTATCTCGGAAATGCGTGGAGGTATCGAGTTTAAATTAAAACCATATACTCAAATCTACAGTCCTTTGAAGCTGTGAAAATATAAAACTTCTTAGATAACGCGAAAAAAGATTTTATGCCACAAAAAACGTACATTTCGACACTCACAAGGGAATCAAAATTCATAGGGTATTTCCCGTTGACCTAGAACTATGAAATTTGGCAAATAATACCGTCTTATACTACAAATATAGGGAAAAATCTGAAAACTATACATTTGCTATTAAATCATAGAAAATATATTCTTTAACGGAGCCCTCGATGGGTGAGTGCGACTCGCACCTGTCCGTTCTTTTATTATTGTTGTAATTTGTGTGTTGACTCCGCATCTAAACTCAGATTTTCTGCTCTGATATTTATGTATAGCAGATAGAGTTTTGAAAAATCACGTGTTTTTGATGGGGCTTCATGCTTAGAATAATTAGTTTTTCGGCTTTAGTTTTCAATAAAACTTCTCCTCAATCGTTTTTTTTATAGTAAAATTTAAGAAATCGTGAAACCAAGCGTAGTTCCCAATTTATTAGCACTAAATAACATCCTAATTTTTCATAGTAAAAACTTAGTATGGAATGTATGAACAGAGTAAGCTCTTACAAAATTATCATTTATTTCGAAAATAATGTCACAAATTCTGTTATTTTAACTATGATAAATATGGTTTGTAATATTTAAAAAAAATATATAAAATAAATGATAATAAGTGCAATGTCTTCTCAGAAGAATTAAAAAACATGAAATTTCAATATTTAAAGTTGATTTCACTAAAATTTAGAGCTGATGGAAAAAATCTGAGTTCGGGTTCGGGTTCAACACAGTCTTGTACAGAAAAAATATTCAAGCAACCGATCCATCTTACCGATTAGGGGGATTCTTAGGGTCACTTTGCTTTTTGTAGTTTCGCTCTCATTTTAAGTTTGTTAAAGCTACTAAAAATTATGTTATGTAACAAATTACTTATGATTGTTTTTCTTATTTTAAATAGAACAGAATAGAAAAAGCTTTAATAGTGTCACAATAAAGTGCCTCATTTGATGGATTATAGTTCACGTAAATGTCCATACTTACTTAAAAGTGTGTTTAATGTTGTTGTGGACATTAATGTGAAATGTAATGCATAAAATAACACAAATTTGCTGGAAAAGGCTAATTGAAATTAAACTATGGTCTCAAAATGCCATGAACCACATTTACTTAATACTTTATATTCAAGAATAAGAAAGTCTGTAACGGATCCCCTTAATAAAAATAGTTGATACACGCTCCAGTAAGAACTTAAAGGCTTTCCTAGGCTCGATAAGTCAGAGGTATTTACGAGAATGGAATAATGTTCCAGAAATTACACAACATAAATCTATACTAGTCGCAGATGATATTTCTATTTTAGTAACAAATAACAACTCACATTCACTTGACCAACATGCGTATGAAATTAACCAACATGCGTATGAAATTAATCAGACAGTGACATCCATTATTCGATACTTAGATAGTTATAATTCACAAGTTAATCTTTCCAAAACGTTTTATATTAATTTTAATAATACTATTAATAGCAATCAATTGAACATTTTGTACAAAAATCATTCTTTGCAAGAAGCAGAACAAACTACGTTTCTAGGTATTATTATAGATAAAAAACTAAGCTGGAACAGCCAAATTGAAAAAGTTTGTGCGAAATTGAACAGGTTTAGCTTTATTTTAGGTAGGCTTAGACAAATATCTTCTCAGAAAACAGCAATAATCGCTTACTATGGTTATGTGGAATCTGTTCTCCGTTATGGCCTAATTATGTGGGGCAACGGTGTAGGCAACACGCGGGCTTTTGTAGCGCAACAGAAGTGTATTCGGGTAATATGCGGAATATGACAAACGGATTCATGTCAGCCATTGTTTAGGAATTAACAATTTTCAAGCCTTTAAATCTTTGAAGTTGCATTATTTGTTAAAAAAATCTTCATCTGTTTAAAAAAACTGGTGATTTGTTTCCGAGAAATACAAGAAACTCCAACAAGTTAATTCTTAAGTAAAGGATATATGAATATAATTTGCAATATTCCGCTAAACAATTCTTGTCGTGCTATTCAAAATGCAGACTCGTGCACCGCCCGCCCGCCCGCATAAAAACATGCAACAACCAAGCGATACAAGCAAAGCAATCTTAAATAACAAGCAAGAAAACTTATCGACACGTGTTTCGCCTCTGAACGAGGCATCCTCGGGATGTGTTGCTAGCCCGGCTTCTCCGCAGCAACTGATGTGTTGCTCGCCCAGCCGCCCCGCAGCAACTGATGTTGTTCGCCCGACAGCTCAGCAGCTAGTGACGAGCCGCCGACCAAAACTCGCCTTTTATACACCGGCCTGACTAGTTGTTTGGTGGGGAAAATGGGGAGACGAAAACATGCGTAACAGTGGGGTAGTGGTAAAGTTAGTTTGTTCGTTTAGTAAATCAGGGTTATTCTTGTTTTTTAGTATTTCTAATTGTTCTAACACACACATTCTTAAACCTTTTTTACAAATATGTTTTACTTCAAATGAATTCATTTGTGATGGACTTCCGCAAGGTAACGCCTATTTCAATTAATTAAGTTAATTCTTGACCATAAACCTAGGACTGAGTGGTATAAAAGAAACTGTTTTGTCATGTGCATTAAAATATAAAATAAATTGCCAAAAGGGATGGTTGAGCTGCCTCTAAATATATTTAAAGTTAAGACAATGGCTTTTAGATAAATGTTTTTACAGTCTAAAAGTTTACTTACATAGAAAGATATTAGAATAAACAATTTAATTGTAATATTAGGTATATAATTTATAGGATGTGACATGTATAGACAAAATTTGATTATGTTTAATACTTGGACACTTAATCTTGACATGCATGCTATAAAATTATTTTTTATTTTTCGTATATTTTGTCTCAATTTTATAAATCAAGGTACTAATTCCATTATTTAAAAATCCACTAATATAAACCTAAATATTTGTATGCTAAATTAACATCAGCTGTTTAAGGCGCTCATATTTTATACCACCTAAATAACATGACCATTCTGTACCCTTGACAATGCAAATGAAGACCTATTCTATTCTACTAAGAGTCAATTCACGTTTTACTGATGATTATTACGTCCCAGCGTGATGGGTGGTAAACCTTATCACCGTACTTCGGGCACAAATATGGACCCACAGCTAAAAACGTGTCCTCCGAAGCACAGCACGAAACCGCGACCTCCGCGTTAGTAGCCGAGCACTCGATCCACACACCACAGAGGCGGTCATAGAATAAAACAGTGACTAAACCCGTGGTCAAGCGAGCCCTCGCCTCACATGTGGAGTTAACTGTACACGAGTGGATTATCGATGACAGAATCGTTGGATTTATCCTGCACTTCCACTTTATCTGACACACGAATGTAACCCTTATTGCACGATGAATAGATTGGGATAAGCTCCAATTTCCTTTGTAGTCCGTCGTCAGACCGTGGAAACTAGTATGATAGAAATAAATTTTTACATTTTGACGCTTGGGGCTTTTTCTATTGCGAGGAATAAATACTTTTGCGGTATAGAAACGTAAATCTGAGTGTTGTTAGTTGACTTGTGAGTGTAAATCTAGTGGTTTACGAGTGGGAAAATATCTATTTAGATTTCCAGATTTATTTTATTTTTAAATGATTATATCGCTGTATTTTGATACAAGTATTTGAATATGTACTTATAAATACGTTTCGTTTGATATGTTTATTAAGGCCTTGTCAACCCCTAATTATTGTCTTTGTTCTAACCAGATTTCGTAATTTTTTCATAATTCATGAGGTCGTACCTCGTCTCGTGAAAATGTATTCATTTTGACGGGTTTCGTTTTATTATTTTGAAACTAATCCTCAAATAACAAAAGTGATTCGATAATTTTTACTATAGAATCATAGGTATTTAATTTAAAACTACTAAATATCAAGTTTTCTTGTACGAAAAAATTTTCAAGGTATAATTTGCAAACCAAATTTTTAAATTCTATTACGGTAAGAGTTAAGGCGAGGTTATCCAGAGAAACTGTCCTGCTCCAACGCTTTCAATTTACACATGATTATCCTGGTCAGCGGAAGCGGGCCGCTCAGAAAACTCGCGGTTTCGAGGTGTTTTTAATTATTATTTTGGAATTAGAGAGATGGGTTTTTAATATGATGGCGGTTTTATACCAAATTTTTAATACGTTTATTTTAGTATAAGTTTTATTGTCCAAAAGATTATATAGCTTAAATGAAATTATATTTAGATCATAGTTTAGACCTACCTTTGCGATTCAATTAGATCGAGGAACATGTAAGTAACCGTGTATCAAACAGCCAAAATGTTAAGATCAAATAGTGAAATAATGACACATATTTTTTTGTTAATTTATTCATCGCTATTTAATGGTTTAAAATGAATTTTAAAAGTGATAAAATTGTATTTTTAACTACCCACTGTATTTTTTAAAGGATCGGGATTTTATTCTCACATTTATTTATTTATTTATTTATTTTATTTATTTATGTATTTATCAAATTACAGCTATCATTACAGGGTATTCCTAATGCAATAGTGTAGTCAATTAACTCATCTAATTCTTAACATTAGACACATCAACACATATCAAACATTTTCACCATAACATAAAATATACATTGTCACCTTTACGAATTCGCTCAGAGAACAGTGGTATAGGTCAATTTTGTCCACATGTCAAATTAGATAATGAAAAATTACATGTTTAGAGCGACGCGGTGGGAGTCGGGGGCTATAACAAGGCATTAACTTTTTTTAGTACGGGTACTATGAGGAGTATTATGGTACTGGCTGAAAACCAGCGTTGGAGATTAATCTCCAACATTTACTGAGCCAGGGCCAGTTTAATATTTTACAGTGCATGCGACAACATTTGTATATTATTTTGATTTGTTAAAAATTTTGTTTATGTTTGTGTATTGTTTTTTGTAATGTTTTTTTTAAACTGTCGTTTTCTTCTTCTTCTTCTTCTTTTCAATATCACTCTGATTATTTTCCCTGTTTGTATTGCATATATGAGACATACAGACGAACGGGTAGACAACAAATTAACTACATGGAATTCCATTGCTATGTTTGCTCGAACGCATTTCCTAAAGTTGCTCGTAGACTAAGGAAAGACTGAAACTCGCGAGAGATGAGAGATTACCTTAGATAAAATGGCGGCGTGCTTGATGACGTGACAAAATGGCGGCCGGAGCTAGTGCCCGCGCATATTTGAAGCCTTATGCTGTAGCACGTGTGCTGGGTACAGCATTAATTATATCCACAACTCATGAATAAGCAAAAAGCAAAATGTCCCTTTGCTGTATTTCCGAAAAAAAATTTAAAAATTAACATAGTCGTATTCCATTTCTTACAAGCACGGCATTTGTCGGACCGGGGATGAAGAGCACTCGCCCAACAAGTGGGAGGGTCACGAAAGAGAGGCGCCGCAAAGTCTACGGAAGTGCAACTGCCAGTAACCAATCTCTCGATACGACTCCCCATGGCGTCATGGCGGAACATGAGAGCCGCTTGGCGGAATTTGGCGGATTTATTAAAAAAATGGACATTTAACAAATAATATTAAAAAATGTTAGTTTTTCAAGGTTCTTTAGTATCGGCTTAATAAGGTTTCATTTTATTTAAGCTCTTAGTATTTGCCGTGACAGACGCTATAGTAAAACGTATTCTGTGATAATTTCAACTGGCTACCTATAAATATTGAAGCTGAACCCATGTGATAGACAGACAGACAGACAGACAGACGGACGGACAGCGGAGGCTTAGTGATAGGGTCCCGTTTGACACCCTTCGGGCTCGGAATCATAAAAAGCAAGGTTAATCAAATAGTGGAACCATTTCCTGAATCATTAAAATATGCTCCTAATCTACATATACTAATAATACAGTCAAAAAGACAGTCCTATCTGTACATTGAATATTTTCGCGAAATTTTAAATGAAATGGATTTTATTGGTGTTCTGAGGCCAAAACAATATTGTTTAGAATGTTTATCTATCTGTCTCTATGTTTCGTTTTAACTCGAGAACCACTCAACGAATTTGGATGGTTTTTTTTATTATCACCGTAGTGACCCTAGTCAACATATACGCTATAAGGGGTGTTTATAAAATAATGCCCAAGCCTAAAACGGGGCAAAGATTTAATAAACGCGGGTGGAGCCGCGGGCAAATGCTATTCTACATACTACATTCTACATTATAATAGCTATAAAAAACTCACCGGAACTAGATCACCGATTTTGATGCTGTAATGAATAGTCTAGCAGTTACCCAGGACATAGCCATTATTTACATTACAAATTATTTTTTACAAAAGCCTGATAAGATAGTATGAGTGACTTAATTAAATGTCATAAAAGCAATAAGATTGTGTCCCACGTTTATACGTTTTCCGGTTCATTATCAGTATGGTTTTGTAAACCAACCCAATTATTCATTGTCTAAACAGCCCGTTTTGTGCTTAAACCCAACTTAATAGGTCGTGAAAGTGCCTCAAACAGTTCCATTAAGCGTAAACTTAATTGATTGGCAGTCCTAAACTTTGCTTAGCATACTCTAACTGGGTCAAGTCGTATCTAAGTTAGGTTTAAGTAAGCCCAAGTGCTAAGTGCATGTCCCTACAGATAGAACAAGTTGCTTGTTTGCTGTTACCATGAAGATTAGTAGAGATTGTAGCAAGAAGAGTTTTAAACGGTGCGGCGGTTGCGTGCGCTCTCCTCCAATCTTGAGTGCTGCCTCTAGATTATGTATCGTTGAGTCAGTTGCCAACTGGTTGCCAAACGTCGAAAACATAGATATACTATCGAATATCCAAGGATACGTTCACAGTTCAATACACACTGAAGGTAATTTTGAAAGTTCAGTTTTTTTTATCTGTTTTTAGTGTTTTGCAACCAGTTGCCAACAAACTTACATAATAGGCCCGCTGCGGTTTCGAATCTTACCGAACAATGTACTTATGAGTTTTTTAGAATTTATGTGAATAGTATTTGTAGAATAGAAGAAAATACCGGAATAGAAGAGCTAGATGATGGATATAAAAGATGACTAGGCCTAACTATAGACAGAAAATTAGATTGGAAACAACAAATAAAAACTGTGAGAGACAAACTCTGCAAATATGCCTTTCTATTATCAAAACTAGCAAAAATCCTAAGCGAGGCAAACTCTCTAACAGCATACCACGGTTTTGTTACGTCGACTTTGCGATATGGGATTATTTTTTGGGGAAATTCAACACACAAAGAAATTGTTTTAAGGCACAAAAACGGTGTGTTAGGGCAATGTGTAAACTTAAAACAAGAGATAGCTGCCAACCGTATTTCAAAAAGCTAAAATTGCTAACATTACCATCACTTTATATTTTCGAGATTGCTATTTTCGTAAAATTGAATCCGGAATACTTTGTTAAAGTCTCCACTACGCACAATAAAAGTGTACGCATGCAACATCGCCATAGACTATGTTTACAAAAATCCATTACTGCATTAATGAATAAGAGTGTTTTTTGTATGGCCCCATTAATATATAACAAGGTACCAAACGATATTAAAGACATGCATGTAAATTTGTTTAAAACTAAATTATTTACGCTACTTGTTGACAAATGTTATTATAGCATCATTGACTTTTTAAACGATAAAACAATTTAATTTATTCATAATATTGACATCCAATTCTAATAATTTTGACATAGGTATTGTATGTAATTCTCCAAGACTTTGTTTCATTTCTTTTGATAATACTTAATTATAATTGGGTGTCTGCTAATTAATATTCATATGCCCATATGGGTAGAACATGGAGTGTACTGTTAACTAATTTTAAGACCTATTATATTGTTTGACACATGTTCATGAATAAACGCTACTTACTTACTTACTTACTTACTTACTAGCTGATGGATATAAAAGAGCCAAAAGAGGTGAGTCAGGATCGTAGCAGATGGAAATCTGTAGTCTCTACCTACCCCTTTGGGAGACAAGCGTGAGTATGTACCTACGTCTGTATGTAGTATTTGTATTCTTAGAACTCGGTGAAGGGAAATACTGTAAAGTATTTGTAGCCGATGGACGGTAATAAATAAGGCTCACGTAGATGGAACGAAAAAATGGTCAGTGAAAAGAGGAAATACGTGTATTGACAGTTCCAGTGCCAGTTTATTTTAAACACACATCTGGTACTCCGCGGGGTATAATCGCATGCCGTGGCGGGTCTTCTGAATGTATACAAGGCCAGTACGCACCCATAGTAAAGTTACAATGCATAATTTCAAATTTATTAGCAAAAAAAAATCTCGTAAAGTATACACGATTTGCCCGTACTGGTCGCGTATACTTTTTAATAACAATGAAGTGAGTTGTTTTGGAAACTATCAAGGTTAGAACCAACACGTACTGACAATGTTTAGTTTTTAAAACAGAGAATTAAATAGTCTGTAACCATTTCTTTTTGAAAAGGGCGACTTTACTATTAAAACTAGGGACGTCGCCTCGGTCTGCTCCGCTTCGCTCGGCTCCTTATTTTTTCTTACATGTCAACCTAACACGCTCGCTTCGCTTGTCGTCGGACCTATTTTTTTACTTTTGGTGAAAAAATTTTCGCCCACTTACCATAATAATATCATAATGGTAACTATAGCGGGTGTAAATAGAGTGCGACCATTAAATGAAACCACATATTCTACCGACCCTACTGAACCACTTTTCCCAAGAGTTATACCCGCGGCCAACCTTAGTTTGAGAAATAATTGAGTTACAAACAAAAACGCGTAAACCCTGACGCACCGACATACGGGCGAGGTTAAAGAGAGCGTTGACCTCAAACAGCTGCAGGTTTCACGGACGACGCTCTCTCTAAACTCGCCCGTATGTCAGTGCGTTAAGGTTCACGCATTTTTGTTTGGAACTCAATTATTTCCTAAACTAAGAAAAGTGTTTCAGTAGGGTCGGTAGAATATGTGGTTTCATTTAATGTTCGCACTCTATTTACACCCGATATAGTGCAGTATATTTTTCGTACACAATGTTAGCGCACGTATTGGAATATATACGCGATAAGTGTATAATAATCATGTATACTTCCAAAGGAATCGATGTTCTATTACAGTTTGAATCTATACGTGAGCAGTCCCAACCTATGTGTAACTAGCTTTGTATACTTTCAAAAAACGCTGCTGTGACAATATATTTTAACAAGGCTTCAGATATTCAGGTATTACAAACTAGCGCACTTTACTCCGCAGGTTTAACTGTGTCACCGATTCAATCGATTTTTAAATATTAATGTGCTATTTTAGTCCAAGTAACCTGATCCATCTCTAGTGGGGTAATTCACATCTCGTACGGGGTTCATGTTCAGAGCTTGTGCCTCACTTCCAGAACTAAATATTAATGTGCTATTTTAGTCCAAGTAACCTGATCCATCTCTAGTGGGATAATTCACATCTCGTACAGGGTTCATGTTCAGAGCTTGTGCCTCACTTCCAGAACTAAATATTAATGTGCTATTTTAGTCCAAGTAACCTGATCCATCTCTAGTGGGATAATTCACATCTCGTACAGGGTTCATGTTCAGAGCTTGTGCCTCACTTCCAGAACTAAATATTAATGTGCTATTTTAGTCCAAGTAACCTGATCCATCTCTAGTGGGATAATTCACATCTCGTACAGGGTTCATGTTCAGAGCTTGTGCCTCACTTCCAGAACTAAATTTTTTAACGAAGGATCATTTGATTTTTGATTATTACTTTTTTCACCGTTTATTATTTGTTATTTTATTAGTTATTGTTCATGAAAAGTTAATACTTATTTCATTGCAATAGTCAAGTTTTGAAATGACTTCGTAAGCGAACGCACCGCCATCAATGACATATTATTATGATATCTATGGCCGCTATCGACTTTTTATCTGTGATTGAGTAAAGAGGCGACTTAAGAAGTATCCACTTAAATAATTTACGGTTGTATCTCTGACAGAACCCGCAACTTTTTTTCGCGACACGAGTGTTGGTCTCAAAGTAGAAGTTGTTCGTGTATATAGTGTATTATGTTGTGGGCGTATAATATGTAGAAATATATTAATTGGAAATATCATAAAGTATCAAATCGAAAGTCCAAAATCGACGCGACGACGAGCGGAGCGATGAGGAGTGAGAAACATGTAAATATTTTAAAAACGCATAGGACTCCCTTTTTTATTCTTTAGAAGGCACGGGTCGAGCTTTCGATTTCAGAGTCCTGATAATGGGTCATAACATAATCTCAATTAAAATATTCGTGAGTCGACTCACTCTAATTTAAATAGAAAAATATGTTTAGATGTAAATGATCTGTTATTTTAGTACCTCGGTACAAAGACAAATGAAAGTCATCACTGTCAGTGTGGTGCAAGCGTCGACCAGTTGGACCATCACGGCCTCTCTTGTCGGCGCAGCGCTGGCTGCTGGTCCCGCCATGGCAGCCTGAATGACGTCATTCGGAGGGCCCTTGCAACCGTTAACGTGCTGGCTGTTTTAGAGCCGACGGAATGACGCTCATTCCATGGCAGAATGGTCGCTCTGTGGTATGGGACGCGACGTGCGTGGATACTCTCGCTGCGTCCCACATCCAGTCCACCGCTGTCACAGCTGGCGTGGCTGCTGCAGCGGCGCAGCGCAACAAGCAAGCTTTAGGTGAAGGCTACATTTTTACGTGGGGGCTGACGCTCGACAGCTATATCGGATTGATTTGTTTAATTGTAACGTGAGCGAGTTCACAAAGGTCATACTAAGTATTAATGTAAAAGTTTAATTGTGTCTATAAATTTAATTGTTAAGTGTTACTGTTTAATAAACCTTCTCTATCGCATTAGGATGCATCCTGTAAAGATAGATGATAGGGGAATGAAAAAAAATATATACCTACGAGGGGTGGCTGATATAAAATCTCCTTTGTTAAAGAAAGTTTAAAAAATGTTACTGGCCACTATATTCTCGTATTCTTTGTTTATTCCTTTTTTAAAAATTATGACACTTATTTGTTTCTACGAGTTCAATTTTTTTTGGCGCGTCTTCGTTTTTATCAAGTTGCAATAAAATTAAAAATGGATAAAATTGAGTATCGCGCTGTGATTAAATTCCTCGGTAAAGAAGGGAATACGCCGACGCAGATCCGAGAGCGCATGTTTAAGGTGTTCGGAGATTCATGTCCTTCCGAATTTGTAATAAAGTTTTGGTCAAAGCAGTTTAAACAAGGCCGTGTGAGCTTAGAAGACGATCCCCGTAGTGGAAGGCCCATTTCTGCAGTTACCGCAGATAATGTGGAAAAAGTGAAGAAACTGATCCTTGCCGATCGGCGAATTAAGCAGTGGGAAATAGCTAGAGATGTTGGCATTAGCAAGGAACGAGTTCATGAAATAATTCATGAACATTTGGGAATGTCCAAGGTGAGCGCACGTTGGGTGCCTAAAATGTTGACCCCGTTTGATAAGCAAAGGCGTGTGGAATGTTGTCAGTCAATTTTAGACTTGGTAAAGGATAAAGAGGAAGAAACTATCTTGCGAATAGTGACCTGTGATGAAACTTGGATTCGTCAGTGGGATCCCGAAAGCAAACAAGAATCGATGCAATGGAAATTTAAAGGGGAAAAACCACCAAGGAAGTTTAAGGTCCGGCTGTCAGCGGGCAAACTAATGGCAACCATTTTTTGGGATGTTGAGGGGATTCTTATGATAGATTACCTGCCAAAAAACACCACGATGAATGTTGAATACTATGCGAACTTACTTGACCAGCTATGCAAAAAAATAAAAGAAGACAGGAGGGGCAAACTTAGCAAAGGCGTTTTGATTTTGCATGATAATGCACCCGCGCACACGGCCTTTAAGGCGCCGGCATCTCTGACAAAAAACGGCTTTACAGAGATCAACCACCCACCCTATAGTCCAGACCTGGCTCCCTCTGACTACTTCTTATTTAAAAATTTAAAGAAAAATTTGAGAGGGCGCAGATTTTCAACAGACGAAGAGATGAAGGACGCTGTGAATGACTATTTTGACGATCAAAATAATAATAATTATTTTAATGGTATGCTGTCACTTATTGACAAATGTCGTAAGTGCATTTCAGTTGCAGGGGACTATATTGAAAAATAAAAAATAAATTATTAATCCATGTATTTTCTTTCATAGTCAGGTAGATTACTTTTCAGCCACCCCTCGTATATATATCAAATCAAATCAAATCAAAATATTTATTTTGAAAAATAGATACATAAAGTATACTTTCTACAAGTCAAAGTTAATTTAACAATATATATCTTTAGAATATCAAAAATATATAATAATATGGGAAATAAAATATACACCCGTATAAAATATATCTAAGAATAAAAATATTATATATACATAATGCAATGAACAATGTATTGAAAAATGAACTAAATAAACCATAAATATAAATAATGCCTAACCATCCGCACCATTCGATTAGTATTGCTAAGAAGAAGGGCAAGAAACTTAGCAAACATTCCATATATATAAACAAATAGCATCGCGTCTGGGGGATACTTTAGGGGACCCAAGAGCTGGAGCTTATCTCGGGCAACGCACCAGCCTTGCTATCCAGCGAGGTAATGCGGCCAGTGTCTTGGGTACCTTGCCCAGTGACAGCGACGACCTAAATAAAGTCTTTTACTTAATTTAACTTTTATCTTTATATTATTTAGTTAAGTTTTTTATAATATATCATAATTTTAGTATAATTTTATTTAAGTATTCAAATACTTAAATTTGAGTATATATATTTTTTGTGTAAAATAAAGAATAAAATATAAAAATACCTAATAAATTAGTTTTTTAGTCCATGAAGTTTAAGCAGAATAGTGATAGGTCTAGGTATTTTTGTGGACAGTGGGAATTGTATTCGAGTAATGGCGTTTTCATAAATTCTCGTAATCTCCTCTGCGTTCAACAATAAATTTCCAGTGAAATTTCCGCAAATATTAATTAATTTCCGTAATCACCTGCGTGATTGTTTTGTTATTACGTAATTATCCGTGTTTCGAGCATAATCTGTTTTTGATTGATATATCCACCACTTATTGATTCACCAGGAACAGTATAAAATAGAGAGGTGACATTGGATGAAACCAAATATTATAATCTATAGTAATGGCGTTTTCATAAATTCTCGTAATCTCCTCTGCGTTCAACAATAAATTTCCAGTGAAATTTCCGCAAATATTAATTAATTTCCGTAATCACCTGCGTGATTGTTTTGTTATTACGTAATTATCCGTGTTTCGAGCATAATCTGTTTTTGATTGATATATCCACCACTTATTGATTCACCAGGAACAGTATAAAATAGAGAGGTGACATTGGATGAAACCAAATATTATAATCTATAGTAATGGCGTTTTCATAAATTCTCGTAATCTCCTCTGCGTTCAACAATAAATTTCCAGTGAAATTTCCGCAAATATTAATTAATTTCCGTAATCACCTGCGTGATTGTTTTGTTATTACGTAATTATCCGTGTTTCGAGCATAATCTGTTTTTGATTGATATATCCACCACTTATTGATTCACCAGGAACAGTATAAAATAGAGAGGTGACATTGGATGAAACCAAATATTATAATCTATAGTAATGGCGTTTTCATAAATTCTCGTAATCTCCTCTGCGTTCAACAATAAATTTCCAGTGAAATTTCCGCAAATATTAATTAATTTCCGTAATCACCTGCGTGATTGTTTTGTTATTACGTAATTATCCGTGTTTCGAGCATAATCTGTTTTTGATTGATATATCCACCACTTATTGATTCACCAGGAACAGTATAAAATAGAGAGGTGACATTGGATGAAACCAAATATTATAATCTATAGTAATGGCGTTTTCATAAATTCTCGTAATCTCCTCTGCGTTCAACAATAAATTTCCAGTGAAATTTCCGCAAATATTAATTAATTTCCGTAATCACCTGCGTGATTGTTTTGTTATTACGTAATTATCCGTGTTTCGAGCATAATCTGTTTTTGATTGATATATCCACCACTTATTGATTCACCAGGAACAGTATAAAATAGAGAGGTGACATTGGATGAAACCAAATATTATAATCTATAGTAATGGCGTTTTCATAAATTCTCGTAATCTCCTCTGCGTTCAACAATAAATTTCCAGTGAAATTTCCGCAAATATTAATTAATTTCCGTAATCACCTGCGTGATTGTTTTGTTATTACGTAATTATCCGTGTTTCGAGCATAATCTGTTTTTGATTGATATATCCACCACTTATTGATTCACCAGGAACAGTATAAAATAGAGAGGTGACATTGGATGAAACCAAATATTATAATCTATAGTAATGGCGTTTTCATAAATTCTCGTAATCTCCTCTGCGTTCAACAATAAATTTCCAGTGAAATTTCCGCAAATATTAATTAATTTCCGTAATCACCTGCGTGATTGTTTTGTTATTACGTAATTATCCGTGTTTCGAGCATAATCTGTTTTTGATTGATATATCCACCACTTATTGATTCACCAGGAACAGTATAAAATAGAGAGGTGACATTGGATGAAACCAAATATTATAATCTATAGTAATGGCGTTTTCATAAATTCTCGTAATCTCCTCTGCGTTCAACAATAAATTTCCAGTGAAGTTTCCGCAAATATTAATTAATTTCCGTAATCACCTGCGTGATTGTTTTGTTATTACGTAATTATCCGTGTTTCGAGCATAATCTGTTTTTGATTGATATATCCACCACTTATTGATTCACCAGGAACAGTATAAAATAGAGAGGTGACATTGGATGAAACCAAATATTATAATCTATAGTAATAATGAAGTAGTAAAAAACACGGGACCATACCTACATTGAATATTTTCGCGAATTATATTGTAATGAAGCCAAAAACCACAATTTTTAGAATTGTAGTCTGTGTGTCAGTTCGTCTGTATGTTTCCGTCTGTCTGGCTGTATGTTCCGTTTTAACTCGAGAACCACTCAACGGGTTTGGATGCGGTTTTTTTACTATCACCGTGGTGACCCTAGTCAACACATAGGCTATAAGGAGTGTTCATAAAATAACGTGGAGTTGCGGGCAAACGCTAGTCATCAGTATCAAAAATGACCAGTCATCCTGTGACCGACTGACCGTGGGATATAGAGTTTTGCCGAAAATTTGGCAAAAAGAAAGTAAACCTGTTAAGTCTTAAATCAAATATTATAATTATGTTTCTTTTTGAAAGTCTTTCAGTATGAGCAGTAGCGCTGTTTGCTGGAGTAACGACCATTATACAAACAATTATCACACTCATGACCGTTAAAACATTAAAGTACTTAGTTATTGCGTAGGTCTTTATGACATCGTTTGAAGCTTCTTAATATGCAAATTACAGTTCGGAGGATAGAAAATAACAATTAAATAAACACTCGAATACCAATAAACAGACACATTTAAAGACAACAAGTTAACTAGTTAAAACTTCTATAAATTCAGGACAGCGCCATCTACCTTGGGAACTGATAAATCCAGTTTAAACAACCACAGACAACTTTGAGGAAACAATTGAACTTCTATCTCATTACTAAGAACAAATAACACCTGTTAGTTGCTCAACTTTCTACTTTAAAGCAAATGGAATAAATATTACATGTATCGGCGACAGAAAGCAAGAAACAATCGCGCTCAATAGCTCAATATAAGAAAAAGGACAAAGAAATAATTTAGTTTACTATTCTTTCCGTTTTAACACGAGGTTGCCTAAAAGATATTGCTATTATTAGAAATAAATAACGTCTTTGCTTACTAAGTTTTATGGATTTCGTCTGTTTCATTTTAATTTTGTAAATGTACAAAAATACGTCGTCATGGCATGGATCCTTGAGGTATTCCCGAGTTCGGACCACACTCGTACACCCACGTTTCACTGACGATTATTACGTCCCAGCATGTAAGTAGTGAAGCCTATCGTCGTACTTGAGACACACAGCATAGTCGTGTCGTCGAAAGCACGCAGGCCGAAACAAACGTGTCCCTAACAGATTTTAACCCCCTACTTCTAGATTATTAGTACTCACAGAAGCGGTCGTACATTGTTGTTATGAAAAAAAGTGTTGAAAAAATTACAAAGTACCGTAGTCCACACGATACACTACGACTTAAACCGTTACGCCGTAGACGGTGTCATTTACGATAAATACTGCTACGACTTTCGTAGCAGAGAACTGTGTTAATTTCTAAAATAATGACTCAATAATAAGCTAATTGAATTTTCTCATCACATTTACAATTCGTTCTGTCTCCCCCCGAGCCCATTATGTCATTAAGTTTTCAACCCCCACCCGTTTAGAAGCGATTCGACGCACACACCCCGCTAGCTAACGCGGTTATCCGCTTCTAACCTAGTTTCACATCTCAGAGTGGCGTAATGGTCCCCTTAACTGAGTTTCACACGCTTTTTACCACAAGCGGCGGTTCGGATCAGTCAAGTGCTGTGTATGTTCGGATATTCGGATATTCGAAACGGATTGCTGTGTGCTGTGTACTTGCTGAACGGTAAGTATTGTAATAACAATTTTATTTTCAATAGAAAGTTTTGCCAGCTGGTTCTTCAAAGAAATGTAGGTAAATGGTTGTTTGGCAACTGCAACGCCCGATGGAAAGCGTCAGTGATATAGAGGTTGAAGAGCGCTCGCCCAGAAACTGGTAAAGTGAAAGCAGGCGAGGCTTTAGTCAGTCTGTCCATTGGCTTCGGCAAAATCTACGGAAGTCGGTATGGAATGACTTTTCTTTAACTCTTTATTGAAATAAGTATAAATACAGTAGTAGTTGAAGCTCTGACTTCTAAACTAGTTATTAGCTGTATGTTAGAAGTCAGTGTCTTCCCCAGAGTACGTTTAACAGTTGACACTACAACAATACACAGGAAATTGATCGTCGTGACTATATTGATATTATCTTATTATTTAAAATTTTAAATAACCTTATTATTTCAATGCCATTATTAGGTAATGTATTATTTAGAGTACCACGCAGGCGCGAGAGGAGTTGCCGTGTAGGGACATTGTTCTCAGTGCCTACCAGTGCGAGATGTTATGTAAACAATGTTTTTATTCGGCAAGCTTGTAGAACGTATAACAAAAAGTTCCTTGACGTCGACTTATTTTCGAACTCATTGGCACAACTTAAAACTAAAATTAAAAAAGTAAGAGTTATCGATACATAGAGTAACAATAGAATAATATTGTATAACTATACATACTTATGTATTTTTCTTGTATGATTGTATGACTCTCATTTCTATGGCTCTATTGCTCGTTGTGCACTTCGCACTAGTGTGTGTGGGGTCAGATCCCAGTGCATTCGGTGCGGGTTGCACTCGAGCAATCCTTTCTATAATGTATCTATAAATAATATAGGAAACTATAGGTCTTTATGTGCAAATTTTTTATATGTAATGTTATTTAAAAGACTGTTTATTTCTTGTAAAATAAAATAAAATAAAATAAAATAAAAAATAAAATTCTAGCATATAATACATTTACATTACTATAATCTATCTATGTATTTAACTGTGAGTGTATTGTGTATGTGTAAGTGTGGAGAGGATGAGTGAGGATGTATATATTTAAGGGTGAGAGAGGGTGTGTGTGGTTTTCACTTATACGAGGGTGAGTAAATAGTGTATACTTATAACTAGGTATTAAAAGTGTGTATTATTCGTGAGTGTAAGCTCTAGATCTACGACCGTGGTCTTGGGATCAGTGTTTGTTAACTAGGGGGTGTGTGCAATGAACAGGTGTGTGAGAGGAAGAGAATTTAAGAGGCGGTACCTAGGGAGGGAGTACATAAAAGTGAGACTTTAAATTAATTATTGTGAGATTACATATCCTAACTTGTACTTTTTCGAAACATATATGATAGATAATTAATACAGTTTAATGTTTTTTATTAGACTTTCAGTTCTTTCATAATCTAGTGTTTTAAGCCAATCTAGAATTACGGCCATAACTTGGTGGTTGTCTTGGTGTTTAATGTTTTTGTTTTTTTATTGACCATGTTATAAAGATGTGGAGCTATGAAATTGAAGTGTCTTCTAGCAAACTTGGTACTGACTTTAGGTGTAGTGTAACGATTTATTCTTTTAGTTGATTTAGGAAGTAGGGGCACAATAGTACGGTGATAACGACGAAAGATCTCGTAGATAAACGACTTTCGAACAGTAAGGACATGCGCCAGACTGTATACCTCACTGGCGGGATGTCGGTAAGCGAGATATAAAATAACTTTTAGAATGACGCGTTGGGCACGTTCCAGCTTAAGAACATGGGTTTTAGCGGCACCACTCCAGGAGCTAATACAGTAACCAATTATGCATTCACAAAGGGCCTTATACGTTTGCATTAAAAGTTTGTTGTCTGCAACAGTCCGCAAGGTTTTAAAGACAAAAATTAATTTCCTAATGCGAGTAACGAGGTGAGAGATGTGTATGCTCCAATTCAGTTTGTCATCTATCATGACTCCTAGATACTTTATAGAGCCGACTCGGGACAGCGAGGTGCATTTACAGGGACTTATATTAGTATCACTTGACTGGTTACATTGAAATGTATAAACCTGTACTCCAAAATTTGTTACAGGTGAACCTTTTTCGGTTATACTAAAACACATATATTTCGTTTTGGAAGTTCTAAGTGAGAGAAGGTTATCTTCAAACCACGCTGAAATTTTGCACATACCATCTTCAGCCAAGTTCTGAGCTTCATTTCAGCTATGACCATGAAAAAGAACGACAGTGTCATCCACAAACATGAAAAGGTCCACCCCCTCTATTTTTGTTTAACATAGCTCATTGATATAAATCAAAAATAGGGAGGGACCTAGATTACTACCATGTGGAACTCCGTATGTACATACGGTATCTCCACTCTGATAGCTATCTATTCGAACCGATTGATGCCTTTCCACCAGGTAGTCTCTAAACCAGGAGAGTACAACTCCTCTAATACCCGCATTAGCAAGACACTCAATTAGTATTGGAATCGAAACTGTTTCAAACGCTTTCTGTAAGTCGAGAAAGACCCCGATACATTTTTCCTTTTTATCTACGTGATTTTTAATGGTTGTCGTTAGTTTAAGTATACCGTCATCCGTTGATCTGTCTGACCAAAATCCGAATTGGTTTTGTGCTATGAGACTATTTGATTCCAAATAATTAATTAACCTCATATTTGCTAACTTTTCAAGAATTTCTAATAAAGTGCTTAGCAATGATATGGGCCGGTAGTTTGAATGCAGGTATTTATCGCCATTTTTATAAACTGGACAAACTAAACCTTTTTTGAATATTTTGGGAAATTTACCGGTGTTGAAACTCAAGTTAGATAAGTGAACGATTAGTCCAGAGACAAAGTTTTTAAATAGTGAAAGGAACTTTGTTGTAATTTTATCCCATCCTGGAGCATTTTTTAGTTTAAGATTTGAAATAATACTTCTCACTTCCGATTCGTCAGTCAGGTAAAACGACATACAGATTAACGGCCCGTTGACTTGTTACCACTCATGACGTCACGCTGGAACATGACGAGTCGCTTGGCGTCATGGTAACGTCATGTGGATGGTGACAAGCCACAGCCGAAACCGACCACCAGTAGATCTTGACTACATTAAAAAGCATATGGTTGGTTAAGATTGGATCTTCAAATGTTTGTTCATTTTTTTACTGGCATGTTTTCAGTTAGTTATCACTTAAATAAACGTCAAGTTTATTTTACCAGAAACTTGAATATAATAATTCAATCACTTATTCAACATAACAAATATAAAGTAATAATAAAAAAATATTAACAATTACAATACTTGATTAAAAGAGCGAAAATTTCACACGTAGGTAGACTTCTAAGAAATATTAAGAATTTTTGCCATACATGAAGTTTTTTAATTCAAAGGTATTCGTAGGTAAGATAACCTTAGTTTATATGCAACACTAGACTAAATATATCTTTGATACACATTGGTTAAGCCTCCCCTTTATATCTAATTATGGCGGAATCAATCTAGGAGAAGTACTCAGTTATAGCATGAACGAAATATGTGATTTACGGCTTTTAAACCACGTTACTGTATAATTGAGTCGCTTGGTGCCATAGCATGAGTGAAAATTTGTTGAAAAAATTTAGCCAAGTGCAAGTCGGACTTGCGCACGAAGGGTTCCGTACCATTATCTATATAAAAACAGCAAAAAATCATGTCAGCTGTATGGGAGCCTTAGCCTTATATCTTTAATATTTATTTAATTCTGTTTTTTAGTATTTGTTGTTACAGCGGCAATAGAAATAAATCATCTGTGAAAATTTAAACTGTCTAACTTCATTTGAAACTTCCGGTTCATGAGATACAGCCTGGTGACAGACGGACAGCGTAGTCTTAGTAAAATTAATTTAGTGTACCATTGTAAAGCATATTGTATAATTTGCATATATCGTGGTTACATATTGTAAAGAAATGTTTTAGCTTTTTTATGTATGTTTTTTGTTTCTGTAAATTTCTTAACCGCTTTATTTTTACGTGATAAATAACCCATTACTCTGATTTGATTCATATTTTTCGGTCCTCTAGTTTAGGAGATAAGGAGGGATCACGGGGGACATACAATATTTTGTGGCTTTTCAAAGATTTCTCGAAATCGTTGCGAAGGAATATGAGTAAATGGTATATTGTTCCTATAATTTGGTTACCCATATTGGATTCTTAGGTGTAAAATATATTTGTTTCCCTTTTATCGTGACAATATTTTAAATCATGTTGATTTTTCAAACTTTTTATTGCACCCTTTTATGTGAGTAAACTAATGAAATTTTGAGGCAAATTTCAAATAATGACGGACAACGGAGTCTCACCATGAATGATAGTTCCTTTTTGTTACTCTTAAAAACGGGACCGTAAGAAATATCTCTCTTGTTTCGTTTATGGATCGGTTTTTTTATTGTTTATTTCTGAGTTATTGATACCTACTTCTGACTTCTTCTGAACTTCAGAATTCTTTCGACTTCAAACTCGCGAAAGTCAGAAGTCGAAATCGGGTCTGAAGTCAGAAGTCTAAATCTAATATACCTAATCTGCAATGCTATATGTTGCTTTGCTGCGCGCCGCGCTCCGAGGCGGATTTGCAACGCAAAGCAGCGCACAGCATTCGCGCACTATAAAATTGTAAGTAATTATTGATGGTATTCGCGTTTTATACTATAAATAAAAAAGGCAAACCTGGAGGGTTTAGCTAATGTTTTATGTTTATCTACAATTTAAGCACCAAGTTCTAACAGTTGGCTACTACTTGCATTTCTGTTGGTCTTATGCCCAGGTTTCATACAAATTTGCCCATTATCCTTTGTATTACTAATTATCTTTGTCTACATAATTATATGTAATATAAGTACGAATTTATTACAGACTCACATAACGTAATAGCATGTGGATACGTTTGTTTGAGTACCTTCTACACCGCTCAGTTCACTCAAAGTGGCTCTCAAACAACCATGTTCCATATTTACGGACCAGTTTCCGTAGGTTTCCGTCTGAGCTGAGCTTCACAAAGGGTCCGGAACATTTTTTTTTTCACTTTTTTATTTGAGAACTCGATAAAACAAAATTCAAACAGAGGGCACGATTTTAGAGGGACCAAATTTTAAAGAAAAGCGGTACGTAAAAATACAGAGTGTTCAAGTTATAAACGTTTAAGTGTATCGTGGATGGCAATCGATTTAAAAGTGAAACTAAAAAAGATAAAAAGGTATTTGTATCAACAGAAATATTAAAATGAAGACATCTTTAATTACAAAAACGTGATCCATAAATTACAAAAATTACATTTAGATGTGGTAAAGAGATTTTAACAGAGATTTGCGTTATTTCCGCGAAAGCTATTAAATATTTTGATAAATATTTCTAACAGCTCTTTATAACCGGAGCTCATCTCTTATATGGGCCATTAAGTACTGACACACATATACCATCTACAAAGCAAAATGGTTTTATGCCAAGATTAATTCGAGGATGAAAGGATTTTGAAACGGATATAATGGGTTTTTGGGCCCGATCTTTATCGATTACACTGACAAGACACACAAATAACACTCCACAATGTGCTCTTTTCCGAATCGGTGGTGTGAGCATTTCATATACTTTTTCGTTACTAAGAAATTCGTTGTTAAGATTAATAATTGATTTTATTTATAAGTATAAACGGCTACTTAGGATATATAGTTTGACTAGTTTCCCTGTAATTCGTACATCTTCTACTTACTTTTCAAGGGGACTTTTTATGCACCGTGGATTTTTGACCATTTTTGAAGATAGAACATAGAACTTATTTATTGATAATTGTACATTACAGGTCAATATTTATTACCATAACGTGAAACTATGATAGAAATAAATTGCTATATCTTAAACACTTGGCGATTTATCCATCGCAAGGAGAGATAACAAATTAAATTTATATCACTGCGGTATAGAAAATGAGAAAAGTAAATCTGGACGTGAGGAGCTCTGAACCGGGATTGAAGCAATATATAGGGTGAAATTTAATCAACCGACCAAATTCATACCAGAGACTCGGTTAGTATTCAAGAACTAGGTTCAGTAATCCTTTTGGCCAATTTCGAAAAATATTTTTTTTGCTCCCGTACTGGTTGGACTAGTTTAATTCCTAGTGCAGGTTCTACGGGTAAAAAAAAAATTTTTTTCGAATTTCACCTGGAGAGTCATTAAACCTTGTTCCTGATGACTAACCGAGTCTCCAGTATGAATTTGGTCGGTTGATTTAATTTCACCTAGTATACTCCAAACTGAACCTTGTCATTATTTATTGTTTGAAGGTGAAAGATGACCATAGGCCGCTCGCTACGAATTGTACCTCATGAGAAGGTTTCCAAAAAATTTGATTGAATTTAAAACAACAACACAATCTGACCTCCGAAATGTATGTTGCCTCTTAGAAAAATGTCCAAAAAATGAAAAGGTATTATAGGTAATTGTACTACGACAAGATAAATAATAGTTCATGTTGAAGTCAGACTCACGAAATTGAAAATATTGAAATTTTTTAAGAACAAATCTATGAGTCAACTTTGACAATGCCTGTCGCTTTGACCTAAGCTGATACGCATTTTATGGTCTTACATGTATATTTAGACTGTGACCAACCGGACCAACCGCGTCTAAAATATTGTTGTTTTGTGTAATAAGTATTGTGTAATTATCTTGTTTAGACAATATAATACATTAAAATGACATATCTACATCGTGTGAGGTTTGCACTTCTAATAAAACCGAACCTCAGGTGACCATGTATGATGTATCTCCATCAAAACGTTGAGAAGTCGACTTGTCCCTTGATTCACAATTTCTTGATGCTACTCTCTTCTAATGGTGAATCTGCAGAATGTTAAAGCTACCTAATAAACTACATAACATTTTCTTTACTTAACATTAAATTCTATAAATGTACAAAAATCCTGGTCGGTCTTGTTCCTGGGGACGGTCGATCACCTTTATCAAAAGTGATAAATTTTGACTTATGTATAATAGAGAAACTAAAAAATGAAAAAAAAAATATACGATATATTTCAACTCCTTCAGTGGAGTCGTCATCAATAATCATCCACTGAAGGAATCGAAACACATTGCATATTTTTTTAAATTTTTGTTTCTCTAATATAATAATAAAACTACAATAATTTAAGGCCATATACAGGTAAAATAGAAAAAAAAAAGTTTTTACTTAGCACTTCAAAAAGAGAAAGGATTAGTAAGATCGTTATCCACACAACAGCAACATCTCTCAGACTAAAGTGAGAGACAAACTGAAGAACAATAGGTCTCCATATTTGTTGAGCTGAGATTTGTTTAACTGTTTCCAGCTCCAGGCCAGGTCTGGAGGTGTGCTTTAGAGGTGGCAACTTACCACTTGAGCAATTTTTGTTATCACTCGTATGAAGTTGACGTTGAGGGCTTTCTGTGAAAAAACACCTGTTTTTAGGAATATAAAGTTAGTCTTTAACAGCATAATTTTTTTTTAGGGTTTATTGTTTTGGTGTACCAATATTTCTCATATTGCACCAGTCTGACCGGGGCAATTCGAATTACTGGAAGTTGAAATAACCTGGCCAAGTGCTAGTCTGATTCAAACAGACAGGGTTCCGTACCGATACACAATACGGGTATGAAACACAAAACATTATGGTAAATGATTAATTGAAATAGGCGTTACCTTGCGGAAGTCCATCACTAAGTAAAGGATATATGAATATAATTTGCAATATTCCGCTAAACAATTCTTGTCGTGCTATTCAAAATGCAGACTCGTGCACCGCCCGCCCGCCCGCCCGCATAAAAACATGCAACAAGCAAGCGATACAAGCAAAGCAATCTTAAATTGCATTAAAGTGCATTCAATATGTCAAAAATAAAAATAACCAGGATCTTTAACATCACAGCTCATTTATACAAACCATTCAAGGAAAATGCTTTCATCAACAATTGTACTTAATCATTTTAACAATATCGTTCCCTTGTGGAAGCTAGTAAACAATTTATTTCGTCAGCAAACTGTATGTAAGTACAAAAGGTTGCTGGTCTACATCGCAAATATATTCAGATATAGTGAGAACATTGCTACATTTCCGGGAAAGGAAATGCAGCCAAGAACTGAAATGTGTTTCGTTGTACCGTTATTGTACATACATAATATATACAGCACATTTATGACTTACATATGGAAACAAGACGTTGTCTTGGTTAGACCAAAAATTCACAAAATGGAAGAAAAATACCTATATTATACTTATTTTATTTATTTAAGAAAAAACAACAGAAACACTGAAAAGTATTTAACTAATTGTGATATGTACGAGTATGTGTTGATCGGCAATATCATGAAATCTGTTAAAACTCAAGGGGTCGCCTCGCTCCGCTTCACTTCGCTCGGCTCACGAAATCCTAAGACGCTCCTTCTCGCTTCGCTCGTTGTCGCAACTATTATTGACTATCATCTTATTTCATTTATTTTATTTATTTATTTATTTCACACACTGATAGTTGTACAAATATTACAATAGTATACACCGCTTAAACCCTTAGAGGTTTGTATGCGGTGTTATTTAAGTCTACCACACAAATACAAACATGAAATGAAAGTAGGTAATTAAAGTTAAAGTCGTATTAAATGTACATGAGACGATTGACATGTGTGAACATTGTTGCAGGACTTGTTGTATCTTTACAAATACTTCATGGTGTGGCCTATTCACGATATGCATAGGGTGAAATGAAATCAACCGACCAAATGCATACTGGAGACTCGGTTAGTGATTAAGAGCTAGGTTCAGTAATATAATATCGAAAATTGTTTTTGTTTCCTTTCTGCCTGGACTAGTTTAGGTACAATTCCTAGTGCAGGCACCGTGCGGCAAAAAAATATTGTTTTTGTATTTCAGCTGGAGGGTCATAAACTTTGTTCCTTATGACTAACCGAGTCTCCAGTAGGAATTTGGTCGGTTGATTTAATTTTACCTAGTATTATATACAATAGCCTTTCGTCTCTGGCTCCATCCACGCCGAATATTGTTATTCGCTTTTTCCAACTTATTGCACTAAAACAGTTACTGTCCTGTCTGCCTTCGGATTTTTTTTAGGAAATTTCTTTTCTACGAAAACCACATTCATGTTAGTTAAGTAGTGTGGAAGCGAACATAAAAACTTATTGCTAATAAAATACATTTTAACCCAAATTAACTTAATACAAAGCCATCGCCTACGGAACCTTGCCCAGGATCAACGGAACTTTTGTTAATAAAATTACCTCAGCTCTTGTTACATATACATCGTCACGACATAAATCCCCGAGTGGGTGTCAGAGGTCTGTCAAATGCAGTCCACACCCGTACACCCACGTTCCACCAACGATTTTTATGTTCCAGCGTGATGGGTATTGAGCCATAATTATACCATATATTAACTACATATGAACTAGTTTAGCCTAGTTTCGCCTATAGTTTGGCCGATCTTGATTTATTTTCCGATCCCGTCAACAAAATTAAAATAATGAGCCACTACTTTTTAAGTGTAACCTTATTTAGAGTAAGTACTACCACATAATATCTGACGTGTATATTTTTTTTATTTTATTTATTATTGTAATTTAAAATGTAACCTAGCAAATAAGTGATTTGGACGTATGTAGTCTGTAAGCTTATTTTGTTAATGAAATAAATGATTCTATGATTCTATGATTCTAGGACAAACTAGTCTGTCCTAAAACCGGGTTTTGCAGGCAACATAATATTATATAACAACAAGCTCGTGACAACCAAGCAATTTGCATAAAAAATGGATGACCTTGAATTTGGGTGCTAAATCATCTATTAACCTCGCAACTAATAAATACATAGGTAGCAGCATCATGTTAGATCTAAACCAGGCACTCCCAAAGCTGCGGTATAACCCTCTTCTAGACTACCCCTTATGATCTTCTCAAGATTTAGGGCATACTTAACCTTAGAGCGTTGAAATAAAAACTTTAGCAAAAGCACCGTGAACTTGGTAAAGACGGCTTCCTGTATCAAACATACATTTTCTAATCCGAACTTGGTTCGCTTACTCGAAGTTTTGCCTGGGGAACTGATTGAAATGGGTTTTTGAGTTCATTTACTGTTGAACATTATTATCTCTGAAAGCCGTAACTTTAATCAAATTATAAAGATTTATTTATCTAAACTTTCGTTTTTGTTAATTAACAAAAATGAGAATGAATAATTTAACTAAAGTCTCTTTCAATAAAATTCGACAATCACAAATGTGGCCGACTGTGGTCAAGGCTTAGAACTCTGTAGGAAATAAAACTCCCATACATTTAGTATTGAGCAAAGTTTGAATGGTTTCTTACAAAGGGCTTGATCCATCGATTTAAGGTCGCTCAACGAATAATGGAGCGGGCTAAGCTGGGTATCTCTGATGGATAAAATCCGTAAAGAGGAGACATAGCTTGCAGAATCAGTTAGTTGAAGTGCAGTGGGCAGGCCATATTTGTTGCCGACATGCCGGCCGTTGGGGCCGAAAGGCGATGTACAGCAGGGCGTAGCATAAGCCGACCTCGTTGCCGCTGGACCGACAATCTGAAAGACGTTGCAGGCCAGAGTGGCGAAATATTGCAGTGGACGATGATAGGCTGATGGATGGATAGTAAGTAAAGCTCGACAATCGAAATAGGACATATGCCAACCAAATTGACGATATACTGAAGAAGAGCCAAGCCAAAAGAAGATTTGGAAGAGGCGAAGTTGTGTGTCATGATCGTATCAGATATATAGATAAAAACTTATGGTCTCTGCATGCCCCTCTATGAGAAAGGCGCAAATATAAACATGTATTGTGGAACATGTTTTGATAATTTATACAATACTGCCAATATGGCTGAGTTATCATTTCACTATGCCTTTCTTTATGTCATAAAACACAAACTATTTCATAAAATATTACGAGAAATAGCCCATTCATCAAAACAGTTGACACATGGAATATCACTGACCATAAAAATCCTCTATCGTGACGGTATTTATGTCGGGACTGGGGGGGGGGGGCAGTGGGACGTCACAGGGCAGATTTATGAGACCACTTTTATAGGTTTAGGCTTCTTGCTGTTATGAGTTAACAAATTGGTAGTACATAACCATTATTGGGTAGTGTTGAAATATTGGGCACCGCTTCTCTATACATACACATTTTTAATATACAGTGTCTGTTTTTCTGTCTGTACGCTTATAGTATAATATTACCTATTCTAAATATTGGTTGTTATTATATAAATTTAAATTTGTATTGTACATACCGATGAATAATTTTATATCTTTCTTTTTTCTATCTATTATTAATATTATTTTAATGCTTTTGATATATTTATAACTGTAAATTGTACTGTACATACATTTTAGTTGTAAGTATTATTTAATTTTTTTAAATAAAATTCAAATGCAATATATAATAAAGATTATTATTTATTACCTTTATAGGTCCATGTCATCCTAGACTAATTTTGAAACGCAAGCTGACATTTTTATATTACTATTTAATTACTGCTAAGATTAACAAATTTAATTCAAATTCAAATAAATATTTGTGGAAGAAATTACAAGAATTTCCGTAAAATTTTTTCAGGAAAATATAAAAATCCATCGAATATAATGTATTAAAAAGCTGAAAAAAAAAAGAAAGATGGTGAAAATTTGGACTTGGTTTTACTTTCAACGCGGGCGGAGTCACGGAATAAAGAATAGTTGAACGTTATTTACTTGCAGTTTTGAGCGATGTTGTTGGCACTGAAATCTATTAAGCTGCAGATTCAACTGAAATAATATTTTGCTACAAAAAATGTTTAAGCGATACATAATTTAATATTCTGCTTCTGTCAGGCTAAACATTTCATTGAAATAAAAGCCTTTCTACACTTTTTCGTGCAGCTGAGAATCTTTAACGTCGGTGTTAATAAATTATTTTAAATGGATGTGTTTTGAAATTTCATACATCAAATATTTTCTTAAATGAAACAATTATTTCGGAGCGTATTGAAAGGAATGACTTTCTTAAACCTACTCTTCGTATAGTTTTGGTTAGTTTATCATATTTTCGTTTTACTACATGCATTTGCCAAACGGCATGTACGGTTTCCGCAGGTATGTTTCTTTGATAAAGTTGGTCAGTATGATCAGTAAATTATGTGGTTCATTTAAATATACCTGTCCATTTACAACAAGTAAAAAAGAGTGACCCGGCCGCCCGCAGGTAGACGTATGGTGACCAAACTGGGGCAATACTGAAGAAGGACCAAGTCAAAGGTACTTGGTGTAGAAGAGTCTATCTGAATCTATGTGGAAGAAGAAAAAGATGTTCCTCGGGATCGTTGCAGATATCTATACGAGTGTTAGTAGATATCAACGACTTATAGATACTTATGTCCATGATAGAGCTGTCATCTCTACCAAGTACCAAATATTCCGGAAGAGAGATGTAATATATGACGCCTCGTACCGAACCCCCAAAGTCGTGGAGTCAAAACTAAACCAAGTTAATTTTAGAGAGACTGGTATCCTAATCATAGTAAAGGGGCAACGGTAATGAAAATACCGAAATATTTTTTATTATGATGTTAGAGTTGCCGATTTAGTAAACTCTTTTGATCAAAAAGATGTTGATCGAAATTTAAAATATCTAAGTAATTTTATGACTTTTATTTGGTTGTGACGCCATTTGGTACGATTCCGTGGCATTCTCTTTTGTTACCGACATTCAACAGACTAATCTCAAACATACCAGTTTTTATTTGATGCTTTTGGTAACGATACGATGACAATATTTTTTGGGTAATATAGAGTTCCAAGTTTTATATTTACTGTCTACACGAGAAAACTACGACGCGTTGCGTAGCAAATATCATGTGCTATGACGAGCTACAACGTGCTATGCAATAAACATCACGTAATACGAAATAAAATGTGCTAGGACGAGCTACAATGTGCTACGCTGCAAACATTACGCGCTACGACCTACAATGTGCTACAACGAGCTACAATGTGTTACGTTGCAAATATCACGTACTACGAAATACAATGTGCTATAACAAGCTACAACGTGCTATGCAATAAACATCACTTGTTACGAAATACAATGTGCTACGACGAGCTACAACGTGCTATGCAATAAACATCACGTGTTACGAAATATAATGTGCTACGACGGGCTACAACGTGCTACGCTGCAAACATTATGCTCTACGACCTACAATGAGCTAAAACGAGCTAGAATGTGTTACGTTGCAAATATCACGTACTACGAAATACAATGTGCTATGACGAGCTACAACGTGCTATGCAATAAACATCACGTGTTACGAAATACAATGTGCTACGACGAGCTACAACGTGCTATGCAATAAACATCACGTGTTACAAAATACAATGTGCTACGACGAGCTACAACGTGCTATGCAATAAACATCACGTGTTACAAAATACAATGTGCTACGACGAGCTACAACGTGCTATGCAATAAACATCGCGTGTTACGAAATACAATGTGCTACGACGAGCTACAACGTGCTATGCAATAAACATCACGTGTTACGAAATACAATGTGCTACGACGGGCTACAACGTGCTACGCTGCAAACATTATGCTCTACGACCTACAATGAGCTAAAACGAGCTACAATGTGTTACGTTGCAAATATCACGTACTACGAAATACAATGTGCTATGACGAGCTACAACGTGCTATGCAATAAACATCACGTGTTACGAAATACAATGTGCTACGACGAGCTACAACGTGCTATGCAATAAACATCACGTGTTACAAAATACAATGTGCTACGACGAGCTACAACGTGCTACGCTGCAAACATTACGCGCTACGACCTACAATGGGCTACAACGAGCTACAATGTGTTACGTTGCAAATATCACGTACTACGAAATACAATGTGCTACGACGAGCTACAACTTGCTATGCAATAAACATCACGTGTTACGAAATACAATGTGCTACTATGAGCTACAACGTGCTGTGCAATAAACAACACGCGTTACGAAATACAATGTGCTACGACGAGCTACAACGTGCTGTGCAATAAACAACACGCGTTACGAAATACAATGTGCTAGGACGAGCTATAACGTGCTACGTAGCAAAAAGGGTTGTGAACTTGTGAGATACAATGTGTTATGACGAACTACACTGAAAATGTAGAAAACATCACGCGCTACGAGCTACAGCGTGCTACGCAGTAAACATCACGGACTATGACATACAATGTGCTATGACGAACTACAATCAAATATATAGCAAACATCATGCGCTACAAGCTACAACGTGCTACGACGAGCTACAACGGTTACGTAGCAAACATCACGTAACGTACATCTATAAACCAATAACACAAAAACAATTTTGAGTGATCACGTGCCTCAGTGCCATTCTGTATTTGCTTTTAAGCATATTAATTCACAAACTGTCATTAAAGCATTTCAATCTCTTAATTAAAAAAAAACCGAGGACTTATGGGGCCTATCTGTTAAAGTTGTAAGCTGTATTATTGATTTAATAGCTCCATATTAAGCTTTAATCGTTAATAAATGTGTAGATGATGGTGTCTTTCCTGATTTAATGAAGTTGAGTAAATTGATCCCTCTTTTTAAATCAGGCGACAATGAAGACCCTTCCAACTATAGACCTGTCTCAGTTTTACCAGTATTTAGTAAGATTTTCGAAAAAAATGTGTTTAATCAATTATTATCTCATTTTAACTTAAATAAGTTGTTTCACAGTGAACAATATGGATTCACTAAAGGGAGGTCAACCACTGATGCAGGAGTTGCTTTAGTCAAGCACATATTTGATGCTTGGGAAGCAAAGCAGGATGCGTTCGGTGTATTTTGTGACCTCTCAAAAGCTTTTGATTGCGTTAATCATGAAACACTTTTATGTAAATTAGATCACTATGGAGTTAAGGGTAAATCTTTGGCGTTATTCAAGTCATACCTTAGTGACCGGATTCAAAAGGTAGACATTAATGGAGTAAAGTCATCTGAAGCATTAGTCAAAATGGGTGTTCCGCAGGGCTCCATATTGGGGCCCCTATTGTTTTTAATATACATAAATGACCTTCCTTACTTAGTTAGAGACTTATCTGAGATAATTCTATTCGCAGATGACACGTCACTTATTTTTAAAGTGAATCGACATAATGATATTCTTGATGACGCGAATTCAACTCTCTCTCTGATTCTTGATTGGTTCACTGCAAATAATTTAGTTCTAAATGAAAAAAAACGAAATGTATAAAGTTTACTTTACCAAATGTAATTCAAGTAGATGTCATTTTATTTTTGCAGGGGTCCAAGTTGGTGTTAGTTAACGAAACTAAGTTTTTGGGTATTACTATAGACTCTCGTCTTCAGTGGGGTCCCCACATAGAAGCTCTCTGTGGTAGACTTAGTTCAGCCGCTTACGCTGTTAGACGCATAAGGCAGAATACTGACGAAGATACTGCTAGATTAGTATATTTCAGTTATTTTCACAGCATTATGTCATACGGCATAATGTTGTGGGGTAGAGCCGCGGATATAGAAGCAGTCTTTGTCTTGCAAAAGAGAGCAATTCGGTCTATTTATAACATGAAGTATCGAGATTCATTGAGAGAAAAGTTTAAGGAAATTAATATATTTACGGTCCCATGTGAATTTATTTATCAAGTTATTAGATATGTCAGAAAAAATATTGATAATTTCCCGAGGATTGGTGTGGACCACTCTGTTGAAACCAGAAACAAACATAAACTAGCTTTTCCAAAATTCAGACTTGCCAAGGTAGGTACCTCTTTTGTAGGACATGGTATAAGATTTTACAATAAAATTCCAAAGGAGGTTCTTAGTTTGCCTGAAAATAAGTTAAAATTAAACATTAAACAGGGACTAATTAAAAAAAGCTTATTATAAAATCAATGATTATCTGGACGATAATGAAACATGGTGTAATAAATAATAATAATCTTTATCAAAATTGTGAGTCATAATTAGCAAATTTTAATACGAAATGTTTGATTCCTCTAAAGGCTAATCTTAAGCCCTTTATAGTTAACTAATAGGTAAACTGACTTTGCTGTAAAAGGTAATAGACAATGTAAGACGGTTTGACTTAGATCAATATTTTTTTTTCTCTTTGATATAATTCCTATGGTTTTATATTTGCCTTTACTTAAGTAGGTATAAGAAAATTGTATAGATTAAGGATTATGTTACAAATGAAAAAATTCATGTTTGCTAAGTTTCTTGCCCTTCTTCTTAGCAATACTAATCGAATGGTGCGGATGGTTAGGCATTATGTATATGTCGGAGAACATCCAACACTACTTATAAGAAGACTGTTAGTTTTTTTTTTAAACCTATTCGTCAAAGTGACAGTTTGATTTTGTTTCTTTTTTATTTTAATTACTACTCGATCGTGAAGATGGTGTGATTGTCGATACTTTCAATTTTATTAAAAAGGGCAACACTGGCTTTTCTGGGGCCGGATGTTTTTGGTTTGACAGTCGTTGAATATAAACCGAGTTGCGGCCATTTTGGCATTCATTCTTTTACCGATCGCTGAGGAGTAAAGACATCCGAAGACATCACGCTCATCAGGTCATATTTCCATTTGATTTGCTATACAACGGAATAAATCCACATTGGTCTACACGCCTGCCTTATTATTTTGAAGAAACTCCTCGTAATGGACGAGCAATCGAGCTTCGTTAACGCCCCTTTTAACGACCCGCCGTTATATATATAATATTTTTATTCCTATATTTCTTTACTTTATGCAGGTTTATAACTTTATTACGTTTTAGTAGCCCAACCTCAATATTTTTTGGATGTATTTTCCTTATTTATTTATCAACTAGTTTGTTCCTTGCATCATTTATATATAATATTTTTATTCCTAGATTTCTCTACTTTATGTATGTGTATAATTTAATTTTTGTAGCCCAACCTTAATATTTTTTGTATGTATTTCCCTTATTAGTATATTCATATTATTTTTTTCTTCTAAAGATATTTATTGTAAAGATTAACTTTGACTTGTAGAAAGTATACTTTATGTATCTATTTTACAAAATAAATATTTTGATTTGATTTGATTTGATTCACGTGATATGAGGTACAATATGCTACGATGAGCTACCGTCCTAAATTGAGCTACGCAGCAAATATCAAGCGCTACAAAATACAAAGTGCTACAACGTTCTACATTGTGCTATAAAGACAGTATGAACTACGCGAAGTTCAAAGGTACTGTATATAAAGACAACACAGTTTTATTAAGTTTAGAATTAAGTTTAAATGAGTAATCTACATTATTACGTAGTCTTTTTGCCATTGAATATCATTTCTTTGTTTAGAAAATATAGCTTACAAGGAATATGTATGTGAATGTATAAAGTAAAATGCATTTATACAGTTGCCTCTCATGGAGTTGGTATGGATAACAGAATCAAATCAAAATATTTATTTTGCAAAATAGATACTTAAAGTATACTTTCTACAAGTCAAAGTTAATTATAACAATATAATATATCTTTAGAATATATAAAAAAAAATATAATAATACGGGAAATAAAATATACACCTGCATAAAATAGAGGAATCTAGGAATAAAAATATTATATATACCTAATGCAATGAAGAAATAAGTTCATAAATAAAAAAGGGAAATACATACAAAAAATATTAAGGTTGGGCTACTAAAATGTAATAAAGTTATACACCTGCATAAAATAGAGAAATATAGGAATAAAAATATTATATATACATAATGCCTAACCATCCGCACCATTCGATTAGTATTGCTAAGAAGAAGGGCAAGAAACTTAGCAAACATTCCTTTTTTCAAAATAAAACATATGATACAAAATCATATACATACCTACTCAAGTAAAGGCATAAAAAAATATAAGACTGCAGGAATTAGTCACGAGAAAAAAATATATCTTAGTCAACCCGTCTCATATTGTCTATTACCTTTAACAAAGTAAGTTTACATATTAATTAATTTTAAGCCTTTAGAGGAATCATACAGTATTAAAATATGCTAATTATGAATTACAATTTTGAATAAGATTATTATTATTTATTACACCATTCTTCATTATCGTCCAAATAATCATTGATTTTATAATAAGCTTTCTTAAGTAGTCCCTGCTTAATATATACCTATAGTTTAAACTTATTTTCAGGCAAACTAAGGACCTCCCCCGGAAGCTTATTGTAAAATCTTATACCATGTCCTACAAAAGAGGTACCTACTTTGGCAAGTCTTAATTTTGGAAAAGCTAGTTTATATTTGTTTCTGGTTTCAACAGAGTGAGATAGATATATTAATTTCTTTAAACTTTTCTCTTAATGAATCTCGGTACTTCATGTTATAAACAGACCGAATTGCTCTCTTTTGCAAGACAAAGACTGCTTCTATATCTGCGGCTCTACCCCACAACATTATGCCATATGACATAATGCTGTGAAAATAACTGAAATATACTAATCTAGCAGTATCTTCATCAGTAATCTGCCTTATGCGTCTAACAGCGTATGCGGCTGAACTAAGTCTACCACAGAGAGCTTCTATGTGGGGACCCCACTGAAGACGAGAGTCTATAGTAATACCCAAAAACTTAGTTTCGTTAACTAACTCCAGCTTGGAACCCTGCAAAAATAAACTGACATCTACTTGAATTACATTTGGTAAAGTAAATTTTATACATTTCGTCTTTTTTGCATTTAGAACTAAATTATTTGCAGTGAACCAATCAAGATTGAACCAATCAAGAACCAATTCTTGGTCTTCTATCAAAAGAGCGCAAGCTTTATACGCTTTTAAAATGCGGAAAGGTTTGGTAGTGTAATTATTCCATAGTTGTCTTATTAAATTTAAAATCAAAACAAGAACCCAGCTAACCTTTTAGTTCGTTATGTACGTATATTTGTAAACAATATTCGCAGTCGCTTTTACCTTTTAATTAACGAAATTGTTTTTGATTGTTTGATTTATTATTTGGATTCTTTCTTTGATTGTACTTCGTGTTAATTAAACTTAAATACAATTTATACCATGTCAGAGAATGTTTTAATTACATTCTCAATTTATTTCTTTCATTACAGACTCAGACATAATGTTAGTAATTCTGTGTTTTATATTTCACTCGAAATTGTTTTAACTAGAAGACGCCCTACTTCGTCTGTTTGGTTTTTGGATATATAACATGTTATTCCCATTGGAAAATCATTTTCAATACACCAATTTACACTTTATTTCATCCCCTTTTGGAATGAATTTCGATAAATCTCTTTTTTGTCCACCTCTACACGCTTATTACAAGTTTCTACCTTTGGCGGTTTAGTATGTGTGTTGTCTGTCTGTCTGTCAGTCAGTCAGTCAGTCAGTCAGTAAGTCAGTCAGTCATTGAACTGATATATATATATATACCAGCCTTCTGCTCGCGTTTCCGCCTGCGTTTGTTCAATCTTTGCCCCGTTTTCAACTCTTTTTTTTTTAACACTTATCAAATCTTATCTTATCAAAGTTTTTCGAGTGGTTTTCTAGTTAAAACGAAACATACATATAGAAAAAAGACAAACATTTAAAAAAATTAAATTTAATCTTTAGTGCAACAATAATAAACCAATTATTTAAAAATAAAAATAAAAATAAAATATGCATTGTGCAGACACAACTTTTGTGCTATTTTATTACGTAGATTATACTGCCCTCGTCGACGTGGCTCGTAAAACTTTAAGTTTTATCTCATACTTACTTAATGTTTCTTTTATTAAATCATAAACCTTCATCAAGACGACAGCGTCTGTGAACTACTGGTTCGTAAGTCTCGGCCACTGACCCAGGGGGGTTCATATCTAATAAGGGCTCTTTTGTGTTTAGTCTACGTCACCAGCGATCGTGTTGGAAGTTGTACTTTACAGTTCTCAGAAACACCTTCGAGATCCATTCGGGGGCTCATGTTGAGATGATGTTTTTTTGGTTAGGAAGTTCGGAAGGATAAAAATATTACTGTAAAAATCCGAATGGTGGTAAATCTTATGATTTTTCGGTAAAACTTATGATTTACCAAGTGTTGACGGTAAAAGCGTCAGTTAAAAGCGTCGTTAAGTTCTTTAATAGTGTTATTGTTCTAAGTCATAAACTAATAATCGTTCATTTCGGACCTTTACTGTAAGTCGGTGAACAAACAAAACAAAAATCTAATGGGTGCTGAAAAATAAACCTCCGAGAAAGTATGGCGACAGCTCCAATAGCTTTCAATGTCTCTATGAGTCGGCCAATCACGGCTAGCCTAGTGTCGCGTGACAAACAGTACGGACCAATCATGAGCCTCTTGCCCTTTTGAGTGTCTGGAGCCATTTTCAAATGACACTTTATTAGAAAACCTTCATCTATGTTTTTTTCACTAACCACCGTTAGCTGTTTAATGTCAGGTTTACCATAGAGTAATGGTAAATGCGGGTAGAAAGACACATTTATAGTTTGTTTGCCGTACACCTGCACGCTATTATTGTGGAAATTATGTGAAAATAAATAAGTAACAAATTATTTTATCTTAATGAAGTTAAAGTCGAGTAACTGTATCTACTGTATTCTAAATGTGTAACGTCATGAAAAGAATGTTGAAAATACGAGTATTAATATTATTATTATTTTTTGTCAGTTACTTTAGATCTGAGAATATAACATGTAATTCACACATCTTTTACAAAAATTACTGCAACCGTTTCCTACCTGTAGAGCCCAAGCTTAAGGTGCTTTGAATACATTTTTTTCTTTAAGAATCTTGGACTAAAATGTAATGATGTAGTATATTTTCACAATCACGATATACACGATAGATTTCAGAAAAAAATATTAATAAAGTGTAAAAGAAAATCATAAAACTACATGTTTCTATTAATTTAATGGTACCACTAGCCTTCCCTTCATTCAATATCTTTGCGATGGGATCACTATGCCCCAGCTAACTATAGTAAGTATTCCATACAGTATTAACCTTCTTTGTCTTTTCCTGTTAGTTTCGGAAAAAAGCGGATATTTAGCTCTATGGTTCGTAAAAGGAACAAATGTATGTACTTACTCTTCTGAATAAGAAATGTTTTCTTACCGGCGTATAGCTCACATCAAGGAATTACCTGCAAACAAACAAAGTCGGTAATTAATATCAATTATGCCCGTTTATTTATTAGAATATTGTAAAATTTTACCCAGAACGAACTAATCGTCACGACATATATACCCGGGGTGTGTTTCCGGGTGTGGAATATCTCTAGAAAAGTTTTGTAACATCACCGACGATTTTAATGCCCCAAAGTCGTAGAGGGACAGCTTAAACGCCGTCCTTTGGGCCCAAATACAGTCTATTTATCTCACAGTATTTTCCTTCATCGTTTAGCAAATGGTAAGTACAAATACTATACCGAGCGTGTATGGATAGATTGGATAGTCTTGGATAATCTTTAAATGAAACCGTATTTCTTCTTTTCATACGGCAACATTCCCAAAGGAACACACTTACATAAAAGAAAATAATTTGGACAAGTGCGAGTCGGATTCGCGCACAAAGGGTTCCGTACCAACAGACAACTCGGGTAGGGAACCCTAAACAGCAACAGCAACACCAAAACGTCAAAAAAGCGGCTAAAATGATAGCGCCTGTCAAATAATTCGGTATCCTTTGAGAATGAAAGCCAAATTTTTATTATTTATTCTCTACTTTAGAGTAAGTATAACAATCTGGCCAAATTTTAAACTTGTGTCGTTAAGATAGAGCTAAAACAGATAACCTAAATAGGTTTTTTTAAGATTTCTTGTTGACCCCCTTTATCTAATTTTTTTCTTATTATTTGTCGCAGTAAGTAGATACCATAGCAATAAGTATTTTGTGAAAATTTCAACCTATTACGGCTAAATCTGTAGACCACTACAAACTGTGACAAACAGACAGACCGCAGTGGCTTGCATAATAGGGTCCCGTCTGGCACCCTTCGGGTACGGAAACCTTGAAAATTATTGATTATATAATTAACTAGCTTTAACCCACGGGCATGCTTTTTTCCGGGATAAAAAGTAGCATATGCGTTAAGTTAGGGTGTAATCTATATCCATTCAAAATTTCATCCAAATCCGTCCAGCCGTTTCAGCGTGAAAAAGTAACAAACATACACACACAAACTTTCGCATTTATAATATTAGTGTGATAAATTTGGGCATCCCATACAAAAAATGAACAGTACGTTCAAGATTAGTATTGCGTTTTTTATTTTTATTTTTGCAGGTGTGATTATTTGGTAAAGTTGTTCAGTTCGGTCAGTAGAGAGTGAGGTTTCATTTATTCTATAAAACTCATTTGCGGGATTAAAAAGCACTGAAGTTTAATTAATGAGGAAAGTAAATGTTGTTTTTCTGGTATAAACAAAACAGTTCTTCAACAAGAAACATGGTACAAGCGCTGAATTAAACAATGTAAACAACAAGCAACGCTCCAAAAATCTGCTCGAAATATCGGAGAAAGGACCTAAACAGAAATAAAATACAGAATTTTCATCTAAACTTTGCTAATAAATTGTCGACAACAACCGCAGAACTCGTTGCAACTGCTCGTAACGACCATCTTGACTTTTGCATTCCAATTCAATCAAAAATAAGTTTAATTTTTTGAGCTTTAAGAGTCAAAGTTTTCTTTTGTGAGGAATGGTTCAGGAAATAGATGAAGGCGGCAAACGTTCGTTCACTGGATGAAGGCTTGCTTGTCGTAATTTGACGTTTATTACTCAACTGTTTTTAGGGTTGCGTACCCGGAAAGTGACAAACGGGACCCTATTACTAAGCCTCCACTATCTGTCTGTCTGTCCGTCCGTCTGTCGCAGGGGTCTACAGCTTCAGCCGTAGTAGGTAGAAAGTTGAATTTTTTTCCGCTCTGGTGTTAAAAAGGTGGTTGAAAACTGACAATTTTAGTTTGTGGGTAAAGTTTTTCTTCTAGGACGGGTAAATTCGCACGCAAACAATATAGAAATTTATAAAATTGTTCTAGTCAATTTCATTAGCATTAATTTGATGAAAATTCCTTTCTGTCAACTACTTTCTATTTGCCTGGAGCCTTAGCAATAATTTTGTGCTTGATTGTTTTTTGTGTGCATTAATTTGTGTGCATCTTGATGAAAACCACTTGTACACTGTTTACACAAAATTTACTAAACTATAGGTACTTTTAACCCAACCGGTTTCGAAATTCAATTCATTTTCAAGGGCTTAACAACTCATTTTAATATTTTAAGACCTAACCTACGTGCTGTAAATAAAATTTTATTCGTTATTATTGCTATTTTATTGCACGTAGTTTTATTTGTAGATTCTCAAAATGTAATTAAATAAGTATTTTAGTAAAGCCCTCGAGAATGCTGAATAGTGAAACCGGTTGGGTATAATATATAATACAACTACCTATATATTGCGGATAAGTACAAGTGTTAAATATAGTGAGTAATTTCTGAAAATTTAATATTTTTTAACATTTTAAATTAAAAGGGTTATTGCTATTGTACTGGGGCCAAAACTATAATTTGTGATTCTTTTCTGTCTGTCTGTAGGTATGTTCCGTTTTTCCAGTCAACGGATTTGGATACGGTTTTTTTTATTACCATCGTAGTAACCCTGGTCAACATATAGGCTATAAAGAGAGTTTATAAAAAACCCCCGAGCTGCAAATGGGGCAGAGATTGAATAAATGTGACATGTCAGACATAAACTGGAAGTCGCTAAACTATTCACAAACATGCAACCACTTAAGCTCTCTGACACAGGTCATGTAGTAATAAAAAATACTGTAGTATTTATGTATCAATCAAATGGGGCGAGGTTATTGAAAATTGAATGAGCCGGTCGAGCGTGCGGCCTGCTCCTCCTGATGCCGACCTGGACGGAATTAGAGGCACGGTCGGAAATCGGAACACAGCCGGTTATTGAATAGAAAAAATATTGGTGTTTTAGTGAATAAACTGTACTTTAGTCTATACGAAACACAAACAATGAGTAATTTGTAGAAGTACATGTTATTTTAGTTGACAGTTTCCGCCACGGAGGAATTGGGATAATCAAGTTAAAAGTTTAATAAAATAATACTAACGACTAGACTTAGAATGCTCTCATTTTACCACAAAACCAAATAAAAGTTATACATATACCAACATCAGGACCAAACAAAAACTACAACAGAGACGAGAAAATGTGTAAGCTGATAAACTAACACAAAATGTGTTTACAACTTCGCTTTGCAGGGCAACAAACTAATTTGTAAGAATCATAAAATGGTTAACTGTAATTGCATTGTTGGACTCTGCAGTAATTGTGCTAAAACTGTATTCTTAAATAAAATGTGCAGAAGTCGTCTTAAAACTTGACTCGCTTCAAATAACTACAATAATTTGAAATTGGAAAAAGTTTTTCAAAAAGCTTTACTGAATCAGAAGATTCAAAAGAAACAAAATAACTTTTCTTTCTTTTGTAGCCAACTTTCAAGTTAGTATAATTTGGGGTTATAGTTTTTTTAAAGTTTTGGTTTATATAATATGTGTTATTCAAATTTTGCCAATGTTTCATTGTAAATTCAAATACAATAAAGTTTTATATTCAATAGTTTTCTTTCAGAAAGTTAGTCTCTTGTATCATTGAATTATGAACCCGCTCCGTGTTTTTCAGCCATTTGATGCGAAGCATTATTTTAATAATTTTTCTTGTCATTGCCGCGATGTTTTTGTAAAAATCAGGGACATACACCAGTCCATATTGGCCATCTATATGAATACCTAAAATTTATTTGATTGAATTGTTTCTCCTTTGCGTGTTATTTTGGTGCATTAGATATTATGAATAACGATTCGGAGCGGGCTCGTAAGTACCAAAATAACTCGCAAAAGAGAAACAATTCAATGAAATAAATTCTAGGCCTTTATTTAGACGGCCAATGTGAAGTGGTGTAAGTCCCTAGTTTTTCCAAAAACATCGCGATCAAGGCCAGAAAAATATTTAAAATTTGCTTTTCATCAAAGTTGTCGTCGTCGCGGACCGCCCTTAAGTATTTTTAAGTATTCTTTATTTATTATTATTATATTTCTTTATATTTAGTATTTTTTATGTTATTTAAGTTTCTTATAATATTCTAATTTTTTTTGTAATTTATTAGTTGCATGTATGTACTTGAATAAAAGTATATATATGTACATCTTATAATAAAAACTTAAATAAACTAATTACCTACAAATAAATCATAATCTAAAATACAACTAAATAAATCTAAAAGCTCTAAATAAAAACTGGGTCCAGGTTGCTGCCCCTCCGTAGGGTGCCCAGAATGCAGGCTACATTACCTCTCTGGATGGCCAGACTAAATCTCTGGCTGAGGTAAGCACCAGCCCTCTGATCACCCAAGACGTTTCTTTATTATAATTTTAATTACATAACATGTAAATACACCGTCTAAGTTCTCGTACCCCGTTGGTTCCGTACCATTCAAATAAGTTGATGGACTTAAATAATTTTAAGAAAAATTTAAAATTTATGAAAAAATGTGCCAAATTAAGTTGCCTGAGTACTCGAGTACGTGTTCCTAAAACGGTAAAATAATGGTATATAATATACAAAAAAATTCAAAATTCACAACTTGTTTAGTTTATGAGATAGACCCCCCGTAACAAAAACAGTCAAAACTGGGAACATTGATGGCTCCCCATTCCGTAATATTCGAAAAAAAAATGTATTTTACGCAATCAGCTCTCTAGACCATAAATAATATAATAATCCACATTTCAGAGCAAGAAAAAAATGGTTTTTGGCTCCTTTTTCTAGTATAGGACTGCCGCTAAAAAATATTTTTTTATTCAAATATACGATACTTTACGCAACATATAAAATTTTCAGATCTGTAACTCATTCCGTCTATGAGCTAGAAACTCGTCACATACAGACGGACAGACAACAAAGTGACATATAGTTCTACGTTTTGCCATCTGGGTACGGAACCAAAATAAAATGAACATAAAATGACATAATAAAACAGGTCTTGTTTCTTGGCCCTCTTCTTAGCAAGAGTGATCGAATGGGCGGAGTTAGGCATGTATTTATATGTGTAACGTATTAGTAATTAGTATATTAGGTTAGCTTTTATTATCATATCGTAAACTTGATTGTATACATTTAATATATCTTTATTTGAAACCGGTTGGATCTTAAGTAAAGCTACTATATTAGCGAAACAGTACAGTACAAGTGTATTTATTAAGACGTTGGTGATGTTTCACCGAGGGCCGACAATCGCAAGTATTAATCATACTTTTAACAAATAAAAACAACTAGAAATAACAAAATAAAATTCCTGGACAGACTTAAAATAAATCTCTATCCAAACCCGATGAGCTACGAAAATAAATAAAAGAGTTCAATCGTGTAATGAAAGACCCAATCTAAAGATAAAATATATACTCAGGTCACGTATTCAATTCATTTGAAATTGCGAAAATAACTGTATAAATAATACTAGCCATATTTTTGACCTCGGTTCACTATTTACTTAGCGGGTGCCGTCGTATTATGAACCTACGTTTCGTTTGCTTTCACGAAATTTTGTGATGAGTTAGTAAGTGGTATTTTGACTTTATACTCGTACATACATAATATGTAAATATATGGACCGAGTGAACATTTTTTGTTCAAAGACCTTTCAGAACGCCTGGTCGATGCCGCTGGTGACCCCCGGGCTGGGGTTTACCTCAGCCAAAGAACCAGTCAGCCATACAACGAAGTACACGCCACATGACGGTAGCGACCATGTTAATTTTAATTTTATTTAGTTTAGTTTTTAATATATGTATTTTTGATTTTTATATTTGGCTAAGTTTTTAGTATTTCTCAGGGAACTAATTAATTTAAACTATTTTTTGTTATATATTTTTTATTAATATTTTGTAAACATGTTAATTTCATTTATAAAGGCGGCTACCTCAATCTTGAAATTCGAATTGTGCCTTCAAATCGTAATGATATTTTTAAAATTTATTCCGACTGCTGAACGATAGAGGAAAACATTGCGATGAAACATGCATGCAATTAAAAGCGTATATTGTGTACTGGTTTACAATATTAAGAAATAATTTACAAATATATCAAAATATGAATTAGCCTTCTGCCTGCCCACTCTGTTATCGATACTGTTTTCTTTGATTCATTTCACTAAAATGAGCTCTGCTCAGGGGCGTATAAGTAATTGGCGCACTGACTTTTATTCCTAGATTTCTCTATTTTATGTAGGTGTATAATTAAATTTTTGTAGCCCAACCTAAATATTTTTTGTATGTATTTCCCTTATTAGTATATACATATTATTTTTTTATATTTTTTTATTCTAAAGATATTCATTGTAAAGATTAACTTTGACTTGTAGAAAGTATACTTTATGTATCTATTTTACAAAATAAATATTTTTATATTTTATAATGTATACCACAAAACCTTCATCAACACCCCCTAGCTACCAAGAAAAAATATAAACAAACCAGTGGTTTTCAAACTATAAGAAAACATAGAGAAACAGAGGTATTTTGTATGTAGAGAATATATAATTTGTTTCACAAAAAATATCCTCTAGTAACTAGTACAACACGAGCAAGAAACTTTAAAATGAACAGCAATTATTTTCTTTTGTTACGAACATGAATAGGCAAAGTTGCAGTCTTTTATTTTTTGCTTCATTATACGTATAAATAAATCTATCTTCTAAAGCATTTTGAAGACAAAAGACCATCGTTAGTTGGAAACATTAAGATAATCATGCCCTCGATAGAAGAACCTAATTAATTACGATGCTGTCAAAATTGTTTGAAGACAAATAAGAAACTTAGTCAAGCACCTCATTAAGATTAAAACTAAAATTACTGATTTCGTTATCTGCTAATTCGTAAATTCTCAATAGTTACTCTCACTAACTACATATTACTAAAAAACACAATACACATAATTATACTGAAAAAGATATACACATAATGCTATAAATAAAGGTTTATGCTAGCTTACTATTACTACTAGGATACTTCTATTTTGTTTTATTTGTGTATATAATATGGGTTTTGCATTGCATGAAGACATTTTATTATATTTTTATTTAATTAATTATAAACGATACAAATTATAATAATTTATAAATAGATTCACAAAATATTTTAATACATGTCTGATTCTTTCTCTTCTTGTCGAAAAGAAAGACAATGCAATACCCGTGTTTTTTAACTTATTCATTGGGAATTGTTATAAAGAAACATATGAGTACAGTGGAGTAAACCTGCAACCCTTGTGCCCGAAGTACGGCGATAAGGCTCAACCCCGATCACGTTGGGACGTGAAAGCCGTCGGTAAAAAGAGCGTACTTGGAAACACATCTAAATCTCCCTCGTGTATGTTATACTGTATGTCAGCATGACAATGTAAAATCCGATAGTTAATAACTTCACTAGATTATAAGCAAGCGTGAAAAACCTACCGTAAAATTTAATCTCACTAGCGAATTATAGATAGACATAAGATACAGGCTGTGAAAGTATAGAAAACATTACATACCTACTTGACCAAAATGTATAAAATAAATTATTTTTTTCACGATTTCTCGAAGTTGTTCTTTTGGGCAAGTACTATCGCTAGTTTCCGGCTTATCTTAACACACTGTATATATTTTTCTCTTTGACCTTGTCCAATCTTGTCCATTACTTGTGACAATCAAAAAATATATAATAATATATGTATATTTATAGGCTTTAGATTTATTTAATTATATTTTAGATTATTATTTATTTGTAGGTAGGTAAATTTATTTTTGGCAGTATTATATTCATTTTTAGTAAGTTTGTTTAAGTTTTTAGTATTATTATGCAATGAAAATATATTAATTTACAGAATATTGTTGGTTTAAAAGATCACATGGGTGAAAAATTCAATTAAGTATTATTTATCATTGGGACAAAATATATGTATATAAATATGCTATGTATTAAGTGTCAACTGAACACTCAAATGACTTTTATGACCTAACTAAAGAACCAATGGGCTTGTGGATGTCCTTCGGGCATTTGATTCTTTCGACAAAATATATGTATATAAATATGCTATGTATTAAGTGTCAACTGAACACTCAAATGACTTTTATGACCTAACTAAAGAACCAATGGGCTTGTGGATGTCCTTCGGGCATTTGATTCTTTCGACAAAATATATGTATATAAATATGCTATGTATTAAGTGTCAACTGAACACTCAAATGACTTTTATGACCTAACTAAAGAACCAATGGGCTTGTGGATGTCCTTCGGGCATTTGATTCTTTCGACAAAATATATGTATATAAATATGCTATGTATTAAGTGTCAACTGAACACTCAAATGACTTTTATGACCTAACTAAAGAACCAATGGGCTTGTGGATGTCCTTCGGGCATTTGATTCTTTCGACAAAATATATGTATATAAATATGCTATGTATTAAGTGTCAACTGAACACTCAAATGACTTTTATGACCTAACTAAAGAACCAATGGGCTTGTGGATGTCCTTCGGGCATTTGATTCTTTCGACAAAATATATGTATATAAATATGCTATGTATTAAGTGTCAACTGAACACTCAAATGACTTTTATGACCTAACTAAAGAACCAATGGGCTTGTGGATGTCCTTCGGGCATTTGATTCTTTCGACAAAATATATGTATATAAATATGCTATGTATTAAGTGTCAACTGAACACTCAAATGACTTTTATGACCTAACTAAAGAACCAATGGGCTTGTGGATGTCCTTCGGGCATTTGATTCTTTCGACAAAATATATGTATATAAATATGCTATGTATTAAGTGTCAACTGAACACTCAAATGACTTTTATGACCTAACTAAAGAACCAATGGGCTTGTGGATGTCCTTCGGGCATTTGATTCTTTCGACAAAATATATGTATATAAATATGCTATGTATTAAGTGTCAACTGAACACTCAAATGACTTTTATGACCTAACTAAAGAACCAATGGGCTTGTGGATGTCCTTCGGGCATTTGATTCTTTCGACAAAATTTCAGTAATCCCCTAATTGTGCTTAAAAGCCTGTAAAATTAAACTTTCCTCTTAATTCATAAAAAAGTTTTTAATTTAATTAGAGAGATGAAACTTAAAACTCATCTAAATTGCGGTGAAGATAACGAATTTTCCGTGGACATTTCTAAAGGGCAGTTACCTTGAATTTACGAACTTTCTTTTAAATAATGCTAGCTTTTTACCCATGGCTCCGCTCGCGTTTATTCAATCTCTGCTCCATTATATCTGACGTTATTTTATTAACACTCGTTATAGCCTATAATATATATTGACCAGCTTCACTACGATGATAATTAAGAAAACTGCATCCAAAACCGTTGAGTAGTTCTCGAGTTAAAACGGAACATACATACAGGCAGACAAAAACTCTAAAAATGGTAGCTTTGGCTTCATATTAACACGCATTCAAATTAAAAATTTGTCAAAATTACCTTTGCAAAAAAAACGGGCACCTTACAGTCATTGCTATTTAGTATGTCATTCATTCTTAACACTTAAATACTGGAATCGGTGTTTTAATCAATGTAAACAGAGAGCCGTGTTAAAATGATAATTTTTATGGATTAGTAAAATTAAGATTATAATGGTATTTTAATAAAAAAAGACATTAAAAAATCAATAATATATTTATGAATACGACATCCCTTTGCAGCGATTACGACATGAAATTGTCTCGGCATGCTTTCCAGCAGGCTTTTGATGGTATCATGGGGAATGTGTTCCCACTCAGCCGAGATCACACGTTTAAGCTCCCTGATGTTTTATGGAGGTGGTTAAACAGATCGTAGTCGCCTTTTTAGGAGGTCCCAGACGTGCTCAATCGGGGCTCTGCGCTGGCCAATCCAAACGAGGAATACCGACTTCTTACCTATAAGCGTCTACGTCGCCATAACGGTGGGCCCGAGCATTATCGTCCATGTAAATGGCATCTTCACCAATTACAGTCAGTGCGGGTTGTGCATATCGACAAAGGATTTCTGTTATGTACATTTGTGCGTGTAGTGAGCCATTTTCAATTAATACTATCTCGGTACGATAGCTGGAAGTTACGCCCGCACAAAACACAACGGACCTTCCATCATAAGGGGTAATTTCTTCAAAACACACGTCGGCATAGCGTTCTCCTGGTCTTCGTAACACTCGCCGACGTCGGTCCTCACCATGCAGGTGAATACGAGCCTCATCAAAGAAGAGTACGCTATTCCAGTTACCTAGTGTCCAAGATAGGCAATTTCTAGCGAAGCTCAATCGAGCAATCCGGTACTCACGGAGTAACTTGGGAGCCCGTGCTGGTCGTCAACTCCTTATATCAGCCGCTGAAACCCTCCTCCTCACAGTCCATAGGCTAACTTGTGCTCCTCGTACCTCTTCAAAATTTCTTTTGAGGTCTATTTGCGGTTCCTCAGCGCCTGAGTCACTAAAAAGCGGTCGCCTCGTGGTTGTGTGCAACGTTTTCTCTGAACGGAACCTGTCTCTTGGTATCGTGTCCAGGTTCTTTGGACGGTTGACGACTCACGTAACATTGGCTACACCCCTCTTCCAGCAGCGCTATAATTTTACTTACTCTTATTGCTTTTTCTGCCAGTACAGACACGAAGATATCTATCAATAGGTCAAAGTCACAATAAGGCAGGATTATGCGACAAACATAAATTATTCTACTAAAAATAACGAGAAGTTAATTCCCACGCTTCCTATCAGCCATTTGGTAACTTTCAAATAAAAACATTGGATTTATTTTTACTAAACCAGTTTGCAATAATGAAAAAACTTCGTTATAAAACTTCATTATGAAGATGGCACCCAATGATGATGAGTTTGCAATAGATGTCTCAATATCAGGACTATTTGTACAATAACAATTTGCGTAGCTTTTTATTGCTTTCAATATTTTTATTAAAACACATAATTTACATATGCCTCAATTGAGTTTTTTATTGAGTGTAAATAAATAATAGACAAATTTATTAAATAATTTGCAAATAGTGTTATAAAAACGAATCGATCTAATACGACTGTTCTATGGAATTTATTTCAAGAAGGATAATGCCATCAAAAAGGCAAAGTGTACTATCTGTGGTGATAGTTACATATAATTATAAAACATCAACGGCTAATTTGATGGCACGTTTAAGAAAGAAACATATTGACGCGATGCACTAAAGATGCGATTGTACCACGTTATTCTGTTTGTCTGTAACTAATTAAGTGTCAATAAATTAAATGAAGTTTTCTACTAAAACGCCATTTGTATTTAGTACGAAAAAGACTATTCAACCATTTAAAACATATTGACTTACATATCTTATAGTTATACTGTATTGTAATGTAATACATGTTGTACCTATGTATGTAAAGTTAGTTGATACGAAAATTGTAACACTAAGCTTAAAAATCTGCCTACCCAAAACTAAGTACCATTTCGGTAAAAACCTGTGTTTAAATAACTACAAATTCAAATACAACATTCTCAAATAAAAGAAACGTAATTTTGAACCTGTTACCGAAAGCGCCATTGAGGCGTTATGCTCCAATTCCGTCAACTTCAGTTTCTATAGAAATAACGCGTTACTATAATATCTCGTTTTCAAAACAGTTATTGGCTATCAGTAACTTCTTTCGTTTCGTTACCGCAGAAACACGTTACGACTCACCCCTACACCTTAGAGCACGACAAAAAACCGACACTGGGCAGATCGGCCGCGGCACGGCTCGGGTGAGGCCGAGTGTGTGCTTGCCTCGGGCGAGGCGCGTACTGACCGACCGAGCATTTGCCTCGCGAGGCGGCCTCGCGAGGCTTCTCGCTCAGTCAGTACGCGGCTATGAGTTTTGTTGAGACCATAATAATTTTGTTCGTCTGTCTGACTGTAACACGTGGGTATGGATCAATGACAACTCAATTAGTATGTTAGGAAAAAAGTCCCGTAAATGAAAGATTTGAGGTATGTAGCATTAAAGATATACAATTACATAGGTAACACTAAGAGTTTCCGGAACTGGCCACTTACATAAACAATATTTAAAAATTTATTGCAACATTTGAAAATAGAACTCTTTGGCTGTAGAATGCAGTTTGTTTCATCTGACTGTCTTTTGTTTTTACCTTGTGGCGCCATTTAAAAAATTGTGTGTCTGCATCAACATGGATTTAACTCGGGAAAATTTTCGTAGTATGATTTTCTACGATTTTAAGTGTAATTTGACAGCTCAACAGAGCATCGCTCGGCTTGAAACAGCTTTTGGCAATGAAGCACCATGCAAGACGACTGTTTATGCGTGGTCGTATCAATCTCAGTGACGAATCTCGCGATGGTCGGCCGTCCACCGCTGTGACCAACAAAAACATCGATGCTGTGCGCCGTATGATTGAAACAGACAAGCATGTCACCTACCATGAAATTCGCGCATCCTTAGAAATAGGCATGAGTCAAATACAATCAATCCTACACAAACATTTGGGTGTGAAAAAGCTGTGCTCGCGGTGGATCCCACACAACTTGACCGAGGCTCAAAAAACGGACCGCGTCACTTGGTGCAGTGCCATGCTTACCAGATTCAACGAAGGTGCGTCAAATTTGGTGTGGGACATAGTAACAGGTGACAAAACATGGATTTATTGCTACGATCCTAAAACAAAGCAGCAATCGAGCGTATGGGTCTTTCAAGATGAGCCGAAACCAACCAAAGTGGCGCGCGTGAAAAGTGCATCTAAGCGGATGATTGCTTCTTTTTTTAATAAAACTGGACACGTGGCTACTGTTGCTTTAGAGAATCGTCGTACCGTGAATAGTGACTGGTACACGACCATTTGTTTGCCGGAAGTTATTGACGAACTCCGTAAAAATAACCGTAAACGCCGTATCATCCTGCACCACGACAATGCTAGTTCTCACACGGCCAGACAGACAAACGACTTTTTGAAGACGAAAAATGTAGAACTCATGAGTCATCCTGGATACAGTCCCGACCTGGCACCTTGTGACTTTTTTCTGTTCCCAAAAATTAAGAACCAATTACGCGGTCAACGATTTTCATCACCAGAAGAGGCTGTCGAGGAGTATGAAAAACACGTTTCAGAGGTCACCACAGGGGAGTGGCACAAAGGTTTTCAAAACTGGTTTGATCGAATGAAAAAGTGCATAGACGCCAAGGGAGATTATTTTGAAAAACAATAAATTAATTTTGTACCTTTAATAGTATTTTTTCATATTCATTCCGGAAACTTATAGTGCGAAAATGGTTTGGAATTAATAGTATTTGTCATTATTACCACTCCTTCCCCACCCCGGAAGTGTGTATTTATTAATAATCAAAACAATAAGACTCCTGATCTCACCATATTGTTTTATCTATTGTAGCTGTGATCTATTTTTTATCAAATATATAATAATATCAGACTCTTGTGAATTTTAATATTTCCAGTTACTTGATTGATATATTTTTAGTTTTCAGTCAGTATCCATTTAATTCAACCTAGCCAATACAATTTTTTTATTAGTACTGGATTAAAATGGAAAACCATAGATTTTTGCTGTGACGGCGCACGGCAGTCCGACTTCGTTTTTTTGTGTCTTAACTTATAGTATTTAAGAGTTAGGTTTATAGTCATAAATATCTCGCTTCTAGAAATCAATCACGATGTTGATTGGTTGCAGAGACAGATTATTATTATTCCTAAAACAATAGATAGCAATTCAGACTAACCGTATTCTAATTCGATTGTCATATGGCTATTCGGCTAAGCAAATAAGCCCATTTGACGATTGAAATCGTACGTTTTTGGTTGTCAACAACAAAACAAGACAGTTGTATTCAATTGACAGCGAAAAATGTAGGATTTCAATTGTCAAACGGGCTAATTTTCTTGGCCGAATAGCCATACGACAATCAATTTGCATCCATTTAAAAAAAAACCTAACGTGCGATGAATGTATAATATTTATGTACCTATACTGCAGAAATAAAGTATCCATTTCATTACGATTGGCTGACACAGATCGAGGTCAGTTCCATCTGACAGATTAATAGGAAAACCAACTTCCAGATTTAAAATATTAGTAGGGATCAACAGTACATCGACGGAACTATTCACTGGGTCAGTATACGACGCGAAATTGTGGACTGAATCACTAAACCCAAGCTTTTAGGTACGTGAGATGTTTTTCTCGGTTTTTTAGGGTTCCGTGCCTCAAAATGAAAAACGAAAGGCCTAAGGATTACTTTTATCCATCTGTTTACTTGTCAAAAAACCTTTTCTCGGGCTTCGTGAGAGATACCACTTTGAAACCAATACCTACTCCAGAAGTCTACGCCTCCATATGGTGCTGTTATAAAATCAGGCTTCTTACTCAACGCGAAAAAAGTAATTGCTCTTTACATGGCGAACATTTGCTGCCTTTACGTTATCAATTTCATACGCATTGGCTAACCATGTGTTAGATTATTTTGATAGCCGTTGGTAGATTCATTCATTCATTCGTTCATGGAGGCAGCCTGACGGCAGCGTTCGGACGAGAAGGACGTACGTTGTAGTGTGTGTCTAACCTAAATTGTAAAATCAGTATTAAAATCTAATTAAATACACTACAGTGGTTTGTATTACGCCGACCCGATCCTGAGGAGTTAATAATTTCAGAAGTGGTAAGAACGTTGGAGAAAACCTGCTGGTATGTAACAATTTTATACTTGTTTAATTAGTGATGACGACAACCATACGGTATTGGGTACTTGTGAAATATAATTCATGTGATACATAATCCACGTTGATTACCGTATTAAAAGAAATCTTAGCTGCATAAATTAAGTGCTTATTTACTTACCTACTCCATAGGTATATAAAAATGCAGCATTGTATCTTTTGTCTGTTGTTTACATGTCAGTTTATTTCACTAAATTATTTTATTACTGTGTACAGTACATTCCACAAAAAAAAATATGTTTCTACCTGCCGTATGTTTGTGTGGTTATTTTTACGTAAATAGTGAGTGCAGTCTGGTCTTGCGCTGTGTTCACCTTGTGGCGGAACTCAGCTAAACCAGCATTGTAGGTACTACCCACGTAAGTAATGAAAATGATAAAATAGTCTCAGTCCCGTGCATTCGCTGGACGAGTTTTATTTAAAGAAATACGCTGTACCTGTTGTGTTGTTTTCTTTTATTGTAGTAAATCTACGCTAGATGCTAATATACATGTCTCAATCAGATATTCAACCGAGCACACGGGAAGCTTATCTAGCAAGTGTACGCTTTCATGATCTCTATACACTGAGCATAAAGACGTTTTGCTTGCGCTCGACTGTATAGTCTTGTGAAACATGCTGACTATAATTTTGCTTCGGTAACCCATCTTTACTAGGAACAAACTTGGTTTTTGTGAACGAAAGCCCACACAAAGGTTACGATACGAACAATTTAGTGGTGAACATGAACATAGTGGGGGGATCTGAGACTAGCTACTACTAACCTAGATAATGAAAGTTCTGATAGATAAGTTATGAAATGTCTCCAAAGTAATGTTTTTTTTTCTTGATTAATCTTGATTAAAAACACTTGTACTAGTTTCACTGAATATATTTATGTATACACATAACTCTCCCAACCGGTTTCGGATATTATACCATTTTCAAGATATGTTTAAATGTTCAAACAATTAGATTTACATTTTACGTACAGACATGATGGAGAGACGATGAAAATGTTGACATAATTACAAAAAAAAAAAAAAAATTAGAATACATTTGTTTACCTATCTGTTCACACCAGCACATACCCTAAGTCGATAGGTACACGAATGATTTTCGTTTGATATCAACTTTCAAGCCGAATTAATTGTTATTAATTATATATTGAAATTAATTGTTATGTTGTTTTTTTTCTTTCCTCTACTAACTTCTGATTTACTAACAATAATGAAACCCTTTAAACACATACTCGTACACTACTAGTCTCCACTCAAACCCACATTTTGAGTTATGTCTTCAACGGAAGCGTCGCACTATACGCCACCGTATCCTTGTAACACCAGACGATCTCGCAGTAAGAATCGTGATGATCAACCTATAAGAAGACAACGATCAACAACTGGTCCGCGTGATAGGCGCCGCCATCACAAGCGGGACACTTACCGCAGTAGATCCCGTCGACCATTTAATAATAAAGAGTCAACTAGGCGCCCGCAAAGACGAAAGTGCTTGTCCAAACGTCGTCGACACTTATCTACGAGTGAAAGTACAGACTGTAGTAGCAATGAAAAGATTTTTTTTTTTTTTTTTTTTTTCAAAAAACGTTTATTCTTATAAATACAAAAGGAAATTAATTTCATAGCACCGCCAAACTGCAGGGCAGTTTATTGGCAGTTGATGCTCTCATTAAACTTTACAATACAGGTACTTCTATCTATAATATTATGGTTTAACAATTAGGGGTACACTTAATTTTATTTTAATAAACACAACGCTCTAATAAGGAATTTGTTACTTTTTTCTTAAACACAGGTTTGGTAAAATTAATATTTCTAATATCGGTTGGAAGATCATTGAGAATTTTTGGAACTAAATATTTTCTGGTTCTTGAGCCATAGTAATTACATATTTTAGGAACAGCTAACTTTTTGTTCATAATATTTCTTGTAGTTATTTGGTGCGAGATAGGGGTTTTATACTCATTATTATTAAACTCTTCTAACAGTATAAGTAATTTAACCTTTTCATGGACAGGTAAGATTTTACAAACAGTATACAGTCTATCATAATCATGGCGACATTTATTCTTTGTCTTTTTATCAATTAATAATTTCATTAGTCTTTTCTGCACGGCATTGATCTGATCTAGATACGTTCTGAAAGTACAACCATAACTACTCAAGCCATATGATACGATCGAGTCTGCGAGTGCATAGTAAACAGAGTACATTGTAGCTCTGTTCACTACACCTCGCAGCTGATAAAATTTACATAGGACAGATCTCAACTTAGCGCATACATTATTCACATGTGTTTTAAATGACATGTTTTGATCTATGGTAAGCCCTAAATACTTATATTGATTTACAAATTCAATTTCGGGACATTTACAGTCATTCAAGCAGTCATTATGGAAACAATCATAACTATGCCCAGTTATCTGCAGGTTATTCATTTTAGGTTTATTGTATGGCGAAAATATATGCATGCAGTTTGTTTTTGATAGATTAATAATAATGCCATTATCGTGTGACCATTTGATAATATTGTCAAGGTCCCTTTGTATACAATTTTGAATAATATTTAAATCTTTATGAGCATATAGTAAGCACGTATCGTCGGCGTACATAAACATCTTACAGTGCTTAACTACATTGCAGACACTATTAACATGCATGATGTACCCGACCGGACCGTACACGGAACCGGTGGGAACACCATACCTTATATTGGCCTTTGCACCCTTTGTACCATGTACTGATGTCTCCATAGTTCTATTTTTTAAGTAATTCTGTAGCCAGTTGTTTAAAGGTCCTCTTATTCCACATTCGCTCATTGCTTGCAAAAGCTGGCTATGGTCCAGAGTATCAAAAGCTTTTTTGAAATCAATAAACACTGCAACTACTTGCTTCCGTTGATCCAATGAGTTGTTAACATAGTCTGTAAACTGCTTAAGCGCCGTCGCCGTGCTACGACCACGTCGGAAGCCGTGTTGATTATCTGAGATAATACCATGCTTATCTCAAAAATTACTTATCTGTCTTACAATAAGTTTTTCTGCTATCTGGTTGATGACTGACAGAATAGCTATAGGTCTATAGTTGGTGTAGTCTAGGTGGCTACCTTGCTTATATATGGGTCTAATTATAGCCAGTTTCAAATCATCTGGATAAAGTCCTTGTTGGACACTCATATTAATGAAATTAGCGATAATAGGACTTATTTGCTTTTTAATATATTTAATATCCTCGACTCGAATACCATCCGAGCCGGGTGACTTGTCATTACTTAAGTTATCGATTACTTTTTCTATTTCAAGTGCACTAATTTTCCGGAATCTTAATGACATATCACTCTCTTTCATGTACTCATTTCTATTTAAAAACTTTTTATTGCATTTATGTTTTATTTTATGTATTTCGTCTGTGAATGTTTCCGAAAACTTATTGCATACATTTTCGAGATTATCTGACTTACCTAAATATTTTAAAATAACATCATCTAGCTTGGTCTTCTCCCTGCCCAGCCAGCTGTTTATTTTTGCCCATATCTTTTTGGCATCATTATTACACTTTTTTAATTCTTCTTGTCTACTCTTATTTCTAGCCACAATAATTAATTTGTTGACTTTATTTCTATATTTTGTATACTCTAATCTCATATTCATACAATTTGGTTTCGACTTCCACTTTCTAAACAGTTCATCTCGAATATTTATCATTGAATTTAACTTATCATTAATCCAAGGCGGTCGTTTGCGTTTACTGTTTAATGATATTTCTACCTTTGAATTTTCGTAGGCACTATCAAAAATTAAACACAACTTTTCATATAATATTAACGGACACTTACAGTCACGAAAGTCATCCCAATTTAATTATTTCTATGTCAAGACGAGAAAACGATATCGTTCTCAAAGCACAACATCTCTTGAAAGTTCATTTTCATCTGAACTTTCTTCGGGAAGAGAATCGCGTTCAAGATTACGATCTAGCAAATATGCCAAGAGGAAGAAGAGACACCACTCGCAATCTACTCGGAACTCTGACGCACTTATGACATTAGCTCACATGCTCAAAAGGTCCGATCACCACTTTCAAGGCGCCCATAACGTCATGCCAGAGTTTAATCCGGATGCCAATGAACAATCAGCTGAAAACTGGATACGCAAAGTAAATGAAACTGCCAAGATCTATCGCTGGAGTGAAAAGCAAATTATCTTTTATGCTATTCCTAAACTAGCTGGTCAGGCCAAAAAATGGTATCAAGGAAGGAGCACAGTCAATTTAAGTTGGCGAGAATGGCAGAAGAAGATTATAAGAGCTTTCCCTGATGACCGTAATTACGCTGACCGGTTATCTGAGATGCTGGATAGAAGGAGTAGACGGGGAGAAACCTTAGAGGATTATTATCATGATAAGGCTAGACTTGTGAAAATGTGCGGTATAACAGATCGTAATGCAGTTGATTGTATCATCAATGGGATCTTTGATCACAATATACGTTTAAATGCCCAAGGCTCTAGCTTTAAGAGGCCCTCTCAATTATTGAAATACTTACGTCGTATTTCAAAGAGAAACATCCCAGGCATAGGCAAATTTAATCAGATAAACAGAAACGAACCCAGTACATCAAAAAACGGTGACACGATACCTAATACGGGAGCACATAGATCAGGCAACAAACCTCGAGACCGTGGCAGATTTGTTCAGTGCTTCAACTGTTTGTAGAACGGTCATACATCACGCACGTGCGCAAAGCCGACGAAACGATGTGACAAGTGTTCTCGTCTTGGTCATGACAGTGAAAAATGTGACGTGATAAACAGTTTTCGTGAGAAAAGTAACACCAATAATAGAGACAATAATACAGTTAATAACAGCACCGAACAAAAAAAAAAGTCCTTAAAATCTTATCAGGAGATCAAACCAATGGTAAGTATTTTAAATCTATAACTATAAACAACACCAAACGCTCTGCGTATATCGATTTTGGTAGTCAATGCACACTTATTCGCCAAGTGTAGCTCCCCGTAATCAAAGGTTTCGCCTTAGGTAGTGTTGTACCATTAGGGAAGACAGTTGTGAGTGTTATGGTTGACGCGGTTGAAGCAGAAATCGAAGCTTATATAGTAGAAGACCACCTGTTGGATACAGACGCGCTGATTGGACAGTCTTTGACAGAACTACCAGGGGTAGTGGTACACAAAACTAGCTCAAACCTAATGCTTTATTGCGATCACACGGAGGCGGAAAGAATAAATCTTTACTTAGCTCATGATGTATCATTCGGTACGGGTTTAAACAGTGTAGAGGTTTATTCAAATACAGACTATACAGGGCCACTATTTATACCTGGAATTACGTGTACGAAACCTGGGAATGAATATGTTATATTGCAAGGCGTATATCAGCTCCACTAGCTATCATTTAAAAGCGGTAAAACTTATCCTGCAGACAAAAGAAAATGATATTAAGGATATAATAAATAATTATAGTATTAAAGATGATAAGATTTATAGAAAAGTGGGCAGTAAATTGAAGTGGGTGGTACCAAATTCAGCACGATGGAGGATTTGTCAAATGAACCATGATGAATTGGGTCACTTCTCTGTTGAGAAGACCTTGGAGAAAATAGCAGCTGACTACTGGTTCCCTAAAATGAACCGCTTTATTAAGAAATATGTAAAGGCATGCATTAACTGTGCTTTTAATAAGGAACTCGCAGGAAGAAAAAGTGGATTATTACACCCTATTCCAAAGATCAGTGCTATTTTCAATACTGTCCATTTGGATCACCTGGGTCCATTTATAAAAAGTAAGCGGGGAAACAGCTACATTCTTGGCGTCGTAGATGCATTCAGTAAGTTTACCTTTATCAAGGGTGTGAGAAATACTAAATCGAAAACGACTATCAAAGTTTTGGAAGAAATATTTGCTGTGTTTGGTCACCCAAAGATCATTATATCGGATCAGGGTACCAGCTTTAAGTCTAGCGAGTTTAAACAATTTGTCAGCTCTATTGGTACCAAGCACGTGTGTAACGCAGTGGCAACACCTCGGGCTAATGGACAAATAGAGCGGTACAATCGAACCATTTTGAACTCGCTAGCAGCAATGAATCATGGACTGGATGAAAAAGATTGGGACTTGTCTTTAGGTAAATTGCAGTGGAGTCTTAACAATACCGTGAATAAGGGTACGGGAAAGTCCCCGGCCGAAATTGTTTTTGGACAAAGGACAATTGGGCATTCGGAGGGAATTATCAAAGGTGCCTTGGAACAAACCCAACAAATGACAGACAAGGAAAGAGAAGAACTCAGACATTTGGTACAAGATAATATAGAAGAAAAACAAGCCAAAATGAAAAATGCCTTTGATAAAAACAGAGCGCCCACAAAACTATTTCGGGAAGGTGATCTTGTGATGATACCTAACCACAACCCCGCCAAAGGGAAAAGCAAAAAGCTAGCACCTAAATTTCGCGGTCCTTTTAAGGTTACATGCGTTTTAGATAATGACAGATATGAAGTAGCGAGTATTCATGGTCACTCAAATCATAAATACACAAATATTTTCCCTGCAGATCACTTAAAGCCTTGGATCACAATGCATACCCCTAGTGGTGGTAGTGACATTGGTTCAATTAGCGATGAATCCTCTTCAGAATGATTGATCTTTAAATGGATAAATATATACATTTGTTATCATATTATATTATATTTACATATATAGTTGATCTGAGCCGAAATAAATTAAACACATATTAAAATCCTACTTTCCTATCCTCACATTTACAGCATAGATGCCTGTTTGCTGAGACTGAAGTCAGACCATAAGCCATCGTTATTATACCGTCCCCGTGCGGACGACACAATGCCAGCTGAGAAAGAGAACTTCAGCCAATGGGCTCTATGTGAGATGGAAATCCCCAAGAGTGGCCACAAAAATCTTTACATAAAAAAAAAAATAATAATAATAATAATAGAAATATTGGAACTAAATATAGCGAATGCTTAAGAAATATTTTCCCCTAGCGTGGAGCCCCTAGTGCGGCAATGAATCAAAAGTAAATTAAAGATAGTAATTTTTGTTATGAGACGAAACCCCTAGTGTGGTAGTGCAGTGTTAATAGAGCCCCAAGTGTGGCAGTGCAGTATTTATATAGCCCCTAGTGTGGCAGTGTAGTAATAAAATAGCCCCAAGTGTGGCAGTGCAGTATTTATAAAGTATATAAATATTATAGCCCCTAGTGTGGCAGTGTAGTACCCGAAGAGCCCCAAGTATGGCAGTGCAGTACCTATATAGCCCCAGTGTGGCAGTGTAATAGTGAAAGATAAATCAGTCATAACCGGAGATTGTTTTAAGTTAATTGCCAAATCTATTGATTTATCCTGAGATTTGAACAATGATTAATTACATATTGCAATGCGCTATTTTTAATTTATTTTACTTGCGTTTTTGAATTAAATTTGTTAAATGTTATCATGTAAATTTCCGAAATGTAACTAGTTAGTAATGAATAAGTACCTGCTGCGTATTTACATGAACGTATTAATTGGTGTATAATATATAAGTTAAATACTTAAATTATGTTGTAGTAGAATCATATTGTAACGATAGAAATAATTTCAACATAATATACAAAATGTTACACAGTACATTATGAAACTGAATTACTTAGCTTTCAATATAGGTATGAGGGCATACACGACAGCGAATGGCCGAGCTTATTTTGGAGATGGGGACATCCCCACTGCAGAATGGCCGTCTGTTAGATTATTTTGATAGCCGTTGGTAGATTCATTCATTCATTCGTTCATGGAGGCAGCCTGACGGCAGCGTTCGGACGAGAAGGACGTACGTTGTAGTGTGTGTCTAACCTAAATTGTAAAATCAGTATTAAAATCTAATTAAATACACTACAGTGGTTTGTATTACGCCGACCCGATCCTGAGGAGTTAATACATGAATACCTATTGGGTACTTCCAGTTGATATAGGAACTTGAAATGCCGTTTATAATTAGGTCTTATATGTATAAGAAAAAAAAACAGAAAATATATACTCATTTATTTATTTGAAACAACCAATACATAGAGTTGAACGGAGCGTGTAAGTGTTAAGTTGTAGTGCTTGTAGTTTGTGTTTTAACGTTGTGTGCGGATCCCTCAGTGCACGAGTCCTATTCACACTTGACCGGTTCGTATTCGCCTCTTTTGGTTATTTACTGGGCAGTGACAAATTCAGCAGTTTTCCCGTATAGTTCGTTCCGTCACGTACAGCCGGCACACACGGGTTCCGTCTGTCCGCCTGACGGACTAATCGACAGCCTTGTGTCAGTTATTGCTTGCGTTTGTGTCCGGACTGTAACGTGTGTGCGAATTAATTGCGCTGTTGGGCACTGGAAAATTTACGGCCACGAATTCCGTCCACGAGTTTAAAATGAAATTGCTGCAAGCCGAGGGTAGTTGTATACTCAGCGCCAAAATTGGTGTTAGTATGAAAATTATCGTACATTAACAACTAGAGATGGGCGGTGCATAAGTACTTAAATAGTATTTACTCAGTTTTCATCTATTGTTTGATTAATCCTCCTATTTTTCCGGTTTTGCTGCATAAATAATGTAAGAAAAGTACGATTTTCATATAAATTAGATAAAAACTGCTGTTTGTTAATTATTATAATATTATTCTTTGAAGAGGCACTAGAAAGAGCGTCCATCCATCCATCAGCCTGTTTCGTCCACTGCTGGACGAAGCCTTTCCAGGATTTTGCCACTCTTTGCGGTCCTCCTGGAAGAAATGCCCATGCTCACACACGCTGGGCAGGCGGGTTGGTGAGCGCGGTGCCGAAACCCTTGCATTAGTGACGCCGCTGCCCATCACCAGTCTGTTTTATATAAGTATTGGGGATAGATATACCGCCATCCAGCGGTCCCAGGCAATGGTGGGCCGCCTGGTTTTGCCTGAGAGCTGTTCTCTTACAGATACCCAAATAACTTCGGAAGGATTTGCGAGTAAGATGGTGGTACCCCCACAGTACCCCCACAACTGCTGAGCAGTTTGGCTTAAGAAATGTAAAAGAAAAACATGTATTGTCTTTGGTGAATAAACTAAATCTATCTATCTATCAGTCGAGCCCGGCATCAGCTCTACCACCTACAGAGCTATATAGCTATAGAAAGAGCGTTTGGTGGTAATGGTTAGATCTTCACTTGGACAAGGGTTTGTTCCCTGAAAATGAGCCGTTACCTAGGGACACAGCTACTAATTACATTCATGCGGGTAACAGCCACCTGGCATAGGTATAGTTTAAGTTTCAATCTTAGTTTCAGAGTTCAACAGAATAACAGCGCTGTGGCACTTACCGCAGCATTAAGCTGAGTTGAATCCCTTTTTATTTACCAACTTTTTTCTGAATGTTTAAATCCTATTACTTAATACGTTGTTACTCTTTGTTAATTTTAATTGTGTGTGATTTTTATGTCTGGAGGTATTTAAAATAAATTGCTTTCTTTCTTTTATATCTAGAAATACGGAAATCATTTTGTAAATGCTCTATCACTGTTGTAATACTAAGACTTTTCACTTGAACATAAGCCATAGTTAGTTTCCCGGGGACTGGTAGTTCCCTAGGGTCATAGAAATATATATGAAACTGTTTTCATGGGAACCAAAAGCCAAATTAAATACGTACTATAAAATCACAGTTCCATTTGATAGGACTACCCTAAAACTAAACCAATGCGGGTGAAGTCGCAGGCAAGATACACTATCATAAATATACATAAAGGTAGTCTATAAGTAGAACCCAAGTAGAACCACTAATAAGTTAGAATATAATCCATCCATCCATCCATCAGCCTGATTCGTCTACTGCTGGACATAGGCCTTTCCAAGATTTTGCCACTCTTGGCGGTCCTCCTGGAAGAAATTCGTATACTCACACACGCTGGGCAGGCGGGTCGGTGAGCGCGGTGCCGAAACCCTTGCACCAGTGATGCCGCTGCCCGTTACAAGCCTGTTTTATATAAAGCACGGCAATTTGGGATGGATATACCTATAGAATAGAATATAATAATGTAAAAGAATATTCATTTACTTCTCCATTTAGAAAGTAAGTTAATTAATGTTTCTCGAAATTTTGGCAAAGTATTTAATATAAAAGTTATCTGCTTCATGTGTAATTAACGTCTAGACATTAATTTACTAGTAATTATATGTAATTAGTAATTCTTAGATATATTCAGTAAGTAAAACCAAAGATATTTATGTATATTTAAAACAGCTCTACAGACAAATCTCCGTGCTTAATTGGAAAATGAAATTTAACCACTTCAATTTACAAAAAGAAGCACCCTCAAGCCTTGTGTTTGTTTGGATGTTATTAAATAACCCTTTCTACCATTTTGTTAAATTCCATTGAACATTCCATGTTATTTTTAGTAGCAAGTCCCTGTGATATTCTGCATGTAGATTGTAGACCCAGCTCCGTCCGCCACGACGACAGAACCCATTACTGCACAAAATTGTTCAACACCCCATGTGACAGTCGATATGTTGGACACGGATTTGACTCGAATCTCGACATTCTTCGATGTCAAATAAAAATGGCTTTTTTATACACAGTACAATCGGTTTACGCTGAGAGCTAGGATAAAGGGCGTTTTAAAAAACGCTTTAGTTTGAATTTATATTATTATTATTTAATATACGCGCAATTTTTTTATATGTTTATCTCTTTCGTTGTGTGGTGGACATATTGCGCCCTTATAAGTCTGTCCAGGGATTTTCTTAAAATCTACGGAAGTTGCTAATGGATGACTAACTGTTACTACACAGCTGCCTGCAATCTCTCCCCGGTACGGCTACTCATGACGTCTCCCCAGAACACGACGTGTCGCTTGGCGGCATGGTGACATGAGGGTGTTATTATTATTACAATTTATTTGTTTTGAAAATAACACATATTAATTTATTTACACAAAATGATAGGTGGTAGAGCTGATGCCGGGCTCGACTGTGGAGGTACCACCATCTTACTCGCAAATCCTCTCGAGGTTATTCGGGGGAGAGTAAGAGAACAACTCTCAGGCAAAACCAGGCGGCCCACCATTGCCTGGGACCGATGGATGGCAGTTTATCCATCCCCAATTGCCGGACCTTATACAGGATGAAATTCAGTTAACCGCCTAAATTCATACTGGAGACTCGGTTAGTCATCAGGTGCGAGCTGCCAATATATTTTCCAGGACATAACGGCCTAGCAAAAAATGAAAGCCTCTGACCTAGACAGGTCAAGGTCCATTAAGTTCCACAGAACATTGTCTCCACACGTGTCGCACGTCATGTTGCATGTCACGTTGCATGTCGATGTTGCGCGTCACGCTACAACGACGTTCGTGCGGTGAAGCCACTCCTGAACATTATCCTGCTGATCACTATCGTTCTTGCCAGGGTTTCATCAAATTGAACCTTAAACAGTCTATCTGTCCGCCAGTGGGATGACTTCAAAACGGCTCAGTTCATTGAGCTTACTTAGAGTGAGCTTACTTAGTACTTAGCTTAGAGGTGAGTCTGCGTACTAGGATTAAAGTGATTATATACCAATGATATTATAAAATATTAAAGTATTGATATATGAATGAACATCTCTTCTAAGCTATATTTTATTTGCGATACCTACTCGATATTCGAATGATGGCGATCCCATACCGTGAACCGAAATATATTGAGCAAAAATACCTTAATACAAGCCAGATGCAACGTTATCGTGTTTGATACTTCGCTCTCACAGTATTTCAGGCTCTTTCTCATCACATGAATCAATCTATTAGCAAAAGATCACAACTAAAAGTCACATGTACGCCATACCTCTAAGGAGTTAAAACTCAGCGCACGCAAAAGGTGTTTCGTGGGATATGATATGCAAAAGATATGCATAAAGTACAGGACAAGAGGCATGAGAACAACAAAATTAATAAATCATCTCTTTGTCATCCTATCCTATCTCAACTATCACCTTATAGTACAGCAAAAATTGGATATATTGGCGGCAAAATATGTACATGAATGACACTTTGCTGATAACTTCATCTTGGTAGTAGAAGTGAGGACCTGCAGAGTCCGTTCAAAATTTAGGGGTCCAACCCCATTCTAGGAGGGTAAATTTGAAAAAAAAAACGCAAATTTTACAACCTAATAAGGCCAGTAAAGTGTAGTTTTCCGTGTAATTTTTTGCTCTGAATCTAATGAGACCATCCCCATGCATATAGGATAATTTTTTGCGAGATACGGAAAGTTTTTGTTAGGAAAAATAAAAAATAGTAAAAACATAATATTCAAAAGAAGGATGTAGTCAACAAAACAATTAGACTTTTTTTATTCAGGTTCCTCTAATTCTTCGTCTTCTCTGAAATCATTGGCCATCAAACACAATGACTGTAGGTCTCTTTAATTGGTAATAGTTTTGCAGATGTTTCACATACAAAAATGTTCTTTACGTAAACCTTAAATTTACAAAGAAAAAGGGGTATCACTACGCTTCTTAAATCCTGTAATGCTCGTACATAATAATAATGCTACAAACACAATTATGGTGTAATCAAATCACACTAATATTATAAATGCGAAAGTTTGTGTGTGTATGTGTGTATGTTTGTTACTCTGTATGTTTTATATGTGTGTATGTTTGCTTTCCCAAGGCTCGGTGAGCATCACTCTATAGACACTAGGAAGAAACATAAACTGGCTTTTCCAAAAATTAGACTTGCAAAAGTACCTCTTTTGTAAGACACGGTATAAGATTTTACAATAAACTTCCAAAGGAGGTCCTTAGTTTTTCAAAAAATAAGTTTTAATTATATATTAAGCAGGACTCTTGAGAAAAGCGTATTATAAAACCAATGACTATTTGGACGATCTTTAGGTAGATCAACAGAGTGAGACAGAGCACTGCATCGAGCACTATCGAGCTCTTGATGCTTGGTGTCATTAGAATATTGATCTCAGCCACTTAGCACTGTTCGTTTATTTTCTAACTGATTTGTGTTTTTCAAATCGTTTGTTTTTATGTAGACTGATATTTTTATATCGTTATTTTATTATTATTTTGACATTTCTTTTTACATATTGACATGAACATTTTATAACTTAGTATTTATTAGTAGATACTTTAACTGTAAAAAGAAAAAAAAGTGATAAACAATAAGAGACAGGTAGATGATGTTTTGCTTAGTAGTTTAACTTACTACCTCAGTAGACAGCTAGACTAAGATGTATTTTTTTTCTTATGACACAATTTCCTTCTGTCTTTTATATTTTTATCCTTTAGTTATTAAAGTGTAATACATTGTTTAGTACAATTTGATATAAGTTAAAAATACTGTAATAGTATTAAGCCATTTTGAGAAAAAAAATACTGATAAAAAAAGACTAAGTTTCTTGCCCTTCTCCTTAGCAATACTAATCGAATGGTGCGGATGTTTAGGCATTATGTATATATAATATTTTTATTCCTATATTTCTCTATTTTATGCAGGTCTATAACTTTATTACATTTTAGTAGCCCAACCTTAATATTTTTTGTATGTATTTCCCGTTTTTATTTATGAACTTATTTCTTCATTGCATTATGTATATATAATATTTTTATTCCTAGATTCCTCTATTTTATGAAGGTGTGTATTTCATTTCCCGTATTATTATATATTTTTTTATATTCTAAAGATACCTATATATTATATTGTTAAAATTAACTTTGACTTGTAGAAAGTATACTTGATGTATCTATTTTGTAAAAATAAATATTTTGATTTTGATTTCGAGACACGATCTTGCTAAGTTTCTTGCCCTTCTTCTTAGCAAGATTAATTGAATGGGCGGATATAGGCATTATATCTATTTATAGTTTATTTATCTATTAACTTATTTATTCATTGCATTATGTAGTTATATACAATATTTAAATTTTTTACTTATGTTGGTATATATTTGGTTAGGCATTATATTTATTTATGGTATATTCAGTTTATTTATCAACTTATTTATTTATTGCATTATGTATAATAATATTCTTATTCCAATAAGTCTTTATTTTATGCATGTGTATAACTTAGTAGCCCAACTTAAATATAGTTTTTTTATATATTTCCCGTTATTTTTCATATTTGTTTCATCATAAAATATTATTTTTATACAGATTAGATTTGACATGTAAAACGTATACTTTATGAATCTATTTTACAAACATTTTGAATCTTTGAATCTCTTTCACACTGAAACGGCCGGACGGATTTGGATGAAGTTTAGAATGGATATAGCTTATACCCTAACTTAACACATAGGCTACTTTTTATCTCGGAAAAAAGCATTTCATTTAACCGAATAACACGCGGGCGGAGCCGCTGGCAAAAGCTAGTAACGATATAAAGAAAGACAGAAAAGAATTGACGTTGCATAAAAGACAACATTTTTGTTTTTTTACAGCTACATAGCTTGCAATAAAAACTTGGCTCCGAACAATCTGTTTTGTTTAAAATATCTGTAACTGAAAGAGACGTGTCTCAATCTGCAGTTTTCGAGTGGTCAGCAAAAAGACAAACAAAATTGATGTGACATTTTTGTTTTAAAGATAAGTACAGTTCGGTAAAGCCCTGTTGGGGCGTGGATTCAAGTTAATTTTGCCCACGTTTTACACACTACACAACCTACACATTTGAAGCCTCAGGTAGGTTCCTAATGTCACACAGGTACCCGCTAAGAAAGGATTTTGTGAAACTGAAATTCAATATGTGTGACAAAAACGCGTTGAAGTTTATACTAACGCGCCAAAAGAGCTTTGTCTCACTGTATTTGTATTACCTCCGTGGTCTAGTAGTGAGAACCTTGGGCTGTCAACACGGATGTCGTGGGTTCAATTCCCGCGGGGAACACACATAGTGGAGAGTCACTTTGTGGATTGTTTTCAGTTTGGTTAGGACATTGCAGGCTTAAATCACCTGATTGTCCAATAAGTAAGATGATTCCGTGCTTCGGAAGGCACGTTAAGCCGTTGGTTCCGACTTTCTAGTAGAGTGGTCGTTACATAAACCACGTCAGAGGCCGTAAGGCGGTTTAAAAACTTAGACATCAGGGCTGGCTGGGCCGATAGGTCTTGCAACCCACACGATAAGAAGAAGACTGTATTTGTATTCGGTTTCTGCACACTTCTCTTAATTTTGTGTTAGGTTATCAAAACACATCTCTGTTTAGTGTATTTAGGATCTGCTGAACTGGTATCTATATTCGTTGTACTATGATGTGTATTGTGTATAAATAGCGTAACGAACTTTGTATTTTACTTGTCTTAATTGGAATTTGGGTTGAATTTGAATGAATTAAATAGATTTGGTCACTCGTGAAGCAACTAAATTCGTGAACTCGTGATCGGCAGGTCCCAACATTTTCTGTTACTGAAATATATTAATGGTGTTAGTATTGAATTTGAATAACTCTAGACTCAACGGTTTTTGTAAAATAAAATGAGATGAAATTAACCCCATATACCCAGCATGATTCGTGGTATAACCACCTAGGATTAGTCCTGATTTTAAATATAACTAACTAACCAACTCATAAGTTGAAAGCGAGGCAAATATGAATAAACACTTTTAACCAGAGAACCGCTTAACGGTTGGGGGCAAATCCGGAGAAACAATCCAAGCGAGATTTCTAAAACTCGATCTAAAAATGTATGGAGTTCGACTAATAAAATGGGTTTTTACAATTAAGAAGGCTAATTCGACAGACTGAGAATAGGCCTATGCGGTTTTTTTATCCTCGTGGTGATCCTGATCAACACACAGGCTATAAGTGGTGTTCATAAAATAACACCCGAGCCGAAAACGGGACAAAGATTGAATAAACGCGGGCGGAGCCGTGGGCAAAGGCTAATATAATAATAATAATAACAGTGCTATAAAAATATACTAAATTAGTGTGACACCAAGTCGGCTATACTGAAAATTCTGGATTTTCAGTGATTTAAGAACCGCTTTAATACTTAATGTGAATTGATTTATTTGATAGAAAACCTATAGTAAGTAAGCTTTCCTCATTCTTATTTAGCTTTTTATTTATTTGATGATGCTCAGTCATACATCATTTATAATGAATACTTGCGATTGTCAGCACTTGGTGAAACTTCGAAAACACCATGATTAAATGATGTAGGTACTTACTTGTACTAATATCACAGGTTTATTTTACAATAATAGTCTCGACCGGTTCGCACGTACACAAAACTTTAGCACAGATATAACATTCCGCGGAACTCTATGATTCATTATACTGATTTTTTCCAAACGAAGAACATCGTTCTCAATATACTTATCCTAACACCTAGAGAGCGTATTCTCAACGAGTTCTCTTTCGGATATAGCAAGCTTGTGGACTCATGTAGGCTAATCATTTCCTGATGACACTAAGGTTTACTCGATGGTATTTTAGTCCTATGTTTCGTCAATAGACCGATTTCCTTCGTCCAGCATTGTCACACCCGTCACCGGGCTGTTGTTCGCTGTTGATGAATGACGGACGACCATCACGGGCTGATTACACCTTGTATGTACAATAGGGGAAATTTGTACAGATCCACTTTTTGTCCTTACTGCAATCGTGCTAAAAGCAAAGTGTGTTAGGGTAGCTTTACCAAAAGAAACGATATAATTCATCAATGTCTATACAATGAGGCCGGTTATAACAAATTAACTTCATTATTCTACGCAGTGACTGTAGCTCAGGCGGTAGTGCGGCGGACTTTCAATCAGAGGACCCAGGTTCAATTCCCGCCGGAGCATTGAGATGTGATTTTTTTTGTTTTTAGTATTTGTTTTGTGGAGAAGAAAAGAACTGTGAAGTTAATTAGGTTGGGTCGGTATAATCGTCGAAGAGAATAGACACTCGGAGCAAAATCATACTTCAGTTGGAGTTGAAGCTCGTGATTGTTGGCACTTGGTGGAACTTTTGATACATTTTTGATTGAAAATCATACTTCAGTTAATTTTTTTTTGTTCTTGTATTTTTATTAACATATGCAGAAGTTTCTTGCCCTTCTTCTTAGCAAGATTAATCGAATGGGCGGATTTAGGCATTATATCTATTTATGGTCTATTCAGTTTATTTATCAACTTATTTATTAATTGTATTATGTAGGTATAATAATATTCTTATTCCAAAAAGTATTTATTTTATGCATGTGTATAACTTTAGTAGCCCAACTTAAGGCGCATAGGCATGCCACCGTTTTAGTACAAAATTTGATAATCCGTTTCTCTGTTGTTTTTCATCATAGAATAAAGTTCAAGAACTCTATAGTTTAATACACGCATTTACGAGGACACTATTTAGCTGAAATGTAAAATTTTGGTATAGGTACAATTCAGGGCAAGAAAACAACCTTGTATGTAAATCTATCCAGCTAGATATCTTTAAAATAAAATCAATATTCAAAATTATGGCAAAACAGTGCCTTTTAAAATATCAGTACTAGATGATATAGGTCATGAACTTTGGTGTATAACGAAACACAACAGAGAAACGGGTTATCAAATTTTGTACTAAAACGTTGGCGTGGCTAAGCGCCTTAAATATGTTTTTTTTTTATATTTCCCGTTTAATGTTTGTTTCATCTTAAAATATTATTTTTATACACATTAGATTTGACATGTAAAACGTATACTTTATGTATCTATCTTACAAATAAACATTTTGAATCTTTGAATCAAATGGAGGCCAGGGGAAACTAAAAAAAGAAGCGGGTTGCGTCAGAGACAATGGCCTAAGTTATAGTATAATTACTCGTGTCTAAGCGAATCTTACGAGATCATTTCATCATTTTTATGAATCCGATTAATTTAATTTATTTAATATTAATTTATCGTGAATAATAACTAATATAACAACAAATAATGATCGATGAAAAACGTAAAAATAAAACAAAAACGTAATATAATAATGAGAAAATTGGCAAATTATAGTGACAGATGTCAAATGACTCTCTGAAAAGTGTCAATAAAGGTCTCGCCAAAATCGGTTCAGGCGTTTTAGACATATTATCCCGGACAAACAAAATTATAATAAACTCGTGTTTTGATAACATGCAAATAACCAAGCCAGGTTAAAAAAAGCCTTTATTTGGAAATCACAGACAGACACTTCAATTTTATTTGTTTGTATGGATTACGAGACCCTCCTCAGGTTTCCGTTCAGACGGATTGACCTCCGATGTACGGAAACGTCCGCCCGTGTTAACCCTCGCGATCGCAATTAGTATGATGAATGGCAGTTCGTTGACATCTCAGTAATTAGGACGAAACCGTTAAATTTCAGGACATTCCCTAACTGCTGATAGCGGCTTTAATGTTACAATTTTAAAATACTTCACGTACATATTATATCAGTAATATTTTTTTAAGTGTTCATGCATGTAGTGGCTGTAGTTCAGACTGTAGAACGCTGGCATCTCAATCTTGAGACCCAGGTTTGATCCACGGTCGGGCATGCACTCATGAGTTTTTCGGAATTTATGTGCATAGTAGGTACTTGATACTTACCACTTGCTGAACAGTGAAGGAAAACACCGTGAGGAAACCTGCATGCCCTAAAAGCGTGTATTTGTGCCCGAAGTACGGCGATAAGGCTAACCAGCGAGTCCAGCGACCATCCATTATGTTGGGATCGTCTGTGAAACGCGGGTGTATCGAGTGTGGACTGTGACTTGCATTCACACTCAGGAACACCTCTGACACCCCGTCGGTGATTCATGTCGTAACGATGTATACAAATATGTACGTTTATAGTTGTACGCACGTATATAGAATACTAGCTTTTGACACAAAATCTGTATAAAAATTAACCATCTGTCACTGTCAAACATCTGTACAAAAAAAACGCAGTATTTCCATTATAAAACTCAGAAGGAGAGTTTGGCTATGAGGAAACGACCATCTTTCTCAGTACATCCAACGAGCTATAGATACAGTACCTCCATAAAATAGATCCAATGGACATGTTTCTATAGCGTGTTCTTACTATGACAGAAGAGAAAAGGCGTATAACAAAATATATCTATAAGATCAAAGTTCATCTGTCCAAAAACTAATATTAGATTAAAGATGTTACAACAAATACGGTCAGAACCGAGCGAGAGAGAAACTACGTGTTCCTTAAAGTTTAAACACAGAATAGAAAAACTAATAAAATAAAGAATACCTGGCAGAGTAAAGCTTAAAAATACCAACATTGTAAACCTAAAACTCCAAGCGAAATGAAAACTCAAATCGAAAAAGAAACGAAATTGCAAGTTTCAGCTTAAACCAACAAGAAATGGGTATATCATATCGCACATACTTGTAGGTACTGCAGGAACCATCTCGCTCGTATCTCGAGAACAATGCTCTCCTCGGAATACTATCGCGTATGCAATCCTCATAAAAAGGTAGTAGCTTTTGCCGGCAACTTTGTCCGCACCGAACTCCGATTTAGTACCACTATAACTTGATCCTCGCCTAGAACGGGTTTCTATAAAAGTCTAGTTAAAGCAACATTGGCTCTTGATTCCGTAGAGCGTGATGTTTCACTCGTAAAGTGGCACAATGAAAACTTACAAGTATCTCCAAATATGTGGTTATGTAAATACGTGGTTTTGTGCTTTTACAAATATGTGGTCATCTCCATCCATCCATCCATCAGCCTGTTTCGTCCACTGCTGGACATAGGCCTTTCCAAGATTTCACCACTCTTGGCGGTCCTCCTGGAAGAAATGCCCATACTCACACACGCTGGGCAGGCGGGTTGGTGAGCGCGGTGCCGAAACCCTTGCACCAATGACGCCGCTGCCCGTCACCAGTCTGATTTATATAAGGCCCGGCAATTGGGGATGGATATACCGCCATCCATCGGTCCCAGGCAATGGTGGGCCGCCTGGTTTTTTTGCCTGAGAGCTGTCCTCTTACTCTCCCCCGAATAACTTCGGGAGGATTTACGAGTAAGATGGTGGTACCTCCACAGTCGAGCCCGGCATTAGCTCTACCACCTAACTACTAACTGTGGTCATCTAATTTAATATAATATAAGGTGCTCTAAAAATATCTGTCACGGCTGCAATGGGAGAGTGTATTGTATAAATAGATTACAATAGTAACGATATTTTATTGATCTAACGTCATATATTTTTTCATACAAAATTAACCGGACAAGTGCGAGTCAGACTCGCATACCTAGAGTTCCGTAATTCGACAGTTATGGAAACAGGAAGAAGGTATTTAAAATCTTGCCCATTATTGTTAATAATAACTAAAAAACTCGGTTATTATAAAGTGCGAGCAAAAAGATTCGTTTGAAAAAAATGTTAATGATGCACTGGCTCAAGTTATACAATGGTTACAGAACAATAAACTCAAAATTAATTTAAGTAAAACCAATTTTATGCAATTTAGAACATACCGAGAGCAACATTTCAAATTAAATATCGAACACAATAATGAAAAAGTAAATGAAGTTGATTATACGGTATTTTTAGGTGTAACGTTGGACAAAAATCTAAATTGGAAACAACATATTAAAGCTGTTTGCAATAAACTCGATAAATTTGTGTTTGCTTTGAGGCGCCTAAGAAATACAATATCTCAAACAGCAGCGATTACCGCCTACCATGGGTACGTCTCTTCAGTCCTCAACTATGGCTTAATTATGTGGGGGAACTCTGTAGAGGTTGAAAAGGCATTTAAGGTCCAGAAAAAGTGCATACGAGCAATCTGTGGCGCTTGGTACAGAGATAGCTGTAAACCTCTTTTAAAAAAATTAAAGATTATGCTGTTTCTAATATTAAGATACAATAAGACCTGTACTTACAACGCATGTTTATGCAAATAAATTTTTACTTTACTAAAAAAAATTGGTACCACAAAAGAGAGACTCAAATATTTTTATACCGTACTCAAAATAAAACGAAAATTTAACTTTGTCATTTTACTATTTTGAATTTCTCACCCGTTTTATCCTGAATTACCGTGATTTTATTCATATTTTTCGGTTCAATAGTGTCAGAAATAAGGGGGGGGACATGCATTTTTTTGTGGTTTTTCGATGATTTCTCGAAATCGGTGCTAGTTAATATAGTAAAAGTATATTATTTGTACAATTAGCTCTTCAATATCTACAATTTGATACCCATATTGTATAGGTTGAGGAAAAAGTTTCTTCGCATTTTATATGAAAATTCAAAACATTTTTTAATAAAGATCATTTACATTTAACTAAAGTATGTAGGTGCCATTTTGTTCGATAACTTTCTGCCATGGAACTATAGGTAGGGACATGATCCCATTGCTATAGAAATTCTGGGGCTTCTGATAAAAAAACCGCGACAAGTGGTTTTGGCAGTCCTCTCGTGATGTTAACCTGACACTGCCTAAAGAATTCTGAAGAGACCGAAACAAGTAGAAATCTGAAGGTGCAAGGTCAGGACTAGACGGCGGATGCATTAATACGTCCCAGCCAAATTCTCTTAATTTTTGCTGAGTGGCTAAAGATGTGTGAGGTCTAGCGTTATCATGATGAAAAACCACACCCCTTCTGTTGACTAATTCTGGCCGCTTTCTCTCAACTTCTTGCTTTAATCTCATCAGTTGTTCGTAGTAGAGTTCAGAATGGATGGTCCTGCCTGGCGGTAACAGCTCATAATGAATAATGCCCTTCCAATCCCACCATACACACAGCATTACCTTGTTGTGAGATAACTCGGGTTTCACCAGAGTCTGTGAAGCCTAACCAGCCTTTGACCACGACCTTTTTCGCACGTTCTTGTACGTGATCCACTTTTCATCACCAGTTATCAGGTTTTTCAAAAATGGTTCGGTTTCTTTACGTCTTAATAAAGAATAACAAACGAGTACACGGTTCATTAAATTTCTTTCAGTGAGCTCATGGGGCACCCAATTATCGAGCTTTTTTGTGTACCCAGCTTTTTTCAAATTCGCCAAAACTGTTTTGTGGTCAATCCCTAGTTCTTCAGTTACATCGTAACTACTGATATGCCGATCTTGCTCCACTCTTTCAAAAATGGCATCCATTTTATCCGTAACAGGGCGCCCAGAGCGAGGTGCATCTTTGACATCAACATTTCCGGATTGAAAATGCTTAAACCAAATTTGTGCTACTCTCACAGACACTGCAGTGGATCCATAAACATCACAAATATTTTTCGCGGCTTGCGTTGCATTTTTACCTTTTTTGTAGTAAAATTTGAAAATGTATCGAATTTCTTCATTAGATTCACTCATCTTAACACTAAGAAAAACAAATGAAAATCACACACTTTATCTAATTTGAATCTGGGATTATCTTTTTTAAAATTTAAACTTTTTAGTAATACTAAAACCAGCCAGATACAGATGGTATAGCCAAAGAGATTTTATTATAAGTTCATACATACTATTTGCGAAAAGAGTTTTTCCCCAACCTATTACTTTTAAAATATTTTTATTGTTTATTGAACTTCTTTTTTAAATTTCTCATTTGTTTTTTTTTATCGCTATAGTTTTTCTGTAATTGGCCAGTTATGACCTAATAATCATCACTTGATCGACGATAACTCGAGTATCGTTGGTTTGAATGTCATGAAATTTGGCAGGCGAGTAAATGAGGCAAAAGGAATTTGTAAGTTCGAACATGAGCCAAATCGGTCAAGCACGAATCGGGCGAGCGCGAGTTTACAGTTCGAAGCGAACTACTAGTTTAACTAGTGAGAATACTAGTAGTTCGCCCGAACTGTGAACTCGCGAACGTCGTCGAACAAACATTCATACATACTACAAACGCCGGTTTGTTCCAGTAGACTCAGAGAACTCGCTCGCTTCGCTCGCTCGTTTCAATAAACTATTGGATTTTATCAAATCAAATCACAGTTCACCCTTGGTGCACCCGCTTTTTACCGACGATTATTACGTACCCAACGTACTGGGCGCTGAGCTCCTGTTGCCGTACTCCGGGCACAAATGAGCCAACAGCTATAACGTAGACCGAACACAAATCAATGTATACTGCGGACATTACACCCACGATCTCTGGGTGTGTTGAGGTGAATGTATAGTCAAACTGCAATATAACACCTGTCTTTGAAGGTCTACTTCTCCTAGTTGTACGGGTGGTCCAAGCATTTGAAAAAAAATACAATAGGCATATAATTTAAAAAAAGAGTCTATCTTGACTCTTGACATAAAGCAAATTGTACGGGCAATCAGCCGTACATTTCGCAACGTTGCGGCCTACTTATGTCCAGCGCGTGCGTCATGTATTACTTGAACGTTTTACCTTTTCTTTATTTATTAACTGAGTACTTACTTAGCCACCGTAGAGATCACAGCTAGAGAACCTACACCTTTCTCTACAATAAACCACCTTCAAACTACCAGTCTGTTTCTACTTATGTCCAGCGCGAGCGTCATGTATTACTTGAACGTTTTACCTTTTCTTTATTTATTAACTGAGTACTTACTTAGCCACCGTAGAGATCACAGCTAGAGAACCTACACCTTTCTCTACAATAAACCACCTTCAAACTACCAGTCTGTTTCTACTTATGTCCAGCGCGTGCGTCATGTATTGCTTGAACGTTTTACCTTTTCTTTATTTATTAACTGAGTACTTACTTAGCCACCGTAGAGATCACAGCTAGAGAACCTACACCTTTCTCTACAATAAACCACCTTCAAACTACCAGTCTGTTTCTACTTATGTCCAGCGCGAGCGTCATGTATTACTTGAACGTTTTACCTTTTCTTTATTTATTAACTGAGTACTTACTTAGCCACCGTAGAGATCACAGCTAGAGAACCTACACCTTTCTCTACAATAAACCACCTTCAAACTACCAGTCTGTTTCTACTTATGTGCAGCGCGTGCGTCAGGTATTACTTGAACGTTTTACCTTTTCTTTATTTATTAACTGAGTACTTACTTAGCCACCGTAGAGATCACAGCTAGAGAACCTACACCTTTCTCTACAATAAACCACCTTCAAACTACCAGTCTGTTTCTACTTATGTCCAGCGCGTGCGTCAGGTATTACTTGAACGTTTTACCTTTTCTTTATTTATTAACTGAGTACTTACTTAGCCACCGTAGAGATCACAGCTAGAGAACCTACACCTTTCTCTACAATAAACCACCTTCAAACTACCAGTCTGTTTCTACTTATGTCCAGCGCGTGCGTCAGGTATTACTTGAACGTTTTACCTTTTCTTTATTTATTAACTGAGTACTTACTTAGCCACCGTAGAGATCACAGCTAGAGAACCTACACCTTTCTCTACAATAAACCACCTTCAAACTACCAGTCTGTTTCTACTTATGTGCAGCGCGTGCGTCAGGTATTACTTGAACGTTTTACCTTTTCTTTATTTATTAACTGAGTACTTACTTAGCCACCGTAGAGATCACAGCTAGAGAACCTACACCTTTCTCTACAATAAACCACCTTCAAACTACCAGTCTGTTTCTACTTATGTCCAGCGCGTGCGTCAGGTATTACTTGAACGTTTTACCTTTTCTTTATTTATTAACTGAGTACTTACTTAGCCACCGTAGAGATCACAGCTAGAGAACCTACACCTTTCTCTACAATAAACCACGTTCAAACTACCAGTCTGTTTCTACTTATGTGCAGCGCGTGCGTCAGGTATTACTTGAACGTTTTACCTTTTCTTTATTTATTAACTGAGTACTTACTTAGCCACCGTAGAGATCACAGCTAGAGAACCTACACCTTTCTCTACAATAAACCACGTTCAAACTACCAGTCTGTTTCTACTTATGTCCAGCGCGTGCGTCAGGTATTACTTGAACGTTTTACCTTTTCTTTATTTATTAACTGAGTACTTACTTAGCCACCGTAGAGATCACAGCTAGAGAACCTACACCTTTCTCTACAATAAACCACCTTCAAACTACCAGTCTGTTTCTACTTATGTGCAGCGCGTGCGTCAGGTATTACTTGAACGTTTTACCTTTTCTTTATTTATTAACTGAGTACTTACTTAGCCACCGTAGAGATCACAGCTAGAGAACCTACACCTTTCTCTACAATAAACCACCTTCAAACTACCAGTCTGTTTCTACTTATGTCCAGCGCATGCGTCATGTATTACTTTAACGTTTTACCTTTTCTTTATTTATTAACTGAGTACTTACTTAGCCACCGTAGAGATCACAGCTAGAGAACCTACACCTTTCTCTACAATAAACCACGTTCAAACTACCAGTCTGTTTCTACTTATGTCCAGCGCGTGCGTCAGGTATTACTTTAACGTTTTACCTTTTCTTTATTTATTAACTGAGTACTTACTTAGCCACCGTAGAGATCACAGCTAGAGAACCTACACCTTTCTCTACAATAAACCACGTTCAAACTACCAGTCTGTTTCTACTTATGTGCAGCGCGTGCGTCAGGTATTACTTGAACGTTTTACCTTTTCTTTATTTATTAACTGAGTACTTACTTAGCCACCGTAGAGATCACAGCTAGAGAACCTACACCTTTCTCTACAATAAACCACGTTCAAACTACCAGTCTGTTTCTACTTATGTCCAGCGCGTGCGTCAGGTATTACTTTAACGTTTTACCTTTTCTTTATTTATTAACTGAGTACTTACTTAGCCACCGTAAAGATCACAGCTAGAGAACCTACACCTTTCTCTACAATAAACCACGTTCAAACTACCAGTCTGTTTCTACTTATGTGCAGCGCGTGCGTCAGGTATTACTTGAACGTTTTACCTTTTCTTTATTTATTAACTGAGTACTTACTTAGCCACCGTAGAGATCACAGCTAGAGAACCTACACCTTTCTCTACAATAAACCACTTTCAAACTACCAGTCTGTTTCTACTTATGTCCAGCGCGTGCGTCACGTATTACTTGAACGTTTTACCTTTTCTTTATTTATTAACTGAGTACTTACTTAGCCACCGTAGAGATCACAGCTAGAGAACCTACACCTTTCTCTACAATAAACCACGTTCAAACTACCAGTCTGTTTCTACTTATGTCCAGCGCGTGCGTCAGGTATTACTTTAACGTTTTACCTTTTCTTTATTTATTAACTGAGTACTTACTTAGCCACCGTAGAGATCACAGCTAGAGAACCTACACCTTTCTCTACAATAAACCACGTTCAAACTACCAGTCTGTTTCTACTTATGTGCAGCGCGTGCGTCAGGTATTACTTGAACGTTTTACCTTTTCTTTATTTATTAACTGAGTACTTACTTAGCCACCGTAGAGATCACAGCTAGAGAACCTACACCTTTCTCTACAATAAACCACGTTCAAACTACCAGTCTGTTTCTACTTATGTGCAGCGCGTGCGTCAGGTATTACTTGAACGTTTTACCTTTTCTTTATTTATTAACTGAGTACTTACTTAGCCACCGTAGAGATCACAGCTAGAGAACCTACACCTTTCTCTACAATAAACCACTTTCAAACTACCAGTCTGTTTCTACTTATGTCCAGCGCGTGCGTCACGTATTACTTGAACGTTTTACCTTTTCTTTATTTATTAACTGAGTACTTACTTAGCCACCGTAGAGATCACAGCTAGAGAACCTACACCTTTCTCTACAATAAACCACGTTCAAACTACCAGTCTGTTTCTACTTATGTCCAGCGCGTGCGTCATGTATTACTTGAACGTTTTACCTTTTCTTTATTTATTAACTGAGTACTTACTTAGCCACCGTAGAGATCACAGCTAGAGAACCTACACCTTTCTCTACAATAAACCACGTTCAAACTACCAGTCTGTTTCTACTTATAACTCCACTCCACTACAACTACCTACAACAACCAACGTACGGCCAGACCTGATCACTCTGACCATACACAAATCGAAAGTTCCTATGCAAGAATTTCGATTCAAAAGACAATTTATAGATCTATTTGGTAAGCCATTACATTTATTTATGGTCTATTCAGTTTATTTATCAACTCATTTATTAATTCATCCATCCATCCATCAGCCTGTTTCATCCACTGCTGGACATAGGCCTTTCCAGGATTTCACCACTCTTGGCGATCCTCCTGGAAGAAATTCCCATACTCACACACGCTGGGCAGGCGGGTTGGTGAGCGCGGTGCCGAAACCCTTGCACCAGTGACGCCGCTTCCCGTCACCAGTCTGATTTATATAAGGCCCGGCAATTGGGGATGGATATACCGCCATCCATCGGTTCCAGGCAATGGTGGGCCGCCTGGTTTTGCCTGAGAGCTGTTCTCTTGCTCTCCCCCGAATAACTTCGGGAGGATTTGCGAGTAAGATGGTGGTACCTCCACAGTCGAGCTCGGCATTAGCTCTACCACCTAACCATTAAACACAATAGGCATATACCTACCATTTATTAATTGCATTATGTATTAGTAGATTACACAACAAGTGAAAAAAAGGGGAATTTCTTTCGAGGCTCAAAGGTGGATCCCGAGAGGAGTGAAGGATTTTAGAGTAGAATCCTGAGCGGAGCGAGAGATCCAAGAGCCGAGATGGTTTTTTTTTTTCACGAGTTACGTACTCTACTTTTCACCATTGACTATGAGAAAATAAACATTACCATATTAACTATTTGAAACAAATTTTATTATACTTTCAACCAATCGGTACATAGTAAATTAATAAGAGAACAAAACATTACAATGGTGGTTCTTTTTTTATTTCTACTCTTTTTTCCAAGCGGCCAGCCAGTACGTTTGGTACGATATTTTTTTTATATTGTGCATTGACGCTTGTTCCAAATTGAAAATGCTTTATTCGGGCATTTTTGCGGAACATAAAATGTAGTGATTGCAAGAAGTTTATAGCTTCTCGGGTGATTGTGTTTTAAGATGGCTGTATGGTCACAGATACCTTTGCCATGCCTTTGCCTATCCAAAAAGTTTAAAAAGTTACTTGTTCTCACTCAGTGAGGAAAAGAGCGTTTTATTCACTATTTTTGGTGAACCAATAATCCCTTTTCGAATAGTAATGGTGAAAAATAATATTCTTATTCCAATAAGTCTTTGTTTTATGCATATGGTATAACTTTATTAGCCCAACTTAAATATAGTTTTTTTATAGATTTCCCGTATTATATTTGTTTCATCATATAATATTGTTTTTATGAAGATTAGATATGACATGTAAAACTTACACTTTACGTATCTATTTTACAAATAAACATTTTGAATCTCTGCATCTTATAAAACTATTAATGCTATTTTGCGTTATCTGGAGACTCAGCGATCGTCGTAACAGCCACTTTGCAATACGCGCTGATATGAATGCTATTTCAATGTCTTTTCTGTCAATTTTTGTACTTACACACATCGAGTTACTAATTTGAGGTAGGCCATTCGGATTTTCTATAACACTGTCTGCGTTATAGCGCACAAAAGTCTACAGTGCGGCTCATTTTAGAATGTGGTTGCGCCCGCAGATAACTTCACTGACAGTCCATTGTAGATTTTAGCGCGACAAGCCGCAAGTGTAGCACCTTCATTGTTATAATGATAGATAATAACAATGTTAATTAAAATAAACGCTTACATAAATTAAAGCAATACTTGCACGAGACATAGATAGTTTCTAAGGTAGAGTAAGTGGTAAATTATTGTGTTTCACTCAAAAGAGGTGCAGTTTCGCTTACACAAATGAATTGTAGTTGAAAGTTGGGAAGTCTGACACGCCGCACATACCTGAAGCAAAATAAGTATACAAATTAGTGTCTGACCCAGTTCGAAATATTTTAAATAATTTCAAGTGAAGGAAATTTTGTCCAGTAGTAACTGCTTTCTGTAGAAATTAATGAGAAAAGTTGTAAGGAGTGTTCATAAAATAACACCCAAGCACATAATAAATACGCCCAAGCCGAAAACGGGGCAAAGATTGCTTAAACGCGGGCGCAGCAGATTGCAGGCTAGTATTCAAATAAAATCACATGATATACTGATTTTACTGAACAACATTCCCAAATATTAACGTTTTTTATGATTTTGATTTTTGCTATTAAATTAAGAATGTTAATTTTGTTGTTATTTTATTTGACTGATTTTTATATTGTTTTATTATTATAATTTGTTCTTATTTATGTAGTTTGTGGTATGGAAACTTTTTTATTAATTGATTATTCTTTATTACTTTGATATTTTAGTATTGATTCATCTTTATTATATTGATATTAGGGCTGATGGATGGATATTTATATCTATTAAAATTGTAATTTCATTTTTAATCTTTCTTTAATTTTTAGGATTCGGTGCCCGAAGGATGCCAGACGGGACCCTATTACTAAGTTTCCACTGTCTGTCTGTCTGTCACAGGGGTCTATAGGTATAAAGTTAAAATTTTCACAAAATACATGTTACTATAGCCTCTATCACGACAAATAATAAAATATTAAAATGTACTATTTTATACAAAAACCTCGAAAAAATTGTATTATTTAAACGTTAATCGGTTTTGGCTCTTTCTTTAAGACCGTGATATAAACTAGTTTCAAACTTTATTGTGCGTATTTCGCACAAAGGATCATTGGACCTTGGTCCTGACCACTTACCGATTCTCCAGTATGAATTTGGCTATATAAACGAAAGTCACCTTATATACAATGTGCCTATCAACAAAATGTAACCGTAATAATACGCTCAAGCCTTTAATTATATTTCGTCTGCTACTTCAGAAGATAATTTAATAAAGACCCGACGCGTCGGCACACCGACCGGGCTCCCGACGACCGAATTACTTCGTGGCTCATTCCATGTAGGGTGACCATGAGCCCGATCATCCTATTATATTTATAATAAAATATATGGTGACTTTAATTTATGCAGCCAAACACTGGAGACTGGTGTAAGTGATAGATCGATAACACTTTTTGCAAATTTCGCAAAATAAAATCTCGACGTCCCATAGTAATTGACTCGGGGCTGGGTTTGCGTTTGTAACGCGAAAAGAATAATTTACGATTTTCACAAAAAGGGTGATCGAACCTTGTTACTGAGCACTTACCGAGTCTTATATGTTATATATACGTATATGTTAGGTATACCACGAGTAGTATTGCTGTCAATGCGACAGAGGCATCTCGCTTTAGTTTATTTACGTGTTATAATGTTTAGAAACGAATATATTTGCAATTTACAACTCTTGGTGAAACTTGGGAAGCATCTTGGGAAAACCATACTTGGTCCCTAATTTATACCTTCAAGTTAATATTCGAAACCGGTTGTAAATTAAAAACAAAATAAAAGGATAATAATAAAGCCTCCGAAAAACAAATTAAATCCCAGCGAACTGCTGCACACTGTAATAGTATCTAAGCAGCGGTAAAATTAGTTACCGAAAAATATACTACTACCGACAAGATAAATAGAAAATAGTAAACTAAAATTTCTTATGACCACCTGGTTTAAATAATGAACCTCCGAATAAATTACTGAATTTCCGAAAGAAATACAAACTTAACGAAAAACACTGTTTTGTTGAGTCAAAAAATAGGTGCGACGACGAGCGTAGCGAAGAGGAGCGTGTTAGGTAGACATGTAAATACATATTGGGAGCCGAGCGAAGCGGACCGGAGCGAGGCGACCCCTTAAGTTTTAACAGAATTCATGATATGGTCAGGCAACTTTAAATTTTTATTCGGAGATCTACGACAAAAAAAGCTGACAATAGTTTTCGCTGAATTATATTTTCAGTTGGTGAAATAGTATTATGTCAGCTTATTGATGTATTAAGTTTTCGGAATTTTCATTTAAAGCAGTAACATTCATAAATTGAAAATCCTTATTTTTTATTTAGTTTTCGGAGCTTTTATTACTAGCCAAAATAAAACACGTGACCGGGAATTAGTGGCGAAAGCTGCATCAAACGTCCAGTCGAGTCTGACTTCGATACCGGAAACCTCTGAACGCAGCTGAAGAGCGGAAGGCGAGGGGGGAGGGAAGCCAGTACTTGACTGAACACCACGCGCACCTGCACTCCCGAAGAATCCTGATAAAGTCGAGTCATAATCTCATCAAAAGCTTTACCTGTGCCTCCTTGCACAGCTAAAAAACTGAGTTAATCCGTTATTAAAACGAATTCAAAATTAAACATGTTCTGAAATAAGATACAAGTGTGGTTCAAGTAAGTAAAACTAGTGACAAAATTATCATTTCCGCATGTTTGTTTGTAAGTGAAAGGCCTTCAGTGTGGTCAGCAGAATAAGTAGTTTTATTTAGGAAGACCTGTCTGCTACATCCGGTAGAGACCCTACAATTTAGAAGGGTAGAGAAATAAACAATTAGATGCAAACACTTCGCTTATACCGAACCGCAGTTGAACGTCTGTTCATTACCGAATTCAGAGAACTGCAAACTAACTCAATTTCATACGTCACGTGAACGTGAAGGTTTCCAGGCACCGAGTTTGACCGTGCCTTGTATATGTATAACGATAACTGACACAATTAATGTGTTTTCGTAGGATTATCCATCACCATCGGCGTAATTAGGTTCTGTAGCTTCAACTGATGAGGCCATCAACAAGTATCTATCCTCGATTATGTGATCGTAACAAGGTAAATATAGATAACCCTCCATACAAAGAGATTACATATAGGTACAAACCAAACAACATCCATTTGTACCCAAAGTCCGGCGCTAGGCCTCACCGCACGCATCATCACGTTTGAGAAATAATAATCATTGGTCCAAAGCGACAATACAAAGTGTGGACTGTAACTTGAACACGGGGGGGCCCGAAACTCTTTATTTTATCGACCATCGATATTAGAATATTACCTATAGAATACATACCTTGTAATACTGCATTATATCCGAGGGCCGGAAAGAAGGATATTACCTGACGAGGTGAGTTAGCAGTCCTCAGCAAGTGCGAGTCGGACTCGCGCACAAAGGGTTCCACCGGGTGCGGAACCCTATACATGCGAACAATATAAATGCGAAAACAACATCAAGGCTACAAAAGACAAGGCGCTAAAATGGTAGCGCCTGACAAAAAAATTGGCACCGTTTGCTTTTTTTTTTCATTTTACTTATAAATGTGTCCTACAGTCTGACTAATTTTGCTTACTATACACGTTGAGGTCTGCGTAAAATATTGATATGAGAAATTGTCAGTGCCCCTAGCGGATTACTACAGGAACCAGCATTTCTCATACAAAATATTTTACGCAGACGGTAACGTGTATAAAAAACGGTAACGTGCAAAACTCGTGGTAGGCCTACTTTAATTAAGAACCAAACCAATAAAGTTTAAATAATACACCTGTTTCAAAGTTTCTTGTATGGGGACCCCTCTTAAATTTAGTTTTATGATTTGTTGTGGTAGAGGCCATAGCGACACGTATTCTTTGAAAATTTAAACTTTTTACATATTACAGTTGAGGTTGTAGACCCCTGTGACAGACAGACAGACAGCGGAGGCTTAATAATAGCATAGTAAAAACAGAATAGTAGGTTATCTTCACCTAAAGGTAGCGAGCGCCGCTAATATGTGTGCGTGCTAGTATGCACGAACCACAGCACGCACACAACGGCTACATTTATGCCTGTTTTGCCGGTACAAGTTGAGGCTGCACTCCACTGCCCGCACCGCATGCAGGTCGCGCCTTCGCTACAAAACCAAGAGTAAGGGACAACCCTGCAACAGTAGACATAAAGTCTCGCGAGGCACGGGAGTTATCCTACTATTCAGTTTTTACTAGGTTAATCGGGTCCTGTTTGCCACGCTTCGGGTGTGGAACCCGAAAAAGGAAATTTAAATGCTTACGTTAGCAGACCATACAAAATTCTTCAAACCCCTTTACCAAATTGGTAAAAACAAGGACATTTGAAAGCAAAGTTTATGCAAAGTCATTCCCAATATTTTCAGAACTGGTGGCCACCACACTATGGCATAAAAAAGAGAGACAATAGTTCCAGCACGTGTCTAATGAACGTACTGAACCCCGGGTGGTTATTGCTATTACAGTAGATGTGTCGGCTCCCTCCATCAACGGTTATTTCCTGACCTGAATCGGGATGAACCCTGGTAACAAAGACTACGTGTCTACGGTCACACCGTTTTGTAATTATTTTCCATTGTTCATACAGAAACAAGTATTATCTCTAGCTTTCGGCACATAATAACTAACAGGATGCTTTCAGCTTTTCACAGAGTAAAAATCTAGGTTGCATGTGTAGTAATAAACCTTTTAATAGTTAATCTTATGAGGTGTCCCACAGCTGAACAAAAGGTGTATCTTCATGGGACCGCCTTGCCCATACCCACATAGCCCCTACACCATCTCTGATCACCTGTAGAATCCAATATTACTGAGTAAAAATCTAGGTTGCATGTGTAGTAATAAACCTTGTAATAGTTAGTCTTATGAGGTGTTCCACAGCTGAACAAAAGGTGTATCTTCATGGGACCGCCTTGCCCATACCCACATAGCCCCTACACCATCTCTGATCACCTGTAGAATCCAATATTACTGAGTAAAAATCTAGGTTGCATGTGTAGTAATAAACCTTGTAATAGTTAATCTTATGAGGTGTCCCACAGCTGAACAAAAGGTGTATCTTCATGGGACCGCCTTGCCCATACCCACATAGCCCCTACACCATCTCTGATCACCTGTAGAATCCAATATTACTGAGTAAAAATCTAGGTTGCATGTGTAGTAATAAACCTTGTAATAGTTAGTCTTATGAGGTGTCCCACAGCTGAACAAAAGGTGTATCTTCATGGGACCGCCTTGCCCATACCCACATAGCCCCTACACCATCTCTGATCACCTGTAGAATCCAATATTACTGAGTAAAAATCTAGGTTGCATGTGTAGTAATAAACCTTGTAATAGTTAATCTTATGAGGTGTCCCACAGCTGAACAAAAGGTGTATCTTCATGGGACCGCCTTGCCCATACCCACATAGCCCCTACACCATCTCTGATCACCTGTAGAATCCAATATTACTGAGTAAAAATCTAGGTTGCATGTGTAGTAATAAACCTTGTAATAGTTAGTCTTATGAGGTGTCTCACAGCTGAACAAAAGGTGTATCTTCATGGGACCGCCTTGCCCATACCCACATAGCCCCTACACCATCTCTGATCACCTGTAGAATCCAATATTACTGAGTAAAAATCTAGGTTGCATGTGTAGTAATAAACCTTGTAATAGTTAGTCTTATGAGGTGTCCCACAGCTGAACAAAAGGTGTATCTTCATGGGACCGCCTTGCCCATACCCACATAGCCCCTACACCATCTCTGATAACCTGTAGAATCCAATATTACTGAGTAAAAATCTAGGTTGCATGTGTAGTAATAAACTTTGTAATAGTTAGTCTTATGAGGTGTCCCACAGCTGAACAAAAGGTGTATCTTCATGGGATCACCTTGCCCATACCCACATAGCCCCTACACCATCTCTGATCACCTGTAGAATCCAATATTACTGAGTAAAAATCTAGGTTGCATGTGTAGTAATAAACCTTGTAATAGTTAGTCTTATGAGGTGTCCCACAGCTGAACAAAAGGTGTATCTTCATTGGACCACCTTGCCCATACCCACATAGCCCCTACACCATCTCTGATCACCTGTAGAATCCAATATTACTGAGTAAAAATCTAGGTTGCATGTGTAGTAATAAACCTTGTAATAGTTAGTCTTATGAGGTGTCCCACAGCTGAACAAAAGGTGTATCTTCATTGGACCGCCTTGCCCATACCCACATAGCCCCTACACCATCTCTGATCACCTGTAGAATCCAATATTACTGAGTAAAAATCTAGGTTGCATGTGTAGTAATAAACCTTGTAATAGTTAGTCTTATGAGGTGTCCCACAGCTGAACAAAAGGTGTATCTTCATGGGACCGCCTTGCCCATACCCACATAGCCCCTACACCATCTCTGATCACCTGTAGAATCCAATATTACTGAGTAAAAATCTAGGTTGCATGTGTAGTAATAAATCTTGTAATAGTTAGTCTTATGAGGTGTCCCACAGCTGAACAAAAGGTGTATCTTCATGGGACCGCCTTGCCCATACCCACATAGCCCCTACACCATCTCTGATAACCTGTAGAATCCAATATTACTGAGTAAAAATCTAGGTTGCATGTGTAGTAATAAACCTTGTAATAGTTAGTCTTATGAGGTGTCCCACAGCTGAACAAAAGGTGTATCTTCATGGGACCACCTTGCCCATACCCACATAGCCCCTACACCATCTCTGATCACCTGTAGAATCCAATATTACTCTGTTAAAAATCTAGGTTGCATGTGTAGTAATAAACCTTGTAATAGTTAGTCTTATGAGGTGTCCCACAGCTGAACAAAAGGTGTATCTTCATGGGACCGCCTTGCCCATACCCACATAGCCCCTACACCATCTCTGATCACCTGTAGAATCCAATAATACTGAGTAAAAATCTAGGTTGCATGTGTAGTAATAAACCTTGTAATAGTTAGTCTTATGAGGTGTCCCACAGCTGAACAAAAGGTGTATCTTCATGGGACCACCTTGCCCATACCCACATAGCCCCTACACCATCTCTGATCACCTGTAGAATCCAATATTACTCTGTTAAAAATCTAGGTTGCATGTGTAGTAATAAACCTTGTAATAGTTAGTCTTATGAGGTGTCCCACAGCTGAACACAAGGTGTATCTTCATGGGACCGCCTTGCCCATACCCACATAGCCCCTACACCATCTCTGATCACCTGTAGAATCCAATATTACTGAGGAATATTTGTATAATATGTATTTGTAGTGGGTTTCATTCAAATAATTGGTTTTAAGGATTTCGATTAAATCATTTTTTTATTTTGAACTTTGACCTGAGGCATAATCTGCAATAGCACCATCATGGATTGGGGCCCCCGAAGACGAAGGGACCTGCTGTCCAATATTTCAATATTAGAGCTAATACACCAAAATTAGCTGTAATACGGTAATTACCTGTAATTTCAAAATCAGGAACTGTGTCTGAGATAAATATTTCGCACTTAGAAAAATTTATATCTAAGCCAATGAAAATTTTTCCGTACTAAAATAATATTATATATAGCTTTTGCCCGCGGCTCCACCCACGTGTCATTCGGTTTAACGACGTGCTTTTTTCTGGGATAAGAAGTAGGCTATGTGTTAAGTTAGGGTATAAGCTTTATGCATTCTAAATTTCATCCAAATCCGTCCAGACGTTTCAGCGTGAAAGAGTAACAAACATACACACACACACACAAACTTTCGCATTTATAACAGACCGTGAAATTCACCGGATACAGATGAAAAATATTTTATATTCAAAAATACATGCCTAACTTTGCCACTTTGATTAGTCTTGCTGAAGGACAAGAGAATTATCTAAAGATCAAGTTTTTCTTTCTTTTCTCTGTTTCTTATTCTATTACGCAGTGTCACATGAATAATTTAACTGTTTCGACGAAGAACCTTCTTAAAACTTCTTGGTTTCGACAAGCTGACATTGTCTTGTTTTGCAACTTAGCTTTCTGATGTTGTTTACTTAGTTGGATCACGCGAGGCCAGAATATTACGCACATTCTACACATCGGTCGCATCGCCAACATAAACGAGGTACTTCCAAAGTTCCTTTTTGCAAAAACACTGGCATTTGCAAGACCATTTGAAAAAATACGTTTTTTAAACTCAAACTCAAACTCAAAATATTTATTGCAACTAAGTGTACAGAGATGTTACAATTTTATAAGAACTTAATAACTTAGCTACCCTTATCAGGTACAGCAACACTACTAATACTATATATTATTACACAATTCTTTTTCACTGCTATAATATTTCACAGTGTCTTAATATCTAATAATCTTTTACAAAATGTTTGCATAAACAGTAATACTTAAAAGGTAAGAGATCAGAAAGCCATATCACATTATTTTTCATCAGACAGAAAACTTTCTACTATGTAGAAGCACTCTTCTACTAAATATTGCTTAAATTTTTTTATAAACGCGGATTCATTTTATGTGGTCTTTATAGTAGTTGGTAATTTATTAAATGTTTTAACTGCCATATAATAGGGACTACAATTTAACATTTTTATAGCGACGGAGGCAAATATAATTTATCTTTGTGCCGGGTATTAATTGAATGCATTTCTTTAATTTGTGAAAATAAGTTCTTGTTTTTAAAAACAAATATACTTATATCAAAAATATATATACAAGGTAATGTTAATAATTGAAATTTTTTGAAAAATGTTTTGCAGCTCTCGGTTTCTTTTATGTGAGCGAGTATACGCACACAACGTTTTTGTTTTATAAATAATTGTTTTGCATCTACACTATTACCCCACAGCATTATGCCATAACGGAGCCACGAATACCCGGTGTAAATAGACTGCTATTTGTCAAGAAAACACATATTCTATTAGTTCGCCCCCAACTGTGAACTCGCGCTCGCCCGATTTGCGCTTGACCGATTTGGTTCATGTTAGAACTTAAAAATTCTTTTTGCCTTATTTACTCTCCTGCCAAATTTCATGATATTCTGATCAACGATACTCGAGCTATCGTCGAACAAACATTCATACATACATACATACAAACGCCGGATTGTTCTAGTAGACTCTGAGAACTCGCTCGCTCGCTCGATTGTTCAATAATTGCGGTCATTGATGTGCACGTACTAACGTCGTTGATTGCGGTATGGAAACGCAGAAGAAAAGTTAATCTGGATGTGACTAGATCTTAACCGAGATTCGAACCCGGGTCTTGGATAAGTCAGTTGGTAGAGCGATCGCCCGGTAAGCGAGAGGTCCCGGGTTCAAATCCTGGTTCAGAGATCTCCACATCTAGGCTTACAAATTGTTAAAACAAGACATTTTGGAGCTTAAAAAACGAGATTTCTGAGTACTTACTAACTTATTTTTAACGTGTTGATTAACTAAATTTTTTAGAGGGGTAAATAGGTACTTGGGTGATGGATAAAGCAATTTTAATATCTATTCGATTTTATTCAATAGCAACCAATCATTTTGTGTCAAAATCTGACCCTCTTCCCTTCAATTACTGTATCCTCGAAGTAATTGTTTTACCTTACATTAAAGATTAATATTAGAACACGCAATTTTAAACAAGGAAAGTTTAATTTGATTAATACTTGCGACCGTCGGACTTGGTGAAACTTGGATAGCAACATGATCATTAATTACACTTGTATTTGTTTCACAATAACTATATTTATCCCAACCGGTTTCAGTTTTACACCATTATCAAGGGTTTAACTTTAATCATTTGCAGGATATATATATTACATTAATTCGACGTGCAATCCATGAAATCCCTTGATTTTAAACCGAAACCGGTTAGGATAAATATAATTATTGTGAGACAATTACAAGTGTAATAAATCATCATGAAGGAAAGTTTAGTATGATCCGGAAATTAGGTAGTTTCATTGAAAATATATCGTATACCTCATACATTATACTACCTAAACAGGAAGAAAAATGTTGGACGTATTCGATTGATGGTTCTTGGTGGAATATCATCTTCAATAAATTATACACAAATTCTTGTACTATTTCTTCGACATATATTTATTTTTATTGTTACTTAGGCTACCGGTTTCGTATTACATCATCGGGCCAACAAATTATTAATTTAATTAACTATTTAAAACTACAGAAAGAAAACAAAAAGAAAACATTTTTAGCAAGAAAAAGAAAGTAAATGGTTAAAATCAGGTTCACATTTGGCTCACTGTATTGCACCACACCAGGTTGGAACAGAATAACAATGTCGGAAGAATTGGCTGCACAAATTTCAGTCTGCTATTTGAAAAACAACCTGTACGAAGGAACTAAACACACTCCAGTTGATAGCTTTACTCCGGTTCTGTAGGAAGGGTCTATTAAGATCGCAGTAAATTTTCCACGAGATTAACTGTGGAAGCCGCTCCTGTAATTTCATTTAACCGTTATTACGAATACTTTATTCATTTCCGAATACGTTTATGTGCTATATTCAATCTCACCACAAACATAAATGTGAACACGGAGCCAGGTTCAGTACAGGGGAAATGCACGATGGTCGGGACTCAAGAGAATTGAGATCGGATTGGGTGCCGAGGTTTATGGAGGTTCCTACAATTAACAGCAATAAGGACATGAATATCTCAAGCAATATTACAGGTACGTTTATGAAATTTAAAATTTTAAGTAGCTGAAGAGACCTTAACACTCACGCTAAATGGCAACTTTGTAGTTATAATTGATTTTGAGTTGTGGGGGATCGAAGTAGCTGGAAATGGTACGTGTAACCAGCCTCTTCTTTTCCGAACTTGGCCCTGAATACACTGCCGTGTGTCTAGATATTATCGCAGACTCCCCGCAGTGTTGTTCCCTTTCCTAATGGATCCATCCATCCATCCATCCACCATCCTGGTTCGTCCATTGCTGGACACACTAGACCTTTCCAAAATTTCGCCAATCTTGGCGGTCTTTTTGGAAGAGATGCCCATACTCACACACGCTGGGCAGGTGGCTTTTCAGATGTCTGTATCATATAAGAAACCTAAAGTTTATGGATTATGGACCTGGACTCAACAGACAGCACTGATAGGTGTGAACAACAAATATAGTAACCATAATGATTAACATCCATTACATTGTGCATGAGAAGAGCAGCAATTATGTACATACCACCATTATTAACAGCTCATCCCACAAATATATTCTGATAAAGTTGAAAAATAAATGTTATCAGATGTCACTTTTACTTTTTAGGGTTCTGTACCCAAAGGGTAACCAACGGGACCCTATTACTAAGACTCCGCTGTCCGTCCGTCTGTCACCAGGCTGTATCTCAAGAACCGTGATAGTTAGACAGTTGAAATTTTCACAGATGATGTATTTCTGTTGCCGCTATAACAACAAATACTAAAACCAGCCAAGTGCGAGTCGGACCCGCAAACTCCCATACTACAGACATGATTTTTTTGCCGTTTTTATAGATGACGTTACGGGACCCTTCGTGCGTGAGTCTGACTCGCACTTGGCCGGTTTTTATTATATAATCTTTCAACAAGTTCTCCCGTTTGACTGATGACCGCCCCATACCGTGGTGGGCCGAAATATATAATATCAAGTTTTAAATTGTTTTAATGTTTGTAATAATTATTAATTATTATTTATACTGCTATTGAAACAGCTACTCACGATTTTATAGTCAGATTTCGCGTGAATAGTTTTACTGTATTCGTAAAATATCAGTATGAATCTTAACCACAAATCTTTCAGTAGTAAAATTATTACCAACCTAATAAATAAATAAAGCTCAAAAAGAGTAACATATTAGTATTATATACATAATCAAACCCAACGTCAAAATGTCATATTCCTAGAACCTGCCGTGTCGATAGATCAGTCAGTCAAGCAGGGTATACTGTTTCATATATTTGTAGTATATGTATCAAATTAGACGATCTTCAACCAAAATATCAACTGCTAAAAGTCCTTTCGGATAATCCTATGAAATTGAATATTCTTCATCAAGTCATTTCATCAAAAGGTTTATATATAGCAACTTCCAAGTAGAGAGGTACCTATTTTCTAAGTACGGTTGTGATACTTTAGTAAAAACTGGTCAGGTGCGAGTGGATTTCGTACATACTATTTATAATTAAATTATTAAATATTTATAACATAAACCAATTCCACGAGCATTTATTTAGTCCAACTTAACTTGACACTAACGATCTATTAAACGCCATAGATGCGAAGGGTCTATTTAAGTTGGACTTTAATTACTTCTTGAATAACTACTAAATATAGGTTTTCTTTTCCTAGACCTGTGCTATAAGACCTATTTGTGAACTAAATTTCAAGTTTGTGATCTTATATCAATCCATCACCCTGTGTTCGTCCACTGCCAGACTTATGCCTTTCCCAGGTTTTGCCACCCTTGGCGGTCCTCCGTCCTCCTCATCCAGCCGCCATCTGAGTGAAATAATAATAACACGAACCGTAACTACTTTAATCAACAACTAAAAAACAATTCAGTTATCTAGCTATTAAAAATAGTCTCTTACAAAAGAGAACGCACTCGAACTCCCTAAAAGCCTCCTGAGAGGTCAGTGAACTTTCATTGATCGCCTACATCTAGGTCAGGAGGCCGCTGGCTGCAGACCGACCATTCTAATTCAAACCATAAATACACGTCATAGAGTTCAGTACAGCACGCAGCAGTTCGCGATGACATTAAAGAGAATGCTAAAAGGAACGGTTCACTGAATTTGTAAAGTCATCGGTTCCAGATTAAAAAATTGATCGATTTCCGCGCCAAATTTGTTTCAGAAATCTTTTGGTTATCAAAAAAGGTTACTATTTCTTATGTATTAGAGTTCTTTTTAGGATGTAAATGAACGATGTCGACTGTTTTTTGAATTATCTTTCAGAATTCAAATGTGGAATCGAGAAGACCGCTCGTGAAATTTTATTTCACTCAGTCTGCTTTTGTAAACTAAATCCAAACTGAACCGAATAAAGTCCACTATTCTTTGACGAGTACAACAAAGGGCAAGTGCAGATAAATTTTATCAACGCGTGGTTAACTAGCTAACCTCTGGGGATTTGTTGGAGGATTTCTGGGCAAGATAAGTAGGCAATACAGCTTTGTTAGAACGACACAAGAGGTTACATGGTGCACGTGAGTGGAAAATGAAGTTTTATCCGAATACAAGTTTATATCGAGTGTTTGCCTAAACAGATTATACTAGTTATCTAAACACTTATTCATTGGCGTATGGCAATGTCATCGAAAATAGTAGGATATGCTATAAATGCGGCAATAATTTGAAACACGAGCGACAAACGAATCTACTTCTGTAGATTTTTGGGGAAGTCCCGGGAAAGACCTCGACTGCTGTTACTCTCCCAATTTCTAGGCGGGTTCGCTTCATCCTAGGTCTTATCGAGACGCGGTAATGGCCAAACGAAAGCCTATTGTACACAAACAAAATGTCTACTGGAGAGCAAAGTAACATGCTTTACTTTAACCAAATTGTTTTGATAGCTTTAAAGATAATGTTTTAATATAGGTCACAACATAATCAGCCACCACACATCGTTTTTTTTCTGGTCACCATCACTAGTTTTTTAGGTGCCATAAATATGTAGGTATATTACCTACGCAACCTCTTTGACCAGTCAGACCTTTAGCCTAGAGCATAGTGATTCATTATTTACTTAAATAGTATCTATGGTTCTTTGTGTATGTTCATTTGGTATTCTTTATAAGAAAACATTATTAATTATGTTATAATTGAATTTTTTTATACCCTATTTTTGGGACAGACGCCTTAGGTATGGTATTGAGACCCCCATTGATAAAATAAGTTAAATAATTTACAAAAATGCTTAATTTTAAAATTCAACGATTATTTAACATCTTTTGAGCATTCTTGATGGGGTACCAAAAGTCCGTTATATTTCATTAACTCCCATCACATAATTTCTTCAATTCTTTCATAGCTACAGCTAGATCTTCTTTAGTCCAGGTAACTGTACGTTATTGAACGACAGAAGTTCATTAATATTTACGTGACCCCACGATCTTGCAAATAACTTCGATGCTAGTAAACATATATAATATTAGAAACAAAACGACGTGGGATACAAACATAACAAAATATCTATTTTTTTATAAGGGCTAGATGCCTTTTTCAAAAAAAAATTCAAACTACAGAAACACTCAAAATCATCGAAAACGTACTAACAATACAAGACTGAACAAATAATAACATAAAAACAAAACACATACTACCTATATTTATATTAGAAGATACAGAAGATACTTGGTACATTACTGAATTATTTGGGTGAAACAGAAATTTTCACGAAACGTTTTGTTTTTTTGCGGGAGTGCATGACTATGGGACGTCGCCGATGCACCGAGGTGAGAAAGGGGTGCGCTTTCAAATGATTGTGTCACGGGTTTGTCCACTTTTCGGGAAGTGCGAGATTTTGACATTGAGGCAACTATCCCGCTGCAGCATCTATCCTGGAATCACCCTAAGGTATGATATTCCTCGAAAGGGTTATCGAATCAAATATTGGCGGGAGATAGAAGAGGTGAATTGCTACGATTATAGTAGACCCGCTACACTGCAGTAGTCTAGACACATTATATTCGTTGACAAGGGACGCCCGTTATTCCGTCTGGAACGCATTTTAAACACAAAAGCTTACACCCTATTTCACCTTCTTATGGGGTGAATTTCGAAAAAATCCTTAAGGTTACTCAATTATTTGCGTAAAATAACTTAAGCATTCAAAGTGAGATCTGACGGCTAGTAAATTTTTTTTTTGCCTGAAGTACGAAAATAAAGATAAAAATTTGTAAGTTTACAAATTTAATAAACGTTTGAAACAAAAGAAGAAATCAATATTAAGTTAAGTAGAAAATATTTAATTTAATTTCAAACATGTTTGTATCTTTAGGGATTTAGGTTGTGCGTTGTCTGTCTGTCAGGCAGTTACGGAACTGTTTTACATACCTATATCTAGATAGACTAGCTTTTACCCGTGGCTTCACCCGCGTTGATCGAATACTTAAAATGGGTTCAACAGTTTCAGAGATTACCTGCATGAATGTAAGCAGTAGCTATGTCCCTAGGGAGCTGCTATTGCCTAGGGAACAGATTCAGATTCATTTTATTGATAACGATATGTTACAAGTCGTTTATAATAAGTTATATAATATAACAGGACACCACTTATCAATATTGATACTAGAAATAAGTATCAGTACATATTTTAAATCAAAATTCAAATAAATTAATTAGTTATATAAAAAAGTCATCAGTAAATTCACAATTTACAATATAATTATTATGTCATACAGTAAAAATAAAACTAACCTAGGAGTTCGTCAACAGTGTAAAAACCTGTTAGATAAGCCAACGTTTTAGTCTCTTTTTAGGGTTCTGTAGTCCGACAATGAACCCTTATAGTTTCGCCATGTCCGTCTGTCCACCTGTCATCGTCTGTCATCAACACCCGTCCCCAGATAACTAACTATAGCCTGGTTTAGTCAGATATAGTGTAGTTTTCTATTAATGAAATAATTTTGCCAAGGATCACCCCTTGCATACAAACAAATAAACAAGATTTACCTCCTTATACAACAGAGTAAATAAATGGAAGAGTTACAAAAAGAAACGACAAATCCGTAATAAAAAAATATTAATTCCCATTTCCCATCCATTACCACGTCTCTATTTAATAAAGATTTCCTATGCGATACTCGCGCTCGTAGCGAACTGTGGCGTAGCAATTAGTGTCTGCTACGACGTAGCGTAAAAACATTTTTATATGAAAAGAACAGTTCGCTGTACGTCCGGTTGTTCAATTATGTTCAACATTCTTTATGGAACACAATAAAAGGCTCATTAGAAACAGTACTCTTACAGTATATGCAACAGGCGATCTTATCTCTGAAAGAGATTTCTACCAGGAAACCCTTGAATAGAAGCGATTAAAGCATAAGTACCGAGTGAGTACATATTTCAAATGTGTATATACAAGAACAACAGTTAGTTGAAAACTGATGAATTAAAAAAAATTCAACACCAGTAATATGACTAAAAAACAGAATAATTATATTAATATATTTTATAGCACACTGTGCGTAAAATGACCGCTTTACGCACGCTGCGCTTGCGTAAAGTCCGCATTTTCCGTACTTGTGCTATAAAATATTATACGAAACTCGTGCGAGAAACTTTTTCTCGACTCGTGTGATTGCAGCACTCACCTTCGGCTCGTGCCGCAAACTCACACTCGTCAGAAAACGTTTCATCGCTCTCGTATCGTAATGTACTAATATCATATTACGGACAGTCATCACGCTCAAACTTCAAGACAAACACAAAAAAAAATCAAGTGGAGGTTTCTATGGAATGTTTTTATTATATTTAAGGCTGAGTCCATTGGCATTATCTAGACCAGGGGTGGCCAACAGGTCGATCGCGATCGACCGGTCGATCGCGACTGTTAGTCAAGTCGATCGTGGCAAGGCAAAAAATATAAATACGTAGACCAGACTGCCCAACGTAATCAGGTAGTTAGTATGTATAATTTTCACATTTATGTTTATTCTCTTAATAAAATAAAAAAATGCTACATGATTGTGTGCTGAACTATGCTGTTTCATTTAAGATTTCTAGAAGTATGTAATTGGTAGATCGCACAGGGTCTCGTTAGTAAACAAGAGATCTTGGGTCCAATCAAGTTGGCCACCCCTGACCTATCCCAAATTAAAAAAAAAAACGGAAATCTTGAATCATAGCTTTACAAAAAATATTATTATTCCACGTTTGGATTGGGAATGAGGTGCTAACGTCAACTTTACGCGAATGTATGAAATGACATTCACCATAGGTAGGATGTGCAAAAATACGTAACAACTTTTTCAGTACTGCGAAATTATAATCTAGAGAAAATGTAACATTTAACCAAAATAATATTTCGTGGAATTAAAATAAAATGATATTAAAAAAAAAATTGGTCAGCTCGCCATTTCTTTTGATAATCAATCACTCATGGGTTCATCAACTTCATCATCAATACCAAATAGTGACAGATTTGTCAAATGAAATTGATTTCATTTATAAAACAGTTGAAAATAGATTCAGACAACTAAATCAGCGATCATTTCATATTTTGGAGAAGCAATATTATTGAAGTACATAAAACGCAAAAATTTGATTATTATTTTACTTGATGGGCTTACGTAAATATTCAATTCATTTTTGTACTATTATGCAAACGGTACGTTTGAATCCCAATCCAATCGTGGAACAATAATACCTAAAATTATTAATTGAAATAGGCGTTACCTTGCGGAAGTCCATCACTAAGTAAAGGATATATGAATATATATATTTGCATTGCAAATTATATTCATACATCCTTTACAATAATACCTACCTAAAAACTAAAATTGTATTGTGTAGTCAAATGTTTTTATTGTTTTAGATAAATCATAAATTAATACTAATTTTGCATAGAAAATGTAATCTAGTTAAATTTTAACCAACAATATGTTTAAAAACCTTAACATAATGTTGTGATAGTCCACACTTGGTATCATCTCTGACACACCCTCGTGGGTATAGTCGTGACGATATGTTTACTATTGTAGTAGGAGCGGAAGTGGCTTAGCGGAATTTTCTCGATGATACTTCAGTACAAGAGTATAAAATTAGGTTAACGAGGTTCCAAATAATGTCGACGACGACGGAATCAAAAGGTCAAGCTGTTTGCGTGACTCTTGCCAAAACGTTTGTGGACAGAGTTCCATCGCGAAATAATTTTTTTGTGTAGTTTACCGCTAAATGTTTGATTTTGTAAATGTAATGTAACATATGAAACACTCTGCTAAATTCCTGACCCTGTCTTGGAGTAATTTGTGACCATTAAGTAGTTAGTAGCGCATTGTTAAGGGGCAGTATATCTAAACTATAAGAGACAGAAAAAATTGTCAAAGGACTCTCGTCATCAATTTCGAGAAAAATAAAAATTGCATTCAGAGCTGTTTGAAAAATTACTTAGCTTATTCGGAAATCTAAACAGCTCATCTTGCAAAAAACTATAATACAGGATATTTGTGGCTATCAATCGAGTGTTGCTCTTGCTTGTAAGCCAACTTGTTAAGAAATATTATGTTTCAAATTAATGGAAATGTCTTATTTTTGTATTTCATTGGAATTTATATTTGACACTGAAATTTGATGAAATGAAATTTGATGAAATTTATAATATTAGGTGCTTATAAAATAATCATATTTTTGTGTATTGGAATTTTTACGAAAAAATAGTCTAAATGAACATCAGATGGTATGAATTCTGTTGATGAGTGAATTTTTTTCGGAAGTTCTATCTATTTTGGCATCTAAGTAACATCGCTAAATAGTTTTTGAGACCTAATTCAAAGAAGAAAAATGACATTTTTAGAAGGTTTTCGTTCGTTGTAAACATTAGTACATTATATCTTTGTATATATTTTCTTTTTCCGACTTGGTGCTTACTAGAAACGCTGTATATTGAGGATATAAAACACGTTTTATTTTTTGCAAACCGAGCTGCTTCGTTTCGCAGCTTGCGTACATCATTTTTTTAAAAGCTAAAGTACGCAGTTTTTATTTTCTTCAAAATCGATTCCGGGGGCCTTATAGCAAATTTCTCCCATAGTTTAGATTTTCCTCATACTCCCCCGTCTGAACGCGCCACCCTATATATGTTCTGTTTCTAAGTATCTAAAAGAGTATCTCTATCCAGCTACCCTACATGCCATATTTCTCCTATAGTTTAGATTTTCCTCATACTCCCCCGTCTGAACGCGCCACCCTATATATGTTCTGTTTCTAAGTATCTAAAAGAGTATCTCTATCCAGCTACCCTACATGCCATATTTCTCCTATAGTTTATATTTTCCTCATACTCCCCCGTCTGAACGCGCCACCCTATATATGTTCTGTTTCTAAGTATCTAAAAGAGTATCTCTATCCAGCTACCCTACATGCCATATTTCTCCCATAGTTTAGATTTTCCTCATACTCCCCCGTCTGAACGCGCCACCCTATATATGTTCTGTTTCTAAGTATCTAAAAGAGTATCTCTATCCAGCTACCCTACATGCCAAATTTTTAACAAAAAAGGGTTATTTAGTTAAATTGTAACACTTATTCTGAACACAATAAGAGTTTAAACAGGTATTCATGTAGCAGTATCAAACATTTACTAAAATAAAAATAAAAATCGGGCTTCTAATAAAAAGGGTTGGCCATTTAAATTGCCCCTTACATCCATCGTGCGGTGCTAATTGAGTCACGAAATGGGCGGTAGCGATTCGTTTCTATAACTTTTAATGTCAGGGACATTTTTGTCTTGTCTGAAACGAAACAGTGATTTTATAGTTCTAGTGATTATATAGTTTTTATTTTAGAGTTCTAGTGCTAAGAATGGTATATTTATTTATACCATCCATCCATCAGCCTGTTTCGTCCACTGCTGGACATAGGCCTTTCTAGGATTTCGCCACTCTTGGCGGTCCTCCTGAATGAAATGCCCAAACTCACACTCGCTGAGCATGAGCGCGGTGCCGAAACCCTTGCAACAGTGACGCCGCTGCCCGTCACCAGTCTGTTTTATACATATAAGGCCCGGCAATTGGGGATGGATATACCGCCATCCATCGGTCCCAGGCAATGGTGGGCCGCCTGGTTTTGCCTGAGAGCTGCTCTCTCATTTATTTATACGGCTATGGATAATAATCAGAAGTTGAAAAATAAAACTCATCTGGCAATAATCGTTTCTTGGATTAGCATTCACGAAAATGTAGGAGAAGGTTGCTCTAAGAAAAGGTGCTCTAGTCTTTTATCAAGTCATGGTTTTATAGGTTGATTTAGTCAAAAGACAAACTGCGTAAAGAACTTTGCGATGGTATCGAAATTAGCAGGAAACTTTGTTGTTTGAGGACCCAACGTTAGTATCAGAGGAGAGCTCAACCGTCACTAAATCTCTACTCTCATGGCCCCACACGGCCCCTATAAAGGACACTCCGGCTGTTTCAATTGCTCAATTCGTTACCTCGAAAGCCTTTGGAGGCTGTATCACAACGACATTGTGCTGTCGTAGTCCACAGATACCGGACGTAACGACTTTTTACTTTCATACGGTAAATAAAATCGAGGTCATCAAATAACTCCCGAAGGCATCCTTCAGTTAGCTAGTAATTTTGTTTTTGATTATTTATTGTAATGTTGTATGATTAATTGAAATAGGCGTTACCTTGCGGAATTTCATCACTAAGTAAAGGATATATGAATATAATTTGCAATATTCCGCTAAACAATTCTTGTCGTGCTCGAGGGTAGAATGAAGAAGTTGATGAATTTTGCACGGGCTGTCGACTAAAATCGTTATTAGACTGTATTAATCTATCTAACTTACTTTTCTGAATGAGATACTTCTCGTGCACAACCTTCGATGCCAAATCTCTAGCCTTTCTATCTAAGCTGTCAAATTCAGTGCTGTGTAAAGAAAAAGTTAATTCAGTATGGAGAACTTTGAGATGAGTTTTAAGGTTATTTCTTACCGAAAACCAATACCTTATTTCTTCATTCAACCAATCCAATTGTGCTCTTCTAATAGCTAAAAATGAAGACCTAGTGTGTGTGTTACAACGAATATTAAGTTTTATGTAGTTGGGGATAACTTCATTTTTCTTACATTGTTGATTAAACCAAACATTCTGTGCGGCTACTCTGTGTAATTTGGTAAGTTTAACATACAATTTCGCCTGTTCAGCTATGCTTGCTGACCTAAGATGATTAATTGAAATAGGCGTTACCTTGCGGAAGTCCATCAATAAGTACTAATAGAAAAAAATATGGAAAATCTTTAATGACGTCAATCTCTTCAATTTAAAAAGTTGATCACATATTAAATAATAACCAAAATCAGGCAATGGCAATTGCAAGTACTCGTTCTCATCAGTTTTGAAATCATGTGACACATCTTCTTGAAAGATGACATCTCTGGATACATATACCTTCTTGGTTTCTTTTTCATGAATATAATTTGCAATATTCCGCTAAACAATTCTTGTCGTGCTATTCAAAATGCAGACTCGTGCACCGCCCGCCCACCCGCATAAAAACATGCAACAAGCAAGCAACAAGCAGCTTTGTACGGTTTGCCAAAAATTCATAAAGATAATATTCCAGTTCGTCCAGTTGTCTCTTATATAGGTGCTCCAGCTTATGATTTGTCAAAACGGTGAAAACATATTTTGATAGAAAAAACTGCCTTCAAGCCCATTTATTGTCTTAGGAACAAAGATGACTTAAAATCAAAAATTCAGAATGTCCATTTGCCCTCTAATGCGAAGTTGATATCTTTAGATGTAGATAACTTGTTTACCAATGTTCCTTGCGATGAGTGTTTGATTATTATTAGAAATTTACTGGAAAAACAACGTCTTCACACTAACGAAATTGATGACCTCATTAGTCTTGCATCAGTTTGCATGCGTCAAAATTATTTCAAATTCAATGATAGATTCTATATGCAGAAAGAAGGTTTAGCAATGGGCTCACCCTTAAGTCCATTAATATTTTCATGGATAGTTTTGAGAACAAACACATTGTCAGTAGTTCGAATATTTTGTATTATTACAGATACGTTGATGACATCATTATTTGCTGGACTGGTACTGGTAGACAGCTCGATGTATTTGTTGACAAATTGAACAAAATTCACACCAAAATAAAATTTAAATTAGAAGTCGAACAAGAAAACTCCCTTAATTTTCTAGATTTAACGATTACTAGGGCATAGAATAAACATGAATTTCAAATATACCGCAAGCCAACACACACCGATACTGTAATACCTTCTTCATCTTGTCACCCTTGGGAACATAAGCTTGCAGCATTTCGTTGTAATGTTCACAGATTGATGACGGTGCCTCTAAGTCCTGACAACTTTGAAAAAGAACTCAACATAATATATCAAATTGCTGTGAATAACGGGTATAGTGCAAAAATGGTTGATAGATTAGTCCACAAAAAACAGAATATCATTATTAGAAACAGTTTGTCTGCTTTACAGCCTGAAAGTACGAGTGTTCAGAAATATAAAACAAGCATAACTTATCTAGGTCCAATTTCTGAACGGGTTGCGAAGATTTTTCGGTGTTGTGGTGTTCGCGTTGCATTCAGAACCAAAAATAAGATAAAGCGTATTTGCAATGGTAAGGACAAATTAGATAAAAAACAACAGTCTGGTATTTACAAATTGTCTTGCAATGATTGTAACGGTGTCTATGTAGGTCAAACAGGTCGCAGTTTTGAAACTAGGTACAAAGAACATATCTCAGCCCATAGAAATAATCATCCTGAAAAATCACACTTTGCAAGACATCTATTAGATTCCGGTCATAGTTTGCCTGATAACCATTCATTTGAAGTAAAACATATTTGTAAAAAAGGTTTAAGAATGTGTGTGTTAGAACAATTAGAAATACTAAAAAACAAGCTCGGACACCACGGCCTTTCTTGTCAGCGTAGTGCTGGCCGCCTGCCGCGCCACGCCAGTATAACTGATGTCATCCGGCGGGCTCTTGCCACCGTCAACGTGCCGGCTATTCTAGAGCCGAAGGGCATAACGCGTGACGATGGCAAGAGGCCCGATGAGATGACATTAATCCATGGAAGAACGGAAGAGAAGTCCCACACCGGTGTTACTGCCGTTAGAGCTGGTGCGGCTGCGGCAGAGCCATGGTGTGGGATGCAACATGTGTTGACACACTAGCACCGTCCCACACCGGTGTTACTGCCGTTAGAGCTGGTGCGGCTGCGGCAGAGCCATGGTGTGGGATGCAACATGTGTTGACACACTAGCACCGTCCCACACCGGTGTTACTGCCGTTAGAGCTGGTGCGGCTGCGGCAGAGCCATGGTGTGGGATGCAACATGTGTTGACACACTAGCACCGTCCCACACCGGTGTTACTGCCGTTAGAGCTGGTGCGGCTGCGGCAGAGCCATGGTGTGGGATGCAACATGTGTTGACACACTAGCACCGTCCCACACCGGTGTTACTGCCGTTAGAGCTGGTGCGGCTGCGGCAGAGCCATGGTGTGGGATGCAACATGTGTTGACACACTAGCACCGTCCCACACCGGTGTTACTGCCGTTAGAGCTGGTGCGGCTGCGGCAGAGCCATGGTGTGGGATGCAACATGTGTTGACACACTAGCACCGTCCCACACCGGTGTTACTGCCGTTAGAGCTGGTGCGGCTGCGGCAGAGCCATGGTGTGGGATGCAACATGTGTTGACACACTAGCACCGTCCCACACCGGTGTTACTGCCGTTAGAGCTGGTGCGGCTGCGGCAGAGCCATGGTGTGGGCTGCAACATGTGTAGACACACTAGCGCCGTCCCACACCGGTGTTACTGCCGTTAGAGCTGGTGCGGCTGCGGCAGAGCCATGGTGTGGGATGCAACATGTGTTGACACACTAGCACCGTCCCACACCGGTGTTACTGCCGTTAGAGCTGGTGCGGCTGCGGCAGAGCCATGGTGTGGGATGCAACATGTGTTGACACACTAGCACCGTCCCACACCGGTGTTACTGCCGTTAGAGCTGGTGCGGCTGCGGCAGAGCCATGGTGTGGGATGCAACATGTGTTGACACACTAGCACCGTCCCACACCGGTGTTACTGCCGTTAGAGCTGGTGCGGCTGCGGCAGAGCCATGGTGTGGGATGCAACATGTGTTGACACACTAGCACCGTCCCACACCGGTGTTACTGCCGTTAGAGCTGGTGCGGCTGCGGCAGAGCCATGGTGTGGGATGCAACATGTGTTGACACACTAGCACCGTCCCACACCGGTGTTACTGCCGTTAGGGCTGGTGCGGCTGCGGCAGAGCCATGGTGTGGGATGCAACATGTGTTGACACACTAGCACCGTCCCACACCGGTGTTACTGCCGTTAGAGCTGGTGCGGCTGCGGCAGAGCCATGGTGTGGGATGCAACATGTGTTGACACACTAGCACCGTCCCACACCGGTGTTACTGCCGTTAGAGCTGGTGCGGCTGCGGCAGAGCCATGGTGTGGGATGCAACATGTGTTGACACACTAGCACCGTCCCACACCGGTGTTACTGCCGTTAGAGCTGGTGCGGCTGCGGCAGAGCCATGGTGTGGGATGCAACATGTGTTGACACACTAGCACCGTCCCACACCGGTGTTACTGCCGTTAGAGCTGGTGCGGCTGCGGCAGAGCCATGGTGTGGGATGCAACATGTGTTGACACACTAGCACCGTCCCACACCGGTGTTACTGCCGTTAGAGCTGGTGCGGCTGCGGCAGAGCCATGGTGTGGGATGCAACATGTGTTGACACACTAGCACCGTCCCACACCGGTGTTACTGCCGTTAGAGCTGGTGCGGCTGCGGCAGAGCCATGGTGTGGGATGCAACATGTGTTGACACACTAGCTCCGTCCCACACCGGTGTTACTGCCGTTAGAGCTGGTGCGGCTGCGGCAGAGCCATGGTGTGGGATGCAACATGTGTTGACACACTAGCACCGTCCCACACCGGTGTTACTGCCGTTAGAGCTGGTGCGGCTGCGGCAGAGCCATGGTGTGGGATGCAACATGTGTTGACACACTAGCACCGTCCCACACCGGTGTTACTGCCGTTAGAGCTGGTGCGGCTGCGGCAGAGCCATGGTGTGGGATGCAACATGTGTTGACACACTAGCACCGTCCCACACCGGTGTTACTGCCGTTAGGGCTGGTGCGGCTGCGGCAGAGCCATGGTGTGGGATGCAACATGTGTTGACACACTAGCACCGTCCCACACCGGTGTTACTGCCGTTAGAGCTGGTGCGGCTGCGGCAGAGCCATGGTGTGGGATGCAACATGTGTTGACACACTAGCACCGTCCCACACCGGTGTTACTGCCGTTAGAGCTTGTGCGGCTGCGGCAGAGCCATGGTGTGGGATGCAACATGTGTTGACACACTAGCACCGTCCCACACCGGTGTTACTGCCGTTAGAGCTGGTGCGGCTGCGGCAGAGCCATGGTGTGGGATGCAACATGTGTTGACACACTAGCACCGTCCCACACCGGTGTTACTGCCGTTAGAGCTGGTGCGGCTGCGGCAGAGCCATGGTGTGGGATGCAACATGTGTTGACACACTAGCACCGTCCCACACCGGTGTTACTGCCGTTAGAGCTGGTGCGGCTGCGGCAGAGCCATGGTGTGGGATGCAACATGTGGTGACACACTAGCACCGTCCCACACTGGTGTTACTGCCGTTAGAGCTGGTGCGGCTGCGGCAGAGCCATGGTGTGGGATGCAACATGTGTTGACACACTAGCACCGTCCCACACCGGTGTTACTGCCGTTAGAGCTGGTGCGGCTGCGGCAGAGCCATGGTGTGGGATGCAACATGTGTTGACACACTAGCACCGTCCCACACCGGTGTTACTGCCGTTAGAGCTGGTGCGGCTGCGGCAGAGCCATGGTGTGGGATGCAACATGTGTTGACACACTAGCACCGTCCCACACCGGTGTTACTGCCGTTAGAGCTGGTGCGGCTGCGGCAGCGGCCGAGAGAAATAAGAGGCACAAGTATGCAGGCCTTAGCTCGGACTGCATATTTGTGCCTTTCGGGGTCGAGACCCTCGGGCCGTGGGGCCCCGATGCTAAACTCCTTTTTAAAGAACTATCCACACGGCTGATCGATGTTTGTGGGGACCCGAAGGCTGGTGCGTATCTTGGCCAGAGAATTAGCCTGGCCATTCAAAGAATAAACGCTGCCAGCCTTCTAGGTACCCTTCCACATGACGGTGGCGATTTAGATAGGATTTTCTATTTAGTTTAGTTCATTTTGTAGGTTTAACAAGGATTTTAGGTTAGTTTTACCCTTTTTAATTTAGGTAAGTTTTATTTATATTCTATATTTTAACATTATGTGTGTTAATCATAGACAATTCCAAAAAAACAAGAATAACCCTGATTTACTAAACGAACAAACTAACTTTACCACTACCCCACTGTTACGCATGTTTTCGTCTCCCCATTTTCCCCACCAAACAACTAGTCAGGCCGGTGTATAAAAGGCGAGTTTTGGTCGGCGGCTCGTCACTAGCTGCTGAGCTGTCGGGCGAACAACATCAGTTGCTGCGGAGCGGCTGGGCGAGCAACACATCAGTTGCTGCGGAGAAGCCGAGCTAGCAGCACATCCCGAGGATGCCTCGTTCAGAGGCGAAACACGTGTCGATAAGTTTTCTTGCTTGTTATTTAAGATTGTATTGCTTGCTTGTTGCATGTTGCATGTTTTTATGCGAGCGGGCGGGCGGTGCACGAGTCTGCATTTTGAATAGCACGACAAGAATTGTTTAGCGGAATATTGCAAATTATATTCATATATCCTTTACTTTGTAATGTTGTACTCAAAATAAACTCCGTAAATCTGTAGGATTTAAATATAAGTGACGATAAAATGAAAAAAAAATCATGACTACCGAAGGGATTTCGAAAAATATATTTCTCCACCCGCAGCTCAAAGGTGGCCCAATTTAAAACGTTTACTTTATGTATCTATTTTTCAAAATAAATTATTTGAAATGGATTGAATTTGTTTAAATTACATCCTAAACACGAATTTTCACTTCTCAATCTCAATGCGATAAAGTTTACTTTGATACAAAACAATAATCACCGGATTATTTTTGATATGGCTGATTGTGATTGCATATAGCAAACTTCAGATAAGATTTTTTGTATATTTTGTTTGCAACGAGTCATCTATGGGTGCTCCAAGGGGTATTAAACATTTACTATTTGATCAATAGCATAACATAGCAAAAGAACTCAATGGACATCTCAATTTCTCATAGATCTTGCACAAAATCGCATGTAGTAAATGTTGATATTTGAATAAAATAAATAACCCAGCTACTTTATACATTACTCAACACGGCTAGGGTTACCATTCGATAGGCGTTTGCCACATTTGACAGGCATTTCAACTTTCAGACAGGCTAGACAGATAAGGTATCTCTCATTTTTGAAATGATAACCCTGACCACAGTGAAAGAGCTGCGTTAACCAATGAGATCCCTTCACCTTTTCTTATTAATAAAAGTAATTCGTTAACCGCGGCCTGGGCACCCCTTAATTGTTACCTATGGATAAATGTACTTAAATTATGTATATATATATATAAACTATAATTTATTAATATTTTCAAATGGTACTTTAATTAGGCTACAAAACAATAGAAGTTCCAAGTTCCTAAAAATGGCTACTGTTTTTTTTACGTGTTTTAATTAATCATAGATCTGTTAACTTTTTTTAAATTTTTGTTCAGTGTTCTACGTATCCTTAAGGATGAACAGGCAGTGGCAGAATAACAGCGGTCCTTTTGCTTCCGGCTGAGTCATCGACCTTTTCAACAGAACCTGTCTAATCTCAAATAGTCTTTAAGTATTGTGTTTTGTTCTGTTGAATAAAGATCTTTTTACTTTTATTTATTTATTTTTAAATCGTGCCATGTTTCTTCCAGTAAGCTTCATAAATTCATTCATGTATATAGGTAGAAGAAAAACGAAATGTGAAATATTTATTTAATAAATGGGTCCAGTATTGGTTACGCGGGTTCCCAGATAAGTATTTTCATGTATCACATAAAAGTATGCATTTATGCACTAAGAATATTTTCACTCCGGGACGTAAACATTTTCGGTGTAAACAAAGACCCGAGACAAAGTAGAAACTCTGAAACCGCTCAACCGTCAAAGTCGGGTCAGATAATCGAAAGCGTCAGTTTTGTAAGTGGTTTCTTTGTAGAAACTACGGCCCGTCGGAAATATCTCGCCACCTGAAAGTGGCGCGCTTTCTCCGTATGGAAGAAAAACTTTAATTTTTTAATTTTAATAAAACATTTGCTTTGTAAGTTGTTTACAAATTATAGGTAATGAGAATTTAGTCGCGTTCCGAGGTCTCAGAAAAGAAAAATCTGATAAAAATGCCTCAAATAAAAAGGTCTGTGGATTCACAGTTTTTATTTAATTTTAGACGTAAGACACGGATATGTTTATGATATTTCGAAGTGGATACTTCTTTGTTCACATCTCGTAAGGGGGCATATTCAGAACCTGTACCTCACTTCCAGTACGAATGTTTTGACGAAGGATAATATGATTTCTGATTGTGGATTAGTACGTTCTTTAATCCTTCTATACAGGTTGTAAATAGAGTGCGACCATTAAATAAAACCACATACTGATCTACGGATCATACTGAACAACTATTCGAAAAAAAAACACGCAAATCTCCAGAGAAAAAGATATTCAACTCTAACTCAAAGACTTTATCTCGTAGGAGGAAGGTCTGTTTTAGAACGCTTCACCGAACAGCTGTTTCACGGGCGACGCTCTCTCTAAACTCGCCCGTATGTCGGTGCGTTAGGGTTCACGCATTTTTGTTTGGAACTCAATTATTTCCCAAGCTAAGGGTGTCCGCGGGAATGATTCTTGGGAAAAGTGGTTCAGTAGGGTCAGTAGAATATGTGGTTTCATTTAATGGTAGCAGTCTATTTACACCCGGTATTTGTCAATAGTTAATACTAATAATAAAGTAGAAAAAGGTCTAGCCTATACATAAAAAAAAAATTGTGAAGTTTTAAATGAAATGGGTTATAACTAATTGTACTGGGGCCAAAAACACTTTTTTTTTGTCTCTCTGTCTATATGTATACTTGTTCCGTTTTAACTCGAGAACAACTCAACGGATTTGGATGCGGTAGTACACTGTAATGAACCTAGTCAACATACAGGCTACTAGGGGCAAGGGGTGTTGATAAAATAACCCTAAGCTGAAACTGTCGATACTACTCAAAGATAGAAAGATAACTCTACGCGAGCGAAGCCGCGGGCAAATGCTAGTTTTAAATATAATATTCCAGATAGGGTTAAAAGTTAAATTTGAGATCTGATGAAAGTCAGCATTATGAGTAGCTTCCCTTTTCCTTTATCCCTATTTTCCTAATGTTATTTAGATAGTATAGGTACCTACACTTTAACATAAACCCTCATAATTCCCACAATTTTTATCCCAAGTAACGTATTTAGCGACAACAGGGGTCAAAAAGGGAGTATGTTTTTGTTTTTACTTAGCCTCAGAGGGTCGGTAAGCCAAATTGTATTACTTTATAAGCTTTGTTTTTATTAGACCTTATCCTTAACAGGTTGCGTCGGGGGACGCGTGAGAATCTGATCTGTGTTACCTGAGGGCTGAGACCAGGCCTGCCTCACTCCGCGAAGCTATAAGACGCTACAAGTACATTGGCGCGGCGGCGACCCGCCCAGGTAAACATTCAGTGGGTTAAGACCACAAGGTAGTAAAAAATAACACTTTCAAACAGTGAGTTCTAACTCACATACTACAATAGATAAGATTCTGAAAAAAAAACATGCTATAAATAATTAGATATACGTAATCGGCCTTAACGACAACAAAGCCCTAAACATGATAGAAAAAATTTCGCTGCATCGAATAAAATTGCAAAGTGAAGGCTGTTTTTTCAGTTTAAAAGAGTAGTCCGTTCTTACTAATAAAGTAAAAAAAAACCGGACCAGTGCGAGTCGGACTCGCCCTCCGAGGGTTCCGTACAAATTGATTGGTACAAATTAGAAATATTTTATAAAATTTAATTAATTATTTTTTTGTGATTAAATTAAAAATGTATAGTTTTCACATTTTTCCTACACTTATAGTATAAGACGGTATTATAAGCAAAATTTCATAGTTTTATGTCAACGGGAAATACCCTATAAATTTTGATTCCCTTGAGAGTGTCGAAATATAAGTTTTTTGCGGCACAAATGGCCATACCTTTTTTACTACGGTATGCGCAGCGCGCCCACGCACACATACTCACATGCAAGCTGTCTGACCACTACATGGTGGGGGTAAGGCTGGCCGCCAGCGACAGTGTTACCGTGCCAGAACAAAATGACCCGAACTGCACTACATCACGGTATACTTTATCTAATAAATTAGTAAGGGAAAAACTGAGTTGTGTAAAATGGTCGGATATGCTTTCTATCGAATGTCCTTTATTATTATACGAAAGACTATCACTGGTTTTTGGCAGTATTTACGAAGAAAGTAAAATTAAATTAACAGTTTCCAATAAAAGACATACTAAGCCTTGGATAAATACGAAATTAGCAGTAATGTTAGAAAAAAGAGATCAATTATTTAGAGCTTGGAAATCTATGCCCAATAGTATGACTCGTAGACTTGAATACACAAAATTTCGAAATAAAGTAAATAAAATCGTAAATTCAGCCAAGAACAAATATAGACAGGAAGAAATAAGAAAGTGTAACGGTGATTTCAGAAAAATTTGGGTAAACATCAATGAATGGATCGGGAGAAATAAAGCAAACTTAGATGAGGTGATAATTAAGTACTTAGGTAAAACAGACAGTATACATAATATTTGTAATACATTCTCTGATACGTTCACGCAGGAAATACAAAAAATAAAGCATAATTGTAAAACAAAATTCTTGGATAGAAGCTCCTATGTAAAAAAACCTGATGTATCTTTTCGTTTTCAAAAAGTATCAAAAATTATTGATTAAATGGATTGTGAAAAGTCACCAGGCCTAGATAAAATTAGGGTCCAAGATCTAAAATATGTTAAGCCTGAAATTAGCCAAGTATTAGCAAGTTTTATAAATATGTGTTTGGTAAAAGGTATCTATCCTGACGACCTAAAAAAATCTATAATCAGGCCCATTTACAAACAAGGCAATCATTTATAATAATAATAATAATAAGCCTTTATTTGGAACTCTAACTTTTTAACCTATTACATTTTTAATGTTTATACAGAGTTCTCCCACTGTCGGGTGTAGGCCTCCTCCATCAGAGCCCAGGTGACTCTGTCTCGGGCAGTGCGTGTCCAGCAGCTGCCGGCTACCTTCATGATGTCGTCACTCCAGCGTAGTCGTGGTCGTCCTCGGCCTCTTGTGCCGTCTCGTGGATGCCAGTGCGTCACTCTCTCGCTCCACCTATCGTCTGTCGAGCGGACCACGTGTCCCGCCCACTTCCACTTTAATTTTGCAGCGGTTTGTAGAGCGTCTTTAATTTTAGTTTTTGCTCTAATATCCTGGTTTCGCTTTCTATGATATTATGATCTAATGCCTAGCATGCTTCTCTCAGCAGCGCTTTGGAATACTCTAATCTGACGTTTTTGTTCTTTTGTTAGCGTCCAGGATTGGCAGCCGTAGATGAGGGTTGGCAGTATACATGAGTCCATTATCTTAGCTTTTAGTGGTATTGGTAATCTGCTTTTAAATATTTCCTTTAAAGACCAATATTTTCTCCATGAGATTGTTATTCTTTTTGATATTTCTTTGTTCATAGAGTCTTTGAATGAAATAATTCTCCCAAGATAAACATATTCCTCTACGTACTCCAGTTTTGATTCACCCACTGATATCGATGTTGGTGGACCATTTGTCATTAGTTTGGTCTTTTCAGGGTTCATTAATAAGCCATATTGGCTACTGGATTCATACAATTCAAGTAGCATATCTTTGAGATCCTTTGGGTTTTCTGCAAAAAGTACAAGGTCATCGGCAAACCTGAGGTGGGAAAGTAGTTTACCATTAACATTTATTCCCCTTTTTTCCCAGTTCATGCCGGTGAAAATACTTTCGAGGACCGCTGTGAAAAGCTTCGGCGAAGAAGGATCTCCTTGTCTAACTCCTCGCAGTACTGGAAAGCCTTCGCCTGTTCTCTCTAATCTTACCTGAGCAGAGCAATCAGTGTATATACTTCTAAAAATTTTTAGGTATTTGTCTTCAATGCCTTGTTTTGAAAGTGACTTCCATAACCCACTGTGCCGTATTGTGTCGAAAGCCTTCATATAATCGACAAAAGCTATGTACAAGGTTTTGTGGTATTTGACATATTTTTCGGTTATTTGTGTCACTGTGTGTATATGGTCGATGGTTGAGAACCTTTTTCTGAATCCTGCTTGCTCTACAGGTTGGTTTTCATCTAGTTTTTTAGTGATTCGTTTCAAAAGGATCGCGGAAAAAACTTAATAGAGACTAGGTAGGAGGCTTATTGGTCTGTAATTTCCAATATTTTTTCGGTCTCCTTTTTTGTAGAGTAAGACAATTATCGATTTTTTCCATTCTGCAGGTATCTTTTCTTGATCTAATATCATGTTAAAAAATTTAGTTAGTACCATAGAAAGTGCTTCTCCCAAGGCAATGAGGTGGTCATTTGTAATGCCATCTGATCCGGGGCTTTTGTCAGACTTGAGTGACTTAATTGCTGTTATTACTTCAGTAGGAATTATGGGCGGTATTTCTTCAATGAGTCCGGTTTCAATACTTTCCTTCCTATTTGAGTCTCCGTATTTATCGTAAAGCTTTTTATAGAAGTCTGTGGCAGCTTTTATTATCTCATATCTATTAGAAGTCAAATTGTTTTTCGTATCGGTTAGTACAGGTATCCACTCTTTTGTCATCTCTAGCCTTTTATTTGCCTTTTTTAAACTTCCACTTTTACAAAGCTCATTTTCTATAGTTTGCAGTCTTATTTTAGTTTTTCTTTCCTTGATTTTGTCTTTTATAGTTTTGTGAAGTATCGATAACCTTTTTCTGTCATTGTTCGTTCGGTTTGGTTTACTTTTTAACCGCGCTCTTTCTTCAATCAGGTCTTTTATCTCTTTATTTATGTACTCTTTTTCGCTTTTACCTTCAGTCTCTGTTCTTTGCACTGTTTGAATACTCTCTTTTATGGCTGTTGTCAGGGAATCGTATAGTTTCTCAATGTCTGCTGTGTCAGGTATGGGTATCTTCGTAAAAGACCTTTGAATTGCAGTTTTTTCTTGCTCGATGAACTTTCTACTTTGCAGTGGGAAAATCCTGCTTGCTTTTCTTATTTTATTATTTAGTACAAACTCGCATATCACTAATTTGTGGTCGCTTGAAAATTTTGTGTTTATCACATCAATGTTTTTAACATGATTGAGCTTATTAGTTATAACATAATCTATTAGATTTTTTGTTTTACCATCTGGGGAGAGCCAAGTCCATTGTTTTCATTTGCTTTTCTTGAAAAAACTATTGACAATAGCAAAACGATTTTCCATGCAAAATTTCACAAGAGTTTCACCTCTTTCGCTTCTTTCTTTGTAACCATGTTTGCCTAGGATTGTTTGCTCGTTAGGCTTTTGTTTACCTACTTGAGCATTGAAATCGCCAATTATTATTTGAAAGAGATGAGATTTTTCTAAAGCATTCCTTAGGTTTTTATAAAACTCATGAATATCTTCTTCTTTGCTTTGCTCTGTGGGTGCATAAGCTTGAATGATGGTGATTTTGGTACTGTCTATTATTAAATCCACTCTTGCAATTCTGTCGGAGTAACTTTGTAATGATTCGATATTATTTTTAAGGTGCTTCTTGATCATAAAGCCTACCCCATTTTTGCCCTGTTTTTCTCCTGTGTAATAAATTATATAGTCTTTATGTTCTTTTATGTGATTACCATCGAGTTTTACTTCTGCTAAACCTATGACATCCCAATTTGTTGATTTCAAACTATGTTCTAATTCAATTTTTCGTTCATCTTTTACTAATGATCTTACGTTGAATGTTGCAACGTTTAATGTTTGGTAGTACTTTTTGTTTAGTGATGGAGGGGTTTGGTCTACGCTGCCCTTGGTGACCAGCCTTCTAGGGCAGGGTTCTGTATTTTTTGAACATGTATTTATAAATTCTTTTCCGATAGGGGCGCCAAGTTCAATTGTTGATTTGTCTTCTTTGTTTTTTGTTAACTGCTACTTTTTGTTGTTGATATTGACAAACTGAGTCATTAAAGAAGATGTAGGGCTGTTAATAGAAACTTTATTCTTCTTAGCTGGTTGTGTATTGTTTTTCATGATCGTAGGAGGTTTATTCTTTACGGATTCAGTGCTTGGAGGGGATTGTTCTAAAGGTCTTTTATTGCTTTCCTCGCTCTTCTTATTTACTCCTCCTTCTTTTAAAATTACTATACGGTCGTATCTTATTGAAGCTTTGTTACCTTTCTTTTCTTCCTCTTTCAGCTTCTCTTGAAGATTCTTTCTTATTTTAATGATTTTGGGAGGATAATCTTCCTTCAGGTATGCTCCTGTACTTTCCAACTTATTTTTCCCTTTTAAGATCATTATTTTTTTTCCCAAGGTTGTGAGACCGAAGCAGATTGGTCTAGGTTTGTTGCTTTTCTTGCCTACTCTTCGTACAAACTCTATTTCGCTTTTTTCGCATGATATTCCTAATTGAATGTTAATAATGTCGGTGACAATTTTTTCCAGTTCAAGTTTTGTTTTCCTCTTCTGCTATGCCAAACAGCATAAGATTTCTTTGTCTTATTTGCTTTTCGATAGTATCCAAGCGGTGTTCCTGCTGTTCTGTTTCTTTCTTAAGTGCGTTCAGTTCATCTTGGTAAGCTGTAAATTTCTCGTCGAAGTTGTTGATAATTTTTGTCGTAATTTTTTGTTCGATTTTTTCGAGTTTCAGGTCCAAATCTTTATTAAATTGTTCAAAAAGTTTCTTCATGGCTTCCTCTGATATCGCCATTTTATATCGAAAGCTTTAATAAAAGGCTCAATTGAAAGTCTCTACGATCCCACACAAGTGACTCTACCAATTATGAAAGGCTCTACACTTTCGTGTGATTAGTCTCTACATTCAGTTGGTTGCTAGCTCTATATTTTATACCGCCACCTTGTGGAGAATAGGAGAACTCTTTAGTTAGTCAGTCAGTGACAGTTGTAAGTAATTAGTCCACAATTTCGCTATTCGACACTAGATGTCGCGATTTTGTTTTCTAGATGATATGGCAATATTTAATGCGAAATTTTAGTTATTTTCATCAATTTATAGATTTTATTAACTGTTTTGGCACTTGTACATACGGATTATATCTCTGCCGGATGTTGGTCTGTCCATTATATATATTATTCACTGTTGTAGCACTTAATTTTATTCACAATTTTATTCAATGTTTCCAAAAAATTGAGCCTTAACTTGGGTAATAAAGCCACTGAACACCTTTGATACAGTCAGAATGTGTATTTCACTTTCAATGATCTAATCGTATCTTGTACTTGTTTGTTATTTTATTGTTTTTATGCACTGTTTTAACGACCGTCTTAGTCGTTGAGAATTCTTGTATTTTCACTGTTCTACTGCGTCCAAACTGTTTACTAGCACTTGAGGATCTTTTTTAATAATAACTGGTTGATTTAAACTTAACACAACAGCGAAAATTCTTCTGTAAACCACTTTTATAATAAAAAATATACGGAGCTACTTTAGAATTGTACTGACGAGCTCACTAGCGCCAATCATTTAGACTATAGTAATTATCGGCCCATTGCTATACTATCAGCCATAAATAAAATTGTAGAAAAAGTTGTCGTTGAGCAAATTGGTACTTTTTTAGAGCATAATAATGTTATATCTGAGTCCCAATATGGTTTCAGAAAGGGTCGTAGCACCTCGTCGGCTCTGGCAAAATTTAGTGATTAAGTAAACAGCCATCTGAACAAAGGAAGACAGGTACTTGCGTTGTTCATAGATTTCAAGAAAGCGTTCGAACATAATCAGCTGTTACAGGTGATGGATGAGTGTAGGATAAGTGGTCCAACCAACCAGTGGTTGCGCAGTTACCTCAATAATAGAACGCTACGCACAGTCATCAGCGGAACAGCTGGGTCCGAGGCCAAGGTCAGTGATGGCGTCCCGACTGGTTCAGTGTATGGACCAGTCGGGTACATTATGCACGTAAACAGTGTCGCGAACGTTGTACATAACTCCCAACTATACATGTACGCTGATGATATGTGCCTGCTTTTCGCTGGAAACCATGTTGCGACCATGATAAACAATATACAAGATGATTTTGAGAGAATAACTAAGTGGGCACATGACAACGGGATAATATTAAACCTAAGTAAAACAAAATGCATGCATATCCACTCACCGTACAATATAACTGCTAAAAACATTGATCCATCTACAATAAAAATAATTGGTCACACCTACGATTGCCTACACCTAAACAAAGTAAACTGTGAATGTAATAGTCTAGAATTAGTAAATAAATTTAAATATTTGGGGTTATTAATAGATACAAATTTTAATTGGAAATTACATATAACGTTAGTTTGCAATAAGCTAAGATCAATCTTGGGAAAATTTTATCATTTAAATAAAGTGCTAAATAGGCGCACCTTGTACATTGTTTATCACGCACTCGCGGACTCATTATTGAGCTATGGCTTGAATTGTTACGGCCTGACTTTTAAAACATATTTACAGTCCATACATCAGCTACAGATAAGAATTATGAAATATCTAGTAGACAATAAAACCAAAGAAAACTGTAAACAGGATTATTTTAAGCTATTTGGTATTTGTAAAATATTGCCGGCCTGTAGCAAGGTTAGGTATTTGATAGCTTTAGAGACATATTATAGTGAACAATATAAAACAATAATAAATCACCGACATTTAACAAGATCTCTAAAAAGGAGAAAATTATTACAGCCTATCGCTAAAAACTACTATGGGCAAAGAACCAGAGAGTACTTGACACCAAGAATTTGTAACCATAAGCTCTTCCAGCCTCTTCTACTAAATAAAGAAAAAATAAATTTACCTTGTTTAAAGATTAAATTAAAAACAGCCTTTTTGAAATTGTAATTTTTATTATTTACTATTATTAACTTGTGTTTTTATAATTAAGAAACTGTAATCTTCAGTGTAAAGAGCGCATCACGCCAACAAACTGTTGTACAGTTTGGCGTAATTGTATTTTGTTATCTGTGTATTTACCATAAATAAAAAAAATATAAAAAAAAAAACGTTTACTTGGAAGTTTGATTTTTTCACAGCTTCAAGAAACTGTAGATTTGAGTGTTTTAATTTCAACTCGATGCCTCCACATGTTTTCAATATAAAGAGTCTTCACAGACAGACAGACAGACAAACAAACAACAAAGTGATCCTATAAGGGTTCCGTTTTTTACTTTTGATGTACGGAACCCTAAAAAAACAATAATGACTGTTGTTAACATATAAACTAGTATCTGAAACATAACGAAGCGTTTTTTTTTTTGTTAAAATGCGGCCTTTTTCAGATATGTTTATCTCTTTCGTTGTGCGATGAACATATTTCGCCTTAGGAAGGGAAAAAGTTACGCGATAGAAACAGAAGCGCAAGGAGGCGCCTCGAAGGTGAATAAAATGTTATCCACGCATCGCTGTGCGAGCTGAATTGCACTTTATTGCCGCTTGGCGAGAATAGCTTTTTATTTATGTGTCTTTGAAGAGTGGATCTTCTGTTCTCAGTATTATTATTTATTCTGTGGTGATTCTTAAAATAACAAGATATTACTTAGAGTGTACCTATCTCTTTTTGTTTTATCTACTTAATCTTGTAAGAGCTTTCTTATGATCAAATATCTGATATTTGTTTGTTTTTATTTTATAAATATGAAATTAAACGAATGAACCCCGAAGGGGTGTCACAGGTGTTTCCGAGTATGGACTATTACTAAAACGTCACTAAAACAGTCGCCCGAGCCAAGTTCTATGTATTCATTAGCAGACCCTAAAAACTTTTATTTTAATTTATTTCTGAAGGAACCTCCAACCCTCGGCGTCCAATTTGACGTCAGTTATTTTTTTGGCGAAGTCGACTATCGTGCACTTCTTTTGTACTGAACCGGCTCCTTTTTCACATTTATGTTTATTATGGGATTTTGCCTACACGTGTACTTTGTGTAGGTATTCACACTCATATTTTTATGTACAATTTTTAACACTTAAGTGTATATGTTACTACCCGTCCAACAAAAAAAGGCCAATGTCAAATACTTTTTCTTCCAACTTTGCTTTAATTTGGACATTACTAGCCTAAATAGTGTGCAGAAAGCGGCACTTTTCTGCTCCAGAGCAATGTAATGCAGAAAAGTATATATGAAAATCCATTATTGCCCTGAAAACAATGCAATAATAGATTTACATACATACTTTACTGCCGCGCCACCACTGAAGTCCCGCGTCAGTATTTATTGTCTCTGGAGTATGAACCAAAATGCCTTAATCCAGAGGACTTCAGTGCTGCTGCTGACTCTAAAGCCGCAAGTGACACGTACATAGAAAACTAGTTTTAAATCACCCTATCAGCGCGCAGATGATAAGCCATTGGCCAATCAGCGCTATTTTTATTTTCGCAAACAATTTAAAATAAAGAAACCTGGCTGAATGTAAACGTAAACCATAAACAAAAAAAAACTTGATCTTGCGTACCAGTATTTTTCATAATCGAGTACTTCTCGGGTGATTTTATAAGCGAACGATTACTAGTTTTGAACTACCCAATCAGCGCACCGATAATAAGTTATAGGCCAATCAGCGCTATTTTTATTCCTGCAAACAATTTTAAAAAAGAAAACTGGCTAAATATGTGTATAACCATAAACAAAAAAAAACTTCACCAGGCGCGAATTTTGATTTATGTTTTCACAATGTTTTGTGAAAATTTTATTGCGATTCTTTAAAAATGGATTTTAGTAGCGAAAGTGACGACATATTAACATCTGAAGAAATAAAAAATGTGGCAAATGAAGTAATAGATAATCTTTTGCCACCAAAATCCAGGGATAAATATTTGAAAATCTATGAGAATTTCATAACTTGGAAAACCGAAAAACGGGTGAAATCGTTTTCCGCGAGCGTATTTTTCGCTTATTTTAGTCAGCTATCGAATAAAATGAAACCATCTTCATTGTGGTCTATGTACTCGATGCTAAAAAGCACAGTTAACACAAAGCACAATGTGAATATCAAAGAATATACAAAACTAACATCGCTATTGAAACGATTATCAGATGGTTTCACCAGTAAGAAATCGAAAGTTTTCACAGCTCAGCATGTGGAAACATTTTTAAATGAAGTACCTGATGACAAATATTTAGCATCAAAGGTAAGTTGAGAAAAATGTTTTAAAACTTTTACAGCTATGTGCAATAGTATGAATAAAGATCTACATTGAAGTATTTGTTTCAGGTTGCTCTAATTTTTGGTATAAACGGTGCTTGCAGAAGCTCAGAATTAAAGAATATCTCGATCGATGACGTTGAACTGCATAACGAGATGCTGCTCATTAAAATGTCAAACACGAAGACAAAAAAAGACCGAGTATTTGTAATTCGTGATGAATTCGTGAAAATGGTACAGAAATACCAAGCACTACGCCCAACAGACACAACCACCACGCGGTTCTTTTTGAATTTCAAGGATGGTAAATGCACAAAGCAAGTTATTGGCAGAAATAAGTTGGGGGGTATACCCAAGGAGATTTCTGCATGCCTAAAACTACAAAATCCAGAAACCTACACTGGACATTGTTTCCGCCGTATATCTGCAACACTGCTTGCTGACTCTGGTGCAAACTTGACAACACTCAAGCGTCACGGCGGCTGGAAGTCAGATCAAGTAGCAGAAGGTTACATCGAAGAGTCAGTAGAAAATAAATGCAAAATTACTCATCAAATAACGGAATCAATTAACTTGCGTCAGTTAACATCACCGCGTCCATTTACTTCTCGTGAAAATGTAGAGATCGAACGGAGCCAGCCATGTATAGGTATATCTACTTCGTCACAAGTAAAACGAACAAATATAAATGTGCCAAATAAAAACGTCAACCTCACCTTTAATAACTGTACGAACGTAACTTTTAATTTTTCTAAATAAACATTTTTTTGATTATTTTTACTTCAGTTTTTTATTTGAAAGTTGAAAAAAAAAGCAGATTATGAACCTCACGAAAGTGACTTTCTGCTCGATGCAACAATCTACTATATCAGCTTTTGATAGAGGCGATTATTGATTAGCTAATTGATCTATTTGTCTTGGATTCATAATTAAGCGCGAAACAGCAGATTGGAGAGTTTTTAGCTAATACTGAAATATTTTGTTGGCAAACAATTTTTGGATTTTAACAGATTTTCTTAAAATTTTTATTAACTATTTTATGAAAAAAAAACAAGTGAATCCCGAAACCCCTTTCTTCTAAGGAACATCTTGTAACCAATAATTATGGGGTTGATATATATTCTTTTTAAGCATAAGTACACATTCAATCCATCCATCCATCAGCCTATTTCGTCCACTGCTGGTCATAGGCCTTTCCAGGATTTCGACACTCTTGGCGGTCCTCCTGGAAGAAATTACCATACTCACACACGCTGGGCAGGCGGGTTGGTGAGCGCGGTGCCGAACCCCTTGCACCAGTGACGCCGCTGCCCGTCACCAGTCTGCTTTATATAAAGCCCGGCAATTGGTGATGGATATACCGCCATCCATCGGTCCCAGGCAATGAATAACTTCGGGAGGATTTGCGAGTAAGAGTATACATATTAATGATTTTTTTATAGTACGTTTGCTTCATAAAATATTAACAAATAGTTTTTTTTTTCAGTATGAGTTGAGTCCTAATTACCTCGAAAATCGGCGTTGTACAAGTTCCAGGTTCAGGTGTAGCCTCTGATATTTTTATTTATGTCTTATATCTTTACATTCACTGAGCAAAGCATTATACTCATATATCTGCTTCGGCAGAAATGACATTTGCCTATGTAAGTACATTTGTTACGCGGTCAGGTCATGTTTCTTCGGGTAAGTAAATCACTATGATAAGTGAGCGTGGTTTTATAAAATATTACTCTCTGTTGAACTGTTCATTCCGTATAGAGATGAAAATTTACGTAATTCTCTTGACAAAACAATAAATAATGTGAGTATATTTTTTCCCTTAGACTTTCCCTCCTCATCAAGTATGCAGTAGTTATGAGTACAACAGAAGGTACAATACCGCCACAACTTCCTGTTTCCGACACTTGTTTCCTGCCTTCTTCATGCCTACTTTACTTTGCAGATTTCTGCGCTATCTACTAGGATATGTTGAATAATTAAGTAAAGTTTGGTCCAAACTGAATTTAAAACTCGGCCTTTTTCATCTTTTCATACCTAAAATGATTACGTATCAGGTCCCTTAGGAAAAAGTGTAATAATAATACACTAATATATATTTACTTTACATAATAATATAAACTAACTTTTAACCATTTCTTAATAAGACCGGGGTAATAGCTGATGTGCCTATGTAAAATATATACAAAATAAGCAATTCAAAAAGACAAAAATAAATATAAATTTGTAAATAAATATGTAGGTATTTATTAGTATTAATCAATAATTTAATTAGTGTAGATAATTATTTTAGTACATTTGAATTTTAATGCAAAACATGCAGAGTAACATTAAACTTAAATAAACTAATTTAAAAACTAAATTATCCTACGAAATATACTAAACGAAACTAAAACTACGTAGCAAAAATATGTGATTAAATTAGGTAGAAAATTGAGCCGAACTCGCTTAAGTAAGTAAAAATCTAAATTAATAAATAAATAAACTAAATCAATTTAGTGTTGATTTTTTTTTATTGTTTTATACGTATAAGTCGCAGGATTATTGGAAACAAGAGGACACAAAACCGTTGAAAAAGAGTTTATTTATAAAAAAATGTTTTTGCTCTCCAAATTTCGTAAGAATGGCCAATCTATGCGACGCAACATGTGACTGACAATAGACCGTATATATTCCCGGGGTTAATCATGTATGATTAATAATTTAAAAACCGGCCAAGTGCGTGTTGGGCCACGCCCAATGTAGGGTTCCGTAGTGGCCCAGTACATTTTCCAAGTTGGTCTACTAACACAGATCACGCCAAACTTCTAGTCACATACATTCTCGTGTTTAGAAGGGGCCAAAGTTTGGCGCGACCTGTACTCGTAAACCTGTAAAGCCTACTTAGCTGTGATATTTTTCCTTTTAACTTCATTATATATACTACTTCTGTGAATTTTTTCATATATCTATAAACAACCGTTTAGCCGACAGGGGAGGGGGGACGTTTGACTTTAACAGAAATTAGCACTTTAAAGCTTAATATTTCGCCGACGGATCCATAAATCGTAAAATGGTTTTCGCACACCCACAATGTTTTTAAACGACCTATTCAACGTTAACGCATGCAGTGGGATAGACGAGAAAAAAAATCATCCCCAATTTACGTGGGGATGGTACTTATGGATGGTATTTATGGGAGGTACCCTTAACAATTTTTTTAAAGATTTTTTTTTACTATTTTGTCGGCGTGATTAATATTTATGTATACCATAAATATTTAAAAAACGGATAGGACTCACTTTTTTTACTGTGCGAGGAGGCACGCAGCCGAAGAGCGGAAAGGCGAGCGGCGACGAGAGAGGGGAGGGAGCTTAGTACTCGACTGACCGCCGTGCGCGAAAGTACTCCCGAAGAGTCCTGATGATGATGAGTCATAATCTTATCGAAAGCTCGACCTGTGCCTCCTCGCACAGTTAAACAAGTGAGTCCTATCCGTTTTTAAATCTTTATGAATGTCAACTCACTCTATTTATTTCTTAAAATACTAACACTATCATTACAGGAAGCTTAAACCTAATGCGATAGAATAGTAAATACACAAACAAAATATAAATACAAAAGGAAAAGATATTTACAAATTTGAAACACACAATATACACTGGCCGGCCTTTGTGAACTCGCCCAATGAACATGAAAACAAGCCTGTGACATCAGCTATTGCATTGAGCGTGCGCAGCGCGCGGGCGAACGGTGCATCGCGGAGGAGGTTAGTACGGGCGTTCGGCACCGCCAGTAGCTGAGGCTCCTCTAATTTCAATGATGCCATATTACAGCTTTCTAGTACTGATAGTCGTAATCGTAAATATGCATCGTCGCCGCCGCGGACAGACGGACATGGCGAAACTATAAGGGTTCCTTGTCGGACTACGGAACCCTAAAAAGATATCGACCGTCAAAAGAAGCACTTATACTCCGGTCACAGAGACGACAAACATATATTTTTTTATTTCGAACATAGAAGAGTTTCCTTTGATAAAGCCAGGGTGTTCATTTTCAACCTGTATAATGAAGTTTCCAATTATCCGGACTCTCTTGCAAAAACCCTAAAGTTTTCCCGTTGGTCCATTTCTTGCGATATATTAGTCGTATATAGGTGTATCATACCGCATTATACGGTATGTCGGAATATTACGTGTACACTATTTACCAAGCACACTGGCTCAGACAACTCCATAAAGGGCTCTTATCTACCTGCCAGGACCTAAGTAACTTAAGTAAGGTCGTGTATACACCTCCGACTTAACCTTGGTATAACTTAACCGTTACTTAACAAACCCTCTACTCTGAGAATAGCTTTTGTAACTCGGGAAAGCACTAAAAATATCTGCCACGGCTGTAATAGGAGAGTGTATTGTGTATATAGATAACAATAGTAACGATATTTTATTGATCTAAAGTCATAAATTTTTTCATACAAAAAAATTGCGTATAAGTTAGAATTGATTTACTTGCAAGAAACCGTCCTGTAATAACACAAAACAGTTGGAAAGAGATAGAAATTATTTTCATTGATGAAACGACACATCGCTCGTAGTTTGTGAATCACTTTATGCGGACTAAAGTAAATATTTATTTATTTACTTTATTTTCTCAATCTTAAATAACTATTCCGGGGTACAAAATTTCTTCACTATTGTAATCTACATACACAATACTTTCTGCCATTGCAGCCGTGGCAGATATTTTTAGAGCACCTTATATAATTATCTATAGTAATAATAAAGTAGTAAAAAATGTGTCAATCTGTACATTGAATATTTTTGCGAAATTTTGAGTGAAATGGGTTATTGGTACTGTACTGCAAAACCAGCATTTGTAGAATGTTTGTCTGTCTGTCTGTATGTGTGCTCTGTTTTAACTCGAGAACTACTCAAAGGATTTGGGTGTGTTTTTTTTATTATCACCGTAGTGACCAGCAGTCAACACATATAATAGGCTAAAATGGGGTATTCATAAAATAACGTCCAAGCCAAAAATGGGCAAACATTGAATGAAAGCAGGCACTGCCGCGGGCAAAGAAAGCCTTGTCCTCTTTATAAAATAGGATTACTGTCTGTCTTTACCTAGTATAAACAGGGAGGTGTATTTTTAAATAAAAGCACATAGTTTACTGATCATACCGAACAACTTTTCCAAAGAAATACTCGCGGAAATGAAAAATATTTTCACATTCCCTCACTATTATTAAACCTATGTAGTTGAATTGGATCACTAAATTTTTTATTTGCGCGTTTATAATTTTTTGGGAAAGTTGTTCATTATGATCAGTACATAATGTGGTTGACGTGTTCACTCTAGTTACGAGCACACAAGGTATACAGGGTTAGCTTTTGAAGTGGCCGTGGATGACCAACAGCGAAAAATGCTCAAAGGAGACACAAGGACTGATGTCGATAAAAACCAAAACTCCATCATTCGATTTTTCAAACAACTTATTGTTACATGTCTCAAAATAGCAGTCCAGACCTACCCTTCTAAACTACTAAACCTATCTCGTGTATTATGCAAAGTCCTCTGATAGACTCTTAGGATGGTTGGTTTTCAATTAAAGGATTAATTCCAAATGAAAATAATTATTTTACTTCGATGAAACTAATGAAGTTTTGTCTAGCGCCTTTTAAACCAATAACAACACAATGAAACGTATCGGCATGACTTGTATCTCCAAAGGAGTCTCAGAGGTGTTTAAGGTCAACTAAAAAACTCTTTTCGCCGAAATTATTTACCTTCGGACAAAGTTACAATGAGTAAAGCCGTAAAAAACTACTATCTGGCCATAACAACAGATGTCCTTACATGCTTTCCGAGGCGTGTCGATTATTTAAATTCTGCGTTTATGCATATAAGGATGAAAGCGGATGAATTTGGATAAGACTAAGGTCATGTCCAACTGTCACGTCATCCAAGGGCCACTAACCGTCGACAATGTCAGCATCGAAGTTGTTCAGAAATATGTTTATCTGGGTCAAGTCATACAGCTGGATAAACACAACTTCGACGCCGAGGCTGACAGAAGAGTATGCTTGGGATGGGCTGCATTCGGAAAGTTGCGTCATATATATTATTTACGTTGCCATTACCGCAGTGCTTAAAGGCTAAGATGTTTAACCGCTGCGTACTTCCTGTGATGACGTACGGCGCTGAGACGTTTACTCTAACAAGGGCTTGATCCACCGGTTTAAGGTCGCTTAGCGAGCTATGGAGCGGGCTATGCTTGGGATACCTGTGATGGTTAAAATTCGAAACGAGGAGATCGAAAGTGACCGACACAGCCTGCCGAATCAGTAAGTTGCTGAAGTGGCAGTGGGCGGGCCGTTGGGGCCGAAAGGCGTTAGAATGGAGACCACGTACAGCGAAGCGTAGCATAGGCCGACCACTTGCCCGCTGGACCGACGATCTGAATGAGGTTGCGGGTGGGGGCTGGATGAGGAGGACGGAGAACCGCCAAGAGTGTCGTAATGTTGAGAAGGCCTATGTCCAGCAGTGGACGATGACAGGATCATGGATGGATGGATAGATGCATTTAAGTGACATTGTAATTAAACACCTGATATATAATATCCTTAAATAACTTGTAATGTACAATTGAGACAGTGGGAGTAAGAACGGCCCAGCATTTCCAGACACAATTAAAATCAATTTTGTCTGGAAATGTTAAGCCGTTCTTACTTTCATGTCTCAATTATCACTAAAGATGTTCTATGTTCTATCATGCGAGGCGAGGAGACCAAAAACTCTCCGATAATTGCATACTAGACACTATCAAAGGCGTGCAAACCGGACACTCCCCGAGGCGTGTAGCTAAGACACTCTTACTTTCCGAGGCGTGCAAATCGAACACTGCCCAAGGTGTGCAGACCAAAAACATATGCATATGCATAACGGAATACCAATATTTCACATTCTAATACATAAAATAACCAATGATTTGATTACAATTATTTTCAGTTCAACATCGTTATTAACATAAGTTCGAATATTTTTGACAAAGGCTCTTATTACGTGGGACGCACTATAAGTTTCCGGAATGAATATGAAAAAATACTATTAAAGGTACAAAATTAATTTATTGTTTTTCAAAATAATCTCCCTTGGCGTCTATGCACTTTTTCATTCGATCAAACCAGTTTTGAAAACTTTTGTGCCACTCCCCTGTGGTGACCTCTGAAACGTGTTTTTCATACTCCTCGACAGCCTCTTCTGGTGATAAAAATCGTTGACCGCGTAATTGGTTCTTAATTTTCGGGAACAGAAAAAAGTCACAAGGTGCCAGGTCGGGACTGTATGCAGGATGACTCATGAGTTCTACATTTTTCGTCTTCAAAAAGTCGTTTGTCTGTCTGGCCGTGTGAGAACTAGCATTGTCGTGGTGCAGGATGATACGGCGTTTACGGTTATTTTTACGGAGTTCATCAATAACTTCCGGCAAACAAATGGTCGTGTACCAGTCACTATTCACGGTACGATGATTCTCTAAAGCAACAGTAGCCACGTGTCCAGTTTTATTAAAAAAAGAAGCAATCATCCGCTTAGATGCACTTTTCACGCGCGCCACTTTGGTTGGTTTCGGCTCATCTTGAAAGACCCATACGCTCGATTGCTGCTTTGTTTTGGGATCGTAGCAATAAATCCATGTTTTGTCACCTGTTACTATGTCCCACACCAAATTTGACGCACTTTCGTTGAATCTGGTAAGCATGGCACTGCACCAAGTGACGCGGTCCGTTTTTTGAGCCTCGGTCAAGTTGTGTGGGATCCACCGCGAGCACAGCTTTCTCACACCCAAATGTTTGTGTAGGATTGATTGTATTTGACTCATGCCTATTTCTAAGGATGCGCGAATTTCATGGTAGGTCACATGCCTGTCTGTTTCAATCATACGGCGCACAGCATCGATGTTTTTGTTGGTCACAGTGGTGGACGGCCGACCATCGCGAGATTCGTCACTGAGATTGATACGACCACGCTTGAATTCTGCAAACCAGCTATAAACAGTCGTCTTGCATGGTGCTTCATTGCCAAAAGCTGTTTCAAGCCGAGCGATGCTCTGTTGAGCTGTCAAATTACACTTAAAATCGTAGAAAATCATACTACGAAAATTTTCCCGAGTTAAATCCATGTTGATGCAGACACACAATTTTTTAAATGGCGCCACAAGGTAAAAACAAAAGACAGTCAGATGAAACAAACTGCATTTTACAGCCAAAGAGTTCTATTTTCAAATGTTGCAATAAATTTTTAAATATTGTTTATGTAAGTGGCCAGTTCCGGAAACTTTTAGTGTTACCTATGTATATCGATACTATACAAGTGTGCAATGAAACTCCAATTAAAATTCGTTTCAAAAGTAACCTTGGACTTATCAGTCTACCGGCTCATAAACCAATAGATAGATAAAGCACGAAACCAATTACTGTGAAGAAGATTTTGAATTAAGTCGGAGCTTGAGTTGGAACAAGTTCATGACGTACAACGTAAAGATACTGTAGTGTCTTGACTTTAGTAAATATAATAACTAATAACCATAATATCACTACCAAGTTTTTTTTTGTAAATACAATGAGAAATGTCCAGTGTGTAAAATAAAAGCGGTTGCTGGAGGCTAGTGTAACTTAAATATTAATGAAAGCAGATCTTGCATTCAAATAATTGTTTATTTTTCGAGATAAGTAAATCTCGTTCAAAAAATTTTAATAGGCCCCATAATACTAAGCTTCAGTCCTGCTCTGACGCTTTAGTTTTTCAACTATCGATCCTGCTCTAATCAACTGCTGCGTACGGAAATCTCCAGTTATTTTCAAACTGCGGCTTCATTAGGAAATTATACATTTTAAATGTAATAAAAATGGTCTTTTTTAGTCAGTATCTGGGTGTGGTAGTATTGTTTTAAACGGTTTTGAAATATATGATCTGAATCACTTTTCCCGTAAAATTAATACTTTTTTCAAGTAATTCAATTATGGGAAGATTTAACGTATGTATATTTATAAAGTGTAATTAATAATAGTCTTGAATCAAATATAATTCCATATTTTTTTCAAAATTTTATTTTGTACATAGGCGAGACTGAATCTGATGCGAAACTGAAGTTTATAGACCGTTGAATTTTTCCACCATACTTGTCCATCGTTTTTTTTTTTACTGTTTGGTCTATCCAGCTTGTAAGGCACACACTGATCCCCTCACGAGGGCGTTATATGATTTCACGCCTTGTTCTTAAGAAACAAATGGCGCTGTCATTGCTACAATATGTGTTGCTTCAGACAGTTAAGAAATTCACAGTCCTCATTAACAAATATTATGTTTTTATTGCGAAATCCGTCGCTTTGGAATACTCTAAATATTATTATTAGAGTGATTGCATTACAAACCAGAAAAGATAAATTAGAAACAAATGTAAAGACAAGAATTCGAAAAAATTCCTCAGGCCAGGGTACCTAGTTTATGAGACCATAAACTGTTAAACCATAATCCTGTTATCAATATAAGCACGTTGCCAATTGCGCTTCCTTACCCAGACGGTTGAATTTTTCCAGCATACTTGTCTACCGAATATAGATTTTTTCTTTTTTAACTTTTTAAAATTCTTGTCTTGTTTTTGTTTTGTTTCTAATTTACCTTTGCTAGTTTGTAATGCAATCTAATAATAACATTTAGAGGTGTAGCAGATCATAAGCCGCTTCATAAGTTGGGAGCCTGATTTCTACAGCACTAGACTTCTGTACAAGTTATTAGTTTCAACTTGATATCTCTAACGGGGCCGAGAAAAAGGGTCTTGCTTGACAGACGGACAGACGGACAACTAAGTGATCGTTTAATGGTTACGTTTTGTCAATTTAAGTTACTGAACCCCAAGAATAAACCCAGAAAAACCCGTACAATAGGTAAATCTATCCGGTCGGTATAAATGACTTCGAAATGTCAACATCTGCTCGTTCCCCAGACAACGTACAGGAGCACTTTCAACTGCTCAAGTTCGGCCCCATCGCAGTAAGCCGAGAAACCTATAAATATGTAAAGAAGTCTTCTGCTTTCTCTCATTCATTTTGAAGGTTTTTGGCTCATTGCGAATGCATCGAAATTAGGTATTTTGCCTAATTAATCTGAAGGAAGTATTTAAAGCTGCCGTTTTGATTTTAAAGTTGTGGTTATTTCCATACTTTGAGATTGTTGTTCGTATTTATATAACCAGCTTTTGCCCTCGGCTTCACTCGCGTGAAGGTTTCTTTCATTATTTGAGTAGCATCGACAGTTTGTAACGCATCTTTTCTAGATAAACCTAATTGTAATGGAGCTAATTGTGGTGTATTGCCATAAACCACAATTTATATCTTGTTTTGTGTGCAATAAATTGTTTATTCATTCAATCATTCAATTATTCTTCATTTTTTTTATTTATATATAACCAAAACAATGATAAGTTATTCGTTTGGAAATGAGATCCGTCGCAACCACCTTAATGATCGCATAGAGGTTATCATTGTAGGTAGAGGTAGTGCACAATACACTCGAAGGTTTTATCGCGTATTATTAATTATTAAATATTGTATTAAAGAGGGGTAATCCTGATTTTGTCTCTTTTCAAATTCATCTTAAGCCAATAAATGTAAATTTTGTAAAAATTTATTTCATATTTCACTCTTTGATCTTAATATTTCGGCCGTTCGGAACAAGATTACTTACATTTTCCTCGATCCAATTAAATCGCAAAGATAGGTCTAAACTATGATCTAGAAATAAACATAAACTAGCTTTTCCAAAATTAAGACTTACCAAAGTAGGTACCTCTTTTATAGGACATGGTATAAGATTTTACAATAAACTTTCAGAGGAGGTCCTTAGTTTGCCTGAAAATAATTATGTTTAAACTACATATTAAGCAGGGACTACTTAAGGAAGCTTATTATAAAATAAATGATTATTTGGACGATAATGAAGCATGGTGTAATAAATAATAATAATAATCTTATTCAATATTGTAATTAATAATTAGCATATTTTAATACTGTATGATTCCTCTAAAGGCTTAAAATTAATTAATATGTAAACTTACTTTGTTAAAGGTAATAGACAATATGAGACGGGTTGACTAAGATTTTTTTTTCTCGTGACTAATTCCTGCAGTCTTATATATTTTTTTATGCCTTTACTTGAGTAGGTATGTATATGATTTTGTATCATATGTTTTATTTTGAAAAAAGGAATTTTTGCTAAGTTTCTTACCCTTCTTCTTAGCAATACTAATCGAATGGTGTGGATGGTTAGGCATTATGTATATATAATATTTTTATTCCTAGATTCCTCTATTTTATGCAGGTGTATATTTTATTTCCCGTATTATTATATATTTTTTTATATTCTAAAGATATATTATATTGTTAAAATTAACTTTGACTTGTAGAAAGTATACTTTATGTATCTATTTTGCAAAAATAAATATTTTGATTTTGAAAATGTTTCTAAATATCATTTCATTTGAGTTACGTTATGTTTTGGACAGTAAACTTATACTTTAATAAACGTCAGTGGCGCGCATAGAACTTTTTGTTGGAAAAGCAATGAGAAGGTCAAGTTTGATAGTTTGATGATCTATTAATATGAAAAAAATAAAACCCATTTGAAAAATTATTTGTTTAATGAGAAATAAATTATCACACAAGTCGAAGAATAGTTGTATTACAACATGAATGATTTGATTTTTGCATAGAATTCATAGCAAGCTAGAAAAAAACAATCTAAAGTTGCTAAAAATCACTTAAAATCCTCTACGCATATTTCCCATTGACAGTTTCCCAGATCATTTTAAAAACTGAAATTCAGTCACCCGTAAGTTAAGAGTGTATAAAAAATGGTGTGATTGATTTATTTTTGCCAAACAAAAATTGTTACTTATTGTATTTATCCATCAACATAACCAACTTTTGCGTGCGATTTCCCCATACAAATTGCTATGGAGGGTGGCATCGAAACATGATTCTTTAGAGCGCATTATATTTGGGTTGTCGTAACAGCCACGGCTCAGAGCGCGCTAGTTTAAACAACAATGAAACGTCATAGAGTTCAGTTCTACCTGATGTAAAATGAGGTGCTCAATGTCAGGAAGAACGGGCCCTGAACGCGTACTAATATTTTGCTCCATCCATTTAAAACTTGTCCGCGAGCAAACAAAAAACTTCGATAACGAAATTCACTATATGAATCCCAAAAAAAAACAATCAATCAGTACAGATTCTGTAGTAAGGCCTGAGATCAAGGCTTCGAAGGTAGGACAAGAAAAACAAATATAAACAAAGGTTTCAAAGCTCGAGTCGACGCAAACCAGTGAGCTTTGCGCATCATTACACCCGAGTTCGGAGAAAAACAACGCTCTAAGGGGAAACGTGCCTTTTGAAGTGTTAAGGAATTTCGGTTATAAGGGATACCAAAGTACCTAAAAAATTGTGATACAAAGATGTTGAGGAGGTTTGAGTATCTTCAGATTGCCAGATTGTGTTTATATCAAACAGATTTGTAATAGAATACCAAGGATATTATACAGCTCATGTTCTGTGATACAAAGATGTTGAGGAGGTTTGAGTATCTTCAGATTGCCAGATTGTGTTTATATCAAACAGATTTGTTATAGAATGCCAAGGATATTATACAGCTCATGTTCTGTGATACAAAGATGTTGAGGAGGTTTGAGTATCTTCAGATTGCCAGATTGTGTTTATATCAAACAGATTTGTAATAGAATACCAAGGATATTATACAGCTCATGTTCTGTGATACAAAGATGTTGAGGAGGTTTGAGTGTCTTCAGATTGCCAGATTGTGTTTATATCAAACAGATTTGTAATAGAATACCAAGGATATTATACAGCTCATGTTCTGTGATACAAAGATGTTAAGGAGGTTTGAGTATCTTCAGATTGCCAGATTGTGTTTATATCAAACAGGTTTGTAATAGAATACCAAGGATATTATACAGCTCATGTTCTGTGATACAAAGATGTTGAGGAGGTTTGAGTATCTTCAGATTGCCAGATTGTGTTTATATCAAACAGATTTGTAATAGAATACCAAGGATATTATACAGCTCATGTTCTGTGATACAAAGATGTTGAGGAGGTTTGAGTATCTTCAGATTGCCAGATTGTGTTTATATCAAACAGATTTGTAATAGAATGCCAAGGATATTATACAGCTCATGTTCTGTGATACAAAGATGTTGAGGAGGTTTGAGTATCTTCAGATTGCCAGATTGTGTTTATATCAAACAGATTTGTAATAGAATACCAAGGATATTATACAGCTCATGTTCTGTGATACAAAGATGTTGAGGAGGTTTGAGTGTCTTCAGATTGCCAGATTGTGTTTATATCAAACAGATTTGTAATAGAATACCAAGGATATTATACAGCTCATGTTCTGTGATACAAAGATGTTAAGGAGGTTTGAGTATCTTCAGATTGCCAGATTGTGTTTATATCAAACAGGTTTGTAATAGAATACCAAGGATATTATACAGCTCATGTTCTGTGATACAAAGATGTTGAGGAGGTTTGAGTATCTTCAGATTGCCAGATTGTGTTTATATCAAACAGATTTGTAATAGAATACCAAGGATATTATACAGCTCATGTTCTGTGATACAAAGATGTTGAGGAGGTTTGAGTATCTTCAGATTGCCAGATTGTGTTTATATCAAACAGATTTGTAATAGAATGCCAAGGATATTATACAGCTCATGTTCTGTAATTATCTTATTTGCTCTAATTTTTTGGTCAGTTACTCCAACATTTTTCTTCAATATTCCCTTTCTCTAATCAGAAAATAGTTAACACAATATGTTATATGATAGTTGAAAAATAAATCAACATAATGCAATCAATTTTGCATACTGTACCAACGAGTTGAGATAACAATTCAATACGATTAATTTTCAATTTAATGCTTTAATCGAAAATATTCCCGTAAAATCACTTTGTCTTGTCAATTTTACTCACTGACTAAAAAGAAGTCTCCTACCAAAAATATGAGAGTTCCGACGTATTTCCTGCTATGTCTCTGCTTGCTAACAGAAATACACTTATCGAGACAACTCGAAGTAAATTCACAACTTAAAGGACCTTCACAACTTGAAGGACCTTCACAAGTTACAGAACTTCAAGGTGGATCAAATTACCATGTAGACCCTCATAATCAGAACAGAGCAAGTGGAATAAAATTAAAGGGACAAACAAAACTGAATCCGAAGATATCGACGAATAACGAAAATAAAGACTTTAAACAGGTTTTAAAAAAGCTGAATAAACTTACTGAACTAAGTCAAAACGCGAATCAACTTGAATTTATCAAGGAGAAACAACCACATCTTTACAACATACAGAATTTCAACTTCATAACAAAAGACGGTGTGACTCAATTAAGGGACGATGTAGTTCCTAAACTCCCATTCGGTAATCGTGAGACGAAGATAAAAAGCATTTTAGAATCCTTGTCTAAAGAACTAAGGAAATATTCAGGAGTAAACCTCGATGAAACTAAATTAGAGAACGCAGGACAGAGGGCGCAATCAAGATATAATGATATTGATGATCTGAGATGTGGATGTGGCAAGGGAGACACGAGATGTGAATGTGGTAGTGAAAATAACTTTCCGGTTATCAACTACGACCTGAGATGCGGATGCAATATCAAAACTTTGAGATGCGGATGCCAGAATCATCATAAACATCCACCTTTTTTGAGAATGGGATCATTCGATAAAAAAGTCTCCAAATTAGAAAAATTTATGAAAAAATTTCTCAAGGGTGTTGCTAGAACAGTAAAACAAGAAATGTATAAATAAAATTCCTACAAGTGAAATACTTGTGAGTAAGAATTTCTTTTTGTAGAAATTGTGTAGGAATTCTTTCTCTATAATAAAAAAATACTAAATGGTTTATGTTTTTCTGAAAACATGTCAATTACAATTACGATACATTTGTGAATATTTTGTGCGAAAACCATCGCTCTTGTTACTCTAAATATTTACATAAAGCGCATTACAAGATAGGAAATACAAATCACATGAATATGCTTTAATAAACTAGGCTTCAATTTGACATCCTCTATTCGCAAATTATAAGCATCAGTTGTTGCTGACTCAAGTCGTGACCAAATCATACCAGTAAATAGAGAGTTGGTATAACTGGCCTCGTCCGATAGACGGACGGGTGGAAGCGAGTTCCTTGCTCTGATATTTGTATTTAGAGCAGGGTTTGAGAATATGTATTAACGGATATATCTCACTTTATAAATATACAGGCTGGTAAAAAAGTATTAGTAAGAGATTAATTTTGTTATCAATTTAATTAAAATAATTATTTATGGTTCAACCTAACACAGAAAAAAAGTCCAAATAGAAGACTGAAGTTTTAGTTTTGTTATCGTGTTAATAAGTAATAAAAATTTCAAAAAAAATTTATACATAATTTACTGGTCATACTGAACAAAGAGATACAAAATTCAGTTTTCAGAATTTGTATGCCGCCATTTTGTTTGTATTTAGAATCGTCAAATGCCATTATGTAGGGGGTTTCGTAGTGGAACAAAATAAGAAACTTTAGGTTTATCGAGTGTCGTCGAGCCCTATTTATTAAAATGGGTCATATTAATGAAAGAAAAGTTGTAAAAAAGAGCACCAAAGTAAAAAGTGAGGAGGGACATCCAGGAAACGATTTTGATTGTCCTGGTACAAGTAATAATCAAATACTTACAGTTTAAAAGTATTTGTATAAAGCGTTGGCATCATCTTATTTGCATGATTTTGTCTCAAACACTGCCATTTTTATCGTTAAAATATGGTTTATATCGCCCAATCCGCAACAGACCTCCAAAATAATATACGTCCCTGGCGAGTAGGGGAGAAATGTTTTATCTGAATATTTCTGGAATCATTTATTCCCTCGCCGCGTGTAGGTACAGGAAAGTTTATGCTTTTAAATAATATAAATGACTAACCTATTGCCCGCGGCTTTCTCAGTGAATAGAATTTCTGACTTCGCCCAATTCATCCCGACTGGTTTAATAAAAATGGTTACGCGAAGCTTTCTTTACTCACAATGTAATGTGATGTGAGCTGCTTTTTAGGTTTCAACAACAAACCGCGGCGAATACGGTTCAGTGGTTTTTACCACGAGCAACGCCGGCAATTCTCAAAAACCACGAGCGCATGCCCAAAAAGTGTTTATTTCGTCATAATATGTTCAGTCTATATATCTATCCTGCTCTAATGTTGTGTCTTGCCTGTCTTTCATTTCATGGTAAAGTTGAACACATAAAACATCTGTTGATATCATACATAGTCTTGGTATTGTCGCAGCACCCTTCCACTGCTTCAAAGTGGCAATATTACAGTCATGCATCCGATTTTAAAACCAAATTATCGGGAGAATCTACTCAGCCAAAGCATTTTATTTTTTGCTCACCAAAATGTATGAAAACGTGTGCACAATTGAACAAACAACCGCTCACGTAAACAACGTTTAAGAGTATCCAAAGCGATGGGTTTTGCTATACATCTACACTAATAATAAAGTGGTAAAAAAAGTCGTGTCTGAAATGGGTTATTTTATTAGTAATGTACTGAAGCCAAAACCACCATAATTTGTAGAATTTGTTTCTGTCTGTCTGTCTGTATGTATGTTCCGTTTTAACACGAGAACCACTCAACGGATTTGGATGTAGCTTTTTTCATTATCATCGTGGTGAATATGTCACGGGTAAAGTCGGGTAAAGGCCGAAAAAAGTCAAAAATAGGTGCGACCTCCGAAGTTTTGTATAGAATTACCCGGGTTAACCTAGGTGTATCCTATCTTTTAGTATTACCCGTAACCTTACATAGGCTATAAGGACTGTTCATAAATAACGCCTAAGCCGAAAACGGTGTACAAAATTGTATAAACGCGGGCGGAGCCGCGGGCAAAGGCTAGCCATATAATAAAACGGCATGCTTTGAAAAATCTACTTATTTAGTATAAAAATATCAATAGTTAGTAAAACCACACTAACCTTTTGTTATGTATATTTTAACAAAAAAAAAACGGAAAAGTGCGAGTTGGGCTCACCCACTGAGGGTTCCATTAAATACTATTATTTAATTACGAATGCATAGTTTTCAGATTTTTCCCTATACTTGAAGACGGTATTACCTGCCAAATTTCATAGTTCTAGGTCAACGGATAATACCCTTTAAATTTTTATTCCCTTGAGAGTATCGAAATATAAGTTTTTTAGCGGCATAAATTTCCGTATGTTTTCACAGCTTCAAGAGACTGTAGATTTGATTATATGGTTTTAATTTAAACTCGATACCTCCACGCGTTCTCGAGATAAAGGGTCTTGACACACAGACGAACAACAAAGTGATCCTATAAGGGCTCCGTTTTTTCCTCTTGAGGTACGGAACCCTAAAAATATTCATCTCCTTCTTTTCTTGCACGAAACTAGTTTAGAGCGTACTTCCAAACCTTGCGCTTCAGAATTCCACAAATTAATTATCAATCGGATCGAGCTGAGGTCTTGTGATTTGCGCACTGGCTTAAGAGATTGTTTTCTTGGAACCACCTTCTTTCTGTCAAAGCCCAGGTATGGTAATTCATATATATACAGTGCCCTAGGGGTGGCATGGGCGTACCCAGCTTTTGACCTAAGGGGGCGAATCAGGAATTTCCTGTATTTCCTGAAACATATGAGACGCGACGCAGCCGCAACCCGCCCGCGTTCCCCGCACGCGTCGGTCAGTCGAAGCGGGCGTCTTGTCTTATGTCTTTATACATAGTTACGTAAACTTGTATTTATACAACCAAGGGAAACGTATTAAACCAAAAATAGAGCTAAGCACTAAGAGCTTTATATTCATGAAATAATTTTAATACATTGTATAGAATTCAAAAACAAATATTCAGAAAATAATTTAAAATACAAAACTTCACACAATTCCCCAGTGTTAGAACTTTTTATAATCCTGAATAAATAAAATAAGCTTGCATATTTCATTTCAATTTTTTTCATATAATAACTATCTAAAACTAACCTTCTTTTGTAAGATACTTTTTCGCATGGAACTTGGCGTTATTAGAATTTTGTTGAAATGGTTTATGGACTCCTAGCAAACTTTGTAATGTGAATTTTGAATTAGTTATCTATCAATTTAATTTCATAAACAACTTCATGGTACAACAGTACTAAATTTGATAGGCAAATAATTAACCAGCCAGATACATGGGAGGCGTGAAGAACCCAGCCAGGGGTAGCAGTCCAGTCCCCCCCCCCTGCCCTCCCTCTCGGTACCCCCATGGGCGTGTGAGTATTTTACCTGAACCTAATTTAATGGGCTTAAGGTCAGGATCCCTTAATCGGGTAAAATAGGGTTCAGAATTCAGACTTCAGATGATAGTAAATATTTGAGCGCCTCTGTGACCGAGTGGTAGAGCGCTCGCCTGCTAACTCAAGAGGTCGAGGGTTCGATCCCCTTAAGGCGTAGTAGGTCGATCGCACAACGAAAGAGATAAGCATAAGACGCAGCGTGCGTCTGAGCAGTGCGGTAAATCAAGAAGAGAGTGGATAATGCTGTTTTTCAAGGAATAATATTTAATATAAACTCAGACAAGTGCGTTTAAAAAAAATTGCTGTGCTATCTTTTAGACATGGTTGACATGTTTACAACAGTAATAATTGTTATTTTTACTTTATTAGTTTCGATAGAGTGATTGTTTTAAATTAAAAAATAGCCTTCATTTTTCATTTTTTTTCGATCGAGACAATTTTTCTGTATCGCGTTTTGGGCCATTACATCGCCTTGGAAAAGACATGTAATGTAATGTGTTTAATGTGTTTATTGTTTAATGTGTTTATTTCAGAACCATGTCTTTTGTAGTTTGAGAGTACTACTACCTGTCCATGTCCAATTAATTCATTTTAATGTTTTGAGTATGTACATCCATCCATCACCCTGTTTCGTCCACTGCTGGACATAGGCCTTTCCAGGATTTCGCCACACGCTGGTGAGCGCGGTGCCGAAACCCTTGCACCAGTGACACCGCTGCCCGTCACCAGTTTGTTTTATAAAAGGCCCGGCGATTGGTGATGGATATACCGCCATCCATCGGTCCCAGGTAATGGTGGGCCGCCTGGTCTTGCCTGAGAGCTGTTCTCTTACTCTCCCCCGAATAACTTTTTCCCGGATTTGGAAGGAGCCCGGCATCAGCTCTACCATCTTTTGAGTACATGGGCAATTTTATTAAACCTATCTGTTATACACTTTGCTTCTTCATTGTCCCAATCATTATCTCGGATGTTTCTTCGTGGTCCCGACCGTTATCTCTGTTCTTACTAGTCACCGTAGCGGCTACCACTCATTGCTACAAGTCCGCCATACATCTCTATGGGCATACTGGATAAGTCAGTCATCTAATAAAATATCTCTAAGTTCTGTACACGATTCCTATTCGTCAAACGAGGAGAAAAAGTGCGTTTGGATTCATTTCATTTACTTTAATAATAAATCCTATCAAGCAAAAGTGTTTTAATCGGGTTTTCGGTTAGAAGGAATCTAGCAAAAACTGTTAAAAATGTTATACTAATTCGTCTAATTAGAAGGTTCTTTTTGAAAGTTCTCGTAGTTACAGGACTCTAAGAAGTACCGATATTTTCAAGGTGGAGCGCTCTGAACTGCTTACTAACGGAAAAATGTATAACAATAGAAGTCCATTGTTACGTCAGCAAACAGGTTATACCATTTACTAGCCGAAAAATTCAGATGGAAGAAAAACCCGCAGGCACACTTTTGGCAAATAAGGGCGAAACGTTTGTCAACGACTTTTTCTTTTATGTAACGACGAGCAGCATTGGACTCATGATTTATTTTGTAGAAGTTTCTTCGAAAAACAAAAATACATTTATTTAAAGTCATCAGAAACCTTTCAAAAAGTTTATTATAGAACTAAAGTCGAGAAATCTCCTGTAATTAATGGTAAATAGGTAATAATCAAACAACGTCCAAGGAGGCTTTATTTTTGAAATCTGAAAGATGTTAAGAAATATTCAATTAACTTTTAAAAATGGAATATATTCAGATTTTTTAAATCGTTTCTGGGGTTCCATATCCGAAAGGCAACCTTTGCTGTTTGTTTGTCTGTCCATCCGGGTATATCTCTAGCTTGAAAACCTTGATAATCTGGATATGTTGTGTAGAATTTTGACCCAAAACTGAATGTTGTTTTAAAAATTAAATTAAATTCTTTTTAAGGTGACCCCATACAAGAAAAAGTTGCCGAAAAAAATGATTTTGTCTTGCTCTTTTGGGGTGTCATTATCTAGAACTCATTAATTAGAGTAAAAATATTTTTCATTTTTTTTATCTAATAATATAGAAATGGGGGCCATCAAAGTTTTTAGTTTAAAACCATTTTTTTTAGGAGTATATCTCGAAAACTAAACTAGTAAGGGATTTGGAATTATCTGTATATTTTGTTCCAATACTGTATTTAAACAACAAATACTGAAATCTCCGATTTTTACTATAGGTTTAGGGTTACGTACCCGAACACTCGACCAACTTAATTTTGCAGTTATGTTTCATATATTTTCTAGGTAATAATGAGTTTGTTATTTTTATTCAAATAAAATAAGTCTAATAACCTATTTAAATGGTACGGTACCCTCGGGGCGCGAGTGCTACGCGCACTTGACTGGTTTTTTGTCTCAATTAAAAAAACTCATTACATTGTTTTTACTTATTTATTTTTGGTATAGTTGCTCTCTCTGAGAGAATACAAAATAGCTTTATTTACCACCCATCGGCAATGTTCTAACTACACGTGAAATTAAAGGTTCCACAGTTATTATGTGTACGTATGAAGCTACCTATAAGATCTAAGCACCGGATACCGACGTCCGAGCTATTGGGATTACAAGCCGTTTGTAGACGTACGGGCAACTGGATTCCTTTGTGACAAATATATTCCTCAACCAATACATATAGCATAAATATCCTTCATTGTGCACAAAACAACACAAATCATCAAACGGTCTTATCGGTTAAAGCGATTTCTTCCAGACAGATTTTGGGTAAGAGATATTTAGGCAGAACGAGAAAGCGTATGCGGTGTACATAACATACCCCCCAGAAAACCGTCTGCCCCCAGGGTACCTAGCATAGTAGACCATATCGAGCTTTGACAGCTCGATATACACTGTCTGTCCCTCTTTAGGTAGATCAACAGAGTGAGACAGAACACTGTATCAAGCGCTATCGAGCTCGATATGGTTTGCTATGCTAGACTAGCTGAATACCGTCCGCCCCGGTAGAGATGATTCTTTATCCAATTTAAGGCGTCCTTTGTCTTGTTTTTTAGTTTGTATGTGATCTCGTTGTATAGAGAATTATCTCTGGCTGCCCCCCCAGCTACAAGTCTTACTAACGCCATAGACTAAATACTATTTCGTCTATGCTAACGCCAATAGTAGCAGCATCTTGAAGTATAAGGTCTAAAAGGTTCAAAGTTATCTACAGTATTCCCCGAAATCGAAAATGTCTGTATACATACCGAACTTGTTATTATAAGTGCTTTTAAAGTCGAGATATCAGAAAACCCCATGACATTATACTGCACCTGGTGCTTTTGGAAATTCTTTTACTGTAAATTTATTGAGTAAAGGATATATGAATATAATTTGCAATATTCCGCTAAACATGTTTGGCGGAATATTGCAAATTATATTCATATATCCTTTACTTAGTGATGGACTTCCGCAAGGTAACGCCTATTTCAATTAATCATTGTAAATTTATTAAGTTTTGAAACTTATTGTATGTATTACAGTCGTTAAGATAGAGCTAAAACAAGTAACGTTAAAAAATGCAATTTTTGTATGAAGAAGATTTTTTCATTTTTATTATTTTTCTTGGCAAAGGCCATATGAACACGTATTCTGTGAAAATTTCCACAGACTACCTATTATGGTTGAAACTATAGACCCCTGTGACAGACAGACGGACAGACAAACAGACAGACAGACAGTGGAGGCTTAGTAATAGGGTCCCGATTGGCACTGATTGGGTACGGAACCCTAAAAAATAATGAAAAAGTATTATTTTTCTGCCTCTTAATTTGGCCTTCTCCAGGTAGATATTATTTAGATATGTGTAGTATATTCTCTATTTAACTTATAATATAAGTATTTTTAGTACATATTTGAAAGTATATAATTATAAAATAATTTGGTAGGTTAGAATTACTAGTATTTAATAGCCATATTCATTTATTTTTATTCAATAACTTATTGTCTGCCAACCCTTTTACCCTTTCGAAGAAAATATTCATATTTCAGACTTGGTTTGCTGGAAGAAATCTCAGTATTGAGATAAGCTCGCCACTGTACATCTGTGTAAAATAAAGAATAAAGATTTAAAATACACGTATACTTATATTTTCATATGGTTTAAATATAATTCAAGATGGCCGATGGTTCCTATCCAAAATTAAAACGTATGGCCCTAAGTAGTATGTAAAAAAAAATTGTGCTTTTGTCTGATGTGTTCACTTAATGTATTTATACTAAGTGGCCCTTGAGAGCAGTTTGGTCATACCTACTATGTACTAAAATACAACATCCGTCAATAAAACAAACACAAATTGACATTAAAATGTCACAAATTGACACAATACACATTATTATCTCTATACAGACTGCCGCATCCGGCCTCACCGCGGCGCCGCGCCGCCGGCCCGGTCCGGAAATTGTCCACTTCATATAAACTGACGCTGTTAATGTGACGTCACTTAGTTTCCGTACATAACCGTAGTTTCTAATTGCAGGAATCTTGTCCTTGTCGGGCGAGATGACAGTAGCAACGCCGTACAGAAAACGCCGCGCCACACCGAGATTTGCAGCGTCGCTCATTATGTTACGTCAATAGTAATTCGCTCACCAACAAACACCACCCTTTCAGGAGGATACCAGGAAGGTATCAAATTCAAAGAGCTTATTTTAGCCTCAAGTGCCTCTCCTTGAAGTGCGATCCTTGAGATACAGTTCATAACGATTACCAGGTTGCTATAAGATGTGAAGAACTCACCTTAGGCGCACCATTGCTGGCGGTGTGGTGTCTCGCGACGGCGGCGGCGGAATGCGCTCGCCTGGTCGCCTTGTAGTGCAGGCGTCGCAGGGCGCCGCCCAACCGCTCCGGGGAGCCCTCGCCTCGCGCCACTGTCATGCCGTTCTCCGCACCTAAAAAAAAATGTTTCCAATTGTTAATTGTCATGTTCTTACAACAGTATTGGACGGTACAATCCCTAATTAATTGTACCTTATAGAAATGCCTGGTCCCAGCTGGATTAAAAGCCAGATACTGTGAGTTCTTATACTCTCGCTCAGTACTTTCAGAAGGCATGAAATATGTTAATAATTATACCGCGGGTTCACCCGCGCGAATATGATAAATGACTACCTTCCTAGGAACTACCCATCCTCTGAGAACAAACTATAGCCAGTGAAAAGGCTAACCATTACGACAGCAGGCAAAACAATTTTAAAATGGTTTCTATAGTACCAGAGATTACCCCACACATACAAACAAACAAACAAATATCTCTCTATAATATTAGTGTGTAGATGAAAGGAATTCACAAAATCCTTACACGGATTTATTCCCTATAAGCAAATATACTTTGGTTCAGGAATCGAAACCTCCGTATTTATATAAACCCTTCACTGGCCTCTATGCCCTTGGGAGGGCTTTCACCTCCCTTTCATCAGGTTAAACTGATTTGAGCTCAGCCCTGAGGGGTCACTCATTTATTGATAGGTCTCAGAAGTAACCGAGTAGAATCAAGACATATTACATATAGACTGAAGTGCCCCGCCACGATTGTCAGTATGTATGTTCGCGCTACTCTCAGAAACTATGGTTTTCACCAAGACTGATTCATGAGGAAGGCATAGTATATAAAAACAGTGGCGCATATAGAACTTTTTGCTAAAATAACATGAAAAAATTTAAAACCAATTAGATTTTTTTTTTATGAAATCATATACTTCAAGGTAGACAGTTCCTGCCCTGGCGTCGTCATACAAATAATTATTTTTCAAAGTGAAATAAAAAAATCATATTTTTTATTACCAAACTTGCCCTTCTTGTCCTTGCATTTCCAGCAAAAAGTTCTTTGCACGCCACTGCGTAGAAATGAATATTTTGTATAAATTAGCCAATGGTGTCATGATTCATGATATTTGTCTCCTGGGAGCTTCCAAGGCGTGCACAGCCAAGGAGTTCTATAAAAAGTCCCCGACACGAGTAAGTATGTTTGTCTAGTAAAGGTTGCGTGTCACTCCAACTTTGATAATAATAATTGTTGATATTCCTAATCACCTTACAAACAAAAGCATCATAGTAGATTTGTTATAGAAGAGAGGGATATTTATTGGTAAAAACAGAAAAAATAAAAATAACATTACAATAAAATTAAACTTAACTACACAATCTAAAATTTTAAAATTACCTAAAACGTACAAAAAAAAGGAAAAATTATACTAAGTAAAATATTTTCTCTAAATCACCGCCGTCGATCGGCGGGGTCCCCAAAAGGCTGGAAGCATTCCCCCGTTGAATGGCTAGGCTAATACGCTGCCCGAGGTATGCCCAAGCCCTTGGGTCTCCCGAAACGTCGACCAGCTGCGAAGATATTTCTTTGAAAATTATCTTCGCGGCTGGACCCCACGGCCCTAAGGTTTCTACTCCAAAAGGCGCAAATATATAGTCCGAACTTAGATCTGCATACTTGCGCCTCTTGGAGCTTTCGGCCGTGGCTGCCGCAGCGCCAGCTTTAGCAGCGGTCGCTTGAATATGGGACGCCGCCAATGTGTCGACACAAGTGGCGTCCCATACCAGAGACCTGCCATTTTTCCAAGGAATTAGTGTCATTCCATCGGGCCTCCTGCCATCGCTGCGCGCAATACCGTTCGGCTCCAGTATAGCTGAGACTCCAGCGGTGCCAAGGGCCCGACGGATGACATCATTCAGACTGGCATGCCGCGACAACCGTCCAGCACTCCTTTTGCAGGACAGACCGTGGTGTCCAAGCTGGTTAACGGTAACACCACATCGACAGCAGTGAGGTTCGTTCGTCCTGGCGCCGATCTGGAGACTCACAGCCAAAGAAAAAGTTGTTTTGTCCAGCTGAGTGCCAATGACGACAGATGGTAAAGCGTGCAGCCAGTAACCTGACTCCCGCTCACCAGCTGCAAGAAGACGAGCTCGGTCCGCAGCATTGGTGGTGGTATCTAAAAGGTTCTTTTGAACCTTGATGCAGATCGGCTCGTCCCATAATTTTTGAGCTTTTACATCTTTAGGCAGGCTCTCACCGGGACAGGCAAGAGTCCAAGCGTCCCTGGCCTCCACCAAACACGAGGCCTCAACATCACCAAGTGATGGGCTTATGATTGTACTATAGAGGTCCTTGTGCTGTGAATGGAGGACAAGGAAGCAGGGAGCGCTACACAAGAAATTTGTCGAATCCCCAGGCCACCGAGCCGAACCGGGAGGGTGGCTTGGCTCCAGGACCGGTCAGTGAGTGAGCAGTTTAAGATAGTCACTAATGTTTGGCGGAGAATATTAAGAGAGGTAAGTTATGCGAGCGAGGGTGCTTGCTTATAGTTCGAGGGTGCAATTTATCACCTGTGTGTAACACTCTACTTTTCATCACTAATGCGAGGAAATAAAAAAACTTACATAATTATAACATTATGATTAACTGCACACTGCATCTGTTTGTACTTGTTTCACAGTAATTATATTTATCCAAACCGGTTTCGGTTTTACACCAATAGCAAGGGTCTATCTATAATAAAAACCCAATTTGCAGGATATAAAAATTAATCTGTCGTACAATCAACGAAATATGTCGTTAATAAATTATGAAACTATGTTTGTTTACTGGCGCCATTTTATTTTCATGTGACTTTTTCTTTTTTTTTGTGCAATCGTGCGGCCAGTGTGATTGTTTTAAAAATAAAACTAATTTATTTGCTGTGTTCACTCTTAAATGTCTTTTTAACATTTTATTTAGCATATTTACCTATATACGCAAGTCACATTTTTCCAATAATAATACATAAATAAAATACAGAAAAACAAAATAAAAAGGAAATAGGCAGAACAGATATTTTCCATTGTCATTTGGCGAGACGAGTGATTGACTACATAGTTAGTGACTTTAAGGGACACTCGTTTGATTTCAACATTTACTTACCTCCCTAGACAGGTAAATCGAATTTACCTTCCGCATTTCAAGTTATATAATATAACTTACTTTCAGACCATTAGTGATGAAAAAATATTAACAACGTACTAAAAATAAAGTTTAGTAGGCTAGTTCTGTATGAGGGGCGTTTTTAAGTTCGCGGAATCGGGGGTAAGACGTGGAAATAAAAATACAAGTTTATTTTTCCTTTTCGATATATTCACCTGGAACCCTAATACATTTTTCAGATCTTTCAATTAGCTTATGTATACCCTCGAAAAAAAATGTTTTTTCTTTGTCTGAAAAATAAGCTGAAACTGCTTCCTTCACTTCTTCATCGCTTGAGAACTTCTTCCCCCGAAGTTCTTTTTTCATTTTTGGAAAGAGATAATAATCACTGGGAGCCAGGTCAGGACTGCAGGGTAGATGAACCAAAATATCGAAGCGCACCTTATGCAGGGAAGCCAACGCAACACGGCTCTTGTGCACAGGCGCGTTGTCGTGCAGAAGGACACCTTTGGTTAATTTTCCCCCTCTTTTTGCCTTGATTGCTTCCTTTAATCGTTCTAAGATTGAAGCGTAGTATTCTCCGGTTATGGAGACACCTTTATCTTTATAATCTATCAACAAGATTCCTTCTGAGTCCCAAAAGATTGTCGCCATGATTTTTCCCGCCGACTGTGACACCTTAAATTTCTTTGGTGGTGGTGTGCCTTTTTTGTGCCACTGCATAGAATCTTGTTTGGACTCAGGTTCATAATGATGAACCCAAGTTTCATCCCCAGTAACAATTCGAGTCAATACTCCATCCTGGTCTTCATTACAGAGGTCCAAAAACGCGCGAGAACACTCTACGCGCTGTTGTTTTTGAGGCGGCGTGGGCATTCTCGGCACCCACCTTGCACTGACTTTGGTCATGCCGAGATGATCGTGAAGAATTTTAAATATGGTTGTATCGGATACTTCAACCATTTCTGCGAGCTGTTTCTTCTTTAGTCTAGCATCTTCCAGTATTAATTTTTCCACTTTTTGAATGATTTCCGGAGTGGTCACCTCGATCGACCGTCCTGGCTGAGGATCATCTTCAAGTGAGGCCCTGCCTTTCTTAAAAAGGGTATGCCACTTATAAACCATGGTTTTACCGAGGCAAGACTCCCCGTAAACGGATGACATCTCTTCTAGTATGGTTTGAACCGATTTACCTTGCTTGGTAAGGAACTTTATGACAGCGCGGTGCTCGATTTTCTCCATTTTTCACAATGTTCTTCCCAACTGAGTTGTTTGATCGACGATAATTCAAATAGTAATGGCCCGATTAAAACAAAACATTCTATTTATACTAATAATGAGCTACTTAACCAGTTACGACTAAGGAAAGTACCCTCATTTATTAATTACCTACCCATTCCGCGAATATAAAAATTACCTAAACAGCATTGTAGGACCGGACAGTAGATAAACTTACCACTACCCTCCCCAGAACCCCTAGCATGGTAGACCATATCGAGTTTTGACAGCTCCATATCCCACTGTCTGTCCCTCTTTAGGTAGATCAACAGATTGAGACAGAGCACTGTATCAAGCGCTATCGAGCTCGGTATGGTCCTTCATGTTAGAGGTGTTGGTCACCAAAGGTAGATATACAGTAGCGGATTTTGCCTAAGGCCGACTAAGGCCAGGTATTAAAAGCGGCTAATCTGGGCCCGCGGTCGGGGCGGTATCTAGTTCAAGTTGTATGAAAATTTGACGGAAAACGAATTTGAATGCGGTTTTCTTTATTATCATTGTAGTAACCCTAGTCAACATTAGATACTAATTGGGTTGTTGATAAAATAAAGCCCTAGCTTTAGCTTTAGCCCGTTTTTAATCGGAGTAGAGATTGAATAAACTTGGGCGGAGTCCCGGCGAAAGGCTAGTGTGAAAATAAAATCTCTAACGTCAGAAATGACATATTATAATAAAAACTATGATAGAAATAAATTTGTATATTTTTGAACACTTGGCGATTTATCCATCGCAAGGAGATAACAAATGAAAATTTAATATATTATAATAATTAAATAAGTTTTTTTTCATTTATATTATTTTTCTAAGTATCAACTATGTAGTAAGAATATAATTATTTATGTAACGGCACACGTGTGTATATCTACTTTTGTATATATCACTATTTTCATTTCCCCTGGGGCGTACTGGAAGAAATCTCTTCTTAGAGGTAAGTTTGCCTTTGTACCTTTTGTCTTTTCCTAATTTTAAGTTGTTAATATTTTTTCATGTACAGTAAATAATACAGAAATAACATACTTTTATAGCTGGTTCAACTGAACGCAACGCCAATTTTCATACAACTTCACATTTCTACGCTGAGACGTTGGGGAAAGGGCGGCTGGTACTAAATGGCCTAGGGCGGCAAGGAGGGCTAATCCGCTTCTGTAGATACGAGTAGATAATGTTGTACGTACGAAGCCGGGGCTAGTCGCTAGTGTTAAATAAACAAGGTCAGATTTGTCATTGTAGTGTGACAAGCTCACATTACTACAAACTGATATTATATATTATAACAGACTAGCTTTTTCCGCAGCTTTGCTTACCTGAGATTTATTACGGTTCCAACAAGAAACGAATACCTACGAGATTATATTTCATAGTAATGTACTTCTAAAAGTGCCAACGATCAAATTAGGACGGAAGTCGCAATATAATTTCAAGTTGTCATTAATTTATGTGGCTCGTTGTCTGGAGTCAATGTTCTCATTCTTCGTCCAGCGACTGAACAACAATGAACAGCTGCTGCTATTAATTTGTTCGGTTTGTTGTCTTTGATGAAGGTCGATGCTCTGTCTTGTCTTGTATTTCGCAGGAAATTCGAATAAACTGCTATATTTGTGACCACTTTGAATTAACACAGAGCCGTCTCGAGTCTTGGCTAAGGGTGCATTGGGTGCCTTCAACCTGGGGCCTGGGATCGAGAGTAATTTAGCCACTACAGCTTTGACACTTAAGGCTGTACCTGACCCTAGAATATGAAATAAGCCAGATTTTCAACGGTTCTTTTGACAAAACTAGGACTATCTTAAGATTGGGAAAAATATATTTGATTTATTGATCTTTTATCTAGATGATCTATTTACAAACAACGTACTAAGATTTATACTTTTGTCAAAAAAAATGTTTTCCACCCTCTTTTTTTGGTTTTCAAACGTTCGTTTCAAGAACGCGTTTAAGTGATCAACTTGTTTGTTTTTCATAAAATAGGTAATAAAAATATTGAGGTTTTCTACTTAAATCCAATATTTTTTTCCTTGCAAAATATTTCAGTATTAGTTAAAAATTGTCCGATGCTGTTTCCCGCGTAATTATTAGTATTACGCGTCCTAGACAAATAGGTCAATCAGCTAACCAATAATCGCCTCTATCAAAAGCTAATAAAGTATTTGACATTGGCCTTTTTGTGTTGGACGGTGTTCGGTTTAAAAGCGTTCGGAATGAACAAGTATGTGTCAGATTCTATTTTATTGGTATGGCAACACGAGTTGTTAAAAAAAGTAAGATAGACCTTTTTCCGGTGAACTGTCATATTTTTTCGCTCTCTATATGTGTGTTTTAAGAATCAACCAGTGTTGAAAATATTATTGTATTTCAAGGAAATAAACGGTTAAAAGTGGTGAAATAATCCAATTAATAAGTATTAATTGTGATCCGAGTCGTGTGCGAAAAGTTTCGTGAAATATTATTAACGGTGTGCATTGATGAAAAAGGATTTTCCATTTACACGTTGACAAAATCGTGATAGCTTTAACGGGTTGGCATGCCAGGGATAGGGGTTGTGTTTAGATAATCACATCCGAAAACTGCTAGCTGGGCTAGCGATCAGCGACGTGCCACGCCATCGCGAGGAGTACTGACTTCTGTCCACCAAGGGTGAGTTCCGAAGTCAACCCAAAGACCCGTCTGGGACGAGAAACTGGAACTTTAATGTGAGTTAACCATTTACCCTTCAGAAAGGGATTTAGTACATAAGAACCCCTTGTTTGGAGGACCCCTTTCTCACAGAATTTGGTCTTATTTCAATACCGATGGGCCCAGCACCAGAAAAACTAAATCACAGCTGTTGAGAGGGGGGTTTTTCATACAGACGGGTAATAACATTTTTTCCTAGGGTATGCGATGACAAATCTCCCGGAGATCTCAGATCCATCTTACGGGCTTTCCCCCACTTCCCCGCTAGCAAACTTTTGTGCCAATAAATCGGCGCTGATGACGTCTCTTTACGTAACATTGCTATCGTTAGAATGACTGTGAGTTCTCTTTTTACTCTTTTGTTATTTTGGTTCATTTTGGTCATAAACCCTGATAGAATGGAGCCCCACGTGAAAGGTAAATCTGGCCTCCACTGTGTCCTGCAGCGATATACGAGTACGAGTTGAGTCGGCGCTAGCATTGCCTTGAAATAAACACATGATTTTTTTATTTGTATATTTTAATTCTTTGTTAACGTTCCATCCGCGACCCTTTTACTTAAGCCTCCGCTGTCTGTCTGTCACATGACTTCAGCAGTATTAAGTAACCAGTTGAAATTTTCACAGAATACGTGTTACTGTGCTCTATATCACGACAAATAATAAAATAAAATATATTGAAATGTGAGGGGGTCCCCTTACAAAAAACTTTAAAAATTGTAAACGGTAATTCATACTACTTTCAAATTTGTTCAGATTGTAGTTCATACTTTAAAGTAAATAATATATCTATTTCTTCACTAATAATAAAGTAGTAGAAAGTTGTGTCTATATATTTTATATTTTCGCGAAATTTTAAATGAAATGGTTTATTATTACTGTATGTATTACTTGTCTGTATGTTCCTTTTTAACTCGAAAACCACTCAACGGATTTGGATGTGTTTTTTTTTAATTATCATTGTAGTGACCCGGTCAACACATAGGCCATAAGGGGTGTTCACAAAATAACGCCCAAGCCAAAAACGAGGCAAAGATTCACTGAACGCGGGCGAAACTGCGGGCAAAAGCTAGTATATGATATAAATAAGGGTTCCATAACCAAAGAGTGCTGAATTGTTTGTAATTTTAGCGCCTTGTTTTTACTATGTCATCTACTAGTATATTGTTATTTACTATAATGTTTTTAGGGTTCCGTAACCATATTGTGCGGTGGTATGGAACCCTTTGTGCGGAAGTCCGACTCGCATTAAACTAAATTATTTAGTCCTAACCAAATAACTTCAAATGTTCTTCATCGGACGTATATTTCATAAATAAGACTTTAATTATTTTTTTCTATCGAGTGATATTCATCGAATTCAGTAAAAACGTTTTCTTCGCTGTAAACTCTTCTTTAACTATATTTTATTGGCATCTTGAATGTTGCTTGTGTAAAAACAAACTAAATCTGACGGTCATTTTACGTTTAAAACCCTTAAAATGGGTTACTCCTTGAGGGCCCCAATCCTTGAGCACCCCGATAAATTTGATTATATTTTCTTTTGTTATTTTTGCTATTATTATGCTAGTGTACTGTCGACACAAAAAGTGCTTTAAAGTACATTAATTAATGAATGTGTTAGTTTGGTCAAGGCACTCTAGTTCAGAATTAAACTGCATTCGATATTTTCAATCTCTGGAATAGTCTAGAAATACTAAAGCAGTGCCACGAAAAAGAACCCATTAATAATAATTCTACCTGGACACAAACTAGTTATAATAAAACAATAGAGCTATATAGTTGATATGCCAATAAATCTGTCTCTTTCACTTATGCAAAATAATTATGTACTAGCAATATGCAAACGATAAGAAAATGTTGTGTGTTACACGAAGATGTCGGGCGAAGGACCTTCTGGAAGGCTCAAGCGGAATTATAATTTTACAAAAAATTAGAGATGAGCCGAATGTGGTTTGAACCGAATTCGAACTTCGGCCGAACATTCGGTTAAAATGAAAAATTGTTTACGCATTTACTTCAACCAAAAATTTTCAATTTTTCTTTTGTGAACCAAAAACGTGATTTTTTATTCAATTTAAGAATTGTAATCCAGATGTTTGTTAGAAAAATACGAAGTTTATTTCATTTTTGTAATAGTAATACTATATAACAAACTATTATAATCTGTCTAATTAATAAGGCAGAGATTTTCAAGTCTAATAAGAAGAACTGATTTAATTTAAGGTTTACATTGTTCCTAACTAAAATAAGTGAGTAAAAGACATAAGTTTATTTTACAGTAATGCTATTCTAATTCTATTAAATTTCAGTCAAAATAGTGCAAGCAGGTATTTTTTTCTTTTGCCAAAAGTTCGGCATCTGAAACGAATTACGGCCGAATGCCGAAGTTTGGTTCAAGCTGCCGAAATTAGGTTGAACCGAATTTCGGCCCATCCCTGCAAAAAATTGATTGAGTGGAAAGTGGTTACTGTATTCCGTACATGCCTATTGCCCATGTCTTGCATCGACTAAATAACTAATGAACACTTATTAATTAAAACCAAAACTACATTCGTTTAAAGCTACGGAGAACACATTGAAGGTGGGCCCGTGGTCAATTAAATAAAGTTGATATCGTAGGAGACAGGCGTGTGTACGTGATTATACTGAACAAGTATTTACCTGCGGGGACGTCGGGGGGGGATCGAGGCGACTGGATTTTGGAATTCTGGTGGCGCCCATCCGCCTGCAACAAACATTACACATTGTATCTTCACGACTAGTACTGTCGAGGGGTCTCCAGAGATTTCAATTCAATTTATGATGAGATTTTCCGAGTATCGAAGTACACGGCACATACACAACACACAACATCCACACATAACTTAACGATACTTCCTCGGAACACTCACCAACATTACTTAACTCTAACAAATAGTGTTAAGGGGGGGTTATCCCATTTTGTCTCTTTTCATATTCATTTTAAACCAATAAATAGCGTTAATTAAATTTTGTAAAATTTCACTTTTTGATCTTAATATTTCGGTTGTTCGATACACGATTACTTACATTTTGCTCGATCCAATTAAACCGAAAAAATAGGTCTAAACTATTATCTAAATGTAATTTCATTTGAGCTGTATTAAGTTTTTGACAATAAATGTTATAGTAAAATAAACGTCGTGAAAAATATGGTATAAAACGGCCATCATACCGTAACTCATCCCTCTCATTCCAAAATAATAAATAAAAACACCTCGAAACCACGAGTTTTCTGAGCGACCCGCTTCCGCTGAGCAGGATAAACATGTGCAAAATGAAAGCGTTGGAGCAGGGCAGATTTCTCTGGATGACCACTCCTTAAGATTTCAAGCTCTATTCTTTTCTTGAGATTTTTTATATAGATTTAATTTACCTACTCTTATAATTAGTTATAACTACAAGCAGACAGCCTTGATCAATATTTATTGATTAGCGTAATATTCCCAGAGGTCACAATAGATCACTAAACGATCGTTAGGACACTCATTTAGTATCAATAATTCGTCCTGACGATAGTTTAGTCAATCCGTTGTGGCCTCTTATTACTACAAGGGGTACCAACTTTTTTCTTGAATTTGAATACATATTTCTCCCGTGGTAGTCCATAAATATCTAAAAATGCAGTAGGTTGGTATGTTATTTACTTGTTGTATACAAGATAGCAATAAAACATTAAGATTAATATATTTTTTGTGAAACAAGTACAAGTGTAGTTATTCATCAAACATGGAATTGTTATGACTAGCCACTAACTCCATCCATCCATCCATCCATCTCATTACCACTAACTATGACCAAACTATTACTTCGAGTGAACCATTCATCATTCCCCTAAACTTCTGAAACAAGTAAGACATGTTTAATTTATGTTACAGTTTGGTGCTGTCCGTAAAAAGGGGACAAAAAGGGAATTATGTATATCATAAAATTCCCTGGATCCTTAGACCCGCAAAAATATTTCTTAAATTTAATTAACTAAAAAACGTATTTGAAGAATGTTTTTATTGTTGCATCATTTTGTGTTCCGCTAGTGAGTTGGCTTTAAGGGGTAACGTTTCGAGCTCAGTGCAAAGAGCATAACATAAGTTTGTTTACCTTATTTTAAAATTAAATGTATAAAATAAAATAGTTTCATCTTATTTTGCGACTATTTTTTAATAATTATCAGGGGTTTTTAGCAGAATTGCGTCATTTTATGCATTACGTTGTAAATGAATGGGTATAAAAACTTAAAAGCGTGTTTTAAGTTTGTATGCCCATTCATTTACAACGTAATGTATAAAATTAAAAAATATTGGTAGAAAAGCCTAAGTGACACTAAACCATAGTCGCAAAATGCCATATATCACAGTTATGTAGTACTTTTTATGCAATAGTAAGAAAAACAATCATAAGTTGTGCATTTTGCACCGAGCTCGAAACGTTCCCCCTTAAGTAATCATGTTACGAATTTATGATCTATAGGACTAAAGTTATGGATCGAGCAAAGTTTTTAAATAACCCACTCATAATTATTATATACGAGATTTTATATTCTCCTAGTGGAGTTGCTGTATCGATGGTGGCGCGCGTATTTCCTCAACGTCGCGACCTAATCAGTACGCTTTTTGAAATCAAAATACGTCACGTCAACGTTTTTATTTCAGGCCCATCTGTGGACGAAGTAGACACGGTTTTGTGCATTTGTTCCAATGCCCCTTTATGTCTACGACGACGTATTTGGATTTCCGAAAGCATACTAATTTGGCCGCGACGCGATAACAATTCAATACGGTTGAGGAAATACGCGTTCGGCGCTGACAAAGTCGCGGGCAAAAGCTAGTATTATATTATCACGGAGAAATCACAGATAGATAGGCAATATGGAAAAAATATAAACTATTAATTGGATGGATTGTCCAGTTGTGCGGCACTGGAGCTTCATACATATGGGGTCCAGAGCCCTAATGTTTAATTTAAAATGAATATTTAAATTGTCAATGTGTGCACTGATATAGTTTTAAGAATTTCTGTTACTAACAAAATATGGACTAGGTCTGAAATAAAATTATATTATATTATTATTATTATGTTTTTCTTTATTTATTTTTTTTCTCTCTTTTTCTGAAAAGAGGTTAGAAGAGCACGGGCCGCAGCTAAGTGCATAAACTATATTATAGAGTGTTCTGTGATAGGTCTGCCTGCAAAAATTTTCTCGTGATGCGGCATGTATTTAAAATTACTGCTTTTTGTATGATATGGATTAAATATGTGGGAATATTTAGAATTTTTAGGCTAGTCAGAATGGTTTTTGGTATGACTCCTGTGGTTGATATAATTATTGGGACTATTTTTACGGTATTTGCTCGCCACTGTGTTTTTATCTCAACGGCTAGGTCTTTGTATTTGTTCATCTTTTCTGTATGTGTAGCTTGTATATTATGAGTATTTGGGATTGCTATATCTATTAAGTATACGGTTCCATCTTGTTTGTCATGTATTGTAATGTCCGGTCTATTGAAATAAACGGTTTTATCGGTAATTATGGTCCTATCCCAATAAATTTTTATTGCGTTACTGTCAAGAATTTTTTCCGGTATGTATTTATAGTAGGGGGACTTTTGCTCTATAAATTTGTTTTTGTGGGCAAAATGTTGATGTATAATGGAGGCTACTTGGTCATGCCTGTGTTTGTAGTCCGTTTGTACTATAGTTTTGCACGCTCCAGTTATATGTTGAATGGTTTCCGAAGCGCTGCTGCAATGTCTGCACATATCTGTAGGTAAGTTACGTTCTTTTAGGATATATTTCTTGTAGTTCCGAGTGTTAATGACCTGGTCTTGAATCGCTATCATGAAAGCTTCTGTTTCTGGGAATAGTTCTCCTCGTTTGAGCCATGCGTTTGACCAATTCTTGTCTTATTATTATTAACAAAATAATACAAAGTTATGCTCGGAGAGCAAAAATATCATAACACATTTTTTTTATTATGTCTGTTTCGTTGGTCTGCAACACCAAAATACAGGGAGTGATGTTAAAATACTTAAATAATCACGCTTGTCTTTTAGAGGAGTGGTCAGTAATCATCATCTGCTACGACCCCGATACACTTCTTTCAATAATAACAATTCATAATGACATATTGAAAAAGGTCAAATCAAATGCACTGGAAATTAAATTTTCCACAATAGTTAAAATAGTTTAACCGCAGAGTGTTCTCTTACTGCCGTATATAAGGCTATATTAAGTGTATAGAGAGTGCAAAGTTAGTATAATAGGTGATACAAAGAGGCCGGAAGTGCTGTAACACAGTTATCTCGCGCTAAAGTGATCTACTGCTGCTGCCAGGGAGAGGCTGAAAGTACCGTGTGTCCGTACCAGACAATTAGGCCAAAGAGACAATCAATAATCGCCTCTATCAAAAAGTAATAAAGTCTCTGCCATTGGCTTAATTATCTTGGACAGATAGAACATCTAAATTAGTTTTTGGGCACTTGCGAAGTGCTAATAAATGAAAGTTTTCTGCAATAATTTTAAGGTTGAAAGAGAAAGGCAGTGCTGATCAAGTGAACTCTGAGCTGACATCTGGCCATTACCGCGCCTAATGGAAAGTGTAGATAAAACCTAGGATGAAGCGCGCTATGTAAGCTTCAAAGCAAATGCGAACCCTATATAAGCTTCGTCTGTCTCTCCACTACATCATTCAAGAACGGCTCGACCGATTTGGCAATTACTTGGAATCTAATGAAGATATCACACTAATATTATAAATGCGAAAGTTTGTGTGTGTGTGCGTGTGTGTGTGTGTATGTTTGTTACCCTTTTTTAAATTGGATTTGGATGAAATTTGGAATGGATATAACTTATACCCTAACTTAACACATAGGCTACTTTTTATTCCGGAAAAAAGCATATCGTTAAACCGAATAACACACGGGCGGAGCCGCGGGCAAAAGCTAGTAATTTAATATAATCTGCGATCCTGCAAAAAATACGGAAAATCCTTGATGACAATTTTTTTTTATTTGTTTTAAATGTCTAATGATGGTTATTTTTAACACATGTTCATTGACGGAACACAACCCATACATTGTTGAAGACGTACAATTTGAAGACTTCGTATTTTATTGTATTTGTTTTTTCTTAGCCTATCCTTCGGCCTTGCAAAATTGTATTAATTTAAAAATGTATGTGCCGCCCGTTTCTTCTTGCCTTAGGGCCTAAACTATCTTAATCCGCCCCTGTTAACGATTCTAGCGATTCGCACCCCTCTTCGTCTATGGCTTCGCTTCAGCTGGTCAGGTCAGCGGGCCGCCACCGATTGACCCAAATAGGCCATAGAGCAGATAGAGCGGAGCGATGCAGCGCCTGGCCCCACACTATACACATAGACAAGGTAGACTCAACAGTATACAAAGCTAGAGAATAGCGACGCTAATGGGAGTGAGCAATCTGTTAGCTGACAGACTGATTGTGCTCTTCCTACTGCAAGATGCCTTCAGTGACGGGGCGGACTGGGATTACTTGCAGCTAGGTTGACGCGGCAGAACCGACCTTATTTACAAAATAAGCCTGTTTAGTCGTGCTCTAATGTCAAGCATTATTAAGTGACAGACTGATTGTGCTCTTCCTACTGCAAGATGCCTTCAGTGACGGGGCGGACTGGGATTACTTGCAGCTAGGTTGACGCGGCAGAACCGACCTTATTTACAAAATAAGCCTGTTTAGTCGTGCTCTAATGTCAAGCATTATTAAGTGACAGACTGATTGTGCTCTTCCTACTGCAAGATGCCTTCAGTGACGGGGCGGACTGGGATTACTTGCGGCTAGGTTGACGCGGCAGAACGGACCTTATTTACAAAATAAGCCTGTTTAGTCGTGCTCTAATGTCAAGCATTATTAAGTGACAGACTGATTGTGCTCTTCCTACTGCAAGATGCCTTCAGTGACGGGGCGGACTGGGATTACTTGCGGCTAGGTTGACGCGGCAGAACCGACCTTATTTACAAAATAAGCCTGTTTAGTCGTGCTCTAATGTCAAGCATTATTAAGTGACAGACTGATTGTGCTCTTCCTACTGCAAGATGCCTTCAGTGACGGGGCGGACTGGGATTACTTGCAGCTAGGTTGACGCGGCAGAACCGACCTTATTTACAAAATAAGCCTGTTTAGTCGTGCTCTAATGTCAAGCATTATTAAGTGACAGACTGATTGTGCTCTTCCTACTGCAAGATGCCTTCAGTGACGGGGCGGACTGGAATTACTTGCGGCTAGGTTGACGCGGCAGAACCGACCTTATTTACAAAATAAGCCTGTTTAGTCGTGCTCTAATGTCAAGCATTATTAAGTGACAGACTGATTGTGCTCTTCCTACTGCAAGATGCCTTCAGTGACGGGGCGGACTGGGATTACTTGCAGCTAGGTTGACGCGGCAGAACCGACCTTATTTACAAAATAAGCCTGTTTAGTCGTGCTCTAATGTCAAGCATTATTAAGTGACAGACTGATTGTGCTCTTCCTACTGCAAGATGCCTTCAGTGACGGGGCGGACTGGGATTACTTGCGGCTAGGTTGACGCGGCAGAACGGACCTTATTTACAAAATAAGACTGTTTATTCGTGCTCTAATGTCAAGCATTATTAAGTGACAAATAAACAATATATAATGATTATAAATACAAATATAAGAACTTAACAAATAGCTTTTCAAAAGTAGAAAAGCTTAAAACAATACAATTTTATTTAAATTAACAAAATAATAATTATCTAGCAATGAAGTTAATAGAGTAAGAATGAAGTTTTGACTAATTTCAAATTTAATCTTTGTTTTCAAATTAAGATTATGTCAAAATACATGAATAGCGGCAGTTCGACTTTTAAAATCCTTTGAATCGATAAAATGTATAACAGTTAAAATATAATATTTAATTATTTATGTTAGTCTCTGATTTTGATGTCGATATAATGGAAATTTTTTAATCTGGCTAACAGCTACTCATTTAGCATCGGAATTATGGGATCGTCTAAGTTACCGTTTATTAGACCTTGAAATATGAAGGTGCTTTATGTTATGAGCGATACCGCAGCAATATGTAGAACGAGCTCTTGGGCGAGGTTCCAAGAAATCAATTTTATATTTGACGAAGGCGTGGGGATGATGCGAGTTTTTCTCGGAAAATACTTTAATTTATAACTACAATGGAACCACAAACAAAACAGTGCAACATTCCCCCGGAAAAACGTAAATTTAAAAAATTTAAACCGGCCAAGTGAATGTCGGGCCACGCGCCGTGTAGGGTTCCGTAGTTGCCCAGTACATTTTATAACCAAGTCTACTATTGTACCAGAACGAACCTCGGATCGAGGGGTTCTGTTAGCACTCGCTAACATTTTGTGGTAAGGTGGTGCCACTACCTTCGGATTATTGGCGCTTTTTGATGTCTGGATATTAGCTGAGGGTGGAAGCGACATCTGCTTGATGTGCGGGAAACGCTTGAGTTCGGAGGTAGGTTAGGTTATTAAAAAGGATGTGAAACCAAACATAGAAGTATCAGTTGTTTAGATAAGATGGCATTACTTGCGGGATTAGAAAAGAAAACAGACTTAATTTCCTTATTTTACTCAAGAAAATGAAGAAATAATAGTCAAATAAATTCCGGATGTTTTATTCTTAATGTTTGGAAGCAGGGAAAGAGTGAAAATTACGTAAATCGAGTAAAGATGTTGTTTTTATACTAAATTACGCGAACATTAAATTCGCGCCGAAAAACGGGTATTTCATGGCTATTTATCCCTAAATCGAAAAATGGTTTTCACACACCCGTAATATTTTCGAACCACCTATCCAACGATACCCCACACTATGGGATAGACGAGAAAAAAAAACATCTCCAATTTACGTGTATGATGTTATTGAAGTAAATAACAAAAAAAAATTTTTTTTGTCTCTGAGCTAAGGACAAACGGATGGACAGACGGACATGGCGAAACTATAAGGGTCGGAATACGGAACCCTAAAAACGGTCAAGTGCGAGTAGGACCCGCGCCCTGAGGATTCCGTACCGTTTGAATAAGACTTAAATGATTTGAATAAAAATTACAAACTTATCAGTAACTACAAATGTATGAAACAAAACTCCAAAATTAAGTTGGTCGAGTATTCAGGTACGTACCCCTAAAGATATATTAAAAATCGGTGTTTTCAGTATTTATTGTTTAAATACAGTTTATGGCACATATCATACAGCAATTCCAAATTCCTAAATACTTAGTTTAGATTTTGAGATCGACCCCGTAACAAAAGTACTCTAAAACTGACTACTTTAATGGCCCCCCTTTTCTTAATTATTGAAGATAAAAAAATTGTTTAATAAAAATGAGTTCTAGACAATAACATTATGACACGCCACAAGCCAGGGTGGAAAAATAGTTTTACGTCTCTTCTCTTGTGTCGGACCCCCTGAAAATAATATATAATAATAGAAGTTTATGAAACTGGTACATAAAAAGGTTATTAAAAAAACGAGTGTCAGGTTGAAAACAAGCCGAAGGTGAGTTTTTTAATGAACACGAGTGTTTTAATACCTGGTTATGTATAGGCAAGAGAACAGTTATAAATAATGTTCAATGGCAAATAGAGTTCTTTAGCGCATTTGCAATAAAATATGACGGTAAACCATTGCAGCCAGCTCCACCATTTATGTCTAAACCTTCAAGCACATTTAGTACTGAATTGGGAGAAACACTGAGAGAGCTTACTGTTCTTCCATCATCGCAATAAGGTGGTGCTAAGGGATGCTCAGTGTATGAATCTGAAGGTTTACTGAAAACGGAATTTAAAAAATCATTAAATCCTTCGCAAATACTAGGTCCATCAGTAAAACGAGTTCCATTATGTTTCATTAACTGACGATAGATGGAGCTGCCACGACGAGCTTTGACATATGACCAAAAGTGCTTGGGATCTGACATGATGCGGGCTTGCATAGATTTAACATATTTCTGGCACAGACAGATAATTATTATGCGACTGTGATTTCTGAAAGCATTCATCTTGAGCTTTTTTCTGGCGTCTACGTAATAAAGAAAACTCATCGTAATCACGAGGATTCTTAAAACGTTTCCATTTAGCATGAGCATTGTTCTTTTCATGTATGACTTTCTTCAATGATTCACTGAACCAAACTGGATAGAAATGTTTTTTATTACGTCTCGTAGGGATATGTGTTTCAATAGCAAAGTTAATAACATCGTAAAAACTACTGACAGCCTCATCCACCGAACCTTCTCCAAGCAACACATCCCAATCTTTGCTACCAAGGATAGCACGTATAGCATCATAATCACCCTGGCAAAACTTAAACCGTAACAAGTCTGCCTGAGGTAGTGGTGCTGAGAGAATATCAACTGCTTCAATCTCAAGAGATGGATGATAGACGTCATCTTTGACGGAAGGAGATGGTGACTGACGCACATCCAAGGCCGAATTACTAAATCCTAAATCTAAAGTATTACCACAGCTGTTCGTTACTGAAGAATATTGTTTCATTTCAAGACCATATAGCTCCTTGGCAAGACTGATTCCAGCATCTTGAACTTCTACTGAGCCCTTACGGAGGTAAACAGGATTGCCGGTTGTCCATTTGATGCAGGGTAAGTTGAAATCTCCCGCTGTGATAAAGTTGGCATTGGGATCTGCAGATTTTGCTTTTAAAACTGAGACAACAGCACTTTCTATTTGTTTTTCTAAGGTTAGACCAGGTGGAGACGGGGGAAGAATAGTCGGAAAATTTGGTTTTGGGACAAGAAATAAAAGAGGGGACAGACTCGTAGAATTTTGTGCAGAAAACGATTTTGTTATTACAAACACTTGGTTTCAACATCCTCCAAGGCGACTGTATAATACATGGCGATCACCAGCTGATACACCGACGCACATTGTACGGAACCAAATTGACTTTATTTTAATTAAGGATAGGTTCAGAAACTCTATTGAGAATGTCAAAACTTACCCTGGCGCGGATGTAAAATCTGATCATAACCCACTTTTCGCCAAAATTTGTATCAAGCTAAATAAATTAAAATCGAAACTAAACAACAAGAAAATTAATTTTAATGGCCTCAGGAATGAATCAACTAAAAGATCCGTGAGTATAAAGCTAAACAACTGTATCAAACCAATTTGTGAACAAAATTCTGATGCCAAGACTACATTCAACAAATTTTCTAATAAGATCAGAGAAATTGCCATTAAAGAACTAGGATAAGGCAAAAATCAAAAAGGTCAGGAGTGGAAGACTAAAGAAATTTTACACTTGATGAATTAACGTCGTCAATATAAGGATATAAATATTATTAAATATAAGGAAATATATAACACTATTAATTACAAAATCAAACTGGCTAGAGAGCAATGGCTGACAAATAAATGCGAAGAAATAGAATCTTTACGGAAAAATCACGACAGTTTACAAATAAGAACAAGAAGCGATTACATAGCACACTAGTAGACAAAGACGTAAGTACTTCTAGGTAATATAGTAACAGATAACAACGAAGCTTGTAAAGTGTGGGAAGAGTATGTCGAAGATCTATTTAAGGAAGATAGACCAGAATAAAGATCGTGTGTCTTCAACTTGGATGGACCACATTATATTAAAGTCGGAGCTTATGTCAGCCTTAGAAAACATGAAAAATAATAAAGCAGTAGGTCCTGATGGAACAGCTGTGGAGTTATTAAAACTATTGCATGATTATAACATAGAGGATTTATTATTAGAGTGAATTACAAACTGAAATAGATAAATTAGAAACAAATGTAAAGACAAGAATTTGAAAAAATTCCTCGGGCCAGGATTCGAACCTGCAACCTCTTGTTATCAAGACAAGCGTGCTACCGACTGCGCCACTGAGGTACTTACCTAGACCGTTGAATTTTAGAGTATTCCAAAGCGATGGATTTCGCAATAAAAACATAATCATAGAGGATTTAGTTAAAATATTTAATTCATTTTATGATTCAAATGACGACGTGCTCCCGGATGACTGGGTCGTATCCATATTTATGCCTCTACCAAAAAAAGCCAATGCTAAACAATGTTTTGATCATAGGATGATCAGCGTAATGAGCCATTTTCTGAGGATATTTTAAAAAATAATTGAAAACAGAATTTATAAGAAAATGTATGAAAATATTAGCGATATTATTAGTATATACATATTATTTTTTTTTATTTTTCTATTCTTAAGATATTTATTGTAAAGATTAACTTTGAATTGTAGAAAGTATACTTTATGTATCTATTTTACAAAATAAATATTTTGATTTGATTGATTTGATTTGATTTGATACACAATTTGGATTCAGAGCTAATCTTGGTGCAGGAGATGCTCCAGTCACTATTTAAGTCTTACTACAAAGATGTTTAGATGTTCAATCAAGTGTATTTATGTGCTTCATAGATTTGGAGAAAGCATTTGACAATGTCAAACATGATAAACTAATAACAATATTGAAGTCAATTGGACTAGACGGAAAAGATATCAGATTTATAGAAAATTTATATTGGGATCAAAAAGCGAAAATCAAAGTGGAAAATAATATGAGTAAAGAAGTTAAAATTGAAAAAAGGGTAAGACAGGGGTGTATTTTGTCGCCGTGTCTATTTAATTAATATTCGGAAATTGTCTTTAGAAAAGCTCTTGATGAACACGATCCTGGCATACGAGTGAACGGAAAACAGATTCAGAATATACGCTATGCCGATGACACCGTATTGCTGGCTGATAATCCTACTGACCTTCAAGATTTACTTCAAAAATTAAATTATGTACTTTTGGAATACGGACTAAAAATTAATACGAAAAAAACTAAATTTATGGTTGCTTCTAAACATCCAGTTGCAGTACCACCATTACGGTTGGGACAAAATAATATAGAAAAAGTTAATAAATATAAATATTTGGGGTGTTGGTTGAATGAGACTTGGGATCCAGAGCTGGAAGTAAGGACCAGAATTGGAATAGCTAGAAACACCTTTCTGAAGATGAAGAAACTGCTAACAAACAGAAAAATTAATCTCAAACTGAGGTGGAGATTGGTAAAATGTTATGTTCTCCCCGTCCTTATGTACGAATCCGAAAGCTGGACCTTAAAACAGAACTTGATAAATAAACTTAGAGCCTTTGAAATGTGGATTTATCGAAGAATGCTTAAAATTAAATGGACATACAGAGTTACAAATGAAAGAGTTATGAATTTAATGAACAAAAATTTAGAAGTAGTAACACGAATTAAAAAACGCAAAACGGCGTATTTCGGACATATTTCTAGACATGAAAAATACGAATTAATACAACTGATTATTGAAGGAAAAATTGAAGGAAAAAGAGGTCGTGGTAGAAGGCAAATATCATGTACTAGAAATATAAGAGACTGGGTCGCAGTGGAAAGCACAGATAAACTAATTCGCATGACAGAAGATAGGGAGACATACAGGAAAATAGTCGCCGACCTTCGGGATGGAGATGGCACTTGATGATGATGAGACCAGGTGGTGCATAAATGGCGCACACATGCAAATCGCATGAAAGCCCATTAGTTTAAGATTATATGATTTATACCGAAATCCATCGCTTTGGATACTGTAAGTAAACGATATTTAGAGTGCATTACAAGCTTGGTAAGATCAATGAAAACAAATTTGAAGTGAAACAAATATTTTGAAAAATAACCTCTGGTTTGGATTCGAATCTGCGACATCTTGCTTTAAGGGCAAGTACGCTTTTAATTAATATTTTGTAATTTATAATGCACTCTAAATTAATCAGTATAATTTAAATACATGTAATAATAATAAGTGTATACGATGTACCTATACTGCAAAAATAAATTATTCATTATCATATGCTCTAATTTCGTCACATTTTACAGCCATTTCAAACAAACAAAGACCAATAACTATGCTAATAATACAATGATTAAACACAATGCTAGAGTAGCACAATGGAACCGGTCGGTAAACTATTATATTCCACGTAATTGTTTCCAGGGTTGGGGTCGCCTCGTGGACAGCTCGTCAGACCCACGTCCTGGAGACTGCTGATGACACAACTATGTGCCAGGTTCCGTCACACAATGGCCAAATTTAGTCTCGTGGGTGAAATTAGTTTGTAAGAAATTAAATTATTTGTATCAATGGATTCAAGGTAGTATTTAAAATAACCACTCGTGAAAAATCACTCAGTGCTTAAAATTACTTAACGCTAACAAAGCTGCTGAAAAAGTTACACTCACACATTGTCTCGGTAAAAATAAGCACTGTTGTGTTGTGTCAGGAACATAAACCTGTAGCCAAAGACGTACTTGGCGACATACTGATGAACGGCAAAGTCAAAAGTACTCTGAATAAAAAAGCTTGTTCAACTGATGGCGTGTTTTAAAAATCACCCTTAGGATACCAAACAAACTACATTCAATTTAACAATCGTAAACAAACGATAAACCAACAATCTAAATAGCCCAAATTGTTAACCAGGCCAATTTCACGTACTACATTCCATGGCTGACTTTTGTAGATTTTCAAAAGCCCCTGGGGGTTTAGAACGAGGCACAAAAAGGGTGTCTTTGGAAAGTGTCTTCAGTTGTCAAAATTGATTTCTTACACAGGTACTAAAAATCTGGTTTAGCAGCAGAAGACTCTTACAAAAGACACTCTTTTTGTGCCTCGTTCTGAGCCTCCTAGACAGACTGATTAATGTCCCGCTTGCCTCCCGTTTCTTGGGCAATTTTACCATAAATCACACGCTATGGTGGCCTAGCGAAAACCCGTTACTCTAATGATTTTTTTGTGCCTGTAAAGATATCCAAGAAAAAAAGGGCATAAGATGCAACCATACTTTTCTTAACTTAACTAATAGAAAGTTTAAGAAAATCGCCGGTAAAGACACCGCGCCGCCGCCGCGCCGGTGCCAAAATTGTTTGAACTTTACCTTGGCACAAGTTATTTAATTCTGTGGAACAGTCTGTCGTCGAACCAATATTAATACGAACTTTACGAGTTTAAGCCAATTTCGTTATAGCAATAAACCCGTGGGAGATGCCAGTTCTAAGTTTGTACTCGCTCTATGGGTCAGTATACAGACAATATGAAATGCGTTGAAGTGCTAAATTAAATAAAAACTCAATAAATGTCATATTTAGAACTATTAAATACATGCAGAAGCTTTTCTTCTAATATATTTTTGCCCGTTATGGGGCCGTAATTAGTCGAAATAAATGATGGTATAACATCTAACCTAATACAGAGCTCTCAAGTTCCAATCTTACAGGGGCACATTTGTGTTCGGTCTGCGTGCTTACTTGTTAAGGCGTATGCCTACCCTGAATTAGCAACTCGATGTGTGTTAGTACAAAACTCAATAAATGTCATATTTAGAACTATTAAATACATGCAGAAGCTTTTCTTCTAATATATTTTTGCCCGTTATGGGGCCGTAATTAGTCGAAATAAATGATGGTATAACATCTAACCTAATACAGAGCTCTCAAGTTCCAATCTTACAGGGGCACATTTGTGTTCGGTCTGCGTGCTTACTTGTTAAGGCGTATGCCTACCCTGAATTAGCAACTCGATGTGTGTTAGTACAAAACTCAATAAATGTCATATTTAGAACTATTAAATACATGCAGAAGCTTTTCTTCTAATATATTTTTGCCCGTTATGGGGCCGTAATTAGTCGAAATAAATGATGGTATAACATCTAACCTAATACAGAGCTCTCAAGTTCCAATCTTACAGGGGCACATTTGTGTTCGGTCTGCGTGCTTACTTGTTAAGGCGTATGCCTACCCTGAATTAGCAACTCGATGTGTGTTAGTACAAAACTCAATAAATGTCATATTTAGAACTATTAAATACATGCAGAAGCTTTTCTTCTAATATATTTTTGCCCGTTATGGGGCCGTAATTAGTCGAAATAAATGATGGTATAACATCTAACCTAATACAGAGCTCTCAAGTTCCAATCTTACAGGGGCACATTTGTGTTCGGTGTGCGTGCTTACTTGTTAAGGCGTATGCCTACCCTGAATTAGCAACTCGATGTGTGTTAGTACAAAACTCAATAAATGTCATATTTAGAACTATTAAATACATGCAGAAGCTTTTCTTCTAATATATTTTTGCCCGTTATGGGGCCGTAATTAGTCGAAATAAATGATGGTATAACATCTAACCTAATACAGAGCTCTCAAGTTCCAATCTTACAGGGGCACATTTGTGTTCGGTCTGCGTGCTTACTTGTTAAGGCGTATGCCTACCCTGAATTAGCAACTCGATGTGTGTTAGTACAAAACTCAATAAATGTCATATTTAGAACTATTAAATACATGCAGAAGCTTTTCTTCTAATATATTTTTGCCCGTTATGGGGCCGTAATTAGTCGAAATAAATGATGGTATAACATCTAACCTAATACAGAGCTCTCAAGTTCCAATCTTACAGGGGCACATTTGTGTTCGGTCTGCGTGCTTACTTGTTAAGGCGTATGCCTACCCTGAATTAGCAACTCGATGTGTGTTAGTACAAAACTCAATAAATGTCATATTTAGAACTATTAAATACATGCAGAAGCTTTTCTTCTAATATATTTTTGCCCGTTATGGGGCCGTAATTAGTCGAAATAAATGATGGTATAACATCTAACCTAATACAGAGCTCTCAAGTTCCAATCTTACAGGGGCACATTTGTGTTCGGTCTGCGTGCTTACTTGTTAAGGCGTATGCCTACCCTGAATTAGCAACTCGATGTGTGTTAGTACAAAACTCAATAAATGTCATATTTAGAACTATTAAATACATGCAGAAGCTTTTCTTCTAATATATTTTTGCCCGTTATGGGGCCGTAATTAGTCGAAATAAATGATGGTATAACATCTAACCTAATACAGAGCTCTCAAGTTCCAATCTTACAGGGGCACATTTGTGTTCGGTGTGCGTGCTTACTTGTTAAGGCGTATGCCTACCCTGAATTAGCAACTCGATGTGTGTTAGTACAAAACTCAATAAATGTCATATTTAGAACTATTAAATACATGCAGAAGCTTTTCTTCTAATATATTTTTGCCCGTTATGGGGCCGTAATTAGTCGAAATAAATGATGGTATAACATCTAACCTAATACAGAGCTCTCAAGTTCCAATCTTACAGGGGCACATTTGTGTTCGGTCTGCGTGCTTACTTGTTAAGGCGTATGCCTACCCTGAATTAGCAACTCGATGTGTGTTAGTACAAAACTCAATAAATGTCATATTTAGAACTATTAAATACATGCAGAAGCTTTTCTTCTAATATATTTTTGCCCGTTATGGGGCCGTAATTAGTCGAAATAAATGATGGTATAACATCTAACCTAATACAGAGCTCTCAAGTTCCAATCTTACAGGGGCACATTTGTGTTCGGTCTGCGTGCTTACTTGTTAAGGCGTATGCCTACCCTGAATTAGCAACTCGATGTGTGTTAGTACAAAACTCAATAAATGTCATATTTAGAACTATTAAATACATGCAGAAGCTTTTCTTCTAATATATTTTTGCCCGTTATGGGGCCGTAATTAGTCGAAATAAATGATGGTATAACATCTAACCTAATACAGAGCTCTCAAGTTCCAATCTTACAGGGGCACATTTGTGTTCGGTCTGCGTGCTTACTTGTTAAGGCGTATGCCTACCCTGAATTAGCAACTCGATGTGTGTTAGTACAAAACTCAATAAATGTCATATTTAGAACTATTAAATACATGCAGAAGCTTTTCTTCTAATATATTTTTGCCCGTTATGGGGCCGTAATTAGTCGAAATAAATGATGGTATAACATCTAACCTAATACAGAGCTCTCAAGTTCCAATCTTACAGGGGCACATTTGTGTTCGGTGTGCGTGCTTACTTGTTAAGGCGTATGCCTACCCTGAATTAGCAACTCGATGTGTGTTAGTACAAAACTCAATAAATGTCATATTTAGAACTATTAAATACATGCAGAAGCTTTTCTTCTAATATATTTTTGCCCGTTATGGGGCCGTAATTAGTCGAAATAAATGATGGTATAACATCTAACCTAATACAGAGCTCTCAAGTTCCAATCTTACAGGGGCACATTTGTGTTCGGTCTGCGTGCTTACTTGTTAAGGCGTATGCCTACCCTGAATTAGCAACTCGATGTGTGTTAGTACAAAACTCAATAAATGTCATATTTAGAACTATTAAATACATGCAGAAGCTTTTCTTCTAATATATTTTTGCCCGTTATGGGGCCGTAATTAGTCGAAATAAATGATGGTATAACATCTAACCTAATACAGAGCTCTCAAGTTCCAATCTTACAGGGGCACATTTGTGTTCGGTCTGCGTGCTTACTTGTTAAGGCGTATGCCTACCCTGAATTAGCAACTCGATGTGTGTTAGTACAAAACTCAATAAATGTCATATTTAGAACTATTAAATACATGCAGAAGCTTTTCTTCTAATATATTTTTGCCCGTTATGGGGCCGTAATTAGTCGAAATAAATGATGGTATAACATCTAACCTAATACAGAGCTCTCAAGTTCCAATCTTACAGGGGCACATTTGTGTTCGGTCTGCGTGCTTACTTGTTAAGGCGTATGCCTACCCTGAATTAGCAACTCGATGTGTGTTAGTACAAAACTCAATAAATGTCATATTTAGAACTATTAAATACATGCAGAAGCTTTTCTTCTAATATATTTTTGCCCGTTATGGGGCCGTAATTAGTCGAAATAAATGATGGTATAACATCTAACCTAATACAGAGCTCTCAAGTTCCAATCTTACAGGGGCACATTTGTGTTCGGTGTGCGTGCTTACTTGTTAAGGCGTATGCCTACCCTGAATTAGCAACTCGATGTGTGTTAGTACAAAACTCAATAAATGTCATATTTAGAACTATTAAATACATGCAGAAGCTTTTCTTCTAATATATTTTTGCCCGTTATGGGGCCGTAATTAGTCGAAATAAATGATGGTATAACATCTAACCTAATACAGAGCTCTCAAGTTCCAATCTTACAGGGGCACATTTGTGTTCGGTCTGCGTGCTTACTTGTTAAGGCGTATGCCTACCCTGAATTAGCAACTCGATGTGTGTTAGTACAAAACTCAATAAATGTCATATTTAGAACTATTAAATACATGCAGAAGCTTTTCTTCTAATATATTTTTGCCCGTTATGGGGCCGTAATTAGTCGAAATAAATGATGGTATAACATCTAACCTAATACAGAGCTCTCAAGTTCCAATCTTACAGGGGCACATTTGTGTTCGGTCTGCGTGCTTACTTGTTAAGGCGTGTGCCTACCCTGAATTAGCAACTCGATGTGTGTTAGTACAAAACTCAATAAATGTCATATTTAGAACTATTAAATACATGCAGAAGCTTTTCTTCTAATATATTTTTGCCCGTTATGGGGCCGTAATTAGTCGAAATAAATGATGGTATAACATCTAACCTAATACAGAGCTCTCAAGTTCCAATCTTACAGGGGCACATTTGTGTTCGGTCTGCGTGCTTACTTGTTAAGGCGTATGCCTACCCTGAATTAGCAACTCGATGTGTGTTAGTACAAAACTCAATAAATTTCATATTTAGAACTATTAAATACATGCAGAAGCTTTTCTTCTAATATATTTTTGCCCGTTATGGGGCCGTAATTAGTCGAAATAAATGATGGTATAACATCTAACCTAATACAGAGCTCTCAAGTTCCAATCTTACAGGGGCACATTTGTGTTCGGTCTGCGTGCTTACTTGTTAAGGCGTATGCCTACCCTGAATTAGCAACTCGATGTGTGTTAGTACAAAACTCAATAAATGTCATATTTAGAACTATTAAATACATGCAGAAGCTTTTCTTCTAATATATTTTTGCCCGTTATGGGGCCGTAATTAGTCGAAATAAATGATGGTATAACATCTAACCTAATACAGAGCTCTCAAGTTCCAATCTTACAGGGGCACATTTGTGTTCGGTCTGCGTGCTTACTTGTTAAGGCGTATGCCTACCCTGAATTAGCAACTCGATGTGTGTTAGTACAAAACTCAATAAATGTCATATTTAGAACTATTAAATACATGCAGAAGCTTTTCTTCTAATATATTTTTGCCCGTTATGGGGCCGTAATTAGTCGAAATAAATGATGGTATAACATCTAACCTAATACAGAGCTCTCAAGTTCCAATCTTACAGGGGCACATTTGTGTTCGGTGTGCGTGCTTACTTGTTAAGGCGTGTGCCTACCCTGAATTAGCAACTCGATGTGTGTTAGTACAAAACTCAATAAATGTCATATTTAGAACTATTAAATACATGCAGAAGCTTTTCTTCTAATATATTTTTGCCCGTTATGGGGCCGTAATTAGTCGAAATAAATGATGGTATAACATCTAACCTAATACAGAGCTCTCAAGTTCCAATCTTACAGGGGCACATTTGTGTTCGGTCTGCGTGCTTACTTGTTAAGGCGTGTGCCTACCCTGAATTAGCAACTCGATGTGTGTTAGTACAAAACTCAATAAATGTCATATTTAGAACTATTAAATACATGCAGAAGCTTTTCTTCTAATATATTTTTGCCCGTTATGGGGCCGTAATTAGTCGAAGTAAATGATGGTATAACATCTAACCTAATACAGAGCTCTCAAGTTCCAATCTTACAGGGGCACATTTGTGTTCGGTCTGCGTGCTTACTTGTTAAGGCGTATGCCTACCCTGAATTAGCAACTCGATGTGTGTTAGTACAAAACTCAATAAATGTCATATTTAGAACTATTAAATACATGCAGAAGCTTTTCTTCTAATATATTTTTGCCCGTTATGGGGCCGTAATTAGTCGAAGTAAATGATGGTATAACATCTAACCTAATACAGAGCTCTCAAGTTCCAATCTTACAGGGGCACATTTGTGTTCGGTCTGCGTGCTTACTTGTTAAGGCGTATGCCTACCCTGAATTAGCAACTCGATGTGTGTTAGTACAAAAATCGACGGAAACGACATTGACATGACATTAATTTCAGCGCGTATTGCAAAGTGGCTGTTACTACGATCGCTGCGTCTCCAAATAGTGCAAAATAAGAGAAAATACCTAATAATTTTGACATCGATGCGGTGGACGAAAAAAAACATGGACAATGGTTTTGAAGATCAAAAAATTAAATTTAACATTGTTTAAGAATCATTAAAATCGCTTGAAGCATTCGGAAGGAGTAACAAAATTCGGGCGTAAATCATAGGAAACTTTGAATTTGATTTTTTTCAAAAGTAAAGACGGTTGTTTTTTATTTTACGTGGAATTTATTCTTGATAATGTTTTTAACGTGTTTGGATCAGCCGTACAGGAGGAGTGGGCCTTCAAATACAGGTCTCATATCGCAGTTTGAGTATATATTCGCCATAAGCTGTGGAAGTGTACCCGAATTACTGCGATTGGGCTTACCGCCGATCATTCTAGAACTTGAGGCGAGGGTATCCAGAGAAATCTGTCCTGCTCAAACGCTTTCATTCTACACATGTTTATCCTGATCAGCGGAAGCGGGCCGCTCAGAAAACTCGCGGTTTCGAGGTGTTTTAAATTGCGCGGTAATGTCGAGAGCATGTTATTTGTTATTTTGGAATAAAATAAACTAAACGTTTATTTATTGTCTAAAACTTAATATAGCTCAAATGAAATTATTTTTAGATCATATTTTAGACCTTTATTTGAGATTTAATCGGATCGAGGGAAATGTAAGCAATCGTGTATCGAACAGCCGAAATAGTAAGATCAAAGAGTTATATTATAACATATATTTTTATATAATTTAATCACTGCTATTAATTCGTTTAGAATGAATTTGAAAAGAGACAAAACCGGGATAACCCCCCTTTAATTACTTTCTGTGAAACGTGGGTGTTAGTGTGGACTATGACTTGCATTTCGCATTCCATACTCTGTGTCAAACACTTCTGAGATGTATGTCTTGACGATATAAACACGTGGGAGATATGATGCCAGTTCTAAGTTTTTACTCGCTCTATAGCTCAGTACAAAGACAATACGAAACCCCTTGAAGTGCCAAATTAAATTTCAAACTCGATAAACTTCATATTTGGGCATAATTTGAGGCAATTAAATGTATAAAAAAGTGTTTTTGAATTTTATTTAGGCCCGCTAGGAATCAATGAGAAAAATTGATTAAATCAGAAATATTATAAAATTCATTAAAAAAACTGAGTTTTGAACTATATAATTAAAACTTTGTTCCTAAAGTTTTTATTATTTTGCTACGTTGACAATCTTCCGGAAAAGTAAAAATATCGCGTAAACATTTTTCTGACGTCAAAATATACATAAAATAAATATGTTAGTAAGAAAATCATCCGAAAACAAAGGTATAACACTCTTATATAGCGGACCGAAATATATTTTGGAATTCCTTTTTTTTGTCACCGATTTTAAAATTCGATATTTTATAATTTAACGGTTTTTATTAGGTTTTTTATAAAATAACCTGACCTAGTGAAATTATAAACTATCGAATTTTGCAATCCCACGCGGACACGACAATTTAAATAATGGTTTATTTAGGTGAATCTATACTCAAACTGCAATTTAGACTTCAGACCTATCTTTAAGGCCTACTACTCCTCCACGAGCAGTCAAAATACAAAAAAAAATACATAAAAGGCATAATATAGGTATAATCAAAAACAAACTCCATGTTTAATGAAAAAAAACTATCTTTACTTTTGGCAAAAACAAATTGAAAGTTATCGAATAAACAAAATATGATTTACGCAAGAATTTTCTTACTCACCATACTAAAGACAATTTATAGATATATAAAACAATTACTCGAAATTTTTTTCCGTCCATCACGTCCATATGAAATGTATTATTTTCTTATTTTCTCCTATTTAGCGGTATCGCGATCGTCGTAATAGCCACTTTGCAATACACGCTGATATGAACGTTGTTTCAATGTCGTTTCCGTCGATTTTTGTACTGACACATATCGAGCTGCTTGGAATTTGATTATTTTGATGAACACAGCTAAATTTACACTGAAGACTCTGTAAGTAATCAGAAACAGAACCCATTATCAAGGCAAACATCCCCCGCTCCTTCCGGCGAGCCAAGTTCATCTATTTAGTAGATTCGACTTAATTGATCCTGTCCATTATGCAATTACAATGGCTAATTAAAAGTAAACAACCGGTGTTCCGACGGTGTCTGAAGGGGCAGGGGAAGTGGGGGTGGGAAACCCTTTGTAGAACAATATAACGCGGCGATAGACATTCTTTAAAATATAAAAAACCCTCGGGCCACGCGCAGTGTAGGGTTCCGTAGCTACCCAGTACATTTTATAAGTTGGTCTTCTAATACAGATCGCGCCAAACTTCTAGTCCCATACATTTAGATGAACGGCCCATACATTGTCGTGTTTGGAGGGGACTAAAAGTTTGGCGCGACCTGTTCTCGTAAACCTGTAAAGCCTACTTAGCTGTGATAGTTTTCCTTTTAAATTCATTATATATACTACTTCTGTGACCCTCTAAAGATTGCGGAAGCCTTTAATAATTTTTTTATTGACCAAATAAAACCGATAAATGAAGACCTTCCGTCTTCCGAAACAAATATAAACTATCAAAGTCAATCGATGTTTATGAACCCTGCAACTCCAGTCAGCATATGGAAAATAATTGGTTCACTGAAAAACAAAAATAGTGTCGGTTATGATGGTGTACACACTAAGGTACTAAAATACGTCAGTGATATTATATCTCACCCACTTAGCCACATACTTAATGTTTGTATTGAATCTGGTGTATTTCCAGAAAGTCTCAAGCCAGTAATCATTAAGCCGCTTTTTAAGAAGGAGAATAGAGAGTTGATGAAATTTTATCGACCAGTCGCTTTAGTATCTATATTCTCTAAGGTTTTTGAAAAGTACATATACCACTCTATTGTATCTTACTTAGAAAAATTTGATATACTCACCGAGGAACAGAAAGGCTTTCGTAAGGGCAAGTCAATAAATATGGCAGTCTACGAATTCCTCAAATACGCAACAAGCAGTGTAAATAAAAGTCAACCCATAGTAGCACTTTACATGGATATGACAAAGGCTTTTGACTACGTAGATCATACGTTACTAATAAAAAAATTATATGCATATGGCATAAGGGGAAACCTACTAGATTTAATACAATCTTATTTAAACAATAGAACGCAATCGACTGAAATTTCGCAGATTTGTGTGAAAAGTAAGCGCGAAACAAAATATCAATCAAATGCAAGACTTGTTAAATATGGCGTTCCTCAAGGAAGTGTTTTAGGACCGCTGCTTTTTATTATTTACATAAATGATCTCCCGGAAAATGTTTCACACCCTATGACATTATTCGCTGATGATAGCACTTTAATTATAGAATGCAATGAATTTGATGACAATGAAACCAAAATTAATGACGCTTTAAAAGAAATAATAATTTGGATGAATAGGACTAATTTAACCGTTAATTTAGATAAAACTTACATGATGAATTTTTATCAAAATATTTCAAAACTAGGCAATTTAAACATTGAATATAATGGCCAAAAATTTTACGATATCCAGTATACAAAATTTCTAGGCCTAACTATAGACAGAAAATTAGATTGGAAACAACAAATAAAAACTGTGAGAGACAAACTCTGCAAATATGCCTTTCTATTATCAAAACTAGCAAAAATCCTAAGCGAGGCAAACTCTCTAACAGCATACCACGGTTTTGTTACGTCGACTTTGCGATATGGGATTATTTTTTGGGGAAATTCAACACACAAAGAAATTGTTTTTAAGGCACAAAAACGGTGTGTTAGGGCAATGTGTAAACTTAAAACAAGAGATAGCTGCCAACCGTATTTCAAAAAGCTAAAATTGCTAACATTACCATCACTTTATATTTTCGAGATTGCTATTTTCGTAAAATTGAATCCGGAATACTTTGTTAAAGTCTCCACTACGCACAATAAAAGTGTACGCATGCAACATCGCCATAGACTATGTTTACAAAAATCCATTACTGCATTAATGAATAAGAGTGTTTTTTGTATGGCCCCATTAATATATAACAAGGTACCAAACGACATGCATGTAAATTTGTTTAAAACTAAATTATTTACGCTACTTGTTGACAAATGTTATTATAGCGTCATTGACTTTTTAAACGATAAAACAATTTAATTTATTCATAATATTGACATCCAATTCTAATAATTTTGACATAGGTATTGTATGTAATTCTCCAAGACTTTGTTTCATTTCTTTTGATAATATTTAATTATAATTGGGTGTCTGCTAATTAATATTCATATGCCCATATGGGTAGAACATGGAGTGTACTGTTAACTAATTTTAAGACCTATTATATTGTTTGACACATGTTCATGAATAAACGCTACTTACTTACTTACTTACTTACTTACTTACTTACTTACTTACTGTGAATTTTTTAACGTATCCATAAACAACCGTTTAGCTGGGAGGGGGGGTACACTTGACTCTAACACAAATTAGCACTTTAAAGCTTAATATTTCGCCAACGGATCCCTAAATCTAAAGATGGTTTTCACACACCAATGTTTTTGAACGACCTATCCAACGATATCCCACTCTATGGGATAAACGAGCAAAAAAAATCATCCCATCCATTTACGTGCATGGGAGACACCCTTAAAAACGATTTTTTTTCGATATATTTTCTTACAGTTTTGTCGGTGTAATTAATATGTACTAATATACCAATGTATAATGTATTAATATACAAAGTTACAGCTTTCTACTACAAATAATCTCTGAGCTAAGCCGCGGACAGATGGACGGACGGACAGACGGACGTACAGACGGACACGGATGGACAGACGGACATGGCGAAACTATAAGGGTTCCTCATCGGACTACGGAACCCTAAAAAGAGACTTATTATACAAAAGAATAATATACGTAGCCATAGAATACAGAAATAAAAATTGGCTTTTATCACTGAGAGGAGATAGTTTGTATTAGTAAAATAGTATTGATACTATTAGGCGAGAGAACAGATACTCCGGCTTCGATGAAAGAGTTGTGTTTTTAAAAACCCTGTACAGTCGCCCACAGTTCAAGCTCTATATTTGTAAACTATTTAAATGGCTATGACGCGGCAATAAGAACTTTTAAGTAGCTGGTCGTGCTGGCTTCCGTACCTTGCCTCTTTACCAGCAGGATAAATGCAGTGGTACTCAACACACCCTTCATAACTTTTCCTTCCCGTAAGTCGGTCAGAATCACTTCCACCAGTCTCCTGATCCTATCTCAGTGTCTGATTAGGGAGGAGGATCAGCGGAGAGCCTGTGATCTCACAATCTGATTAATTGGTAATTAACTGGAAAAACTGTCGAACCTCTATAAAGATGGATGTGTGGTCCAAGCGAGAAAGCGTAAATAACGTTTATTTTTGGTTTAGTAAAGTGACAGCTGAGTTTTGAATACTTATCCATATCGTAATCCATCGCTTTTTAAACTCATAATATTCATCAACATAGAAAAATCAATAAGAAATCGATTTTTTTGAGAAGAATAAATTTCAGACGGGCCTTGAACCCATCTGTATCAATCGTGCCCCAGTAACTTGTCCAGTTTGTCCGATTAAAAAAAATAACCATTAAGTACTCGTGGATAGTTTTCAAATTTTGTCATACAATGAGACAAAAGCTTTAATTTCGTTACATCAACCATCTTTTCAGTACAATTTCCTGCATGTATCGATTGAGCGGTGTCATGTCACAAAGGTGTAAAGAACATAGGGTAAAGAGAATAATCATCGAAGATGGTACAAGAAATCCCGTGGGGCCTCCTATTAGGACAGTTTCTAAATTTAAAAAAATATGTAAATATTTGTATATAATATGTCTATAGGGTTAATTTTTCAAGTTGGGTGTGAATGGCCTAATCCGAAACTATAGGAAATAGCGAAATATGCTCAAAGGAGTCTCGGGACTGATTTTGATGAAACCAATCAACATTTTTTGAGTTAAAAAAAAAATCTCCTAGCCGAGACGCAAATATGTTGATTAAAAAAAACATTGTATAATATTACACCAACTGATAGTATCGCCTAGAAGGATCAAATTCAGGAAAGTAATGATAGACGCCAAGGTAAAGAAAAGTGCACATTTTGAATAAACTGATTCGTATTTTTAAGTTTTCACACATTGCTCTTTACGTAACTATTCTTGGTGTTTACTTTTCAACACACATCTGGACTCGACGATTGTACCAATATGAATTGGAATCAATAATCGTGTGATAGTGAATACTGTACAATCTTCGAGATGTCGAATCCGGCTATGTATTGGAATAATAGGCATAATTTAGAACAATTGGGTTGGAATTTGTATTCAATTGAACAATTGATTTGTATTCACTCGAATGTTCTTTGACTGTCCTACGTTGAAGGAAGATCTGCGACATCATTGTCCTTGTGATGAAGCATGTATGGTTGGAGTGTCGTCAACCCGTTCCTCCAAGATAACGTATTTGTATGCTTCTGAATAAATAAACAAATGTTGAAATATTTCAATGTGTACGTTTCACTCGTGTCTGTAATTTTTTCAGATTCTGTACTCCAGAAGGATAAAAATGAAAATGCCATTATATGTAGATAGCGAAACCGGTTGGGTGAATAAAATAAATAAAAAAATGGGCAAGTGAGTTTCAATAACTGTTTATTTAAAATAGTTAATAAACTAAAAATCCTAAAAGAAAAATAAGAACCTAAACCTGAAAATAAAATATCTAAACCTACTTTAAAAATAAAATTACCTTACAAATAAAACCCTAACTATCAAAAAGTCCGCCACTGACAGTCCGCCCCTCATCGTACCCGGCGCAAAGGTCCCCATTACGCTAGCCGCGGTCCCGCGTTGGATGGCTAGGGAAATCCTTTGTGCCAAGTACGAAAGTACTGCCCGTTTTTACTAGCCATAGGAGACGCCTAAATCAGATGCCAATGTATTTAGGAGTTGCCTAGAGTAAAAACACGTTTCACTAACTAATAAGTCATGACTAGTGACATGACGAGACTTGGAACTGGGTGTACATAAAAACCCCAAAAGGTTTCTGATACACCTTCGTGTAAAATTGCATGTCATGTTATGTTTGATTAAAAATAAATAAATAATAATAAATAAATAATAAAAAAAAAAAAAAAAAAAACTAACGACCTTAGGAGTCACTAAAGTTACGACACTCATTCGGGGGTGCGTAATGCTTAGGTACCCCTAAACTGACACATGCATGTAACAGTCGCGATTTTGAGATTCAAGCTTATTGTAGTACTATGAAACGTCAAAAAACCGCAAACAGACAACTTGACAAACAAAACCAAACACACGTATCAAAAACTTAGACTACTCTTGGGTTAGGAATCACAAAGTAAAAATAGTTTGGTGAAATAGAACTTTGAGGTAAGCATGGACCTAAATTAGGAGTTACTTAGTTAGGCATCGCGTCGTCTTGTTCGTCGTTAGTGAAAACACCTGTCTTTTATTTTTCTCTTCTTCTCTTTCTTTGTTTCAATTAGATGGTATTTATTTACCTAATAAGTCAAGTACGTATTATACTGTTTTTGTTCAGAAAAATATTAACAGATTCGATAGGACTACTCAAAAACTAAATAACGCTGGCCAAACCGCGGGCAAGCGCTAAGGTTCTTGTTTTATCTTGTCAAAACTACAAAGTTAATGCTATTTTAATATAAAAGTTCAATAGATTCTCAACTAAGAAATTAAAGTTGTAATAAATAAGACATGAAAAAAAAGCTATCACTTCAAATTATTTAAAAGTATCGTTACGAGTAAAAGCAGGTTCATTTTATTATTGCATAAATTAATACTCGTATAGATTTGCAAAATGTTAAATGCAATAATCTTTGCTTTTTTTCACTACGTTAATTAAGGGGCATCGTTTGACCTCTCATCCATAATAATATACTCTATCAGTGTATTATTCAACTAAAGCCGGCCGTCACCCGCAGCTTGCACCATACCACGGCCAAGTCCTCAAGAGATCGTCAGATGCCCTGATCCCTGCTTATCCGCCTCCTAGAGAGCCTCTTGGCCCGCCAGGGTTCCGTCCGTGAATTACTTGAGCAGATCTTGTCTGGAGCTATTTAAGAGGATGTGTCGCTAGGCCGCACGAGATTATTACTAGTAAATCTGTGGTTATTCTACTACTAGCCTTTGCCCGCGGTTCCAGCCGCGTTTTTTCAATCTCTGTCCAGTTTTCGGCTCGGGCATTACTTTATGAACACCCCTTATAGCCTATATGTTCACCACGATGATAATAAAAAAAACACATCCGAATCCGTTAAATGGTTCTTGAGTTAAAACGGGACATACATACACACATGCAGGCAGACAAAAGTTATAAAAACTGTGGTTTTGGCCTCAGTACAATCTAATATTCCATTATATTTAAAATTTTACGAAAATATTCAATGTACAGACGTGACCTTTTTTACTTTATTATTAGTAGGATAAATTATGGCAGATATAATATAATATGGTAGAGTTTTTTTCTTTTTTATGGTAGGTATGGAGTATTATTTTTCTTTTCTTTATCCTGTCTATGAAATGCCATCGAGTTTGATTACATAGTTATTTATATTCTCCGAAATATGACCAAACTCCGTTTAAAACTCCTAAGCCTCTAGTAAAAACGTTTTGAAACAGTGTTATTTCCAAAATACAATACATATTTTAAAAAATGCATTCAGGTGACCTTTTTCAAGACAATGACAAAGCCCAAAACTTGATAGAATAAGTTCACTGCATTGACAAAAATGCAAATCGAAGACAATTTTGCAATTCAAAACAGCAGTCCCTCCAAACTAATAAAGTAAAAATAGCTATAATGACTCAATCGAAGATATACGAGTAACTCTATGATCTATTTTTTTTTTCAAAACGCTCTTGTGTGTGTTTATATCAAATTTCATTAATTGTCCAACCTCTTCTCGATTCACCGCCGAACTCGGATACGCATGCGCTGGACCCACAGACATACAAACCAAACATTAATAATAAACGCATAGAGTCGACTTGAAGCAATTTAAGCTCAGTGGGTTACGGGCTCTTTTAAATAAAAACATTGCTTGTTTTCAAACAAAATATATAGGAGAGATTAGTTTAGGTATTAAAAAATATGTTTCAAGCATAAGCCAGCCAAAACAACCCATTTCTATACGTTTCTTCGTACCATGTAGCTTAAATGTCGCTTGGTTTTTGTATGGAAAGTTGCCAACGCTATTTAACCCTTAGTCTGTATGTCTGTGGGTGGATCAGTGGACCTGAAACGCCTGAAGCGTCTCGTCTGATCCGATTTGGACTACGATCTATAGCTAAGGTGAATGTATACTCCGACTGCAGTTTAGACATATCTTTGAATGCCTACTTCTCCTTTACGGGTGATCCAAACACTAAAAAATACATTATAGGCATTGACATACCAAACCATGGACCTCAGGTCTAGTAAATTTACCAAAAAAGTGTCCTTAGAGTGAAGTGTCAAAATATTAAGAAACAAAACATTTTTAATTTGAAACGTATGTCATTGCTGCACGGCTAAATTTTCATTGACGTGTGATTGACACCGTTTTTATTGGTTTTGACTCTCTTTTGGTTCGGACACTTTTGAGCACAGGCCCGAACTCCACTTTGTAGTACGTCAATGATTATAGGCATAACATAATCACAAATAAATTCCAAGCTTAGTAAAAAAAAAACTGTATTAAGTTTTGATAAAAACAAATCGAAAGTTATCGAAAGGTTCTTATGATTTACGCAAGAATTTTACCACTCCTGCCGAATGCTTGAAGCGATTTTAATAAAAAAGTTGAACAATAGTTTTGTAGACCGATAAATTGTCTTTATTATAGTGAAAGAATTATTCATTTTTTCCCGTCCATCTCGTCTATGTGAAAAGTTTTATTTTCTCCTATTTCGTGCTATCCGGAAACGCAGAGATCGTCGTAACAGGCACTTAATTTGCAATACGCGCTGATGTGAATGTTGTTTCAATGTCGTCTCCGTCGATTTTTGTACTGACATTATCGAGTAACTAATTTAGAGTATGCATGCGCCTTAAGTATGCCATGCGAGTAGGCATGGAAGAGCCTAGTGTCAGCCCCAGACTCCGCGGAGGAGTAAAGGGACTGAAGAGAGAGAGAGATTCGCCTTAAGCGATTTAGATATTGAATGAATAGACCAATATTTCAAGTTATTGTTTCTTGCACTGGGAGAGATACTGAGCGGTTTTGTAATTAAATTCTAATCGAAGGTAATTTATCTGAAACCATTAGTGGTATATCTAGTAATTACTTACAACAACAAATACAAATGAAATAAGGTTAAAATCTTATATCGTGACAGCAACAAAGGGGGTTGTGAAGAGGAGGGGCGAGTGGGGGGGGGCTTGCACCCCCCTTAAACACACTCCCAACCTTAGGAAATGAGAAGGTTTTTAGATATGATTTTTTTTCGACAAATATAACCTCACTTTTTGTCTTTTTTTGACATCTAGTAAAGCATAGTTTTTACGTTTTTTATTTTTTCGTAAATTCATAACCTCACTTTTTTCTAACATTCCGCTGCGACTGTTTCGGCGCTACGGAAAGTGCAGCCCCTTCGCCCTTGCGTAACAAAGTGCAGGGGCGGGGGCTGCCCTCCCTCCGCGCCTCCGGCTTCTTATATACACTCTAGGGGTAGTAGCAACAAGACTGTGTAGAGTCGGGGTGCGCTGATTCGGTTTTAGATCTTCTAGTAACCCACCAGTACAGAGTCTCACTTTACCGTAGATAAGTTTTCTGGACCGTTCATTTCCTTAACTTGAATAAAAACAAAGTAGTTCCATAAATATCGTTTCGTTTCACCCATTATTACCTATTCTTACAGATGTTACTTGACCAAAACCAAACAAAATGTCGATATCACGTTTCGTTTCATGTCATTTTACGTAATTTAATAGGTATTTTCAAAAGAAAAAAATTGCATTTCCTATAAAAAAAATTGTGCTGGTCGAGCTGGACCCCAAGAAACCATATTCATATTTATCTCAAGATCTGCTGTTACGTTATCCAACCCTAAAAGGACACTTGAAGTATAATATTCCGTTCCTCAAAATGAAAAAATGGATCCCTTACTTTCAGGATCACTTTGTTTTCTGTATGTTGTCTATCTGTTTGTCCGTCTGTGAACTGTGAAGATCCTTTTTCTTGGGCTCCTTGAGAGATATCAAGTTAAAACTGATATCTTTTACTAAAGTCTATACGGCGCAGACGCCAAAGTGCTGTTAAAAAAATCAAGCTTCTAACTCAACGCGAAAACATGTTACTGTCCTTTACGTAATCAATTTCATACAAAATAGCTCATCATAAAAACCTATAAATAAAGTCTTTCCATTTGACTTACAAACTTGAAATTCCGTTCATAAATAGGTCTTACAGCACAAGTCTACGAACAAATGTGATAATTACCATTGCTAAATTATTAAATAAGATATTTTTTACCAACTTAATTAGACCTTTTGGATACATGGAGTTCAATACATCGTAAGTGTCAAGTTAGTTTGCACTTTCATTTGATTTTGCATTTATGCTCGTGGAATACGTTTGTGTTTCAACAACTATGTGCATAACCATCAGGGCACGAGTTCAACTCGCACTTGACCGTTTTATTTTTGTCATGTACAGTGAGCAATGGGAAGTTGAGAAGCATTGATGAGACTTGCATTATACTGGGAAACACCGCTGACACCACAGAACATCCCATATACTCGATAATATCCATCAGTATGTACGCCGCCATTAAATACCACTTTGCATGCAAATGTGAACCATAATCAGTTTTGGTTAGGGTCGTTATTGCGTTAGCGTTTATCAAATGTCGAATTTTTCATCCAAAGCTTTATATCGAGTCTTCAAATCCCTGTGCAGCCAATGAGTTGTGGCCACGAAAAGAGCGGGAATAATAAATTATAACATAAAGTTATACGTGCATTAAAATATTTTCGCATAAAAGTATCTGAACGAAAATTTTACTGGAGCTATACATCTAAATTCTAGAAGTAAAATAAAAGAGGTATGTCAGGATCGTAGCAGATTTTTAGTCTCTGCCCAGCCCCGTCAATCTATCCTGCTTGCTAGAGATACAAATCAAATCAAAATATTTATTTTGTAAAATAGATACATAAAGTATACTTTCTACAAGTCGAAGTTAATCTTTACAATAAATATCTTTAGAATAAAAAAAATAATAAACTAATATGTATATACTAATAAAGGAAAATATTTAAAATATTTAGGTTGGGCTACAAAAATTTAATTATACACCTACATAAAATAGAGAAATCTAGGAATAAAATCTTTCACATCTTTCTCATGTTACGAACATGGTGGTTTGCGTAAAATATTATTATGTCAGCATGAGATTGTAAAATCTGATAGTTTATAATTTTACTTATTAGTTTATAAACAACCTAACCAAAACTTATAATCTCACTAGTGAAATTATAGACTTTTAGTTATTATTTTTTTATTTATTCTATATATTTATTTATTTGACGGTGGCAGTTCCCAAGTGTGTACTGTTACAAGAACACTCCACACTCCCAGCACCTTCTTTCTCCTACGATTTAGGAGGATAAGTTCCGAAAAACCATAATTTATTCTTTCTTGTTTGAAGAATCTAGCAATATTAGATATTTGATAAAAATCTTGCCGGCATAAAAGATTACTAAAAGCACTTACGAATAATTCAAATAACCAAATACTTAAAAACCACTACATTCAATATGAAAAAACGCTAAAAACCCTAATTTCACTATCAAAGAAACTTAATTACATAAATAGATTTAAAAAAGCAAAAAATAAAATGAAAACGGTTTGGAAGATAATAAATGAACGCACAAATAAAAATATAAAAAAGGATAAAGTTAACCTAAAACTAATTGAAAACAATATTTCTGTCACAGATCCATTTAACATAGTAAATATTTTCAACACCCACTTTGCATCAATTGGAGAAGAGAAAACACAGCTTCCTGACGGAAGTAGTCCCCGCGGCCGACCCGTCCTCCAACCTACCCAAAACACTATGTTCCTTACCCCAGTAACCTACACAGAAATAAACAAAATTATTAACAATTTAAAAAATAAAATCAGTTGTGGAGCCGATGACCTTCCACCGACCTTAATTAAAGCGTGCTCAAATGAACTTGTATTACCTTTAACTAAACTTATTAACCAATCCTTTGCAGAAGGTAAATTCCCAGATGCCCTTAAAAATACAATAATCAAACCCATACATAAAAAAGATAAAAAAACAGACGTTAACAAATATCGCCCTATCGCTTTGTTACCTACCTTTTCAAAAGTTTTCGAAAAGGCTATGTGCAATAGAGTATATTCATTTTGTTAAAAGTATAATATCTTTGATAAGTGCCAAAATGGTTTTAAAAAGAAACATTCCACTATAACAGCAGTTTATAAATATGTCCAACAAATCCTCAATACTAGCAACAACCGAGAATACCCTGTAGGAATATTGCTAGATATGTCAAAAGCCTACGATAAGGTACAACACAACATATTATTAAATAAATTATATGACATAGGAATACGTGGATTAACCCATAAATGGTTTCAGACCTATTTAAAAGATAGACAGCAACTGGTTGAAATACAGTATTATGACACAAAAACAAACGAAATTCAAAAAATTAGATCTCAATATAAAACAATAAACGCTTCCATTCCTCAAGGCAGTGTAGTTGGATGCCTACTCTTTTTAATATATATAAACGATCTCCCTAAAATAATAAATGACACCTGTGTACTGTTTGCCGATGATATATCTATACTTACAAAATGCCAGAATGATTTAAACCTAACGGAAAAATTAACTTATCTATTTGACTCAATTACAGATTAGATGAATGACCATAACTTACAAATAAACTTTTTATAAACAAAATTAATGATTTACCGCCCGCGACAAAAACCTCCTTGAACATAACATTTAAATATAATAATATTGAAATAAACATCGTCAACGAATTTACCCTACTTGGAATGGAATTAGATACGCATATAAACTGGAAAAGCCATGTCACTAAACTAACAAAAAAATTATCAAAATTTACGTACGCATTAAAAGAAATCAAGAAATCTACAGATTACAAAATTGCTCTAATTACGTACTACGCATATGCTTATGCATGGCTCAGCTATGGCATAATTTTGTGGGGAAATAGTACAGAATCACCATCACTACTTATATTACAAAAAAAACTTATCCGAATATTAGTAAATATAAAACAAATAGACAGCTGCAAACCATACTTCCAGAAACATCAAATCCTTACCCTTCCGTGCATTTATATATTAGAAATTTGTAAATTTGTCAGATACAATTCCGAATTATTTGTGACCCGAAAAGAAAAACCTTCAACTTCAACCTACTCTTGGCGTCATAAAAATTTACTTATGTTGCCAAAATCTAATCTTTCTTTGCATTCATCTAGTCCTTATGTAATGTCAATAAAAATATACAATAAACTACCAAAGACCTTAAAAGAAGAGTCGAATAATAAAACTTTTATTCATTTACTGAAAAAAAAATTAATAAATAAATGTTATTATAGTGTTAGGGAATACTTAAATGATAATTTAAAATAGAATCTATAACAATAAATTATTACATAATAATGTCATTGGTTGAGTGTGTGCATGTGTACATCTATATAGGTATATAAATATAGATATTTTATCGATAATTTTGTCTTCCTCTCTCCTAATTTGCTGTGCCCAACAGGGTCCACAACTTGTATGATGTGAATGTGTTGCATTAAGAAACATTTTGTGGAACGCAAATAAAATTATTGAGTATTGAGTATTGAATTTGGACTTCTCTCAAGAATATAATGCACATTCTTATCGAAACAGAATCTTCAGACGTCATTCCAACATTGAATCATAAAAAATCAAAGATGACTCCAAAATAAGTCTTCATGTCAAGTTTTAACATTATTCGAGCAAAATCATATTAAATTATTTATTTATTAAAATTCTGTATAAACTTTTGTTAAGCCCTGAAATGAACAGATATTCGATACAAACTTTTGTTTTTTTTTAAATAATAAAACTCGTGATAGATTTTCATCTTTTTCTACAATTCGTCCCGCTTGCACTGCGGATCTTTCCGCATGGAGTAACAGCGATCAATGCAATCGGAATTTATCATTATTTTATAATTATTCTCATAAGCGTCGCAACGGCCGCAGTTGACATACATCGGGCAAAAATACATACTTTACTATACGAGTATACCCTACACATAAATTATGAAAAATTAATAGATACAGTGGAGCCCGCATCAAGCTATACACATGAGTAAAGCTGACCTCTCATTGTACGAGAAGCCTATACAATGAGAGGTCAGCTTATACTGAAAGTATTTAACTTGATGTGATCTCCACTGTATGATTGACCGGCAGGACTCAAACCTGAGTCTAAAGGTTGAGACTCCAGCTTCTGAGCTACCACTGCTTATTGGAAACAATAGTGATTGTAGTTCAGGCAGCTACCGAGGCGGAGTGGAGTCTTGAAACTTCGACACAAACACGCCCTGCTCCCCGCCCCGCTGCCCGCTGTAACCTAGACCGCAACCTCACGGATTGCTCACTGAAGCGGCTGATAGCGTTGCTCGCTCCGCTGCACGCCGCTGCTTGAAGTTCTGTCAACCGAGCGCCAACACTATGCGGTTCACATTAGATCAAGAAATTAATTTATAGATAGGGATATTCAATAAACACACCTGGCTATACATTGTAACGTTTGGTTAGCTTGACCTTAACCACGCCTGACGGAAATATCTCCACGGCACAACGATAGAGATAAACGTATCAAGAAAAGGTTGGATGTTGCTAATTTTTTTGTTAATAATTTTTAATATGAATACACTCGAGAGCGTTTAAGGCGAGGTTATCCAGAGAAATCTGTCCTGCTCCAACGCTTTCATTTTTCACATGTTTATCCTGTTCAGCGGAAGCGGGCTGCTCAGAAAACTTGCGGTTTTGAGGTGATTTTATTTATTATTTTAGAATTACCTCTAATAAAGTTTTTAATATGATGGCCGTTTCATATCACATTTTTACGACGTTTATTTTAGTATAAGATTTTTTGGCTAAAACTTTATTCTATGCTAAAACTTAATATACCTACACAAATGAAATAATATTTAGATCGTAGTTTAGACCTATCTTTGCAATTGAATCGGATCGAAGAAAGTGTAAGCAATCGCGTATCGAACAGCCGAAATATTGAGATCAAACAGTGAAATATGATATGACATTATATTTTTTGCAAAATTTAATCGTCGCTATTTATTGGTTTAAAATTAATTTGAAAAGAGACAAGTCAAGACAAGATAACCACCCCTTAAAAAACGCGTTTTTAATCCGTTTATCTGTTTTGTCATTATTGTTTTTTTAGTTTATTAGTTTGGACGGACTACTGTTTTGAATTGAAAAAACAGCCTTCACTTTGCAATTTTTTTCGATGCAGCGAATTTTTCTCTATCACGTTTTGGGCTTTATCGTCATGGAAAAGGCCTCATTTATAATATCTTTAATTTTTTCATATATACTATGTGAGATCTACTGTTTTAAAATTTATTTATTTACTACCCATGTCGTCTAAAGACTTGAATTGCTCGCTCAGAAAGTAGAAGGGAGTAAGCAGGCGAAGTGTTAATCAGTCAAGGGACTTCTGCAAAATCTACGGAAGTCGCGGTAACGGGTGAATGACTGATACTACGCAACGATTTTATGACGTCATGACGAGTCACTTGGCGGCACGGTTTCGTTATGAGCATGATGACAAGCCACGGCTGAGCCTACCAACAACTACAAACATTTTGGTGAACAAAAGATTAAGAAAATACGGCCAGGCAGATTCTATAGAACACGGGCAAAGTGGCTGAGACTGTAATGATAGTCCTAGAAATAGATAAAGGGGTCAATAGCCTCGGAGTCCTTCACGAGGTGCATGTCTGTGTGAGTGTGTTGCCCTTGCTAGCGGTGTCAATTAACTGGTTCTTCATTATTTCAAGTGGCTTATTTTTAGGATTCCGTCCACAAATACGGCCAGGCAGATTCTTTAGAACACGGGCAAAGTGGCTGAGACTGTAATGTTAGTCCTAGAAATAGATAAAGGGGTCAATAGCCTCAGAGTCCTTCACGAGGTGCATGTCTGTGTGAGTGTGTTGCCCTTGCTAGCGGTGTCAATTAACTGGTTCTTCATTATTTCAAGTGGCTTATTTTTAGGATTCCGTCCACAAATACGGCCAGGCAGATTCTTTAGAACACGGGCAAAGTGGCTGAGACTGTAATGTTAGTCCTAGAAATAGATAAAGGGGTCAATAGCCTCAGAGTCCTTCACGAGGTGCATGTCTGTGTGAGTGTGTTGCCCTTGCTAGCGGTGTCAATTAACTGGTTCTTCATTATTTCAAGTGGCTTATTTTTAGGATTCCGTCCACAAATACGGCCAGGCAGATTCTTTAGAACACGGGCAAAGTGGCTGAGACTGTAATGTTAGTCCTAGAAATAGATAAAGGGGTCAATAGCCTCAGAGTCCTTCACGAGGTGCATGTCTGTGTGAGTGTGTTGCCCTTGCTAGCGGTGTCAATTAACTGGTTCTTCATTATTTCAAGTGGCTTATTTTTAGGATTCCGTCCACAAATACGGCCAGGCAGATTCTTTAGAACACGGGCAAAGTGGCTGAGACTGTAATGTTAGTCCTAGAAATAGATAAAGGGGTCAATAGCCTCAGAGTCCTTCACGAGGTGCATGTCTGTGTGAGTGTGTTGCCCTTGCTAGCGGTGTCAATTAACTGGTTCTTCATTATTTCAAGTGGCTTATTTTTAGGATTCCGTCCACAAAATGGCAACCCTAAGGAAAACCGTTTTGATCTCGGTGCAAAATGTACAACTTATTACTCGTATTTTCCATTTTATTTTTAAATAAAATGTATGAAATAAAATTGTTACTTCTTATTTTGCGACTATTGTTCCATTCATTATCAAGGGTTTTTAGCAAGATGGCGTCTTTTTGTGGGTTACAGTTCGCGTGAATACGAGTATCCATACCAACTTAAAAGTTGTTGTGGATATTAATTTACATTACAACATACATACAACGACATTAAGACATCGCGAAATGCCATAAACTTACTTTTTATTAAACAATCATGAAAATACTCTATAAGTTGTACATTTTGCACCCTATCACTGTCTGTCTTTGTAAAGCCGTTGTAGAATTCAGGACTAAGGAGGATAGCGCGCTGAGATGGGGCAGTATGGGGAAAACCTAAACTATAGTAGATAGAGTTTGCTCAAAGTACTCTCGTCATCGAATTTAGAAAAAATAAAAAAACTGCATTCAAAGTTTTGAAAAATCATTTATTTTATCCGGAAATTGAACCAGCTCATTGTGCAAAAATAATAACACCCTATATTGAGGCATCAATCGATAGTGTTGCTATTAAGAACAAAGTCTTACAATTATGTCTCAAATTAAAGGAAATGTCTTATCTTTTGTATTTTCTTTTAATTTCAAACAAATAACGATAAATTTATAATGTATCTATGACCTGCGGAGAAATTTAAAGCGCATCTTCTACCAATCATATTTCAGCAACCTTAACGCAAGTAATTCTAGGATAGCATCAAATAATTTGTACAAACATATATTTTTATGTATATACGTATAAAAACACGATATTAGATATCCAAATATATTTCGACAAGATTTTAAGACCGGACGCAATTGTACCCGACGGGATTTGAACCCGCGAAGTGTACCAGAACAAACCTCGGATCGAGGCGTTCCGTTAGCACTCGCTAACATTTTGTGGTAAGGTGGTGCCACTACCTTCGGATTACTATTGATGTCTTGATATTAGCTGAGGGTGGAAGCGACATCTGCTTAATATGTGGGAAACGCTTGAGTTCGGAGGTAGATTAGGTTCATTGAAAAGAATGTTACAACAAACATAAAAGTATCAGTTGTTTAGGTTAGATGGCATTACTTCCGGGATTAGAAAATAAAACAGACCTTATTTCCTTATTTTACTCAGGAAATGGAGAAATAATATTCAAATAAATTCCGGGTGTTTTATTCTCAATGTTTGGAAGCAGGGAATAGTGAAAACTACGTAAATCGAGTAAAGATGTTGTTTCTATACTAAATTACGTGAACATTAAATTCGCGGCGAAAGCGGGTATTTCATGGCTATGTATCATGTATGAAATTAGAGATTGCCGGATGTCTACAGTTGCTAAGTGAAATGGGTCGATGAGGGCGCAGTAGCAGGAAATTGGGTAAACTTCGGTTCAAGAAGTTCCGTCATAATTCGCTATCTTTGAGATGCAGAGTGGCGCTGTTAGGCTAGAATTTAGTATTGGGAGAGATGAGGGCGACACTTGCGCATCTTGCAATAAACTCATGAATTTTGGTATAGTACAGATTAGGTGAATTGGTTTTAAGGGTATGTCAAAAGTGCCACTTGTTTCAGCTAGGTGGCGTATTTAGCAAAGTAGTAAAGGAAACAGATTCCATTTTCATATTTTAATTCAAAATAAAGTAAAACCTGCTCAAATGAATTTTAGATATTTTCATTATCTTAATAGTTGGGGGTAAGGAAAATTAGAATCACGAAAAATACTGTTTCAAGCTAAAAAGGAAAACATTATGATTACTATATCCAGGATGTCAGCGTTAGGATTTTTGACCAAATAAGGTAATATACATATCGAGGGTGCCGGCGTTGGGATTTTATGACCATAAAAGGTAATACGGAAATTCTTTGAGAGAATGCGTGGGCCGTAGATACGGGGAGTGAGGAGAAGGGAGCGGGGGATGGAAGAATCGGCGTGGCTTAGCGTCGGGAGAGGGTTGATAAAAGTGGTTGTAGGTCGGGAACAGGGGTTCAGTCTTCGAGGTCCGTCAAGCGAGATACAAGTGCAGTAATTAGTCGCGAATTTATTTTCTTGGGTTTTATTTTTATCAGGGCGTTTGTTTTATAGATATATTAATTTTCCTCGGGGTTATTTTCTTTAAAGTTCTGTCGGAATTATTTAGAGTGTGGGATACTTTTCGAGAAAGTGCGGTTTAAATTTAGAGATCCGCGAGTGTTTGTTCGAGGCGATTTCCGTAAAAGGACGAATATGTAGATCGGTTATAGGGCATTCCTTTTGAGACTTGTTTCAAATGATTTCCTAAGAATTCTGGGGTCTGCTTTATATTTTAAATAATATAAGGTAAAGCTGGATGTTGCGGCTGTGAAAGGCTTTGAGCCCTAGGGCTCGGCTGGCCGGGGGAAGGATGGAAAAAGCCTCATTAAGAATCGCGGGTATTCGTGTTAATATCGTTCAGACCAGTTTTCGGGACGCGGATATCAGACCTGGGCGTGGGGTTTTGTAGTGTACTGCGGTTTTGTAATAGTGAGGGGATATTAGCGCGGGAGCTACTCGGTGTTTCGAGCGTGACAAAGGTGGGAGTCTCTGGGTTTAGTTTAGGGGTATTTTTAGTAGGCTTGACGGCTAATAGGTAGGGAAAATATGTGATGCTAAACAAAGAGGAGTCTCTTTGGGGATTTAGTGCGGGGGAACCTAACTGTGACGACAAACCGCACCATTTCCTTCAACCTCTCCGGAGGGGCAGTCGTTTTGAGATGACGCTGCAGCGGTTTAGTTATACCGTATAATATCTCCCATTTCTGACGTTACCATGTGATGTTGCCTGGGCGATCACGAGAGAAGTGTGAACCGGACATAGCCCCTCCAGGTTATCATCCGTGGCGCAGTCTTGGTCTTTATGTATATATTAATATATTTATCACACAACCATATAGGGAACTTCCGGTCAGTTGGGTGAGGCCCTTACCTTGAATCACCCGCTGACTGGCACGGAGAGTTTATAGGCAGTAGGTACACGTAGAGGAAAAAACTCGCCTTGCTTCTTTATTTTAGACTAGTTGAGGGATGTGATTTCCGCTGTGACTCTTTGGGAATCACCGCACAAACACAATTAAATGTAAATGTGAGATTTTATCTCTAGTTTTGGGTTTTACACATTTGGCAGACTATGAATTCTCATTCTAGGTACAAGTGTTAGGCAGGTAAAGTTTGGATAGTCAATTTAGTGTTAAGATATTTGTTAGGATGCATTACACACTCACACAATTAAAAGTAAATTATCTCTAGTTTATCTCTAGTTTTGTTTTACACCAAAATAGGCTGAGAATTCTCTTGGCTATTCCTGGGTAGCCAGATCAGTAAAGGAATTTGCGGGAATGCTAGGACGTTACAAGGAATCTTAGGATGTTAGAATTTCACGTAGGGTTGCAAGAAGGGACGATAAATTGATTAGAACACAGTCAGGTATTATAGAAAAATGTAGGACGGTAGAATTGTGCTCAGAGAAAATAGGGTTCTGAAGGTTGTAGGCTCCTGGTAGTGTATGTTTTAGTCAACTATGTTTTGGTGTTACACGTAGGCACGTTTAGGTTAGGATCCGTAGGCTTTGAAGGTTTTCAAGGGGGTAAATCTTGTAGAACCACGGATTGGTGAAATTTAGGTCAAATAGGTAGGCGGATATCAGCTAGGTTCCAGATTTTAGTTTGAAAAGAATAGGCGAAATTCAGAAGTTAATAAAGGCAGAATTTGTTTAGATCAATCTTGTAACGACGTGTCGAAAGCATTCAGTGGAAAGCCTCCCTGATTGTCTGGTCGAGAAAGCCCTTAAATGACTGAAAGTTATTTTGTTGTGAAGTAAAGTTAAGTAATGTTTTGCTCTCAATTCTGCTATCACATGGATTAAACTTATGATCATCGTTCTCTGATTAGATAGAGAAAGTTCGACCTCAAGCTCAGAAACACTCCTACTTACATGAGTGTCTAGTTTTTCAAGATACCCTTTTATTGAGATAAACTGTTTTGGTGTGAGAACCATCAAGTTCAGAGTTTGGAGCAAAGTCCAGTTCTAAGTCTTAATTACAGTAAATAATTCTGGAATCATGATTTCCTTATAAAAAAGGAAGATTTCAATGTAAATAGATTTACCAAAGTAAGTAGCTTGGTTTCCATAGAAAAGGAATGATTTCTATTTGTGAATAATATTGCCTGAAAAATAAAGGTAATGAGTAGATGCATTTGTTCATACTAAGGGAAAATCCCACCCTTTTAGCCAAGCAATGCCGTGCTAATAAGAATCTTCTGTATACCAAACGGAACAGGGAATCTTAGTTCGTCAAGTGTGAATAGATATATCTCTCCTTGAATTAATATTCTCAAGTACAATGTGGCCGAGAGATAGCCTTAAATACTGCTGAAACTATTCTGGATCTAACAAGGAAGCCAGCTAGCTGAAATTATATCTATCTGAGTGAGACACCTTTCATATAATTATAGCTTTGATTCTGAGACATCAGAACGGCTACTTACTAACTGGAATTCAGAAGAATTGAAATTAGTCAGACTAGTAGAACCGCATTAGTTTTCTTAATGACTGAATTAATCCAGTATTGACTGCTAATAAATTTCTGTTAGAATAAACTACCTTAGAGCTGTTCTCATGTAGAATTCAGTAGGTTCAGAGATTGGACATGTGATAAGGAGAAGTATGCAGCTTTTACTGAAGTAATTAATATTCCACAGTAAGGTCACGATATTTAATTACGAGTAGGTACTCCTTGAGGTTTCTTAGTGATTCTTCCTCCAAGGTGTGTAGACAGGGAATCACTGTTCTTAGGTTTTCTTAAAATAAATAATGTACTTACTATTTAAAGATTACTGAAAGATTTTATAATGAGACTATAGTAGTGTTTGGTAGAAATTAAAGACTTGCCAACATGAACGATTTACTATTACAAAGTAACAAATCTTATAAATATTCAGTATAATAATACTGCCTTATCTAAGTACTTAGTGCCCTGTAGCACGGTACAAATAATGTATCATCAAACTAAATGCAAAATTAAAGTCTATAATAATATAAAGTATTAAATCACAATTTCAAATAAAACTAAATAAACCTTTGTTAAAAAAATTCACGGGTTATTCCCCATCCGAAAGGTAAGGGCTTTTATGTTCGACTTATACTCTTATTATCTAGGAGTATAATCTTCTCATCTATTACTTTACTTAAGTAGAACCATAGAAGCTTTTGCTTTTACCGAACCCAAATTAACCGGTAGGGGCTATTAAACAAAACAACATAAAATTGCGGTATCTTCTAGACGAATTATATTTAGTTTCGGATTCTCCTCCCACTGTCTTACATAAGCCTGGTCAATAGGTGATATTCTCTTGGATAGTTTCAATTCAGTATTGACGTTACAAAATAACTTAGCGCAGATGTTATTCTATTTACTAGGGTCAGAGGAACTATTTACTTCTCGGATACTTTAGGTAATTTAACTAGACTTATTAGAAAATGTTGAGTTCGGATTCATTCTTATTATCACTAAAAGAACTAGGGTTACTTAAATACGGTTCACAACGAGGGGTCCTATCACAGCTACTAGACGATCATTTGGCCTAATACTAGACTAACACTCTCCAAACCTTGTTTGTATTTATAACTAGTTCAAGCTACATGTGAGAAGGTAGAGTGGATAGGCAGTGAGACGGAAAGTGGATATAGTTAGCAGAAAATTTGGTAGGTAGGTGAGGATAGTGATGTAGGTTATTAGAGGTGGGGGGGATTGTTTCAGAAGTATTAGTAGCCGAGCACTCAAACCCTCCACCCACAGAACATTAAAATACTAGTTCTCTGTTCTGTGGCTCCACCACAGAGGCATTCTAACAAATACTGCACATACATTCCAAAAACCTCATTGGTTCACGCAGGACCGCCAGAATTCGAACTCGGGTCTGAAGATTCAAGATTCAAAATGTTTATTTGTAAAATAGATATATAAAGTATACGTTTTACATGTCAAATCTAATCTGTATAAAAATAATATTTTATAATAAAACAAATATGATACTTACGGGAAATATATATTTTAAAAAACTATATTTAAGTTGGGCCACTAAAGTTATACACATGCATAAAATGAAGACTTATTGGAATAAGAATATTATTAGACATAATGCAATTACTATATAAGTTGATAAATAAACCGAATAGACCATAAATAAATATAATTCCCAACCAAATACTAATATACTAACATAAGTAAAAAATTAAAATATTGTATACCTACCTATATAATCCATCCATCCATCAGCCTGTTTCGTTCACTGCTGGACAAAGGCCTTTCCAGGATTTCGCCACACTTGGCGGTCCTCCTGGAAGAAATGCCCACACACACACACGCTGGGCAGGGGGTTGGTGAGCGCGGTGCCAAAACCCTTGCACCAGTGACGCCGCTGCCCATCACCAAACTGATTTATATAAGGCCTGGCAATTGGGGGTGGATATACCGCCGTCCATCGGTCCCAGGCAATGGTGGGCCGCCTGGTTTTTTTGCCTGAGAGCTGTCCTCTTACTCTCCCCCGAATAACTTCGGGAGGATTTCCGAGTAAGATGGTGGTACCTCCACAGTCGAGCCCGGCATTAGCTCTACCATCTAACCTATATAATACAATGAATGAATAAGTTAATAGATAAAGATTGAGAGGCGAGCTTCCTACCAACTGCTTTTACCTTTACAAACATTTCTGTTACATTCGCCTGCACTAAGAACACGTTACGGTCGCCATTAATGTAATATTAACAAAGGTTATCGATTTCTGAGCTGTGTACCGTCGGCTGTGCATGTGTAACGTCGTTTATGTGTGACCGCGGCAGGTCAAAACTATTTGTAAACAAATTGACCGCGTGGACAGTTCAGGAGACCGAGGACCTAGATGGCTCTGGTCGTACATTGAATGTCTAGCAAATAATTTATACAAAAATATCATTTTAACTTACTGACTTAGAGCAAATATAACATTAACTTAGCTTGGAGCAATATGCGACCTCATTAGTAACGCACGAAAGTGCATGTCGCAATGCTACACAATACAATATTCCACAAGGCAGCTTCAGAGCATGAAGACGTTCAAGTTGCAGTACCGTTAATAGGAATAAACTTTTAAAGGGCAACACTAATAAAAGTCAACTAAACGAAATGGCGGGAGGGGAGTGCGGGCGGGTGGAGTACATACTGTCAGTATGAAATGGCCCGTCCTGCTTGTCGCGAAATGCGCGGGGTGTCGCCAACGTAGATTGATTTACTTTTTTGTGAAATTGTCCAATTTCAGTAACAGTTGTCAAAGATCACAGATGTCACAACTGACAAATGGCATAAGCGACAGATTCCGCGGAAGCATGTTTACAGGATAAATAGTGTCCTAATATGTACATATCCGCCCTTTACTTTAGCTATATGCCCTTAATTTCTTCAGCTTCTCAATTTTTACGCAGGAACTCTAAATGTTTCTTGGATAAAATTAAGCCTAAATACTGTCTGAAAACTCCTCTACCTGCCAATGAAAGTTCCTTAAAAATCGGTTTATCTCTTTTGGAGAAAGTAACAGACGGACAAGTAACAGACCATAACAGACAGACAAAATTTTTCTAAACGCCTCTTTTGTTTTGGTTAATTTCATTTATTTGTGAGGATGTATGGTTTATTCTTGAGTTTTGACTGTTTTTATAATTTTCGCGTATAATAAATATAATAGATGCAGTGGAACTACAGAAGACTTTAGAATAAAGTTCTAACAAGTAGTCGCAACTTACAGTATGAATAATTTCTAAGGGCAACCGGTGTTATTATCTGGTTGAAACCATAAAACAATACATAATGATGATTTATTAGTCTGCAGTTTTACCTGAAATAAGTATCTCAAGAAAACAGAATTAGTTACAATTCCTTGGAAACTTCAAGTATAACAAAGATCGTTGAATTTATATAGAAGTCCCCGCTCCCCGCAGAAGGGGTATGACGTATATTTTCGAAACGTAAGATTTGACACACCGTCACGACACGAACCCAAGGGGGTGCCAGAGGTGTACACCCACGTTTCGCCGACGCGACGATTATTATAGGTCACGAGTTGAGGCGAAAGCCACAGGCTTATGAGTGACTGTTGAATTAAATTAAGAGTATTCTTAGATCAGGCGAACGCTTCTAACACAGAAATCAGAATCTTCTTCTATTTTAAACTCGTAAATAAAACAAATGATCAGCCATTAGGCTGAATTATCGATAACTGTGTCTGTGAACAGTGTTCGCGCTGTGTCGCTCCCTAACAATATGGTAGATGGTCAGCATATCATCATACTTCGAATATAAATGTGGACCCACGAGATTTGAACCCCGGACCTCGGGTTTGAAGTCGACTGCAGCAACCACTGGACCACAGAGACATCACACAAAGATATTACAATATTGTGTTTATTTGGTACAGATATAAAAGTGGCACGGAGTGGCGACAATTTCCCTGTAATGTTATATGTCTACACACTGGCAACACTCGCACGGAAAGTACGAAGCAATATATAAGTAACATGAGGAAAATATTAGATCTAGTGAAAGTCGAACTGACGAGCGGGAAATCTATACGAAACTTTTAGAAATTATTGAAATATCTACACTAACTATAAAGTTGTAAAAAGGCTGAGTCTGTACGTTGAATATTTTCTTGAAATTTTAAATGATTTGGGTTATATTATAAGTATTGTACTGAGGCATAGCCACAATTTTTAAAATGTTTGTCTGTCTATCTGTTATCTGTATCTATGCATGTTTCGTTTTAACTTTAAAACCACTCAACGGATTTGATTTGATTGATCTGGATAACGGTGCAGAGTATGAAAAAACGCGGGTGAAGCCCAACACATTGACAACATTTGACACAACACATCAAGAACTGTCAAAATGTGACGTCATCAAAAATTTGTTCATGTATTTTCTGCAGATTGGTGGTAAACCAGCTCGATCGACCCAGCTGTTTCTGAGTGACACCAAAGCTCCTCTAAATGGTTATACATTTCTTATGCGACTCTCAAATAATTTGAACTAATAGAAGTAATATTTAAATCGAAATGAGCTCTTTCTGCTCGCATTTCAAATAGAATACAAGAACGTTCAGTAGGAAAGCAGACGAGAGGTGCTCGCTCAATAACATACCAGAACCTTTTATTTGAGGCTGTTCTTATACAGGTCGTTGATTCGGTCCGTTACTCTCGTCACAGGGAGTTAAAATACAAACTTATACCAAAAAACAGCCTAAAAAATAAACTAATAATTGCAAAGAAATATGCCTTGTTTCATTTCTTCTAATATTTTCCCGAGGTATGGCCACAGTGTATAGAAATCTTAATATATTACCACAGTGGCGGTAAGCGGTAGTAGCTGTGACGACGCATCGGTCCAAAGAGAATATAATATACTACGTAACACATTGGTATTTCACCTGTCAACTGTTATCTTAATTAATCCCACAGACGTATAATATAGTAGCATACCTAACATTAATAATAAACGCATAGAGTTGACACGTGGTCATTTTAGCTCAGTGAACTTCGGGCTCACAGTGGCGGTAAGCGGTAGTAGCTGTGACGACGCATCGGTCCAAGGAGAATATAATATACTACGTAACACATTGGTATTTCACCTGTCAACTGTTATCTTAATTAATCCCACAGACGTATAATATAGTAGCAGACCTAACATTAATAATAAACGCATAGAGTTGACACGTGGTCATATTAGCTCAGTGAACTTCGGGCTCTCAGTGGCGGTAAGCGGTAGTAGCTGTGACGACGCATCGGTCCAAAGAGAATATAATATACTACGTAACACATTGGTATTTCACCTGTCAACTGTTATCTTAATTAATCCCACAGACGTATAATATAGTAGCAGACCTAACATTAATAATAAACGCATAGAGTTGACACGTGGTCATTTTAGCTCAGTGAACTTCGGGCTCACAGTGGCGGTAAGCGGTAGTAGCTGTGACGACGCATCGGTCCAAGGAGAATATAATATACTACGTAACACATTGGTATTTCACCTGTCAACTGTTATCTTAATTAATCCCACAGACGTATAATATAGTAGCATACCTAACATTAATAATAAACGCATAGAGTTGACACGTGGTCATTTTAGCTCAGTGAACTTCGGGCTCACAGTGGCGGTAAGCGGTAGTAGCTGTGACGACGCATCGGTCCAAGGAGAATATAATATACTACGTAACACATTGGTATTTCACCTGTCAACTGTTATCTTAATTAATCCCACAGACGTATAATATAGTAGCAGACCTAACATTAATAATAAACGCATAGAGTTGACACGTGGTCATATTAGCTCAGTGAACTTCGGGCTCTCAGTGGCGGTAAGCGGTAGTAGCTGTGACGACGCATCGGTCCAAAGAGAATATAATATACTACGTAACACATTGGTATTTCACCTGTCAACTGTTATCTTAATTAATCCCACAGACGTATAATATAGTAGCAGACCTAACATTAATAATAAACGCATAGAGTTGACACGTGGTCATTTTAGCTCAGTGAACTTCGGGCTCACAGTGGCGGTAAGCGGTAGTAGCTGTGACGACGCATCGGTCCAAAGAGAATATAATATACTACGTAACACATTGGTATTTCACCTGTCAACTGTTATTCTAATTAATCCCACAGACGTATAATATAGTAGCAGACCTAACATTAATAATAAACGCATAGAGTTGACACGTGGTCATTTTAGCTCAGTGAACTTCGAGCTCTCAGTGGCGGTAAGCGGTAGTAGCTGTGACGACGCATCGGTCCAAAGAGAATATAATATACTACGTAACACATTGGTATTTCACCTGTCAACTGTTATCTTAATTAATCCCACAGACGTATAATATAGTAGCAGACCTAACATTAATAATAAACGCATAGAGTTGACACGTGGTCATTTTAGCTCAGTGAACTTCGGGCTCACAGTGGCGGTAAGCGGTAGTAGCTGTGACGACGCATCGGTCCAAAGAGAATATAATATACTACGTAACACATTGGTATTTCACCTGTCAACTGTTATCTTAATTAATCCCACAGACGTATAATATAGTAGCAGACCTAACGTTAATAATAAACGCATAGAGTTGACACGTGGTCATTTTAGCTCAGTGAACTTCGGGCTCACAGTGGCGGTAAGCGGTAGTAGCTGTGACGACGCATCGGTCCAAAGAGAATATAATATACTACGTAACACATTGGGATTAATTAAGATAACAGACGTATAATATAGTAGCAGACCTAACATTAATAATAAACGCATAGAGTTGACACGTGGTCATTTTAGCTCAGTGAACTTCGGGCTCTCAGTGGCGGTAAGCGGTAGTAGCTGTGACGACGCATCGGTCCAAAGAGAATATAATATACTACGTAACACATTGGTATTTCACCTGTCAACTGTTATCTTAATTAATCCCACAGACGTATAATATAGTAGCAGACCTAACATTAATAATAAACGCATAGAGTTGACACGTGGTCATTTTAGCTCAGTGAACTTCGGGCTCTCAGTGGCGGTAAGCGGTAGTAGCTGTGACGACGCATCGGTTCAAAGAGAATATAATATACTACGTAACACATTGGTATTTCACCTGTCAACTGTTATCTTAATTAATCCCACAGACGTATAATATAGTAGCAGACCTAACATTAATAATAAACGCATAGAGTTGAGAGTTGACACGTGGTCATTTTAGCTCAGTGAACTTCGGGCTCACAGTGGCGGTAAGCGGTAGTAGCTGTGACGACGCATCGGTCCAAAGAGAATATAATATACTACGTAACACATTGGTATTTCACCTGTCAACTGTTATCTTAATTAATCCCACAGACGTATAATATAGTAGCAGACCTAACATTAATAATAAACGCATAGAGTTGACACGTGGTCATTTTAGCTCAGTGAACTTCGGGCTCACAGTGGCGGTAAGTGGTAGTAGCTGTGACGACGCATCGGTCCAAAGAGAATATAATATACTACGTAACACATTGGTATTTCACCTGTCAACTGTTATCTTAATTAATCCCACAGACGTATAATATAGTAGCAGACCTAACATTAATAATAAACGCATAGAGTTGACACGTGGTCATATTAGCTCAGTGAACTTCGGGCTCTCAGTGGCGGTAAGCGGTAGTAGCTGTGACGACGCATCGGTCCAAAGAGAATATAATATACTACGTAACACATTGGTATTTCACCTGTCAACTGTTATCTTAATTAATCCCACAGACGTATAATATAGTAGCAGACCTAACATTAATAATAAACGCATAGAGTTGACACGTGGTCATTTTAGCTCAGTGAACTTCGGGCTCACAGTGGCGGTAAGCGGTAGTAGCTGTGACGACGCATCGGTCCAAAGAGAATATAATATACTACGTAACACATTGGTATTTCACCTGTCAACTGTTATCTTAATTAATCCCACAGACGTATAATATAGTAGCAGACCTAACATTAATAATAAACGCATAGAGTTGACACGTGGTCATATTAGCTCAGTGAACTTCGGGCTCTCAGTGGCGGTAAGCGGTAGTAGCTGTGACGACGCATCGGTCCAAAGAGAATATAATATACTACGTAACACATTGGTATTTCACCTGTCAACTGTTATCTTAATTAATCCCACAGACGTATAATATAGTAGCAGACCTAACATTAATAATAAACGCATAGAGTTGACACGTGGTCATTTTAGCTCAGTGAACTTCGGGCTCTTTTAAATATAAATAATATTGATTGTTTCCAAACAAAATATATACTAGAGATTAGTTTAGGAATTAACAAATATGTTCCAAACATATTACAATAAGATAATGATTTATTACAATAAGAGATATGTTTGGTCAAGTACTTGTTGATTTGACAATTGTACAACTTATACAATACAGTGATGTAGAGATGACAGCAACTTGGAAGTCTAGGGCCATGTATGGCGTTATTATATTCAAGATACATAATATGCTTCGTTCATACAAAAAGTGAAACACTTACAGACCTTACCCGGTACTTTCAGATCACTCACAATCTCAGTAAGGACAGTTGGATTGATATTATCAGAAGCACCCCGCACACCCATAAGAAATTGGTGAATAATGACTGAAAAATAATGTATTTATGTCTAAAACGAGTGATGCGAAGCTTTCACACCTTCCTTTACAAAAACCAAATTGTCGTTCAGGTAATAAGTTATTTGATTCTATAAACCATTCTAGTCGGACTTTGAACATGTATTCAAAAATCTTACCAACGCAAGACGATAATGGTAGATAGAATTGTAATTGACAGGTTTATCTGGTTTAAGTAAAGGAATAATAACATCGAGTCTTTCAAGGGGTTCGTATAGTTTGGATGTCCCATAGTTATTGAAAATCTACGATCTAAAAGACTTTTCCTTTCATCTGCAGGACTAACATGGTTGCTACTTTAACACACTAGTTGACAGTATACTCCTGGAATTAAGGAGAATGTAAGGCATGCTGGTCGAAGATTCCTAATCAATTTATATGAGATGTCGCCATTGTTCTTGAAGATTCCTGGCATGTGAATGGTTCAGAAATAAAGCAGTTATTAATGCTCCCGGGGTTATGTTTATTGTAAACAAATATTATCCCTGGACTCCTCAATGCTATCTGCAACCCATCTCGACCTGAAAACCACGCGCCTGAGGGTACTTGAGTTTTATGCGTCGCAAATTTTATTACAATCTAGGATAAGTGTACTGTAGGAGACAAGCACGAGATATATGGCTCTGGTTTCTTGAATTTGTTAACAAAAGAGGAAAATCTGACGACAAGAGGGTGTGGGGCATATATTGTGAGGGTAACCAGCCGTGTCTATCGTAGATTCGTATCACATTAATGAATATGTAGGAAAATATTGTGTTCTTTGATACGAGAAGCTTTGTATATGAGACATCAAAATGTGTTAATATTGGGTGCCGGTGGACTGACCTACTTTTCACACTTTGCCACTGTTTTTTGTATTTTCTGATAAGTCTATACTTTCCTTTCCTTTCCTTATAAACCTGACACTGAACACTGGCCTGATGAATGACATCTACAACGTTTACAGACGGAGGTTATAAACTATCTCATTGGCAGCAACCTGCAGCTTCAAACAATATTATATACTCACGCCTGTCTCCCAGAGGGGTAGGCAGAGACTACAGATTTCCATCTGCTGCGATCTTGACGCACCTCTTTTGCCTCTTCTACATCCATCAATCTAGTCATACAAGCTCTTCTAATCCGGGTACTTTTTACTTTGCCCTTGTACAGCATGTCGCTTATTTAGTCGGCATACGTCCTTCTAGGGCGGCTCGGTCGAGCTTTACCTTCCATTTGTGCAGCATAAATTTCTTTCGTCACTCTACTTTCATTCATCTTCTCGATATCTCCAACAGCTCTCTAGCACTACATCCTAACTGGATTTCAAAGGGAAAAAAAGAAAACAGTAAACAGACAGCTTCACAACTCTAACAAAAAAAACATACTCGCTGGAAATGAAATTAAATTTTCAAAAGAATTTTTTAATTTGCGCGGGCGGAAATTGTTCCGGAGGGAAAGTGGGTTTCATCTAAAAATATCAGTCTTTCAAAAACCCGTACTATAATTTGTACATAAAAACCACTTTTAATTGAGTTCATGTACATATGTAGAGTCCGCCTAATCTTAAACTGCACGCCACTCCACCTACGTTTTCATATATAACTAGCTTTCGCCCGCAGCTCAGCCCACGTTGAAGAGATTTTGGTGGAAATAAGGAAAACAAAAGAATATGATTTTTGAACGACTATATGCAACGGACACCATGTTTAACCAAAGCGCTAATAAATACCAATCAAATAAGCCCAAACTCGAAGGGTCTGCTGTTCTCCGTTGATGAGATCCCGTACCCACCTTCCAGTCCCATTAACAGACCCTAGTCACCATATTTTACCAAAATGCTAATAAAGACCAATCAAATGAGCCCAAACTAGAAGAGTCTGCTGTTGTCCGTTGAGGAGATCCCTACCCATCTTCCAGTTCCATCGTCAGATCCTGGTCACCATGTTTTACTAAAGTACTAATAAAGACCAATCAAATAAGCCCAAACTCGAAGGGTCTGCTGTTGTCCGTTGAGGAGATCCCGTACCTATCTTCCAGTCCCATCGTCAGACCCTGGTTACCATGTTTAACCAAAGTGCTAATAAAGACCAATCAAATAAGCCCAAACTCGAAGGGTCTGCTTTTGTCTGTTGAGACTTTTTTAACTGAGACAGTTATTTATTCGCAATAACTTTACTAATTCTCAAGACATCAAAACTCTTTGCTAAGATTTAAAAAAAACTGTAATTAAAAAAGCACTAGTGCGATAGTGTAAAGTAAAAAGCACGCGTGTTTAATATGCTGCATAATGACCTTAAGAACGCTGCAATAAGGCCACTTTATAAGCAAGTGTGTTAAAAAGGTATTTACCGCCATGCAGTCTTCTTCATGGACAACGCCATCTACAGGAACGCTAAGAGCTACGAAAAAATAAACAACGAGAAAAAAGCTAACTGAGGTTAAATTCAAGTATTCACTGGTTTTAAATATACCTATTTAATCAATATAAATTATATATTTTTGTTATTATTATTGCAAATATTATAAAATATAGAAAACAATTCAACATTCTAAATATGAAATTGTAATTCATTTTATTTTTCTTTGTAAATTGGCCGCTTAAAACCTTATGATCGCCAAACTCCTTAGTCTCTTAAAAACAAAGACACGGATAGTTATAAAAAGAAAACATAAAATTTACTCTGTGAACATATGGTTTGTAATGGATTTTCATACGAATTTCCTGGACAGTTATTCAGATTTCCTGGACACTTTTACACAGCTCGCCAGGATGAAGTATTTTCTGATAGGTCTTTACAGTATGTAATGGTAATATTGCAATGTATTTTTGAGAAAATATTATTTTATTTGCGATACTTGGTAATAATTAATATAAAAAACAATAAAAGATATTTTTGCTCGATATATTTCGGCCCACGGTATGAAGCCGTTATAAGTCGAATACAAGTTAGAAAATTTTAACAACAATATAAATATATAAAAAGTAAAAGTGACAATGGATTTTTAATGTTGTGGGGTGGTTTGGTTGTTATTTTATATTATTATTTATATATATTCTAATGTTGCTGTGGGAACTCGAATTTTGTTTTTCTTGCGAGCATGTGTCAATTGTATATTGTAATTGTATATTTTGTTACATGACGAAATGTAGTTCGGCACACTTTTCATTATACGTATTATTATCACTTTGTATAACAAGGCCCAAACTGAAAATCAGCTGCAGTTGCCTAACTCGCAACTCGTAGTTGAATTTGGTCCCTTTCAGATACCGTAATTTCTTTAATATGTTGTTAGCGTAGCTAATTTTAAGCTTTAGTTTTACTGAATCATATTGGTAACTGAATAAAACAATTTATTTTATTTATTTATTTGAAAATTAGCTGAAATTTTGAGCAGTCTAGTATCTCTGTCGGTGTTGGGTCATGTCTGTTAGTTCTGTCTGTTGAATATATTATTCATAGTCATATTTATAAATAAATTACTCATAATTAAAATATAATTAGTAACAAATAACAATAATTTATTTAATATGTTTTTGTAATGGCACCCTCTATCTATAATAACTAAGTTACCAAGGGCAATAAGAGATGCAGAAAGACATACAAATGTTTAAAACGCATCAAACTTTTTTTCTCACGTTTACAATATTTTTTGTTGTATTTGTCTCGTTAGCGATGTCCTACTTTTTGTACTTGTGACGCAAGTCTTGATTCGTAAACATCAGATGAAACAGAACAAACAAAAAGTGCCTCTTTGAATTTAACTTCATAAATCACCGGTGTCCATTAATCATTTCCTTGTAAAAAGTGTCACAAAAAGTAAGCTACTAAGGTGGTTGATTCAGGCCTCGTTTCCAAACGGACATTTTCTGTTCAGTGTTCTTACTATTGCATAAAAAGTAAAAAAAAATGTATATTATGGCACAACTTGACCAAAGCTCAATGTTAATTAGACCTTTCTAGCAAAGTTTTATTATTTTATGCATTACTTTGTACACCAACTATAAACACGTTTTTTTATTTAATACGTTTTATTCAAAAATAAGAAAAGCAATCAGAGGTGTAATTGTGTAAGCCAATGGTATTCAAATTCATTGTCCTATGGCTATTCGGCTAAGCAAATTAGCCCGTTTGATAATTTGAATACGATTGGCTTACACAATTGCACCTCAGATCTATTATGAAGTCCCCATACAGTAAACCTCGAAAAAATTGCAATTTTTAACGTTATTTGTTTTAGCTCTATCTTAAAGACACGTTTCATACAAGTTTTAAATTTGTTCACATTATTGTACATAGTCTAAAGTAAAACAACGAATAATAAAATTAAGGCTCCGTACTTAGCGGGTTCCGAATTGTCTGACAGGTGCTACCACTTCAGCGCCATATTTTTTGTCGCCTTAATTTTACTATTGCATCTATGTATATTGTTGTTAAGTATGTTTTTCATGTATGTCCGACACGCACTTGGCCAAATTATTTTATGTTTTCCCGAATCACTAATGAAGTTTATCACATACGTTGCCCCTAGCGCGTATACGCCCCCGCCGTACCGGGTCTACAAAGCGGAAATCTATGTTATCGTAGCACTTGCTACGCCGTAGCTAAACGTGGATGCGATCGTGTTATAGTGACCGCTAAATCATAATAAACGCATACGTATACTCGCTAACTCACGATCACCCAACAACGATGCAAACAAACAAAATATTAAAATGTTGATGCTTGTGATTGTCGGATTGTTGATTGACAAAATACTAAGCTACAATACTGGATCTTATACCCTGCTGTTTCAATCTGCAGCCGAGCTCAGCCCGGGCAGTGGGCAGGAATCGGATAATGTTGGTAAAATAGCAAACTCTACTTCGTTATACAAACATTCACATATTATGTACTACATAGGTAACTTGAAAATATTGAAAACTGCTGCCTAACGAACCGGAAGCAGCGGAAAAAACAAACAACTGAGGAAATATGAAACGCGAATGACTGCCGTTTAATAAAAACATTATTTTAATGTGTAGCTTTGCATAGCACTGTTGTTTCTAAATGTATTTGCTATCGAAAATATCAGAAACTATTATAATTATAACAGATGCCGACCACAAAGAGGCGTCGAAATATCTTGCGTTTTATTATATTTTCAATTTAAAATATTGAAAATCGCTAAATAAGCTGCTTTAAAGCTGCAGGTGCCGAAATAGATCCGAACCCCTGAAAAAATAGAGAAAATTTTCGACAACACGACATGCCAACTCTTGTGGGATGTCAAATTAAGCATTTTACTCTGTATTTGGGTAATAATCGTCGGTGAAAAGCGGGTGTACCAAGTGTGGACTGTGATTCGCATTTTAGAGTTCACACAAAAATGTTCTTACGATAAAATTTTGCTGTTTAAAAAATGTAAAATACTTTAATTGCAAAATTAGATCGTAAAAACTTTTATTGTGAAAAGATTGATTAATCGCGGGTGTAGAATTCATTAAAGGAGTAGAAAAAATTAAAAGAACGAAATTATAATGCTTCTGTCGTGGTTTTTGGTTCCCACTAGTTTGTATGGAGAGCGGCTTTGGACCATCCCCCTTAAACAATAAGTATATGAAGGAGACAGGTAAGCACGGCGGTGGGAGTATCAAAGCACCGGGATGTTTTTCGTGATACGAAGTTGGTCCCGTGACAAAGATTGAACGGATACAGAATCAGTTCCAGCACAAAGACACATTAGAAGAGACAGTGATTCCATATACTGGCGTATTTCAACACGATAACAACCCAAAACGCACGGTAAATAGCGTTAATACATTTTTAGATGAATCGGGATGTATGTACGTGTGTGTATGTTAAACTGACCAACAAGCAGCCCGGATTTGGGTCCGATTTAAAATTTGTGGTACATTGTAATAAAGGAAATAGTATTAGCGTGGCACTAGGTGGTAAAGCTGATGCCGGACTCGACTGTGGAGGTACTACCATCTTACTCGCAAACCCCCCGTAGTTATTTGGGGGGAGAGTAAGAGAACAGCTCTCAGGCAAAACCGGGCGGCCCACCATTGCTTGGAACCGATGGATGGGGGTATATCCATGCCCAATTGCCGGGGCCTATATAAAACAGACTGGTGACGGGCAGTGGCGTCACCGGTGAAAGGGTTTCGGCACCGCGCTCACCAACCCGCCTGCCCAGCGTGTGTGAGTATGGGCATTTCTTCCAGGAGGACAGCCAAGAGGGGCGAAGTCCTGGAAAGGCCTATGTCCAGCAGTGGACGAAACAGGCTGATGGATGGATGGATGGTGGCACTGACACGAATTCATGGAACCGTGGAGTTTTGTCCGCTCGGGACGATGTGAAAGTTTAAGAGGATCAATGGTACGTCTTTGTAGGTTTATAATCGAAACCAGATTCTACCCAACCAAACGTCGATGATAGTTAACTAACTATGAATGATGTTTTTGTGATTTCTGGTCATATTATTTCGTATTTTGTTTCATTATTTTTATATATATGTATTAGTTATTTATTATGTTTCCATTTTCCACTTTTTTACGGTTTTTTGTTTTATTAGTGATTCTGATCATTCATCATAGAAATCAAAAATCAAGTCAAAATCAAAATATTTATTTTGTAATAGGTAGATACATAAAGTATACTTTCTACGAGTCAAAGTTAATCCTTACAATAAATATCTTTAGAATAAAAAATAATAATAATAATATGTATATACTAATAAGGGAAATACATACAAAAAATATTTAGGTTGGGCTACAAAAATTTAATTATACACCTACATAAATAGAGAAATCTAGGAATAAAAATATTATGTATAAATGATGCAACGAACAAACAAGTTGATAAATAAATACGGGAAATACATCCAAAAAATATTAAGGTTGGACTACTAAAATGTAATAAAGTTATAAACCTGCATAAAATAAAGAAGATTAGTATTGCTAAGAAGAAGGGCAAGAAACTTAGCAAACATGAATTTTTTCATTTGTAACATAAACTTAATCTATACAATATTCTTATACCTACTTAAGTAAAGGCAAATATAAAACCATAGGAATTATGTCCAAGAGAAAAAAAAAAATATCTTAGTCAATCCGTCTTACATTGTCTATTACCTAGATTTCAATAAAGCTAGTGGGCTCACTTTCAACCTCTACATATTTAATCTAGTATATAAGGTGACTTTTATTTATTCAGCCAAACTCATACTGGAGGCTTGGTAAGTGATCAGTAACATGGATCTATAACAATTTTTACTAATATCGCAAAATAAAATCTTGACATTCCATAGTAATTTACTCGGGGCTGGACTTGCATTTGTAAGGAACACGAAAATAATAATTTACGAATTCCACAAAAAGGGTCATCGAACCTTGTTACTGAGCACTTACCGAGTCTTCAGGAAGAATTTGGCTACATAAATTGACCACCAACATACATATTTTAGCATGTTCAGGCATTGGTATTCATCTTAATATTGTGGGTAATGCCAATATCTGCGACTAATGAGAATGCGGGTAGGAGTTAAAAGATAATCAGCCTGCCTCACGCACTTGTCATTCGGCTCTCGTCACGGTCAGACGGTTTTAGAGTGGTGGCGCCAAGAACTACGCCTCGACAGAAAGAACTATATCAAAAAATTTTTTTTTCTGAATGTAATCTATTTTGTGTGCCATAATAAATAAATAAATTATAGCGTTAGGCTTCAATTATAATTAAAATTCACTCTGTGTAGTTTACTTTAGTTTATTCTTACATGCCTTTTATATTTGTCTTTTTCATCTTCTCTTTCACCCAAAGGTTGCCTGGAAGATATTTCTGTTAGCAATAAGTGCCACTTTTGTACATTATGAAATATTTTAAAATCCTGTTTCATATTTATATAAACAATATGTACATTAACTCTAATAAATATAATATTAAAAAATAAGTCCAACCAAATTGAACCTATTTTTTAAAAAGATTACAAGCGGTATCAAATTTAATCTTGTAACTTTGCGAAAACAACAAAGTTAGTTTGACCTGGAAAGCTGATATGAGGTTCTTAGAAACTGTTTTTGTGAAATCTGGTTATTGGAAAACGCTATTTCTCGAAGGTTTGGAATCGTGAACATTTTCTACCTATATAATTTCTATAGCTAATGTAGTTCATCGGCCAATTCTAAATCTCCGTATGGTAGCTCCCCACAACCGCATCTCTTACACTCCGATGCGACAACAACAATTTTATATACAAGGGGATCAATTTTGAAAGGTTTGCTCGTAACAAAGGTTTTACGACTGACTCGTTCGGCCTGTATTTCCTCGCGAAGCCGATAGCAACAAAGTTTTATAAGATTTGAGTCCATGATTGAGTTACAACAGGATATAACCTCCAAATTGTAACCCTTTTCATACCTGTCACGGACATGCCTCTGAGGCGATGAGTTGCTTGCTGATTTCGTCGCGCTTGGACTTTTCAGTTCGCCCTGCAAAGGCTTAACCACACAAGCTGCCACTTTTGAAAAAAAATCCCTGCCTACTAGATTAAATTAATTGACAGTCTGCCCAAGAAATAAATAATCATGTGGAAATAGTATGTACAAGTGATTTTCTGTTAATTATGTATTCAAAGTTTCACCAAGTTGCAATAATCAGTAGTACCAACATTAAGCTATATAGTATTTAAGGTATTTCGTACCATTAAAATGTATTGTTAACTTATGTAGTTTATTGCATTAGATAATGATAATAGGTTAACAAGGTTATAAGAAACTTAAATAATAGTATTTTGTGCATCCCCCGCAGGGCAGTGATCTGGAGGCAATCTTTTTTTATGATTCTTTTGTCTGTGCCAGCTTTGTGTTTTTTTAAGAATTATTTAATTTATGTTAATTTAAGATGTGTATATAATTTATTGTTAGCTTAGCTATTTCTAGACATTTAATTGCGCAGACTTTCAACAACTATTCTGTTACTTTTTTTTAAAGAAGCTGCTCTTTATCTTTTTTTAAAGCCTTTACTCTACGTCTTACATTGTACGCGTTCTGCTAAGAACATTTCGATTCCGATCTTATGCAATAAAAGTGAAATGTAGGTCTCTGCTACTTTTTCCGAAAGTACGCTTTTTTTACTCACTTGCTGGATTTTAAAGTAATCGGTCCAGCCATTGGGCGTTTCTTCATTGCATGACACGGCCCTGCCACTTATTGAATTTGTGAAACTGTATTATTTGGTGCTTTTTGCACAAACGTTATCGTACTCATCATACAATTTTCAGCCTATTGGTTGTTACAAGTGACTCTTGGAGCGGCAAGCTGCTGTGGTTATGAATATAATTCGAATTAGCTTTGTAATAGGGTTCCGTAATCAACAAGGAACCCTTATAGTTACGCCATGTCCGTCCGTCTGTCTGTCTCTCTGTCCGTGGCTTAGCTCGGAGACTCTTAGTACTATAAAGCTGTATTTTCGCATGATTACACATATATTATACATTTGGGTTAGCTCTCCTCTCCTGCACGTACCTAAAGAAGCGATGATTTTTTTTTGGCGTCTATCCCGTGGTATGGGTTGTGAAAAATATTTTTCGATCCAGGGATTCGTTTGCAAATTTTTGTTAGAGTCAAGTATAGCCACGGTTATTTTTGAATAAATGAAAAAATTCACTGCAGTATTATATACGAGTTTACTTATTTTGCAGTTTTGTTTCATACATTTTGTAGGCAATGATAAGTTTGTAGTTTTATTCGAATCATTTAACTCATAAAGAGAAACTCATTTGAATGCTACGGAACCCTCAGGCGCGAATGTAGTATTGCACTAGACGGGTTTTTTTGTTATCTTTAAATTTAGAATAGACATGTTATAATTCAATGTTATTTTAGCAGCATTAATGATAATTATCCATACAATGTTTATCTGACGGGGACTGAAAATCAGCTCCCACTGTGTATTCACAAGCAGGAACCTGCTGAGCCCTGACCATTTAGTATTCGATCTGTAATTTTGATAAAACATATTATGTACAATATGTGTTTAGAAGACAAATAAATTATTATTATTCTTATGGAGGGATAACGCAACACACTGTGCGTCACACAGGGAAAGAATAGCGGAACATGAATACACCACAGACTTTAATTATTACTAAGTAGCAGACCAAATATAAGGATTAAATAGCGTGGCAAGTTTCCATACAAAAAATAAGCTACATTTAGGCTTCACGGTATGAAAAAACGTATAAAAATGGGTTGTTTTGGCTGGCTTATGCTTGGAACATATTTGTTAATTCCTAAACTAATCTCTAGTATATATCTTGTTTGGAAACAAGCAATATTTATATTTAAAAGAGCCTGAAGTTCACTGAGCTGAAATTGCCACGCGTCGACTCTATGCGATTATTATAAAATCTGTGGGATACACCTAGGAGGTAATAATCGTCGATGAAACGTGGGTTGTGTGAGTGTGGACTGTGAGTAGCATTACGTAGTCCATACTCGCAGACACCTTTGACACCCCCTCGGCTATTCATGTCGTGACGATGCATGTTGTAATGGTTTCGAGAGAAGTCTTTTGCTGTAATAATCGTCGATGAAACGTGGGTTGTGTGAGTGTGGACTGTGAGTAGCATTACGTAGTCCATACTCGCAGACACCTTTGACACCCCCTCGGCTATTCATGTCGTGACGATGCATGTTGTAATGGTTTCGAGAGAAGTCTGTTGCATGTAATAATAAACACAATGTAGGGCACCGCAGTGAAGCTGTTATCGGCTCATAAAGATTCATTGGTTTATACTAGTTGAATCAAGACTTAGATATAGCATTAAGTTTTGGGGTAATAGCTACAATTATAACATGGCAAGAGCTTTTATTATTCAAAAAAGGGCAATTAGGACGATTCTACGGCTCCACCAATCGGAATCATGCAAAGAGCATTTTAAAAAATTGGGAATTCTTACTGCTCCTAGCCTATACATTCTTGTCCTTCTATCCGATCTAGTCAAGACACTACCCAACCTCGAGAACAAAGACGACCAGGCGAAGCGACTTAGTTCTCGCCGCAAAGATCTTCCATGCATCTCCAAAATTGGAAATTGCCAAGTACAGCACGCGCCACCAGTCGGTTGTCCTATATAACAGATTGCCCACAGAATTAAAAATCATAACCAGTTACGCTAAATTTAAAACTGAATTAAAGAAGTTTTTATTGAAGAAGTGCCTGTAATCGCGTTGCCTTCGAATTGAACGGACGTGTGTGTCCGTCGCTCGTCTAATATTAAATCCGTTTAGCGGTTAAAATGGCCCAAGCTCGCTTGGAAAAGCTTGTTACAGACCTCCAAGAGTCAGTGATGGGTTTACATAAGAAAATTGACCAGTTAAACAAAGTGGTTTTGGAACAAGGTGCAGTTATAAAACAACAATCCCAGTTGTTATCATTACCAAGCGCCATTAGTGTTTCGAAAAGTACCCGCAATTCACCGAGCACTTCCACACCGCCACCGCCACAGCGAGCTTCGGAACCGGTAAAATCCCGAGCGGCCCGGCTTCGGGCGACCAAGGCAACCGCCGCCGCCGCCGCCACCAGTGGCCGAGCAAAGAGTACGAGTGAGTCATCGCGCCCGGCAACTGCTACGCCGAGCAACTTGACACCTTCGCTGCGCGTGAGCTCCGCTGGTGGCGACGGTGACCCAGCATCCCCCGCCGCCGTCATCACCCCTACGCCCACGAGCGCCGCCATATCTGATGCACCAACTGTGACCGGGGCTGCGAAAAACGAAGAGTGGACCCAAGTCAAATATGCACGAAGGAAGGCACCTGCTAATGTAGTTACGGGAACAGCTGCACCGAGTACGACCACACTTGAAGCGTCGACCCGAATTAAACACCTTCACCTGTACTATGTCAAACAGGGTACTAGTGAACAAGCGATAGCAGACCATCTGAAAGATATATGCAGCTCCGACGAATGTACTGTCGAGACACTGAAACCTAGAGGTAAATACGCGTCATTTTAGTTAGGAGTACCAGCAAAACTAGAAAACCTTGTTCTGTCCGTCGACAAATGGGCTCAAGATATTTGTATTAAACCTTGGCGGCAGAATTTTCGATTCATATCCCGACGTGAGTCGGAAAGTCAACAATAAGGTTTTTAATATTTTGTATCAAAACGTTAGAGGGGTGCGAACAAAAACAATGGTATTTAAGAACTCTGTCTTAAGCTGTCCAGCTGATATTATAGCCGACACAGAGACTTATCTAAATAGCTCTGTTGTTGACGCGGAGTTGTTCCCCCCCGGATACATTGTCCTGCGTCAGGACCGTGCGGGAGATGTCGGCTACGGAGGAGTGCTACTAGCGGTGCGGGACCGCTACACCGTGCGCCGGATCACCGACATCGACGGACTGACACCGGACATGGAAATTATATGTGCGACTATAGGATACAAAAACATTAAGTTTGTATGTTGTGTCGTGTATTTAACACCAGATTATAGGAAATTTGAACATAAATACTTAGCATTATTAAAAGTCATCGAAAATGTAAATTGCATGTTCCCGGACCTCGATCTAGTACTACTAGGTGATTTTAATCTTAACTCTATGAGTGTTAATGTAAATAATGAGTTCGAATTGTTCCGTATATTTTGTAAATTCAACCAGCATAATAACATACGAAATGATTTTGGCGGGCAGTTGGACTTGGTGTTATGCGGGCTGAGTGCGGAGCGCGTGAGCGTGTCGAGCGATATTGACCCGTTAGTACCGATCGACTTGTATCATCCGCCGCTCGAGGTGACTATGTGGTGGCCGCGCGGGACAGCCCTACCGCCGCCGCCCGCTCCCCCCGCTTCACCTGACGCTGCAGTTCCCGATTGGAATTTTCATAAGGCAGATCTTAGTGTGTTATACGCATCTATCGCAAACATTGATTGGAGTGATCTTCTATGTACAAGTGGCGTCAACATAGCAACCCAACTATTCTATACAAAACTTTATGCGTGTATAAACGACTGTGTTCCAATTAAAAGGAGTAGCGGGTTTAACAATCGATATATTTATCCGAAATGGCTTACCCCTGAAATAATACGCAACATTAAAAATAAATTCTTTCACCATAAGCGTTAAAAGCGGAAAAAAAAGAAGTAAATAAAGAGCTGTTTAAATATTATAGGCAGCTCGTCAAATCGCAAATAAATATGGCTTACACAACTTACTTGAAAACTATTGAGACTAACATATGTAGGGACCCATCAATTTCTGGAAATACGTAAATGACCAAAGAAAAGACAGACAAAAATATGACGAACTGACCTACAAGGACAGGACTGTGACTGGACAGGAGGCCGCTGATGCATTCGCGGAATACTTCAGCTCGGTCTTCCTGGACGACATACCTGTTTTGGACACTGACCACGCTCAGAGGTGCGCCGGGGGGGCGCCGCTTGATGCCATGCGAGTGGACGTGACCGGGGTAAGTAAAGTCGACTTACGCCGCGCTGTCAGACGTCTCAAGCCGTTCTCTTCTACGGGCCCGGATGGTGTTCCCCCGTTCGTGGCGAAGGATTGTGTAGGAGTTTTGGAAGTTCCTCTATTACACATATACAATCTTTCTGTCCGAACTGGGGTGTATCACACCCGTTGGAAGACATCACGTGTAACGCCGGTACCTAAGGGTGGATCTAGGTTTAACCTGTTAGATCATCGGCCAATTGCTGTTTTATCCGTTTTTAGTAAAATGTTTGAGTCAATCATCGATAGGCTTGTCGGCCTGCAAATCCGCGTCCGCTTAGACGACTGCCAGCATGGTTTCAGGGCGGGTAGATCCACAGCTACGAACCACCTGAACTTTACCCACTATGCCCTCGCTGAAATGGACTCGGGTCGGCAGGTCGATGCTGCCTATTTCGATTTCCAAAAAGCTTTCGATCGCGTGGACAATCAAATTTTAATGAAGAAGTTTGCAGAAATAGGGTTTTCACCGAGTCTGCTAAAATTTTTTGCCAGTTACCTTAGTGATCGGTTACAATGTGTGCAGCGTGCGGGATTTAAATCTCAACCCTTCTACACCAGATCTGGTGTGAGTCAGGGAAGTACCTTGGGCCCTACCCAGTTCTTAATCATGATTAATGACTTGCCCAAGGTACTTGAGGGAAGTAGATGCCTCATGTTTGCAGATGACTTGAAGCTTTTCTCTGGCGTGAGTGACGTTAGTGACTGTGAGCGTCTCCAGCGGGACATTGACAGGGTGGCGGAGTGAAGCGATGCAAACCGTCTGCAGTTCAACAGCAGTAAGTGCAAGGCGATCAGCTTCAAAACGCCGCTGGAATATCAGTATCGTCTCCCCGACGCTCAGCTAGAGCGTGTTGACGAAATTCGTGACTTAGGACTGACAATAGACACCAGACTTGACTTTCAAGGACACATGACGAATATCCGCAAAAGAGCAAAGAGAACTTTGGGTTTCGTCATGAGACAAAGTACCAAATTTAGCGATCCGCGCCCTGCAATCATGCTGTATAATGCTTATGTTCGTAGTTGTCTCGAGTACAACGCAGTCGTTTGGGATCCACGAGAGGCCACACATTGTTTATCGTTGGAAAAGATGCATAAAAAATTTTGTCGTTATATTTATAAAAAAATATATGGGTACTATCCCTTTCGTTATCCGTCTCTTTTTGTGACGGGTATGATCGGACTCGACACCCTAGAGCTGAGGCGAAAGCTGCAACTTATAACACACTACTGCCTTCTTCTACGGAACATAATAGATAATCCAACTATCCGGGAGACAGTGAAACTGTTTGTCCCGGAGCGGGCGCTGCGCGGCGGGGGCGACGGGGTGGTCCTGCGCCGCCAACACCGACTGCTAGTGGAGTCGACCGCGCGCACACTTTATGGCCACAACGAGGCGACAGTACGCGCTCCCGCGCTCCTAAGCTCATTACTCGATCACTCGCCCGATCTTGATTTATTTTCCGATCCCGTCAACAAAATTAAAATAATGAGCCACTACTTTTTAAGTGTAACCTTATTTAGGGTAAGTACTACCACATAATATCTGATGTGTATTTTATTATTGTAATTTAAAATGTAACCTAGCAAATAAGTGATTTGGACGTATGTAGTCTGTAAGCTTATTTTGTTAATTAAATAAATGATTCTATGATTCTATTCTATGATTCTGTAGACCATTGATAATTTATAGTTCGTAATAGGTATATTTTTTTTTCTTCTAATTTAATGATTTTATACACAATGTGCTTAGTTTTAAGTTGTAGTTTTTAAGATAATTTCAAATGCAATATTTTTTTGTTGATGTATAAATAATGATGATGATGATGACCCCATATTCTTAGAGTAATGTCCCATATTACTTGCTGGTCGTTTTTTTATACAATATGGCGTCCCTAACCTAACCTAACCTAACCTGTATATCCGATATATCCGATACAAGGCGTCACCTCGATAGAAGCAGTTTGCTTTTCAGAGAGGCTTGTTTTTTAACCTTTGTTCAGACATAGAACCGGCCGCCGCGCCGCAGGTCTCTTCGGAGTCCTCGTATAGGGGCTGTTCGTTTATTACGTAAGACAGTTTTAGACTTTTTGTGACCCCCTCCCTCCCTTTTGTAAGAAATAATAAGATTTCTTTGGACCCCCTCTCCCCCAATCAATCTTACGTAAGATGAAATTTTCAAGTAAATATTAATAAAAACCCAAATTTATTGATAGAGTATACGGCGTATAAAACAAGATTAAAATAGAGGAGAAAAAATACTATCCATGAATTTTGACTAGCCGAAGGGCTCTATAGTCCATCAGATAAAGAATCAGCCACTGGAAAATATGTCACATAATCTTACGTAAGAAATATCCAAACCCCACCCGCCCCTTGTAAGTAAAAATAAGATTTGGACTGACCTCCATCCCTCTCGAAAATGTCTTACTTAATAAAAGAACAGCCCCATATGGCAAAATAAACTTGATGTAGTGGCATATCTATTTTTCCATTAATTACATTTTTGCCATTGTGGCAAGTTTATTTTGCAATTAATTTTTAACTTATGTATAATTACCAACATGGTGGGGTTGTGTTTAGCTCCATGGTGTTATAATTGAGGCCGTCAGAACCATAGTGGCCTATCTTTTCTAGACACAATTGAAATTAATTGTGTCTGTAAAAGATAGGCCACCCGGTTCTGGCCTGACATCATCTCCATGAATTTGCGGTGTTGTGATTTGTCTCCATGGTGTTATGATTACTTCCATGGTGTTGAGGTTATTTCCATTGTGTTTTAATTACGTCCATGGTTTTGTGTGTGATTTACTCTACCTTCTGGTCAACCTGTTCAGTGTTATTTTTATACTGAACAATATTCTCAAAGAAACATCGGCGAAAAAAAAATATTGTCTATACTAATTTTGAAAACCTGTTGTGATTATTGGATGAAGAAGTTTTTATTTTTTTTATTTAGGTTATGCTATTCAGTATGCTCAATATAATGATGTAGATGCTTGTCCATTTACACCCGCTATACTTAGGGTCCAAACTAAATCTCCTACAGGAATCAACCCTTTAGATTTGGCAAAAAGTAAATTTTCCTATTTTACTCCACCATAACCATTGAGCCAAGCAATAATCGCCTCTATCAAAAGCTAATAAAGTCTTTGTTGTGGGCCTAATCGTCATGGTCGGTTAGCACATAACAAACTCCCACCTTTTCAGTAAAATTACTTTGAAAAGAAACCTCTGGGTCTCGCACATATTTGCTCACAAACATACAATCCATGTAGCGTGTGATTAGAGTTCCGCAGGCGTGTGAATGCTTAGGTAACTTTGTTAATTAACCTTTTAAATAGAACCTCGAAGTTTAAATAAAACTTCGTTTTAAGGCAAATACACAGGAAATGTGTGCAGAAAGTAAGGTCGTTTTGAAATATATTAAACACAAGTGCGCCTGTTATTACGTAACAGATACAGTCCCTTGTAAAACTAAAATACGTATGCTTATAATTAACTACTGTCGGAACATACACGCAACAATCTGTCGAAGACGCTTCACTTGGCGTTGTTATTACTTCGTACATACAACGCACGATGTACCTGGCATGCAGTAGCAATAGGGTTGACTTGGTGAATTTGTAAATTTTGGCGACATAGATCTCCATTTTTCTCAGCAATAAAAAAACATATCTAATTACCAATTTATATATTAGATTAAGCATTTCATTGACATCATTTTGACTGAAGATTTAATTGACTGATTAATTTTCATAGCAGAGAAAAAAATATTTATAAAACCTATTTTAAAACAGAGATTTCTATTTTACTGATTAACGGGAGCGAATGAAGCCTCTAAGTTTTTTATTTAAATTAGTCTACAAATACACTTTAATATGGCCGATTGGATTTTGATATAGTTGTCATTTTAAATGAAAAATACTGTTTTGCCGCATACGACCTTACGGCATAAGCTAGTTCGTGAGCGCATATTTGTATGGAGTAAGTCCCCCTCACTCCACAAAAGTTTACCTCACCTTAACCAATTTACCCTTAATTATTCTTTGATTAAAAAATTGCAGTCTCTTTTAGCCCGTTACCGTGGAAACAAATTGAAGGACAAATTTAAATAGTAAGTAATAATTTAAATTGTCAATAATTAGCTAATAATCAACGAGTTGAGTAGGTAGGTACATTTATATAAGCTATCTCAATCCCAGATCAAAATATCTATGCCGTACCTAAGCACACGAAAACAAAAAGTCGTACATTAAATGTCCATTGTATCTTTTTATTAAACTGAAGCTTACCTTTCCTCATCTGCAGCTAATTTAAAGGACTTCGAGGGTGACCTGTAAAACGTATACTATATGTATTCTGTCAATTTTACAAAAAAATATATATAATGATAATTCTCTGTCTGTCCTGTTCGACATACATGAAATTTATGCTGTACACCAGCCATAGCGGTGACTTGTGTTTTCGGCTTGAAAATAAGTGTGATGGTAGACCATGTAGAGCTTTGACAGCTAGATATACCACTGTCTGTCCCTCTTTAGGTAGATCAACAGAGTGAGATAGAGCACTGTATCTACCGTCTTGTACCTCAGTCCGGTCTCCAGTCAAGAAGTTTACAAAATAATTACAAGCTTAAAAAACAAGAAGAGTTTTGGCCACGATGAATTTCCATCTACACTAATAAGACGCTGTGCAGATGAGCTTACTCCTGCTCTGACATTACTAATCAATCAGTCCTTTTCTGAAGGCGTTGTCCCTGATCTTTTGAAAATATCAATAATAATACCAATTTTTAAAAAAGGTGAAAAGACAGACTGTGCGGACTACCGTCCAATAGCTCTTCTCCCTACATTTGCAAAAATTTTAGAAAAGTGTATGTCATGCCGCCTCTACTCTTATTGCGAAAATTTTAATATATTTAGCAAATCACAACATGGATTTAGAAAAAGCCACTCTACCACTTTAGCTGTTTTTGAGTATATAAACGAAATTTTAAACATAATTAATAATGAAAAATACGCCATAGGATTATTACTTGACATGAGTAAGGCATATGAACGTGTACGATACGACATATTGCTGAAAAAACTATATGGTATTGGTGCCAGAGGATTAGTCCATAAATGGTTTGAGTCTTACCTCAATGACAGACGACAATTTGTAGAGATAGAGCATTACAATCACGCGACGGGCACCATACAAAAAGTTAGGTCGAGTGAGGGAAAGGTTACACAATCGATCCCACAGGGAAGTGTGCTCGGGTGTATCCTGTTCCTCATATACATCAACGACTTGCCAAAAATAATGGAACAATCCTGTACCCTTTTCGCAGACGACATATCGATTGTATTGCCCTGTCAGGACTCAACAAGTTTGAATACCTCGCTTGAAATTATATTAACCAAAATAGAGAACTGGCTAGAGGAGCACAATTTGAAAATCAATTTAAAAAAACTAAACTTTTACAATTCAAGCCCTATCAAAAACCAGCTATCCCTATAAATTATTCGTTCCAAAATCCTCTTCTAGGCATTACTATTGACTCCGGCATAAATTGGAAAGGTCACTTGGAAAGGATAAAAACAAAACTCTCTAGATTTACTTATGCATTGTACGAACTAAAAATATGTACTTATCTAAAGATCGCTATGACCGCCTATTATGCATATGCACACGCCAGGCTTCAATATGGTATCGTTTTATGGGGTAATACATAGGTAACACTAAAAGTTTCCGGAACTGGCCACTTACATAAACAATATTTAAAAATTTATTGCAACATTTGAAAATAGAACTCTTTGGCTGTAGAATGCAGTTTGTTTCATCTGACTGTCTTTTGTTTTTACCTTGTGGCGCCATTTAAAACACTGTGTGTCTGCATCAACATGGATTTAACTCGGGAAAATTTTCGTAGTATGATTTTCTACGATTTTAAGTGTAATTTGACAGCTCAACAGAGCATCGCTCGGCTTGAAACAGCTTTTGGCAATGAAGCACCATGCAAGACGACTGTTTATAGCTGGTTTGCACAATTCAAGCGTGGTCGTATCAATCTCAGTGACGAATCTCGCGATGGTCGGCCGTCCACCGCTGTGACCAACAAAAACATCGATGCTGTGCGCCGTATGATTGAAACAGACAGGCATGTGACCTACCATGAAATTCGCGCATCCTTAGAAATAGGCATGAGTCAAATACAATCAATCCTACACAAACATTTGGGTGTGAGAAAGCTGTGCTCGCGGTGGATCCCACACAACTTGACCGAGGCTCAAAAAATGGACCGCGTCACTTGGTGCAGTGCCATGCTTACCAGATTCAACGAAGGTGCGTCAAATTTGGTGTGGGACATAGTAACAGGTGACGAAACATGGATTTATTGCTACGATCCCAAAATAAAGCAGCAATCGAGCGTATGGGTCTTTCAAGATGAGCCGAAACCAACCAAAGTGGCGCGCGTGAAAAGTGCATCTAAGCGGATGATTGCTTCTTTTTTTAATAAAACTGGACACGTGGCTACTGTTGCTTTAGAGAATCGTCGTACCGTGAATAGTGACTGGTACACGACCATTTGTTTGCCGGAAGTTATTGACGAACTCCGTAAAAATAACCGTAAACGCCGTATCATCCTGCACCACGACAATGCTAGTTCTCACACGGCCAGACAGACAAACGACTTTTTGAAGACGAAAAATGTAGAACTCATGAGTCATCCTGCATACAGTCCCGACCTGGCACCTTGTGACTTTTTTCTGTTCCCAAAAATTAAGAACCAATTACGCGGTCAACGATTTTCATCACCAGAAGAGGCTGTCGAGGAGTATGAAAAACACGTTTCAGAGGTCACCACAGGGGAGTGGCACAAAAGTTTTCAAAACTGGTTTGATCGAATGAAAAAGTGCATAGACGCCAAGGGAGATTATTTTGAAAAACAATAAATTAATTTTGTACCTTTAATAGTATTTTTTCATATTCATTCCGGAAACTTATAGTGCGTCCCACGTAGTACCAATCCATCCATCAGCTTGTTTCGTCCACTGCTGGACATATGCCTTTCCAGGATTACGCCACTCTTGGCGGTCCTCCTGGAAGAAATGCCCATACTCACACACGCTGGGCAGGCGGGTTGGTGAGCGCGGTGCCGAAACCCTTGCACCAGTGACGCCGCTGCCCGTCACCAGTCCGTTTTATAATAAGGCCCGGCAATTGGGGATGGATATACCGCCATCCATTGGTCCCAGGCAATGGTGGGCCGCCTGGTTTTGCCTGAGAGCTGTTCTCTTACTCTCCCCCAAATAACTTCGGGAGGATTTGCGAGTAAGATGGTGGTACCTCCACAGTCGAGCTCTACATCAGCTCTACCACTTATAAACCAATACTATAGATCTTTTCCGTCTCCAGAAGAGATGTGTTAGAATTATAGTCAACATAAACTCAATGGAAAGCTGTAGGCAATATTTTAAAAAACATAAAATTCTAACTTTAACATGTATATATATTCTTGAAGTAAGCATATTCGTTAAAGAAAACTTTCAACTCTTCCCAATATACTCTCGGGCAGGAAATTTAAGACCACATAGTAGGTTAGCCCCTCCTCTTACAAAATTGAAAATTGTATCTTCCGGTCCATTTTCAATGTGTACAAAAGTCTATAATAATATCCCTAAGGAAATGAGAGACATGAGCGATATAAATAAATTTAAAAAATGTTTAAAAGGGTATCTGTCTGAAAAATGTTTTTACACGCTGCAGGAGTTTTTTGATGTTAAATAAATGTAATTAAGCAATATTATAGAAATATAATATATAAATAGCTTAAAATGTAGAATAACCCATTCAGATAATTAAGTACCTAATAATTTATATGAGACACGTTTTGGTAAATTGCAAATACTACTAATAATATACCCAAAAATTGTAATAAGATAAAAATGTCACTAATTATGTACTGAATCACTAGTTACAAATCAATTTGTTTAAAACAATAATATTATTTTAAAATTTTAATTCAATAGTATAACAATATATTATGGAAAAGTTATCTACTAATATAAGCTGTACACAATTTAACATTAGGTACGTATTTAGTTATAAGTAAACCTTTGCTATGCCCTTGCAGGGCGCTATAATGTTTTTTTTTCCACACCTGTACTACCTCTGTTAATACTATGTACTTACATTATAGCACGCAATAAATATTTGAATCTTGAATCTTTGCTATCGAGCTCGATATGGTCCTTCATGTTAGAGGTGCTGGGTACCTAGCATGGTAAACAACATCGAGCTTTGACAGTTCGATATACCACTGTCTGTCCCTCTTTAGGTAGTTCAACAGAGTGAGACAGAGCACTGTATCGAGCGCTATCGAGCTCGATTCTCGAACTCTTCATGTTACATGTTAGACATGCTAGATGTTACATCTGGTGCAGGTGACAGAAATGTTGCGAGCTCGCAAACGGCGGCAACAGACTGCAGAGAGAGCCCTACTCGAAAGTGTAGGTATTTATCGTGGCAGGTACGGTTGAGTGACGGAATCCTGCTCCAGCCAACAACCAATAATCTTTATTAATGTCATATCATCTCATATATCACCGTAAATTTTCAATATTTGCTGACGATTTAAAAATGTACAGGACTGTTGGCTCGTTAGAAGATTTCACTGCTTTTGTTGCAAGCTGATCTCGGTAGAGTTTCCTTATGGTGTGCTTCTAATGGAATGCTTCTGAACGCAAATAAATGTTACCACATCAAATTCGCACGAAACTAGAGCTTGTTGATTCTAATTATGAAATAAAATTCAGGCTTCAATATTTGGCTGAGATCCGTGATTTGGGTGTGATTTTAGACAGCAAACTAACTTTTAAATCGCACATAGATAATATTGCAATAAAGTCTGTTAGAATGTTAGTGATGGATGTATGATGTCAAACGCAATAGCAGAGGGTTTCGTTCTTTTGACGAAAATATTTTTGTACAACGCACTGGTCCGAAGTCATCTTGAGTACGCAAGCTCTTTGGAGTCCGTTCTCTGCTGTTGATTCACAACGTCTCGAAAGCATCCAGCGCTCGTTCACGGGGTTCCTTGCTTTCGTATCTCCTGGTTTGTCTCACAGACGTTGGTATGACGAATCCATTTAAAATGGTATCATTGCGCGACTTTTTTTGCATAGAATTGCCAATGGAACAGCCGATTGCCCTTGTCTGCTGAATAGGATGTCAGTGTCGATCCCCTTCAATATACAAAGAAAAGCCATTACAAAACTGTTTCCACATCCCGCCTCTAAACTAAACCTTCGTCTTAACTCGCCCATTGATAAGAATTTTGAGAGAACACAATAATTTGAATGAAACTGTAACTGATTTGGATGTATTTTCCACCAATCTTTTTCTGTCTTTAAATGTCATATCTTCATGTCCTTTTTTAAATAATAATTTTACTCCTTTGGGTTTAGGTTTAGTATTTCTAGTGTAAGTAAGTTAATAATAATACGTAGGTATTTCATTTGTAACAAATTTCTTCCTTCGTGTTTTTATTATTAAAGTGTGTCGGTTTACTCCTGTTTGTTTGTTTGGCAAATGTTGTGTATATCTGTTAGCGGCATGTATCAGAATATTTGTAAAAATGTAACTTTCTTTAAAATGTCTCAATGTTGTTGGTGTACCTTTTTCAAATAAATAAGCGACTCGGTGCGTTCCGTTATCGGCACTACATTTACCGTAATTTTACCGTCTCACTCCATAAACTTGCACTTCGCCTTTGTGTAGCAGCAGCATAAAGTTTATGGCAAACTTTAATACGAACATTAAATATAGACTTAAAGTTTGGATTACGACCTACACTCGCTCAAACTACTGATAGGGGGAGAACGCAACGATGCTGCAGTTACTGATAGGGGGGGAACGCAACGATGCTGCAGTTTTGTATGCAGCTTCATTCTCATTATCGTTTTGTGGAGTATCTACTCGACTTTTTTCACAAATGTAAAAATGGTTACTCAGCACTACAAAGGATAGCCTATTTATTAATCTAGGACCTACTCTATAAGATTGTAAATGTTTGATTTTCGTCGAATGAAGATTTTCGAGATCTCAAGTAACAAAACAACAAACTTGCACGTTATTACAGAAGTAGGATCACACTTATTTTACTACACGTCACTTTAAATGCAACGCTTAAACGAAATTATGCCACTTCCCCCTTTGTAAGAATTGTTTTTATAAACCCCCAGCAGTATTAGATCCCTAAAGTTGCCAGTATTGTTCCTAGTCACGCTGGTTCCATTTCTGAGCATGAGTCGCATTCGGAAGTCGTTCTACATCATCGAGTAACCAAACTGCTTTTTTTATTTTAGAAATGTATAGTTTATTCAGTGCACTGCCTATAATCATTTTCTTTTTTTTTAACAGTTCTTCCATCCAAATTTTGCCTAGAAGAGATCGTTTTTAGTGATAAGGCTGCCAGTTCGAATGTTTTTAGCGTTCCGTGCCTCAAGAGGAAACAACGGTGCTCTTATAGGATCACTTTGTTGTCCGTCTGTCTGTCCGTCCCTCCGTCTGTCTGTCAAGACCCTTTGTCTCGGAAACGCGTGGAGGTATCGAGTTGACATTACAAGCATATACTCGAGTCTACAGTCACTTAAAACTGTAAAAAAATCAAACTTCTAAAACTGCCGCAAAAAACGTATATTTCGACACTCTCAAGGGAATCAAAATTTATAGGGTATTTTCCGTTGACCTGTAACTATGAATTTTGGCAAGTAATACCGTCTTATACTACAAGTTTATGACAAAATCTGTAAACTATACATTTGTAAATAAGTAAATCATAACTATAATAGTCTTTAACGGAACCTTCGGTGAGCAAGTCCGACTCACACTTGTCCGGCTTTTTTTAAACTTTAATGTGCTATAGTTGTTTGCTTTTTGGAATAAATGCGTCTATTTAGTAATAATAAAATGTATTATGTTACTTTTCGGCTTTTCTTTGTAAATATTGTAAATATATTATTTGAAATGTGTGATCATGACATCACTTTTATTCGTTGTATAAAGGATATTTACGATTATTTTAAAATCTGTCTATTTAAAACAGTTAAGGAAAGTAATTCCACGAAATGGATTTTTAAACGATTTTTTTTTGAAAATAAGAACCTTTAATTAGATCTGACATTCACACAATATTTTAGCTTTATTACGAATACGAAGAGTCGACTCTTGAAGCGAACAGGTGAGTTTTTTTTAATTAATGTATATTTTCATCGTTATTGACAAAACAACACCTTAAAATGTTTGTTGTGTTCATGACGCATGTGTCGTTGGTCCATGGTAGAATTGGGCCTTTCATAACCTGCCTAGCAGTGGCGAAGGGTCCATACAACACGATTCCCATCGGCTTGTTTAGTAAATGGCATCCATACTACATTTCTTTATTCCGTGCTCCTCGTTCTGTCAAATATTTACATAAATCTCAATACGACAAATACACTTGGCTGACAGGGAGTTGCTATATACAAAAAATATGTTTTCCTTGGTTGATTTTCTGAGTAAGGCGATTTTTCTGTACGGCTTCCCTTTTAAAAAATTTCATCCTTCGCCAATGCTGCCTAGGCATATCATAATTTTGTTAAAATTATGGGGTCGCCTCGTTCCGCTGCGCTTCGCTGGGCTCCTCAAAGTGCTCCTCCTCGCTCCGCTTCGTCGCATCTATTTCTGACTTTTATAGAAATACTTCACACTCAATTGTGCGATATGTCGGCGACACGCGAACCACCAGAGTAGACACGTCACGTACGTAATTGTTGTATGTTACAAGTAGGTTGTCAAGGATGTCCACTACAGATGGTTTTGTAGCAATAATTAAACAACAGTAAGACTTGTGTCATGAGCAGTTACGATTGTGGGAAAATCCATGAAACTAACCATTGTGTCGACATCAGTCTATTGCATACGTACTATATTATAAATTCCTACCTACCTATTTTATTCTCACAAGGGGATTTTTATGTAATTTTAAATAATTATATGTTTCTGAACTATCAAAAACTGAAAGAAAAATATTAAAAACAAACTAATCTGTTCAGTTCTCACAATTAATTGATCAATAGACAACAGCAAGACTGTAGCTCGATATAATAGATTCGATCAAATTTTAAATGGAAGTTTTGTTTTTTTTTAATATTATATATTATTATGATAATAATAATAGCTACCCATATACTAAATACTAATACGTTACATATATAAATACACGCCTAACTCCGCCCATTCGATTAGTCTTGCTAAGAAGAAGGGCGAGAAACTTAGCAAGATCATGTCTTTTTTTTCGACCATCATTATATTTATACACAAAAAAAAAGTTTATTTATAAAAACAAGTTTTAGGTAAATAGTACGTAGGCCTTATCCTGTTAAGTTTATGTAAACCTGTATAAGGATGAGACCGCTTTTCCTAAAGTTATTACAGTAACTTGCTTGCAAAAAATGTTACGTAAAGATTTATGTAAGTTGATGACAACAATGTTTTAGTAAAGAGATAGAAGGTACAGAACAAGAGAAAGTGGGATAATAAGACCAAAAGTTGAGTTAAATACTTTTAAAAACAAAACGAAATTAATAGATTATCTCTTTATCCTCCTGTTGTATCACTCCTCTCATCTCTTACAGTCGTAATAAATTTTATATAAGATCCTACAATAATAAGTGAAAATAATTCTAGGGTAGATCATGTATCGTTCACTGATATGATAACAATATATTTTTTTCTTTTTCACTTTATTTTTACTTCCCAGTACAAAGTGCAATCAGCTGACAAAATTTCTATGGAAACGTGAAAAAAAAAGTTCGAGTAAGAAAATTTTTTTTATTGGATGGTTGTCTATTGGGGATAACTCTATCGTCTGTTAATTTTTTTTCACTTTGAATTGTAGGACCTTATATAGGTATCTATCTATAAATTTTTTTTTTTCTGGTATAGCATATTTCAATTTCATTGTCTAAAATGAATTTGAAAAGAGACATGTCCTGGTAACCCCCCTTTAAATTTACTAAACAATAATCAGCTTTACAATAATTGAAAACAATATATTGTTGTATTGCAACATCATATCGTCATCAACCGTCATACAATTTATTTTTAAACAACAGCGAGTGGTTTTCACTAGCGTTGTCAACCCTGAATTTTGTACATATACATATTGTTTTCTTTTAAGTTATTATTATTCTAGTTATTAATATCTTACTTCATATTGCTTTTCTTTTATTTTTCCAATAATTTTATAAAATGTTTTAAGTTTAAGTTTACTTTATAGCATGTATACCTTTCGTAACTATGTACTTTCCAGAAATAAATTCATTAATTCATTCATAAAAGATCACGCAAACGAATGTATTTAAACAAGTACACATATATAAAATATATACGCAATCATGACATAATTCACTCATTATGTAAGGGAGGGGAAGCAATGTAGGTAGATAGTTACAGATGTACCTCATTAAGATAAAAGGGGTTGTTGTCGTTATAACCAAGTAGAAGGCAGAAATTACCAATTAAAAACTTTGAAGAACAAACATTATGGGTGATTCTCCGAATTAAAAACATGATTCTAAAGTTACATAAAGCTTCAAGCTGCAATTTCCCATTTAGCCGTCAGTTATCACGTTTCCCGCTCAAACTTTTGCTTAGCAATCTGCCGACGACTGGAATGCAACACTAAATTCTCAGTAAAAAGCTCGTTGTGAAAGCTCAAGCCTGGTGTTGCCAGAACGAGTTACACAATTTGCTCTTAACCGACTTCTAAGAAGGAGGTTTTCAATTCATCGTACAATTTTATTCATTAGTTTATAAATACATGTATAATTTTAATAGAACCTTTTTATTAGTTCTGGTATTACTCAACATAAGGTTGATTTTAAAATTCAAGTTTAGTTTGGTATCATGCATGGCACCTGTTACTCTACAAGAAGAAAAAAATAAGTTAGTTAAAAACCTGAAAATTTCCAATGTATTTCTAAAATATTGTTTTTATTTCAAATACACAATGAGAGAATATAAATTATAAATAAAACTTACCTAAATTAAAAAGGGTAAAACTAACCTAAAACCCTTGTGAAACCTATAATAAAAATAGACTAAACTAAATAGAAAATCCTATCTAAATCGCCACCGTCATGTGGAAGGGTACCTAGAAGGCTGGCAGCGTTTCCTCTTTGAATGGCCAGGCTGATTCTCTGGCCAAGATACGCACCAGCCTTCGGGTCCCCACAAACATCGATCAGCCGTGTGGATAGTTCTTTAAAAACCGGCCAAGTGCGTGTTTGGCCACGTGAAATGTGGGGTTCCGTAGTTGCCCGGTACATATAAGTTGGTCTACTAATACAGACCGCAACAACGGAACCCTAAAAAGGAGTTTAGCATCCGGACCCCACGGCCCGAGGGTCTCGACCCCGAAAGGCACAAATATGAGCTAAGGGCTGTATACTTGCGCCTTTTATTTCCCTCGGGCGCTGCCGCAGCCGCACCAGCCCTACCGGCAGTAACATTTCTAAAATTATACAAAAATTATTGAGACTTGTTGCATCATCTCAAAAGAGTTTGTTTAATGATGATTATAGGATGGAAATCCGACTTTCAAGTTTGAGAAATCGACAATATATGTAGGTATATATTTTTCTAAATCGGTGTGGTTTTTGAAAACTTTTACTGTACTTTCAAATAAATTGCGGCTAACCTACTTTTCGCACATATTACTATTGCAATACGGGTGGTAAGTGGACCTGTGGATTTTACTTTGATAGTACATAAAACTTAAGAAAAGTGAACTGGTAATTGATTAACTTTCAAAGGCACAACTTGTAACGCAGTAACGTGAGAGAGAAATGAGGCCGTTCATTCGACAAAATGTCACTTTTGCTTGTAAAAAACTAACAGACGGCGATATTCCAATACTACTTCCGTGCTAAGCTCTTTATAGCGTCAGCGCAATGGTTCACACATTCCTGAACGTTGGTGTCAAGTTACAGCAAACCAACGTTGCATTTTCTTAAAAGAATAAAAGAAAATATTATGCAGAAGAAATAAAGTATGTGAGACAACACAGTCTACAGCATATCAACCTTTCCAGTGGTACTTATCATTCCGCTATCATCATAGTTATTAGCATATGAAAACGGGTCAAGTGCGACCAGGACTCGCGCCCTGAGGGTCCAGTAATTGTTCATTAAAATAAGTAACGTGTAAATACTTTGAAGAAAAATTACAAACTCATCATTCACTACAACATGTATGAAACAAAACTGTAACATTTAGTTGAGCGAGTATTCGGGTACGTAACTCCCAAAATACATTATAAATCGGCATTTTCAGTATTTTCTGTTTCAATAAAGCATATGGTACATAATATACAGAAACTCTAAAGATAGACCGCGTAACAACAATGGCCTAAAACTGACAACTTTGACGGCCCCCCCATTCCTTTATTTTTGAACACATAAAATAGTCCTAGACAATGACACCCCCTTTCTTTATGGACACCTACCATAAAAATATTTTTTCGAATTTCTAACTCATGCGGTTTTTTGAGCCAATATTCTACGCAACATATAAAAATTTCAGGTATGTATGTATGGCGAACAGAAGGACAGCAGGGCTCCGTTTCGCCTTTTGGGTACGGAACCCTAAAACGTTACTCATGGCATGGGTTGAATGAACTGTTTATTGCGACTGTCTTTTAAAATCTAGTGATAACATAGAACTCATTTTCATTGCAAAAGCACATGATGTCTAGAATGATTAATACGAGCTAAAGTTATAAATATAACTCAAAAGCTTCAGAAAGATGTGAATGTGTGTGCTGAGCATTTTAAACGCTCTACTAACTAGATGTAGACATGTAGAGTGACTTTTAAATGAGCTAAACTTTTGTAAAGGAAGCACTGACACGGCATCCGGTGGAAGACGAAAACTCGGCAGACCACGCGAGACCTGGCAGCGCACAGTTCAGAGAGAACTGGACCAGGCGGGGATGACATGGGCGGAGATCTCCGAGTTGGCCCAAGATCGTGAAGAATGGCGGCACTTCATATCGGCCCTTTGCTCCCCGTGGAGATTGGGAATAAGTAAGTAAGTAAACTTTTGGGAAGTCTATACCCTACCTACACATAATTTTGAAAACATCATTGGTGCATGGTTGACTGGCAGGATTTAAATTAAACACGGGTCTAAAGATTGGGAGTACTACTTTATTATTGTGCCCTTACTTTCTAAATCAACTAAAAGAATAGATCGCTACACTACACCTAAAGTCAGTACCAAGTTTGCTAGAAGACATTTAAATTTCATGGCCCCATATATTTACAACATTATCAACAAAACAGCAAAAAACAACCACCAAGTTATGGCCGTAATTCTAGATTGGTTTAAAACACTTGATTATGAAAGCACTGAAAGTCTCATAAAAAACATGAAACTGTATTAATTATCTATCATATAAAATAAATGTATATAAACTTTACCAACTTGTTCTTTTATTTTTGGTTTTTATTATATTTAAGTATATATGTACACAAAAGAATAAAAAAATAATAATTTCAAGATATATTTCGGACCCTAATGGGCCCGGCATCAGTTGATATAATAATGACATTTACAATGAAATGATGGCACATAAAATGACATGGTGACAATTAGTATTAAAAAGAGATCTATCTATCTACCTACCTTTTTTTATAGAGATGAGTATGTGAGTGGGGTAGGGAGAGAGGGTGTTTGTGAGTGTGTGTGATTGAGAGGGGATGTAAGAATGTTAGTATGAGTGTTAATATCAGAAAAATTTCGATGAGGTTGGTCTGTCTGTAAGTTAGTGCTGTTTATTTAGTCCAGGTCCGTAATGGGCACCAAGCGACCAGATGTAAGACGACTCCCAAACTAAAACACAAAACAATACACTACTCATCCCAACTCATGCCCGCCTACACAACGAATCATTCGACGACTGCTTCACCGTCCGCATTATAAAATCATTCCACCCACCATTGACTGATATTCAGCTCAGGACATGGGAGTCGTCTTACATCTGGTCGCTTGGTGCCAGTAGGGTCCGAAATATATCTTGAAATTATTATTTTTTTTATTCTTTTGTGTACATATATACTTATCTATCATATATGTTTCGAAAAAGTACAAGTCGGGATTTTTATTCTCACAATAATTAATTTAAAATCTCACTTTTATGTACTCCCTCCCTAGGTACCGCCTCTTAAATTCTCTTCCTCTCACACACTTGTCCATTGCACACACCCCCTAGTTAACAAACACTGATCCCAAGACCACGGTCGTAGGTCTAGGGCTTACACTCACGAATAATACACACTTTTAATACCTAGTTATAAGTATACACTATTTACTCACCCTCGTATAAGTAAACACCACATACACCCTCTCTAACCCTTAAATATATACATCCTCACTCATCCTCTCCACACTTACACATACACAATACACTCACTGTTAAATACATTGATAGATTATAGTAATGTCAATGTATTATATGCTAGATTTTCTTCTGCAGTATTGTTATAGTGTCAACTGTTAAACATACTCTGGGGAAGACACTGACTTCTAACATGCAGCTAATAACTAGTTTAGAAGTCAGAGCTTCAACTACTACTGTATTTATACTTATTTCAATAAAAAGTTATTGTATTGTATTGTAACTAGTCTTTTGTTTTGTTTTTCCAATAAACTCTTTGCTGTAAACGGTAATAGACAATGTAAGACGGATTGACTAAGATCAATATTTTTTTTATTTTTTTTCTCTTGGAATAATTCCTATGGTTTTATGTTTGCCTTTACTTAAGTAGGTATAAGAAAATTTTATAGATTAAGGTTATGTTACAAATGAAAAAATTCATGTTTGCTAAGTTTCTTGCCCTTCTTCTTAGCAATACTAATCGAATGGTGCGGATGGTTAGGCATTATGTATATATAATATTTTTTTTCCTATATTTCTTTACTTTATGCAGGTTTATAACTTTATTACATTTTAGTAGCCCAACCTTAATATTTTTTGGATGTATTTCCCGTATTTATTTATCAACTTGTTTGTTCGTTGCATCATTTATATATAATATTTTTATTCCTAGATTTCTCTATTTTATGTATGTGGATAAATTAATTTTTGTAGCCCAACCTAAATACTTTTTGTATGTATATCCCTTATTAGTATATACATATTTTTTTTTTATTCTAAAGATATTTATTGTAAAGATTAACTTTGACATGTAGAAAGTATACTTATGTATCTATTTTAAAAAATAAATAATTTGATTTGATTTGATTTTGACTCAACACGGTTATGCTTTTTGTAAATTTAAATAAAACTCGGTCTCGTTCATAAAACTAGGGGCCACCAGACTTGATGGTGATGATGTGTTGATAACCATCCAATACTGTTAATTATCGACCAAAATTTACAGTATAGTGGTTTTCGGGGGCAAAAAATCAATGTAACTAGGTTCCATCTCTGTAAAAACGCGTTTTCTGCGAGTTTTCACGAGCAAATCACCTCATGCATCAGATTTGATACTTTCCGGGACAAAGTGGCTGTGGACGTAAGTTCAATAATTTTAATACGACACAACGTCTGTGGCCGTTATTATTTCTTCAACTGTTCTTGGCACACCGTCGCTGGCCGGTTGAATTGCTGAAGATTTTTAAAAACTACAGGATTAGGTGTCATATCGCACGTAAGTATATTATGGCTCTCTAGTGTCACAACAAAAGTGTTTCTTGAAGTATGTGTTGAGACACTCACACATACACTATTATACACACATTGAAGCGGTTCCAGTAGTGACACTCCGTCTGTGGCCGTGAGCGTCGCGTGTACGTACAAAGGACCAGTTTCTAAATGTCACAGCGGGAGGGATAGTCGCGCGCGCTTGTCAATCGACCGCGCCTCGATATCGAACTATTGAATTGTGACAGTTCGTCTATATACGGGGTTGATAAATGTATGGGAATTTTTCAAAATTCAAATCTCAAACTCATGACCGATCTGTAGCTCAGTTGGTAGAGCATCTGCCTAGCACGCATGAAGTTCCTTGTTTCGAACCACGCCGGAGTAAAAGTTCCTTTTTTTGTCTCCTGTTTATATCCCCGAAGATTTGTACATTTTTCCTTTATTTTGTTGCGTCCGTATTCATCCTCAAGTATTTTTTCTAAATAACGATTTTCGTAGGATTCGCCGTAATGAACCGATGAATGGTATCGTTGTGATTTGTTAGGCACGGGGACTAAGAGATTCTATATCTCGTTGGTTAGGCAGTTTTGGATTCATCTTTGTGACGTCATAGCTACTCATTCCACTAGTTCAAAACAAGCGAAGCTTCGGTCTAGATGAATTTCCACCTACAGAAGAGTTCGCTGGAATCAATATAATCATACTCAACAACCCTTTTCAAGATGGCGCCGACCCGGAATTATTGAAAATATCGATTATAAAATCACTGCACAATAAAAGAACACAAACCGATTAATTAAACGCTTTCTCGCCCCATCATCTGCCCACATTCTCCAAGATATTTAAAACTACAATGTCTTACGGTCTCTACTAGCTCTTGGCGAACATTTTTAAATATTTAGCAATTACCAGGTTGGATTTAAACTGAACAGATCAATCACAACGATACCACTTTTTGGTATATCTTTGAGTACGCACGAAAATCCATTTTATGTTAATGGCCTCGGATACTACTGTAGGCAGTATTCAAATACTACTTACCAAACTTAGAAACCAGGTCAATCGTTTAGAGTCAAACTAAACAAACATATGTACTTAACAAACAAAGTTTTCATTTCATAACGGAACCGAAAAATTATCATAAAGTAATAAACGGAAACACAGAGCCTCCTCGCTGGCTATCTCCATGGGTATCATTGTTGTTGCGTCCTTGGCTTGGCACCCGAGGGAACCCTCACTTGGCAAGGCCTTGGGGTCCCGCTGCCAAACGACGTTTTAAAACCTTTCCGTTCGTAGACAGGTTTTCATGAACGCAGCTTTGTTTATTTTTGTCAAAATTAGCACTTTTACTTTACAACAGAGTGAGCTAAGAGCTTGAGTTAGGCGTGACATTCTAAAGAGGTTTATTGTGTTTTCGTGGGATTTTATACCTGTGTACTTGTAGCTGTGCTCATCTTTGTGTATAGGTATTATGTACCCTATGTGTATGTACTTTGAACCAATGGTATTTTCCCTGAAAAATCTTATTAATAAAATAAACCGAGTGCCGATTATACTGAATCTTTTTGCCATTTTAAACGTATTAAATACCCAATACGCAATAATTTATTGCATTCATATTTTAAATAAAGGAGTTAAATATTACAGCTTCAACATGTTCACAGCAATTTTTGACTTAAAACTAAATAGGAAAATAAAATACAACTCATTAACTCAAGAACTAAATAAAATTGAAGGATAAAACAAAGGAACAAATAAATTACAGAATAATATTTTTTTTCTTCTTAAGGTTCTTTGTACTATTTTGAACGTTTAGGAATTCTTTTCATCCTTTACCTATATATATTTCAGGATATTGTTATAGATTACTGACATTGAAAATGGGCCGCTATGAAATATGTTAAAATTAGAGAAGAGCATATGTAGTCCATGTTAAAATCTAAGATTTGAAGGGCAAGAATATTCTAGGAGTGGATGTAGGTATAATTCTTCTAAATAAACAATCTCAGCTGTGCCTCCTTGCACAGTTAAACAAGTGAGTCCTATGCGTACACACAACTTACTCCTAATGTATATAGAAATCAGGATTAATATATTTAGTTCTTGAAAATACGATTTGCAGCTTGTCATGGATGTTTTATAATATAGTAACTTATTTTTCTGCAGACGTTACAGCTTTATTTCTTCTACGCTGTTTCCCTACAAAACTACAAGATATGGGAGTCATACATCATACATAGGTGTTGGCGTAATGAGCGCAAATAGCTGTTTCTTTATTAGAGTGCTATATCATATAAATCTCCAGTACTTACGATAAATGTTGGAATCAATGTCCAATACCTAATAATCTTTATGTACTCACGCATTCTATTTTATTTGTATGAAATGAAAAGTGCATAAGAAGGGGTTTTTGTAGGGTTTGAATTGGATAAGTTTTGTTTTTGAAAAGTTTATCTTCAGGTTGTTTGTTAAGCCAGTTTACTATTTCTGTAGATGTTTTATTAATGTGTTTATTTAGTCCAGAATTTAGTCGTTGATATGTTCATTTTAAATCCGACCTGGTAATTGCTAAATATTTAAAAATGTTCGCCAAGAATATGTAGAGACGGTTAGACATTGTAGTTTCAAATATCTTGGAGAATGTGGGTAGATAGATGGGCAATGGAGCGACAATTTTTTCAGTCGGTCGTGTTCTTTTATTATTCAGTCATTTTATAATCAATATTTTCAATAAATCTGGAAATACCAATGCTCTTTCATAAACAACTAGACACACAGTCCGAACGTACGACGTGCATAGTAGCAAAAATGCTTCAACCAAATTAAGACGTAAAATGCAATGTCAGTCTTGCGAAACCGTCATTCGATTTTGTCACCCCATACAGCGGTGACAAGATACATTGCGGACACGTTTTGAGCGAGATCGCGAGTCTAGTTGCTTATGAGAGGTCAATGGGAAAGACACCTTCTTGAAAAGACTGGTAGATTAGGTATGATTATATTAGAGCGAACTTTTCAGCACATACTTAATGTCATATTAATAATGTTATCTAATAATTTCATTTTGTTTCTTAGGTGGTAGAGCTGATGCCGGGCTCGACTGTGGTGGTACCACCACCTTACTCGCAAATCCTCCCGAAGTCATTCGGGGAAGAGTAAGAGAACAGCTCTCGAGCAAAACCAGGCGGCCCACCATTGCCTGGGACCGATGTATGGCTGTAATGTAAGATTCATCCCCAATTGCCGGGCCTTATATAAAATAGACTGGTGACGGGCAGCGGCGTCCCAGGTGCAAGGGTTTCGGCACCGCGCTCACCAACCCGCCTGCCCAGCGTGTGTGAGTATGGGCATTTCTTCCAGGAGGACCCCCAAGAGTGGCGAAATCCTGGAATGGCCTATGTCCAGCAGTGGACGAAACAGGCTGATGGATGGATATTAAGTTACTCAATTTTGGCCTGATTATCCGACTTTCTTTTACCCTGTACTTTCTATATCTTTACTAAAACAATGTTCTATTAATATAATAATGATAATTGAAAAAAAAAGACATGCTCTTGCTAAGTTTCTTGCCCTTCTTCTTAGCAAGACTAATCGAATGGGCGGAGTTAAGCATATATTTATATATGTAACGTATTAGTATTTAGTATATGGTTAGCTATCATAATCATATAGTAGGTAAATATATTATTGTATACATTAAATATACCTTTAATGTAGTTGAACAAGTATGAGTCATTTATCGACCGCACCCAAGTAGCGCTAATTCGGTAGCGGTCACTGAGTGACCGGCTGGGTATGGACGTTTAGTACTGTACAAAAACTGCCCCCGAATAAGGGTAGTATACAAATGATTCTTTGGGGTGTGGTTGATTTTAAATGGTTCCACAGGTTATAAATGTGCATAGAAAACAGGCGGTTTAAAGAAAACAGGCTTGGAATTTTAAAAAAAGGTAATTATCTATGTCGAGCGGGCGCAAGATGGCGGAAAATGGTGTCTTAGGTGTTGTGCAGTGTTGTGTGTGGAAATTAAATATGTGTTATATGTGTTACAACAAACGAGGAAAACATGCCTAGGTAAGTGTTTAATAGATGTAAAAAGGTGTTTTAAAGATTTTTACCCATACTTTTGAATACGAAACCTTGAAAATACGGGAAAGCTTTTTTAAAGCTTTTTTTTTGTTTACCTGCCTTCTGTTCGATCATACTACAATTACATTCCATGTGCTTCGCTTGTTTTTCTGTGAGTTTTCGGTTTATTTAAAAGAACAAAACTAAATATGTGTGTTCCGTACAATAATATTGAAAAGACGAGAAAGTACCAACATTTTACGAGATGTTTTGTTCTCTTCCTTCATTATATACCTATATTCAGAAAAACACCGTGAATAAAAAAAACAGAACTCTGATGTTTTGTTCACGTGTAAATTGTGTGTATAATGTTGCTCGATATACTGATAAAAATGGCTGTTCCTCAGGGTTGAGCTCTTAACACTTAATTGGGACACGAATGGCACTAACCCAATAGACAACATCTCTTACTTGTTTCATAATGGAAGAGGTGTCCATCAGTCGGGGGTACATACTGTCCCTTTTTTTATCTATATGACGAGTATATTAGATGACAACAGCCATGTGAAGAGAAAGCAGTTCTCCAGCCTCAGGTCAGGATATAAGAGGAGAGCATCAAGTTAATAATCATTCAGAAAGATAGTGTTGGCGGTGATAGTGCGACACCATAGTCTCGACAATGTGCGAGAGGGGATGTGTGTGTTGTACTTACAGCGCGGGGGTGGGAGGGGAGCGGGTGCGGGCGGTGGCGGAGGCGGGCCAGCGCACTCAGCAGCCCGTCCGTGATGGCAGTGCCGCACACATTCCCTGCGAACAGACACAGTGAAGGTCACTTCCGGGGTCTGAGCGGGGCGCGGGGCGCGGGGTGCGAGGGGGTGTCAGAGGTGTTCTAGAGGATGGACACAATTCACACTCGTACACCCACTCACCGACGACAATTACGTCGCGGCGACGGTGAGCCCTAACAAATGTGCCTTTGGATTTGAACCTCTGACCTTCGTATTATTGGTGGAATACTGTAACCACTATAACACAGAAGCGGTAATTTTAGATATAGTGTAGATTAGCCAAACCCGTTACAAGCTATTTATATCCAGTCTTTTCCATGACGCACGTTGCTCCACCATTTACATTGTACAAGTCATTGGCCGCAACGAGTAGACTCACATTCATAGCTAAAGTCCGTCACTTTGTTCTTTACAAATAGCAGGACATTTATGGAAACACCGGACAAATGTACACTCCCACATACCACTAAGCTGTTAAATTTTCATGGAAACCAACGGCCATCCTGATTTTCATTTAAGCCATATTAAAAATGGGTTCGTCCATCTAGTTCTCTATTTGTTCGACAATAGAACAGAATGGACAAAAAAATCCGTTCTGCTTGGTATGACACCATGGGCGTCGGAAGACGAAAGTTTAGGGTGGGGCAACCGTATACGAGATATATTGCACCTTCGTTCGCACTAGTTACATTCTTACATTGCCGAGTTCCATGATGGAACTAATGCGAATTTTTATAAAATTTTATGTGTCTCGGCTTCCGCATAAACGGAAATTTTAAATTTCAAAGGATACTTACAAATAGTTAATCAATTATATAACTTTTAACCTCTTTTTCGTTTATTTAGGTTGTTCAAATTGCAACGTGACAGAAAATCTGAGCCCAGATTTGTCCTCTGACTCTGATAATTTCAGAAATGCTAATATTTTTCGTTTCTAAACGTATTAAACAAAATTCTGGTATAGAAAGGCAAGTTAATAAATTAAAATATAGTTACGATTTTTAACAAAATAGAATATTACGGAGCCGTCGCGTCGGCGCGTGAGTTCGAATCGTACTTGGCTAGTTTTCAGGATTACTAAACAGGTCATTAAAATGTTAATTCCCTTTATTAACATTTATTACTTTTTAATATGCGTAGCATGTATTAATATACGTGGGTGTAACTAATTGCGAGGTTTCTATATGAAAGAAAAAAGCTCTTTATCTAAAGTATACAGGCCGTTAAAATTATAATAAAGTCTCTATTAAAGTGGTTGCGACGACGGTTCTCGTTCGAAAACGCATAACTTATGATTGTTTTTCCTATTTGGAATATATTACCTACGTGGTTCATGCAATAAACATGCTTTTAGGTTGTAGTGCAGGATCATTTACAAAGTAATGCATAAAAGACCACAACTTTGCTAGAAATACCCAATTGACATTAAACTATCGCCATTCATATACACAAGCTTGATATTGATACTCTCAATCTTGGGACGCAAGCAGGTATGAATCTTGCCGGTCGAGTGTGTACCAATGAGCTTTAATTATTTGCCCTGGTAGAGGCTATAGTAACACGTATTCAACTGCTTGACTCAACTACTGTATAGAAGTAGCAGCGGTGACTCAGTTGTCCGGACAACGGACTCTCAATCTTGGAACGCAGGCAGGTATGAATCTTGCCGGTCGAGTGTGTACCAATGAACTTTAATTATTTGCCCTGGTAGAGGCTATAGTAACACGTATTCAACTGCTTGACTCAACTACTGTATAGAAGTAGCAGCGGTGACTCAGTTGTCCGGACAACGGACTCTCAATCTTGGGACGCAGGCAGGTATGAATCTTGCCGGTCGAGTGTGTACCAATGAACTTTAATTATTTGCCCTGGTAGAGGCTATAGTAACACGTATTCAACTGCTTGACTCAACTACTGTATAGAAGTAGCAGCGGTGACTCAGTTGTCCGGACAACGGACTCTCAATCTTGGGACGCAGGCAGGTATGAATCTTGCCGGTCGAGTGTGTACGTGTGTACCAATGAACTTTTTTGAATTTTATATACACTACCCAACGAGTTATTTAGAACTATTTATTAACTATAAACCTTGTTTAATTTTGTTAGCACACAAAAAAAACGCAGTTACTTGAAATCTGTCAGAAAAAGTAAATAAACAAGCTGGTACGCTTAGTCAGTATATGGTTTCAATTACACAATCTGTTAGTTTTTTATTAATTAACCGTAGTACTTGAAACAACAATGTGCACATACTTACATAAACCTGTTGTGTTGACAAATACTCGTGAGTATAATGAGATATTGCTAATGATGATAAGTTCCATGAATTCCAAACTGTTCATTCTCTTTGTGGCTAAACAACAAAAACTGATTTGATGTTCGATTATACAGACTTCCTAGTTATTTACATATTCTACGTAACAGTTACTTAAGTTGGTGATCATTCGCACTTATATTAAGACAGTGGTAACGGGCAGTCGCCTAGTTCGTCATACGAAGCGGCCGGCACTCTGATTAACGCTCCACTCCCCCAATTTCTAGGTAAACGCGCTTCATCCTAGGCATCCTCGACGCTTCATTCCATCAGGCGTGGCAATTAACAAACGTAAGAGTTTTAAGTAAGTATATGAAGTCGGATCGTAAAAACAAAAGGTCGCTGTTACCGCAGTGAAGCAGCTTCTTTTACAGACTTCTAGTCTTACTGGCTCTTTATACGTACTATCAAAGGAAAAGGCCTGCTTCTCAACCATATTGCAATAGTAATAAGTGCGTTAAGTGCTTCAGCGGCAATTTCTTTGATGGTATTTTTCTCAAAAATACATTGTAATATTACCATTATATACTGTAAAGACCTACCAGAAAATACTTCATCCTAGCGAGCTATTTAAAAGTGTCCAGGAAATCTGAATAACTGTCCAGGAAATTCGTATGAAAATCCATTACATACCATATGTTCACAGAGTATACTTCATATGTTTTCTTTTTAAAACTCTCCGTGTCTATGTTTATAAGAGACTAAGGAGGTTTTTCTCGTTGTTTTTTTTAATACTTAGCGTTCCTCTAAATGGCGTTGTCCATGAAGAAGGCTAGAAGGCTGCATGGCGGTAAATGCCCAGCTGGCAATAATAAAAAAAAGTTTCGTAAAAGCGGAAATTTATGTTGCTATAAATTTTAGTTGAAAGTATTTTGTGCAAATAAATTACAAAATGAGTTCAGAAGCGGGCTCTGGTTTAGATTGTACTCCACTAATGCTTTGCTGAAGAAATCGATAACAATAAACATGACTAATCGCCCAAACATGAGCAAGTAAGTGACTTTTAATATTTCCTAGTCAGTTTATTATATTGGATGTAACTCATTATCATGAAAAACATGAAAATGTCTCATTTTATTTTTGAGAAAAGCACTATACTTGCTTTGACCATGAATTAGCAATCCTGGCCTCGTATATTAAACTCCTCGGCCTACGGGCTCGGACTTTTAACTTACTCGTCCAGGATTGCTTATTTCCTGGTCTTAGCAGTAATGTACTAATTATTAACTAGCGTGTAATGTAAGCTGTCACTGAGACAGGCTATCACCGATATCTATCTACAAATATAATAGTAAAGTGTTATGAAGGTCGTGCCTGTACATTGAATATTTTTGCGAAATATTTATTGGAATAGGTTATTAGTATTGTACTGAAGTCAAAACTGTATGTCTGTAAGTATGTATATTTCGTTTCAACTCGAGAACCGCCCAACGGATTTGGATGCGGTTTTTTTATTATCATCGTAGTGAACCTGGTCATCACTTAAGCTATAAAATTAGAAGAGATGTTCATAAAATAATGCCTAATCTGAAAACGTGGTAAGGATTGAATAAATTCGGGCGGAGCCACGGGCAAAGGCTATATTCATTTCATAAAACCGTTCGAAAAGTTTCCAAATTGTTCTTTATTCCTGTTGCAATTATACCCACAATGCAACATTTTGGCCTTATATAAAACAGACTGGTGACCGGCAGCGGGGTCACTGGTGCGATGGTTTCGGCACCACGCTCACCAACCTGCCCCGCTCAGGGTGTGTTCCAGGATAGGCCTATGTCACAGTGGATGAAACCGACTGACTGATGGATGAATGAATGAATACAAAATTTCACCTGAATATCCAAATTGCTGCACCGACGCGACGCGACGCTTTGCTAGAAGTGTAACTTTACGAAGTAACTCTAAAGATACATTAAATATAGATACAATGTCTAATTTGCATGACAATGTGACGTGATCGGTCGCTAGTTTCCTCGACAAAGTTCCAGTAAGCTATAAATATTGTATCGTACAAGTGGTTGCAACTAACATTGCGCGAAGGAAAACCCACGAACATAACACAGGACAAAACACTCATTTAGAAAACCCCTTAGCCAATATTATCTTAACAGTCGTTGTTAGAGTCAGTGAATCTTATTTACTGGAGGCTCGGATAGTGACCAAGAACTAGGTTCAGTAATCCTTTTGGCCAATTTCGAAAAATGAATTTTTTTGCTCCCTTGCTGGTTGGACTAGTTTTAAGTACAATTCCTAGTGCAGACACTATGGGGCAAAACAATTTTTTATTCGAATTTCACTGGAGTGTCATTAACCTTGTTCCTGATGACTAACCGAGTCTCCAGTATGAATTTGGTCGGTTGATTTAATTTTACCTAGTATAAAAGTTCCGTGCCTGAGTGACAGACAACACACAGCCTGCTGCACTCTGAAGGTACAAACATGAAATTTGGAATGTATGTTTCTTGAGAGGTGCACTAAAAAGTGAAAACTTTTGGGTCTAAAATGCGTTCCTGACGGGTACAAGGAGCTTTTATCCCCCGAGTTCACTGCGCGGACGAAGTCGCCGGCGTGCTCTATTATAAGGTGTACCAAATGCTGGTAAATACTAAAATAATTTTATACCGAATATCTTACAAACATATAAATACTATCGCCTATGATGGTGGTAGAACTGATGCCGGGCTCGACTGTGGAGGTTTCACCATCTTACTCGCAAATCCTCCCGAAGTTATTCGGGGGAGAGTAAAAGAACAGCTCTCAGGCGAAACCAGGCGGCCCACCATTGCCTGGGACCGATGGATGGCGGTATATCCATCCCCAATTGCCGGGCCTTATATAAAACAGACTGGTGACGGGCAGGGGCGTCACTGGTGCAAGGGTTTCGGCACCGCGCTCACCAACCCGCCTGCCCAGCGTGTGTGAGTATGGGCATTTCTTCCAGGAGGACCCCCAAGAGTGTCGAAATCCTGGAAAGGCCTATGTCCAGCAGTGGACGAAACAGGCTGATGGATGGATATAAATACAAACTAATAAGTTTCCTTCTGTTATTATTTATCTCTCTAGTAATCTGCTGAACCCGCTCAACACCTACAGTTTAGTGATATGAAAGAAGGAGATTATAACCTAATATATAGGTATACTAATAACAATAAAACAGGCTGATGGATGGATATAAATACAAACTAATAAGTTTCCTTCTGTTGTTATTTATCTCTCTAATAATCTGCTGAACCCGCTCAACACCTACAGTTTAGTGATATGAAAGAAGGAGATTATAACCTAATATATAGGTATACTAATAACAATAAAACAGGCTGATGGATGGATATAAATACAAACTAATAAGTTTCCTTCTGTTATTATTTATCTCTCTAATAATCTGCTGAACCCGCTCAACACCTACAGTTTAGTGATATGAAAGAAGGAGATTATAACCTAATATATAGGTATACTAATAACAATAAAACAGGCTGATGGATGGATATAAATACAAACTAATAAGTTTCCTTCTGTTATTATTTATCTCTCTAATAATCTGCTGAACCCGCTCAACACCTACAGTTTAGTGATATGAAAGAAGGAGATTATAACCTAATATATAGGTATACTAATAACAATAAAACAGGCTGATGGATGGATATAAATACAAACTAATAAGTTTCCTTCTGTTATTATTTATCTCTCTAGTAATCTGCTGAACCCGCTCAACACCTACAGTTTAGTGATATGAAAGAAGGAGATTATAACCTAATATATAGGTATACTAATAACAATAAAACAGGCTGATGGATGGATATAAATACAAACTAATAAGTTTCCTTCTGTTGTTATTTATCTCTCTAATAATCTGCTGAACCCGCTCAACACCTACAGTTTAGTGATATGAAAGAAGGAGATTATAACCTAATATATAGGTATACTAATAACAATAAAACAGGCTGATGGATGGATATAAATACAAACTAATAAGTTTCCTTCTGTTATTATTTATCTCTCTAATAATCTGCTGAACCCGCTCAACACCTACAGTTTAGTGATATGAAAGAAGGAGATTATAACCTAATATATAGGTATACTAATAACAATAAAACAGGCTGATGGATGGATATAAATACAAAGTAATAAGTTTCCTTCTGTTATTATTTATCTCTCTAATAATCTGCTGAACCCGCTCAACACCTACAGTTTAGTGATATGAAAGAAGGAGATTATAACCTAATATATAGGTATACTAATAACAATAAAACAGGCTGAGGGATGGATATAAATACAAACTAATAAGTTTCCTTCTGTTATTATTTATCTCTCTAGTAATCTGCTGAACCCGCTCAACACCTACAGTTTAGTGATATGAAAGAAGGAGATTATAACCTAATATATAGGTATACTAATAACAATAAAACAGGCTGATGGATGGATATAAATACAAACTAATAAGTTTCCTTCTGTTATTATTTATCTCTCTAATAATCTGCTGAACCCGCTCAACACCTACAGTTTAGTGATATGAAAGAAGGAGATTATAACCTAATATATAGGTATACTAATAAAAATAAAACAGGCTGATGGATGGATATAAATACAAACTAATAAGTTTCCTTCTGTTATTATTTATCTCTCTAGTAATCTGCTGAACCCGCTCAATACCTACAGTTTAGTGATATGAAAGAAGGAGATTATAACCTAATATATAGGTATACTAATAACAATAAAACAGGCTGATGGATGGATATAAATACAAACTAATAAGTTTCCTTCTGTTATTATTTATCTCTCTAGTAATCTGCTGAACCCGCTCAACACCTACAGTTTAGTGATATGAAAGAAGGAGATTATAACCTAATATATAGGTATACTAATAACAATAAAACAGGCTGATGGATGGATATAAATACAAACTAATAAGTTTCCTTCTGTTATTATTTATCTCTCTAGTAATCTGCTGAACCCGCTCAACACCTACAGTTTAGTGATATGAAAGAAGGAGATTATAACCTAATATATAGGTATACTAATAACAATAAAACAGGCTGATGGATGGATATAAATACAAACTAATAAGTTTCCTTCTGTTATTATTTATCTCTCTAGTAATCTGCTGAACCCGCTCAACACCTACAGTTTAGTGATATGAAAGAAGGAGATTATAACCTAATATATAGGTATACTAATAACAATAAAACAGGCTGATGGATGGATATAAATAAAAACTAATAAGTTTCCTTCTGTTATTATTTATCTCTCTAGTAATCTGCTGAACCCGCTCAACACCTACAGTTTAGTGATATGAAAGAAGGAGATTATAACCTAATATATAGGTATACTAATAACAATAAAACAGGCTGATGGATGGATATAAATACAAACTAATAAGTTTCCTTCTGTTATTATTTATCTCTCTAGTAATCTGCTGAACCCGCTCAACACCTACAGTTTAGTGATATGAAAGAAGGAGATTATAACCTAATATATAGGTATACTAATAACAATAAAACAGGCTGATGGATGGATATAAATACAAACTAATAAGTTTCCTTCTGTTATTATTTATCTCTCTAGTAATCTGCTTAACCCGCTCAACACCTACAGTTTAGTGATATGAAAGAAGGAGATTATAACCTAATATATAGGTATACTAATAACAATAAAACAGGCTGATGGATGGATATAAATACAAACTAATAAGTTTCCTTCTGTTGTTATTTATCTCTCTAATAATCTGCTGAACCCGCTCAACACCTACAGTTTAGTGATATGAAAGAAGGAGATTATAACCTAATATATAGGTATACTAATAACAATAAAACAGGCTGATGGATGGATATAAATACAAAACTAATAAGTTTCCTTCTGTTGTTATTTATCTCTCTAATAATCTGCTGAACCCGCTCAACACCTACAGTTTAGTGATATGAAAGAAGGAGATTATAACCTAATATATAGGTATACTAATAACAATAAAACAGGCTGATGGATGGATATAAATACAAACTAATAAGTTTCCTTCTGTTGTTATTTATCTCTCTAATAATCTGCTGAACCCGCTCAACACCTACAGTTTAGTGATATGAAAGAAGGAGATTATAACCTAATATATAGGTATACTAATAACAATAAAACAGGCTGATGGATGGATATAAATACAAACTAATAAGTTTCCTTCTGTTGTTATTTATCTCTCTAATAACCTGCTGAACCCGCTCAACACCTACAGTTTAGTGATAAAACAATCCAAAAAGACAATAACAACCCGCCACGGCTGGCTACATGCCTGTCGCAACAATGCCCATATACGGACAGTCAAGCCTGACTGCGATCATTGCCAGGACCTTGTTGCCGCTAGGATTTGGAACACCAATACACAGGTCGCGGGTTCCAATCCCGCAACAGCATAGAAAGATCAGATCGGTCTCTGAGAACACGTTCAACATTGAGTTCCGGCTACTATGTTGATAATAAAGAGGGAATGGTTGTTGTTTCTATCCACATAAGGATACCGTTCAATGATTGTACAGATGGTGCTAAAAGCACAGAACCACTTTGTAATCCATTGATGATCTAATAACAGGCCTTATAGTCAGACTCTAACTTTAAACATTAAATATTAAAGTATCGTGTACTCTCACTTTCTGTCAGTTAATTTGTTTTACAAACTTTCACTTAAAAACTTTAGCGCAACCGGAATTCTTTAACATCTTAAAAAAGCTGCTGTAAACAAATCAGATATAAATAAAGTACCATAAATTAAACGAGTTGAAGCCGACATGATCGTGAACACTTCAAGGACAGTTAAAAGACAGAAACGACTGCCGCAGACCCATTAGTTGCATGTTACATTGTGTACCTACGAACAGGACGACTCTGAGAGACCCCGCTGCAGCAGACTGGCTCCCTTCCATGTCTGAGGACATAATCACCTACATTCATTCGTTGTTATTTGAAACAAGTCTTCTGGTGTCCTACAAGGACTGATAAGCGAGACATATGAATAATGCTGAAGCAATATTATAGACATCTAGTCTAATCTGTATAACTTCAAAAAAGTACGATCGCGCAATTTTTAATTTAAAAACCGATAAATGAAAGGGTTTATGAACTAATGATATATCAGCCCCCTTTCGGTGGTCTGTGGATCTCATTACTACAATCACCATGATTATTTGAGTATGAGTTTCTAAGGGTTGCCTATGTATTACATAGTACGATATCAAAACGTGAAAGTGCTAATACGATAGCACTGTCGCGTCTGTCACACTCTATGAAGCTCTTGCAATAAGTCCAATCAGTATCAATTTAATGAGCATTCGCTAGCAAATGTAGTCCTCCCTCAGCCATCGTGACAATCAGACGTGGGTTACGCGAAAACAAGCCTTAAGTAAAACCCGACCAAACTGTAAAGTGTTCAAATGATGTGCTCGGTGGAACTTTGCTAGTGAAAATGCGTTTTAGTATCGTTATACTGTTAGTGACGGTGACTTCTGCCCAGAACCAGTCACCCGTGCGTCATCGACGACTCTTCATTCCACCCGTGGACAGGTATTTACGAGTCAATGGAAGACCTGAACAACAACAACAAGTGTTTGGAGGTTTTGAAAACGTTGGGTTCAGTGGACCACAGAGTAACCCAAATTTTCAAGATTTCAGAGAGTTGATTGTGGATGGAAATGCCGGAAATTTTAGACAAAATTTTAACCAACGACAAAATGTTCCAAACCAACAAACTGCGGGTTGGGGACAAGGTTTTAACACAAACGAGGCAGCAAGTAGACGAAACTTTAACAGCAATAATGGTGAACAGTATTATGAAAGTGACGAAGGAAGAGTTTTTGGTATAAACCAACAAGACTCTCGAGAATCGGTAACAAAATATATAGAAATTTCTCAAATTGCCCAAATACAAGCTCAAATACGAAGAGATAATAAAAACAGAAATGCTGATACTAATTCTGATAGTCAAAATAACAATAGACAGTTTTATTCAAATGAGGATAGTCAAAAAAGTTTTGGAAGGCGTCAAGATAGTGAACGAACAACTCTTAGGTATTTCAATATAGCTCAAAATAAAGGATCTAGCCTTCAATATGAAAACAGAGACACAAATCCTGCTCAAGGGATCCCCAATTATAATATTCAAGGGCTTCAAGGACAACACAGAACTAAAAACATTCAGCCATCGTATAATGTGCCCACTTCAACCGAAGACTTTTTATTCAGATCAGGAGATAGCATATCACAACATCAATATAATTCAAATGGTGAAAACAGAAGAGAAAACGATCATAAAAACAAAGAAACAGTAAGACCTCAGAATAACAGAAATAAAAACAACGAAGGTAGTGCTGAAAGCGTCCATCGTGGAAATAACGACGGGCACATTCCTTCAAACACAGATACTCATAGACAACAAAATCATCATGCAAGTAATATACCAAACTTCAACGGAGAAGTAAAAACACCTACTTCTCCAACAATTCAACAAACTGGGACGAGCTATGGACCAGATATCAGTAATATTAATACATTTACGAACGAAAATTTCAACGATCAGGGACGACATTCTACAAATAGCCAAAGAAATAAACAAACTACAGTATCTGGACAAAGCAAACACAGTGTAGATATAAATACTCATACCACTTCAAAAACTGTGATAGAAAGTAGGCCAACTGAGGAAAATGACATTAAACCCAAAGAAGACAGGTGGGTTTGGGGCGAGGTTGAAGATAAAATTACGACAGAAAAAGATAGTACCAGTGATGAAACAACATTGCCAGATTTAGAAGATAGGGTGAACTTTACAGGAGACAAGTGTCCAACAGGAAAGGTCAAAATCAAAGGCAGATGTGTGTTCCCAGACTGACATTTCAAATATGAAATTGAGGACTGTTTATCATTTTATTCCCTTCAAGAAAGTGGTTAATAGATTTGAAACAAGATTTTGTTTCAGTCTTACTCGATCAACGCAGCTTTCAATTTGGAAGGACTTTCTCTTAAATAAGTGCAATTGCTTTTTGATCAAGTGACATTTTTATGGACTTCAACAAAACGATGGACATTTTGTAAATAGAATACCCAGTGAAGTATAAGATAATATTTAATTATTATCTATCATCGACATAACTCTAAGTAACATGTTATAAATTGTTTAATAAATATACCTACTATGATAGAGGTAAATATGATTCGGTATTATTTTATGAACAAAATAAATAACGAATTTTCTGTCCACAATTTTTCCTATGTGGACACAAGTGTACGTGAAGTTCAAGAGATCTGCCCGTTTTCAATCACAATATCATTCCTAAAATGCATCAACTAGTGGTTCAATCAGAATATCAATATCAAACAAAGGTAAAGTCTATTCCTTTAAACAACCTTTTATCTACCTAATAAAATAACGTTTTTCGTATAAAATCAATACAGGCAGTTAAGCTATTTGCCTATCTAACAAAGGAAACGTAAGAAGAACACCATTTTGCCAACTGGTTTAAGCTTAAAATACTTCGATTGAATATAATAGCCGATTCAATTAACATATTGATGTAAATTTAATACTATTCACTCTGATACGCTCGAAGAATACAACTGTAGAATGCAATTTTTTGTACCTATTACTTTTCTTTAAGTGATTAATTAGTGCGATGTTTGGATGTTTACTGCAAGCATCTTAACCCTCTTACTCTTCATTATCGCTAAAACAACAGATCGCAGTCTAGACATTACAAAAACAACGCTGTGATCTGGACGTAGCAAGGACCTGCACTTGACCAGCCAGTCTTTGACTTGTTTTTCCAAAAATAGTAACTACCCAGCTCCCTATATAAACGCGTGACGTTGCACTCGTTGCAGGCGCTGCTCTCCTAAGAGCCGGGCTTCAGTTGACGCAACGCCCACCATATTCGCAAGACCTACCTCCGACTGATTTTTATCTGTTTTCTAATTTAAAAAACACTTTCGTGGTATAAAATTCAGCGGTGACGACGAAGTCATGTGCGCCGTAGAGGCCTTTTTCGAGAGACAAGATCAAGCCTTTTTTTCGATAGGAATGGACCAACTTTCGAAACGTTATTCAAAGTGTATACATACATATAAGCTCACGAGGTGACTACGTTGATAAATAAATACTTTCTTGCAGTTTCACTGTTTCCAAAAATATATTCATCAACCTAGTATTAGTCTTTTAGTCATTATAAAAAGGGACGTTTTCTTAGATTTGAAACGACTGTATGTTGAATTACTAACAGTGACGACATTTCATTAGCGATACGATACTTGAGATAAAGTTTCATCGTGTTGATTTGATCATGTTTCAAATTGTGTATTGTGTTATCCGTCTCATCATTTAACCATTAGTGGTTGTTGTTCTCACAAACAGTAGATGTTATCATCGAGGCCTCATCATCATCAACAAGGAAGTTTTTACTATCTCGTAATTCTTTACAACCGCACTTAAAAGGATAGGTCGCGCTTGTATCAATCACTGTTACTCTTGGACGAATTATTAATCCATGAGGAAAGACTCGCAGTGCTAGTGAGACCGATTCTAAAAGAATACAAAATGAGTATTTTCTTTAGTAACTTTATTCCATCCATCCATCAGCCTGTTTCGTCCAATGCTGGACATAGGCCTTTCCAGGATTTCGCCACTCTTGATGGTCCTCCTGGAAGAAATGCCCATACTCACACACGCTGGGCAGGCGGGTTGGTGAGCGCGGTGCCAAAACCCCTGCACCAGTGACGCCGCTGCCCGTCACCAGTCTGTTTTATGTAAGGCCCGGCAATTGGGGATGGATATACCGCCATCCATCGGTCCCAGGCAATGGTGAAGCCGCCTGGTTTTGCCTAAGAGCTGTTCTCTTACTCTCCCCAGAATAACTTCGGGAGGATTTGCAAGTAAGATGGTGGTACCTCCACAGTCGAGCCCGGCATCAGCTCTACCACCTTACTTTATTATTTAAAATAAACTAAAGATTAAGTAGTATATCTGTTCATTTCAGAGTTAAATAAATCGATAAATGAATATTATGAGATAATGCTCAAATAATTTTAAACCTCGACATGAAAACTTTTTTAGGGCTATCTTCGGTTTTTTTTTCATAATTTTACTGAATATTCTGTTACGATAAGAACGTATATCATATTCTTGGCAGAAGTACTTCAAACAAGGAAATATCAATAATGGTTTTGCGGGGATTATCCTCTTAAATGTTTACAAAAAAGCCGATTTACACTAAGTTGTAAAGGAAAACCGGTTTGGTAATAAATAACAAATGACCTTTTTAGGGTTCCATACCCAAAGGGCAAAACGGAGCCCTATTAATGTCACTGTGCTGTCTGTCCGTCTATCCGTCTGTATGTCACGGGTCTCCAGCTTGCAGACTGAATGAATTACAGATCTGAAATATCGATATTTTGTGTAGAATGTTGACCCCAAACCGAATAATTAATTAAAAATTCAACGAAATATTTGACAGAGGGGGTCCCATACATGAAAAAGGAGGCAACAATTTTTTTTTCCCAACTGGCATGTGGACACATGTTAGCCTCAGTAGAGTATAATTTTTTATATTACACAAATTGTAGGGTTGTCAAAGTTGACAGTTTTAGATCAATTTTGTTACAGAGTCTTTCTCAAAAGTAAACTAGTTTGAAATCTGTAATTTCTGTATACATAATTTTATGCCATATTATATACAGTAATTAATCAACAAATAGAGTTACTTAAACAAATACTCGACCAACGTTCCACACATTCTGTAGGTAACGATAAATTTGTAATTTTTGTTCAAATTATTTAAAAAGTCTACTAACTAATTTGACTGGCACGGAACACTCAGGGCACGATCTCTACTCGCACTTGACCTGTTTTTATGATTCAATTGTTCTTCTTATTCGCAAGTCATGGTCATCAACTATTTGTGACACACAGACCAATCGTGATGCTTCCATTTGTATGATGGTAAGTGTTCCTTCATGCCGTGAGAACAATCCAGTATTTATGTGTATCATTAATGTAATGAGCACATTTTGGGGATTTTCCTGACTGTGAATCACCAACATAGGTAGGTTATTGACCTTTCCATGGTGCCATGAATAAATGGAAAATGGATCAAGTTTCGACCATTTAAACTTCTTTTTTATTTTACTTAATCAGATTGACATTTTAAAAAATCTTGCGGGATCTTTCGCGGAATATAAGAAGCCTATCTGTTGGTGATCATCATGTAGCCTGCAGCGAGAGATGCGATGTTTAATTGCTGCCTTTTAGGGAACAATAAACCAACTTTCCCAACAGTCGATATGAAATGAAATGAATACTTTATTTTTGCAATTTAGGTACATAAATACACGTATCGCGCGTTAGGATATATTAAACAAGTAAAATAATTAAATTTAATACAGGAAAATATTTATCATTATAAATATTTAATTAGGTTTCTGATCGCATAACATTTGCATTTATCATTAATTATTCACTCACAATATTAGTCGCACGACTTTTTTTATATATGATGTAAATTAGAGTGACTGAGCCTCAAAAATAAAAACTATCGCATATAAGGAATGTTCATTATAGATTTTCAATAAAAAACACAATACAGATACGCTGAACAATTCGGGTAATTAAACAAGGAAGATTTTACATATATCTATTGAACTTTTATTGAAGATCACAGCTAGCGGTGTTTCTTACATTCCATAGTTTTTATTGGATGAGATAAGATAGGGTAAGAATTCGTTTATTCATAAAAGTGGGTGGTAGGTCTTAGGAATCATTTTAAGTACGCTAGAGTCTGCCAGAAGACATATGAATATTTACGATTAGAAATCGTTAAAATATACTTAGAACAAAATTAGAAAAATGAGATTTAGTCACCCTTTTTAAAATCGCATGGCATTTATCATACCTACTGCAAACAAAAGTCAAAAGACTGATATTGCGAATGGTTAATAATGTAGCTGCTCAAGCGTGCATTAAGGAGAAACTAAAATAATAATAAACTATTTATGTACTGATACCAATTGTTGAAGGGTACCAGAAAGCTCGCGTACAACGATCAATCATAACAATCCTCGGTAAAAAGTAAGTTTAGGAGTGTTCTCTACTCCAATGATAGCCCACACTTTGACACACCACGGACCTCGGACAATTCCAACTTTATAGTATTAGAAAATAATGACGATTCCAAAAGGTCAAGTTTTCTTCTCCTGACGCTTCCTTGTCAGACTTCCTCTCGAGGCACTCAGCTGGTCAATGGAAGGGCATCAGTATAAATGTGCACAGTAAAGTGGAGGTAAAGGTCCTTTGTCAGAGTAGAGAGACATCAGGGTTGCCAGATGTGGGATTAAATGTTTCTCCAGGTTTACCCGCATAGTCGGCCCGCGACAAAGTTCCACACTTATATTGTCAATATTCCGTTCGATTCAAATATTCGTTTTTTAAGTGCACAATGAGCTAAACTCCTGATATTACTATGAACTAATATTCACAAGTTATAAATAAGTAGATGTACAAAACGTGTTGGTTTCCCTATTAAATAAAATTAAATACAATAGGAGCACTCTGGTGATTCTACCACTTCAAGGAAAAACAAATTATATTGTTTACAAAGAAATAATGCGGTAGGTATAGTATTTCGTAGTAAACAATATTAATTACTAGCTTTTGCCCGCAGCTCCGCCCGCGTGTTATTCGGTATAACGACATGCTTTTTTCCGGGATAAAAAGTAGCTTTTGTGTTAAGTTAGGGTATAAGCTGTATCCATTCTAAATTTTATCCAAATCCGTTGAGCGGTTTCAGCGTGAAAGAGTAACAAACACACAACACACACACACACACACACACACACACACACACACACACACACGAACTTTCATATTAGTGTGATTTATTATCCAGTTCTGGTTGTCTCCTAATCAGATCTTTTCACACACGGTTTGAGTTCTGTTACAGTCATACTATACTACTCTCATTCCAGAGATTAGTTTAGTTTTACGGAGAACTTCGTCCTTATTGCTTTGTTTGGGAGAATATTCAATTGAGGAGGAGCGAGAGCGTTTATAATGTTTGTTTCTGAAGAAAAAAAAATGTTTCATGAAGGGCACGCGGGTGGAGCCGCGGGCAGAAGCTAGTCGGTATAATAGGTCCTGCGTCTTCCTCATCCAGCCGCCATCGCCACCCGCAATATATATAAGGTATACTTGATGGAAAAACATTTATTTTATTAATCAGAGGTGCGTTAATATACAAAAACATCCTGTTACCGTCATTCCGGTTTTAATCAGTATCAAACTATCAAAAATTAAATATAATTATCAGATTTTGATGTAATTAGATACTATTATTGCACATGACATTTTGATGTAATTAGATACTATTATTGCACATGACATTTTGATGTAATTAGATACTATTATTGCACATGACATTTTGATGTAATTAGATACTATTATTGCACATGACATTTTGCAGATTGCTCATCTTCATTTTCATTTTATTTTTCCGCTAAGTGGGAAGGCAAAGGGAACTTAGCACATGTAGCCAATGTCTGAGGTTTTGACATTATTTTTATAAAAGTCACTTTATGTAAATATCTTCTACGCTCAAGGATCGTCTCAAGGGTCTGTCCGGTGTTAGTCGCTAAAATGATACTCTTTTAGCGTGAACACATATTGAATGACAAAAAAAAACCTGAAAACTCACAGCCTGCACTTCCACTGAACAACGTACTGCACTGGGGCGATTTCTATATACAATATTCTATCACCTTGATGATCAAAACAAAAAATTTAATAAGCATTATTTTTTGAATAAAACGAAAATCGACGCCATTAGCTCTTCGCGCTTTTCTTCCGACTCCTAAGCTTATTTTCATATTATTAGAGTATTACAAGATATTAAAATATATTCGAAATAAAATTCTCTGAAATCATTCAATTGATTTCAATTCCATAATATTTTGAATTAACCAAGCGATGGATTTTGCTAAAAATATATAATAATTTCTGTTTATAAAATGTTAGCAAAGTATCCTAATAATATAGCATCCGCAGCTTGTATCACTCGATTCATGGATAGCGACGAAGCGAAAGAGATCGCACTCAATTATTTATTGCATTTATGTTGCACATAAAAGTCTTAATATAAATTACAGTTTCAACATAAACCCGGATTGGGCACAGCAATTTTAAACTTACAACTAAATATAAACTACTTTTTAACTCAAGAGGTAAATGAAATTCAGAGATAAATAGTCAGTTATACAATTAATATTTAAATCATCTTGTAATTTTTCTTCTAAAAGTTCTTTAGTCGTAAAATAGCATTTTTTTATTAGATAATTCTTTAGTACTAATTTAAATTTTTGCGGATTCTCTCTGCCTATAATACACTTGTGGGAAACAAAATGTGGCAACCCTAAGCGACTCTACTGCTGTAAAGTTCTCATAAAGCGCAGACTAATGAAAAAGCGGACTTTAAAATGCAATATCATAAAAATTGTACTAAAAGTTAAAAGTCAGTAAAATCTTTAGGAAGAACTTTTTCTTTAGTAAATTTTTTATTTTTTATTTATGTAGCAATTAAAACGGTTTTTTAAAGAAATATTTGATAAACGAAATAATATGTTGTTCATACGTTCGGTTACCTCGTTCAACTTTTCGAGCTGAGTTGCTAGAGAAAACATTCATGGTGATGCCTTTACAAGCGAAACACGCGTCAATCAGTTTTCTTCTATAATTATTTGGAATTTCGAGGTCGTTCAGGCTATGAAGTTAACCCTTAACTTTTAAATAAATGTGAGATGATTATTAAAATTTCGTAATGTCTGTACGTCTCTGCTATGTGACTCTATATGCAAAGTGTTGCCACATGAATTCTGGTTCAAGTCGCCAAAAACTTGGCGCCTAATAGCCTAAAATCGGCAATTTATGAGTCAGATAGCCTAAGGGGCTATTTCTATTGCTTACTTTCTGACAAAAGCATTAGTCGATACATAACTTGTTAAGTGGTTTTGGCAACTTATTCATAACTTCAAATTAAACATTAAAAAAAATATCATCCATAGATCAGACCATTTTATTTATTATTATAATAGCTATGATAGAAATAAATTTCTATATTTTAAACACTTGGCGATTTATCCATCGCAAGAAGATAACATTTTTTTTTTGATACTGCAATGATATAATATTTAACATATTATTGTAATAGCTATTTTTAGCACATAATGACTTTCATCGTGATGAGTCCATAAATCAGCCGCGTCCACTGCTGGTCACAGGCCTTTCCGAGATTTCGCCACATTGGCAATAGCGATAGTACATACTATTTATTTCTACATTAAAAACGATAATAGTACATTATGATACAAGTGAGCTGCTCTCGGCTCGGGCTGCAATCCCGCCTCGACTGTAATGTCTAATGCTCACGCGTTTCATACGACGTTTTTCAACACACTTGTGAGGAAAAGTAATAAAATTTCACTGCTTAGTTTTCCAAATAATCGAAACCACAGCTAAGAATTGATAAATTTCTTTAAAAAAAGGCGGCGGAGATTTCGCAGATGGAAATAGAGGCACTGACGCATCCGCCAAACAGCCAAATAATAAATATTTATAAACTGAATATTTCTTGTATTTACAACAAAAGTTTTAGTTAATATGTTGATATAAACAAATAATTTGAGAAAATAAAATGATTATTCATTATATTTTAACTGAGACAGTATATTTATTTGCAAAAATGTTACTATTTCTCAAGACATCAAATCTCTTTACTAAGATTTTTAAAAAACTGTAATGTAAAAAACACTAGTGCGATAATGTAAAGTAAAAAGCACGCGTGTTTAATATTCTGCATCATGACCCTAAGAACGCTGCAATAATGGCCACTTTATAAGCAAGTGTGTTGAAAAATTATTTAAAAGACGCAAAAAGCGACCCCCAAATATTTTTTGTTTATTTACATTGTTGAAATTATTATAAATTCATGAAGCATGCTTTACTACCGTCATTCAAAATACATATAAACGTTTGAAAAAGTAATTTGTAATATGAATTACAAAAGTGTGCACTTAGTAAAAAATATCGATACAATAGAAACAATTCATAAAACAAAACTTGATTCGAAAATTAATTTGTTATCTATTGATTTTATTAGTATTCCCGTTGGGCTATAAACAAATAGCAAAATAAGGAATTAACGAGGAAAATCAATGTCTGTTTTTAGTTTATCATAGAACCCACATGTTTGCACCATTACAATTAAACGGAATGAAACACAAGAAGCAAATAAGATAAATAAATATTAAATAAACTCGCCGGCGTAGCAAACATAAGTTATTCCACGATCGATGGCGGCCGCTCCACTCTCGCCGCCGTTTTGCATATTATTAATCAACATTTACATACTGCCTATTTTGTTTTGTTATTTATTGCGGAATCTTTTCAAGGCTTTTTATAAATAATATATCTTTTGTTCATTATTTTGTTAGCATTTTTATGTACGGGCTGAAACTTATTTATATACATTAAAAGAGGAAAATACAATAATTGAATTAAGTTTTGGGTTTGCTTATATTTAATAAGTTAAAACACGTACGCGAACTACAGATAAATCACCAGGATAAATCGTTTATTGTGTCCAAAGCACAAAACTACTTCATTTAGGGGTTGAAATAACATGCTATCACCGCTACGGGACATTAAGTCTAATAATACTTTCAAAATTAAACTAAAAAAGTATCTTCTTTACTTCGAAATAAATGTCCTGGCCTGCTTAAACTACTCGATACTTCATTGCCATCCTAATAATTTCTGATATTTGGGTTTATCTAATAATTAAATTAATTTATTTTATATTTACAAATATTACCACCTATATAACCCGTATATATAATAATATAATATATAGTAATAATTGATGCAACGTTTTCAAAACGTACAAACGATACTCGCGTTGTTTTATTTGTTCGTGCATTACCTACACGGGCTCGGATTGAAAATCAGCGCTGTCGGTCTTGCTTTGTAAGACTTAAGTAACGCTGAGAGTTTTGGCCTTTTTGTCTGCTGCGACACATGACTTCTTTTAGTTTTAGTCACATTATTTTTTCTTTTATTTTGTTTCCTTATGTTTGATTTTATAATTTGTTTTTATAATGTAATTGTGTTGTGGCGGATAAATAAATGGATATTCTATTTTAATTACATTCCAGTTATAATTCATTTATACAATAATGTATACTCGTACACATGATTGATTTAATACAAAAGTGAGATTATTATATATTAACAAAACTTAAATAAACTAATTTAAAAAACTAAATTATTCTACGAAATAAACTAAACTAAACAAAAACTACCTAGCAAAAATATTTAATTAAAGTAGATAAAAAATTGAGCCGAAATCACTCGTACACTATATGATAATGATAGCTACCCTATAATAAATACTAATACGTTACATTCAAAATAAAATACGTGCCTAGCTCCGCCCATTCGATTAGTCTTGCTAAGAAGAATGGGCAAGAAACTTAGCAAGATCATGCATTTTTTTTTTTTACTTTTTTTCCAAAATTAAGTTGACGTCCCATAGTAATTGACTGGGGCTGGGATTGCGTTTCTTATATTATTTAGTCTATGGTTTGTACGGAACACGAAAAACATAAAATAATAAAAAGTCGGGTTTCGTACGCAGACGGTGCCAAATGTTTTGTCAGGGGCTACCATTTTAGCGGTCGTTATTTGTAACCTTGTACGAGTATATTGTTGTCACTTACCGTACTGTTTTTAGTGTTCCGTACCCGTATTGTGTGGTGGTACGGAACCCTTTCTGCACGAGTGCGACTCGCACTTCATCAAATTATTTAGCATTACTATCATTTTCGTAAGTTGATTCACGATCAACATTCTAAACAAGGAACAAACCTGTACATTATATAATTACCAGATTATTGATGACATTACAATCGCCTTCATTATCAAATTACATAACATAAGGCAGCTTTTGTTTTGAAAACGTCAACACGAAATGTCACTTGTCTTACCTTGAGCAGGACAAAGGTTTCGTCGCTTTGTGGTTGAACGTAAACCTTAAATACAGAAAAGCCTTCTCACAACGGCTGCTAGCCGATGTATCAATTCACCCTAAAACCTAGTTTCTAAACAGGGTCAGGTTCCGAAGGTCAGACCGCCGTATCTGGGTAATGGCTACACGATAACCCCCGACCTGCAACATCACGGCGTGGTACCGACACAACCTCGCCCGAGCCTCCAACCAGACGCGAGGAGATCTGAGGAGGACATTCTAAGGTCTCGGTATTCATGATATCCAAATACGTTCTACATCACATACAAAATGTTCAAACCAAATCAGTCAAACCAAATAATGTATTCTGTGGTAGAGGTATATGACATAATATACACTTACCTATTACCTATTATATGTTCACCGTAATTGAAAAAATCCCAGAGCGAACAGATACAGGTGAAGCTCAAAATTTTAGTGACATTTAATTACATCATTCTGAAATTACTTAACTATAAGATTCGATGGCTAAATGTGATATTGCTATTTGTTTTTCATCAGAGCCGAGATTTTTCATCTCGAGGATATCTCCAATTTGGATATACCCCACGATGTAACTACATTATTCAATAGTGTTTTTACACCTCCATGGCCACTAATGTGTGATATTGCTATTTCTTTTTAAAAGGGGTTAGATTTTTCATCTTTAAGATATCATCGAGATGAAAAATCTCGACCCTGATGAATAACAAATAGCAATATACATTAGCCATCGAATCTCATAGTTAAGTAATTTCAGAATGATGTAATTAAATGTCACTAAAATTTTGAGCTTCACCTGTATCTGTTCGCTCTGGGATTTTTTTGGCATTAACCATTAAAAATGAAAAAAATTAGCTACGGCTATACAGTAATACACTTGCATGAAAAAATAATATGAAAGCTGGAGCTTACTTTGGCCAACGCATAAGCTTTGCTATACAGCGAGGCAAGCGTCTTGGGCACCCTGCCATGCGGCAGCGACAACCTCGACAACATATTTAATTTACTTTAAATTTAGATAGATTTAATTTTAATTGTATATTTGCTATTTTTTTTTTATATCACAGATAGGTTTTATATTTATCCAATTTTAAATAAAAAAACGATATTATATGAATAAATAATTGTAAATAAATACGTATTTTTATTTTTGTTTTATAACATGTCGTAGTGGGGCCTCGTTGACACTAGTACCATGATTTGTACCATGATGGAACTAATGATAATTGTATCAACACTAGTTCCACTATGCATGGAACTTGAATAATGGTACTAATGATAACTTCGTTATTACTAGTTCCACTTTAAGTGTTCCATATTTGCGTAATTTTTAAAATTGACAGCTGATAAGATTTTCTTATATTTTTGACAGATGTAATATAGTAATAATAATGATAATATATGTCTGTGATTGGCACAGACTTCGTATCAGAGCATGTGCGCACTAAACAGTACCGACCTGAAATTGAGTAACTAACTATTTTTATCATATCGTACCTATATACATAATTGTATAATTTAAATAGGTATCTATAAACCTTTATTTTAGTTCATATACGTGTATTCAATATAAGCAAACCAAAAACCTAATTTATTATAGTATATTTTTCCTCTTTTAAATTTAATTATTTTTATTACTTAATAAATCCTAACGTGCGATAAGTGTATTTATGTACGAGTACCTACCTATATATTGCAGAAATAAAGTATTAATTTCATTCATTTCATTTCATGTTTAGTATGATCATTAGAATATGTGGTTTAAGTTGATTGGCACATCACTCGTACTCATATCATATACTCGTCAATAGGCCTCTCCTTCGTTAAGGCTCAAATCGTTTTCGGCGTCGGCTGAATCGAAGTCGGCTGAAGTCGACTGAAGTCAGCCTCGCTTCGATACCCCTCGCAGACATGGCGATATCATCACGACTGTTCGATACCAAGTCTATAACAATAACAACCCAAATAGCTTTGAGACTAAAACTTCTTCAATTTAATGCTGAAACTTGGGCTGTTGTTTAACTTGGCTGAATTATGCCTGAGGCTTGTACAAGTAGCAACTAGATAGCGGTGCGTGTATCGTCTGTGTTTCTTGGAATATCCTTATATTCCTTATATTGCTATCGCTTCCCTACTATCTAAGTGTATTAGCAACTACTGTTGGGCCAATCAATGTTGTTGACTTGATTGATTGTATCTTTTTATGAAGAAATCCCCCACAACCTTATGGTAGGGTAGGTAGGGACCACCAAGAAACTTATCTGATTAGCAAATTTAAGATCCATTTGTGCATTACATGTTATGGAGTATGTTGCCGATATAAAACATACAGAGATAATAATAGTTTCACTTTACGAGAGGGATCAAAAAGTAGTAAGAATGAGATACAATAAAATGACTATTGATAACTTAATAATTTATTTTTCTACATAGTCTCCGAGTCTCTCTACACACCGAGTCCAGCGCCTTTCCATGGCTTTAATCCCTTTAAAAAAATAAGTTTTGTCTTGGTCCTGAAAAAGCTCTCCACGGCATCCATCACCTCGTTATCGCCTTCGTACCTGTTTCCCCTCAAGTATTCTTTCAATTTGGGGAAGAGATAAAAACCGCTAGGCGCCAGATCTGGTGAATAAGGGGGGTAGTCAACCAATTCGAAGCCAGCTTGCTAAATGGCAGCCATCGCAACCGCCGATGGGTTCTTGCTTTTCTCATATTCAAAGATTGTTTCAATATGGATGGAATACTTCCGTATAAAATGCCCGTTTCTTGAACTAAGTAACGGATGGTAACTCTTCGATCGCTCAATACAATTTTCTCGACTTTCACAACATTTTCTTGGGTGACTGACATCGATGGACGGCCGCAACGATGTTCGTCTTCCGTGCTCGTTCTCCCTACTCGAAATTGAGAAGCCCACCTTGCGACAGTGGAATACGGCGGAGCAGACTCTCCTAATGTTGCTTCCAAATCGCAGTGAATCTCTTGCGTGATTAATTGTTTTAAACAGAGATATTTAATAACAGCTCGCACTTCGTTTTTCTCCATTTTTGAGAACACGTTCCGACACAAAGCAAACAAATGACTATATTCAGAAAAAAACAAAAGAGAATCGAAGATTACAAATATCTGAGCTATGCCTGCCAGTATTTTTTTTTCTTACCAAAGAGTATATAATGTCGTTCTCACAACTTTTTGATCCCCCTTAGTAAGCCCTCTACAGTCTAAGGAAGTCAGTAGGTTTGCTGAAGGGCGATTTATGTTTTAATTAAAGGACTAAATATTCGTCGTGAAGTGTACAGTCCAGTCGTAATTAAAGGACTAAATATTCGTCGTGAAGTGTACAGTCCAGTCTTAATTTAAATCTAGAAGAATTAACAATAATCTTGTAAACTTAAATTGTTTTTTTTCCTTCGTGTGTCGTACATACATTACCGGAATACATTAAAGATACCTTTAGGCGCAATATATAATTTTGTGTGTTGTGTTTTTTTCTCGGTTAATTTTGCACAATTGGTTTAATTTTTTGAATCAAATTGACGTGTAAGTGTATGATATGATGTACCTCCATTGCAAAAATATATTTATTTTCATTATTCTAATTAATTCTCATTCGCAATGAAGAATGACTGAGCAGAATACCATGGCAAAGGAGCGGCGTACGCGCAACTGTGTGCACTACCACTAATTATGACGATGATTTTGATGAAGGTTAGTTTTCCATATTTCAGGGAGAAGTTCTATATCTTTCATACATGAAGGTTTAAAAGCTTCGCAATAGCTCGCTCGAGGGAGGTTATACACAATAATTAGTATTCCGCACGTCGTCGTGGGGCGGCACGGCGCGTAATGCGATTGACATGTTCTATGAATTCCGAGATAATTGCTATCTGAGAATTATACCTACGTAAATGTAGGTATATACAATATTTAAACAAATTAACTAGTACGAAAATAAGATAATAACTTCTCTTCATATTAAAAAAAACAATGTTTTGTTATTTCAGAAAAAAGTGGCTGCAAAATGTACGAGTATACTTGAGACTGTTGGACTTGGTAAAACTCAATTAAATAATTGAATTCAATGCATTTTTATTAGTTTAAATGTTTTTTTTATTATATTGAATTTTAAAATGACCTTATAATATTTATTTAGACGGGTATAATGCGATGTATTTTATTACCTTTGGTTTGAGAAAAGCCACGCGAATACAATGAATTAACGCATCGCGTTATACCCGTCCAAATATATATTATAATGTTTACAAAACGCGAGAGTTAAAAGTTTTATAATAATGTTGTAAAAACGTTAACAGAAATAAGTAAATATGCTTACATATTATCTAAAATAAAATAACCATAGCCTAACTACACGAGCTTTAAGTCATTAATCCTTCCACGGAAAGCCTCCTTAGTAACATTAAATATCGGATCATATTTTGACTAGTGATGCTTTAGTTATAAACATGTCGCCCTATAATAACGTTAACTGCTTTTTCGCACGACAAACCGAGATCAAAACAATTACGAAAATCTTTCATCAAACTGTCAAAAATAGGTGCGATGACAAGCGAAGCGGAGTGAGCGGGAGCATATTAGGTATACATGTAAATAAAGGGTGCCGAGTGAAGCAAGGTGTCCTCCTAGTCTTAACCGCGTAATGGGACTGTGTTTACGCCATAATTCGGTTTTTCACAAAAAAAAAACCGACCAAGTGCGAGTCGGACTCGTGCACGAAGGGTTCCGCACCATTATCTATAAAAACGGCAAAAAAATCATGTCTGTTGTATGGGAGTGCGCAGGTCCGACTCGCACTTGGCCGGTTTTAGTATTTGTTGTTATAGCGGCAACAGAAATACATAGGCCTTTCCCAAATTTCGCCACTCATGTCGGTCCTCCGTCCTCCTCATCCAGCCGCCCCCCGCAACGTCCTTCAGGTCGTTGGCCGAGCGGGCACGAGGTCAGCCTACACTACGCTTTGCTGTACGTGGTCTCCATTCTAAAGCCTTTCGGCCCTAAAAACGAAAAACTGACTACGAAGTATTATAGGTAATAATTTAAAACCAAAATAAATACCCATTAACTCTTAATTATTGATTCTGAATAAGAATTGATTTACAATGTTTTGGCTGGCACATTTGTGCCTCCTGCCATTTTACAGGCTAAGTACCAACTTTGACCATAAAAATATAACATAATTCCTATAATCGCAAAATAAAACATTAATTTTATTAATGGAAATAACTTAAAGCGAACAATAGTTAACAATTTAACTGCCGCATTAATTATAAAGTCGACACCAATTACAAATATCGGGCACAACCAGCAACGAAATTCGCCAAACATTGTATTTATACGTACATAAGACCGTAAGTTCTACGGCGTAGCAACTCCGCTACGAGTTTGCTACGGAATTTTCCCGTTTTGTGCGAGGTACAGCGTGCAGCTCAGCGGTTGTCTCGTCCCTCAAAATGACACATTCACTTTTCATTGAAATACAGTAAACTCGTAGGTACCACACGTCAGAGACACTAAAATAAGTACCTATCTTGGGTGAGTAGTCTTTCAATTTCATTTGAATCGGTAAAAATAAATTCTTGGTAAACATTGGAAGCAAGATTGAAAAGCATATTACCCACAATATCTAATTATTCTTTTCCGCTTTTCATCAAATAAGTTCATGTATTCATATGTAGTATGTATGTGTTGTGTTCTGTAGTAGATTTGTACTTCTAATTATTAATATTCTATTCCATTCAATTTTTATTCGTAGAGACGGTTTTTACTATGTACATTCGTGTTATTTAAACTATTAGGTTATAGGTACATATATGTTTCTTTGTATTTATAAATGTTTATTATACAATTTACAGATAATGCTCATTGACTCTACCCCAGCCAAGCAGTTTCAGCCACGAAGGCATGCTCTTTGGTAGAGGATGAGCGTTGGGGAACGTCATTGGTGTCGATGGCGCCTTGAATGGGTCTTCGTTCTTCAGTTTTCTGAGTAAATACTCCTTGTTGATTTGCTTCGGGTCGCGATATTTGTCCATGTAAAGATTTCGACGCGGGAACCATTCTTGAGGTCTGATGTAGGCCGCTGGGAAATCGTATTAGTATACAGGTTCTTTGATCTTCAAAGTGTCATGGAAGAATTCCCTGACAGAGGGATCTCAGTAACACTGGTAGAAGGCAAGTCCTGCTGGTGTTATGCTGTCCTGGTACTTTTGGTACCAATCCCTCGTCAGGAAGGATCTGTCGTCAAGACTCATTCCACTGTTCCATTCTGTTTGTAGAGCACAAACACATATCTGTGGAATCATGTTCCCTTCAAGGGAAATGGCTGCAGATACTCAGCAAAGACATCACCCTCCTCAATATGGTTACCAGGGATAACATAATATAATGTATAATAAACGTTTAGATCACGAGTTGAGGATTCAATTTACATAAAGGTGACGTGTAGGTAGTAAAAAACCGGTCAAGTGCGAGTAGTACTCGCGCCCTCCGGGTTCCATACCATTCAAATAAGTTCATATTTATAAATAATACTACATATTTATATAATATACTCGTATAGTTATGTTAAATCAGGTATGGGCAATCTTTTGGAAGTCGCGGGCCAAACAATCATATGCTCGTGAATTCGCGGGCCACAGGTTGATGCGTATAGTATACAAAAACAACGACGCAATCGGTGAACCGTAGGTTTAATTTTTACTTATTGAAATTCAAGTTTCATAATAAACTAGAAAAGTTACAATGTAATATTTTCCTTGAGCCTGATTTTCAGATGCAAGACTACTAATATCAGAATCAATTGCACTAATATATGTACAGGCAAAGAATTTTGCAATTTTTTGTAGGTCGGTCTGGTTCGTGACTTGGATTTATTGATTTTCATGCCTGCTTTTGTACATATTTGTTAAATTTTAACTCTCACTAACTGGCTTCTTATTCACTTCTTACATCGGCAAAGAATTTAAGCACAGTCTGTACTTTTCAGTAACACGGACCACCCATAGATGTGGTTCTTTCTTTTTCGTCTCGTTATGTTCCTGGAAGTATTAAAGTTGCAGGAAAACTACGAATCGCGACTTTTTGGTAAAAATGTTAGTTCGATTTTAGATTGTTCCTCGCCGCGGGCCGTATTAAAAACCGTAACGGACCGGATAGATATCGCCAAAGATCGATCCCAGTTTATAAGTTATTCTATGGATCGATCGATCGGTAACATAACATCACGGCTGTCATGCGGACAGGCTAACTTACATAGTTTGGCAGACGGGGTTACATCCTTATGGGTATCTACCATGGGCGTATATAACGGGGTGTTTAGGGGGCCAGATCCACACTGAGGACTGATTCTAGAAAAGTAAGTACACTTTATATTACAATTAATATTTCATTTAAATGTAATTAATAAATGTAAAATAAAACCGTTGAATATGTTGTAATAGTCCGTCTAAAAAATGTGTTGATATTAAAATTATCTCAATGAACTCTACAATATGTACGTATATATGAAACTACATATAAGGTGGCTTTCGTTTATATAGCCAAATTCATACTAAAGACCTGTTAAGTGGTCAGGCCCAAGATTCAGTTACCCTGAAAACTGGACTGCCTTATAGTAGTTTTCGGAGTTTCAGCGACTAAATATTTAGCGTATAGTAACCCAGGTTGCAGGTGGTCATCTCGGGGTGACAGACTTTATTTGTAGACCGTACAGTTGCATAAATCACAGAACTGCGGTCAGCGGTGTCACAGCGAGCTAGGTCACCTGTTCCAGAACCATTCAGTTGCTTTCAAAATCATGTATTTTGTTTATTGTACCTATATTTATATACGGCATGAATCCTCATACGTACGTACAGCCATATGTCCTTCTAGAGTGGCCCGGTCGAGCTTTAACCTTCAACTTCTTTTGTCACTCTTAGGTCCGAACCACCGTAGCATTAGTTTTGCTATTCTAGTCACTTTCTCTCTAAGTCCGCAAAGATTGCTTTTATCGATACTCTGTAGGCGTCACTTGCTGATGATGATGATGTTTAAGACTAATTGCATATACATAGGTAACACTAAAAGTTTCCGGAACTGGCCACTTACATAAACAATATTTAAAAATTTATTGCAACATTTGAAAATAGAACTCTTTGGCTGTAGAATGCAGTTTGTTTCATCTGACTGTCTTTTGTTTTTACCTTGTGGCGTCATTTAAAAAATTGTGTGTCTGCATCAACATGGATTTAACTCGGGAAAATTTTCGTAGTATGATTTTCTACGATTTCAAGTGTAATTTGACAGCTCAACAGAGCATCGCTCGGCTTGAAACAGCTTTTGGCAATGAAGCACCATGCAAGACGACTGTTTATAGCTGGTTTGCAGAATTCAAGCGTGGTCGTATCAATCTCAGTGACGAATCTCGCGATGGTCGGCCGTCCACCGCTGTGACCAACAAAAACATCGATGCTGTGCGCCGTATGATTGAAACAGACAGGCATGTGACCTACCATGAAATTCGCGCATCCTTAGAAATAGGCATGAGTCAAATACAATCAATCCTACACAAACATTTGGGTGTGAGAAAGCTGTGCTCGCGGTGGATCCCACACAACTTGACCGAGGCTCAAAAAACGGACCGCGTCACTTGGTGCAGTGCCATGCTTACCAGATTCAACGAAGGTGCGTCAAATTTGGTGTGGGACATAGTAACAGGTGACGAAACATGGATTTATTGCTACGATCCCAAAACAAAGCAGCAATCGAGCGTATGGGTCTTTCAAGATGAGCCGAAACCAACCAAAGTGGCGCGCGTGAAAAGTGCATCTAAGCGGATGATTCTTTTTTTAATAAAACTGGACACGTGGCTACTGTTGCTTTAGAGAATGGTCGTACCGTGAATAGTGACTGGTACACGACCATTTGTTTGCCGGAAGTTATTGACGAACTCCGTAAAAATAACCGTAAACGCCGTATCATCCTGCACCACGAGAATGCTAGTTCTCACACGGCCAGACAGACAAACGACTTTTTGAAGACGAAAAATGTAGAACTCATGAGTCATCCTGCATACAGTCCCGACCTGGCACCTTGTGACTTTTTTTTGTTCCCAAAAATTAAGAACCAATTACGCGGTCAACGATTTTCATCACCAGAAGAGGCTGTCGAGGAGTATGAAAAACACGTTTCAGAGGTCACCACAGGGGAGTGGCACAAAAGTTTTCAAAACTGGTTTGGTCGAATGAAAAAGTGCATAGACGCCAAGGGAGATTATTTTGAAAAACAATAAATTAATTTTGTACCTTTAATAGTATTTTTTCATATTCATTCCGGAAACTTATAGTGCGTCCATGACTGTGTGCAATGAAGTATATGAATATGAATGTTTAGTTGTGACACTTACTGGGCCTAGGCGGATTCCATCCAGTTCCAAATATACTTATGTATATAAAGCATAATATATATCATTAGGAAGTATCATTATTCATATTGTGGTGAAGGTATGCTGCAAAACGTGGGCCGCGACCGCATCCTTAAAATAACAACAAAACGGCAATTAACACGTTCCCTGTCAGCAGCAACTTCGGCGTACGTCTGGATACACCTACTTATTGCACAATGCCGAGGGTATTTCAACAATTAACAGCGTCACGAACAAAGGTGCCCAATGCGCCCTATATCCATGAACGAGAGGTCTGTAAACCTTAAAGGTAGGTTTTAATTGACAAAACAATATTTAAAATTCATAAAATTACATAAAAAGATAGTTATTTACTTATGTTAAAAATTAATTATATTCATTTCTAATTAAACACTTCCTCTGTTTCACTTCAAACCCTTTAAACTTCAACTGGTTTCGCCTTACGGCATTATCATGGAACGATAATAACACATTTAAGAAAATTATGAAAAATATAAATATGATTATTTACATTTCAGACGGAAAACAATGTTACATTCTGTCAAATTTAATCATTTACCCACTACAACGTAAAAAAATTATTTACATCAGTTAATATTAATCTATTTAATCTAAAACTAAACTTGTTCTAAAAAAAATTATCGAAATCGATGCCACCGGGCAAAGTGCCAAGAGGGCTGGCGGCATTACCTCGTTGGATGGCGAGACTAAGTTAATATTTGTGTTGTTATTTTTCCTTGATAATGCCTTAAGGCGAAACCGATCGGAGTTATTAAAGTGATACGAGTGAAACAGTACAAGTGTTTTTCTCCAGATGTTGATTTATGTTTACCCAAGTGCCGACAATCGCTTTTAGAGTACGACACTCACCATTTATTGTTTACAATTTTTCAAATATACGTGCTCGTGAAAATGTACATGGTTAGTCCCAGTTTGTTTATAATGATGACCATCCATCCATCAGCCTGTTTCGTCCACTGCTGGACATAGGCCTTTCCAGGATTTCGCCACTCTTGGCGGACCTCTGGAAGAAATACCCATACTCGCACACGCTGGGCAGGTGGGTTGGTAAGCACGGTGCTGAAACGCTGCCCTTCACCAGTCTGTTTTATAATATAAAGCCCGGGAATTTTGGATGGATATACCGCCGGGCCATCAATCAGTCCCAGGCAATGGTGGCCAACTGCCTGGTTTTGCCTAGAGCTGTCCTCTTACTCTCCGCCGAATAACTTTGGGGTGGTTTACGAATAAGATGGTAGGACCTCCACAGTCGAGCCCAGCATCAGCTCTACCACCTTGTAAACCTGGTAAACCTATGCTAACCCGGATAAACTTAGAATTAACTAAGCTCTTTTGGTAAAGTCGGCTTTTTTGAGATAGGGGCTTGACTCTAATGAGATCTGTTAACTTGTTCAATAGTTAAAGCGTTATTAACTATAGTTAGTCTTGGCAAGCTACTCGCTTTACATGAAATGTTTGTGGTGGGATTATATCATACCACAAATAATCCTAGACATGAATAAATCCATGTTCTATTGTTATATAAATCACGAAGAAACAGAACCTTGTTCTGATTTCGCACAACTGATAGCCCGCGGACCGAATCTATGAGGGTTCAAAAATAAGACGAAACGCTTCAAGAAAAGGTACGTAGTGTCCTGCTTCCTTTGGCTCGTATCAGCGCGTGCCCCCAAATAATTATAGGTATGTATGTTACGGGTAATGCTAAAAAATAGGTAAATCTCCTTCTTGCCACGCCGCCGGCGGTGCACTCATGGTTTTTTCTTTAACAATTCGTTCTCAATACAAGCTATTCCTTTGTGGACTCCACAAATAATGAGGAGTGATCTTCCTTTACCTATTCCACCTAGGTTTATCCGGGTAAACTTGGAATTATCCAAGCTCTTTTGCACACAAACAACGAAAAAATTAAAAATCTGTTTGTTTCGCCCTCGCAAGCCTCTATAAAGGGGGGTGCAGGTCTGTTTACAAAATATCCTTACAAAAGAAATTAAATCCCACCGGAAACATTTCATGTAAAGAAGTGTTCCAAGATTTACTTTTTGACCAAGATAAAAGGGTTTGTGAAGGGCTTGTCAAGTTAGACCTTTAGAGTTAGTGGCTTGGCTCTACATATAGATCTGATGACTTTTTAACAGTTTAAGCGTTATGAGTCTTAACAATGTAGGTACTTTACATGAAATGTTTTTGGTGGGATTAATATCATTCCACAAATAATACAAAACATGAATATGTTAGTAAACATGTTCTATTGTTATATAAATCACGTGGAAACGGAATACCTTGTTCCGATTTCGCACAACTGATAGCTCGCAGACCTAGCATGAAAAAAAGCATCTTTATTTTTCATCATTCGGGTCACCTATCCCTTGGAAACAACGCCGTGGTAAGATTAGGCTCTAAAGATTTTTTTATTAAAATCAAAAGAAGAATACATTAAATTACCGTTAAATGAAGTGAAATCCCCTTCAGGCACAGCTAGAATGTTAATATGTTTATTGGTTCACAGCACAACAATCACTCGCGCGTGTATATAACGCCGACCGAAGCATAAAACCGCGCGGCGTGCACGCGGCGTGCGGCCGCATCACTACTGACAGTTTTTTGTTTACGGCATCACGCGCGTGCGCCCCGGCTACCCTCCACGCGAGGGTAGCTGTGAAAATCACAAACTTTTGCCTGCTGCTTCCCCATTCAACTTTACCCTGTATCTAGTGGCTTTAAAGCTCCTTTCCTACTGATTGTTAAAGTTCGTACTTGCGTTGGCACACGATGTCGGAAGGATGAATGGAGGAGGTAAGGAATGCCTGAAAAGAAAATTGCCGGAAAGGTAACTAAGATTAATGGGACGATTTACCTCATTCCCTTAGATATTGCTCTATGAAAAGGATGTTTATCCACAAAAGAACCTGCAAGATCACTCTCACCAGAATCAGAAACACTTTCTTACTAAACAAAGTATCAACTTCAGGTATTAAAAAACTAAGTACATTATGCACATCGATAATTTTTTTAAATGTTACTGGATACACAAGACATTAAGTTTGATTTTTTATTCAAAATTGAATGAAGTCTTTCATATGCTCTACCTATATATAACATTTGCTTCCTATCCATTAACAGTTTCGCTAATCACACAAAGTTAGATTAGGTACGTACTTTTAGCTGCTATAAGTTTTTGATAGACGAGCTTTAGGCGAGTAATTTAGCTAAAATCACCATACATAAACATCGTTTCAAGTAAAGCAGCTGTACAATTGAATATATCATATTGGATATATGTAAAGTGTGTGCGCCACGGTGGGTGCCAGTTTAAAGCAGTGGTTGCTGCTCATAAGTGTGGCGTTGGGGCCGCTTCCAGCACCTGGGTACCTAGCATGGTAGACCATGTCTGTCCCTCTTTAGGTAGATCAACAGAGTGAGACAGAGCACTGTATCAAGCGTTAGAGGTGCAGGTTTCTTCACCATAAGACCTAGTCTCCTGATACAATTACGCTAGGTTGTTGTCCGTTGCTCTACAATATGTGACATATTTCAGGCTGCCTCTAGCTCGTTTCACTTAAATATTTGCAGCTCATTTCCTGTCAATCGCAGCATAAATACCCTGAAAAATTCCATAAAAAGCCAGTTCGCATTAAAAATTCAGTGATTTTCTAGTTGTAAGTAATCAAAAATACAGACGGATAGACAAACCAAAGTTTCTTAATAGTATGAGTCGAACTCACGCAAAAAGGGTCCACCATACAATATGAGTACGGAACCCTAAAAACATTATAGTAAATAACAAAAATATCGATGCACTAGCAAAATCAAGGCAACAAACTTAAATTTTCCATTGGGTTTTAATTTCTTGAATATAATAATATTTGTTCAACGAAAGTGTAAATTCGTTTAAAGCCAAAGCAGCCAAAATACTGTTTAAGAATCATGTATAGCATCCTCGTTTCTTCAACAGCGTGTCACACTATATGTTGATGTTGTCACACTTGTTGTGTTGTGTTTAGTATTTATTTTGTACAACTGTTGTATTTCTTGTGTATAAATATTTATTATTCGTAAAAGTGTATTGTGATTATTGTTTACTTCATTGTTATGGTTCTATAGGTCTGTTTGTGTTTGCTATTTTTCTTTATATTTACTATTTGTGTTACGACTATTTGTTACCTAAATAAAATAAAATGAATATTTTTCGTAATATGACCTATATAACACGTATTCTGTGAAAATGTAAACTGACTGCCTCTTACGGTAGAAGCTGTACACCCATAGGGGTCATAAACAGCGGAAACAGACCTGAAACAGACGGACGTACAGACCGAGGGTCCCGTTTGGCATCCTCTAGGTACGGAGCCCTAGGGATGGGGAAGGACAATATTAATCTATTTAAGTCTTCGATATTCATACACCGTCGCAGACTCCGTGAACGTGGTTCAACTACCTACAGGCAGGATCTCAAAGAACCCGAAGGTTGTCTACATGTCACGAACAATCCACTAGCTACATACATGCCGAGATGCCTCGTCCAGGTGTAAGGGTGGCACGTCTCCGCGCAGTCACTGATGCAGAGCGCGCGGCCATGCATGCTGCCGCCGCGCCGCCCGCCCATTCACCCGTGTGTCGCCGCACCGCCGCCCGCCCGCCCGCCTCCGATATTGTTACCACTATATCTACGTACTTAGGGCTATTATGGCTATGTATGTATATGTCGCAGGCAGAGGGGGGGTTTAAGATTCTTTATTTCTCATAAGAACATTTACACATTCACTTAAAATGAGAACTTAATAAATTCTAATTAAAGTTAAATATATTTTATTTTACACGACCAGTGGGTCAGGTGTAAGCTGACATATTGTTGTGCTATATATTGACAGAGAACGAAAACAACAGAGAATTACAATCAGTTCATTTAAGAAAAGCTAAAAGCCTTAAATTTTCTTTTACTTTAGGAAGGGAAATTGGGTTTTAAATAAAAAAAACGGATAACGCCAGAGGATTAATTAAATATCCTAATGAAGTACACAGTTTTGATTTAATAATTTGGCCAAGTGCGAGTCGAACTTCCGCGCGAAGGGTTCCGAACCACCACACAATACGGGTGCGGAACCCTAAAAAGAGTATGGTTCATAAAACAATAAAGATGCCATAGCAACATTTAGGCAACAAAAACAAGGCGCTAACTAAAACAAACTATTCGGCACCTGAGTACGGAATCCAAATTTTTATTATTTTACTTCAGGATATGTATACATACTTATACAATCTGATCAAATTTGAAACTTGTTTGTTTTACCAGCTTTGAGATAGAGCTGAAACAAATGACGTACAAAAACGTTACCTTTACGAGTTTTCCTTTGGTTTAAATCTTTTTTTAATACTACGTGCCGTGGTAGAGACCATAGTAACACGTATTCAGTGAAAATTTCAACTGGCTACCTATATGTACATTTATGTGTTTTCTGAACTGAAGGAGGGCACGCAAAAACGGGTGACCAACTCCGGAGCTAGTTACGATATTGAGCAATCAACTCCGGAACTCCGGAGTTGGCTCCGGAGTTGAAGTATTTTTTGGGAATTAAGAAAAAGGCATGTTTTTTAATCGGAATAAGTTTAACTTGTAATAAAATCGCTCTTTTTTGTTTTGGCATTATCTACACTATTGTATAAAAGGTATAATTTGTTTGTTTGTTTGTTTGTAGGGTATAATCTCTGGAACTACTAAATTGATTCTAAAAAATATTTTTACGATATAAAGCTACACTACCGCTGCGTGGGTTATATTTTATTTTTATAAAAAAATGTTTTATTTTTAAATTTCAATTTTTGTGAATCAATTCGAAATAAAAAGCACTGCTTGGCTGGTTTATCGGTGTGCTTTGACCAAATGACTGGTTATACGTGAAGGAAACCGGTCAAGTGCGAGTGGGACTCGTGCCTTGAGGGTTTCGTACGTGCCGTTCAATACACAAACTCACTTCACGAACAGTTATGAAGAACCAACTTATGTAACTTGACGCTTAGAATCTATTAAATTCTATGTATCAAAAGGTCTAATTTGGTTGATCTATTATTTCTGTTTACCTATATATAATTAAATATGGGCTATTTTCTGTTTTTTTTCCTTATAATAATAAATATTTTATTTCAGGCAACTAATTTTACAATGTAAAAGCCCATCGATATATATACTTTATAGTCTAACATACTTAAAATAGCATGATAATTATTTAGTAAGCAACGTGCTATGATGCGATGGAAGTGGGGGGTGTCAGCTAGCCTTCCATGAAAATTCGCACAGCAAATGAGTTGCAAATCACATAGTTGCGCAAATGCAGCTTCTCAAATCTTGGAACCAAGTTCGTTCCCTTCTTGACGTACTCCACCAAATCAGCTGTCTGGGTGGTGAAGTGTAATCTGGACATATATAACAGCGTCGACGGTAGAGCAGGACGCAGCGAGTTGTCCGGTCTAGCGGGTGCAGTTCCGCAGTGGTTACGACGGTTGAGCTTTTTCTTCTTCTTCCCTACTAAGATGAAGTCCTTCTCGTTTGTCTGACCACTGGGAGAGTCCCGTGGTGCCGCACTGTGAAGGGGCTCTCGGCGACTCTTGTCTATCCCCTTCTTATTGAGTGTGGAAGGTAGCCGCTTCTCTGGAGATGTGCTGGCGGCAGCAGCAGCGTATCCAGCCGAGGTGGATGTAGGTACCAGTGTCGTCACCGCGAAATGAAGAGCGGGGGGCGGCACGGGTTGGGCGGGTGGCGCGGGGCGTGCGGCAACGGAGTCAAAACTATCGCACGCGCAGTGCGCGCCACGAGTGTTGACGTACAAAGTCTCAGGTGACCTACATACCGATGTCTTCTTGCGTAATGCATCGACCTCGACACGCAGCTCAACGATGGTGTTTTGTGAGGCTTCGAACTTCAGCCCCAATCCAGACAGGCTGGATCTAAGGGATGTTATGTCCCTCAATAGCTTGGTGATGTCAATCTGATCGAAGGTAATGGGTGGCAGCTTACGTATGTCTTTCACCACAAAGGTCTGCACATCCTCAGTATCCGTTTCCTTCAACACCTTTATGATGTCTTGAAGGCTCCTCTCTCCTTTTTCATCCCTCCTGCTAGATGGTATCTGGTCGGTGATGTTGAGCGACGCATTCAAAAGAGATTTTGCGGTGGGAATCTCTTCTTCCGAGAAGTTAGTCTTGCAGATCTGCGCAATACTAACTTCGTCCATAACGTCCAGCTAGTACTGCAGGAACGCAAGGGCTTCGTTCGGAACGAGTTGTCCACTCATTTTCGAAACGTGTCATGGACGCGCGAGCGGTAAACAGTGAGGCACGTGCATCATTGAGCGTGCACTGCACTGCACTGAACATATGCTATTACACCTACTTGAGAACGAAATTTCAAGATGTCCTATAGGTTTTCATAGCGAACCAATTTGTATGAAATTAAGGTTAGACGGTAAATCTTTCGCGCGCGAGATTTGGATTTTCACAATTGGTATAGCTGTTTCGGTCACTCGCGACCGGCACGAGCGCACCCTCCCCGCGCGCCCCGCACTTGTTCACCTTGTACCCACAGCTTGGACTCAGATCAGTACATCCTTTCGTACCTTCGTTTTAGTACTTTTGATCGATTAATTAAAAATTAATGACCTCTCAATTGTCTTTGTCTAAAGAGTACAATATAATAGTATCAAACGGACGAATGTAGGATACTATAATATGTAAAATATTTCGGAGGGTTACTGTGTGGTCAAACGAGTAACTAAATGGATATTTACGTGGTAGTACTCTTCTAACTCCTATTAGCTTTAATGACTAAAAAATAAATAAATAATTAATATCTCCTCTAACGAACAATTTTTACTACAGAGCCAATACTCAAATCGCGAAAAAATAATCATATACTCAGTACATTTTAGGCGGGTAGGTAATTTATCTTTTGTATGGAACACCTGATTTTTTTATGATTTCATTGTTGTTCCCATAGTAAACGTTATTCTTGTAGACAAATGGTGTCACCAGTTTTCTTTTCCAAAACCGTGTATTTTGTGCTCTTCTTCTCTATAGAACTACCTATACAGGCCGTAAACTTAATTATGTACTTTTCATATATGTTTTGACCGCTGACATAAGGAAAAGTGAAGTAAATTGAAAAAGATTTATGTAAAATATTTTTATGTAAGATTTATATAAAAGATGTTATGTAAAGTATGTACATATAATTTACTTTTTTATACGGTAAGGCGTAGTATAGTAGTAAACGTCATGTAGTATACCTATTTTTAATCAACAATAAATTTAATCAACAAGAAATTAATCAACAAGATATTTATTTTATTTATTTATTTATTTATTATATCATAGATCATAGAGTTATGAAAATTTTATTTGTATCAATAGATGTAATAGGTAAATATGAGTCTTAAAAAGGTAACAATGAGCTGATTGATGTTGCGTTTTTTAAGTTTATTACTCAAGTTTGTCTAGGTTTCGCTGGAGTAGTTTTCAAAATACTCTAAAAAGCTAGATTCGCTCAAAGACAAATAAAACAAAATATATTTTTATCCAGGTATTATTGCACATATTAACGTCGGAATGTTGAAAATCATTTTTTTTATGTTTGAGGTAATCCCTGTGGAGCCGGTTATGTGTTTGGTTGGTTTTTTGTCGCCTTGATGTTACTATGGCATCTAAATTGTTGTTTTTGGGTTCGATAGCAGTATTGTGTGTTGGTAAAAAACCATTTGTGCGCGAGTTCAACTTGCATTTGGGCAAATTATTTAACATATTTAATATGCACGATGTGGATGCCTTTAATTAAGAAAACAAATGCTATAAAACTTTTAAGATTATTACATTTAAGTAAGTTTATTGTATTTCTTGTTGGTGTTCCTAAATAAATAAATATCACTACGAATCCGTAGCCTTCTGTAAGAGGTATTAGTTTCAACTCGATATCTCCCACGAGTTGCGAGAAAAGGGGTCTTGATAGACGGACATGAGCTGAGCTGAGTCGAGTAGTGTTGAATAATGCCGAAATGGTACTGAGCGACCTCCTGAGACGCATTTTTTTGTAATATTAGTATATTTTGTGTTTGAAATTCATGATTTAGTTTTATGAAAATCGGATTTAACTCCGGAGTTCCGTTCTAACTCCAGATTTGAAAAATGCCATAAATCAAGTTACGAAACTCCGGAACTTCGAATTGGAAGCCCTATTTAGAAGTGACACATGAAAAGATGGAATATTGAATCCTCTAAATGGAACCGATTGGCAGCAAAGCGCCCTGAACATGTATAAAGCCAAGTATCCATGGGCGTCGGAAGACGAAAGTCTGGAGTGGGGCGACCTCTTTCAAATATCAACGGGATTTATAGCTGAAAAATAAATAAAACCGGCCAAGTGCGAGTCGAACTCGCGCACGAAGGGTTACGTACCATTATCTATAAAAACGGCAAAAAAATCATGTCTGTTGTATGGTAGCCCCCCATAAATACTAATTTTATTTAATTATTTATTCAAATCAAATCAATTCAAAATATTTATTTTGTAAAATAGATACATAAAGTATACTTTCTACAAGTCAAAGTTAATCTTTACAATAAATATCTTTAGAATAAAAAAATAATATGAATATACTAATAAGGGAAATACATACAAAAAATATTTAGGTTGGGCTACAAAAATTAAATTATACACCTGCATAAAACAGAGAAATCTAGGAATAAAAATATTATATATAAATGATACAACGAACAAACAAGTTGATAAATAAATACGGGAAATAAATCCAAAAATATTAAGTTTGGGCTACTAAAACGTAATAAAGTTATACGCCTGCATAAAATAGAGAAATATAGGAATAAAAATATTATATATACATAATAATAATAATAAATAAATTTCATTTATTTCGGATAACAGTGATCCATATTTGTTTGTTACATAGGTACATAAATCAAATAATTAATAACTAATATAATATAAAATCAAATTACAAAAATCGAAATAAAATAAAATAAAAATTACAATAATAGAATCATACAATCAAAATAAAATAAAATAAAAATATCAATTTCAATACCTTCTCACCGGCACTGCTAATGCGATATGTCTATCACAGCAGTGTCGGAGAAAAGGGCAGTCTAGTCTGTCTCCAATCATTTTCAGGACAACATTGGAACTGGCCCTAACTCTCCGCACAAAGAATGCGGCGCGCTTGCGCATAATGGTGGAGAAGCAGTCAGTGCGTGCCTCTGCGAACATGCCAGAGGCGCTGCAGAATCGGGGCAGCCCCAACAATATCCTGAATGCATTATTGTACAGGACGCGAAGGTCGCTGTAACTTCGCTTAGTGTAATCTGCCCACAGGCTGCAGCTGTAGAGTGATGTACAGTACGCCCTAAATAGTGTAATTTTGACTTCCTGTGAACATCGCGCAAACCTGCGGGCTATCATGTTAGCTCTTATTGACAGCGCCCTCCGCTCCCGCTCAATGTCCGCATTGTCCCTGAGGCCGGTAGTTAGTATGTGCCCTAGGTACTTAAACTGCTCAACATTTTCTAGAGGCATACCATTCAGCAGCACCGGTGGTAAATTACAGGGCCGTTTTATACCGGCCTCAAAGACCATGCATTGGCTTTATTCTGTTTTTTAGTACTTGCTGTTATAGCGGCAACAGAAATACATCATCTGTGAAAATTACAACTGTATAACTATCACGGTTCATGAGATACAGCCTGGTGACAGACGGACGGACAGACGGACAGCAGAGTCTTAGTAATAGGGTCCCGTTAGTTACCCTTTGGGTACGGAACCCTAAAAACGTACTTTTGTGCAGACTAAAACTGCCGATCGGTCTTTTCTCTCGTATGTCCGCTGTATGGGTACTTAAGAACCCGCTCCGTATTTTTCATCTGTTTGATGCGAAGCATTATTTTAAATATTTTTCTTGTCATTGCCGCAATGTTTTTGTAATAATCAGGGACATACACCAGTCCATATTGGTCATCTAAATGAAGACCTAAAATTTATTTGATTCAATTGTTTCTCTTTTGCGCGTTATTTTGTTACTAAGATATTATGAATAATGATTCTCGTATTTATCAAAATAGCTCGCAAAAGAGAAACAATTCAATCAAATACGTGGGACGCACTATAAGTTTCCGGAATGAATATGACAAAATACTATTAAAGGTACAAAATTAATTTATTGTTTTTCAAAATAATCTCCCTTGGCGTCTATGCACTTTTTCATTCGATCAAACCAGTTTTGAAAACTTTTGTGCCACTCCCCTGTGGTGACCTCTGAAACGTGTTTTTCATACTCCTCGACAGCCTCTTCTGGTGATGAAAATCGTTGACCGCGTAATTGGTTCTTAATTTTTGGGAACAGAAAAAAGTCACAAGGTGCCAGGTCGGGACTGTATGCGGGATGACTCATGAGTTCTACATTTTTCGTCTTCAAAAAGTCGTTTGTCGGTCTGGCCGTGTGAGAACTAGCATTGTCGTGGTGCAGGATGATACGGCGTTTACGGTTATTTTTACGGAGTTCGTCAATAACTTCCGGCAAACAAATGGTCGTGTACCAGTCACTATTCACGGTACGACGATTCTCTAAAGCAACAGTAGCCACGTGTCCAGTTTTATTAAAAAAGAAGCAATCATCCGCTTAGATGCACTTTTCACGCGCGCCACTTTGGTTGGTTTCGGCTCATCTTGAAAGACCCATACGCTCGATTGCTGCTTTGTTTTGGGATCGTAGCAATAAATCCATGTTTCGTCACCCGTTACTATGTCCCACACCAAATTTGACGCACCTTCGTTGAATCTGGTAAGCATGGCACTGCACCAAGTGACGCGGTCCGTTTTTTGAGCCTCGGTCAAGTTGTGTGGGATCCACCGCGAGCACAGCTTTCTCACACCCAAATGTTTGTGTAGGATTGATTGTATTTGACTCATGCCTATTTCTAAGGATGCGCGAATTTCATGGTAGGTCACATGCCTGTCTGTTTCAATCATACGGCGCACAGCATCGATGTTTTTGTTAGTCACAGCGGTGGACGGCCGACCATCGCGAGATTCGTCACTGAGATTGATACGACCACGCTTGAATTCTGCAAACCAGCTATAAACAGTCGTCTTGCATGGTGCTTCATTGCCAAAACCTGTTTCAAGCCGAGCGATGCTCTGTTGAGCTGTCAAATTACACTTAAAATCGTAGAAAATCATACTACGAAAATTTTCCCGAGTTAAATCCATGTTGATGCAGACACACAATTTTTTAAATGGCGCCACAAGGTAAAAACAAAAGACAGTCAGATGAAACAAATTGCATTCTACAGCCAAAGAGTTCTATTTTCAAATGTTGCAATAAATTTTTAAATATTGTTTATGTAAGTGGCCAGTTCCGGAAACTTTTAGTGTTACCTATGTAACTTCTAGGCCTTCATTTAGACGGCCAATACGAAGTGGTGTATGTCCATAGTTTTTTAAAAACATCGCGATAAAGGCCAGAAGAATATATAACAGAGGCGCAGTCGAGACCAAATGCTGATAATTATTCAGATTTTGCGAGGGAGACTCGACTCCCCTACACTATTGAACAAACTACTTAGGCTTGATGTCCCTAACCGCTTTAGTCACGGCATGAGAAGGCTCCGGCCTCTTTTCAGTCTGGAGAGAGCACGTACGTGTGCTCACAGCTGGTCCCCCCTGAACCGGACCCTTGCCAGATTGAACCAGCTGCATGCGGCGGTACCACACGCTGGTATTTTTAATAGTCATTGGAGGAAAATTATGAAGGAATGCTTGGCGTTTTGTGAGAAGGATTCATGGAAGGATTTTTACTCTAGTTCGAAACTTACTGAATCTTTGACATATAATATTAAATAAATTTAACATTGTGATTTTAATTTTTTATTTTTTTTTGACATTGAATTTAATAAAATTGTAATGTAATATTATTAGTAGGTAATTATTGACTAAGAAAATATAGTTTTAAGTCATGCAATTAATTACGCAATAGTTATCTGTAATGTAATTATGTATTTGCAAATAAATAAATAAATAACATATTACTTTTCATCAAAATTGTCGTCGTCGCGGACCAGGCTCGTGGTAATGGAGGGTAATAATATTGTTTTCCTATTTTTGAATAAAAAGTATGCACCTAATGCGTTTTGTAGCAATTCGCGCAAACTGATTCCATCCATCCATCCATCAGCCTGTTTCGTCCACTGCTGGACATAGGCCTTTCCAAGATTTCGCCAGTTGGCGGTCCTCCTAGAAGAAATGCCCATACTCACACACGCTGGGCAGGCGGGTTGGTGAGCGCGGTGCCAGAACCCTCGCACCAGGGACGCCGCTGCCCGTCACCGGTCTACTTTAAGGCCCGGCAATTGGGGATGGATAAACCGCCATCCATCGGTCCCAGGCAATGGTGGGCCGCCTGGTTTTTATGCCTGAGAGCAAACTGATTGTTAATAGTTAAATGATCACATGAAAATTATTCAATTTTATGCGTTACATTTTAGCTGCATTAAATTACATCTGTAAACACGCTTTTAAGTTTACACTAAAGTACGTAATTTTTTTGTGAAGACTTTATTATTAATTAATTATTTCCGCAAGTTGCTTAAAAACACATTTATTGCATACTTTTTATTAAAAAGTAAGGAAAACAATATTATGATGTGCATTTTGTACCGACGTAATTTTTACTGTCCCATTCAGTTTCCAGGGGGGGGCTCCCCCCCCCCCTGCCCCACCCTTCCGACACCCATGCAAGCAAGTATTCGATTTCAAGGAGTAGCGTAAAACTGACCTCGACACCAAAACTTAAGAGACCAACCACTCGCGGCCATTTACTTCAATTATGTACTCGTAAACGTGCACTCAGCGCGCAAGGGCGTTTTCTAAGAAGATAAACACCTGCGATTAGTCACGCACCAGCGCCGTACCGACCAGGAGTCGGAGTGAGTCGCATGACCGAAAGCAGTCAGGGCCAATCATCATCATCATATGGGTATAAGTTTGTATGTATTCGTAAAAGAGAAGTAGACATAAAGTGGTCATAAAGATCTATTCAGCTCTCATACACAGGTATACTATACAGTGTATGTATGTATGGTGGATAAGATTTAAAAAAATATTCGTGCAAGAATTAATGTCAAACATTTACTCGCCAAGCACGCGTTGGACCCCGTATAATACCTAATTTTAATTAAACTAGATGGCTTTCTCGTAACTCGTGTAACAGCCCATCTTTATGGTTACCTACGTACTATCCGGAAAAACTACCCTCTCCCACGTGTCCCTCCTATTGCAACGGTAACTAAAGCGAAGAGAGGGTCTGTAAAATTTTCCCCGATAGGTATACCAATAAACACAAGCAGGAAGGAGACGAATATAATCAAGTCCATACCTCCTCAGGTAGACAATGATATTGCAATTTGCAGGCTTCATTTGGGCGGGTAGTTTGACATTTCTAAGTAAATACTGGGCCCACGTCGGGTGCCAAAATAAACAGAAGACAATTATGTCGACTGCCGTTACTGCGGAGTATGAACTTGTATGTGGGTCATTAGATTCATAGATTGACATAAACAATGGAATTCAAGAAGATATACACGGTGACATTTCAGTGGTCTTCTTGTACTCTTATATCTACACTTCTTTATAATTTTTTTATTTTTAAAAGAGGAAAGATTTGTTTGTATGTTTGAAGAACTATGTCTTTGGTACTACTGAACCAATTCTAAAAAATCTTTCTTTGGTAAAAAGCTACACTATTGCTAAGTAACATAGGCTATATTTTATTTTTAATCAAAAGTTTGAAATTCAGTTTGAAAACTCAATATTTTTCAATTAAGTCGGGAGAAAAAGCGCTGCTTAGCTGCTTTATCGGCGTGCGTTGACCAAATGGTTAGGTTAGTAATAAAACCGGTAATTTTTCCATACGGGGAAACTGTATCAGTTTAATCTGACTAAAGATTTCCATCTACAATGACCCTGAAACACCTCTTACTTATATTAAGCTTGAAAAAGTGATTACATCCAGGTTTAAGCATGGACACATTAGCTATGGTTTAAGTAATTATTTTTTCCCATACGGGAAAACTATATCTGACTACAGATGTACATCTACAACGATCCGGATACACCTCTTGCTAATATTTAGCTTGAAAACAGGCCAAGTGCGTGTCGAGCCACGCGCAGTGTAGGGTTCCGTAGTTGCCCAGTACATTTTATAAGTTGGTCTACTAATACAGATCGCCCCAAACTTCAGATCTGCTCGGTTTACCGAAAAACGGCCCATATATTGTCGTGTTTAGAGGGGGCTTAAAGTTTGGCGCGACCTGTACTCGTAAACCTGTAAAGCCTACTAGCTCTGATAGTTTTCTTTTTAACTTCATGTTATATATACTACTTCTGTGAATTTTTTCACGTATTCATAAACAACCGTTTAGCCAGCAGGCGGGGGGGATCGACACTTGACTCTAACAAACATTTTCACTTTAAAGCTTATATCCCTGAATCGACAAATGGTTTTCTCACACCCACAATGTTTTTTAAGCGAAACGGTGATACCCCAAAATATGGGATAGACGAGAAAAAAAAATTCATCCCCTATTTACGTGTAATCGAGGATTTTATTGTACCATTTTGTCGGTCGGCGTGTATTATAATACCCATACCAAATTACAGCTTTCTAGTACTAATAGTCTCTGAGCTAAGCCATGGACAGACGGAAATGGCGAAACTATAAAGGTTCCTTGTCGGAATACGGAACCCTAAAAAGTGATTACAGCCATAGACCAAACCATGTTACAGCCAGGTTTAAGTAATGATTTTTCTCCATACGAAAAAACTGTATCAGTTCAATCTGACAACAGATTTCCATCTACAATGATCCTGACACACCTCTTTTGCTTCTTCTACATCTATCAAACTAGGGCTCCGTTCACTTTTTCCCGCATTCTCTCTTCTTTCAATATCACGCTTACACTTTCCATCGCGTGTAAATAGACAAACCAGAGCTCATCTTCAATCTTTACCTTACATTCAGTCACCGCTTCATCCCTCTCTAGCACCACCATAACCTTTGTTTTTCCTACATTAATTTTCATTCCTTTCCTTTTAAAGGCATCATTCATTAGTAAGGTTAAGATTGAAGATGAGGAAGTGGAACAGGTTAAAGAATTTGTCTATTTATTGATACCATCTTTTGCAGCTCATCCGCCGATGAAGCAAGGAGAACTTGGTCATTGGCGTTTATGAGGCATTTGATAAGTAACTCCCCTAACTTCAGTCCACATTCATGCTGATCATGATTTATGCTTCAAAATTTAAAAAAGTACACCATAGCGTTCCACAAGGTAGCGTTCTGGGACCTCTTTTATTCCTCATCTATATAAATGACATTCCTCTATTCGCTGACGACAGTACTGCGATATTTTCTGGAAACGATCTTAAAACATTTGAATCTGACATAAATGATTCAGTAAAAGATATTGTTAGCTGGCTGAATCGTAACAACCTCAATATAAACCTGAGCAAAACAAAGTTAATGAGTTTCAAGTATAGACAACATAAAAATAATCTGAACCTCAACATTAACTACTCAAATCCGTATTGATGAAGCTGTAGATACAATTTTTTTAGGAATTCACATAGAAAATAATATAAATTGGAATAAACAGATTGACAGTGTAGGTAAAAAACTAAATTCTATATGCACTTTATATGCTTCGCAAGATTGTGAACACGAATGCTTTAATAACTGCATACCACGGATATGTATCAACTTTGAGATATGGGGTTGTTTTCCCCCAGATTACCCCATAATGCAACAAACAAAGTTCATGCCTTTAAGGCCCAAAAAAAGTGTTTGAGAGCAATGTTTTGCTTGACACCACGGGAAAGCTGTAGACTTCAAAAAACACAGGCTATTAACCCTGCCATGGATTAATATTTTTGAGGTTGCAGTATTTGTAAAATCTAACCAACATAATTTTGAGACATTCAATACTCGTCGACTTAATAATAAAATAAACGGCTCTGCTCACAGTACCACTCACTTCGGGAACAGCATGTTCAAAATGACTTCCAAAATAAATAATAAGCTTCCTGATCCCATTAGGACAATTGAAAATATTGATGTATTTAAAATTAAATTAAAAGATTTTCTAATTGATAAAATGTACTATACAATTGCTGCTTAATTGAATGAAGCCTGTTAATATTGCCTTTATTCAGTTTAATAACATTTATTGTAAATACTTACCTAATTTTAAGATTAACATTTGTACGCCTAACGGCAGAGCATATAAGGGATTTATCTATCATGTAAAATCTTGATACATATGTCGCAACAAATAAAAGTTTGAAGTTTACAATACTGAAGCAAAAACCACAGTTTTTACTTTTTGTCTGTCCGTCTGTCTTTCTGTTTGTCTGTATGTATGTATTTCTCGTTTTAACTCGAGAACCACTCAACAGATTTGGATGCGGTTTTTTTACTGTCATCGTACTGATTTCTGGTCAACGTGTTCATAAAATAAAATAAAGTCCAAGCCAAAAACGGAGCAGGACGGCGATTCTCGCAAAATTTTTCACACGCTTTGCTTTTCATACGCCTCTGTTTGTCGAGTCATAAATGCCGTGTGATGATAATTCTATCAACTTTAAAGTAAAGTAAAGTAAAGTAAAAATTTATTTGCATAAACATGCGTTGTAAGTACAGGTCTTATTGTATCTTAATATTAGAAACAGCACATTTTACCATATTATATAGTATGCAAATATTTATTCCTAAAAAAAAAAAAAAAACTAACATGCAACAATATAAGCTAATTTACCTCATATGTATTGTATTTACGTTATTAATTATTATACTGTACGTATATACATATTATGAAATTTGCACAATATGAAAGTAAACATCCTAATATAAGTATATACATTTTAATTATTTAAATATTCTTTGATATCATAAAAACATTTATCTTGGAGCCATGTATGTAATTATCTTTATGCCTTGTCTGCTTTTCATAAGCATCTGTATTTTTTAAAAAACAATTTTGATGTTGTGCCACAAACAAACAAATTTCTTTAATATACATGCACGGCAGAGGTAGAATCTTTAATTTTTTAAAAAGAGGTTTACAGCTATCTCTGTACCAAGCGCCACAGATTGCTCGTATGCACTTTTTCTGGACCTTAAATGCCTTTTCAACCTCTACAGAGTTCCCCCACATAATTAAGCCATAGTTGAGGACTGAAGAGACGTACCCATGGTAGGCGGTAATCGCTGCTGTTTGAGATATTGTATTTCTTAGGCGCCTCAAAGCAAACACAAATTTATCGAGTTTATTGCAAACAGCTTTAATATGTTGTTTCCAATTTAGATTTTTGTCCAACGTTACACCTAAAAATACCGTATAATCAACTTCATTTACTTTTTCATTATTGTGTTCGATATTTAATTTGAAATGTTGCTCTTGGTATGTTCTAAATTGCATAAAATTGGTTTTACTTAAATTAATTTTGAGTTTATTGTTCTGTAACCATTGTATAACTTGAGCCAGTGTATCATTAACATTTTTTTCAAACGAATCTTTTTGCTCGCACTTTATAATAACCGAGGTGTCATCCGCAAATAGTAAACACTCATGTATAGTAGCGTTCGGTAAATCATTAATGTATAGGAGAAACAGAAGTGGACCTAATATGCTACCTTGTGGAACGCCACTTCCATTTAACCTATAGTCGGATCTAAAGCTTTGTTTCAGAGCTTTTTTGTGAGTCTTGCAAATATTTGAGATCTCTGCGCATTGATATCTGTTACTGAGATAACATTTCAACCAATCATGGGCTAATCCTCTAATACCATATCTTTGCAACTTAGATAGCAGTATTTCATGGTTTACAAAGTCAAAAGCTTTGCTCATATCTAGAAAGACCGTTACTGTTGGTGTACCTTTATTCAGATTTTCAGTCACATTCTTCACTAGGTTAAAACATGCAAGTGAAGTTGAGCTGTTTTTTCTAAAGCCGTATTGTTTCTGGGTTAAGATGTTATGCTTATTTAAAAAACTAGTTAGTCGTTTGTGCATAGTTCGTTCAAATACTTTTGAAATGACAGGAATCAGAGTTACTGGACGGTAATGGTTGAGATCTGATTTGTTACCTTTTTTGTGTATGGGCCTAACAATACAAAGCTTTTAACTCCTTATAAGACACGTAAAGCATGTTATGAATACGTACAAAAAGTTTGATACGTCTCTTCAGCTTGTAAAAATCACCCGCTTTCGGGCTTCGCAAATAGTTGCATGTGCGAGAATCGCCGTCCAGACTCTGGACTCCAGAGGTTGAATAAATGCGGGCGGAGCCGCGGGAAAAGGCTAGTAATTAATACTCGTGATGAGATAAATCCCCGAGGCGGTGTCAGAGGTGTTCCGGAGTGAGAACTGAATGTAAGTCACAGTCTACCCACACCCCGTGCACCCGCGTTTCTATATCATTGGGGCGCGTCTAATGTTCGTTTTTGGTCCACAAAGTTAGGTGATCTACAGGTTCTTCAAATATCTGCCAGATATGGCGTACAAATACTTTGTCCCTAGATAATATTCATCATATACGCTTTCGCGAAAGTCGGCACGAACTAAAAACTGAACTGAACGTATAGTGTGCCGTGGTAGAGGGCGTAGTAACACGTCTTATATGAAAATTTAAACTGACTACCTACAACGGTTAAAGCAGTTGACGCCTTGACGGACGGACGGATGGACAGCCGTCAGACATGCAGAGTCCCGTTGAGCACCCTCCGGGCTACGGGAACATACAAAAGCCTTCATTTATATGAAATAGTTGGTTTTTGTCTTTAACCTTGCATTTCAGTGAAGATTTATGAAACCAATGCGTATCTAGTTATTATCTTCTTCGACCTCGGTGTACCAGTCCTCAGTTAAACTGGTTTCGCCATCGACAAATCTATAAATCGTTGGGTTTGGCTTTTCAAATCTGAGGTGCAATGTGTAAGGTGATGTGTGTATTAATTTGACAGCCAAAAACGTACGATTTCAATTTATTGTCGAACGGGCTTATTTGCTTGGCCGAATAGACGTCTTCTGTCTTACACAATTGCATCTCTGATCAGGCACATATCCAGACTTTTGTTTCGGGGGGGGGGGGTTGGGTTTCATTTAATTTCATTGAAACAACAAATGTGAATTGTACTATAATATAGGTAATTAGTATCAGATTGTCGTACCTTTTTTTATCAAAACGTACTTTTATTTTTATTTATTCAAGGAGAAAAAACAGAAACAAATACAACTTAGACTTAATAACTATGATATTTAAACTAGTTTAGATGTATCTATTTCCTTGACATTCTCACAGATAGGATCAGACGAGTAAAATTATGTAGATTGAGAAAGTAATAACTAGACTTTTTTAAACTTAATCATAACTTAATTATAACTTAAAAGTAAGCATGCGCATGCAATCTTAAAAATAAAAAGAATAAATAAAAATAACATGGAATCTAAATGAAATTTGAATTACTGTTTGATTTTGTTGTTTAACGCTTTCTTAACTTTATTTTTAAAACTATTTCGTGAACAATTAAAGAAATCAATGTTCAAAACATTTACACTCTTGCACATACGATATATTGGGGCCCTTTTGCCATTTTGTGTTCTAGTCCTCCTGAGATAAAATAAATACTTGGATATAGTGCTACGTTGACGGAGACTTGGAAGACGAAAATCAACTTGAGATAAAAGATCTGGGCATTTGTATTCTCCAACGCATATACTACGAAGGACAACGGAGTCGGCCAGACTTCTTCTGTCGGTAAGAGACATTAGCCCAAACTTGACTAAAAGATCATTGTAAGAAAGACGGCTATGCCTGAGACGATAGTTTAAGGCGCGCACAAATCTCTTTTGGATCATCTCAACTTTTTGGACATAATAGTCATAGACTGGATTCCATATCGAAGAGGCATATTCCAATTGTGACCTAACTAAAGATTTATATAAAATGATATAAGTAAAGGGATTTTTAAAACATTTTGCTACTCTTAGAATAAAACCCAACATTTGATATGCTTTCTTAACCATGTTTTCGATATGGAAATTAAATGTTAATTTTGTGTCGAATAGTACGCCCAGGTCCCGAATTTGCGTGACATTTTCTAAGGTGTTATTCCCAAGTTTGTAGTTAAAAATGTGTTTTGTTCTCTTCTTAGAAAAAGCCATTACCTTGCATTTATTCTCGGCAAGTACTAACTTATTATTGATACAGTAAGCGTATAATCTGTCTAAGTCCTCCTGTAATTGCCGAGAATCGACATTGGTATCAATACGTTTATATATTTTTAAATCATCTGCATACATTAAAAACTGAGAGTGATGAAAACAAACTATAATATCGTTAATAAATATAATAAAAAGTAAGGGACCCAAAATTGAGCCTTGTGGGACACCAGACGTAACAGTAGTATACGGTGAAATATGACCATTAAGTGCAACTGCTTGGTGTCTCATGCATAAATAAGATGAGAACCATCGCAGCAAATTGCCTTTTATTCCATTTAAGTAAAGTTTTCGCAACATAAGTTTATGGTCTACTTTGTCAAAGGCCTTGCGAAAGTCAGTATAAATGGAGTCTACAGCCAATCCATTATCCAATGATTTAAAAATAAAGTTTGTATAAATTAAAAGGTTTGAAACAGTTGATTTCGACTTCACAAAGCCATGCTGTCGTTCATCTAGAGTTGGTTCGAAATAAGGATATACTTTATTATGTATTAATCTCTCAAAAACTTTGGGTATTATACTTAATATTGAAATGGGACGATAATGTTCAACATAATTTTTAGCACCACCTTTATGAATAGGCGTGATGTGAGCACTTTTCCACCTTGAAGGAATGATCCCCTCATGCAGACTCAAATTAAAAAGCAGGGACAGCGGTACACAGATTGTCGAAGCTGTTTGTTTCAGAAAAATAGAGCTTATTTTATCCGGTCCAGGACCTTTATTGCAATCAAGATCAAGAAGGGCTTTCTCGACTTCAGATTTAGAAAATTTTATTTGTGATAAGGGAGCACTCAAAGTAGTGTCATCATGTAAATCTGTAAAATCGGTGTCATAGGCATCACGATCTGCTGGTTCAAAAACGGAAGAAAAATAATTCGAAAACATGCTACAAATATCTGAAGGACTATGGGATGATTGATCCTGAAATTTCATTGTAGAAGGATATCCAGTATTGGTTTTTTTCAAGGAAGATGTATATTTCCAAAATGAATTAATATTGGTTCTAGTTGACAACTCGATATTTTTTATATATGATGCGTGACAACTGTGAAGCAGCTCTTTTACACGAGTCCGAATTCCAGAGAAACGATTATAGTCAGACAAACAACCGTAGGTTGTACTCGAACGTACTTTACAGTGGTTATGCATGTCATGCCAAATTTCGGGGGGTGATAAATCGCACCTATCCGCCCCCCTGGATACCTGCTTGCCTCTGATCTACGTATTTCGTTGTACTTACGTTGCTTGTCATTATGGGAAGACACCTGGGAGAAGTAATAAATAAAACACATATTTCGTTTTCCACTTCATACATCTCACTGCATGTCTTTATTCTTTTTTTGTATTTTTTAATGAATTTATTTTAAAAACTTCTCTTTAAATCAAATTTTATATTAATTAAATATATATCTCGAGTTTTATGTGTATTTACAAGCTATTTACAGTGAACTATGTACAACTAAGATAGATCTGTTATATACAATAGCTACGTACCTAACAGAACGCATGGTACAAATGTTACCGACCCACCTACTGCTTAGCATTAATATTGTTGCACTCATTTATAGAAAAATCTTTCCCGAACATTTACCATTACCGACAATAATTTAATCCTCTCGTCTCTGTGGCCCGGTTTCACTTACAGACTTCATTTCCTATGTAAAACACGACCTTTAAAATTATTTTCTGACCTTCCGTATTATATTAAGTTTATTACTAAGTTTAACTTTTATTATTTAGTTTAATTCTTACAAAACGCAATGTCAATAACATCTGGATTAGCGGCTGAATTGAGACCTGGCGAGCGAGAGCCAATTATAACCTCTAGTACAGGCGATCGCAGGTAGGAACAAGGAAAGCGGGGTCTCAAGTTAACTCCACCGGGTTGTACAGTGGAGTAGAGGGTAGAAGTATACTGCAAGTGTTATTCATATACTCAATCAGAATGTGGGCATGACTCATGAAGTTATAGATCGGTGAGCGTAGAAACGTGGAACGAATGGTCCTTGTATCAGAAAGTGACTGGCGAAGATAACCACATTTGGCCCCACGCTAGGCGCCAAATTAACTTTTCCATATAATACACAAAGAAGAACGTTACTCACTGCGATTATGTTAGAAGCTTGGTTATTTATGTTAAAATATGGAGAATTCTTTACTAATGCACTCTTTATTCTTTTACATTAGTTATATTTTGGAACCGTCGTGCTTCATATTGTTAATCGATTTTAACCTCTAACAAATCGAGATAAGAACTTGCTAGATCGAGGTCGTTGTCTCAGCTAGAACGCAACAACATGGGTGTGAGTGGATGCGATGCTTCTTGTTTTATTTATAATCGATATTTCAATATCATGAGTGGCTTGCGGGGAAGTTTGTGTCGAACATAACTACGTGGTAGCTGACGGTGGATGCGACGGGTAACTTATTATTGCTTTGGATACAAAGTATTAAATAAATGTGATTTGTGTCATAACACGACCATCGTTTATTGTCAATAAGGAGCATTATCTAGCACATTTGTGTGGTGTCATGCAGTACGTTGTGAATTATCGTGCAGAACGACTTTAAAGCGTGTTCATAGTTGCTGTGCGCGACCATTGACTACGTACTGCATAAAATAACATAAATTTGATAGAATAGCCTGATTCACATAAAACTAATAATATAATCAATAAATCAAATTCGTTTAGTACTTTTTATTCAAAAATAATAAACAAATCAACCGAGACCTGTCGAATCCACCGTAAGTAGAATTTCCATTGCGACTTGAACAATGGAACATCGTTTGCAACACAACGACCGGGGCTAGGTACGAGTATTAGGAACTACGTGAGTTTAGTAATTAGCTATTTCTCGCGACGACTCTGCAATGCCACGGCGCTATCATTTGACATAATGCGTCTGCGAGTGTTTGCGTTGTTAGATCACACAGACACTGTATACTTCTACCCCCTGTGATCTACACTGGTATTTAATAACAAAAATACTTGTATAAACTAACAAAAATCATACTATAACAACACAAATATAGTTAATAAAAAATCTTTTACGCGAATAAACTGAGTCTCCAAAAATAAAGGATCTTTCGCAGTAGGCAGTGAACCTTCGCCGCGTCATTAAAGCAGCATGGCTTAGCCAATCAAATTGAAATTATGCATGACGTTGCCGCTTCGTGTATGGATTATTGGCAACGTTTTCTCTTCGGACAACGCGTCGCGTGCGCTACAACAACGACGACGACGCGACGAATGTTTCTGTATTTACAATCTATACAAACTTCTATACATAATGATTTCAACAATTATTGGTACATAATTATTAAATTAATTAAACTGAGATTTAGATACAAAAAACCGTTCTCTAAATAAATACAATATATCTACACACAGTCATGTTAAAGTCTTAGATTTTAGAGTAAACATTTAACTAAAATCATAAATTATGGCTCAAGAGACAGGCTAAACCTCTCAAAGTGATTACAGGTCGTGCCATCGGAATCTGTACCCTATGACAGTAAACTTAAGAGTTACAATCACGGCCGTGTTAAGTACAGAAGTCACGCATACTTTTAATATTTTCAGAGCCAGGAAAACAGTCTTAAATGACTAAATGCATATTTTTTTGCGAATTTATCCGCTTTTTGGGACCAATTTTTTTTTTCATTTATTTTATTTATCTAAGTTTATCGACCATTGGTCGTTAGCAAGAGTACGTTTACAAAGTTAATATATTACCGAGAATATGTATATTAGGTATTTCCTTCCTAGTATACGTTAATATTGACACTCATTATCAAAGACACGTTTTCAACATTGTCCATGTAGTGGAACAGTTCACTGAATCTACGTTTTTTTACTTATTAACATAAACAAAATTTTGATTGTAAAAACTATTTTGATCAATGATCAACAAATAACATCTGATAACAAAGTTTTTTGGTATTGAAGCAGTTGCCACAAAAAAATCTCGTCTATGATATACAAATAAGGAATACTAATTTGCTACTAAAATTAAGCAAACATATTATTGAATTATTGTTTTTGTTTATGTAAGCTTTCTCCAGCTTTGAAATTGCGTTTTAAAACATTTAGGAGTCCAAAGGGGTTTACAGTGTAATCTTCAATTGAATCTAGCATGCTACATTCGTTTTGACCTTCTGCTTTGAATATTCATAGCATTTGTGGTGCTGAAGACAAAAATTTACACGTAAATTTCCATATGAAAAATCTATTATTATATACAAAGAAAATGCTTTTGAAAGCCTATTCAGGGACTTATTAACTGAAACAGTATCAAATCTGAATCAGTGTTAACAATTTTATTGTATCTATTCAAGTGAGGAATGAAAAAAAAACATAGATGGAAGTTTTCTAACAAATTAAGTTATAGTCATTCGAAGATGGCACCAGACACTCAAAAGGGCAAGAGGCTCATGATTGGTTCGTGCTGTTGTGTCACACGACACTGGGCCTGCCGTGATTGGCCGACTCACAAGGACATTGAAAGCTTTTGGAGCCGCTCCAATACTATTCAACCGTTTTCGTGGGGTAATTTTTCAGCGCTAATTTACGTTTTTTCTTTGTTCGGTGTTCGGGTTATTTATTAACTCTGTTTCCCTTTAAGAGTGTATAATACATGCATGATCCTGTTTTATACCAACAAATACTGCAACAATCACTCTGAAATTAATATATGATAAAGTTGAGGACTAATGCTATGTTAACGCTGTAGTGAAAACTTGATTCCATTAAAATTTCTCGGTAGAAAAAATTACAAAGTTACCTCCAAACCGTGCCATAAACCGGTAGCATTCAATGAATACTTGAAATTAGATCTGAAACTTTGCATAATATAATTGATATTTGTATAAAGCAGCTGCAGACTGTTCCATAATAATGAAAAAACCATTAGTGTAGCCGCGATTTCAAAATAACTGATGTTTTTGCGTGCGCTATATCTGATTTGAGTAGGATAGATAGTTAAAAGCAGAAGCGCTAGATCAGGACTGCGAATTGAGGTATTATGGGCCCTTAAAGATAATATATTAAATCAAAGGTGACTAATTCTTATTTTAGCAATAATCGAAGCCATTTTCACGGTTTTAAGGGTGGCCAAGAACTAATTTGAGATAACTTTTAAAATCCAATATATTCATAAATTAATAATTATTGGTACCTTGTAATCCCATAATAACTTTTCGAAACTGGAGAACAATAATTGTTGAGCGTGCACTAGGATTGACATGATAAAAGTTTTAACCTCTGATAACACTTTTTTTAAGCCCTGGAGAACTCTTTTTAAAGAAGACACTGTCCGTGAATCTTGTGAGTGCATTAAATTATTTAATTAAGCGATACAAGACCTAAAATATGACGTATGAATTTGTTTATTTGTAATAGTAGGTAAACTATCAGATAAGTATTTAAATTAATGCAGTAAATCAAAGTTTTTTTTTTAGTTTGATCTTTTTTTTATTGTACTTTTTTGTAATGGAATTATACTAAAATTAACTTAATCGGAACCATACTGGATCGGAACTAGATATAAATTTAATATTTACTATCTTAACAAAACGAGGACTAGCGAAAACATATCCGTTCTTAACTGTAATTAACTTTAGAATTTAAACATTAAACAAGTTGATTATTACATGGGACTCTCAGACAAAACATTACAAATTAAGATCATTTGTAATACCTTTAACTTTGACATTACTTTAAATGTTACAAATGGTTATAATTATAAACAGTGAGAAGTAAAGATAACATTTAAAGTGATATTAAAGTTAAAGCTTTTCACGGTTTTTGAGAAGATTTTCACTAGGAGGAGAGAAACTATTTGCAGTCCGGCCGGGTAACGCAGTGTTCGTCCGCGACGATACAGGGGCAAGGGGGAGGGCGGTTCCCCTTGTCATCAACCCCCGCGTCCCTGTGACGACGCGGGCCAACACTGTCTTATCTGGGTACCAAGTATCAACATGCTATCGGCTCGACATCGCTTCGATAAACCAAAATGTAGCTCTTATTTCATAGCAATAAGAGTTGTCGTTTACAATTTATCGAGCTTATCTGTCATCGGATCGATGGTTACGTACTTGCTCTGCCGGTTTGCCTATAGTTAGTTAAAGTATGGTGGACTGTAAAGTATTTTTATATTAAACTTGGGACAATCACTTATTATTTATTACATTAAAGTCAGCTAAATACATCGAAATTTGTATTTCATAGGTAATAATAAACAAGTGTCAACCGACAAGACTAGTGATATGCCTTTAAAAGTATTTTCAAACAAAACTCTTCATTATGACTTCGACAAAGTTTACATTATGCCAGCGGAAATACTTAGAAACAGTTCCGTGCTACGCAGAACTAAGTATACAGGCAGTTGCACTATTTAATATGCATGTAAAAGCCTGTACAGCCTGTTTCAAAATAGCTATATATATATAAATATCTGTTAGGTATAAGCGTACAATGTTATATATAATACACAGGGTGTAAATAGACAGACATATTTAAGTAAGACCACTCAACTGATCATACTGGACAGTTAGCGTGTCGCTGGTGGCGGCCGGTTCTCTTGTCTCTATATTTTAGTGGAAGTGTGACGGTGTGCGCGAACAGATCTTTTTCGGACTAAAAAAGTTATTTAAATTTGAATTTAAGTTCTGTTTATTTAAGTCTGAAGAATTTTAAAGTATGTAGTAGTCTAGCTGAAAATTCATTATTTCCTTTAAATATTTATTAGTTTTCTAAAATAGGTAATTAGCAATACAACAATTACAGTAGGTAATTTAGTATTTCCGCGGGTTTGTTTCTTTGAATAAGTTGTTCAGTATGGTCAGTAGATTATATGGTTCCACATTCAGATGCACGTCCGTTAACACCCGGTAATACTTTGTCCCGTCGCGGTCCGATTTGCGCTCACTGTGAATCACAGTTGAATGGAGCTCAGCGCAATAACCATATCACGCATCCATTTACTCGAGAGTGGGCGTGAATCGGACCGCGAGACCTCTAAATTGTCTAAGTTCAATGTAATATATCGCTACAGCCATCACAGGTGTCGTGGTTGGCTAAACATGCCGATGACGGTGCGTTCGAAGACGATTGCGATGGATGTCGAAGTTAGACAATAAGGATCCTGATCACTGGTACGTTATTAGAGGTGCACACTTCACGACGGAGCAAGTTCTTGGATTAAGAAAGTCTCTTGTTTTAATTTAAGGATCATCGAGACTGGATCTTGTACAAAGAGTACATTTGATGGCAACTTCTTTAGTGTACAATTACAAGTAGCGTCGCGGCGTCCCACCTGCAACCTGCTCACTGGCACTATTACTATTGCCACAGTATATTTATACTATGCTATTGCTAATATTGGTGTTACTTGTAAGGGTTTTGTATTTTCACTGAGTATGTAATATCTACAATTGTCACTAGATTTATTTTAGTTAATTATTGTATCGCGATTATTCAAATAAACATGGTTACCTTTCATTTATAAAAATTCCGACCATAACATTTGACTATTTGGATGATGTAAAATCAAATTAAAACAATCAATCCATCTGTAAATCTGTAAGTAAAACTCCTAGTAACAGTGAATCATATGCATGGGATACCCAACAAACACAACATGGGTTTTTCTTATAGTGAGTCTCTTCTTTGTTTTCAATGACAGTTGGACTATCACATGCAGTAGTATTACACGTATGATATTAGGTCCCTCGCGCATACACAGTATTACAGTATTCACAAAGATGAGGTAACTGGCTTAGCATTTCACCCTTGTGGCAACTACATTATTTTCTCCAGTAAAATTGGAACAATAAAGTTTATGAATCTGTTAGAAGGTACAACCACCAGCCCTAATAAAATAAAAAAGAATCATTAGAAGAAGAGATGAGAGTCAATTGAAGAAAAACCCATGTTATGTTTGTTATGTATCAATGTACCAAACATATAATTCACCGCTTACAAAGAAATAAATATGAGATGGTTAGTTTTACTTAAAAATTGATTGAATACTTCAATTTGACTTTACATCAACCAAAAGATCTAACATGTTTGTAATGTTTATAAATGAAAGATCTAATCTTATGTTACTATCGAAATAATTACTGCAATAAAAACAAATCTAGGTTTTAAAGATTTGTGCCCATATAATTATGATCAATATTTATCTAATTAATGTCTTGGATAATTGCAAAAAAGTCCCTACCGAGACTTGTTGAGCGAACTGTTTCAGATCAAAACCGTCCATTCGAAGTAACTGGATCAAATTTTATATTTAGCGGCTTACTTTACTTTTTATTGATAACTGTAAAAAGTTTCTTTTTTGTGATATTACCGAAATCTGAGATTAAATAAAAACGAAAATGTACAGAATAGTGTTTTATCTAAATTCAGTTTGATGTTGGCCCTAATACTCACAAACATAAATAACGTACAGTCTCGCTCAAACAATAAACACCTCTAAGTAGTAGACATAAAGGCTGGACTATATTAAATGTGTAGTCAATAAAGAGTATTGCTCGAAAACTAAAGGCTTGTACGGTTCAGAAGTGCACTTCTATCGACATCGGCCAACCGCGTCATACTATCTACATTATTTATTTATATCTAGTAATAATTAGATCTAACTAGGAGCTACGTCCATCACTGTCTCCGGTACACTGTACAACGATCACTCTCTACATCATATATGTACACTTAGCTCTAACGCGGATTGTTCCATTTGTCGCTGCAATGAGATGTGAGATTTAAACCTTTCATTTTGACAGTTTGGACTGATATTTACGTACGTGACAACTATCGTGACGGACTTTATACTGCAGGTGGGAACAATTATATAAGTGTATCTCGATGTAACGATACTGTCCGCACAGCCCTTTGTCATGCGGCCGACTAGATCCAGTAGACTTCCCCCCGGACCCCGCGTATATCATGGGAGTGCTCCTTAACGTCACTACGTTCCCAAATTATTAACAGCACTTTCAGCAAGGATTTTACTTTATACTACAATATTACTTTCGCTACTACTGCAAGTCGTAAATTAAAATACTAAAATAGCGTTCAGAACGTTTCGAGATGCCATCGCCAAACATAAAGGATAAAACGCCAAAAAGTACTTCCATCATTGATTTTGGAACACGAGGTCTCACTTCACCAATCAGATAGAGACGTCCGAAGTTATCACGCTGTATTAGTTCGCATGGCGGTATAATTGTATCAATAGTGTATTATGTATATGGCTACAGTAGCAGGCGCGAGGTTAGGTTAACAGACCGTGTACATATCCCACATCCCAGTACAGCTAGTTCGCGACAAACCGTGCAGTGACGCCGGTCATCATCGCTGCGGCTGCTGCGGGAACTGTCTGCGCTTCTTGTTGTGTCGCGGCGCTTCCTGGCTGCTACTGCTGTTGTTGTTGTTGTTGTTGTTGTTGCTGGTGCGGTACCGCGCGGTTCCATTGCTGGGCGGGGAGGTGTTGTAGCGACGGTGCTTCGACGTGAACGAGCGTTGGTTGCGACTCTTGTTGGTGCCGTCGCCGCTGCCGTACTGCTGCTGGATCACGCCTGCAGGAAGAAGTTATTGTTTGACTAACGTAACTTTTGTAAACTCACACATTCACACGCTCACATTTCAAGTGGATCACAAACTTGAATTTGGTTTTTTAATGACATGATTTTATTAACTTGTGGTTTTGAAAAAAAATTACATGTTTTTATGTTGCATATTGACATTGTTACCCTAAGTTTCAACATTAGGGAACAGGGTTCCTCCCTGAGTACCAACTACTTTTAATTTAGAAATAAGCTATTATGTGCACCTGAATGAAGAAAGTAACTTGTTCAGAAATTTATATATTATCAGATAACAAACGGTCTGTTTTTCTTGAAGCGACCCTCACACTTTAGCGTAAATGCGTCATTAAATAATTGCCATGTTTTGTTTGTTTCAAACAATAATCCTGATATTTATAAATGGAGAAAATAAATTCGTGGAGAAGACAAGTTTAGACCCATGAGAAACAAGTTCGAACTCCGTCTAATTTATTTTGTTAACGTTTAATGCACTCTAGAAATATTTAGAGATTTCAGATTTATTTTATTAACCATAACTGTAACAGTGGTCGTTATATTGGTAAGTCAAATTACATTTTAAAGTAATTTGACTTACCAATATTAAGATTAACATTATTACTAAGAGTAAGATCATTAGCATTTCTATTATGAAACTAATATAAATAAATATTAGTAGATATTAATCTGATACGGCCAATTAATATAATAATAAGAAAAAAATCATATAATAGTACATTATGATACAAGTGAGCTGCGTTGAACATTATAGTCGAGGCGGGATTGCAGGCCGAGGCGAAGGCGAGGCCGTAATGGAGCCGGGAGTGTAATGTCTAATGCTCACGCGTTTTATAAGACGTTTTTCAACACACTTGCGACAAAAAATAATAAAATTTCACTGTCTTTTTTTTCCACATAATCGAAACTACAGCTATGATATGAACTGACAATATTCTTTGAAAAATGGCGGCGGAGATTTTGTTTTTTGCGCAGATGGAAATAGAGGCACTGACGCATCCGCCAAACAGCCAAATATTCAATATTAAAAAACTGAATATTTATGTATTTACAACAAAAATTTGAGTTAATTTGTTGACAAAAATATGTAAATAATTTGATAAACTTAAATGATTATTTATTATATTTTAACTGAGACAGTTTATTTATTCGCAAAAACTTTACTATTTCTCAAGACAACAAAACTCTTTGCTAAGATAAAAAAATACTGTTATGTAAAAAGCACTAGTGCGATAATGTAAAGTAAAAAGCACGCGTGTTTAATATGCTGCATTATGACCCCAATAACGATGCAATAAGGTCCACTTTATAAGCAAGTGTGTTGAAAAGTAATATTTGTACTAATGTCATTGTAATAAGTCTACACCTATGGTCTCTATGTAGCAGGGTAATAGGATCTTAAGACCTTTATGTATAATTTAGAAATAGGTAATAAGTAACTCACCAGAAGGTATATTATTGAAGTCTGAGTTGCTCATGATGTGGTGTATGATGAGGTGCTGGTGCGCGGAGACGCGGCGCGGGGTGGGGGAGGAGCACTGCAGCGCGGAGAGGGGCGGGGGCGAGGCGGCGCGCGCGGGGGGCGACGAGGGGCGCGCGGGCGGCGACGCGGGCGGAGGCGACCCGCCGTCAGACCACTCCTGCGACGATACCACTTAGTTAGTACGGTGACTGAACATCAGCGCGGTACTGTCACGTATTGTAGCGTTCGCTACAGTTATCAACCTGTTTCTTCGATTTTAGTTTTTCTTATCTTTGATTATTTTACGGAATTTTCAAAATTCAAAATTTCGAAGATCTTGTCATGGTTTTTGTTTGTTTTTCTCATTTTGAAGAGTATTGTCGTCGAGTCCACAAGACTAAATAAACTAAATAAATTTCTGAATTTTAATTGGATTCGTTATATGGGATAAATTTGCTTTGAAGTCTATTTTCAAGCCTTTTCGCTTCTTCTCCTGGTAAGTTTTGTGTACTTTTGGTTTCATTCTCTGAAAATCCCTTTTGTCCTTTTTCCAAAACGTTAGTTTCCTTGCTCGGGTTTCATGAGCATTTCTTCATTCTGTTGTTTTGTCTCTTTACAGCGACCCTTCAAGCTTTTTAAGGGTTTTTAAAAAGTATCATTTAATTTCAAAATAACACCAACCTCCTGGTATCTTGTGTGGATGCACAGCACGATCTCATTTCCACGACTTCTGGAAGACAATCCTGTCGCATAGCGGGGTCTGGCTGCAGTTCACGGCGTGGTGAGGATTGGCTAACTACGAGCGAACGTTTTCGGGGACCACCCCATACCAGAAGGCCTGCCGAATCGACCCCAGGAAGGAACCAGGTTCTTGGTAGTTTAGTAATTATCTTATTCTGTTTAGGTCATTTTCTTTCCTTATGTAAGGCTGAATAACGACAGCTCTTAAAACTTTTACTCATTAAGATATATTTTCTCTCGCCTAAGATTTATTAATATTTCCGCGAAATTTCTTGGGATCCCAAAAAAATAGATTAACTTTTAATTTCAAATTTATAATAAAATAAGACGACGCTTTAACGTTTTAGCTATATTAGAAAATTCTAAGCCATAAAAAAAATGATTTACTAAATTAAGTTTTATTGTAAAATTTTTAGGGCTCGACGATATACTTTTCTACAATTTTGTTTTTATACCTTTTTTATTTTATTTTCGTTGTTAATTCTAAATTCTTGATATTTAAATTATACTTTTAACCAGGTTTTTCAGCATTTTCTTTTTGGGCTGTCTCCAGGCTTGCCTGGCGGCAGTCTCTTCAGCATTTTCTTTTTGGGCTGTCTCCAGGCTTGCCTGGCGGCAGTCTCTTCAGCATTTTCTTTTTGGGCTGTCTCCAGGCTTGCCTGGCGGCAGTCTCTTCAGCATTTTCTTTTTGGGCTGTCTCCAGGCTTGCCTGGCGGCAGTCTCTTCAGCATTTTCTTTTTGGGCTGTCTCCAGGCTTGCCTGGCGGCAGTCTCTTCAGCATTTTTTTTTTCGTATAGTGTTTCACTACAGTATGTAAATGAGTCAATACCATTTATTGTTTTGTAATCTGGGAAACATTTTGGTGTTACTATTGTGCAATATTGCGTGTCCGCTATTGTAACTTCTCCCTTGAAAAAATTTAAATACTTTTCAACCATGCGCTGTATAGCCCAAAAAGTATTGGACTCATTCGGAGCTGAAATTTCGTATATAAAAGCAAAGTTTTATGATTATTTTACTCTTATCCCACTTACGGTGGGCCACAATAGGAAAAGCCTCAGGTGTTTGGGACGTCTTGATAGGTTTGATCTAATGAAACTATGCACACATCTATAGGTAACATGTATGTCTCTATGAACCTCTATACAACACACTCAAAATTATAATGTTTTATAATGTAATGATAGCTGTAATTTGATAAATACATAAATAAATAAATAAATTCTCAAACAAGTCCAGTATTATTTTTTTGATAATTTACTTTGTTTTCCACAAAGCCAGATACATAGCCAATCAAAAAAACGTTAAACAATGATAAAGATCAACGTGGACATGTCCCAAACACCTTCTTATATACAACGATGACTTCTAAAAGTAACGATATATTTGTTCACATTTGACATTTAATCACTTGGTTTTTTTCTGTAATAACTTTAGTGTTGTTGGGCATGTGGAGTTCACAACTTTACCGGATAGAAGGAGGGGGCGCCTCGACTCAGAACGTTGATGTACCTGCTCGGTGTCGGGCTCGGAGAGCGAGACGGAGGGCGAGGGCGGGCGGGGCGGGGCGCGGTGCCGCGGCGCGGGGAAGAAGTACGGCTCGAAGGTGTCGCGCACCCAGCGCCGGTACTGCATCACGTGGTCGGTGACGCGCACCACGCGGCCCAGCACCGAGTGGCGCGCCAGGAGCCCGCTGTCGCTGCCGAACGCCTGCTGCAGGATTATGTACCCGTAGTCGAACGCCTGACAACGGTATACATATTATTTACATTTACTTCGCATTTGACTGTTTGTTATTATGTTAATGACTTCAAGATAAAGGTGCAAGAAGCGCACCATCATCGTGGAGACGCGAGCACAGTCATGTAGATCGGAGCATAGGCTATCACCACTGGATTGGAATAGGAATAGTATACCAAATGACAGAGGTAGTTATCATTGAATTTCTAAAACGCAATACATATTTTATCGCTTTATTTAGCTTTTTTTACGTATATTTCTTATTTTCACAATAACTTAAACGAAAAATTTATAATTTTTTAGATAAAGTTCTGGCTACACAAACTGCATTTACCTACTAGAACGTAGACACTGCCTGACAGTATTCTGCGTGGGTGAAACACGCAAAGAACTACACATGTGCATTAACCATCACAGGCATACATCAACCGTAATCCGTAATAACAATCTCCCCATCCCAGTTCATTGACATACCTGATAGTCTAAATACATGCCTCTCTAACAATTATCTCATACAAGTGTGTATGTATCCGAGCTCATGCTCAGTCAGTCGACGGATACGTTGGGGAGGACATCCTCGTCACCGTGAGTGGCGTGTACGTCACCTGTTTCACTTGTATGGCGCCGTAGCTGGAGCGGCCGATGTCGTTGCCGGCGGTGAGCGGGTCCTCGATACAGAGCAGCGAGGGCCGGTGCCCGTCGTTCATCTCCTGCAACACATCACAGAGGTCACTCACGCGACTAGCCCAGCACTGCCCGACAGCGGCATTATATCCATTAAATAAGAGTATTAATACCTGAACTATGTATAATTAATGTGTTACGACGTTACTCTCATGTCTGTAGTACACGCACTTCACCGTTATTGACTTGGGAATTATTAGCACAGTAGATATATAAACAGTAGTAAAACTCCACCGCATTCTCGAGATAATTACCTACGCCCGATGGCGCGTTAGGGCGTTAGGGCTGCCATCGGGCGAAATCTACAAGCAACCTTATGACACGGTTAGGGATTCCAATCCGGCCGGATCCGACCGGTTTGATCTGACCAGGTAGATAGTTTATTTGTTAGATTTTTGGTCCTCAAAATTAGGTGTTACAGGTTGCTTAAATGTCATTCCTCAAAAATCTGCCAGATTTGGCGTACAAATATTTTGTCTTTAAATAAAATACATTTTACATGCATTACAACAAAATAAAAAAACAATGTTATTCAATTTACTGCGTCAATTTATGTGAAAAGTCAATTTTAAAAGAATATGAATGTCAATTTATCCATCAAGGTACCATTAAACATTATTATTGTAATTGAAAAATTCATCTATCGAATAAAATCACTGCTCGAGGAGCCACACGTGAAGTTTGCTCTTGAAATTTTGCAGTGGTAAGTCTTTAAAATCATCCGGAAAAGCATCAAACACTCTGACAGCCATTTGAAAGACGTTTTGTTTAACTAGACTCAGTTTACAATTGTGTATGTAAAGTCTATCGTAACTTTCCTTTTAACATGACATGACAGGATAACATAACTTTCCTTTTTCGTTCCAAAATAGACTGTTAGTGAAGTGTAAAAAAACAATACGTTTACGAAATCAACTTTATTATTACTAACGTTCTGCGACAATCCCCGAGACGGGGCGGCGTGTAAAAGCGCGCGTCTGTGTGTGTGTGTATCCATTCAAGGCGTTTCCTTGTAGTTTACGTACTGATTCATGTATCTTTTGTGTTACTAGTGTGAAATGTAAACCAGCCACGCCCCGTAGTTATTTATGCATATATTTTCAAGAAATGAGTACGAACCTTCTGTATGTCATCCTTGGAGACGTATGAGCCGCCGTTCTTGACCCGGATGGCGGTCTTCACGTAGTTGAACTTGCGGCCGTACAGCTCGAAGAACTCGATCAGCAGCACGCCCAGGTTGTGGCTCTGCCGGAGCCGCTCGGGCCGCGGGTGCAGCTGCAGGAAGCTGCGGGGGGAGAGTTAGTACGTCATTCAGGTATTATTATTCAGGCGTTTATCAGACTTGCATCGGAGACGCGATGAATTGTGCAACCACCGCAAAGAGTTATAAAACTACCTTATCACATGACTTTGACAAGCATCGCTACAGCGTATAGGCTATCTGTCATTTTGACGTATGGCCGTTTAACACACATCCATCGCTGCAACCGTTTCACAACTCATCGCGGCTCAGAAGCAAGTCTGTAAACGCGACAAATGCTAGGTGCATTAGGTGTTTTTTTTGCACGCAAGATGCCAACTTTCAGTTTGATGCGTCCGAACAATGGAAGGCTGCTTTCAGTCCTACATAACATACCTGTCCTGTTGTCATGTCAGTGGTAGGTGGTTGTCGTCCGACGATCAAACTGAACGCAGACTACGAACTCATCAAACTGAAACCAGCTCATTTATGTCAAGTCTATCTATGGTACACAAGACTGGCAACTTTTTTTCAATAAATTAAAAATATAAAGATAAACAGTTTTAAAAACACTAGTGTGATAAAGTTAACTTTGACAACAGTTTTCATGCATATAAAATATCCCTTTACAAGCACTTGCATTGAAATAGTAGTTTATAAAACTGGTACATAAAAAGGTTATTAAAAACACGAGTGTGAGTTTAAAAAACGAGCCGAAGGCGAGTATACAATTGTTTTAATACCTAGTTATGTATAGTTTCATACAACTAACAACTAACAACCTGTTTTCATAATCTTGATAAAATTTGTCGTTAGTCATTTTTGATTTTTCTTGTAAAATCTCGTTCTAAAAGTGTTCGTAATTTCCGTCATTATTAGTTAGTTATTTCCAGAATGTCAGATGGAGTCAAATTATCATCACCGTCACTGCTGTTAGTAATTTTGGGGCAAAATAATACTTTTGATTTGACCCATAAAACCACAGTAAATAATAATTTCCACGTAAGCTATGGCGCGAAAATCCAACAGTCCACCACCCATGTGTACACGTTGCGCGCGCCGGCAACATAGACAATGCAGGCCGAAAATAAAATGTAATTGTGACCTCCTTTTTCACGCCGAAATACTATTTAGTACGTGTTAGAGAATATTATTTAATAACCTCATTGGTATTTGATATTAAACCTCAGACATGGCTGTATGGGCTAAGTTCAATTTGCCTTCCTGGTTAGTATACTGTAATCTCAGAAAAAGTTTTTTTTATAGCATTAGGTTGTTCGAAGACAACTACTATAATTTTCTTTTTGTGTTTAAAAAGAGACGTTCATGAAAAATATTGTTCATTATGCCAGTAGTTTTGAGTTTGTAATGAGGATTTTACTATATGAGGTTAGATCAAATTTATTAAGGTATGGGAAATGGACTGCTATCTAATTTCGAAGTATGTATGAAATTCTAATGTGTATATGCGACAGTAACAATGAGAGACATACGTAAGTAGTAGACTTAAGCTGATTTATCTTGGACTGTGGTAAAAGAGAAACTCCAGTTTGTGAGTGAAGTTCCCGAGAAGGTCCGAGCGAGCCCCAACTACAAGTAACAACGCACCTGATGCACATTAGTATGAGCGAGTAGGAGGAGATGCCGCCGGTGAACACCTCGTTGAGGTCCCGCTGCAGCAAGAACTGCTTCAGCACCATCACCAGCCGCGACAGCACCGGGTACTTATCCTGCAACAGAACGACACGCGTTCATCTCTACTTCTTCTCACATGTATACCGAACCAACCCCTAACCTGATGATTCTAAGTTTCTCACACAGTTTTAGGGTAACTACAGCCAGCCTGTTCGTACACGTTTGTTTATTTTATTTGTTACAATAATATACGTACTCAGACACAAACGTGTGGGTATATTATTCTAGAGCTATCGGCAGCAAAGAGCGAGCACTTTGTAACGGCATCAGTCGAAGCCGTAATATCTTGAACCATTGGCTTTTAACATTATTTATTTCTGAATTAAAAGGACTCATACAAGGTGTTTTTATCTGTATGTCTTATATTCGCGAAAATCAAGTAAAACAGATCAAATCAGTAAACCTTTAAATTAATAACAGATCTGTTTACAACAAGTCTCCGTACACAGAAAGTTTAGTAAACATTCTTGTAGTAGAGGCCTCATTACCCATCGTGCCGACACCTGTCCCGCACTGGGCCAAGGTAAAGCTGGCGGCAGCCAACTTGAGTTAGCTCGGGTAAGAGGGGGTGGGGGGGGGAATGTCCGCTTCGCTTCTGCTGAGCAGGATAAACATGTGAAAAATAACCTCGCCTCAAAGTCCGTGGCACAACTGAGGGCCACAGTTAACATCACCGGGCCGTTCTGAATCCCTGATTCTGATTCATTATAATAATATAAACCACTTATCTTCCTAAATTAAGGGCCCATAATACCTCAATTCGCAGTCCTGCTCTAACGCTTCTGCTTTTTAACTATCTATCCTACTCTAATCAGGGGGGTAATTCCGGAGAATCAATCGAATCGAGATTTCTAGAACTCGATCTAAAAACTTATGGAGTTCGACTGATAAAATGGGTTTTTACGATCGAGAAGGGTAATTAAACAGACTCAGAATATTCTCAGTCTATCGAATTAGCTTTCTCGTTCGTGAAAACCCATTTTATCAGTCGAACTCCATAAGTTTTTAGATCGAGTTCTAGAAATCTCGATTCGATTGATTCTCCGGAATTACCCCCCAGATATCGCACGCAAAACATCAGTTATTTTGAAATCACGGCTACACTAATGGTTTTTTCATTTTTATGTTATAGTCTGCATCTGCTTTATAATAATATCAGTTATATTATGCAAAGTTTCAGATCTCATTTCAAGTATTCATTGAATGCTATCGGTTTATTATGCGGTTTGAAGGTAACTTTGTAATTTTTTTTCTATCGAGAACATTTAATGGAATCAAGTTTTCACCACAGCACTGACATAGCATTAGTCCTCAACTTTATCATATATCAATTTCATGTGATTGTTGCAGTATTTGTTGGTATAAAGCAGGATCATGTGAAGCGAAGTGAGGTATTATACCCCCTTAATATGTACATATACATACAAAATTCACTTTTCCTTTCGGATAGCTAAAGTAACAGAAAATTATTTGTACGCCGAGATTACATTATAATTTTATATAATAAATATGTCGCATGGGAAAATGATCCAAGATCATTGACATAAGATTAGTGATAAAACGATACGGCTATTACGATGCCAACACGAATACATCATAACACGTATTGCGACGTATATTAACGACTTGCGATACGAATGCATTACGATTTTTGTTTTAAAAGGGACCGTGGGAATAATCACTCAAACAAAGTTTCATTTGTTTTATCGCGTCAATATTGTCCGTTCCCAAATTAGAAGTCTTTAAATATTTATTCAGCTTTTTTGCATTATTGCATAAAAAAATCAAAGAAAACTAACAAAACCTAAAATAAATACTTAATTCAAAAATGTATTACATAACTTGAACCAAACGTCAATAAAAATGGGACCATATAGCCTATCTGCATTCTGCGTTTCGTTTCATGCAAATTTTAAGCTTTATCTCGAGATTTAATAGAAAACAATGTATTGTGATAAATCGTAATAGAATAATAATTACTAGTACATTAGCGAATATCGTAATAATCCCCGTCTACATATCGCCACATTTTCAAAAACCACTCCTCAAAGTTGTACGTACCTACGTACATAAGATCGTATGAAAATAATCGTGTAATATTCAGGCTTGGTTCTTTATTTCGTCGTTGAAACCAAAACGGATATGCATCTAACTAAATATAAGTATGTACGTTGTAATGAGACGGGGCACTGACCTTGAACTGTTTGATGAGTTCTGCACTCTTGACCCCGCTGCTCATGTTGAATGATATGTCCACCTGCAACAGGCACAGCGGTCACTTATCTGCCGAACATTGCATTTTCTCATGTTTATTTACTACCTGGTTAAAACAATTACATAACTTATAATATAAGATAGACATACCTACAATAACATACAGTTACTGTACTTTCTGAAAATTAACACTTTATATATGTATAATATATATAATAAAAAACGTTGGGAGGCAATGAAAAACATATTTTAAGGCGGACATTAATATAGATAATGTTTTCGTTAATATTATTAAAACTCACGTGAGCTGACATTCTAAATTTATTATTCGGTGAACGCCGCGTGGTCGTCCTAAGAACGACACTCGTCTTGAGAATGCCGAAATTGTCTCGGTGAAACAGTTGGCATACATAGTCAACAATAATAAAACGTGAGTGTTAAAGCCGGTTTTTAATAATAATTTATGTTTTCGTTACCAAACGGACAACTAATGATCGTTTTTCTTAATTTAGATTAACGCGACATACTTTTAATGTCAATTAGGCTATTCGCTAGCTAAGTTGTGTTACTTAATGAATTTCTTTGTAAATGATTGTGCAGCGTGTTGTAGGGTGAGCCCGCAGATCACATTTATCAGATACTTAGCCTCTCTCCGGTCCGCTTCTCGATTCAACTCCGGAAGATTGTCAACGTTGATGAATTACAGTAAACCTAGAAGATTGTAACAAAATCAACTTTATAAATAACCTAACAATTACCTACATTTTTAAAGTAACCTCTTTTACTATCTAACGGTAATAAATATAAGTATTTAATGTTTTTGGATGAACGAACAGCCACCCAGACATCACTTTAGTTTTTTAATAATCGTATACATTGTATTAGTTTAGGAAAGCTCTGTAATGTACAATGCGCGTCAAGTAAGTTTGCCGGTGCCAATGTCATATTAGAATAGGCGACGCAGTTGCGGGGGAAATGCGCAGGCGCAGGTGAGCGCTAACTTCATGCGTGCCTTTTAGCGCACCCAAACTGTACCAAACTGTACCTTTTTTTAGTAGATTCCCTTGTGCTTTCATTTCAAGTGCCACTTTCACATTCAGGACTTTATGGATCTAAAAAAATGTTTGCTTCATGATTGATCATGCACTCGATAAATGAGGTACATAGATGAAGACACCGGAAATGGCTAACTAGCTCGCTACACGTAATTATTAAAGCTTCCTTGGTGCACTTATCTCTATTGAACCTTTGACTTCAAGATGTATAAGTACTGTAGATCAGAGAGAGACGGATGATATAACGCAGCGGGTTGTTGAATTATTCAATGTCAATTAAATCATCCATGAGTTGTAAGAGGTAAGGCACCTCCCCGTGGTGCACCCTCTCGACCATAACCACAAGACAGGAAACAGCGTCTTCGGTGCGGTAGAAGTAGCATTGCAACCAACAACCCGCCTGCATAGCGCTGTGAAGGGTTGGCCTTGCTAGTTGTGACCAGTAGAGACTAAGCGTGACCGCTGTTTGAAGAACATGCTCGCACGGACACCGTCACTCGTCAGCACCCTCACCGGACGAGTAGCTAACGCCTCGCCTGCTTTCGTTCTCCCGCTACAAACAGATAGCAGTGGGGAGTGTTGGGTGAATGTATGAGATAATGACCTTAACGTCTGAGTACTTGTCGGTCATCTTGACGATGGGGACGGTGGCCTTCTCCAGCACCTTGATGCTCTCCTTCTCGGCGATGTCCTGCCCCACCAGCTCGCGCTCCAGCGTCCACAGCGGCAGCTTCTCCCACTGACCTGCGACATGACACTCTGTTAATGTTACCGGCAGGGGCTAGTGCGTCGTCGGTTAAGGACCCGTTCTCCCTGACATAGAGCACCTCATTTTGCGTCAGGTAGAACTGAACTCTATGACGTTTCATTATTATTTATAATAGTAAAGAATCACGTTTCGATGCCGCCCTCCATGCTCATTTGTATGGGAAATCGCACACAAAAGTTGGTTATGTTTGATGGATAAATACACCTAATAAAAATAATAGTTTTGCAAAAATAAATCAATCACACCATTCTGTACACTCTTAACTTACGGGTGACTGAATGACTGAATTTCAGTTTCCAAAATGATCTGGGAAACCGTCAATGGGAAATACGCGAAGAGCAGTTTTACGTGTTTTTAGCAACTTTAGATGTTAGTTTCTAGCTTGCTACGAATTCTATGCAAAAATCAAATCATTCATGTTGTAATACAAGTATTCGACAACTTGCGCGATTATTTATTTCTCATAAACAAATATTTTCTGTCATGAATCAGGAATACGGTGGGACAGGACCCTCAATGACGATGCAAGTAGATGTCGGCGACGGGTTCCAGGTGGACACATGTCCCGTCACGTCACCATAAAGAACATATTTTACTGCGTTTTGGCTGAGCGTGACTCATTCATAACATAAAGTGGATTTGGACGTTTAAATGGATTCGCTCAATTAAACTTAATGATAAGAAATTCTTTGGTTAACTCCGGCTCATAAACGACCACTGAAGTTATAAAGACATTATAACCTAATACGTGAGAGAACAAACAAATTCTACTATTTATGCATAACTTCTTCTTATCAGTTTCACCGATGACACAATAACCCGCTTTTGTCGCATATCATAACAGTTTCCCTGAAGAGTAAGGAAATGTGCCTCCACTAACCATACAATTTTGTTATGAAAACCTTGATATAACATGTAAGAAAATAAATTAACACAATGAACACGCTTTTAGATTCAACGTACTAAAAAACGACGAAATATATTTTTGTATTTAATGAGTAAATAAATTACCAATTGTTTACATTCTTCATAGTTAATTATAGTTTTAAAGATATTAGCTCATTCAGTTTGTATTTTGTTTACACGAAGTCACAGAGCTGCCTATATTTACAAAAATTCGTGCGTTGTAAAATTGTGTACTTATAGATAGTAAATATTTGATAGCTACCTATATGTAATTTAGCTATCTTCTCATTGAAGCGTGAATATGTAATTAACTTTCTGCTCATTAAAGCGTAAACTCTTACGGCGATGCGTATTTTTTCTTCACTCGTGTTCAGCCCCTATGTTACATTTGTGAATAGATCTACTGTATAAGTAAAGTGTCCAGAAATAAATGAGTGAAAGATTTTATCTGGAACAGTCATCTTGATCTCATTGTCTGGTTGTCTAGCCACAATTTTGTGACCGGTGAAACATTGGCCTGAATATTCACAAAGCGTATCACAAAGAAATATCGTCAGATCAGTGGCTTAATGATCCGGAGCCGATATGGAGACGGGTGAGGTGACGCATTCTTACACAACATGGGGTCCTTGTCAATACGAGGCGGCATCGGCAGCTTCCTGGATGTTCGACACACCGATAATTGTATAAAGGCCCCTTGCCGGTGGGTGTGTGCGTGTAAATTAGGGTACGGGATCAGATTCAACTGAAGGTTAATTTAATTTAATTCCGTGCAAGCATAACTAGCTACACGTTCTTTACACGAGTCAAAGTGAATATTACTAATAGGCAGCGGACATCAATCCATTAGCCTGCTGGTTCGCCCACTGCTGGAAGATTTCCCCACTCTTGGTCGTGCTCCTGGAAGAAATGTCCACACTCACTAGTAACCCTCGCACCAGAGACGCCGCTGCCCGTCACCACTTACCTGGTTGTGTCTGTTTGGGGGGAGTACCTCCACAGTCGAGTATGAGTATGGCGCCCACTGTCACTCTGGGTTGGCCTATCACAGCTGGCGCAATGTCGTATGATTCACAGTACGAAACAATCATGAGCCTCTTGCCCTTTTGAGTGTCTGGTACCAAACACACTTTATTTCGTTCGCTGCTAAGAAGCTTATGAGTTTATTGTCTGACCTATTGATTATGACGGAACCATCGGCGTTAATGTTAAACTCGCACTTTCCAGGATTCCGTCTGATGTAGAAATAGTTTTCGATCCAATGTTATTCTATGACAGAATGATTTAAAAGTTTGCGTGACCCTCGCGTAAATATTAGATCTGATACGTGTCTCTAAATTATTTTGGTATAAATACAGAAATGATTTGGACAAGTGCGAGTCGGACTCGCGCACAAAGGGTTCCGTACTTACCACCCCACAATACGGTTACGGAACCTTAAATACTGTTTTACATGCCAAAGCAACATCAAGGCTACAAAAAACAAGACGGTAATTAATGGTATCGCTTGACAAGAAATTTCTTCATGAATTTGAAAGCATTTTTTTTTTATTGTAATGATTTCTGAAGATTCTGTTGCGATAAGAGTGTTCATTATGTTCTTGGCAGAAGTACTTTTTGTGTATATATGGTATTGGTAAATTCTTTAAACAAGGGAGAACAAATAATGGTTTTGCGGAGGCTATCCTCTTAAGGTTCTGGTAGTTCAAGCTGTACTCGTAAGAGGACGTATGCCGACCAACATCAAAAGCACCCGAAATAGAACAGTTAGAAGAAGCAAGAGTTGTGTCAGATTGATCCTCTGGGAGAGAGGCATACAGTCGCCTGGAGGTTGAATTTATTATTTTATACCATTTTAACTTCTATGACAGCGATATAAAGGCATGGAGAAGGGGAAAAGCATACATGATTAAATGAATTCCTCACGGAGCAACACAGAGTCTGTCAATAGCCAGTGAGCAGCTCGTGTCAACGTCAGACTCGATAGGTGACGCATTGCGCGACGTCACACCGGGCTCCGCCGCGTCTACCGCTCCTCATGTCGCGATACCGGCACCGAGCACCACCACCTCATTCCGAGGTCGCTGATAGGGGCGGGGCTTATTCATGCCGTGACTTCATTTGGACTCGGCTCTGAAGCGGCCCAAGCCAGGAATTGGACGCTCACATTACATACATTGTACATTATCACACGCGTCCTCGGGTGTAACTGTGCTCATGCTTGTAATTGTAATTAATTTAAAGTGGTCATTTCGAGTATCAGATATGCCAAATGTGCTAAAATGTGATGGAGTTCGTGAAAATAAATAGGTATTACGAATAAAAATAATGTCTATTGATATAATAAAATAATGTGTATTGCGTGTTTTGTTTTATTTTATTTTTATTTATTTATTTTTTTAGTTAAGTTCTGTAAAATTTTTACTTTTTTGTGTTCTGGCAATAAATATCATTTTTCTTTCTTTCTTTCTTTCTTTCATGTCTGCTTCGGGGCGGGATTTCTCGCGATTCTCGCCTTCGCTGCCTTAATTTTTATTTATTTTCTTTATTAAGAAAACCAGTAGTTAGTAAGCTAATTTTAACACTACACATTGAACATAAATAACTGCTAAACTTCTAACTTATTAAGGTAATCACAGCATGCATTTTATATAAGTGACGTACAACATGTAAGTATACACACATATCTTAAATTCTTAATTACTAAAATTACATTAATAATTTACAAATTCTAAATTTTATCTTAATATTTAACTACTAAAACTAACAAACATCATTTAACTTTAGATAGAGCTTTTCTACACAATACTTAATCACGGCTGGTGTCCGAACGGTGCATGGTCTTCCGGATCTTTCTCGGTCATCGACGTTCAGGGTACTGCTGTACCTACCGATAGTGCGATGAATAAAATGAATGTTGATTTGCAGCTTTTGTAGCAACTTCAAAATCATATTCGGTGGGTGCCCACATTTGTGCAGTGCAATTACAGCAACACGATTCTCCTTCTATTCCCGTATTCCATGGTGAATTAAGCAGTATATGGTGTAAGTGTGGTATGGAATTACAGCTTATAAAACTGTAAATTTTTTGACATTTTTATTTTTTCTTTTTCATTTGTATTGATACCCAGAAATCGATGAAGAAATTCAGTAACAGAACTTTTTGACCAACTAGGTATTACGAATAAAAGGCACGTCGACAGCGAAGTCATTCAGCGGCACACTTACAGTGCGACAAAGGGTTTTATAAGAATAGATATCAGCGTTAGTTCCGATTCTGGCAACGCCGAAACAGTCTTGTCGCACTGTACACGTGTTAGGTTTGTAACTTTAATTTAAATTACCGGGCTCTGTGATAGCTGGTGATTGATTGCGTAGACTCGGGTGATCGGCCGACATAAGAAACTCATTGGTGCATGCCCGGCCGGGGATCGAACCTGGATCTCAAAGATTGAGAGGCCAGCGTTCTACCCCTGAGCTACCGCCGCTTGTAATAATCCTAAACTTTTCTCGTCGTGGGTCGATCCTTCCATCCCCAAGTTTACTTACTATGTAGATTGATGGATGTGAGAGGCGATGCAGGTAAGTCTCTGGCTTTGCTGCCCCTCTGTGTGAGTACATGTAAGTATGTACTTGATGTACTGTGGAGTACACGTAATGGTCGAGTACTTGCTTGTTTACGAACCTCGCTTCACTCGTAGTACGGAACACCTGACTTTATGTCATCTAAGTACGCGATGGTGATCTCCGCTGACGTCATCACTTATTGCACTACTATGACGTTGATGTACTGTGTAGTACACGTAATGGTCGAGTACTTGCTTGTTTACGAACCTCGCTTCACTCGTAGTACGGAACACCTGACTTTATGTCATCTAAGTACGCGATGGTGATCTCCGCTGACGTCATCACTTATTGCACTACTATGACGTTGATGTACTGTGTAGTATACGTAATGGTCGAGTACTTGCTTGTTTACGAACCTCGCTTCACTCGTAGTACGGAACACCTGACTTTATGTCATCTAAGTACGCGATGGTGATCTCCGCTGACGTCATCACTTATTGCACTACTATGACGTTGATGTACTGTGGAGTACACGTAATGGTCGAGTACTTGCTTGTTTACGAACCTCGCTTCACTCGTAGTACGGAACACCTGACTTTATTATGTCATCTAAGTACGCGATGGTGATCTCCGCTGACGTCATCACTTATTGCACTACTATGACGTTGATGTACTGTGGAGTACACGTAATGGTCGAGTACTTGCTTGTTTACGAACCTCGCTTCACTCGTAGTACGGAACACCGACTTTATGTCATCTAAGTACGCGATGGTGATCTCCGCTGACGTCATCACTTATTGCACTACTATGACGTAGGCTCCCTGATTGTGCAACGTTCACATCAGGGTCTTCCTACGAAACTGTCTGGTGTCCACAATGTACGGGGCAGGATGTTGTTTGTTTGAAAATACGATTCAATATGAACTACTTTTGAGAATGTAGCGTCATCTAACAGTTTCTATAGGTATTATTCTTCGACCAATATATTTATATTTATATTGGTCCAAGGTATTATTAATCTGTTATTAATTTATTATTCAATTTATTTATATTTACAAAAGTTACACAGTATACAACATAGGTTCTTTCTTTCTTTCTAAATACTTTATTAAACAAAACAAAAGTTACATGTATAACGGGCGGACTTTTCCCAGTCAACCCGACAGAAACTACAAGAAATTAACAGAGGCAGCCGTGCAGAAAGGCTTTAAGATATAAAAAAACCGGCCAAGTGAGAGTCGGACTCGCGCACGAAGGATTCCGTAATATTATCTATAAAAACGGCACAAAAATCATGTCTGTTTTATGGGAGTGTGCGGATCCGACTCGAACTTGGCCGGTTTTAGTATTTGTTGTTATAGCGGCAACAGAAATACGTCATTTTTGAAAATTTCAACTCTTTAACTATCACGGTTCATGAGATACAGCCTAGACGGACGGACGGACAGCGGAGTCTTAGTAATAGGGCCCCGTTGGTTACCCTTTGGGTACGGAACCCTAAAAATAAGTGAGAGAAAAAAATTATCATTAATGTACTAATAATAGATATGTTAATCTCCATCTACATACAGAACTCCAGCTGTACAGTTCGAGTTGCTGTGTTTTCATGTACAAGCTCGTCTAATTTAGATGCCTTTAATTTGGCCCTTCCTTCAGTACGTATGCCAAAGCATGTGTCAGGATCGTAGCACATGGAGGTATATATTCTCTGCCTACCCCCACTGGTAGAAACGGACGAACGGACGGACACCGAAGGCTCGTCACAAAGGTCTCTATTTACCCGGAACCCTAATGGTGAGTGCACAAAGCATTCGGGTAGCAGCGCTATGTGAACAACTGAACAAGTAGGTAGACAGAAGATAAGGCGCGCCGCACACTCCGACGACGGACATCAGATCGGTAGTTACAGGTTTCGGGAGAGACGTTGTTAGCGATAACGAACTACGCAGTTACGTCGAGGAATCTGCTGAATCACATTGTTTCATGATTGTATAATATATTACTGATGACCTTGCGGCTAATAGACACGGGCTTGTGAAAGAAAACAGATACTTTCTAGTTCACGTTGACAGCACGTTCTGTAATTATTTACATACAGATCGTAAATGGACAGTTGATAATCGAATGATCATACTGGACAGTGTTGCCAATGACACGTAATCGCACTAATGAAAAGATGAATATTTAGAAAAAGAATTTTCGTAAAGAGACACCCTGAATTGTTTCCGACAATAAGCGATGTTCTCAATTACAATTGAAGAGACAAAAAAAGGTCGTCGTACCCAAAATAAGTGTGAGCTTTTAGTAGGAACAGTTTCCCGATGACCATAAGAATTTTCAACTAAATATCCCGGGCAATTAAAGAACTTCCATTACCACAGGTAAAACGAAATTCACAAAATAGCTAAAGCAGGCTATTGGAAAACTTATTATCTCTGAGTATCTAATTTATATGATTGTTTATACTTTGACTATATGTAATAAATAATGTAATGTAATTTTAAATGAATTTTGAATTAATTCTGAATTGTATTATTTGAACATAAAACAATAATAGTATAATTGTATTATTTTAATAATGGAAGTGTTTTTGTTAAATTCAACATAAATAATTTATGTAATACTTCTGTTTGCGCCAATATTTTCAAAAACCTAATGTTGTACCATGTTTTACGCAAATAAATAATCTGAATTTAAACTGCTTTTTTACACAAACTAAAAAAAAACATTTCATGCGTTCTGCAAAAATATTGCTTTTATGATTGTTTTTCTGTATTTGCTAAAATTTGTTGCAACTCTTAATTGAACTATATTTGTAATGATACATTTTTATGTTCTCTTACTTGATAAGCACACTTACTCGTATGTAGAATGAACGAATGATAGATTAATAATCTAAATTTCCTTTTGTAGCCGAGTTTCATGATTCGATTCTCTTCTCTTCTCTCGAGCCAGATGTTTTGCGAGTAACAATTCAAAATGCCGTAAAACGAGCGCAATTATGCATCAACTCGGGAGGTGGCAATTTGAGCGATATGATCACAATTAATGTCATCAATTTTACACTTTCAAATAAACTTTTAATGAAAGCAGAACTGTTTATATTTCACTTATTACAAAATGGCAGCCAATTCAAATTATGACATTACTTTTGCGCCACCCAGTATAATCATTGTTGTTCTGTTGTCTTTCATGCAATAAAGTGATTTTGTATTTGTGGACTGTAGATGCAGGCTGTTTTAAAATATGCTTATTTAAATTTAAAACCCCACACGACTTTGTAAAATTTACAAGGGAAAGGCAAATGCCAAATATCGTTTCACATAATTGTAAGGGTAATTGAGTATAATTTGTAGATCATGTGCTATAAATGTCCAAGCAGGTCACAGATCCGAGGGCTACACCTGCTGGTGACCTTGAAAGTCAAAATAAATGGCTGGTTTTGATCAGACGTTGCAGTCACCAGCAGTTATTGTCGCCTTAAACTAGCGGATGTCTACGTCATACAAGGAACCTATAGTACAAACTTCATGTCCCTCGGGTCAGCAGTTTGGTCTGCAGGCGTTAGGGTTAGATCTGTCCGTCAGTCTTCTATGTACTGTACAGATAGACAGAGCTACAAGAGTTCCCGTTGCGACGGAACCATTCTGCGTTGATAATGTCTAAACCGAAATGCGCAGATAATGGCGGGCGGACGCGTTCAGCATTTCAATCTCTCAAGGACAAGGAACATGTGTTATCAGCTGTGTCGCCGTGTAGATTACGTATTCAGAACATATTTAGTAAATAAACGTACGAGATATTATGTGACATGAGATCGACAAACAACAGGTCTCGTGTCGAACATGTTTAGCGGTTGATTCATCTCTACAAAATGGTATGGAAACCCTTCTCAGCCCATGTGATTCGGTAGACGAAAATTTAAAGTGGGGCAACCGCTTTCAAGAATCATCATTGTGCAAACATAAACTGCCGATCGGTCTTGTTTGTCGTATGTGCACTGTAGTACTATTATTTACTGTCCCATTCCGTTTCCAACACCCCCCCCCCCCCCCCCACCTGCCCCAACCTTCCGACGCCCACCCTTGAAGCCTCAGTAGTCCATCTATGTTAATATAACATGAGGCAGTATGAGCGCGCTGACCGCAACAACTCAGCTGTGGCCGTACCAAATGTAGAGCTATTTCATTATTTTTTATTTACAGCGGACGTATTTTCAAAATGTTTGGAACCCCTGAAAGTGTGTTTACCTTTTGTAAATCGTCCCGTTGGCCTTACTTTAGCTGTGTAGGTGCTGATCAACACTAGAACCGTCAGAAATGACAACACAGTACGACAAGGCTGTTTTGACGCAAGAAATTGGAGCTAACACCGCTATCCTCATAAATGTATTATACGACGACATCACATTGATGGGACAAATGATACGTATTTGCAATACTGACGTCACGCAGCCTACTCTCACCGATTACAAAACACCGGTCTCCAGTATCAGATAACATTATTTCATTAGAGCATAGAAGTCGGGTTTCGGAAGCTGATAAAGATATTATATAGAGGTGTTTGTGAGTTAGGATGAAGGAGGTAATCTTCTAAATTACTGATCTGATTCTGAAGATTCGTTCACTAATAGGAAGCGGCATTATCGCTATATTATTGGAATAACAATATTATTATACATAACGCAATTAATAAATAAAGTAAAAAATTAAAATATTGTATCTACCTAAATAATGCAATGAATTAATAAGTTAATAGATAAATAAACTATAAATAAATATAATGCCTAAATCCGCCCATTCGATTAATTTTGCTAAGAAGAAGGGCAAGAAACTTAGCAAGATCATGTCTTTTTTTTATCAATAAGTATATTTTTCTGATATGGCATAATACTATTAGTCTTTTTTACTTATATAAAATTATTATACTAAACATGGTGTTCAATTAATCCACGCTACGAAAACTTTTTTAGAGCCATCTTTGTTTTTTTTTCTCAATATTGGAATGACTCAAGAGATTCTTTTACGATAGGTACTTTTGTTTACATCCAGTATTGTTAGATTAATTAAACCAGAATGAATTACCGTTTTGCGGGACAGTGAATAACTCTGGTCAACACTATATTATATACTATCATCATCATCATCATCTTATGGCTTTTATTTATTCCTGCGTAACTCATAATTATTTAAAGTGGTATTATTAAGTTGTGTGATCATTATTTTGTCGCCTCCGGAGTGAGGTATGTAACTCGGCGAGGCCTTCTGGACAGCAGCGGATCGAGCAACCGTCCACAATGTGGGCTACGGTTTGGTTTGGTGTACCACAGTTTGTGAAGGTGGTAGTTACATCGAGCCGGTTCAGAGTTGCCCAGGTCTTACGGCTCACCTGAAACCCCGAGCCGGCCAGTTTCTTCTCCATTTAGCGTTCATATCGAAAGGCTTCTGTAGCATGGGATCAGACCAAACAGTCTTACGCGATGGAAGCCGAGCACGCGGAAGGTGGTGGTCTTGGTGATAGGCCAAGAAGCTTGGTTGGTATTAGCTTTTGCCCATTTCATCGCCGTTGCTCGTGGTCTGCACAAACGTGAGACAGAGCTGGTAGATGATGGGTCGGAGGGTACCTGCGATGATGCGCATGAAACTGTTGAGCTGTATGTCGATCCTGTGAGTATGTGCGCTCCGGTACCAGACTGGACTCACATATACTATTGTGTCTCTACGCAATCCTCTAAGAATGTCAAAAATTTTATTCGACTGTGTTATTTCTTTAAAAGAACAAAACAGAGTATCCTATATAGTGCTAGCAGTACAAACCGAAATTTAGTAAATACACTCGGCGTCAAAAAAATCGCACCTTTATTTTTTTGACGCCGAGTGTAGCTGCAAATGCAGCTGATTTGGGCGTACCACTAGCACTAGTAGGGAGAATTCGTTGACCGAGCGGCGCGTGCGCACGCTACTCAAGGCCGGCTGCTCACATTCGTGTCAGGATGTTTGCTACATTCGGTAACATGTCTGCCGATATCTCGGTCCGGACCCCCTCTCAGCCTCGGGCCACTCGGCCCTGGGACCGGGTGGCAATGGACCGGTATCTCTCAGTTAGACCAAATAACATTCAGATACAGATCATAATTAACAACTTTCACAAAGAAACATACCTATCTGCGAAATTAAAACGCACTAAACATTTCCTTGCTGATAAAACAAAATACGGGAGCACGAGGTTATGATAACATTCGGAGAAGAATTCATTCCTTTTTAATGTTCAGTTTTAGCGGTTCCGAATGAGGTGATCTCGCAGAAAGAAGTTTTTTTTATGTTTTAGCTAAGCCCGCAAATACAATACACACAGTGCCGGATTTACGCCTAAGCGCACAAGGCCCGGGCCTAGGGGCCCAGCCAGATTAGGGGCCCTACCTACCCAGCTACCCCGATTAGGTAACTTGCCTGCCCGTCAGGAGGAAATAAAGTTATAGAAAAAAAAATGGTACACATTTTTTCAAATATAATTCTAAATGTTTTAAAATCAAACGAGCATCATACGTAATAATACGTATAATACAAATCATACGACGCGTATAACGACCGTTGACGTTCACTGTAGCGACATACTTAGCATAAACTGCATTATTTCAGATGTGTTTTTTAATAAATTAAGTCGGTTAAAATTTTTATTTTATCTAACCTCATATCGTAAAATCCTCATTACGAACTCAAAACTACTGGCATAATGAAAAATATTTTTCATAGACGTCTCTAAAACACAAAATAGTAGTTTATGAAACTGGTACATAAAAAGGTTATTAAAAACACGAGTGTCAGTTTACTAAACGAGCTCTAGGCGAGTTTTTTAATAGTAGACAAGTGTTTTAATACCTAGTTATGTATATTTTTGATTTAAGTATAGTTATGTATAGTTTCATACACTACTTTACCTAAACTCATGCCATCCATTGACAGACAGAGTCCAACGCGCCACCGTAAGCGTAAACCGTACAATACTTGGCCGAAAATAAAGTTGACTGTAACCTCGTTACTGTTGTATACGTATTCTTTGAATATGAGAACATTATATAAAAACCTCATTGGTATTTGATATTAAACCTCAGTCATGGCTGCATGGGCTAAGTTCCCTTTGTCTTCCTAGTTAATATCACATGTACTGTAATCTCAGAAAAAGTTATTTTACAGCATTATGTCGGAAACCTATACTATAATTTAATAATTTTTTTGTGTTTTAGAGACGTTCTTGAAAAATATTTTTCATTATGCCAGTAGTTTCGAGTTCGTATTGAGGATTTCACGATATGAGGTTAGATAAAAAAAAATTATAGTATAGGTCTCCGAACAACATAATGCTATAAAATAACTTTCTCTGAAATTACAGTACCTACATGTGACACCAACTAGGAAGGCAAAGGGAACTTAGCCCATACAGCAATATCAGAGGTGCAATTGTGTAAGCCGATCGTATTCAAATTCGATTGTCATATGGTTATTCGGCTAAGAAAATAAGCCCGTTTGACAATTGATATCGTACGTTTTTGATTGTCAACAAAACAAGACCATTGTATTCATTTGGCAGCCAAACATGTACGATTTCAATTGTTAAATGGGCAAATTTGCTTAGTGGAATAGCCATATGACAATCAATTTTATGACGATTGTCTTACACAATTTGCACCTCTGAGGTTTAATATCAAACACCAATGAGGTTTTTATATAATACTAGCTTTTGCCCGCGGCTCCGACCGCGTGTTATTTGGTTTAACGACATGCTTTTTTTCGGGATAAAAAGTAGCCTATGTGTTAAGTTAGGGTATAAGCTATATCCATTCTAAATTTTATCCAAATCCGTTCAGCCGTTTCAGCGTGAAAGAGTAACAAACATAAACATACACACACACACACAAACTTTCGCATTTATAATATTAGTGTGATTCGCTAACACGTACTAATATTCCGACGTGACAAAGAAGGTCACAATTTCATTTTATTTTTGGCCTGCATTGTCTATGGCTAGCGGCGCGCGCAACGCGTACATGACATGCGCAGTGGACTGTTGTATTTTGGCGCCATAGCGTACGTGGAAATTATTATTTGCTGTTTTTGTGTCAGAAATTATATTTTGCTCTAAAACAGGGAATATAGTACTTTTCTACCGAGTTCTCTAAAATGGCTATGAAACTATAACTATGTATTAAAACACTCGCGGACTATTAAAAAACTCGCCAACGGCTCGTTTTTAAGCTGACACTCGTGTTTTTAATAACCTTTTTATGTACCAGTTTCATAAACTACTATTTTGTACTAGTGCATTTTATTTGCAAAATTTCTAAAATAGCTTCGGGATGGGGGGCCCCAAATCGCAAGTGCGTAGGGGCCCTGGGTCTTAAAGTTCGGCCCTGAATACACATAAAAAGAGCGCTTGTGCACCACGGTGGCGCTTATTCGTATATATGTATGAACAACACACATACCAATAACAACGAGGTCGATGTCGCTGGTGGGCAGGTAGAGCCCCGTCCTGAAGGAGCCGAACACCTCGACGCGCGCTTGCGGCCACAGCGTCAGGATGGCGCCGCGGATGCGGTTCACGACGGTAGTGCGGACCAGGTGCTCCGTCGCCGTCGGGGACATGTACATGTAGAAGTGCTCGATCTCCTCGTGCAGCCTGCAACACATAAACAGACCGTTGAAACGAGGCTTGGCAAAGGAGTTTTCTTTATCCAACGAGCTTGTCTAGCAACTGCTCAATCTTATAACAAAATGTTAAACCCTCTCTACTGTCATTATCCCTAAGACAAAAGATCGCAGTCCAGGTCTAGCACAGATTAATGCTCATTTCTTGTAATATTCATGTATTTTGGAAAATAAATAATTTGTATTGTGTATGTAATCGGTAGCATATTCTTTCTTCATCTCGTAGTTATCTTTTCTTAAATCGGACATCTTCACGTCGCTGTTTCAAAGACCTTGACATCCAGTAACAGCATGTTAATTATAAAAATATATAGAAAGAAAGAAAGAAAGAAAAGCAATTTATTTTAAATACCTCCAACAATACACAAAATAGACATGAAAAATCACACATAACTAGAATTAACAAAGAGTAAGAATGTATAACATAATAAATATAAGTAGCAGGATTTTAACATTTAGAAAAAGGTGGTAAATAAAAAGGGATTCAACTCAGCTTAGTGCTGCGGTAAGTGCCACAGCGCTGTTATTCTGTTGAACCCTGAAACTAAAATTAAAACTTAAACTATACCTATGCTAGGTGGCTTATATCTAAGGATTGATTTATGAACTAGGAATTGGAATGTGCAGGAAGTATGTATATATAATAAAATATATAAATATATATATCTACAAAAAATAAATATATAAGAATATATAACAACAATTTTTTCTCGATTAGGGTTATTTTTGTTTTTGTTTTTCTAAAAGATATTTTTTCAATTTGATGCGAAATGTTTCCTTTGTTTTGCATTCTCGAATGGGAGGGGGCAAATCATTTCATACCTTTGACGCCCTGTATCGAAAACTGCCTTTGAATCCAACCGACTGATGTTTGGGTATAATAATGAGATAAGCGGAAGCTCTTGTAGTATATCGATTGACGATGGAGGACCATTGAAGTTTGTCATATAAAAACTTGGGTTGTTTGTGCTTGACTATCCCAAATAACATGACCGCAAAATGCAATTCGCGACGAGCAGCCATTTTTAATTGATTGCTATCGTTCATGTAAGGCGTGACATGAGTACGAGGAGGGATGTTGAAACAAAAGCGTGTACACGCATTTTGTACCCGCTGGATGAGACGTTGTGACCTTGCCAGTATGCAGCCTCCAAATACTACATCACCATAATTTAATTTAGACAAAATCAAAGCTTCACACATTTGAATTCTAACTTCGACACTTATGTATTTTCTAATTTTATAAAGAAGCTTTAACCTGTAAAAACAGTTTTTGGCCACATTAACAACATGATTTTCAAAATTCAAAAAGCTGTCCATTTTCATTCCCAGATTTTTAGCTTCACTCACTCTTTCAATGTCAGTGCCCTTAATAATTATTTGCGGGCTCTGGGCTGTGCAATCGGAGACTTGCTTATTAGTACCAAGCAGCATAAATTTAGTTTTTTCCGAATTTAGCACTAAGGCACAGCGTCCTGACCAATCAGCTATAGCATTTAAATCATCATTGATTACTTTAATTGAATGTGTTGTATTCTTAGGCTTGAACGAATAATAAACCTGTAGGTCATCAGCGTAAATATGATAACTACAATTTTTTATGACTTGTGTAATGTTAGAAGTGTACAAAATAAAAAGAAGGGGACCAAGTATCGAACCCTGGGGAACGCCTCGACATAGATGTTTATGTACTGAAGCAATGGTTGATCCATCTGTTTTACGTAGTTGAACGAGCTGTTTTCTATTACTTAAATAACTATTAAACCATTCAACAGTTCCCCTTTCAACCCCATAAAAACTAAGTTTTGACAAAAGCAAAGGAATGCTAATGCAGTCGAAGGCCCGTGAAAAATCCAACAATACCAAAGCAGTACACATACCCCGGTCTCTCGCTGTTATGACATTATCAACTACATCTGCTAAAGCTGTGGATGTACTGACACCCTTTCTGAAACCGGACTGTACGGAGGGAAGAATTTTATTGTACTCTAAATATGAGGACAACTGAGAATGGACAATCTTTTCCAACACTTTTGATATAATTGGCAAAATACTAATTGCTCTAAGATCTTTGATTTGAACGGGATGTGGTATCTTTGAAATAGGTTTTACCACTGCTGTCTTCCAGCATTGCGGAAAGTGGCCGGTAAGAAGTGATCGATTGATGATTGCTGTAATTATTTTAAGCGTTCTTGGGAGGGTAAGTAGAATCATATCGATAGTCAAACCGTCGATGCCATGCGCTTTAGTATCAATATTCAGTAAATGCTTTTCAACCACCGTTTCGTCAATCTTACGCAATGAGAAACTAGAAGAGTTAAAACGGTGGAGTTCATAATAGGTCAGGTCAGATAGAGGAATATTAATATCCCCAGGCACGTTTAAGAAATGATCATTAATAGCTTCAGGATCATTAAAATGATCTGGTAAGTCCTTACTACGTTGTTTATATTCCACAGTTTGTTTTATATTTTTCCATAAAGATTTAGGATTTTTATACTGAGAGTTAACATGGTGTTCGTAATATGCACACTTTTCTTTATCTAATCCTGTTATTACTAGTTTTTTCAAGGATTTATAATACATTTTGTGTTTATCCAATTTTGTTTTACGGAATGTTTCATGAGCTTCATCTCTTAATTTCATCATAACAGTTATTGTATCAGTGATCCATGGCAACCTCATCTGCTTCACTGTTATCTTTTTTTTTGGTGCATGTAAATCGAATAACTGTGTTACATATGAATCGAACGTGGCCACCATATCATCTACTGATTCAAAGTTTAAAATGTCGTCCCAGCATATATTTTCAACATCCTCATTGAACTGTACATTATTTATCCTTGTGATATTACGTGATATTATACATGTAGGCTTAATTCTTTCGAGCTTTGAATCAAGGACAACACTTATAAATGCATGTTTGCTCAAGACTGGGGTCAATTTAACTGTAACTTCACGAGCTTTTGCATTTGTCATTACCAAATCTATTAATGTTCTACTACTGTCGGAAAAAAAATGCGTTGGTTCTTTTACCAGTTGGTTTATTGTGTGTAAAACAAGAAGTTATTAAATTTTACTGTAACATCAACTGTGGTATCCAAAAGATTAATGTTGAAGTCTCCCATTAAAATTATTTTATCTACTCTGAGTGTGTCGATTCAAAACAAGAAGGTTCTATTGTAACATAACAAGCAACAGCTGCACTTGCCAAAACACAATACTGCAGCTTTACCGTTGTCTTTCTATTGTCGTCTCAAGTAAGATTATTATAACATTTCTTTATCTAAATACCAATTTCTCCACAGGTATTTAACCCATTCGATCAGAATGTATTTCTGAAATACGTTGAGAGTAATGCAGCGTGTTACAAGTTTGTTTACTACGCGACCGACCGACCGACGGTTGCGTTAGTTATGCAATACGTGGTCGCGATCCAAATGTGATTTCTCACGCCGCGCCGTGCGCCGTGCCACCCACCAACAACGTGCGAGCGGGGAGCGAAGGCAGATAATGGCAACTAGACGAGTATGTTGCTGGTTTATCCTCTAGACCACAGACCAGACGACTGTCAAGAGTGGTTCCCAGTGTGGAATACTCTGCACATCCATTTCCAACTCATTGTCGCACGCTGGGCCGGCAGAACACCAACCGGGCCTCAACATTGTGAGTCCGACGTCTCACCGACCGACTTACCGCCACTTGCTAAACATAGACAAGACAGAGACTTCGGATGTATTTGAAGATCAAATAGAACTGGATATAAAACCGTTCGACCGGATCTGTTCATAATCTGAACGAGTTCTTGTTTTGAAGGACGCCTTATTTACCTCTATTTATACTTTTGATAAAAGTATTTTTTGCCCTCGTCTATTAGGGGTCCTCAGTCTTTAACTAAACAATGAGTCTAAACTAGATAAAGCCACGAATGTTGTTGACTAAAGTTTTAAGTAAATACATTATTAACTACGGAATAATCTAAAATGATATGTCTTGATTAGTATTTTAAATAATTGGAAATTAAGACTAAGATCCGATTTAATTATTAAGTGTGTAAAGAGACAGCTTGAAGCTGAGTCAAATTAGAAATATTAAAACAATAAATGAAACGACGGTGAGATCAATGCGGAACAAGTCGTGTGTGAGAGTGAGACGCATGCACCCGACGAGGTCACCGGCACTAGTTGTCTCCTTCTACCAGTATTCCTGACAGAGTCAGTGTCTACAGGACTGATCACCTCGTACGTAGGTTAGTTGTTGTAACAAGCAGTAATGCATCGCGTCTCTTGGTTGTCCGTCTGACCATTCGCTATAAATACCCCAAGGTGGCGCCCAAACTTCTAAATATAAATATCCGTCAGAGTAACGAGACTATTGTCCAATGGAGTTAGATCTAAGCAAATGCCAATCTGACGATGCCACGGTGTTCGTCTGACAACTCCACCCGCATTCTCTAACAGTATTGATCTTTTGCCATTTATCAAAGGTACGCGTCAACGAGCGGTCAAAGAAATGACAATCTTCAAGTATTGTTTGATACAGGAACTATGAAACAGGTCTAGCGTTCAACACGGAAGACAGGTTGCTCTACCTTCCCTATCGCTTCACTGTTACTGGCTACTTCACCAGTATTATAGTATTATTACTTAGTCTTTTTTACAAAGAGATTTAAAAGTTATGCCCCGAGTTATGTTGCATGCACCCACAAGATTGAGATTATCTCGACACGTTTGTTTGAAGTTTGAAGGACACTCACTCACTTACAGGAATGTTAAGTGTCAAAAACCACTTGAAACTCGTAACATTCGGGAATATGTTGCTTTAGTCGAAGAAAGCGACTGAACCTTTACTGGCAAGGTGGTTGAAGCAGAAGAAGAATACCGATAGTGTTTAGCAGAATTGGCAAAGAAAATAACAAAAATAGCACGCGTTCTATAAATTAACCATTAGTGGCATTCACATCCGGGTCGCTCCGTGCCTCGGAAAGCAAGTAAAGATGTTGGTCCCGACTGATTTAGAAAGGTAATGCGAAAGGCTTCTGAAACTCTGGCACCAGGCTGGCCACTAACCACACGACAAGAAAGCGTGACGCAATAGCGGGGAAGTATTTCCTATCAAAACAAAGCCGCGTTGTGTTGTATCAGTCGAATCTTACGGCATGCCTCAGGGCAGTGACTGGCAACGCAAGGTCGCGACGAACAATCGCATACCAATGTCGCGCGCCTCCGAGACTCCTGCGCTGAAGCGATGCGCCTTCACACATGACATAACCACTCCAGTTGTTCAATGGATCAGGGCATTCGTTGTGCTCATTTCAACAATAATCACTATGCTAACGATATACTAACGCTTGTCTCCAGAGCCAGTAGGCAGAAGGGTGCCTTTTGTGTTGGCCTTGCTCCAGTACGTCGCCAATGTACGTACGTCATGAGGGGAACCCAATAAATATCAAAAAAGCGCTCAGCGTTTTAATATGTGGGTAAATTATGCAAGTTTTTTTAAGAAATATCTTAGACTAGCTTTTGCTCGCAGCTCCGCCCGCGTTTATTAAATTTCTGTTCCGTTTTCGTCTTGGGCGTTATTTTATGAACTCCCCTTATAGCCTACTAACTAGCCTTTGCCCGCGGCTCCGCCCGCGTTTATTCAATCTTTGCCTCGTTTTCGACTTGGGCGTTATTTTATGTAAACCTCTTATAGCCTATGTATTTAACAAGGGTCACTAGGATGATAATAAAAAGCCGCATCCAAATCCGTTGAGTGGCTCTCGAGTTAAAACAGAACATACATACAGTCAGAAAGACAGACAGTAAGAAATTCTAGAAATGGTAGTTTTGGCTTCTGTACAATGCTAATTACTAATTTCATGCACATTTTTGAACAAATCAGAAACGACTTTTTTACTATTATTTTACTGGTATAGTTCGATATTCGCCATACGTTTCTATTCTACTATATCTGCTGGGCATCAATGAATACGAGTACGACAGCAAGTCGAGGTGTCTAATCGTCGCACGCGCGGTGCCGGCGCCGGCGCAAGTTCGTTATTGCAGTAGCGGCTACTTCCGTGGTGGGAGGAGTCCGGAGAGGCAGGGTTCAACCACCACCCGCGGGGCTGCGGTACTCTACTGTAACCTCATCAGTAGCCAGGACTAGAGTGGGTGCTTCCAGACCGGACACAATCAATACCACCTGAGAGAAGAGATACACAGGTGCTCGGCCCCAGGCCTTCATAGTTTGTGACATTACATGTGGTCCTGAATTAGATAAAACGTTAGACAAATGTTATGTTTACCTATTTGTACATAATATATTGTACGTACATCGTCACGATGTGGATCCATTGTCCACACTTGAACACCCACATTACCCCGACGATTGTTACGTCTCATCGCCTGCTCCGTCCGGGCACAAACATGGACCTGCCTCGTGCCTGCCGAAACACTGACTGTGCCCTTATGGGATTTGAACATGCGACCTGCAGAGCATTGTTCCGAACCACTAGACCAGGGATCAGCAACCTTTTGGCAGAAAAGGGCCACATAGTGCAAAATAAAATTAAGGCAGGCCGAACTTGTTTACACCATCTTTGATTTTGAAGAGAGAAAAAAATATATAGAATTAACACGTATTGAACCTGCAAGCTGTCTAATCAAAAGTCTTTTCTCTTTGGTTAACTCCCACGTGAATAGCAGATATGTATTCCCCATTAGTGCGACGTGTTATAAAGTAATACCCGCCAAGTGATTTTGAACGCCTAGATTCAGTGTGTAAGTTAATAACAATTTCATAGTCTGAATCATCTGATCCCATACATGAGTTCGATATGAATGCGTAGTTCGCGCTGTCCGTAGCGCATGCGTGTATCTATTCAGCTGCATCAGTTGCATTGACATAGCATAGGCTTAGCATTAGCTCTAAAGCCCACGAGCGACGAGCAAGTTAAGTTTAAGACATATAGTCGCGGGCCCCAAGGGGGAGGCCTTGAGGCCGTATGAGGCCCGCGGGCCGAAGGTTGCCGACCACTGCACTAGACTATTAGCGAGACACCTTCAATCTTATTATATTACACGTTTTGTAGCTACCCGACTGCTGTGTTTATACCCTACTAAAGTAACACGGCACTTAACTACACGAGGTGGGTAACTCAATCTAACAGTACATTACAGCACAGTCTCTAGTAAAGTAATTATGTATTGTTTTGCTATGAATCTTCATTTAAATTCCTTATAGTACAGTGTTTTTTATCAGAGGAGCAATTGTGTAAGACAATCGTCATCAAATTCGATTGACATATTGCTATTCGGCAGATCAAATTAGCCCGTTTGACAATTGAAATCGTACGTTTTTGGTTGTCAATAACAAAACAAAACGATCGTATTCATTTGACAGCCAAAAATGTACGATTTCAATTGTCAAACGGGCTAATTTGATCTGCCGAATAGCCATATGACAATCAATTTGAATTGGTTTACACAATTGCACCTCTGATCTTAAACCCTAACTGTTAGTGTCTCGACAAGGAATGGTTAGGGTTCAAGATCAGAAATTCCAATAAATGTTTACTTTTCACTCATTCAAATTATAAATCTTAAAGATTTTGAATAGTGCTGCCATAAAGCATCTCCTCTATGGTGCTGCCAATCGAAGCAAGCAATGATGACATCCTAGACGAAAATGCGAATCACATTTGGTTTGTAAACTATGAACAGCTAGCTCTAAATACCTACAAAGTTTTATTTATCAGGGCATCATGCTTGTCAGACACAATGTAACTTCACTCACTGCAACATGATTGTAGAGGTTTGTCAGGACCGTAGCAGATGGAGATCTGTACTCTGCCTATCTCATATAAAGACTTAAACGAAACTACCTACATAATAGACTGATCATACTGAACTAATGATAATGAGTCATGGGACGAGTTGACAAGTTACTTAATAAATATTTTCTTCTTTCCCAACTCATCCTATTATATTTCTTTTTAAAATTTTATGTTGCTAAAGTACAGTTGCAAATAAAACTTTTAAAGGTAAAATAAATAAAAGACAAAGATGTGCTTGAAATGTACTTATTATCATATTTGTAAACTGAATGAAATGATACAGAAAAAAACATCCATACAAAAGGTTAAAGGGGTCATAGCCCCCTCAAGGGATTTGTATCCAAGAACTGGGGACCAACATTATTGTTAGGACCTCAAGTCCATGTGTACGAAGTGGCTTGCTTGTCGACCGGTTTGAGGTAGTTTTTATTTGTACATCATACACTATAGGCACCAGCGGCGAAGGGTCCATATAACACAATTCCCATCGGCTTGTTTAGGAAATGGCATCCATATCACATTTCTTTATTCCATGCTCTTCGTTTTGTCACACATTTCCATAAATCTCAATACAACAAATACACTGATAGAACAGGAGGATAATCTATTAATTTCGTTTTGTTTTTAATATTATTTAACTCAAATTTGACTTGATTATCTGAATCTCTTTACTAAAACACTATTGCATATCATAATAATGACGATCGAAAAAAAATACATGATCTTGCTAAGTTTCTTGCCCTTCTTCTTAGCAAGACTAATTGAATGGGCTGATAGGCATGTATAATGTATTAGTAAATACATTATTATTTACATTAAATGTACCTTTATTTTAGTTCATGCAAGTGTATTAACCCAAAACCTATTTTAATAGGTACCTATATTGTATTTTTCCTCTTTTAAATTTAATTATTTTTATTTCTTCAAACATTAATGTGCGATTAGTAATAAGTGTATTTATGTACCTATATGGCAAAAATAAAGTATTCATTTCACTTGGCTGACAGGGAGTTACAAACTACAAAAAAAATATATTTTCGTTGGTTGCTTTTTAAAATGTTCACCCTTTGCCACTGATAGGCACAATCTGAATCTGATTACAATTACAAACTAAACACTTTTTTCCTTTCCTTAGGATGGGTAGATGTGTTCTGTTTCCAACAGAAAAAATATTTATTTTGCAATTCAGGACGAGCTGACTGTGGGACGAGTTGATGAAACACTCGAACTAATTTCCCAGAGAAACATAACCATCATAATGAACAACAAAATATAATATATAAAATAAAAATCACAGTAGGATTTCCAAATCAGTATGGAAACCTGAAAATATTATTTCATTTTCACGGGTTGTTTTTTCTAGAAATTGTTCACCAGAGGTGCCTGTCTATTTACAGCCAGTAGAAATTTCCTACTATTGGGGATAAGTAGGTGGAGTCCATAGAAAGCATCCTTTGTTAACAATTTATTTTTATTCCTTTTACCGTTTGTACTGTGGTTTTGATGATGAAGGAATGTCAACAAACTATTCACAAGAGCCACCACCTAATTAAAGCCCAATAAGATAACACGAGAGTTAGCATTAATAACAGTAGGGATGTAGTGGTAAATGTGACAGATCTGGCAGCCATCCAGGTGAGCTAGTCACTCAGTCACCCATCTTGGGTGGAGGGAACTACCCTCGCAGATTGCTGGTAGATAGATTGATTGTTTTTGTTTACACTCTTTGATATAGGGATTCTCTATTGGTTTTAGTTTTATTGGAAATAGAAACAGATAGAATACACATTTAAGAGTAATAAACATTTACTGAAAACACATATTTACGGATCTCGCTCTGGATTTTGTCACAACCTACAAATAATCCTTTAACTACAGAAAACTACAGATTGCAATGTTGCAAAACCCCATGATAAGGATGGTCAGTCACCATGAGCGCAGCAACTCAGTTGTGGGTGAGTAATGCTGATTTATTTTGCTATTACTTGTTTCCTTGATAAAACTTGCCAAGGCTTTACAATTGCATCCATTTTTTCACAGGCAGAGGATGTGTCAGGAGAAACAAAATTATGGCAATACTGTAGACCATATATGGGCAACCACCAATTTAAAATTGGACTAACATTTTTACCATTAAATCGTGATTCATAGTTTCCCTGCAACTTTAATACTTTCAGGAACATAACGAGACGAAAACGAAAGAACAATAGAACCACATCTATGGGTGGTCTGTGTTACTGAAAAGTACAGGCTGTGCTTAAACTCTTTGCCGATGTAAGAAGTAAGTAAGATGCGACTTAGTGAGAGTTAAAATTTAACAAATATGTACAAAAGCAGGCATGAAAATCAATAAATCCAAGTCACAAACCAGACCGACCAACAAAAAATTGCAAAATTCTTTGCCTGTACATATATTAGTGGAATTGATTCTGATATTAGTAGTCTTGCATCTGAAAATCAGGCTCAAGGAAAATATTACATTGTAACTTTTCTAGTTTATTATGAAACTTGAATTTCAATAAGTAAAAATCCGCATCAACCTATGGCCAGCGAATTCAAGAGCATATAATTGTTTGGACCGCGACTTCCCAAAGGTTGCCCATACCTGCTGTAGAGATTGACAAACATATTATTTGTTTATAATTAATGAAGAGTACATTTTTTATGCAAAAACAGTATAAACTTTTTGATTTTATCTAAAACACAATGGGCTACACTTTTCGTAAAAAAAACATTAAATTTACATTAATTCATTAGTGTTTGTTGTTGAAGCAATATTTAAATTTTCTAATTTGGCACAGATAGATCTAGAGATAATCTCAATGGACTTAGCCTAAAATATTATAAAAACATTACAAAGACACCTCACAATTTTGTGTTTACGTTTATGCATAAAGGCTGTCCTTAGGAACTTCTCTAAGGTAGGTTGACATACTCACAACCATAAAGAAAAAAAATAAAAAAGTATATATTGAGTATTGCTGAGCCACCTGGAGTCATGGGGGGTCTCTAGTTCAAGAGGATGTTTAGCTAAGAGTCTGTCCGGAAAGAATAAAGTAGGTTAGGCCGAGCTTGCTGTACTAAGTAAACTGTAAGCAATCTCTGCTGTTGCTGGGTGTATTTGTAGTATTGTGACAGTGCATGAGTGACGGCTGCCGCACCGCGACGTCACAGCAGGTCGGAGCACCTCGCACGCGGGTGGCAACACCGCGGGCTGTCACTAGCACGCGCGACCATGCCTGATCACTGACCTCCAACTCCTATTTTAGCCACTACTACGATAGTCTAATAGGAAATCTGCCGACCACGCGACGAACTGACATACATTTTGACAGATAGCGAGGAAGTGGCCGTAAGGTTACTTACCCCAGGATCCCGGGCTTGTAGTCGTAGTGGGGTACTCTCCAGGGGCATCCTCCGTACTCCCCTATCAGCGCATCGTGGTTCTTGTTCAGGTTAAACGTTGACGCGCGGTTATCGTTCGTTTTCCTTCGCGCAGGGTTGAAGTAATTATTATTCCTAGTTTCACCATTCACATCGTTTATAGGTATAAAGTCTTGCGCTTTATTCACATTAGGGTTAGAGTTTTCTAGATTTTTTAAGTTCATTTTGTCTATATCACTTTGTGTATCCCAGATACGAAGCCAAAGGCGCTTCGCGGGTCCTTCCTGCTCGGGCTGATACCACGCGACGGCGGGATCCATTCAGCCGGAGCTTGGTACGACTATATGGGATAATACATGCTGATGCTTTTCACATTTATAAAACTGTGTAGAAAATTAACACAAAACAAAAATAAGTCACACCACACTCGGAACATGGACGACACGCGTAAGTTGACAGATCAACAACTAGAGGGCGCCATCTTTTGCAAACTATCCAGTTCCAGATCAAAATTGTAATTGATAACACTTATCACAAAATGAACCGGACTAAATATGTTGAATTATTAAAATAAATAATAAAAAATACATATCATCACTATGATTTTACAGAAAAGTGTTTTTTACCCAAATAGTCATTAAAAGTTGTTGTTAAGTTTATATCTGTAAAGTTTGTTTGGAACCCGCATATAAGCCAAAAGAGATGGAATCAAAGTTTTTATTGGGTGCGGTTATGACTTTCAACAGAATAATCGAGGTCAGCTTCAGCTATCGTTGTAAAAGTTGTAATGCATTGTAATTTCGGTCGGTTACGAAAATAAACACATTCAATCAACCCCCAAGCATGGTCGTTTGTTGTGGCCTGAAGTTAGCCGCACAAATGCGCGCATAACGTTTGACAGACAATTTTTCCCAACGATTTTTGAGATTTGCTGAGGATCTTGAGTCGTGAGAGTGACCCAACCCAGATAGTCTTTCAAAAACTCACACCCAAAGATATATGTATAATGGTACCTGCTCACACCGGCTTGGGTTCGTACCCCGGGTCCAACACTAAACTGTTCAAAAACTAACACGGGTCGCGACACCGATCCTTCAAAAATCGCAGTGTCGCTACGGCGCAAACACATCGTATAGAGAACAAGACTGTGCACTACGATACGAAATACGAGCCGAGTGAGATGGGTGTTGGCACTCGTTGGTCCCTTTCTAACACATTAGAGACTCAACAACACGAATTTAAAAGCGGACACTCCGTAATAAAAGCAAGTTCATTATTATCATTGAGCGTTTTACTTATTGGGCCAGTATCAAAAAGTTTGTCATACAAAAAAATATGCGATAAATATTTTTTGGTTTAATATTGCTAGTTTTTGGGTCGGAATCTACTAGTTATACCTTAAACTTATATAAAATGAAAAGAACTCTTGAAAAAAGCAGTTCGTAATTTTTTTACATATTTTTTTCTTATTGTCGGGCTTGCTTGACGATCCATTCCGATACCGACTTAATTTGATGATATTAAATAATGACAAGGGTATGGTGCTGCTGAGCCCCTCAATCAGCGGCCTTAGTAAAATGATAAAGATGTGTGAATCTTACGCGATGGCTCATGGGCTTAGGTACAATGCTGAAAAGAGCAAACTTCTGGTCTTCAAGGCGGGAAACAAAACATATGACACGCCTCCTGTCTCTCTTTGTGGCACTCCCCTTGCCAGAGTCAAGCAATTTAAGTACCTGGGTCACTGGGTCAACGAAGAACTATCTGATGATGTAGATATAGAGAGGGAACGCAGGGCGTTGGCGGTGAGGTGTAACATGTTGGTACGTAGGTTTGCGCGATGCACAAAAAACGTCAAGATAACCTTATTTAAGGCATTTTGCCAATCTTTTTATACCTGCAGCCTGTGGATCAACTTTACACAAAAATCTTACAGCGCCCTGCGTGTCCAATATAACAATGCATTCAGGATGCTGTTGGGATTGCCTCGATTCTGCAGTGCTTCGGGGATGTTCACTGAATCTTATACAGACGGCTTTCATGCGATAATTCGTAAGAGGGTGGCATCCCTGTTGTGCAGGGTTAGGGATAGCTCTAACAGCCTCCTGAAAGTGTTTGCCGAGAGGACGAGCGGTCCCATCTTGCGTCACTGGGTGTCATTGCATACCACTTCGACAGGCAGTGGCACAAGATTCAGTTAGATTAAGTTAAATTAATTACACCATTATTGTAATACTAATATAGTTTTTAAGACCTTGTTACTAACACTATGGGCACTGCCTGAAATAAAGATTACATTTATTATTTATATATTTAAATATTTTCATTCTAATGGTGGAGAAACATACAAATATCTCAGTAAAATATAGTAACTACATACATAAAAATCTGCATTAAGATATATTTTTCACGTAATAATAGTCAGTTCCGTTACTCTTTGGAAATTTTAGAACTTATATTTCTTTATTTATTAAAAACTATCGCACATAAGTTAAACAATATCCTTGAATAAAAACAACATACTTTTAAACTAATAATTATTGGACAAATACTTTTTAAAAGCCTTAAATTATCATTTAAAATTATTCAACAAAAAAATAATAATCGTGGGACAGTCAGGGTATGGAATGGCCTGGGGGTCTAGAACGAGGCACAAAAAGAGTGTCTTTTGAAAGAGTCTTCAGCTATCAAACTTGATTTCTTAGATTAGCCGAGCAAAAAAAGTAACTTTTCTTTTACTTTGGCTTCTAAAGATAAAGAGTGTCGTTTTTCGAGTTTCGTTCATTCAAAAAGATACTTTTTTCCTTATTTCCGTAGAACGGTGGCATTTTGACAAACGTTTGGTCTTTCTTTTTGCCGCCTTTTGCAGAGCTAAAGTGACTTCTACTCTTCTAAAAAACAGTGACCAAATTTAGTGCCTTTTGTGAAGTTTTCGTAGGTTTTTTGTCATGAAATTGGAGTTTATGACTCAAAGACATTATAATTACAAAATACTATTACATTGCAACGACCATCATAGGTCGTTGGTACATTGTAATAAATTTCATGAGAAAACTATCGACAAGCAAAATATTTTTCTAAAATTCTAAATCGGACTAGGTATTAGTTATGTACTTAGGTACCTACCTCGTCATCGAGATTTCGCCAGCGTTACCGCGAGCGCCCCTACCGCTCCCAGCAAGAAGGCGCGCCGAACCCACCCGAACCGGGCTATTGTTATTGGTTTCGAGACTGTGCAAAGGAGAAAGCGCCAACCACGTACGACCCAGAACTCAAGCAAAGCTCTTAGGGAGCCCAAACAGAAGCTGCGTGCTGCGAAGCCAAACACGCCTGCACTAAAACACTAATCCGTACGCCTAGGGTGCAGTTGCTGGAGTTGCGCCGCAACGTCAACTTTTCCGCGTTTGTGGTGAGAGTTCTCCGTTGCTTCCGTGGACAAGTGCCGTAGGACAGCACCATGACATAGGTAATGCAAAGTGAAGTGATAATAACATAGTTGATGCTCTATTTACTAATTCAATTTTGTACCAATATACTACCTATGTAACTTAGAATATGTAAAGGAATATGTGTACCTTGGTCAAATAATCTCTCCAAATGACTAGACACACAGAGAAATCAACAAGCGAATAGCCAACGGGTGGAGACTAGTCCCTAAAAGAGATGAAAAGTAAAGACTTCTTGAGGCTATCAACGAAAACAAAAGACACATTTATTCTTCCCTGTCTAACATATGGGTGCGAGATGTGGGCCTTAAACAAAGAACACAAAGACAAACTCGAAAAATGCCAGAGAGCCATGGAGAGAAGCATGTTGGGAGCCAAGAGTAAAGGATAGAACTCGAAATGAAGACCTACGAGAAATTGTGTAGCACACCTAGTGGCTTACTACAGGAACCAGCATTGGCAGGTCACATCCTGCGTAGTAACCCAGAGAAATTAAGTAAAAAGATCACAGACTGGTACCCACATGAAAGAAAAATAACTAGAGGTTGGCGATGCTGGGAAAACAAACTTAAATTGACAGCCGGTCCATACTGGAGAAGAGTGGCATGGGACAGAGAACATTGGAAGGAGTTGGACGAGGCCTTTGCCATGTGGCACTGTGCTACGTGACCTAATATAAATAGTAATGAATAAAATGTTCTATAAAAATTAACTTCAAAATCACTGTAGGACAGAATAAAGGCTATATTATTGTTATACTTTGTACTTTAATGTTTGTTTGCATGGGCCACAGATGCCTGACAGTAAAATTATTTGATTTGATTCAATTACAAGCAAAACACTTCACCCATGTAATTGTTATATACCTACATATATGTTCTTGAACATCATACATACATAATACTTCATATTCTCTGATGCAAGTATCATAATTAGATAGTGTGAGTGAGGTGACATATATACAGTTGTGGTCATATAATTAGGAACGACTAATATCAAAGTAACTTTCAGAAAAACAAGTTGCTGTAACTTTAGTCTTTATAACTGTTACTACCTTCAAACGACATGATAATAAAGCTATGTAAGCAGGCTTTTATACTACATATAATGTAAAATTGTTGAACTTCAATTGGTAATTTAATTAAAGTTCCATTTGAACTATTTATTTGAAACTTTCTAGCTATGGACAAATAATTAGGAACGGGTAAAATAACTTAATTTATTGAACTGTATCTGAAACAATTTTAATGAAATAAACAATATTTATTACAAATCTTTTAACACAGCTTAGAAAAAGCAGTATTAGTATTTTGTAGGGTGGCCCTTGCTTACAATAACTGCCCTGCAGCGATGGGGCATGGAATCTATTAAGTTTTTACAGGTTTCATCTGAAATATTGTTCCACGATTCGACAAAGGCATCATATAGATTGTTCAAATTGCTCGTCCTTTTCGCAGCCACACTCTACTTCTCTCTAAAGATTTTCGATCAGATTAAGATCTAGACTATTTGCAGGCCAATTTAACACAGTAATTTTTTGATCACTAAGAAACCTTTTAACTGAATGAGCAGTGTGTTTGGGTTCATTATCTTGCTGAAATATCCAGACCTGTAGTCCAACAACCTCTCCTCAGCATAAGGAAGCATAGTCTTTCTCTCTCTCCAATATTTGCTTGTATTTAAATTGGTTTAGCATACCTTCAATCTTTTTAACTGGCCCAACACCATGACCTGAGAAACATCCCCAAACTTTTATGTTTCCTCCCCCATGCTTTACTTTACCACTTTTTTCGTGAACTTAGGATTCAACGCTTGCTTGAACTGTTTACCATCAGACCTTGGTCTATTTATTTTCGTTTCATCAGAAAATAACACGTTTTTCCATTGACTTGCTGTCCAGTTGCCATATTTATTCGCGAACTCTAACCTAGCTTTTCGGTGCACCTTCGTGAGTACACTCCGGGCGATTCTTCCAAATAACTTTGCATCAGTTAAGCGTCTTCGTACTGTACGTGTAGATACTCCTCCGTCGCCAAAAACTTCCCTCTTTATGTTTTCAGAACTCTTGAAAGGATCAAAGCCTTTGCTGCACGAACAATTAAAGCATCTTCACGTGATGTTGTTTTTCTAGATTTAGGCTTTCGAGGTACATTATTCGTAGTATTAAACTGTTTGACGCATTAAACACCTTAGTTTTAGAGCACTTCAAATGATCAGCAATCTTTTTATACGACCAATTACGTTCATATAGAGCCATAATAATTTTCCGGGTCGATGGATCACAACTCTCCTTTTTGCCCATGATTTCGGAATAATTATGCACTTTCAACTTAGTCAATATGAAGGAGATATAAAGCGATGTAACCATAGAATACGCGGGAAACAAAAAAATGCGATAACCATTTTCGAAATTCAAAATTAAGAATTATTTTTTTCCGTTCCTAATTATTTGTCAAGCGGCCAGTACATTTAAAATACAATAGCAATTGAAGTGATAGCAGTGCAATTGTTTTGCATATTGGGTATTGTGGTCAACCGATAAAAAATAATAATTTTTTCATAGTTTCAGAGTCATGATATTTAATTTCAGTTTCAGATATCCAACCAAAGTGTAAAATATGTAAATCTGAAACTAGCCTAAAATAGTCTATGTTCCTTTATATTTTTGATTGAGCTCCAACTTCCGTTGCCGGTGAGTTGGCCCTTTTTGTTTGTGATGACAGGCTTGTGTTACGTTGTAAAATGTTTGCAAAAATTAAAGTTTAAAGTATTCAATCAGCCTGGTGTTTACTTTGTACAAGTTCCCGTCCAAACCCACGCCGCAGATGGTTTCTCTGGAAATCCCAGTTCTACACAGGTATAAATTATTAAAGCCTACTAAATATAACTGTTATTTTGTGTGGTTTAAATTTTTTATCAGTAAGTTATTACAAAAGTAACAGCTACTTACTTGTTTGTCAAAAATCGACTTTCTTACCAGTAGTTCCTAATTATACAACCACAACTGTATATATACCATCTCTATTTAATTCATTTTCAATATTTCAATGCACTTTTTTTACGCACTACACTATTATTTATTCTCAAATGTGATGGGCTCTATAGATTGGGCATAAATAGATCAACAGCTTGATGTTTTTTTCGAAGCACGCAGACTGAACAGTGATATGCAGGGCGTGGAGATTGAACACAGAACCTCTGGGTTAGCAGGCAAGTGCAAAGCAACCATTCGTTACAGAGGCAGTCAGGTTTTATTATTTATAAACAATTTCATACTTTTGCAAGAAAACACAGTAATTTTTATGCTACCTAGCTTGAAAATTGCCATGAAGACATCATCAAATAAAATTTTGTGAGGGTGGAAAAAAGTGTAAAACAATATATTTGATAATTTTTATTCTTTGAAAATGTTTACTACTTAAACACCTGTTACTGATAAAAAGATCTTGTTATTTGTTAGATTTCTACTAAAACTCATGTGCCTCCAGTTCCTTCCTGTCTCAAGTTCCAACCAATGTTGGTTTAATGAGGGTCAGGATTCTCTCCACCAGTAGCATGGTGGCTCTGACAAAAGGTGTCATTGCACCTAGTTGACAGCAAATCCTTTTCTGAAAAGACAAAAACATCTATGTAAGATCTTATGAAGGCAATAATATGTGCTTTGCATTACAAGGTTTAAATAACCAGGGTTTGATTTGAGGCGATGCTTCTAATTTCCAATTCAATTTTGGAATCCATGAAATGCTACTTTATTAGAGTGAGTTTTTAGTTGGGAGACATTCACATTAGTTTGGTCAGTAGTAGCAAACAATATGGTACTTAGTGCAAATAAATTTCAAACAATTTACATGGTATCCCATATCGCTGCACTTCAGGCAAAATTACACGCTTTTTAGGGCATGCAGGTTTCTTCACAATGTTTTACTTCATTGTTCATTAAGTGGTAAATATTAGCTAAGAACACAAATACTGTGCACATAAATTTCGAAAAACTCATTGGTGGTGACTGGAAATTAAACCTGGGTCGCAAAATTGAGAGGCCAGCAAGCTACCGCTGCTTCAAACATTTAAATGAGAAGAAAGTACTAGACAACAAAAACTTTGTCTTACCTTCCTGCAGTTTTCTAACACCACTAGCCACACGATAGGGAATACCAAAGCAGGAGTCATGACCTTATAAGACTTTGAGACTTATTTAGCACATGGGACAGGTTGGAATGTCTGAAATAAAAATGATCGACATTAGCGTGTATATATGTAGGTGAAGTAGCAATCTACTTTTCCAACACTGAAATGGGATAGGAGCCAATCTCAAATACGGGGAAACTTGGAGTATACTTACATCGGGGAAAGAGTAGAAAGGCAATTTTTTTCCTGTTTAAAACGAAGAATAGTAAACGTCTACTTACTTCTCCATACACTCCAACATAATTAGATTCTTCTCCTTTTTCATCAAAGAGTGATTTGTTTCCTTCTTTTCACTTGATAAGTTTATACGACAAGAAATACCTAGGTACCTATTATTTATTTTCCTTCCTTAATGATGGATATTTATTTTGAAATGTATGCGTTGCCGCTAGCGGTACCCTAATAAACAACGTATCAACTACGAATAAGAAGACGATACGTTGCTGCTAGCGGTAGTATTCTTCGTTAGGATGCGGTGCCGTTAATAAAAAAACAAGAAGGAATTTTGTATGTAACATGATATCTGTTAAAACTATGAGCCATATATTTTTAGCCCATCGCAATACATTTGAAAGCAAAAGTGAAGTTAGACAATAAGGCCCCTAGTTACTTGCATCTAATACTGTCAGCCACTGTACCAATGATTCGATATTTAAAGTCACCCATCCAGCGAATATTTTTCAGTTTATCATGTGACCTCTCACTGCTAAAGCACCGCTAACAGCATTGCATACACTTTGGATTTTGACACTCTTTTTTGTCTATACCCATTTTTTTTTTTGAATGAATGGTTGTCTGTGTCTTGGCTTCCAAAAGTGACAAGAGCGCATTAGAGAAAAGTGTGCACATTCTACGGATAAAAAAAAGAGTATCTTCAAAAGAGAGAAGGTGACTTTCGAAAGAAAAGAGCAGAAGGCTTTTTTCGCAAATGCGACCGTGGTAAGGCCCCGGTAACGGAAAAAATTGTAAAAAGGCGTTTAGGATAATCAATTTTGTGATGAACAAAATTTAAAAATTAGTACAAGATGAAAAATTATGGCATCTCTCAACATTGAAATGAAAATAAAAAAGTGTAAAGTAAAAACATTTAATTTTATAGAAAGCATTTTCTTTTTTTTTTGTTAATAGTTCTTATCAGTTATTCCAGAGGTGCCATACTTTTTTTATGATGATGTTGCCTCTCTTTCAGTCAGCTGATTATACCACTTTGTACTGGGAAGTGAAATAAATATTTGAGATTTTTTTTTCTTTTTGGAATGTGATCAGTTAACGAAACATGATCTACCCTTGAATTATTTTCACATATTATTGTAAGACCTTATATACAGATTATAATCATAGCGTTCTCATTAAATTGAAACATAAGCTCTACGAATCATCCTGAGCCTATTCCAACGAAACCTAAAAACCCAAAAAAATATGATAAAAGTTACAAATATTTTGGTTATGAAATAGAGAAAACAATTTAAACACATCTAAAAACGTAATAAAATGATAAACATAAATAAAAAATGTAACTTTCAAATTTTTTTCCAAATTTTTTCTGTTCAGCTTCTACGTGACCTAAGATGATTAATTGAAATAGGCGTTACCTTGCGGAAGTCCATCACTAAGTAAAGGATATATGAATATAATTTGCAATATTCCGCTAAACAATTCTTGTCGTGCTATTCAAAATGCAGACTCATGCACCGCCCGCCCGCCCGCATAAAAACATGCAACAAGCAAGCAATACAAGCAAAGCAATCTTAAATAACAAGCAAGAAAACTTATCGACACGTGTTTCGCCTCTGAACGAGGCATCCTCGGGATGTGTTGCTAGCTCGGCTTCTCCGCAGCAACTGATGTGTTGCTCGCCCAGCCGCTCCGCAGCAACTGATGTTGTTCGCCCGACAGCTCAGCAGCTAGTGACGAGCCGCCGACCAAAACTCGCCTTTTATACACCGGCCTGACTAGTTGTTTGGTGGGGAAAATGGGGAGACGAAAACATGCGTAACAGTGGGGTAGTGGTAAAGTTAGTTTGTTCCTTTAGTAAATCAGGGTTATTCTTGTCTACGTGACCGTTCGGAATGCAAGTAACGGAATACCTTTTTAATTAATCAACCAAAACACTTGTAGTGAATGAAACTAGAATCATAAAGAGTAGTCTGTCGTTCTTTAAAATAATGTGTTTACAAAGAAAATGAAAATACATAGGTAACACTAAAAGTTTCCGGAACTGGCCACTTACATAAATAATATTTAAAAATTTATTGCAACATTTGAAAATAGAACTCTTTGGCTGTAGAATGCAGTTTGTTTCATCTGACTGTCTTTTGTTTTTACCTTGTGGCGCCATTTAAAAAATTGTGTGTCTGCATCAACATGGATTTAACTCTGGAAAATTTTCGTAGTATGATTTTCTACGATTTTAAGTGTAATTTGACAGCTCAACAGAGCATCGCTCGGCTTGAAACAGCTTTTGGCAATGAAGCACCATGCAAGACGACTGTTTATAGCTGGTTTGCAGAATTCAAGCGTGGTCGTATCAATCTCAGTGACGAATCTCGCGATGGTCGGCCGTCCACCGCTGTGACCAACAAAAACATCGATGCTGTGCGCCGTATGATTGAAACAGACAGGCATGTGACCTACCATGAAATTCGCGCATCCTTAGAAATAGGCATGAGTCAAATACAATCAATCCTACACAAACATTTGGGTGTGAGAAAGCTGTGCTCGCAGTGGATCCCACACAACTTGACCGAGGCTCAAAAAACGGACCGCGTCACTTGGTGCAGTGCCATGCTTACCAGATTCAACGAAGGTGCGTCAAATTTGGTGTGGGACATAGTAACAGGTGACGAAACATGGATTTATTGCTACGATCCCAAAACAAAGCAGCAATCGAGCGTATGGGTCTTTCAAGATGAGCCGAAACCAACCAAAGTGGCGCGCGTGAAAAGTGCATTTAAGCGGATGATTGCTTCTTTTTTTAATAAAACTGGACACGTGGCTACTGTTGCTTTAGAGAATCGTCGTACCGTGAATAGTGACTGGTACACGACCATTTGTTTGCCGGAAGTTATTGACGAACTCCGTAAAAATAACCGTAAACGCCGTATCATCCTGCACCACGACAATGCTAGTTCTCACACGGCCAGACAGACAAACGACTTTTTGAAGACTAAAAATGTAGAACTCATGAGTCATCCTGCATACAGTCCCGACCTGGCACCTTGTGACTTTTTTCTGTTCCCAAAAATTAAGAACCAATTACGCGGTCAACGATTTTCATCACCAGAAGAGGCTGTCGAGGAGTATGAAAAACACGTTTCAGAGGTCACCACAGGGGAGTGGCACAAAAGTTTTCAAAACTGGTTTGATCGAATGAAAAAGTGCATAGACGCCAAGGGAGATTATTTTGAAAAAGAATAAATTTATTTTGTACCTTTAATAGTATTTTTTCATATTCATTCCGGAAACTTAGAGTGCGTCCCACGTATACCCCTTCTTTTGGTTTCGGACTGCGGAAGTTTCTTAAGTACCCACGGAGTAGCGTGTTGTTACGAGTCTCGTCGCCGGCGAAATTACACAGAAAACAATGTGGCTGTTGTTTGATTTGAACAAAAAGGTTACCAGGTGCCTAAAATTAATTCCAAAGTGGTATGTTTTGCTCGTGATATTTGAAATATCGTGGTTTCGGAGCGGAATTTTCCACTTTCCGTGATAATGTTTCCTTTCAGATTTTATTTATTTTTTCGTTAATTTAAACAACTTACATATTATATAAACCTTCAAACATCTCAAGAAACATACATGGTTTTTGAAATTAACCAATATGTAATATCTTGAGTTCTTTATTTGCACCGTGTATTTGTATTTTCGGCATAAAAAATCTAGTCGATCGCAAATTTAGTTTGAATTCATCAAAGTGGGTATGGGTCATTGCAAAATTGGGTAGTTTACTTTAGTAAATTATTAAATACTCGGAGATTTGAAAGCCCAGAGTTGTTTAAGATGGTTATTAATCGAAATATTTAGTGTAGAAAGAGGAAATAAATTTAAATCTTTGTTAACAGGCGTAAATTCCAAACTAAAATGATGTAAAGTTCTGGGACATCCTAAAAACGCAATGTAAAAACTTTTTGGGAGTGGCCCTACTACCTAATTAACAGTTACAAGTTAAAATAAACAAGACATCACTAGGGTTGTGTGAAACGGAATAGTGTTTCCGTATGACACTACTGATATGACTGATTTTGTCAACTCAGTGGTGTCAAGTGGAAGGAATGCCTACCCTAGGGTTCCTTAATGAACGCACTTTTGTCGTCTACACGTCTACACCTGATTCCGTTTTGAAACGAGCGAAAAGCACTCGGAGTGATGCGAGTGTCACCCACAGGGATGCCCTATTTGTCTATACATACAATCAGTTATATAAAATATCACATATTTCGACATTGAGCTCATTAGGATGACGCTGTTTCATTTTAACAAACTTCAATTAAGCTTAGTAGAAAAGGATAATACTATTTTTGTCTTGACATTATTGGCAAGTGTAATTATGTGACGTCACACTTATAAAGTTTCGTGCAGGGCCGCCGTGTTTTGTTCCAATTTTCTATGGTACTTGGACTGTCAAAAACGGTTGCTTTTTATGTAAATTTATGTAAATAAATATAATTTGTGATTATCTAGGGCTATTGTTTGCAAATAAACGTGACAAGAAAGTTTTTGATAATGCCCAAAGGTAGTGTCGGAAAGAGTGAAAATGAATCATGTTTGTCATTGCACCGGTACTTATATAAAGAATTTCTGTTGAAATATCGCTTATTTCTGTTATTATTTGAAACTTCGCCTTCGTTTAATAAGTAAAACTGTAGTATTAAAGTGATTGTTCAACCCTTAGTAAGAGAAGATAAACGGAAGAAACAGTATTTCAGCTACTATGTAGTCTTTTCACGTACTAGTGTTGTTCCTTTGTGCTTTGTAAAATATTGATTGAAAAGTAAATAAACGTATTTTTTTTTCTCTTTTTAAGGCTACCATGAAGTGAAATAAAAAAATGTGGCTGGACGCAGGTAGGAGAGAATATATATGAAAATGTCATGCGTGTAAACTTGCTTGAATTTAAGATTCAGATATTTCGTCAAAAAACATGAACGAGTGATTTATTAATATTCTTAGTGGTCTGTGCTCTTAAACTCATGTGACTGACGTTTATTTATTTAAATAAAGATGTTATAAACTTTTACATTTCAATTTGAAGAAGGACATTTTAATGGTTTTTATTTATATACGAGTAGGTAACATATTAATATGGCTGATTCGTGACAGCAAAGACTAAACATAACCTAAAATTAAACTAAGTAACCCTTTTAGTAAAAAATGTGTGTTTGTATGATGTGATTATAAATTGTGTTTCTAAAAGCATAAATCATAAAAATTTATCAAACTTAGTTGAGAAATTGTGGAAAAAAGTGTTTTGTAATCCATAGCTAACTGTGGATCGTTCAGTTTGATTCCCGAGTGATGTTCGTTCAATACTGATAGCAGCATAGCATAATATCATGTCGTAGGATGGCACGATTTTCTGTGAAAAACCGCATGAAGGCGTAAACACCAGGAAGCTTCTACTTGGTAAACACAGACTCTCATTAAACGATCCTAGGAAATTATTTTCTGAGGGGGTCATCTCGCTCTACTTCCCTTCGCTCGGCTATCTAAAGGCCAATGCCCGGAATGGTGGCCTTTTGCTAAATTTTCCAAAATCTCTGCGCACAAACAAAACTTATAAGAGTTGATAGAGGGCTTTAACACGAACAAAATTTACTATGAAAACATTTCACCAAAACGTAACCATTCGGAGATAAACATAATAATATTTTAAGATTTTTTACTATTTTGTTGACTTTTTTAATTTTTATACTATCAAAGATACACAGAAGACAATAAAAAAACATGTTTTAAATAATAATGGTAACCAGTGTGGGTGCGCCGTCATCAGGTAAACGCTTCTTTTGTTATAACTGGTATCACATTTTGGAGGCGCCGTGGTCTCGATCCTTGCGTTTTAGTGGACTGTAGAAAATCGCGGTTTATTTAAGGTGTAGGGTCTCAACAGATAAATAAATATAATACAACAAGGGAAGCAATCGTGCACTGACCTTAGACGTTGGAAGATGCTGAAGTCTGCCACGCGTTAGCCTTTGTCTCGTAACAGCGATCACTGCGAGTCCTTATTGTCCCTTTATCCACCTCCGGGAGGCTTCACACACCTAAATGATATGAGGATCGACACCAGAACGACACTCGCGAATTCTTCTTGATAACCGAAGGGCTCAACTATAAGCGGGAGTCCATAAACGGTGCGGTGGTTCCACAATGCTTCTTTCTTAATTAGCGTCCAGAAGTAAAGTGACGTGTCTCGGGTCAGTTCCGAAGACTGAACGTCCGCTGCCAATCAGGTGGCAGCACTCGTCGGTAAAACAGTGCAACAATTGCCTTAGGTTTAGGAAATAAAATGGAGACCATGCGATAAAACATAAAAATAATAAAGCGGCTAGAATTATAGATGGCGCCACCATTTCCCCCGGCCTTAAAGCATCGTCTTTAAAAGAAAGGTAAGTAATTAGAGTAATAGACTAGCTCTACAACTCTATATAAGAGCTCTATGAGTACAGCTCTACACGCGGTAAGGTAATAGTTACAATATAATTCTATGAAGAAAGCGGTTATTATGTACAGCAAAAATTAACTACAAGCTACATTTAATCACAAAGGAAAAGTATTGCTATTGGTTTGGTAGCGGACACAAACGCACAACTGGACGTGTGTAAGTTCCCTTAGCAGTTCGCACAGAAACTACACGGACAATCCCGTCTTTACCAGGAAATGTTTGTTCTACTACACCGATGGGCCAGCTCAGGCTTGGACAATTATCCGTCTTTATTATCACTACTACTCCCGGTGTAATAGGAACAGATGGAGTATTCCACTTTTGTCTCACTTGTAACTGATGCAAGTACTTGATCCTCCATCGCTCCCAGAAGGATTGTACCAGTCTGTCTAACAAAGCAGATGAACATATTTTATTATTTTGTAAATTACAAATGTCATCAGCGAAATATTTTTGTTGTATGACTCGAATTAGTTTAATTTCGGCAAATTCCAAGTCGGAAGCGGTAAAACACGCAACACGAGAGCGTGAAGAGTCGCGGCGCGGTAAAATTTTCAAAAGTCGGTAAATCAACACAATAACTCTTAAAAGTTTTTCATAGTCTGAAAACTTTAATGCCAGCGAATAAATCAAAGACTCCGGAGTTGAGTCTATAACCGGATGTGCCGTAACCTTCTCTTCAGGTATATTTTCATCGAGTGTCAAATTGGCTTGGTTAATAGGCCACTGTGAGGGGTCAAGCGAGGCCCACCACGGTCCGCGGAGCCACAGTGGATGGTCTATTAACTTTCGTGGCGAGACACCACGGGAAAGACAGTCCGCCGGGTTTTCAATACCCGGGACATGGTAAAAGTTATCAGCCGAGATATTCTCTGTCAATTTGACGACTCGGTTCGCGACGAACGTTTGCCAGCGATGTGGCGAACTTTTAATCCAGTATAGTACGACCTTTGAGTCAGTAAAAGCATACAAATTCATTTTATAGCGAACGTTATAATTATCGTAAACGATGCGAAGTAGTTTAGCCAGAAGAACTGCTCCACAAAGTTCAAGTCTCGCAACTGAAACCGTTTTCACAGGAGCGACCTTAGACTTTGCACAAACTAGCTGTATAGTGTTTCCAGTAGGCGAGCTAACGTGCAGATAAATTGCGGCACCATAACTAGATTCACAAGCGTCTGAGAACCCCAATAAAGTGGCTACGCAACCCTGCGTTACTCCAACATGTCGTGGAATTTTAAATTCATTCAAATAAGGCAATTCTTCACGGAATAGTTTCCACAATTTGACGATGTGTGGAGGTGGAACGTCATCCCAACCAAGCTTTAGTAACCAGAGTTCTTTAATGAGTAACTTGGCGTATAATATGACCGGTGCGACAAACCCCATTACATCCCATAATCTTGCAATTGTAGAAAGAATAGAACGTTTCGTACATTTGTCATCCGTATCAGCGATTTTGAAATAAAATGAATCGTTTTCTTTTGACCATCGTAGTCCAAGTATTTTATGTTGGACTGACTTATCGAATTCAACTTCATCTGAAATCTTATGCGACGCGGGAATGCTATCCAAAACAGCGCGCGAATTGCTGTTCCACTTCGTCAGTTCCCAACCAGCTCCTTTAAACAAAGCTGTCAGCTGAGCGGCGGCCTCGATGCCTATTTCTTCCATCATAACCGAAAAAACGAGGTCGCCCATGTACATGGAAGAACACGCGACCTCTTTGGTTAGAGGATATTTGTGTCCATCGTCCTCGATCAGCTGTTGTACTACACGGAGTGCATGGAAAGGACTAGATTTCAGACCGAAACAAACACGGTTGAATTGATAAAGAACGAGTGGTTCTTGCGGGTTAAATCTATAAAAAATTCTTTGATAACGACGATCTTTTTCATTCACGGATATCTGTAAGAACATTTGCTTACAGTCAGCGGAAAGCGCGACTTCAAAAAGTCGGAAGTTTAAAAGTATTTGAAATAGGTCACCCTGTAGATTAGGGCCCTGATGTAACAGATCGTTCAATGCGGCGCCGGCGCCGCCACTAGTTGTAGTCTTACAGCTGCCATCCAAACAAATGCGTAATTTAGTCGTAGACTTATCTTCTCTAACGACTCCGTGATGCGGTATCACAAACATTGGAAGTTGTGAATTTTCGGAGTCGTCGAAAGGCGCGGGAGATAATATATCCGTGTCTATGTATTCGCGTATTACGGAATCATAAGCTTGTTTTAGTTTAGGCGAGGCTTGAAGCTTTCTTTCTAAACATAAAAAGCGATTGCGAGCGGAATTGTAAGAGTTACCAAGAGAGTAAGCATCTCCGCGGAATGGCAGCGAAACTTCATACCTACCACTGCTTAAATCACGAGTGGTGGTTGCGCGGTGAAATTCCTCACACTCTATGTCATCTTGACATTTAGCGGCGGGTAAGGAAATTTCTTCCATTTTCCAGAACTTTTCTAGAATATCTTCAGTGCTATTATCTTGTTGTACAAAGACACAACAAGTGGTCGCTAAAGACGAGCCTTTAGAATCGTTCCCGAGAATAGTAGGTACGGAACCCATAATAATATACCCGAGTACGGTTTCTATAGCGGGAGGTAATGAGCAATCTTTATTCTTCACGATCCCAGACAACAATAACTGAGGAAATAAGGATGCACCGATTAACATATCGACATTACCCGGCGTTGAAAATGTTTTATCAGCGAGTGATAAATTATCCAAGTGCGTGAGTTCCGAAATATCAACAAACGCGGTAGGTAAGCTTTCCGTTATTTTGTCTACGATCAGCGAAGAAACTTTATATTTAATGTTAGAATTAAATCGCGACGAAAACTCAATATTTACGGAACCCTGAACGCTCTTTTCCGAGCCACCTATTCCCGTTACAAACGCATGTGAGGTTTCTTGATAAGAAATATTCAAACGATCACAAAATTCCTTTGTTATAAAATTAGCCATGGCCGCTGTGTCCAAAATGCAGCGACAAAGATGTTCATAACCATCGCGGTCATACACAATAATTTGCGCAGTTGCAAGTAAAACAGTAGACGGTGTACATTGCGCGCGGTCTATGTGCGGGGGAGCCGCGCTAGATAGCGACGACTGCGGCGGCGCAGCAGTGGACGTGGCACACAGCGTGATGTCAGAAGGCGATGCGTGGACGGCGGCTAAGGGTTGCAGCGACCCCTGCGACCCCGTAGTAACAGGTGGCGGGGGCGGGAGTACCGTTGCGCGGGGCGCGGAGTGTGCGCGCGGAAGCGGGGATACGTGACCTTGCTCATAATTCGATTCTGTATTGAAATGCAATAACGTATGATGTTTTTGCTCACACGTTTTGCAACTAGCTCCCGAGTTACAATTCGATACTTTATGTTTAATGCTCAAGCAATTGATACATGCATAAAGCTCCTTTACTGATTTAAAACGCTCACTGGGAGACATCCTATTAAATTTAGGACATTTAAATAAGTGTTGATGCGTAAAACTAGTGTTATTGCATAAACACTTTTGCACGGACTTGTTTTTAGTACTCGCGGGATGACTGTTATTCTTATTATTGCTCGAGTTATCCGTAGTGACAAATGCTTGCGGATTAGGGGGACTAACATTGATATTAGACCGAGAGCCTCTCTTCTGAACTACGTTCTGATTGGACGCGATTTGAGACGAGCGTTGGTGTCTTTTCGCTTCGCGTTTTACAAACTCAATCAGCTGATCGAAAGTAGGAAAACTTGATGAAGTTTGACTTCTCGTTTCGAACTCGTGCACGGTAACAGAGTCTAATTTTTTATAAGCGATATGTAATATCATGAAATCATTAAGGTCATTTAATTTCATGTTTTTTAGCGCTTTGTACGCGGAAATAAACTCGTCAGCAAATAGATCCAAATTGTTGGCAGAGGCGCACAACAAAGGTTTAAAATCAAGAATCTGGTCTAGGTATGATGAAGCGAGCATGTGTTTATCTTCATATTTATCCACCAGAGCTTCAAATAAAAGATTATAATTTTCGGCACAGGGCGTAACTCCTGCGCAAGCGGATCGTGCCTTGCCTGAAATTTTACCAAGTAGGTAGTACAATTTTTCGGAGTCTGTGAGCGATGGATTATCGTGTATGTTAGACTTGAAGCTCGCGAAAAATAAAGGCCAACTTTGATATTCGCCATTAAAAGGCATTATCTCGATAGCCGGAAGTGAAGGTCTCCCTTTTTGCGGAGCGTTGTCTATTCTCTGTTGTGCTTGTGAGAGAAGCGGAGCGGGCGATAACAAACTATTTTTACGTTTGATGCGACAATACAAATCTTCAAACGCAATAAGCGGTTTGTAGTTTGGTATAGTGTTCGGGTTTAATGTTAACAATCGTTCATTGTACGAATCTAAAAGAGTTGTAAATTCCGACCGTATCGTCTCCAGGTTACAAACTGCGCTAAGAAAACTTTCTTTTGATTCGGGTTTGCTTAAGTCATTCGAAAGGGTATACACGTTTTGAATATGTTCAAATATAGCATTTCGTTTTCCTTCCAGTTGGAACAACTTTGCGTCGACTATTTCCGTTCCATCCGAAGTCTTTGGCTTATACATGACGCTGACGATTGATAACAATACAGATTAAAAAATGGTAAATAATATTTATGTTGTTTCAATTCAACTTAAAAACCGTTACGCGCGTGACCTAGAAAAACATCGACGCGGCGGCAAGCAACCAGAGGTGAGCGCCCGGTCAGTTCTCTAGTCTACCCTCAATATACGAGTTAAAAATGCGAAAATATCAAAGATTATCGCAAAATAAGCGATTGAATGTTTATAAGAATAGATGTAATGTTACATCATCATAATAGAAATCCGACTCGAAGGGCCAAATAAGAAATGGAGGCGCCGTGGTCTCGATCCTTGCGTTTTAGTGGACTGTAGAAAATCGCGGTTTATTTAAGGTGTAGGGTCTCAACAGATAAATAAATATAATACAACAAGGGAAGCAATCGTGCACTGACCTTAGACGTTGGAAGATGCTGAAGTCTGCCACGCGTTAGCCTTTGTCTCGTAACAGCGATCACTGCGAGTCCTTATTGTCCCTTTATCCACCTCCGGGAGGCTTCACACACCTAAATGATATGAGGATCGACACCAGAACGACACTCGCGAATTCTTCTTGATAACCGAAGGGCTCAACTATAAGCGGGAGTCCATAAACGGTGCGGTGGTTCCACAATGCTTCTTTCTTAATTAGCGTCCAGAAGTAAAGTGACGTGTCTCGGGTCAGTTCCGAAGACTGAACGTCCGCTGCCAATCAGGTGGCAGCACTCGTCGGTAAAACAGTGCAACAATTGCCTTAGGTTTAGGAAATAAAATGGATACCATGCGATAAAACATAAAAATAATAAAGCGGCTAGAATTATAGATGGCGCCACCACATTTTGTCAACCAATCACGTCGTGTCATTTCATTTTTACCAGAATTGTAAACAATGGAACAAACTGCTTTTTTTTTAGTTGGGCTCATTTGTAGAGCTACTGTTATCTACTAATCACTCATCGTTCTGCTTTTGTGTGGTTTGCTTGCGTATTCTCAACTCAATTTCTGATTTGACTTTGGAAAAATAGACCTTGGCTTTCGTATTTTGGACTCCTGTGAAGTGAATTATTTGTTGACTTGTGCTGTGATATTTAGACTTGCATTATTCTTTATCGTTTTAAAGATGGAAACTTTTAGACCGTGCATCTGTTGTCAGAGAAGTCTAAATCGAGTGAGTGATCGTCATCTTCTTCGATCCATGCCTCTAACACTTGATTACATCGAAAATAATCTTTTCGTTTTGGATTTTTTCGCTGAAGTCTGCAGCATTCGACAGGTATGATAATTTCATTTTAAACGAGAACTAAAAAAAATGAGTTCATTATCAAAATTATTAACTTTTGTGGAATTGTATGAAGTAAAGGATCGAGCCACATCAATATATTGTGATTTACTTACTGTACAGGCTGGCCATTTTATGAAAGCTATGTTTGAAATGAAATAACTTTTTTTTATTTGGCCTTGCCAAATAAATTTAAACCATTTTTTTATCATGATGCTAATGATAACAAAAATACGATAATGCGCTGTGTCCTCTATAGTATTTCTTTATGTAGCGGTTATGTATTTTTAACAAATGTAATGAAATGCACGAATCACGTTTTTTATATATGTATATTTTTTACAGATTGCTGATGGGGATCGCTTTTGTCGAAATTGTTTTCGACGTTCTCAGCGCTATTACAACGAAAGAATTAGACAACTGAATCAAGAAGCTGTTGAAGAGCCAACCGTGGACCTTCCTCCAGAAGCAGCCGTAGTGCCTCCTCCAGAAGCAGCCGTAGTGCCTCCTCCTGAAGCAGCCGTGGTGCTTCCTCCAGAAGCAGCCGTGGCACCTCTTCCAGAAGTAGCCGTGGTGCCTCCTACAGAAGCAGCCGTGGTGCCTCCTCCAGAAGCAGCCATGGAACCTCACCAAGAACCAGCTGTAGAGCCTGCTCAGAGGCCAGCTGTAGCCGCGAGGCCTCAGCAATATCCTCTGACAGGATATTCTCGGGCGCCCTTCAATACGAGGCTATGCATATTCGCAACATGTATGAATGGTAATCTACTACTAGTAAATAAACATTTGAGAGCAGCCATTTTGAGAGAAAAGGGATTCTATATACCCAGGCGGACACAAGTATGTCATGAGCATCACCATCACGACGCCTGGCTTAATGTAGAGATGAACACTCGCCACGTGTACGATACATTTACGCCACGACAAGTAACAGAGATGTTGAATTTATTGATAATGCCAACGAAGACATTGAACTTTGAAAAGTTATCATCTATAGATAATATGTTTCATTATTATATAGGGTTCTCAATAGCGAAATTCCAAGAGGTTCTAATAACGACGCCTTCTCTATCACAACTGAGACAACCTGCCACCGTTTTAGCGTGTTTTCTGGTTAAACTTCGCACAGGAGAACCAAACCAACGACTGGCAAAACTGTTCCGTATATCCCGCCAACGCTATGAAGCAAAAATGGATCAAGCTCGTGGTTGCTCAATGAGTGTGTTTGTACCGAGGCATTTGGGATATAATCACATCAGCAGGCAGGGAAGAAATGATTCATCGTTGTCTTGCCATTCCTAACGCTTTATTTGGGAATGGTAATGACGCACCTGAACAAAGAAAGGTCACAGTTATTTTCGATGGCACTTATATATATCTACAGAAAAGTAGTAATTACTATTTCCAAAGAAAATCATACAGCATGCACAAGTGGCGAAATATATATAAACATTTTTTAATGGTGTGCCCTGACGGACACATATAGAAATTTATGGGCCGTATGACGCAACTACGTCTGACTCAGTCATATTGAATAAAATGTTGGAAAGTCGCACTGATCCATTCCATTGGGTGTACAAAGAACATGATGTGTTTATACTAGACCGAGGATTCAGAGACTCTGTAATGCCACTCCAAACATTTGGGTACGTTCCTTAGTTGCCTGTGGCAAATTCTAATAGGCGACTTCCTCAACTTACTACCGAAGAAGCTAACAACTCGAGGAAAGTCACAATGTGTCGATGGGTAGTCGAAACTATAAATGATCGACTTAAAAATCAATTTAAGCTTTCGCGACACGTTGCAAACAACAGAGCTTATTATAAATAAAAAAGAAAATAATCACAAAGTGGTATTGCTTATATCTCCGAATGGTTACGTTTTGGAGCAGAGTTTTCATAGTAACTTTTGTTTGTATTAAGACCCTCTATCAGGCTATAAAAGTTTCGTACGTGGGCAGTGATTTTGAGGTGATTTTGAAAGAAGCGATTATCTCCATGCTAAAACGGGCATTGCCCTTTATTAACCTAACACGTTTTACCTCGCTTCGCTTGTAATGGCACCTATTTTTTTACTTTTCGTTCGGGCTTTCGTAATTACTTATTTTAATTTTAATATTTTTTTGATTTTACATGCAAGGTCTGAAAGAAGTATGTCAGGCTCGTAGAAGATGAAGATTCATAGAAACATTTACGAATAGCAACTATCAAAGTATCAAAAAATTACAGTTTATCGATAAAATATCGATTGCTATTTATAAGGCAGCACTACGACAACCCGCCATTTTATGCGCCATTCAAGTTTAGGTATACCACAGACTTAAAGGGAGCAGACCAAACATGTAGCTCAAAATATGAAGCCAAAACACACACATTGAAAACTCACCCAGACACATGTAAAGTGTGGGCCGGATTCAGTTTTTAGGGTGCACCGCGAACGGGGGAGGTTGGTATTTGGTGACGCTACTTGTTGAGCGCCTTCCCACTTACATCTCAATTTAAAAGAACCGGTCAAGTGCGAGTCAGACTCGCATACCTAGGGTTCCGTAATTCGACAGTTTTGGGAACAGGCATTAATTAAAATTAATTTTAATTAAAATCTTGGCCATAACATTTTATGATGCCAAAAAAAGAATTATTTGTACCACATTTTAAATTAACATTAGAATATAGATAGATTGTCTTTGAAAGTGTCTTCACTTCATGAGTTGTTGACTCATCAATAAGAAGATAGGCAATTAAACCAAATCTTGTTAAATACCTAATTAGAAATTTCATTAATAGCGGGAAGTCTTCTAGTTCTGTCAATCAATATTATAATCGACAAAGAAAGCAAAGATGATAGCTGGGGACAAGTTTCTTAGGTGAGCGTAGGTAGCAGTATCATTATTATAATGAAGGTACTCAGCAGAGTGTAGTTTATCTGAGTTTTGAACTGCTTCGCCTTCTTTAGTATCATGGTCATTCATGGCTAATCGTGGGTACCTTGCTAGGTGCCTACCTCTGCCACTCCGTTAAGGAAAAGGTGTGATAATACTGTATTCATGTAATAAAATAAGGATTGGATGGAACTTATTGCATCATGTATAGCTTCGCCTGTCAAACTGAGAGGTTGGGAGAAAAAATGAAAAGATATCTCAAACAAATGCTTATTTATTTTGAAATAAAACATTTTTTTTTAATAATTTCTCTGTGACACTTTTGACAGTTTTGCCTCGTAATTACATCGTAAATCCAAATAAAACTTTATAATTATTTTTACAATTAATTCCCAGAATTGAATAAAACTGAATAATTTAATGCTTCAGCTACATACATTATCATTTTGTTAGAAGACAAATTACTATCATTTTTATATATTATGAATACTTTTTCACAAGAATGCAGTTTTAATAACGCTAATTGAAGGGTAGGTCAATCCACCTCTATCTTTTTGATTAATTAGAGAAGATAATAAGATTTCCTTGTCGCCAATCATTAAGATTTGACACACTGAGCAATTAACTTTTCTAATCACTTTTCTGGCAACAAATCCAGCAATGTATATTGTTACTTGATCGGTGTATTCGTCGAGAGGAGTTGTAAGTAAGATTATGTTTTATTGCGAAATCCATCGCTTTTGATTACTCTAAATATTATTATTGGAGTGCATTACAAACCAGAAAAGATAAATTAGAAACAAATGTAAAGACAAGAATTTGAAAAAATTCCTCGGGCCAGGATTCGAACCTGCAACCTCTTGTTTCCCAGACAAGCGCGCTACCAATTGCGCCACCGAGGTACTTACCTAGACCGTTGAATTTTTCCACCATACTTGGATTGCCTGAACGCTCGCCGTGTACGGACCTGTCTCTCGTTGCGCATTTGCGAAATATTATTTTTTAATATTTTCCGCCAATCGCGCCCGCGCCTCAGCTGCGCGGAGGGGATCATCATTCACCTCTAGAGCGCCTGAGTTGTGGTGCCGCTCTCTGCGCTTCCTGCCTCGGCCTTCCACCAGCGGAAATCACCGAGGAAAGGGGCATGGGGACTGGCATTAGCCACGACTCATAGGTCGCACGCGTCTCACCCCCCCGCAGCCGCCGCTCACTCATAATGAGCGGAAACAACAGCCCTTCTCAGGGCTCGGACGCCTCAAGCCGACGCTCCACCCCCAACGAAGCCTCCAGCTCAAGCCGTGAAGACCTGAACGCTGGATCTGAAGCCGACGTGTTTGTCATGTCCACCAGCACGGAGTACGCCTACCCATTTGTCTTCGAGCATCCCGTCTCTCCGAGATGTGGGCTCGAATGGGACGAGATGATTACATCTCGCCTCCGTCGTAGCAAATACCTCTCGGAGGGATTGCTACAGGCAATGGAAGCGTATCTCCGTGACCACCGTCCCAACCTGACTGCCGAAGAGGACCCAGCTGCGCTTGAGACCTCGCAACTTGTTGCTGAGACTCGCCAGCTCGCTGCCTCGATGCCGCTCAACTTGCCGCCCCTTCCTCAGAGGGAACGCAAGCGCGCCCGGACTGAAAGCAGTGAGGAGACCGAGGGGAAGCGCGCCTGCGACGCACCTTCTCCCGCCTTCTCAAGCCCGAAGTCAAGACTGCCACGCCCAGTAGCGTCGTACGCCCAAGCAGCCGCACGCCAGCCGCCTGCACCACAACACCGCGCCAACCCGCCTACCCCGACGCTGCGCACCGTCCGACCGCGTCCACCCGCGAAACGGACTGCCGCTCAGCCCATTTCCGCGCCCCCCGCCGCCGCGGTGCCTCCGCCCGCGACGCTCTCCGTCGCGGGGCCTTCCGCCGCGAGGCCTCCCGCCGCGAGACCTTCCGCCGCGACGCCCTCTGTCGCGAGGCCCTCCGCCGCGAAGACCGCCGCCGCGACGCCCTCTGTCGCGACGCCCACCGCCGCGACGCCTTCCGTCGCGACGCCCTCCGCCGCGACGCCCTCCGCCGCGACGCCCGCCATCGCGACGCCCTCCGTCGGGACTGCTCCCAAGAAGCTGCGATATCCTCCCATGGTCGTGGACACGCTGCCCAACTGGCGGCTGCACATCAGGGAGATGACGCAGCAGATAGGACGAGCCCCGAACGCGCGTGCCTTTCAAAGGGGCGTGCGTTTCACCCCATTGGATGCCGACGAGTTCCAAATTGTGCAGTCGTACTTAACACGACTCACAACAGAGGAAGGAGTCAAGTGGTTCACTTACTCGCCACCAGCGGAGAGGACCCTCAAGACGGCCATCCGAGGTCTCCCGGCGAACACCGAGCCGGAAGAGTTGATAGAAGCCCTGTCTGAACTAGGACTCGAGGTCGAATATTGCAAGCCGATCAGGGCGAGAGCGGGGCGCCCCGGCTGCATATTCTTCGTCCAGTTCAGGAAGACGCCCAACTTGACGCCGGCTGTGTATGAGATCACCGAACTCATGCACATGCCAGGCATCAAAGTTGAAGCATGGAAGGGGAAGCGGGGACCTGCGCAGTGCCATAGGTGCCAGCAGTTCCGCCACTCCTCCCACAACTGCCATCGCACCAGGGCCTGCGTGCGCTGCGGTGAAGAGCACCTGGCCCGAGAATGCCAACGCCCGAGAGAAGAGCCTGCGACCTGCGCCAACTGTGCGGGTCCTCACGCAGCAAACAACACCTCCTGCCCAGTGTTCCGGAGGGAGGCCCGGAACAAAAAGGCGGGAACCGTCGCCCTAACGGCGACCGACTCCAAACCCAAGGAGCTGCCCATCTCCCAGCCGAAACCCCAAGAGACGACGGCGCCGGCTTCGCTCGTGGCCGAGGCGAACCCGCCTACGGCCAGGAACAATGCGCTGAAGTCTCGCAGGAAGAGGACCAAGAGAAAACCAAAGAAGGCTACGGCGGCAGACCAACCCGCCTCCATGATGGGCACCGCAACACCGGCAGAGCCCCCACAGACGTACCAGGAGGAGGAGGAGGAACGGGATGAGATGACGAGGCTTCTCGACTTCATCCTGACCAACCCCACCTTCCTACGTCAACTGGAAGAGAGAAGAGCAGCCGGGCACCTCGTAACTCCTCACTTCTGAGTCGAGTAACAGGCAACCGGACACTCCACCAGACGCCCTCGGGCGTCACCATCACAGACCTGCCCATAGCCATGGGCAGCGGTAGCTACCTCAGTCAGGGGGCCCAGCCCCGATACTGACTCCCCACGCCCCAGAAAGGGGTTTGTGAGATGACCAAATCGTCGTCCACCATACTTGTCCACCGAATATTTTTGTAACTACTTGATCTAACTAGCTTGTAATGCACATACTGAACGCTCACGAAATTCAACGGTCTAGATTTCAACCTTCCCTGTCTATTAAAATTTTGAAATCACAAAGAGTGTTCCTTATAAGTTTTATCATAATTATGAACTGGATCATAGAATGCATTAATTCTCATATCCTTAAACATGAAATACGGTTTTAATTTTTGTAAACTAAAGTCACATCCTAAATGTATCGCCATACTTATATTACTAGCCGCCCCATCGAAACTTAATCCCCGGACAAAGATGTTAATGTCGTACAGCATTTCAATTGCCATTTTAACAATATTGGCTCGCTGCTCACCAGTCATACTAGATATAAAAAAAATGCGATAGGTAAGTTCCACGCAGCTTTTATTGCTGTTACCAACAATACTAAGGCTTGCGTTGCCAAAGGAAGACTATCATCAGACACTTCAGTACCTGTATCAACATAACCTTTGTAATTATTCTCTGAAGTGTCCCATACTAGCCCTTGTCTTATGGCCATTTCGTCAATACTTAAATTAACGTAAATTTTGTGATTTGACAATGCTTCTAGTGTTTCAAATGACTCAGACGTGAAGCCAGGTTCCGCATCAATTTTTTTTACCAGTGACACAATGTGACTGGGTGTGGCAGAATTGTATGAAATGTTTTACGAACATATTTATAAGCCCTGGGTGCGTAAAAATTTAACTGAAGTGCAAACGACCGCAGCTTAGGTGAATATGACCTTTCCAATGCTGAACTGTTTACTTTTTTTAAATACCTTGCAAAAAAATCTTTATTATGAACTGGTACTCGTATATTCGATAAAATTTGAACATCGTCATGGTTAAGTTTCTTTCTTAGTTCGGATATTACATCCGCAAATTACGAAACTGTCTTTTTTAAACGGCTTTTTTTGTTGTTGCAAGGTTTTATTTTTTTGCACAATTCTACGTTTTAATGTCTTCACTTCTTGTGTCGTACTAGGCTCTTCTTTAGCAGGCGTCGCAGTTCAGGAAAGTAGGAGTGCATCGTCAACCTGAAGGTAAGGTAAATAATACATTATCATAAAATGATAAAAAAATATATATAATTTATGTTATGACTATTACACACTAGAGTGCTGTTTGGAAGACAGTAGAGCCCCAAAACAAAAGCTTCCAAAATCACATATTTTCACAAATTAGTGTAATGAATAACGACATAGAGTTTAAGGTATCTTATTCTTTTACTTTTACGGGCCCGGCCGCATTTATTAAATCTTTGCCCCGTTTTTTGCTTGGACGTTATTTTACTAATAACATGTACAGACACGACCTTTCTACTACTTTACTATTAGTATAGATAGAAGATATTATTCTGATCCCACATTTATGGGGACCATAAATGGGTTTAAACTAGAAAATAAAAATATTACTTCGTAATGTTTGCATGTATGACGTTTAGGCTGATTATTATCTATGTAGGTACTTACATGTGGAATATAGAAACTGATTGGAGTCAGTGGACTTGAATGCATCAGAGAGGTCCTGGGCTGAACCATTAATGTTATTGATACAACGGAAGTATGGGGCTTAACACTTTGGCTTCCTTGTGCTGCCGGTACATATCTTTGCACATCTTGCAAAACCAAGTCTCCAGTGGCAGTCCTTTTTCTGTGTAGTATAGATTGTACCAGAAGGGTAGGTGCATTTTCTTTATTCTGCAAATAGATATTATATTTCTCATAGAGAACGATAGGATAATATCAAACATTTATTGGGTAGAATGTTAAGTGTCTACTGAGCTTGATAACAAATCACAAGCAAGCATAATGGTCACTTTCAACTTTATCTGCTTTAATTTAGAAAATATGGTTTTAAACTTTTGCTGTAGGATCCTTGGGATGTTCCTATGGTAAAAGTAGACTACTTGTATGATACTCCATCACATACTTTACTTATGTGCCAAATTTCATCTCAATCCATCCCCGTTGTTGATATTGGTGTCGATTCGGTGTAACACGACTAACTTATTTGACAAGACTAAACTAAATTTAAGCGTACTATCGACACCATTATAAAGAAACATTCCTACCTTCGCATTTATAATATTAGTAGAAAATAATAAATAGAAAATAATTTGTTTATTTCATTTCTGCAACCTATATCCTATTTAGGTTTAAAGATTGTTTCATTCTCATTAAGACAACGTCACTTACATGAGATATATCAAGTAGACAATTTGTAGGCATCGCACAAATTTTTTTATTTAGCCTACCACTCTTAACATATTTATTGTTAGATACTTACAGTAATTTTCAAAAAGAGTAAGTAGTAAAGTATTCAATAATTTTCTGTGTATAAAAATATAATTAAAAATTCAAACCACTAGAAATAAATTTCTATATTTTTTAAAGGCTTGGCGATTTGCAAGGCGGTAACAATTCAAATTAATAGAGCTCCACAGGTCCAGATTTACTTTTCTAATTTTCTATACCACAATGATATTAATTTAATTCAAACCACTTAGGTACATAAGTAGATGTAGGCAGACTTCAGTTGTTACTTGGATTCCACCTACAAAGCAGATAAGTAAATAAAAAAATACCTCTTCTAACGATTGCAGATTTTTAAATATGGTTGGAATGGCACCAGCAACTAGAACTGGGCGGAAGATACTGCGATCTAATAAATGGGCTTCAAAATGTTTTGAACATAAAACACTTGATGTATTAGGCTGCCAATCTTTTCTATTCACATTCCTAATCCAAACGTTTCTTATGTTTTCATCCTTTGGAAAGCTGAAATCAAAATATTTATGTAAATACACCGAGGAGGTTGAAAGACATTTTCGTAGCTCTCCCGAGTCCGGCCCATTTAGGGGTACAAGAACTTCAAATGTCAAACTATGTTATTTGGTCAAAACATCACAAAATAACTAATGTATTTGCTACAAAACCCCATTTTTTTTAGGTCTAACAGATTTAAGGAAACATCTTTTGTCACTGTCCCCAATATTAGAAGAATAATCTTCGTTAAGACGCGGTAAATAAAAACAATTCTTAGGTAGTAAATAGCAGATTTACTTACCGGTGGAACGAAATACCTAAGTATTCTTTGTACGTACTGTTGTAACACACGGGCGCACTGCACTTCACCATGGTATTTTATAGTTATAATTGATTACAATCCACTAAATTGTAATATTTCATCACTTCCACAATCATCACAAAAAGCCAGAGGAAGGCTGGAGGCCATATGTCGCTTATTTGTCACTAGCAAGATGGCGGTCTGCCAACGATTCGTTTTTGTCTATGTGTGCGTTGGTGTTGCAACACATGAAAATAGAGATGAAAATATAACATTCCATGTTGGAGAAAAAGGGACCTAAATACTATTTATTCTTGGCTATGTGTGAGTGCATTCATGTTATGTCTGTTAAGTCTGTGAGGTATACACGTTTTTTCTGTAGGTATGGCAAGTCTATTGGGTTCCTTAGTCAGAGGCAAAGACAAGACTGTGCACTGTCCAATTTTTGCTCAACTAAACTAGATTTCATTTCCTTAGAAATAAGGTTGTAATTATTATGATACAATTTTCAAGCGAAAAACGAGCCGAGCCAGATAGCTGTCGCTACTCGTGTATCCCTGTCTAGCAAGTTGCCAGTTTATATAATATATACAATATACTTATATAGTGATGTTGAGTTTCTAACGTGTTAGAAAAGGACTTGTTCTCTATACATTGTCTTTGGTCTGAGGTTTCACCCCTGGAGTGTTCAAATATTGACACGAGCTAAACGTTATTCTTCTGAGAGTTAAACCGAGGGTTGCACGGAACTTCACGGAAGTGTTTTGAAACGCTTCGAAGTAATGCGAAAATCACACCTCTTCTGATTTGTGCATAAAGCAAGCCTTTTCTTTCTCTTATAAATAAGTATACATTTGTCTTTTTCTAATAAACGAGTGTTTCGCACTATGATCGCACGTTTTGAAACGCTTCCCAGGTCTACTCAGGGCTGAGTTCAGTTTGATCGCCCGCTCAAGCCCGGCGATTATGACATCTCTTTTGCACGCGTTGATTTGGTATCTGCTATCCTGCTGTCAGTGATGAGCGGGCGATCAAACTGAACGCTGCCCAAAATTTAAAATAATGCTGTCATAATAATTGTCAAAAAATCTGATTTCTTGACCGCGCTAATTTTGCATTATCACCAATAAAACTACCATCAAAATCGGTAATTGCTCACACAAGTTACTTCACCTAATCCTTCGAATAGACCCTCTTGTGCAATTTCTCATCAAAATTGAGTTATGTAACAGTTGAGGTTAGGTCATTGTTTTGGTTACCAATCTCATCGAAAATCCGTGTTATTTGTTATTTCCAGTTATGGGCGGCCACGGGCACGGTCACGAGCCACCGTACAAGGTGCCGGATTACAAAATCTACAAGGTTGAAGGGATTCCTCAACTCGAAGAGCTGCAAAAAGCTCTCGCACAGAAGGGTCTGAAAGACCCCTGGATCAGGTGGGTCATATAGCTCCAGCAGTACCTTCATTAACTTGATGTAGTGCCATGGGGTTTTAATGCCAACCCTTGCGCTCACGTTTTAAATTGCTTATCCAATCCTGCAATCCATAGTTTATATTCTCTGTGTAGTGATAGCACCTTTCGAATTTTTTAATTTAAGATAGCTGCCATTCAGGAAACTGGTCATAGCTCTGAGATACTCTGAAACTTCTTGGGGTGGTCATGTAATGGAGACTGATTGTGCGATCATAGTGCAAAATTCTCATTTATTAGAAAGAGACAGATCTATATAGGAGCAAGAGAAAAAAAAATCTGGTTGCACCAAGAAAATTTATTCTCCTACACAGTTTTCTGTTTTAATTTTCAACCAAGTTTTCTCACTGATCTTCGACTGGGGTACCTTTTGTTTCTGCTGTAATACATAGATTATTATCATTGAAAGTATGATACAAATAAATTTCTTTATTTTCAAACACTTGGAGATTTATCCATCGCAAGGAGATAACAAATTAAATCTATATCATTGCAGTATAGAAAATCAGTTCAGCTCAGTTGGTAGAGCAACCGCCCGGTAAGCGGGTTCGAATCCTGGTTCAGAGCTCCTCACGTCCAGATTTACTTTTATGATTTTCTATACCACAATGATATAAATAGCTATTATTATATCATTGGCGTACAACCTTTAGGCTATCTATTATGAGTGTATTTACCAATAGAGTGAAACCCCATTTGAATACCGTCAGCATTTCACAGATGAACAGCAGAGTGACATTAAAAGGGCTTTGTTGTGCCCTTTGGATACAGAACTAAAAATAAAACACATGTACCCATAATAGTAACTTACTTAATAGTACTTAAACCAAATTGTGCTGTATACATGGACTTAACCAAAGCCTTTGACTTCGTAAATCACAAAATCCTTCTACAGAAGCTCGATTCATACGGAATAAGAGGTAATGTTCTCCGACTAATAGAGTCATATCTTAGCCATAGAAAACAACAGACAGAGATATCTAGAATCTGTCCAATAACTAAAAATGAAATAAAGTATTTATCTGACGAGAGAGAAGTGACATGCGGTGTACCCCAAGGCAGCGTTCTTGGGCCACTACTTTTTTTATTATACATTAATGACTTACCAAAAAATGTTCATCATCCAATGGTGCTATTTGCTGACGACAGCACAGTCACAATTAAAAGCAACACTACCGAAAATTTCGAAAATGACATTAATAACACTTTAAAAGAAATAATAGACTGGCTTAACAATAATAAACTAATTGTAAATCTAGAAAAAACCAAAACAATGAATTTCTATCAACGCGTCAATAAAACGCCAAATATAAATGTTGTATATAAACAACAACGAATCGAAAATGTCTCAACTACCAAATTTCTTGGATTACTAATTGACAATAAGCTAACGTGGAAGGCTCAGGCAGCAAAAATATGTGAAAGACTTGGACAATCAGCATATCTTTTATATAAACTCTCCCAAATTGTCAACAATGACGTCGTTTTAACAGCCTATCACGGCCTTGTTGCATCAGTTCTGCGATATGGTATTATTTTCTGGGGGAATTCCACAATGAGGGAAACCATATTCAAAGCCCAAAAGAGATGTGTTAGATCAATGTGTGGTCTGACACGACGACAGAGCTGTGAACCTTACTTCAAGTCTCTAAAAATACTTACTGTACCATCGCTATACATATTCGAAGTGGCTGTGTTTGTAAAGACTAACCCCTCGCTCTTTGTTAAACTTTCCGAAGTTAAACTTACAGATGTTAGACAACAATTTAGGCATCACTTGTGTATAAGGGAATCAAAAACTGCTCTAATGAAAAAAAGTATCTATTGTATGGCACCTAAAATTTATAATAAAATCCCTAATGACATAAAAGATTTAAAATTAGTACAATTTAAAAAATCAAAAATCAAAATATTTATTTTTGCAAAATAGATACATTAAGTATACTTTCTACAAGTCAATGTTAATTTACACAATATAATATATCTTTAGAATATAAAAAAAATATATAATAATACGGGAAATAAAATATACACCTGCATTAATAAATGATAGTCGTAAGTTTTTAAATAAATAAATAAATAAATAAAATAGGGGAATCTAGGAATAAAAATATTATATATACATAATACAATGAAGAAATAATAAAAACGGGAAATACATACAAAAAATATTAAGGGTGGGCTACTAAAATGTAATAAAGTTATACACTTGCATAAAATATAGAAATATAGGAATAAAAATATTGTATATACATAATGCCTAACCATCCGCACCATTCGATTAGTATTGCTAAGAAGAAGGGCAAGAAACTTAGAGTATTGCTAAGAAGAAGGGCAAGAAACTTAGAAACTTTTAAACATAAATTATTCTTTATGTTAATTCAAAAATGTTATTATAGCATCGACAAATTTTTAAATGACAATATTTTGACTGTAATTTAATTTTTTATTACTTTATGATCTTTATTTATATTACTTTGTCACACTGTATGAATAATTATAAATGTAATTAAATTAATATTTGTATGCCATAAGGCAGATCATGGCGCTCTTATAAAATATTACTAACAACTATTTGTACCTAACATTTATACCCATGTTCACAAATAAATATTTCTGATTCTGATTCTGATTCTGATAGTGCTGAAGTTTAGAGGACATGTGGTTTCGGAGAGACAAGAAATTTTTCAAGTCTTCAAGTTGGTTTAGTTTTCTACTTTGGCAAGCACAAGACCTTTTTTTTATATAATGATGATTTTAACCTTATGCCTGATGGTTAATAATATTTTTTTAACTGTGATAACAAGGGAAATAAAAGTACAAGAATGCTAATATTTTTGCTATATCGGTAAATAGTTGGTAAAAGGTTAAATATTTCTTTACACTGCTGCCCATAATTTCGCCATTTTAGGCAGTTCTCATCCAGCCTTCATCCGCCACGTCCTTGAGGTCGTCCATCCGGCAGACACGTGATCTCCATTCGAATGCCTTTTGGCTCCAACGGCATCATGTCGGCGACAGATAAGGCATGCCTACTACCACTTCAACTTTCTGATTCGGCAGGCTATGTCAGCCACATATCCCAAGCATAATAATAATATAGCTTTGATTAGTATTTATACATAGGTAACACTAAAAGTTTCCGGAACTGGCCACTTACATAAACAATATTTAAAAATTTATTGCAACATTTGAAAATAGAACTCTTTGGCTGTAGAATGCAGTTTGTTTCATCTGACTGTCTTTTGTTTTTACCTTGTGGCGCCATTTAAAAAATTGTGTGTCTGCATCAACATGGATTTAACTCGGGAAAATTTTCGTAGTATGATTTTCTACGATTTTAAGTGTAATTTGACAGCTCAACAGAGCATCGCACGGCTTGAAACAGCTTTTGGCAATGAAGCACCATGCAAGACAACTGTTTATAGCTGGTTTGCAGAATTCAAGCGTGGTCGTATCAATCTCAGTGACGAATCTCGCGATGGTCGGCCGTCCACCGCTGTGACCAACAAAAACATCGATGCTGTGCGCCGTATGATTGAAACAGACAGGCATGTGACCTACCATGAAATTCGCGCATCCTTAGAAATAGGCATGAGTCAAATACAATCAATCCTACACAAACATTTGGGTGTGAGAAAGCTGTGCTCGCGGTGGATCCCACACAACTTGACCGAGGCTCAAAAAACGGACCGCGTCACTTGGTGCAGTGCCATGCTTACCAGATTCAACGAAGGTGCGTCAAATTTGGTGTGGGACATAGTAACAGGTGACGAAACATGGATTTATTGCTACGATCCCAAAACAAAGCAGCAATCGAGCGTATGGGTCTTTCAAGATGAGCCGAAACCAACCAAAGTGGCGCGCGTGAAAAGTGCATCTAAGCGGATGATTGCTTCTTTTTTTAATAAAACTGGACACGTGGCTACTGTTGCTTTAGAGAATCGTCGTACCGTGAATAGTGACTGGTACACGACCATTTGTTTGCCGGAAGTTATTGACGAACTCCGTAAAAATAACCGTAAACGCCGTATCATCCTGCACCACGACAATGCTAGTTCTCACACGGCCAGACAGACAAACGACTTTTTGAAGACGAAAAATGTAGAACTCATGAGTCACATCCTGCATACAGTCCCGACCTGGCACCTTGTGACTTTTTTCTGTTCCCAAAAATTAAGAACCAATTACGCGGTCAACGATTTTCATCACCAGAAGAGGCTGTCGAGGAGTATGAAAAACACGTTTCAGAGGTCACCACAGGGGAGTGGCACAAAAGTTTTCAAAACTGGTTTGATCGAATGAAAAAGTGCATAGATGCCAAGGGAGATTATTTTGAAAAACAATAAATTAATTTTGTACCTTTAATAGTATTTTTTCATATTCATTCCGGAAACTTATAGTGCGTCCCACGTATAAGGTCACAAGCACAGAAAGGCACAGGCCTCATTCCAGTGTTCTCTGTCCCGTACCACTCGTCTCCTCCAGTATTAAGTGGCTGTCAATTAGACTAACAGTGACCTTGTATTGCAGGAATGAGGCGTGGAGGTACGACCCGGGGTTCGGCACCCGCTGGAGCCGCGCCCGCGCCCTCTTCTTCCGGGGGTTCCCCATCGGCCTGGGGCTCACCGTGCTCGTGGTCGGCGCGCAGAAGGCGCTGGGCGGCGGCGGGCATGACCACGCCGAGCATCACTAGACGCGATACAACCTTGTATTTATGAATTAATTATAGTTAATGTTAACGAGTCGGGAATGTTTTATTTAATCAAGCAGCTGATCGGGCTCCAGTTATCACTACAACGTATACGCGCGGCGCTGCTGGCTGCAGTCCAGTGGCGAGAACAAAGGATTGTATATTGTCATACAGTTGATACAAGTTTTCTTTATTGCATGTGAAATCACACAAATAAAAAATTTAAACATTTAAAAATTATCATTTTATTTTGTAAATAACATTATTTATTATTATTACTTATACTAACAGGCTTGGTGTGTGATGCTGAGAGACGGCCCGAGTAGAGATGTCTGGTTATATAAGGTGACATTTATTTATACTGAAGACTCGGTAAGTAGTCGATATCAAGGTTCGATGAACGTATTTGGGAAATTCTAAAATAATTATTTTCTTGTTCTCTACAAACGGAAGCCCGTGTCAATACTATTAGAAAGCCAACATTTTTTAGTTAAAATTACGGCAAAAATGTTATTGATCCGTGATACTGATCACTTACCAAGCCTCCAGTATACATTTGCACAAATAAATGTCAACTTGTATATTAAATTCCCGTCACAAGAGATATTCCCAGCACAAATAAAGTTCATTACTTCTCTAGTCCCGAGACATCAATAATGGAGCGACAAATACGCAACTCAACAAAGACAAATTGATAGTGAAGCCATGACAAAAGCTTATCCGCATGTTTTATACTTTGCGTACATTGAGATTGCATATAAATCGATAAGGTTCGTATGTTTTCGAAAAAGAAAAATAATAAGTAACATTAATTGATTTATCAGTCTTTTTATGGGAGTTGAATAATATACATAGGTACCTATGTATGTCGAATTTCTTAGATACAACCAATCTTAAAGATTTAAACGTGACGTAACTAGTTTTAAATAAAACCACAAATTACCTGATCATACTGAACAACTTTGTAAATGAAACAACCCCGCAAATAAAACGGAAGCGACGAAAAGGCCGCTACGGCCCTTTGATTCTTTAAAATTATTGAACCGTAAGTCACCGGAAAGTGCTCGGAAAATGATTTCTTCTGCATATCGTGAATTCTGTTAAAACTATGGGGGTCGCCTCGCTCGGTCCCTGATATGTACTTACATGTCACCATACCCGCTCTCCTCGCTTCGCTCATCGTCGCAACCTATCCTTAACGGTGGAATAAAAACAAAACTAAGAAAGCCGTTAACATCTATTAAGTCATATATAATGGGCAGGTTCAATCAGGGTTTAGTTTGGAGATGTCTGCCATTTACAGCCGGTATATAATACAAATGAGCGTTGTCAAGGCGTCACAGTCAACAGTGGTGTTATGTAGGATGCGGCGCGTCGTCTCAATAGAAGTCGTCCTGCGCGGGCTTACCGACCTGGTTCTTGACCTGGTCCTGCGACAGGTACAGCTCGGCGACTTGCTGCGCCGACGTCGCGTTCTCCGGCGTCTTGTCGTCGCGGACGCGGACGAACCTGCGGGGAGACGGTTACATCATTCGCAATGGATGGATTTGGTCATTGGAAGGACTAAAGGCTGTTAGGAAAATAGTTAAAAATGTATAACGAATTTCAGCTCCGTAGGTTAATTGTGTTCTGAGATCAAAAGGGTTCTTTTAGGTTCAGGCGCTGCGAGTTCCGATCTCTATTTATAATATATTTGAGTACGGAAACCTCAGCGCGTAAAATATATGATATTGTATATATTATACAGGTTTAGATTTACAAGTGGGCATGAATAGCCCAATCCGAAGTAAAAGGAATTAGCGAAACATGCAGTTGTGTTCCTAGTCAGGTAACCAGGAGATCAAACGAAAGTTAAACACCATCTCGGTCCTGAATACTACTTCCATAAATAGTAAATGAAACCACGTGTCAGGCTCGTGCTGCTACATCTAACTGTCACGTGACTACCTCGGGAACCTCAAGGAGACGCCCTTGTCCGTGTCGACGAGTCCTAGGGCGGCGCGGTGAGCCGGCGACAGAGACAGGTCGGCGCAGCGGATCTCCCACACGCACGCGGGGGAGAACCACGTGTCAGGCTCGTGCTGCTACATCTAACTGTCACGTGACTACCTCGGGAACCTCAAGGAGACGCCCTTGTCCGTGTCGACGAGTCCTAGGGCGGCGCGGTGAGCCGGCGACAGAGACAGGTCGGCGCAGCGGATCTCCCACACGCACGCGGGGGAGAACCACGTGTCAGGCTCGTGGGACGAATCGTATCTGTTCAAAATACTCAGAATCAGTTTAGAAACAGGTCCTTCGCTAATTGAACTTCAGGCTAACTTTTAGCTGAAGCCCGAATAGCGTCTTTGCATTATTTTTGTATTATTTTTATTTTTAAACACGTATTCACTTTTGCAAACGTTTATGGGTTCAAAGGCGGTAGGCATGTCGTTACTGTGATTTTATAACAATTTCAACAATGTAATCAGTGGCGGCTGCACCTTAAGTGCGCCCGTGCGCCGCACTACCATTTAAATTAAACTTACACAATAATGTCCTATACCTATCATTACCCAACCCATCCATCCATACTGCCCTATACGGAAATTAAATATCTGATTATAGTACATATATATACCTATACATGTTTTGTTATTACGAGGAAAATAAAAATGTATAGATTTCTACTGCAAAAGAATTAAATCTTATTTTTGCTTGAACAAAATCGGCCCCGTGCGCTCGGGAAAGCGCACGCAGCGAGCTCATACAACTTCTATGAAACACGGTGTAAACAGCCCGGCGCGTGAGACAGAAGATGCGTAGTACAAAATGTATGGCAGTTTTAGGACAGATTCGTGCGCCGCACGCGACCGTAAATTGCCGAAAGAATACGAAACGAAACGAGTAGTTCACTCGCGTTACCCCGAGGCCTTGACCTACGCACGATGCACTTGTCGTCAGTTTGTCACTTTTTGCGCGCGCTTGCGGAGGAGTAATTGTTTATTTAATTACTATAATTATCTAAAAAAGTAAACTAAAGATTGGAAATGGTGATAATAATGAGTGTAAATTACAATATTGACTTTATTAAAACCAACAGGACTCATGAAAACCATCATAATATAAAACAGGAATACAAAACAAAAAATAAATCGTTCACGAGAACGTTCAAAAGTGAAATGTATGTTAAAAAGAAATGGTTATATGTGGATGTGAGAGACTACATGCTTTTTTTTGCTTTCCCTGTGTTATTTTCGACGGAGAAGCGATTTGGACGGAATATAAATAAAATTTGTTTCCTTAAATTGCGGCATTTTATTTGATCTTTTTAATAAAACCATGCAGTGCACCACCGGTTCTCTGGGGCACCAGCCGCCACTGAATGTAATAGTAGTTTATGAAACTGATACATAAAAAGGTTATTAAAAACACGAAAACAGTTTAAAAAACGAGGCGTGGGCGAGTAAATAAAATCATAAAGCATGTACCGCCTTTGAACCGCCTTCTCTTTGACTTCTTGATACGACACGACTTTTACTTTTTCTTTCACTTGATCCATGACTCCTGGGCCTTCCTCTCTTTCTTTTTCCCTCCACTTTTCCTTCAGAATAATGCTATATTTTTTTTTCTGCTATTACATAGCCCAGGATTATTGAAGGTTTAGGTACAAAATGCGTCATAACCAGCTAAAACTTTGCAAACATGGTCAGTATAACGTCTAGAGCAATATCTGAAAACTCCTCACACCTCCCCCAGTTGCGTTCCGTTTTATAACCCCCCCCCCCACCTCAAGCCTCCTCGCGCCGCAACTGCGCTTGATTGCGAGCGAACGAGCATTCATTTGGCCGCTGGCAGTGTCTCAATTACGTCGTGTGATACTTTAACTCCTCTCCACGTTCGTTGCTTGCGTATATTTTGGAGAGATGGAGTTAAAGAAAAAGTTAATCCTTTAAATTATATCAATCGCAGCATATTTGTCCGTAATGCTAGGGTAGAAGTGAATCCGCAACAACTTTTTATTAGAATACTGACTGTGTGTGATGAATAGTGAAGATTGTCAAAAAGTAGCTTTTAAGTATGAACTCGCACCGAATCCACCCTGCTTATTCGATGATATCTCATTCCGGAAGACAAATAAATCTGAACTTGCAAAAAAGCTTGAATCATTCTTCCCAGACATTCAACAGATACATCCCATGTTATTGATGGTGGATATCTCCTGCATACAGTGAATAGGCCACCTCGTCCTGCAACCTAAGGAGATGTTTGTAATACTTATGCATCACTTGTTGTGCGGAATTATGGAGAATCAGGCATTACAGTTTTTTATGGTTACAGAGGCGAGAGAAGTACAAAAATTGAAAAACAAAAGCGGCAGTCCGCAGGTAAATCATGTGCGGACTTAAAAGTGGAAAATCATTTACCTATTATTACCGGAAAAGAGGAATTTCTATGTAACTCGGGAAACAAAGCACAGCTGATAGACATATTGATGCAAAAGCTGCGGGCCAGTAATATGGTCGTGCACCAAGCTGAAGCTGATGCAGACACACTCATCGTTGAAACAGCAATCAGTGTGTCTACAAATTCCTCTTCTGTTACGGTTGTTGCTACAGATACCAATATTTTAACAATATTGATAGCAAGAGCTGATGTAAACGCTGCAAAAATATTTATGTTAAAACCGGGAAACGGAAAGCGTGCAGGTAAATGTTATAATATTGAAAAAAAAACAGAAAAATATAGGACATGCAATGTCCGGTTGTGATACGACATCGGCCTTTTTCAGAAAAGGAAAAATGAAAACTTTCCATTGTTTAAACAAAAGCACCGAGTTGCAAAAGACAGTGTCAATATTCAATGATCCTCAACCTCAAGCCAACCAAAACGATATTGCAAGTGCTGGAGAAGTATTTGTGTTTATGATGAATCCAGTCTGAAGATTGATTTGGATCAGTTGAGGTATTACTTGTATAAACAGAGTTGCCCGACAATCGGTGAAGGATAATTTCCAGTTGTCATCGCTTCCACCAACAAAAGATGCAACACGGCAGCACTCATACCGTGTTTATTTACAAGTACAGCGATGGATGGTAAAAGATCTCCCACCTTGTGAATGGGATTGGATCAAGAGTGGCCGAACTCTAATGCCGGTTACAACAGAGTTAGCCTCTGCGCCTGATCAGTTACTACATCTGCTCAGCTGCGGCTGCAAAAAAGGGTGTGACGCTGGTGTGAGTGCCGAAAAGCAGGCTTGGCATGCTCAGCAATGTGTCGGCAATGCCTTGGCCAAGTATGTTGAAACTCCCCTGGTGACGATAATTTGTCTTTTAAAAATATTTTTCGTTTGATTGACTAAGTTTTATTACGTACTCTGGTTAAAATGCGACATAGAAGTACCGATTGATTGATCACGACAGCTCCTAGTTAAAACACGTTTTGAACAATATTTTAGATAATATACTTTTATTTGTGTTTTATGTGAATGTTTATTACATTCCTTTATAGGTATAATGTATGTATTTCATAGTTCTTTTATTTATCCAATTTGTACTTTTATAAGTAAAAACTTATAAGACTCTCAAAAAATTAGGTTTTATTGATTTCAATTGAAATTAGATCTTCACTCACGTCACCTCAATATTTTAACGTTAGTTTGTTACATATGGTTATACAGGCTGAACCAAACTAATACCCCCTGGAGGGAAAGCACCTTAAATATTAGAGATAGCAAGTTTTACTTACAAGAACCTTTATTTTATTTTTAATGTTAAGGAAAACTGCATTCAAAGAATTAAAAAAATCACCCGCAAAAGCCGGGAATCGAACCGGACAAATGTGAAAAAAAAACAACCTGTATTTTTATGATACCGATCGAAAGGGTCAAACATATGAACCAAATTCTTCTGAGTAACATAGAAAATCATGAAATTTTAATAAGAAAACTTTTAAAGATATCCCAAAATTATAATATATTATTAATATAGTTAGGAGTAAAAACATTTTTTTTTAAATTCTTTGAATGCGGTTTCCTTTAAATTTAAAAATAAAATAAAGATTCCTTTAAGTAAAATCTGCTATCTTTAATATTTAAGGTACTTTCCCTGCAGGGGGCATTGGGGTAGGTGCGAGGAAGTTTCAGACATTGTTCTAGACCTTATACTGGACATGTGTACTAATTTTCAGCTGGTTATGACGCATTTTGTACCTCTAGAAGAACTTAGATTTAATAATCCAGAGCTAACAGTACAATGACACTAAGTAGGAAGGCAAGGGAACTTACCCCATACAATCATGTCTGAGGTTTTAGTGTCTACTAAAATGAGGTTTTCTATATATATTCTCTACGTACAAAACAATATTGCGACATAACTAAGGAGGTTACAGTTCAATTTTATTTTCGGCCATATGGCTGGCAGCGCGCGCAAGGGCGCAGTGGGCTGTTGGACTTCTTTTGGGGATTTCGTTTGGGCAATTTCGGCGCCATAGTGTACGGGGAGATTCATTTTACTGTTTACTATGTTTTTGTGGGTTAAAAGTATTATTTTTCCCCAAAATTGCTGAAGACAGTGATAGTGATGATAATTTAACTCCACCTGACAAGAAAAATCGAAAATGGCTTACGATATATTTTACAAAGATTATGAAAACAGGTAGGTCAGTAGTATAGTAGTTACGGCATGAGGTTAGATAAAGTAGTTTATGAAATTGCACATAACTAGGTATTAAAAGAGTCGTGTGATACTATTAAAAACTCCCATAACTCGTCTTTTCATAACCTCTTTATGTATCAGTTTCATAAACTACTATAAGCGGATGCTTCTTATGCAGCCTCATTACTCAATCACAGAAGAAGGTATTAATGACCTAAGAGAATATAATAACTCATGTCAGTGCAACATTTTTATTACTCCCGATCAAATAAGCATTAAAAACTTAATAATCGTTCGTTAGAAAGTGTTATCCCGGAAGTGAGGCACAAGTTCTGAACATACAAGACTAGAACAATAAAGTGTCCTGTAGGTACCTGTAATATCCCCTCGGAGCTTCGATGACGTGCTCCTGCAGCGTGTCGCTGAGGGTCTTGAGGTCCGCGTCTGAGAAGCCGGTGCCGATCTTGCAGAGGCTCTGGTACTCCTCCGTGTCAGGGTCGTAGCACGCGAGCAGGAAGCCGCCGAACACGCCGGTGCGCTTGCCGCGCCCGCTGTACCCGCCGATCACCACCACGTCCAGCGTGTCGCCCACGCCCTCCAGGTAGTCCTTCTTCAGCTGCAAGTGTTGTGAACGTTAGACCCAGGTTTCGGAATGTATGTGCATAGCATTTGTGTTCTTACCTAATACTTACCACTTGCTGAGCGGTGAAGGAAAACACCTTGAGGTAAATACTGCATGCCCTAAAATGGGTGTACTTGTGCTCCAAGTAAAGCGATAGGGCTCACTGCCAATAACGCCGGGACGGAATAATCGTCGGTGAAATGCGGGTGTACCGGGTGTGGATTGTGAATTACATTTCACAGTTCCCGATCGGGAACACCTCTGACAACCCCTTGGGGATTCATGTCGTGACGATATCAACAGTAAACAATAGCAAGGACTTTTCTCATTCCCATACAATGAGGCATGTCGTTACTGTGAGTTATGTAACAGGAACAGTGGCAGATCCGTGAAGCGTGCCCTGAGTCAGTGGAGTACCTTGAGCCAGTTGTGCGACCGCTTGGCGATCTCGTAGGTGGCGTCCTTCCCGGCGAGAGTCTTGACCATGAGCCCCTCGCACGAGCCGCGCACTGACTCCTCCAGGAACTGCTGCACCTCCTCCATCGTGCTGCAGTCCAGCGACGTCGCGAACTCCCACACTCCTGGCACACTGACAATATAATTATCTCGGAATATGCATAGTTTCAGAGGGATCTGGAAACTTTTGACATCTATTACTTTTAACGCCTGCCACATCTTCCGCTTTGACATATAAAAGTCGTAATAAAACTATATACACGGAGGCCTAACTACGGGCCAAAGTCCTTTACATACAGCAACTATGATCAATTCAGCCAAATTCATACCGCAAATTCGGCCAGAAATAAGTTTTAACTACCCATTTGGATAAATTCTACAAATAAAATTCCCTTTATTTCTGAAACCCGAGACAGCTTTATATTAGGGTAATTGAAACTTGTTACTGATGAATTACCGAGTCTTTAGTATAAAGGCTAGAATGGATCAACAGCTCCTACCTTCAACTCGGTTGAAGTTCTCTCTGAGCAGCTCCCTCCGCGCCTGCAAGGGTTGCCTCACGAGCGGCTCTCCGTTCAGGTAGAGCAGGTCAAACACGAACACACACACTTGCACTTTGATCTCCGCTTCGTTGGCGTCCTTGCGCTTGCGCGTCGACAGGATCTGATAAATGAATTGTGATTTAAGGGTTTGGTGTAGTTTCCGCAAGAGGCAGATAATGGTGTCGATTCGAACATGCACAAATACGGCTTAACTTAACTAAAATTAGGTTAAGATGTGTCAAACTACTTTTGGTATTCGGAAACGCCCAACCTAACCTATTTTGACAGGACTAAACTAATTTTTAGTTAGGTCGAACTCAATTAGGTCCAAAACGTAATTTTGCTATTCGGTATGACCACCTAACTGTCAAATTTTAGAGATGTCAAACTAAATGTGAACTAATATTAGGCGAGACATATTTCGTGGCGATTAAAATTTTAACAAGTCCAATTATCTAATTTGTGTTGCTTTTTGAGGGGAGAATGGAGGAATATTGGCTATTGGATGTAGCAGATGCAGAAGAAAGAAACTAAACCAGCATATCCACCCAAAGTTTAAAACTGTGTTTGCAAACTGATTTTTACAATGCTTCTTCCAGGAGACAAGTTGTACCCCACTGCTGCCTTAGCTGATGACCCCGGAACCAGAATTGTATGAAACAAGGTGGATGTGATGTTCAGACCTCTTAAAAATAAACTGCGATGTTGCACACTACGCCCAGAAATCAGTGGCTCCTAGGATTTGGATTCACTGGTTCCCTGGCTATGAACCTTATGCAGTGACGTCACAACTTAAAATAAGCCTCATTCATAGAGCCGAATCTTCAAGCCAAATCTTCAAGCTTTGTTTTCTAGCAACGGAAAATAGATTCTTGTGAAGGAGCAAACTCTTTAAAAAAAACTGTACCACCTACCTACCTAGTCCTCAAACTACGGCTACAATTTTTTCATTCTGCTGTGTGTACCCAGTACTACATTTCCCTTGATCACTGGACAGATGAATTTGTTTTAGCAAGACACAACCAGAGAGACCAGCAAACCAAGGTAAAATCATTAGATGTCAAAGGAAATAGAATTGCTCATCTATATACTAATAATAAAGTGCCTAGTCTAAAAGTTGTGTCTGTACATTAAATATATTTGTAAAATTTTATATGAAATGGGTTATTAGTATGGTATGGAGGCCAAAATACAATTTAACAATTTTTGTCTGTCTGTATGTATGTATGTTCCATTTCAACTCAAGAACCACTCAACCGATTTGGATGTGATTTTCATTATTATCATTCTAATGAGTCTGGTCAAAATATAGACTATAAGGTGTTAGTAAAATAACCGCCAAGCCAATAACTCTTGAAACCACACAAAGATTACAAAACACTTCCATGCAAGCAAAGCCGTGGGCAAGGTTAGTTTAGAAATAAATTGTCAATTAATATAGATTTTGGTCCTTGAAAGAGGTATTAAAGAATACCCCATCTCAGAAGAAGTGTGTAATAAATGCATTCATCTCTGCTTGACATAATATAGATTATATTATAGATTCCAGAATTGGGGCATTTCCTACAAATATTATGAGGGAAAAGACCATTAAATGGACAAAAACATGGACCAAAAGGCAGACCAGTGCGACGCAGATGATCACCCCTTTCTTTGTAGAAGCCATGTAAAGAAAACCAATGGAAAACACTAGGGGGGGGTCATGACACACTGACCTGAAAAAATTACAATATATTTGTCAGCGGGATGCTTGCCAGCAAGCAGTACATTATATTATTTAAATCAATATTTTATTGTTTTAAAATTACATGACATGTAACATATTTATAAGGTCAGAAAATAAAGGCTACGATGATGATGAGATTAGATTGAATGAATCTGTTGTCTGATTGCTAAATGAATAGTAAAACTAAATTGTACTTATATTTTTTTATTTTAGGCCACTATGGGCCCATATTATTAAAAGGTTCCTTAAAACTAGGTAAACATTACTACAGACCCTTATAAAAAAACATTTCTTAACATGTTGGCACGAACATAGACACCTTCATACTCCATACAAAATATCTGACGTCCCAATCACTCGCATCACTCACAAAGAAGCACTACAAATGTATCATTTCTCCTAAATGATGCACAGCGAGTTAGCTTACAGGTAATCTAGTGCAAAAGAGCTTGTTGAGAAACTTTGTGCATTTTTTAATTGTTCATATTCCACCGTGTGTGGACGTTGTGCGCTTTCATGATGTACTTGTGTAATGTTCTATGATGGTTGTTCCCGCCAGCATGTTACCCTAATTTGGAATCGTCTGACATGAAGCGTTACATCTTCTAACGTCATACTTTTGTGCACTCTGGAGAATAGATCTGGTAGGCTTCATGTCAGATAAAGTTGCAGGGACGGTGTCGTAATATCTGTGTAATCAACTAAAGCATTCCTTTGGCACTGGTGAGAGCGACGTTTCTTGTTTTCTACAAGACTGAAGCAATCACAATCACTGATTGTATTCGAGGCGAGGGTTGGACGGTGGTAGATGGTTTTTTTCAGTTTCAAGCTAAGAATCTTTTCCGATTAGGGTGACGGCGGTAGTTACTGACTGGAGCGATAGAACATCGAGACATACGAGTCCTTGTATGCAGCAGGTGTTGCTGTCAGAGGCTGCAAAAGCGTTTTCGCACTCTTTCGCAGTATAATAGGTGGATTAGTCCCGATGAAGCCTTGGATCCATCTTACGGGTTAATCGTGATTGTTTCTTGGTCTTCTTTTCTTAGTCAGAGCAGCAGCATCCCGCAATGGTTTTTATAAACAAAATAGCGATTTTTTCGATCTACAACAAAAATTTAAAATCGGTCAGACAGAATTGTCAATTTAAGTGATACCATCATAAAATTCCCCAAAATTACTAAAAAAAAGATATTCATAACGCAAATAATCACATTTCTTCTTCCGCGTATGTTTATTGATGCTAGAGATGTCGATTTTAAATCGATTTAATCGAAGATCGATTAATGGTAGCAAGAAAATCGAGTATTTTCGGAGCAATTCGATCTTTGAATCGATCCATAGAATCGTGGACACGATTTTTTTCGGTTTCACGGAAAATTTTGCTAACAAATCACATACAATTAAAAAGAGTACCTACATTTAATAACGTTCCCAGCAAGTATATGAAGAGCCTTACATTTCAAGATTAGAAGTTGGAGTGAGTAATAGAGACTAACAAATATTGTAATATAATATTAACATAATATTATTCGAATAAAAATTTTAATCAAAATCAAAATATTTATTTTGTAAAATAGATACATAAAGTATACTTTATAGAGGTCAAAATTTTAATTTGTATTATGTATTTGCATTATAAGTTACTTTGGCAATAAAACTAACTTTTAATTAATGTTATATTTATGAGAAAACAACTAACTTTACTTACAATAAACTCTGGAAAAATTATCGCTTATGAATTTGTACCTAGATTACCAACAAAAATAAAAATTAATTGACGCTAATTGTGTGAATTTCTGTTCCGATTATGAATCGATTATTTTGAATTGATCTTTTCTTTACCGTTTTTTTTATCGATCTTTTCACCACGATTTGAAATCGATCTCAGAATCGATCTTTTTTAGAAAGAATCGACATCCCTAATTGGTGCAAAGTTGAGGGGAATTTTCTAGTGTTCACGTGGATTCTTAACGATTTTGAGATTTTGATATTTAATAGACGATGACGGGGATGATGCTCTTGAAATTATTCGTTATGATGATCTTCTTCTTCGAGTGGAAACTAAATTATCTTTCCAATAAGTAGCCACCGATAAGTCTAAATAAGTACAGGAAGCCAATTACCAATTTAGTAGTTTTATTTATTGTAACTTCTTGTTTAATAAACCAAAAGCAGACAAAAAAACTTTTTTTGGGAAGGTAGGCAAGAACAATGTTCGAGTGGTTAAAATCACGGAGCGAAAGTAAAGAAATAAAAATAAAATATTTTAAAATCTAATCATAATTCTACCAAACAGTAGAAATATTAAGACTTCCCATATCGAACGAATGAAATGCAACCATTCTTATCTGTGGTCTTTACCGCTATTATAATCTGTGAATTCAATTTAGTTCGAGAAAATTAAGTCAAACAGGGCAATCAAATTTAGTTCGTTGACAAAACCGAATAGCTAATAGAAACGACTTAACGTATTTTAGTTAGGTTAAGTTAAGGTGTGGTGTTTTACCGAATCGACACCAATATATAGAAAGTCGGGTTCTCTGCATGTAACCACAGCCCCGGGGACGCGTGTAGGAGGTCACACGCAACAACCTGCCCGTCTTTATTAACCCCTCGTCTTACAAGTGCTTTCCGAGGCAAACAGACGGGACATGTTGTACTCCAACACAGCACGTAACAATATCATAAGAATGGGTTTTTGCATAATTATACAGTGAATATATGTCAAAATGTAAATTGATGCTATCATTTTTAATTGGGAGAGACAACGCGCGAAGCGAAGTCAGGTTGCTTGTGATCATAAATTCGGGAACCGAGTGAAGCGGAACGAAAGGAGGCAGCCCCTTTTCCATTAAATTAACTTCCTGTTAAAAACTACAGCAGTCGATGAATGACATCAACCGTGATTTCATGGTATCTCCACGGCTATTCTGAAATCATTAATATTCTCGTTTCCCTGCGATATATAAACTGTTTTAGCTGGGAACTGATTGTTTGTGTAACAGTTGACAAACCCATCATTGACCCTCTTTATTCTCATCACTAAAACAATACATCGCAGACTAAGTTCATCGCAGTTATTTACTTTGTAGCAATTAAGTATGAAAAAAAATAATAAAACAACATGATTTTATATATATATTCGATATATTCCGGTCCATTGTATGGGGCCGTCAGCCCGTCATCAGTCGAATAGAACACCGTATTGACAAGTAAATAAATAAAAAAGTAAAAGTGACACTTGTTATAGGTTAACGCTTCAGAACTCAAGTTAACCAAATTTTAACTTGAAAACTTCCAGCAAGTTTATTCACTTAAAACTAGATATTGGCGGAACTAATGTGCGGAGACACATTATAGGAAGCCAGATAAAACGGCTTTGATTGATTGATTGAGATTTGTAAACTTTTTCTAAATAAATAAGTTTCATTTATCGGATGATTTTTGTAGCGGTGTTTCTAATGTTTTAATTACTGCTCTTCTTGCATAATATATGTTGTGTTTTTTTTTTAAATAAAAGCAAATAAAATACACTAGATTGTGATATATTTTGACCTCTCAATGGGGTCGTCATCAGGCGAATGGAAAACATAAATGACATATATGTTATATAAAAAACAAACATTTTTGTCAACAGATGTCAGTGTTTTTTCATTTTTTATATAACATACATGTCATTTGTGTTTTCCATTCAACTGATGAGGGGTCGAAATATAGCACAATCTACTGTATTTTCTTTGCTTTTATTTAAAACAAAAACACAATTTACTCTAAATTAAAAGCCAATACCTGGGTTTTCTAAAATATATTTACTAACTTATTATAATATACAGGCTGTCCCAAAAATATACGGGTATAGAGTCATCAGTCGCTACCTCATTTTAACGCCATCTACTGAGCTTAAAACTTAAACAATCATAATTCATTCAAATTCACCGACGAAATTTCATCTGAAAAGTCACTTTCCTGGACGTAGAATTAACCATTAACGACAATAACCATATCTCCACTTCCGTCCATTTCAAACCCACTAACAAGTTACAAACCATTAATCATAACTTGGCCCTTGCCGTCATGTTGGCATCACGGCTTGTTAAGCTTTTGCTGTCATTATAGTTGTCAGGCAGATTTTCCAAAATTATTTGATAAAATTATGTATTATTATTGCCAAAGCTGTTGACAACAATAGTGCAAAAGAGATTGTGTTGAAGGTACGCCTTTTGTGAAAGAGAAAATGCAAACAATGCACCGTGATTCCTCTGGATCAGGTTTGATCTCGTGTCAGTGCCATGAAGGGTTAGTAAAATAGGGTTACCAGCTTTAAACATAAAGCCAATTTTATGGGCAAATAATATATTATTTAGCTATTCACTTACTTTTGCAGGCATATCGGAAAAAAGCGTTCACATTAAGTCGCCTGGAAATAATCGTCAAAAACGTAAAAAACGGGAGCTCGATTATTTCAAACAAACGTCGTCGAGCTAGAACAAGAAATAAAAAATACCGTTTTGGTACATGTATAGATATTCATACCATTAGCTTATAAGTATTTTCTGCAAAATACAAATGAATTTATAATTTAGATTTCTTCATTCTGTACATTTTATTTTCAATAAAGAGTAGTCTAATTAATATACCTATAAAAAACGTAGGTGAACGTAACGTGTGTAGTAGGGTGTATGCTACGTGAGCAATTAGCAACATTATATGCAGTACTACCGTTTCCTAAGCCAGGGGACTTCTTATAGTGAATGATCTGTACAATATTTAGACTTCCATAGCTGTCATCCGGCACACATAAAAAATCCATTCCATATTCTCTTTCGCTCCGTGGCCGTCGAATCTGCAACAGCCTAAATTCACTGAACAACTATCATAACACAATTCATAAAGCACTTCTCAACAGACACTGTCCAAACCAATTCCTACAAAAACATTTACATCCGAGGCCAAGATTCAAGATGAAACAAAACACCTACTACCGAATACTCCTCAAATGCACACTCAACAAAACACAACATCTCACCATCCCCAACAACCCCACCAATTCATCCTCTGGAACATCCCTTTGCCGGCGGCCACGTTGCGAAACATGCACCATGATCAATACTTCTACACACATCAATATTCATCATACCTCCAACACTTACCAAACACAACATACAAAACCGAAAACTGTATTTACCTACTGGAATGCCGACATTGCCCGGCATTCTACGTAGGTGAAACCAAAAACGCTTTACATATCCGGATGAACAATCACAGACATACATGTACTATACAAAACAGCATCCTACCTACGCCATTCCCACACACACACACGCCTACACAAAGTTAGCTTCAACGACTGCTTCACCGTTCGCATCATTAAATCATTCACTCCACCACTGACTGACATAGACCTAAGAACATGGAAAACCTCGTACATCTGGTCACTTGGTGCCCATTATAGACCTGGACTCTAGGGCTTGAGCTCCGGAACTCCGGTTTCGTTGTAACTCCGGAGCTTCGGAAGGTTACAGAATCGTTTGTAAAACCGGAGTTGGCGTAAACAAAACGTTTCGAATTACAATCGGATCCAAGCGCGGCGTATCCCCCCGGTGCCACAGTCGGCTAAAGTCGTCTTCAAGCGCGGTGCGTCCCGACCCCCGCACATCTCTCGCTCGCTTGTCATTCGATTCGTTCTTTCGGGTTCGTCCGTCACGTCAGTCACGTTCGTCAGTTGTCGGCTGCCGGAACAGGAAGAAAGTTATGGTGTTGAAGAGAACGAAATTAACACTGACGTTCATGAAGAAAAAACTATAAAAGAAAAATTACAAGACGCCATTAAAAGAAGGCTTATAAAGTCGAAAAGAAATACCATGAATTTGAATATGGACTTGAAAAGTCTAGTCCGAGTAGAGATTTTTACATACTATTATTACTTACTATTTAACAAAATGTTTTCAATATTTGCAGACAATTCCACCTTTAAGTGTCGAAGCAGAACGAGCTTTTTCAGCGGTTATATATATATATCTGCAATCGTGTAAGAAGCTCTTTGAATGACGACAGCCTGAATGCCTTAAATTTTCTGAGATTCTATTACCAACAACAACGTGATTCGTAAATTTAATAAATTAAAGTTTCTATTTTTTCATTTGGATTGTTTTATTTTCTAACAAACTACACAAAACATTCGTTTAGGTACAAAAATAATCAAAGCAAATGCAAAGTCTATACCACCTGCAGTGACCTGCACTCTTTTTAATGAAGCTTCGAAACTCCGGAACTCCGGAGTTGAAATACCGAGCTTCGAAACCCAACTCCAGAGCTGAAAAATAGTCAGAATTTCAAGCCCTACTGGACTCAACAGACAGCACTGACATACATGAAACATCACACATCGCAACTCAAAATTTCAAGTAATTATAACGACCACATCACATTACACCGACAATATACAAACAAAGCCACTATCATCACCATATATTATGCAAGAAGAGCAGTAATTAAAACATTAGAAAAACCACTACAAAAATCATCCGTTAAGTGAAACTTATTTATTTAGAAAAAGTTTACAAATCTCATAACAAGTGTCCCTTTTACTTTTTTATTTATTTACTTGTCAATACGGTGTTTTATTCGACTGATGACGGGCTGACGGCCCCATACAATGGACCGGAATATATCGAATATATTATATAAAATTATGTTATTTTATTATTGTTTTCATACTTAATTGCTACAAAATAAATATGATATGAAATGAAATGAAATGAATACTTTATTTCTGCAATATAGGTACATAAATACACCTATCGCACGTTAGGATTTATTAAATAGGTAATAAAAATAATTAAATTTAAAAGAGGAAATTCGAATTCGAATAGGTTTTGGGTTTGCTTATATTTAATAAGTAAATACACGTACATGAACTAAAATAAAGGTATATTTAATGTATACAATTATGTACATACGATATGATAATAATAATAGCTACCCATATACTAAATACTAATACGTTAATATATAAATACATGCCTAACTCCGCCCATTCGATTAGTCTTGCTAAGAAGAATGGGCAAGAAACTTAGCAAGATCATGTCTTTTCTGTTTTCAATCATCAATATATATAATAAATACAACAATGTTATAGTAAAGAGATAGAAGGTACAGAACAAGAGAAAGTCGGATAATCAGGCCAAAAGTTGAGTTAAATACAATTAAAAACAAAACGAAATGAATAGATTGTCTCTATATAAGAAGGCTCAAGAGGAGTTGAATATATATTTATTAATATTTAAATCGCAGTTAAGGAGATAGAAACCTGGAAGGGCAGTATCTGCTTGTTGACAACATCGAACGCGACCGCCTCACAGTCCAGCACGCAGGAGCGCACGCCCTCCTTCAGCAAGCCGGCGAGCCGGCCCAGCACGTCCGGGTACTTGGACGTGTTGTTCTCCTGGTTCCTGCTGAAGATGGACGCGCGCTGCAGGTCCGGCCCCTCGTCGCCCGGCGGCACGTGGATCTGCGCGCGCTCCCCGTCGTACTTCCACTCGCACGTGAACGACACGCCCTCGAACCTGCCGGTCGACTCGCTCATATGTTACATGTCACTGCTCACAAGAGTACAGATTACTGCGTCCCAGCATGATGGGTAGTAACAACGAAGAAACGTTGCTTTATAATATTACTGCGACATGCAGCTATTGACTGCAACATTGTGACGCACGCTGCTTGAGTTATTATAAAACCGATTGATGTACATTTTTAGAGGTCACTCTATTTTGGCATCGAAATAATAAACATGTCAAATTAACACCTCGTTTAAATCATCACTCCCGTCTACAACCCTTGGCGCTAACCAAAGTTATTTGACCAGCATGATGGGTAGTCACCAAGCTGCGACTGTGGTGCACCGAAGCAAACCGTAGCCCACATTGTGGACGAGTGCATGAGACTATGCTGAGTTACCGGAGGGGATAAAGGCCATTCGATGATGTACAGTTCGGGGTATCTACCTATTGAAGACCTCGCTGACCCCCTTGGTGGGGTGCGCTAACATCGGCTTGAGCGGTATCCCGGGCGTCAACTTGCAGTGCTGCGGCAGCGCGGCCACCCCGTGCTCCAACAGCACCGGTATCAGCAGCTCGTAGTTCGGACACTCGCAGTATGTAGTCTTTATTGTCAGCGCGTTACTGTCTACTTTGGCCTGGAAAAGGCATTTGTAAATTATAAGAAATCTGCAAGTATATGTATAACATAGTATAATACAAGTAAGTATTCTCGCCCTTGGCCTTTATATCGATCTAAAGAACGTTTGAACTTTCACCAATATCACTGTAATTTCATTATCTATTGAAAAACTTAACGTAATATACCAATATCCTCAGTGATAAAATTAATCAATTTATGAGAGTGCATTTCAAGAGAGAAAAATCAATTAAAGCCTGACCATAAAAAACCTCGCCATGTTGCGGAAAACCGATAGAACTATCTGATCTTTGATTGCTGTTAGCCTGTTAAAGTGTGGTGTTGTTTTATTGTACCTAGGTGTGTGTTTGCTGTCAAAGTGTGGTGTTGTTTTATTGTACGTGTGTGTTTGCTGTCCAAGTGTGGTGTTGTTTTATTGTACGTGTGTGTTTGCTGTCCAAGTGTGGTGTTGTTTTATTGTACGTGTGTGTTTGCTGTCCAAGTGTGGTGTTGTTTTATTGTACGTGTGTGTTTGCTGTCCAAGTGTGGTGTTGTTTTATTGTACGTGTGTGTTTGCTGTAAAAATGTGGTGTTGTTTTATTGTACGTGTGTGTTTGCTGTCCAAGTGTGGTGTTGTTTTATTGTACGTGTGTGTTTGCTGTCCAAGTGTGGTGTTGTTTTATTGTAAGTGTGTGTTTGCTGTAAAAGTGTGGTGTTGTTTTATTGTACGCATGTGTTTGCTGTGAAAGTGTGGTGTTGTTTTATTGTACGTATGTGTTTGCTGTAAAAGTGTGGTGTTGTTTTATTGTACGTGTGTGTTTGCTGTGAAAGTGTGGTGTTGTTTTATTGTACGTGTGTGTTTGCTGTGAAAGTGTGGTGTTGTTTTATTGTACGTATGTGTTTGCTGTCAAAGTGTGGTGTTGTTTTATTGTACGTGTGTGTTTGCTGTAAAAATGTGGTATTGTTTTATTGTACGTGTGTGTTTGCTGTCCAAGTGTGGTATTGTTTTATTGTACGTGTGTGTTTGCTGTCCAAGTGTGGTGTTGTTTTATTGTACGTGTGTGTTTGCTGTCCAAGTGTGGTATTGTTTTATTGTACGTATGTGTTTGCTGTCCAAGTGTGGTGTTGTTTTATTGTACGTGTGTGTTTGCTGTCCAAGTGTGGTATTGTTTTATTGTACGTGTGTGTTTGCTGTCCAAGTGTGGTATTGTTTTATTGTACGTGTGTGTTTGCTGTCCAAGTGTGGTGTTGTTTTATTGTACGTGTGTGTTTGCTGTCCAAGTGTGGTGTTGTTTTATTGTAAGTGTGTGTTTGCTGTCCAAGTGTGGTGTTGTTTTATTGTACGTGTGTGTTTGCTGTCCAAGTGTGGTATTGTTTTATTGTACGTGTGTGTTTGCTGTCCAAGTGTGGTATTGTTTTATTGTACGTGTGTGTTTGCTGTCCAAGTGTGGTGTTGTTTTATTGTACGTGTGTGTTTGCTGTCCAAGTGTGGTATTGTTTTATTGTACGTGTGTGTTTGCTGTCCAAGTGTGGTGTTGTTTTATTGTACGTGTGTGTTTGCTGTCCAAGTGTGGTGTTGTTTTATTGTACGTGTGTATTTGCTGTCCAAGTGTGGTGTTGTTTTATTGTAAGTGTGGGTTTGCTGTAAAAGTGTTGTGTTGTTTTATTGTACGCGTGTGTTTGCTGTGAAAGTGTGGTGTTGTTTTATTGTACGTGTGTGTTTGCTGTAAAAGTGTGGTGTTTTTTTATTGTACGTGCGTGTTTGCTGTCCAAGTGTGGTGTTGTTTTATTGTACGAGGGGTGGCTGATATAAAATCTCCTTTGTTAAAGAAAGTTTAAAAAATGTTACTGGCCACTATATTCTCGTATTCTTTGTTTATTCCTTTTTTAAAAATTATGACACTTATTTGTTTCTACGAGTTCATTTTTTTTTGTCGCGTCTTCGTTTTCATCAAGTTGCAATAAAATTAAAAATGGATAAAATTGAGTATCGCGCTGTGATTAAATTCCTCGGTAAAGAAGGGAATACGCCGACGCAGGTCCGAGAGCGCGTGTTTAAGGTGTTCGGAGATTCATGTCCTTCCGAATTTGTAATAAAGTTTTTGTCAAAGCAGTTTAAACAAAACCGTGTGAGCTTAGAAGACGATAATAATAATAATAATAAAAATTCTTTATTGCACTAAAAATATTGTACACGAGGCGAACTTAATGCTATTTAGCATTGTCTTCCAGTTAACCTTTGGTGGTGTGGATCATTATTGGGTAGTGCCGGTAAATGTGTTGGTCGTAGACAAAAGCTAAAATCTATAGGGACGGGGGCATTAAAATATTCCAATTACATATCTACATAATCTAGATAATAATAAACATCATATACTTACTATAAAAAATAAATAATAAAAATAAATAAATATTATTTATAATGAGTGACATGCAATTAGGAGACAGGTTCAGAATTCATACGAAGACTGAGAAGGCAGGTTATTTATTTTGTAAATCTAAAAAGTGCTGATGGACTCTATTTTTAAAGATGGCTATTGATGGACTCTCTCGAATGGCGAGCGGTAAACTATTCCAAACACGTATTGCGGAAACTGTAAAAGAATTTGTAAACATGTTTGTTTTATGTGTCGGGGTACGCAAAAGTAAATGGGTCTCTGTACGATGGAGGCGGCCAAGGGAATCAAGGGAAACGAATCTTTCTTTCAGGTAAGCGGGGGAGAGGGGATCATTAAGGACGTTCCAAAGAAGCGTTAGAATGTGAGCGTTACGGCGATTTCGGATATTAAGCCATTTAAGATCAAAACGGGATTGCGACACATGGTCGTACTTACGGAGGCCAAAAATGTACCGTATGAATAAATTAAGGAGACGATCAAGCTTATTTAGCAATCCTTCAGTGAGGTCAGGGTAACAGACATCGGCATAGTCTAGGATGGGGAGCAAGAGTGAATTAACTAGCATGATCTTAGCAGAATACGGTAAAAATCTTTGCATGCGTTTAAGAGAGTGTATTGATCCAAAGATCTTTTGCTAAGTTCAGCGACATGCAGGTCCCATGACAAATTGTTCTGGATATAGAGCCCCAGGTTTTTTACCGACCTACAGAACTTAAGAGGTGTTCCATTTATACATACTGGTGGAAGCAAGCTGAGGTCCGTTTTGTCAGTGAGTGCCCTGCTGCCGACTATCATGACTTGTGTTTTAGATGGGTTGACGAGGAGTCCAAATTGTTCCGTCCATTGACTTATGTGGTCTAGGTCAGAAGTCATTTTCTGTATGGCTACTAGAATTAAGTCCTGCTTAAAGGACATATAGAGTTGAAGGTCGTCAGCGTACATGTGATAACAACTGAAGTTAATGGTGGACGTGAGAGTGTTTATAAACACGGAGAATAGGAGAGGAGATAGCACACCACCCTGGGGGACGCCAGCTGTAACATCGCACCAATCAGAGAAATTATCATCAGACCGTATACGTTGTTGACGCCCAAAGAGATACGAATGGAACCACTTAGTAGCTGACTCAGAAACATTGAGAGAACGTAGAATGGCCAAGAGAATATCATAGTCAACACAATTAATCCCCGTAGTGGAAGGCCCATTTCTGCAGTTACCGCAGATAATGTGGAAAAAGTGAAGAAACTGATCCTTGCCGATCGGCTAATTAAGCAGTGGGAAATAGCTAGAGATGTTGGCATTAGCAAGGAACGAGTTCATGAAATAATTCATGAACATTTGGGAATGTCCAAGGTGAGCGCGCGTTGGGTGCCTAAAATGTTGATCCCGTTTGATTAGCAAAAGCGTGTGGAATGTTGTCAGTCATTTTTAGACTTGGTAAAGGATAAAGAGGAAGAAATTATCTTGCGAATAGTGACCTGTGATGAAACTTGGATTCGTCAGTGGGATCCCGAAAGCAAACAAGAATCGATGCAATGGAAATTTAAAGGGGAAAAACCACCAAGGAAGTTTAAGGTCCGGCTGTCAGCGGGCAAACTAATGGCAACCATTTTTTGGGATGTTGAGGGGATTCTTATGATATATTACCTGCCAAAAAACACCACGATGAATGCTGAATACTATGCGAACTTACTTGACCAGCTACGCAAAAAAATAAAAGAAGACAGGAGGGGCAAACTTAGCAAAGGCGTTTTGATTTTGCATGATAATGCACCCGCGCACACGGCCTTTAAGGCGCGGTCATCTCTGACAAAAAACGGCTTTACAGAGATCAACCACCCACCCTATAGTCCAGACCTGGCTCCCTCTGACTACTTCTTATTTAAAAATTTAAAGAAAAATTTGAGAGGGCGCAGATTTTCAACAGACGAAGAGATGAAGGACGCTGTGAATGACTATTTTGACGATCAAAATAATAATTATTATTTTAATGGTATGCTGTCACTTATTGACAAATGTCGTAAGTGCATTTCAGTTGCAGGGGACTATATTGAAAAATAAAAAATAAATCATTAATCCATGTATTTTTTTTCATAGTCAGGTAGATTACTTTTCAGCCACCCCTCGTATGTGTGTGTTTGCTGCCCAAGTGTGGGTGCCGCTCTTAGAGCCGGTTTTTTATTTTCATGGTTAGGTTTTAGATACAAATTCTCTGAGATAAATAAATCTTAGATGGGCAATCGCAATCGATGGATTTCGCTGTAAATCATATAATCAACATGAAAATTTATTTTCAAGGTTCCGTACCTAAAGGGTAACCAACGGGGCCCTATTACTAAGACTCCGCTGTCCGTCCGTCCGTCTGTTTCCAGGCTGTATCTTATGAACCGTGATAGTTATACAGTTGAAATTTTCACACATGATGTATTTCTGTTGCCGCTATAACAACAAATACTAAAACCGGCCAGTGCGAGTCGGACCCGCGCTCTCCCGTACTACAGACGTGATTTTTTTGCCGTTTTTATAGAATATGGTACGGAGTCCGACTCGCACTTGGCCGTTTTTTATAAATAAACGATATGAAAACCGAACAGTTCTATTAATGTTGGTAACATAATTATATTTTATAAACCACCTATAGCATGAGCTTCCATAAAATAGTTAGTGCAGGGATCTGCACATTCGCCTATAACTCTATTTATAAGCTGACACTCGTGTTTTAATAACTACTTTTCATTAACTACTATTCAGATTTTTCATAAATAAAAGAGGGGGAGATACTTTTTACATTTTCTTAAATTACTCGAAAAGTACGTAACAAATAAGTGGAATTAGACGAAATTAATTTGACAGAGTGAAGGAAGAAGTTGATATTAAAATCGATGGCGGAAAAAAGAAAAGGGTGGCGGTTACTCCAATGACAAGAGCGTAGCTCTTAAATGTTGAATGTATGTAAGGTAATAAAACACGTCACCTTGAACTGTTCAGCGCTGAGTCCCTTGGAGGCGTCGAGAGCGTCGGTCTGTCCGGGCGGCGTCATCGTCGTGGCCAGCGCTAGTGCCTGCAGCACCGACTGTTCCGCCAGACCGATACGGAGCTTGCCGGCCAGCGACCTGTACAATATAATATTGTAACGGACGACCCCCTCTGTGTTCAATCCCCACATTGCGCATTAATTGTACGTGTTGGTCTACTTGTGTCCGAAGTACGCGACGAGGCTAATGACGTGATAGCCCGTCGCGTTTGGGACGTAAACAGCGGGTGAACCAAGTATGCTCCGTGACTTGTATTTCACACAAACACACCTCCTCGGAGATATATGTCGTGACAATATAACTGACTAATACCACGCAACTGTCGGCAGCCACTCTCTCGGTACGCTGTTCCGCCAGACCGATACGGAGCTTGCCGGCCAGCGACCTGTACAATATAATATTGTAACGGACGACCCCCTCTGTGTTCAATCCCCACATTGCGCATTAATTGTACGTGTTGGTCTACTTGTGTCCGAAGTACGCGACGAGGCTAATGACGTGATAGCCCGTCGCGTTTGGGACGTAAACAGCGGGTGAACCAAGTATGCTCCGTGACTTGTATTTCACACAAACACACCTCCTCGGAGATATATGTCGTGACAATATAACTGACTAATACCACGCAACTGTCGGCAGCCACTCTCTCGGTACGCTGTTCCGCCAGACCGATACGGAGCTTGCCGGCCAGCGACCTGTACAATATAATATTGTAACGGACGACCCCCTCTGTGTTCAATCCCCACATTGCGCATTAATTGTACGTGTTGGTCTACTTGTGTCCGAAGTACGCGATGAGGCTAATGACGTGATAGCCCGTCGCGTTTGGGACGTAAACAGCGGGTGAACCAAGTATGGTCCGTGACTTGTATTTCACACAAACACACCTCCTCGGAGATATATGTCGTGACAATATAACTGACTAATACCACGCAACTGTCGGCAGCCACTCTCTCGGTACGCTGTTCCGCCAGACCGATACGGAGCTTGCCGGCCAGCGACCTGTACAATATAATATTGTAACGGACGACCCCCTCTGTGTTCAATCCCCACATTGCGCATTAATTGTACGTGTTGGTCTACTTGTGTCCGAAGTACGCGACGAGGCTAATGACGTGATAGCCCGTCGCGTTTGGGACGTAAACAGCGGGTGAACCAAGTATGGTCCGTGACTTGTATTTCACACAAACACACCTCCTCGGAGATATATGTCGTGACAATATAACTGACTAATACCACGCAACTGTCGGCAGCCACTCTCTCGGTACGCTGTTCCGCCAGACCGATACGGAGCTTGCCGGCCAGCGACCTGTACAATATAATATTGTAACGGACGACCCCCTCTGTGTTCAATCCCCACATTGCGCATTAATTGTACGTGTTGGTCTACTTGTGTCCGAAGTACGCGACGAGGCTAATGACGTGATAGCCCGTCGCGTTTGGGACGTAAACAGCGGGTGAACCAAGTATGGTCCGTGACTTGTATTTCACACAAACACACCTCCTCGGAGATATATGTCGTGACAATATAACTGACTAATACCACGCAACTGTCGGCAGCCACTCTCTCGGTACGCTGTTCCGCCAGACCGATACGGAGCTTGCCGGCCAGCGACCTGTACAATATAATATTGTAACGGACGACCCCCTCTGTGTTCAATCCCCACATTGCGCATTAATTGTACGTGTTGGTCTACTTGTGTCCGAAGTACGCGACGAGGCTAATGACGTGATAGCCCGTCGCGTTTGGGACGTAAACAGCGGGTGAACCAAGTATGGTCCGTGACTTGTATTTCACACAAACACACCTCCTCGGAGATATATGTCGTGACAATATAACTGACTAATACCACGCAACTGTCGGCAGCCACTCTCTCGGTACGCTGTTCCGCCAGACCGATACGGAGCTTGCCGGCCAGCGACCTGTACAATATAATATTGTAACGGACGACCCCCTCTGTGTTCAATCCCCACATTGCGCATTAATTGTACGTGTTGGTCTACTTGTGTCCGAAGTACGCGACGAGGCTAATGACGTGATAGCCCGTCGCGTTTGGGACGTAAACAGCGGGTGAACCAAGTATGCTCCGTGACTTGTATTTCACACAAACACACCTCCTCGGAGATATATGTCGTGACAATATAACTGACTAATACCACGCAACTGTCGGCAGCCACTCTCTCGGTACGCTGTTCCGCCAGACCGATACGGAGCTTGCCGGCCAGCGACCTGTACAATATAATATTGTAACGGACGACCCCCTCTGTGTTCAATCCCCACATTGCGCATTAATTGTACGTGTTGGTCTACTTGTGTCCGAAGTACGCGACGAGGCTAATGACGTGATAGCCCGTCGCGTTTGGGACGTAAACAGCGGGTGAACCAAGTATGCTCCGTGACTTGTATTTCACACAAACACACCTCCTCGGAGATATATGTCGTGACAATATAACTGACTAATACCACGCAACTGTCGGCAGCCACTCTCTCGGTACGCTGTTCCGCCAGACCGATACGGAGCTTGCCGGCCAGCGACCTGTACAATATAATATTGTAACGGACGACCCCCTCTGTGTTCAATCCCCACATTGCGCATTAATTGTACGTGTTGGTCTACTTGTGTCCGAAGTACGCGACGAGGCTAATGACGTGATAGCCCGTCGCGTTTGGGACGTAAACAGCGGGTGAACCAAGTATGCTCCGTGACTTGTATTTCACACAAACACACCTCCTCGGAGATATATGTCGTGACAATATAACTGACTAATACCACGCAACTGTCGGCAGCCACTCTCTCGGTACGCTGTTCCGCCAGACCGATACGGAGCTTGCCGGCCAGCGACCTGTACAATATAATATTGTAACGGACGACCCCTCTGTGTTCAATCCCCACATTGCGCATTAATTGTACGTGTTGGTCTACTTGTGTCCGAAGTACGCGACGAGGCTAATGACGTGATAGCCCGTCGCGTTTGGGACGTAAACAGCGGGTGAACCAAGTATGGTCCGTGACTGGTATTTCACACAAACACACCTCCTCGGAGATATATGTCGTGACAATATAACTGACTAATACCACGCAACTGTCGGCAGCCACTCTCTCGGTACGCTGTTCCGCCAGACCGATACGGAGCTTGCCGGCCAGCGACCTGTACAATATAATATTGTAACGGACGACCCCCTCTGTGTTCAATCCCCACATTGCGCATTAATTGTACGTGTTGGTCTACTTGTGTCCGAAGTACGCGACGAGGCTAATGACGTGATAGCCCGTCGCGTTTGGGACGTAAACAGCGGGTGAACCAAGTATGGTCCGTGACTTGTATTTCACACAAACACACCTCCTCGGAGATATATGTCGTGACAATATAACTGACTAATACCACGCAACTGTCGGCAGCCACTCTCTCGGTACGCTGTTCCGCCAGACCGATACGGAGCTTGCCGGCCAGCGACCTGTACAATATAATATTGTAACGGACGACCCCCTCTGTGTTCAATCCCCACATTGCGCATTAATTGTACGTGTTGGTCTACTTGTGTCCGAAGTACGCGACGAGGCTAATGACGTGATAGCCCGTCGCGTTTGGGACGTAAACAGCGGGTGAACCAAGTATGCTCCGTGACTTGTATTTCACACAAACACACCTCCTCGGAGATATATGTCGTGACAATATAACTGACTAATACCACGCAACTGTCGGCAGCCACTCTCTCGGTACGCTGTTCCGCCAGACCGATACGGAGCTTGCCGGCCAGCGACCTGTACAATATAATATTGTAACGGACGACCCCCTCTGTGTTCAATCCCCACATTGCGCATTAATTGTACGTGTTGGTCTACTTGTGTCCGAAGTACGCGACGAGGCTAATGACGTGATAGCCCGTCGCGTTTGGGACGTAAACAGCGGGTGAACCAAGTATGCTCCGTGACTTGTATTTCACACAAACACACCTCCTCGGAGATATATGTCGTGACAATATAACTGACTAATACCACGCAACTGTCGGCAGCCACTCTCTCGGTACGGCTTCTCGTGACGACATTCCGGAACACGACGACTCGTTTATTGTAATAATCTTTATCCAAAAACGTACATCAAGCAAATTTACATATACAGGCTGAATTTTTGAGACGGGACGGTAAGGGCAGGTACCTTAACCGTTATAGTTACAGGAAAACCCTTTTAGGAGACTATTTATAATTTTTTAAGATATTCTGAACTGCATTTACAGATTTTGGAAAAAATGTACAGTCAGCAAGAAAATTGTCATTTTAAACAAAAAAAATTTGATGCCAATCGATCCTGTTTCTTATAAGGATAAAAAGTCTCTACTGGACCGACTGAGGTTTGAGTGCTAGAAATGTCAGAAATCGCAAAAATCTTTTTCCATACATTTGTACGGAAATACAGGGGGCATAAGATAATTACAGTTTTTGTCAAGCTGGCCTCGTGGCTTACTGTACCTAGAAGCAAAAGCGCATACCTAAGTAGACAATCATCATAGTTGTATCGATAATCTTCTACAACAGTAGAACTAAAACAAATAATAATAAAATAAATCATTTAAATATGTATTTTAAACAGACAAACATAACTTACATTAAGATGATCTACGAAATAAATTGCTCAAAATGACCGCCGTTTTCACGAATAAATAAGTTGACTCGTTTTTGTACTGAGCTAGTAGCAGCCGATAATTTTCTTGGATGGATATCATTTAAAATCCTTGTTAATGCATCTTTCAGCTCCTGAATACTGTTGTATTTCTTTTTGTAGACTTCGTTTTTTAGGTAGCCCCACAGAACAAAATCGAGAGGCGTTAGATCGGGGCTGCGAGGTGGCCACTTAGTTGGAACTACCCACTGTGACCCGAACTGCCTATTCAAACTGGAACGCGTAAGGCGGCTGTTGTGTAGCGGAGCGCCATCTTGCTGAAAATGAACTTCTGACAGGAGCCATTCATCCAACTGGTTTTGGAGATTCTCTAAAATGACGTCGTTATACACGGCAGAATTAAAAGTACCTTCATAAAATTCCACCATTACCACTCGGTTTGACATCAAACCACACCAACAGTTAAAAGAGAATCGAACTTAGTTGTGGCTTTCCCGAACTCTGAGAGGGTTTTCTCTAGACCAATAGTGGTGATTTCGTCGGTTGTACATTCCGTTATTTGACAAATTTGTTTCGTCTGACCATATTATGTACTTGAGAAATTCGTGAGCTCTACTTATTTTTCCTATTAGCCATCTGCAAAAGGTAATTCTTCGAACATTGCTTGAACTGTGCGCCCCTGTCAATAGGGTTTATAACCGTGTTATTTCAATGTCTTTAATACAAGCGACTGGGAAACACCCACTTCAAGAGCGACATAACTGGACAATATCTCTGGATCAGATTCCACATAGGTTAAAATAGCAATCTCCGTGTCTATGTCCAGTAGACGAGGCTGCCGCACTAACTTCTTTTTGAATGAACCACATTCTTTGAGATTCTTCAAAAGGTTTATTACCTTTCTTGGCGGTACTTGTCGCAATGGATACTTATTCGTGTACCACACCAATGATTCCGTGTTCCTATTATTTACAAAATACGCTACAGTTAAAATTTTTATTTTTATTTTTACAATGAAAATGTAATGTTTTAGGTAAACTACATAAGTAAGAAATATTAATGGAATTTAACCACTAAAAATTAAGTTAGAAACTTAATTTTTTCTTTGTATATATATAATTAATATTCTTTCTTTATTTTTTTTAATAATATTAATTTGAAAATTAAATTCAATATTACACCAATAATATACACTTATATAAGGTGAAATTAATCAACCGACCAAATTCATAATGGAGACTCGGTTAGTGAACAAGAACTAGGTTCAGTCATCCTTTTGGCCAATTTCGGAAAGTAAATATTTTTGCTCCCTTACTGGTTGGACTAGTTTAAATACAAATCCTAGTGCAGGCACTACGGGACAAAAAAGTTTTTTTTTTTCGAATTTCATCTGGAGGGTCATTAAACCTTGTTGCTGATGACTAACCGAGTCTCCAGTATGAATTTGGTCGGTTGATTTAATTTCACCTAGTATAAATAAATAATTAAAATATTTAAGTCCGAACGTTTGCGATTTAAAGACATGTTTTAACAAGAAGTACATAAATTTGTATTTTGTATTTGTATTTATTTATTTAAGGAAAAAAAAATGACATATGCATTCGTGTTTAAAAAGGAGCACTCGTGTTTGGGCCGACAGGGACGAATGTATCGACTGTGATAGCCCTAATGAGCCAAAGGCCTGTTACAGGACCATCAACTTTGATGCGACACTTTAATGACTATAAGGTCATAGAGAGTAAGAGAGGGTTGGACGAGAAAAAAAAAAACACTACATGAATGATAAAAAAGAAAAGAAAACAATTGTATGCTATAACAGCCTCATGCAAATTTACAAGTAATATTATTAAGTACTTATATAAGTATGTAATGTATTTTTGTATCTAGTTATATGATTATATTAATATGTATATGTATATGTATATAAATTATAAATAATTTTAGTAATAATATATCAATTACACATGTATATAAATTAGTTAGGGTAACCGCACCTAAAATTCTTTTGTTTTTTTTTTTTTGCCTACACAGCGTTTTCAATTGAGCAGTTTATGCCAGAGATCTCCAATTTCATCTTCACTTAACTCTAATAAATATTCTTTTAACTTTTTATTTAAAACTGATTTACGTTTTAAGAAAGGTTCTGTGTCAGTATCAATATAGTTGGAGACACTATCAGGTAATAGATGGTACAGACGAGGCGCAATAGAGTAAAAATTTTTTCGACCGAAGAGGGTTGATTTAAAAGGTGCTATGTATTTTCGCCTTGTATCTATTCGAGACTTTCTATTCAAAATCAACAAAGAAAAGTCTTGGAGATGTTTAGACATATATACAGCTGTTTGCCAGATAAAAATCTTTCTGGGGCCCAAGACTTTGCATAGTTTAAAGATTTCACTAGAGGGAAATCTGCGGGGTTTGCGTTTAATAATTTTCAAGTTTTGCTTATGTGCTATTATTAACTTATTCATAACACTAGACCCACAGCTTCCCCAGCCAATGATCCCATACAACATAAGTGACTGTGTAAGAGCCAGGTAAATATGCCAGAGTAACTTTTCGGATAAAATATTTCTGAGTTCCTTATAAACGTAGCCTAGTCTTAGAATTTTAGCCGATACTGCAGAAACATGTTTTTCTCATCTAAGATTTTCGTCGAGGTTCACTCCAAGGTAAGTAACGTAGGACATGCGTTGGAGATTTTTGCATTGACAAATAGTATCAGCTGAGCAAGCATGTACCTTCAGAGTAAGGTCCTCGTTTGGCAGGCCCGCTTTTGTCGGAGAGAAACACATGTAGACGGTTTTGTCATCGTTAAGGGTGAGTAGGTTACTATCAAACCATGCCTTGGCCTTTCTGATACCATCCTCTGCTAGTTTGAAAGTATCTGTCCATGTTCTTGCTGCAAAAACTAATACGGTGTCATCGGCAAAACAAATTGTCTTACATGTATCCAAGAGCGAGCAGAAGTCGTTTAAATATATATTAAATAAAATTGGACCTAACACACTGCCTTGCGGCACACCGAATTCAACGCTTTTAGCAGCACTCAAGTAGCTGCCTACTCTAACTATCTGACTGCGACCACCGAGATATGAAGAAAACCACTGGAATGCAGCGCCAGTGATACCAAGGGATCTTAGCTTTTGTAACAAAATTTTATGGGAGACCGTATCAAAAGCTTTCGCTAGATCGACAAATATTGCTAGTGATTTATTTTTGGCCTCATAATTTTCATTTATTTGCTGTGTAAGAGCAGCTAGAGCATCATTAGTGCCGGTACCGACTCTAAAACCATATTGACTTGTTGATATTGTCTCTTCTGTAAATGGTGTCAGTCTTGCCTTAACAATTTTTTCGAGTAGCTTGGATGTAATTGGAAGAAGGGATATTGGTCTATAGTTAGACATCAATTGTTTGGAGCCTTTTTTATGAAGCGGGATTATTATTGCTGTTTTCAAATCGTCGGGGAAAACACCAGATCTGAAACTTAAATTAAATATAGATGTCAGAGGATGTATTATATATTTTTTTATACACTTAAATATTTTTGATGTTAATCTATCACAACCGCTCGAGTTGGTATTTTTTAGATTAGATATAGCTTTTTCAATTTCTTCGGGATTAGTAGGACGCAAATAGAAAGACTTGTCTGATGAGGAGCCAGGGACTTTTTGGCTAAGTTCTTGCTCAGTTATTTTATTAACTTTTAAATGATTTTGAGCTAATGAGCAGCCAACCGAGCAGAAGTAAGAATTAAGGGAGTTAGTGACAAGATCAGGATTTTCAGTAATCCTCTCTATTTGACCTTCCACAATAAGTTCTTGAATATCTTTTCTATTATTTTTGACGCGGTTAGATGCTTCGTTTATCACTTGCCAAATTTTCTTAGAATCACCGTTGCAATTATGAATTTTTTCTTTGTAGTATCTATTTTTCGTTTTTCTTATCACAGCATGGCAAACTTTCCTGTAATTTAGATAATCATTTTTTAGGATGTGGTCATGGGGATGTTTTTTAGTTAATTTGTGTAGTTTATCTCTTTTATTTATGCAATAGACTAGGCCATCAGTTATCCATGGTTTTAGTTTTATTTTACGATTTGGTATTCGAGCATTGACGGTGGTGTTTTGGTTGACGCAAGTTGTTATAATTTCATGAAAAATTCTTAGAGCGGAGTTGACATCTCGAGAATCATAAATTGTCTGCCAACTACAAGACTGTATGTCTTTATAGAGCTGTAAATAGTCGATATTCCGATTTTCATTATTATAAATATTTTGTGTTTTTGGTAAGCAATCACTCAACGAGCAGAAGATCATTGAGTGATCGGTAAGGCTTGTATCTAGAACTACACATTGATATTCCTTTTGTGATTGAGTTCGCAGCATGCAATGATCAATACAAGATTTGTCATGGGTGGGTTTGTCGATTCCTACCATAAGTTGATGTTGAATAAGGAGAGATAAATAATCGTGAGTCTTCATGGAATTTATGTCTAAAATATTGATATTTGTGTCACCGACTAATATCAAATTTTTACTCTTGCATCTCCGCAGAGGCTCCTCCAGGGTCTCTAAAAACACATCAATGTTATCAGAAGAAGGGGATCTATACAAACCGATTATAGTTGTGTCATCAGATAGAGTTATTTGAAGGCAATTAGCCCCGAGAACCTCTATTTCCTTCCACTGATGGGGGATGCTATTTTTAATGAACGCAACTACTCCATCATTATGAATAGGATTAATTTCAGTGGCAATTGAGGTATAGCCAGGTAAACAATTTTGCGACTTACGGTGTTTTATTCTACATTCTGTCAAAACCAGGACATCGAAATCAATATTCAGTGAATTTAATGTGACCATAAGTTGATCAAAGTTTTTATGTATGCTGCGTATATTAATGCACGCTATCAGTAAAGAATTATCAATGTTTTTATTTAATACTGTTCTACATAATGTAAAGTCGTTTGTTAGAATCGTTTCATTTTTTTGTTGGAAGTCTTGGAGATCATTATTATATTGAGTAATTAAATCGAACTTTACTGAAATGGCTAATCGTCGGATTATGTCGGTAGTTTATGTTGAAGATTTCATAATTTGTGTGTGTAGGCTTGTTTCGTGTGAAGTACAAATATACATGTATAAGAATATATAAATATTTTTGGGGTTGCAGGGTACATAAGGTAGATCGTGCAGAATAATAAATGTTAGTTAATATTAGTCAGATGCTATTGAGGGCTTCTAGATTTTCAATAATAATAGGGTCTGAATTAATGTTTTTTTTTAGAAATATTTTGTTATTAGTACACCAACATGCAAGGAAGTTATTCTTTTTTGCGGTTTCTTTTGTTTTCCCTAATATTTTTTTGAGTCGGGGCGTTAAATGCTCAGATACAAAGAACGGTGCTGAGGGCAGATTCAAATCTAGGTAGTCAGTTTTTAGACGCATGCTCCTTTCTTTACAGCTTTTGTTGTATTCCTTAACATTACGGAGAAGGTCGTTACGCGCATAGAAACTCTTGAAAATTACCACGATATTCCTCGGCCTGTCCGCTGTTTGTTTTCGACCAACTCGATAAGCTGTGTAGATTTCAGACTTGTCATACTTCAGTTTCAGAAAAAGACACAGGCGTTCTAGTACAATCAATATGTCTTCACCGTCCTTTTCTGGAATTCCCCTTATCTCTACGTTGCTGGATCTCGCACGCATTTCACACTCATCGAGTCTTGCTTCTAGCAGTAAATTACGATTTTGTACTGATTTTTGCCCTTCAGCCAGGTGCTGATTTTGTCCAGTAAGTTCAGTAATTTGTTTAGTTAGTTGCTGATTTTTTTCGTTGAGTGTTGAGATAGTTTTTTCCATAGAGGTAAGTTTGCCAATGAGTTCATCATATCTTAAGCTGAAACTGTTCAAGGAGTCTTCGAGTTTCGCATTACTAGCAGACAGGGTGGCTGACTGCTCCTCAATTTTTTGCTTTACTTCTTCGAAAAGTACACTTTTTAGCGAGTTTAAACTCGAGTCTATGTAAGTTTTCAGTTGTTCATAATCAAAACTCTCAGAATATCGAGGTTGTGAGGGTTGGGTTTTGGTTCCTACCGGGGTTTGTGAGTTATCACCTTTCTTTTCCAAAGATTTGCATTTGGGGCATTTCCAAGTTGATTTATAAGCTTTGGATTCTTTTAGAAAATTTTCTATCGCTAAGCCCAAGCAAAGATAGTGATATTGGCTATCACAAACAGAGCATATTTTTTGTTCGGTTACTTTTACCGGCTTTTCACATGCCAGACATTTAGCCATGATTTTTATACTCCGTTCCGGTTAATATAATATATTTATATAATAAAAAATAATAAAAAAATATGTAGGGTAGGTATTGTCATCCAATAAGCCGATGCGTTGCAGAATATTATCAATTTATAAGCTTCGTAGCGCCGCTATTGTGTATCACGACTCCGTCACGTAACCAGTTATCTTGACGTCACAGTGCGGGTATTCAGTGCTATTTTTGTCACTTACGTCACGAACCGCTTGGTGTAGTGGCGGGAGCTCCGTCCATCAATCACGGCAGCGCCACAGGTCCCAGGATCGAATCACAACACGGCGAGATTCTCCGTCGCACTTTTTCCGGTGGGTAGGTGAACTCCACTCATAAGTATTCCTCAAGATGATAAGAGAGGTACCGAGGATCGTCGATCAACCAATCAGAGAATTAAAAATTTAAATTTAGGACAAAATCCAACACACGTCCACTCTCAACGACCAACCCTATGACGAATAAATAATTACAACTAACAATCTAGAATTTTCTCAGCACAAACAGTAAGTAAGAATTTTTTTGTTATACTTACAGTAAATTAAGCACTATTTTTAAGCTGGCTTAATGATAAGATGTATGGCTTAAAAAATAAATAAGAATAAAAAAAAACATAAGAATGACCTGAAATAAAACAAGAATTCGAATCGAATTCGTAGTTTGAAATTATATATTTTTTTACTCACCTACTTTTTCTGCCAGTATTCTTTATAGCGGATTATGGTGGATCTACCCATAACAAAAAGTTTGGCTAATTTAGAGGTTTGAATCTTTTTCCGAAACGTATGGGAAATGTTTTTTGCGATTTCTGACATTTCTAGTAATCAAATCTCAGTCGGTCCAGCAGACTTTTGATCCTTATAAGAAACAGGATCGATTGGCATCAAAAAAGTTTTTGTTTAAAATTGCGATTTTCTTGCTGACTGTGCATTTTTTCCAAAATCTGTAAATGCAGTTCAGAATATCTTAAAAATGTATGGATAGTCTCCTAAAAGCGTTTTCCTGTAACTATAACGGTTAAGGTACCTGCCCTTACTGTCCCGTCTCAAAAATTCATCCTGTATACATATGAGTTAACTTTTTAAAGTAAATACAAATATTGGTCAACATTAGAAACTAAGCTAAGACAATCAAGGATTAACTTGTTATTTGGCTTCTAGCGCCTTCCATCGGACTAGAGGACTTATAAGTATAAGTTTTGACAAAAAAAGCTTGACTTCGTCATCTGTACACAACTACATAGGTAACACTAAAAGTTTCCGGAACTGGCCACTTACATAAACAATATTTAAAAATTTATTGCAACATTTGAAAATAGAACTCTTTGGCTGTAGAATGCAGTTTGTTTCATCTGACTGTCTTTTGTTTTTACCTTGTGGCGCTATTTAAAAAATTGTGTGTCTGCATCAACATGGATTTAACTCGGGAAAATTTTCGTAGTATGATTTTCTACGATTTTAAGTGTAATTTGACAGCTCAACAGAGCATCGCTCGGCTTGAAACAGCTTTTGGCAATGAAGCACCATGCAAGACGACTGTTTATAGCTGGTTTGCAGAATTCAAGCGTGGTCGTATCAATCTCAGTGACGAATCTCGCGATGGTCGGCCGTCCACCGCTGTGACCAACAAAAACATCGATGCTGTGCGCCGTATGATTGAAACAGACAGGCATGTGACCTACCATGAAATTCGCGCATCCTTAGAAATAGGCATGAGTCAAATACAATCAATCCTACACAAACATTTGGGTGTGAGAAAGCTGTGCTCGCGGTGGATCCCACACAACTTGACCGAGGCTCAAAAAACGGACCGCGTCACTTGGTGCAGTGCCATGCTTACCAGATTCAACGAAGGTGCGTCAAATTTGGTGTGGGACATATTAACAGGTGACGAAACATGGATTTATTGCTACGATCCCAAAACAAAGTAGCAATCGAGCGTATGGGTCTTTCAAGATGAGCCGAAACCAACCAAAATGGCGCGCGTGAAAAGTGCATCTAAGCGGATGATTGCTTCTTTTTTTAATAAAACTGGACACGTGGCTACTGTTGCTTTAGAGAATCGTCGTACCGTGAATAGTGACTGGTACACGACCATTTGTTTGCCGGAAGTTATTGACGAACTCCGTAAAAACAACCGTAAACGCCGTATCATCCTGCACCACGACAATGCTAGTTCTCACACGGCCAGACAGACAAACGACTTTTTGAAGACGAAAAATGTGGAACTCATGAGTCATCCTGCATACAGTCCCGACCTGGCACCTTGTGACTTTTTTCTGTTCCCAAAAATTAAGAACCAATTACGCGGTCAACGATTTTCATCACCAGAAGAGGCTGTCGAGGAGTATGAAAAACACGTTTCAGAGGTCACCACAGGGGAGTGGCACAAAAGTTTTCAAAACTGGTTTGATCGAATGAAAAAGTGCATAGACGCCAAGGGAGATTATTTTGAAAAACAATAAATTAATTTTGTACCTTTAATAGTATTTTTTCATATTCATTCCGGAAACTTATAGTGCGTCCCACGTAGTACATACAAGTGATTTCTTTATCAAGACCTCACTTCATGCATAAAGGCTCCTTTCGTACACCCAAAATACTGTGACAATGAACCTTACAGAACCAATTATATATAGGTATGTAGACAGACCTGATCAAATATCTGGCTTCGGAATATCTACACGCGACGTACCGCGACTGTATACTGTGACAATGAACCTTAAAGAACCAATAATATATAGGTATGTAGACAGACCTGATCAAAAATCTGGCTTCGGAATATCTACACGCGACGTACCGCGACTGTATACTGTGACAATGAACCTTAAAGAACCAATAATATATAGGTATGTAGACAGACCTGATCAAATATCTGGCTTCGGAATATCTACACGCGACGTACCGCGACTGTATACTGTGACAATGAACCTTAAAGAACCAATAATATATAGGTATGTAGACAGACCTGATCAAATATCTGGCTTCGGAATATCTACACGCGACGTACCGCGACTGTATACTGTGACAATGAACCTTAAAGAACCAATTATATATAGGTATGTACACAGACCTGATCAAATATCTGGCTTCGGAATATCTACACGCGACGTACCGCGACTGTATACTGTGACAATGAACCTTAAAGAACCAATAATATATAGGTATGTAGACAGACCTGATCAAAAATCTGGCTTCGGAATATCTACACGCGACGTACCGCGACTGTATACTGTGACAATGAACCTTAAAGAACCAATAATATATAGGTATGTAGACAGACCTGATCAAATATCTGGCTTCGGAATATCTACACGCGACGTACCGCGACTGTATACTGTGACAATGAACCTTAAAGAACCAATAATATATAGGTATGTAGACAGACCTGATCAAATATCTGGCTTCGGAATATCTACACGCGACGTACCGCGACTGTATACTGTGACAATGAACCTTAAAGAACCAATTATATATAGGTATGTACACAGACCTGATCAAATATCTGGCTTCGGAATATCTACACGCGACGTACCGCGACTGTATACTGTGACAATGAACCTTAAAGAACCAATAATATATAGGTATGTAGACAGACCTGATCAAATATCTGGCTTCGGAATATCTACACGCGACGTACCGCGACTGTATACTGTGACAATGAACCTTAAAGAACCAATTATATATAGGTATGTACACAGACCTGATCAAATATCTGGCTTCGGAATATCTACACGCGACGTACCGCGACTGTATACTGTGACAATGAACCTTAAAGAACCAATAATATATAGGTATGTACACAGACCTGATCAAATATCTGGCTTCGGAATATCTACACGCGACGTACCGCGACTGTATACTGTGACAATGAACCTTAAAGAACCAATAATATATAGGTATGTACACAGACCTGATCAAATATCTGGCTTCGGAATATCTACACGCGACGTACCGCGACTGTATACTGTGACAATGAACCTTAAAGAACCAATAATATATAGGTATGTACACAGACCTGATCAAATATCTGGCTTCGGAATATCTAGACGCGACGTACCGCGACTTTATACTGTGACAATGAACCTTAAAGAACCAATAATATATAGGTATGTACACAGACCTGATCAAATATCTGGCTTCGGAATATCTACACGCGACGTACCGCGACTGTATACTGTGACAATGAACCTTAAAGAACCAATAATATATAGGTATGTACACAGACCTGATCAAATATCTGGCTTCGGAATATCTACACGCGACGTACCGCGACTGTATACTGTGACAATGAACCTTAAAGAACCAATAATATATAGGTATGTACACAGACCTGATCAAATATCTGGCTTCGGAATATCTACACGCGACGTACCGCGACTGTATACTGTGACAATGAACCTTAAAGAACCAATAATATATAGGTATGTACACAGACCTGATCAAATATCTGGCTTCGGAATATCTACACGCGACTGTATACTGTGACAATGAACCTTAAAGAACCAATAATATATAGGTATGTAGACAGACCTGATCAAATATCTGGCTTCGGAATATCTACACGCGACGTACCGCGACTGTATACTGTGACAATGAACCTTAAAGAACCAATAATATATAGGTATGTACACAGACATGATCAAATATCTGGCTTCGGAATATCTACACGCGACTGTATACTGTGACAATGAACCTTAAAGAACCAATAATATATAGGTATGTACACAGACCTGATCAAATATCTGGCTTCGGAATATCTACACGCGACGTACCGCGACTGTATACTGTGACAATGAACCTTAAAGAACCAATAATATATAGGTATGTACACAGACCTGATCAAATATCTGGCTTCGGAATATCTACACGCGACTGTATACTGTGACAATGAACCTTAAAGAACCAATAATATATAGGTATGTACACAGACCTGATCAAATATCTGGCTTCGGAATATCTACACGCGACGTACCGCGACTGTATACTGTGACAATGAACCTTAAAGAACCAATAATATATAGGTATGTACACAGACCTGATCAAATATCTGGCTTCGGAATATCTAAACGCGACGTACCGCGACTGTATACTGTGACAATGAACCTTAAAGAACCAATAATATATAGGTATGTACACAGACCTGATCAAATATCTGGCTTCGGAATATCTACACGCGACGTACCGCGACTGTATACTGTGACAATGAACCTTAAAGAACCAATAATATATAGGTATGTACACAGACCTGATCAAATATCTGGCTTCGGAATATCTACACGCGACTGTATACTGTGACAATGAACCTTAAAGAACCAATAATATATAGGTATGTACACAGACCTGATCAAATATCTGGCTTCGGAATATCTACACGCGACGTACCGCGACTGTATACTGTGACAATGAACCTTAAAGAACCAATAATATATAGGTATGTAGACAGACCTGATCAAATATCTGGCTTCGGAATATCTACACGCGACGTACCGCGACTGTATACTGTGACAATGAACCTTAAAGAACCAATAATATATAGGTATGTAGACAGACCTGATCAAATATCTGGCTTCGGAATATCTACACGCGACGTACCGCGACTGTATACTGTGACAATGAACCTTAAAGAACCAATAATATATAGGTATGTACACAGACCTGATCAAATATCTGGCTTCGGAATATCTACACGCGACGTACCGCGACTGTATACTGTGACAATGAACCTTAAAGAACCAATAATATATAGGTATGTACACAGACCTGATCAAATATCTGGCTTCGGAATATCTACACGCGACGTACCGCGACTGTATACTGTGACAATGAACCTTAAAGAACCAATAATATATAGGTATGTACACAGACCTGATCAAATATCTGGCTTCGGAATATCTACACGCGACTGTATACTGTGACAATGAACCTTAAAGAACCAATAATATATAGGTATGTACACAGACCTGATCAAATATCTGGCTTCGGAATATCTACACGCGACGTACCGCGACTGTATACTGTGACAATGAACCTTAAAGAACCAATAATATATAGGTATGTACACAGACCTGATCAAATATCTGGCTTCGGAATATCTACACGCGACTGTATACTGTGACAATGAACCTTAAAGAACCAATAATGTATAGGTATGTACACAGACCTGATCAAATATCTGGCTTCGAAATACCTACACGCGACTGTATACTGTGACAATGAACCTTAAAGAACCAATAATATATAGGTATGTACACAGACCTGATCAAATATCTGGCTTCGGAATATCTACACGCGACGTACCGCGACTGTATACTGTGACAATGAACCTTAAAGAACCAATAATATATAGGTATGTACACAGACCTGATCAAATATCTGGCTTCGGAATATCTACACGCGACTGTATACTGTGACAATGAACCTTAAAGAACCAATAATATATAGGTATGTACACAGACCTGATCAAATATCTGGCTTCGGAATATCTACACGCGACTGTATACTGTGACAATGAACCTTAAAGAACCAATAATATATAGGTATGTAGACAGACCTGATCAAATATCTGGCTTCGGAATATCTACACGCGACGTACCGCGACTGTATACTGTGACAATGAACCTTAAAGAACCAATAATATATAGGTATGTACACAGACCTGATCAAATATCTGGCTTCGGAATATCTACACGCGACTGTATACTGTGACAATGAACCTTAAAGAACCAATAATATATAGGTATGTACACAGACCTGATCAAATATCTGGCTTCGGAATATCTACACGCGACGTACCGCGACTGTATACTGTGACAATGAACCTTAAAGAACCAATAATATATAGGTATGTACACAGACCTGATCAAATATCTGGCTTCGGAATATCTACACGCGACTGTATACTGTGACAATGAACCTTAAAGAACCAATAATATATAGGTATGTACACAGACCTGATCAAATATCTGGCTTCGGAATATCTACACGCGACTGTATACTGTGACAATGAACCTTAAAGAACCAATAATATATAGGTATGTACACAGACCTGATCAAATATCTGGCTTCGGAATATCGGCATGCGACGTACAGCGACTGTATTTTGCTGATTTTCTTGTTGACTGATGCTTGACCTGCAACCACGAAGTTCATCATACAGTCACAGATTATTATAATAGTTACTAAGTAACAGAAACATCACGCGTTGTAAAACGAAAATACCTACGCTTATAATTAACCACTGTCAGAAAATTTAACAAACATTGGCAAATTCTCAGTCATAAATAGAATGTGTAGACAGCATAATCAACTTTTCATAAAAGATCCTCAGCCTTTGATTTGTTTTTGTGTTCATTTAGAAGATATAAATCAATTTGTTGAATTCATCTGCGATCGTGCAGGTGTCGCAACGTACGTCAGCCAAGCCCTACTTTATAGAGCAGAATATTATGACGCTGCCCTCAATTGTGATTTTCCAGATTGCGGTCTATGCGCGTGCGAACCTGCACTTGTTTAAAAAACATAGTGATATCCACAGGTACCGCACGCGCAACGCGGACAACCTCGCTAACCTCAAGCGCAGACTCGAAAAGTCCTCACGATCAACTCATATCATGGCTCCGTCAGTGTACAACAAACTCCCGGCTGAAGTTACAGCCGCAACCACTTTGCAGTCTTTTAAATCCAGGCTGAAACATTGGCTTCTCGAGCGGACGTTTTACAGTGTGGACGAGCTGCTGATAGATTAATTTTAACTATTATTAGAATAGGAACTTTTTACTTTGCGACGTAAATATTGTAATTGACATGTTTCAACTTTTTGACATTCAAATTTTATTTATGATTGAGATACTATGTATACTTTTTTCTTTATTTTTATTTATTGTGTTGTGTCCTGACGTATAATGACAATTATGAATAAAAATGTCTTGTCTTATGTCATCTTTGAAGCAAAATTTGTAAAAAAAATTGTAAGTTTATTGTACCTATACATAATTTACAGTTTAGTTTCAGTTCTAAATTGTTTTAGCTTTTCTTCTATTTTATCTATTTGTCTTGATAGTGTAAGAAATGCTAGCTCGTAGTGCTAAGTCTCACTAGATGTTGTGATGTATAAGTTGTGTTTTTCTGTTATTGGATGCCCACTGTGGCTTGCTCTGTTTATCTTGTTTTTGTAAATGTAAAGTGTGTGTCTGTTGTAAATGTAAATAAATAAATAAATATAAATAAATACATGCAAAAATCTGTCGAAGATGCCTGACTTCGCGTTATTACTTCGCACAACGCACGATGTACCGGCGCGCGTCCGATATGGCGTGCAGAAGCAATAGGGTTGACACGGTGATATAGTCGGTGCCAGGTAAACCTGGGCAAGAAGTCATTCACCCCACTTGTACCAAGAAGTTAAAAAAATGCGATAAGAGCGATAATTATTATCGCTCGTAATACAAAACTGTCGTTAACAGAATCATACACGTGTTTCATAATACATGCCGTGCTCAGTTCCGTCTTTTCAATGAGCATACCGGGCCCCGGTTTGTTGGGGTCCTCAAAATGCCGACGTATTCCTTAACTTTATAACCAAATAAGGCATATAAAAACAACATTCACTAATACAAAGAAATAAAGTAGTCACATCCATTTTACGTTATCGTTTGGTGTTTTTTCGGACGGATTTGTAACATTTTAATAAAGTTGCATCGATAGTTTTAATTTATAAGTTTATCTAAACTGTTTAGCTTATATTTGAATGAAAAATTGCCAATTTCCTTAACATTTTTTTTAACTTACTTAAAGGGCCCCAAATTCTATGTGCTCAAGGGCCCCTGCGTGGCTTAAGATGGCCCTTCTACAAGTCTTCTACCTGGCTTTTGTAACTGGGATACATAACATTTGGACCGCGTTTTCAATAAAATGGTTATAGCGCCGTTTTCGAGTTGCGACTTGTATGATGTTGGCCAACATTGATCCCAATTGTTTTAGTCAAAGATCGTCGGCAGCGTTGCCAGAAGTACGGCAATTGTTTTTTTATATTGTACAGCAATCAGGCTACAAAATTATTTTAAGTACGGCGTGGGGTAGAGTAGTCGTAAAACGTACGTTTATTTTTATTTTATGATAAATTTTGACGTTAAAAAAGTGTATTTTGTGTAGGTACCCCTTTTACAAAATATTTTTTTTCATCTTATATTTCATTTCATTTCATCAAAATTATTACTTACTAAACAAATCAAAATTAAATCCAAACTAACAAAAAAATGTTTGTAATGTCTGCCGAGTTTACGGGTCAAAGACATCCCCTACCATGATACTCCAGTGACGCCTTGTTTAACGATATGGCTCACACATTTCGACACTATCGTTGAAGATATTTGAGTATCTTGGTATAGACAGGTGAATGACTTTTTGCCCAGGTTTATCTGGCACCGACTATAGTTTGCACTGCCCGATCGCCTTCATCAGGTACGTATCCGCTATACCTGCAACCTAGTGGTAGTACCGGTCATGTGCGCGATCTCCCTGAGCGCGGCGAACACGCGCCTCGCGCGCAGCGGCGGCGACGCGAACATGGTGCGCTGCGTGGCGCGCGCCGACTCCGCCACGAGGCCGAGGTCGCCCGCCTTCTGCGCCGCCGCCTTCACCTGCGCGAGCGTGCGGCCCGTGCACTGCCCGATCGCCTTCATCAGGTACGTCTCCGCTATACCTGCAACCAGGTGTCGGACACGCGATCATGTTATCTATTGTTTACTTTCCCGTAAGGAGATCATAATAATTAATATTATATTTTTACTTTAAACATGATTTCCTAGGGCTTCGTACCCAAACAGAGCCCTTATTGTTCGTCTGTATGTCACGGGTCTCTAGCTCATAGGCGGAATTAGTGGTAAACAAAATATTTACAGAATTTATTTAGCTGCCCTGTTGGAGTGCATCACGCGTGTGGGTTCGAGTCCCGGTTCAGAGCTCCTTACGTCCAGATTTACTTTTCTGATTTTATATACCGCAATGATATAAAATATAATTTGAAATATCTGATGATACGATCGTCCAGCCTTTCTGCTATATTGACTTGGCTGCATCAGAGAAGCGCAAAGGAGAACTCCAGATAACGTACCCAGTTCCAGGCTGTGGTAGGCCGGCGCCAGCTGGTTCAAGCACATGTAGATGCTCGGCAGCAGGTCCTCCGGAGTGAGCACCAGCACCGACCTGCAGACACGAACACTTCAACGTTACGTCACACCTTATTCAAGATATGTAATCAGATGTCGAGACTAAACAAATAGTCTTTATTGTGCACCAAATCCCACTTCCCACTATCCCATCCCATCCCACTATAATGTTATAAATGCGAAAGTTTGGATGTATGGATGTTTGTTACTCTTTCACGCCGTAACTACTGAACCGATTGGGCTGTAATTTTACATTAATGTAGTTCTAGACCTTGAATAGGATATGTGTTTTCCTAGATCTAAAAAAAAGCCTTTGACACGGTCTCTATCCCTATCCTTATACAAAAACTAGAGGCCCTAGGCATTCGTGGACAGTTGCTGAACTTAATCACTAGTTACCTTTGTGACAGATAGCAGTGCGTTAAACTTACCAACGACGTATATAGCTCAAATGAGTTGTCAACCCCATTCGGTATTTCCCAAGGAAGCGTCCTAGGTCCATCCCTTTTCTTCACTTACATTAATGAACTCACGGATATCAAGTTCAATAAAGGGACTGTCATATCTTATGCTGATGACACCGCACTGCTCTTCCATGGCAAAAGCTGGGCTGAGGTTCATGCCTCGGCTGAGATGGGATTGGCAAGCATAATAAAATGGCTACAAACTAACTTACTGACCCTAAACCTAAAAAAGACTTATTACATTACATTTTCTGTTTCAAATAAGTCACAACCAGAAAATACACATAAGCTTGCTGCCCACACCTGCTCAGTACCATTGTTAACTAATAACTGTGATTGCTGCAGCCTAAATCAGGTCTCTTCCACTAAATACTTAGGAGTTCACATAGACGGGGTACTTTCATGGAACACACAAATTGAAATTACAGCAAATCGTATCCGCAAACTTATCTGGATATTTAAGTATCTAAGACATATTTCTGATAATGAACTACAATTATATATGTACAAAACACTTGGTCAATCCATAGTACTGTATTGTTTACCTATTTGGGGTGGCTTTTATAAAAGTAAATTTATAACTCTCGAACGGGCCCAGCGATCCATACTCAAGGTTTTACTATGCAAAAAAATTAGGTACAGCACCATGGATGTCTATAAGGATGCTGACGTACTAACAGTGAGACAATTATTCATATTGAACTGCATTCTAAAGATACACAAAAATATAAAAATAGATCCTATTATTTTAAATAAACGTAACCCCTATTCGGTAATAAACCAACAAGTTACCAGAACTTCCTTTGCTCAAAGACAATTCTACTCACTATCAATCCATTTTGTACAACAAAATCAACAGAATAACAAATATTTATACTAAAACGTATAGAGAATGCAAAAAGCACATAACAATGTGGCTAAAATATTTGAACTATGAAGACACGGAACTACTATTACAATAGAATTTTATCACATATCTATCCCTTTAAAACATTCATTTCACTATTATTATTACTCTTACACACAAACGCACACACAAGCATACCCTACACTACACATATGCACAAGACTTGCAAAACATATTACATCACGTAAAAACTATTAATTGCACTATTATTATAGTCAGTAAATACCCACACCACCGCAAAACCCTACACTACTTTTACAATTACATTACACACATTCACACTCAACTTTACACGGTTATCTCTTAGAGTATACTTAAGTATATATACTCTAAGGGTTATCTACAGACTCGTAACTAAGTTTTTAATTCAATAAGTTTAATATTTCGTAAGGAAATAGTCGTATTTATAATAGCATATAAAGAGCTGTTTGTTATCCTGTGTAAATAGATTACTTAACATAATTATTATAACATAAGTTCTCTTTAGTACGTACATTGTGCCTACATTAATTAATTTCTACAGTAGACTTAGTCGTGCCTTGTGTAAATATTTATTTATAATTGTTTGTTTTGGATGAATAATTGCCAAGCAATATTGAACTTTATTTGTTTGTACTTGTACACTTAGAGTAGTTTTAAGTACCTGAAGTAGTTGTTGAGTATCTCCACAATCTTGAGCCTCGCGGAGGTGCCCACGATGGCTTCCAGAGTGAGGGCGAGCGCGAGGTAGGGCACCTCCTGGCCACGCGACCAGCACGCGTCTCGCACCGGGTGGTAGTTGCATAATACTATCTAGCTGTACCTGAAGTAGTTGCTGAGTATCTCCACAATCTTGAGCCTCGCGGAGGTGCCCTCGATGGCTTCCAGAGTGAGGGCGAGCGCGAGGTAGGGCACCTCCTGGCCACGCGACCAAGCACGCGTCTCGCACCGGGTGGTAGTTGCATAATACTATCTAGCTGTACCTGAAGTAGTTGCTGAGTATCTCCACAATCTTGAGCCTCGCGGAGGTGCCCTCGATGGCTTCCAGAGTGAGGGCGAGCGCGAGGTAGGGCACCTCCTGGCCACGCGACCAAGCACGCGTCTCGCACCGGGTGGTAGTTGCATAATACTATCTAGCTGTACCTGAAGTAGTTGCTGAGTATCTCCACAATCTTGAGCCTCGCGGAGGTGCCCTCGATGGCTTCCAGAGTGAGGGCGAGCGCGAGGTAGGGCACCTCCTGGCCACGCGACCAAGCACGCGTCTCGCACCGGGTGGTAGTTGCATAATACTATCTAGCTGTACCTGAAGTAGTTGCTGAGTATCTCCACAATCTTGAGCCTCGCGGAGGTGCCCTCGATGGCTTCCAGAGTGAGGGCGAGCGCGAGGTAGGGCACCTCCTGGCCACGCGACCAAGCACGCGTCTCGCACCGGGTGGTAGTTGCATAATACTATCTAGCTGTACCTGAAGTAGTTGCTGAGTATCTCCACAATCTTGAGCCTCGCGGAGGTGCCCTCGATGGCTTCCAGAGTGAGGGCGAGCGCGAGGTAGGGCACCTCCTGGCCACGCGACCAGCACGCGTCTCGCACCGGGTGGTAGTTGCGTAATACTATCTAGCTGTACCTGAAGTAGTTGCTGAGTATCTCCACAATCTTGAGCCTCCCGGAGGTGCCCTCGATGGCTTCCAGAGTGAGGGCGAGCGCGAGGTAGGGCACCTCCTGGCCACGCGACCAGCACGCGTCTCGCACCGGGTGGTAGTTGCATAATACTATCTAGCTGTACCTGAAGTAGTTGCTGAGTATCTCCACAATCTTGAGCCTCGCGGAGGTGCCCTCGATGGCTTCCAGAGTGAGGGCGAGCGCGAGGTAGGGCACCTCCTGGCCACGCGACCAAGCACGCGTCTCGCACCGGGTGGTAGTTGCATAATACTATCTAGCTGTACCTGAAGTAGTTGCTGAGTATCTCCACAATCTTGAGCCTCGCGGAGGTGCCCTCGATGGCTTCCAGAGTGAGGGCGAGCGCGAGGTAGGGCACCTCCTGGCCACTCGACCAGCACGCGTCTCGCACCGGGTGGTAGTTGCGCTTGGATGGGTTGTACTCCTCTTCTGGAATCACGGGAATTGAAATGTCACTTTTTTCAGAAGTAACAATACAAGGCAGACCTTTCCTAACGTCACAAAAAAGAAATGACTACTACAGCCCTACCGGGTCTCCGCATGCTTTCCTGTAACGTATCCAGCCGAACTATAATACTGTTACGAGCTGGGTTTCGGGATGAATAAATTTATACCAATTCGCACCAAAACCACCGTCTTTATTTGAAACTAGCTTTTGCCCGCCGCTCCGCCCGCGTCGAAGAGGTTTTCGTGAAAATAAGGAAAACAAAAGAATATGATTTTTTGAACGACAATACGCATCGGACACCATGTTTAACCAAGGCGCTAATCAAATAAGTCCAAACTCGAAGGGTCTGCTTTTGTTCGTTGAGGATATCCCGTACCCATCTTCTAGTTCCATCACCAGATCCTGGTCACCATGTTTTACCAAAGTGCTAATAAAGACTAATCAAATAAGCCGAAACTCGAAGGGTTTGCTGTTGTCCGTTGAGGAGATCCCGTACCCATCTTCCAGTTCCATCATCAGACCCTGGTCACCATGTTTTACCAAAGTACTAATAAATACCAATCAGTAAGCCCAAACTCAAAGGGTCTGCTGTTGTCCGTTGAAGAGATCCCGTACCCACCTTCCAGTCCCATCAGCAGACCTTGCTCACCATGTTTTACCAAAGTGCTAATAAATATCAATCAATAAGTCCAAACTCGAAGGGTCTGCTGTTGTCCGTTGAGGAGATCCCGTACCCATCTTCCAGTCCCATACCCTGGTCACCATGTTTTACCAAAGTGCTAATAAATACCAATCAATAAGCCCAAACTCGAAGGGTCTGCTGTTGTCCGTTGAGGAGATCCTGTACCCATCTTCCAGTCCCATCGGCAGACCTTGGTCACCATGTTTTACGAAAGTGCTAATAAACACCAATCAATAAGTCCAAACTCGAAGGGTCTGCCGTTGTCCGTTGAGGAGATCCTGTACCCATCTTCCAGTCCCATCATCAGACCCTGGTCACCATTTTTTACCAAAGTGCTAATAAATACCAATCAATAAGCCCAAACTCGAAGGGAGGAACTCCGTTGAGGAGATCCCGTACCTATCTTCCAGTATAGCAGACCTTGGTCACCATGTTTTACCAAAGTGCTAATAAATACCAATCAATAAGCCCAAACTCGAAGGGAGGAACTCCGTTGAGGAGATCCCGTACCCATCTTCCAGTCCCATACCTTGGTCACCATGTTTTACGAAAGTGCTAATAAACACCAATCAATAAGTCCAAACTCGAAGGGTCTGCCGTTGTCCGTTGAGGAGATCCTGTACCCATCTTCCAGTCCCATCATCAGACCCTGGTCACCATTTTTTACCAAAGTGCTAATAAATACCAATCAATAAGCCCAAACTCGAAGGGTCTGCTGTTGTCCGTTGAGGAGATCCCGTACCTATCTTCCAGTATAGCAGACCTTGGTCACCATGTTTTACCAAAGTGCTAATAAATACCAATCAATAAGCCCAAACTCGAAGGGTCTGCTGTTGTCCGTTGAGGAGATCCCGTACCTATCTTCCAGTATAGCAGACCTTGGTCACCATGTTTTACCAAAGTGCTAATAAATACCAATCAATAAGCCCAAACTCGAAGGGTCTGCTGTTGTCCGTTGAGGAGATCCCGTACCTATCTTCCAGTATAGCAGACCTTGGTCACCATGTTTTACCAAAGTGCTAATAAATACCAATCAATAAGCCCAAACTCGAAGGGTCTGCTGTTGTCCGTTGAGGAGATCCCGTACCTATCTTCCAGTATAGCAGACCTTGGTCACCATGTTTTACCAAAGTGCTAATAAATACCAATCAATAAGCCCAAACTCGAAGGGTCTGCTGTTGTCCGTTGAGGAGATCCCGTACCTATCTTCCAGTATAGCAGACCTTGGTCACCATGTTTTACCAAAGTGCTAATAAATACCAATCAATAAGCCCAAACTCGAAGGGAGGAACTCCGTTGAGGAGATCCGTACCCAATACGGGTACGGATCTCCTCAACGGAGTTGATTATTATTATTATTATTTACAATAATAAATCAGACCTTGGTTACTGTCTTTTAGCAAAGTGCCAAGAAGTGTGTCAGGATCGTTGTAGATGGAAATCGGTAGTCAGATTAAACTTATACAGTTTACATAAACCTAGTGTTCGCTTTAAAACGTATCGGAACGCACATTGTATGTGTCAAGTTATTTTATTTTATTGATATGGCAACACGAGTTGTCTTCCGGTGAATTTTCAAAAATAGTGAGACTGACATATTGCGTTTTAATTCAACCAGAGTTGCAAAAGGTTATGTGTTTATATTTCAAGGAAATAGACACGTAAAAATAGAGAAATAAATCAGTTAATCAGTATTAATTGTGATCCGGGAAGTGTACGCGAAAAGTTTCGTAAATCCGATAATAGTGGAAGGTGATGGGAAACGATTCTCTTTACCACGTTACAGAAATCGTGATATCTTTAACGGGTTGGGCTAGCCCAGGGTTATAGGGTCGCGTTTAGAAATTTACTTCTGCAAACTGCTGGCTGGGCTGGTCGTTTGTCGAAGATCTCCGTGCCGAGGTCGACGAAGGTCAGCGTTGGAGGACGTTGACTTCCCATGAACCAGGGGTGAGTCGGGTACCATCGATTGGACCCGTCCAGGACGTAAAATTGAACTTTAACGTGAGTGTTTAAACCATTTACCCTCGTAAAGGGATTTAGTATATAAGGTTTCCCCCTTGTGTGAAAAGCCCCTTTCTGACAGAATTTAGTCTTTGTACAATATCAATGGGTCCAGCACGCGAAATCTAAATTACAGCTGTCGAGAGAGGGGTTTATCATACACCTAGATTTAATCACTTTTTAAGCTAAATATTAGCAAGAGGTGTGTCCGGATCGTTGTAGATGGAAATCTTTAGTCAGATTAAACTGATACAGTTTTCTCGTATGGAAAAACAACCGGTTTTATAACGTATAACTAACCATTTGGTCAGAGCACGCCGATAAAGCAGCTAAGCAGCGTTTTTTCTCCCGACATGGTTCACAAATAGGTACTGAATTTTCAAACTGAAAACTTACTTTTATTTGAATAAAATATAGCCTATGTTACTCAGCAGTTGTGTAGCTTTTTACAAAAGAAATAATTTTTAGAATCGGTTCAGTAGTTCCAAAGTTTTCCTCAAACATACATACAAACAAACAAACAAACAAACAAACAAATCTTTCCTCTTTATATAATAGTGTAGATGTAGATCAAACACACTATTAAAACACAATTTTATACTAAACTGAAACTAAATCACAACTGGAATTACTAACTGAACCATCGCTATTTTAACCGGACCACTATTCACAACCACTCACTAGGATCGTTACCGGACAATACTCGCACTGCACTTCTCACTAGAGTCCCACTTGTACTTTTTCACTTTACTTTTTTATCGTATCGAAGCTAAAACAGAACTGCCTGACCCGCGGACTCGTCCCGTTTTTATACCTCACGCCGGATCGCTAGAATTGGCGCAAATCTACTAGAAAGGTCACGGAACTTTCTCACACATTGTGGAACCTTGCGTAACGAAAACTCTAGTCATATATCCGTCCCTCTCTATCCGCGAACATTCTCTCTCGCACAAAACCTGCATGAATGTTCGAGCGAATCGAATCAGTCACTGCACTGCCCCCTTTCTGCGGCAACTTCTCACATCGAACAGTTGTAATTTTGGCTCGGAAGCGTGCTTAAGTCACCCGCGCCCGATTTCTCTCGAAATTATTTACGTGCTTGCATGCAAATGACACTGGCATCTCACAGGTACGAGTATTTTCGTCTCGTGCGCCGGTACTACGTAACAATATTTTAGACCGAGAAGGCATTCTGGTACAGACGCTTTCCCAAATGGTCAAATTTTCCTGTATGAGTACTTGAGCGGCAGACGCCGACAACCAGACATCCACGGCACACACTCTTAGTCAAAATACTCTACGAATATTACTCGTATAGATATATATTGAAATGAGGACGCCATGAAAACAAGCTTGCCATCAACAACACACAAATAACCGTCAGAAAATAGTGATAAAATATTCGATAGAATTATCTGATGGAAATATATATACATATATTCAATATAAGTAAAGGATATATGAATATACTTTGCAATATTCCGCTGTATTCATATATCCTTTACTTAGTGATGGACTTTTCAAGACAAGAATTTGAAGAAGTTCCTCAGTCCAGAATTCGAACATGCGCCTCTTGTTATCAAGACAAGCGCGCTACCGACTGCGCCAACGAGATACTTATCCTAGACATAGACTAGAAATGTTCCACCATACTTGTACAAAGAATTTTTATTACTATTTGATCTAACCAGCTCGTAAGGCACATACTGAACGCTCACGAGGGCGTAATGTGATTTCACGCCTTGTTCTTAGTGAAAAAATGGCGCTTTCGTCGCTACAATATGTGTTGCTTCAGACAGTTAAGAAATTCACAGTTCTCATTAACTAAGATTATGTTTTTATAGCGAAATCCATAGTTTTGGAATACTCTAAATATTATTATAGTGATTTTACTACTAAAAGATTCGTGGTTTAGATTCATACTGATATTGAAACGGCTACTCACGATTTTAATAGTCAGATTTCGCCTGACTAGTTTTACTGCTGTATTCTTACCAGTTTCTTCGGACGCAAACATGGTTACGCGGCGGTTCCCCTTTTGACACAGTGTCAAACTGTACGAATACAGTGAAACTAGTCAGGCGAAATCTGACTGTTAAATTCGTGAGTAGCCGTTTCAATATCATTATGAATAAAGTGCATTATAAACTAGAAAAGATCAATTAGAAACAAATTTCAAGACAAGAATTTGAAATCTTAGGGATACCTACTTCAATATAAAGAAATTTTAGAGTACTAAAGCCTTTGCACACTGAAGCCGCGAAACGCGAAAATGTTAGCGAACTAATGACGAAACGCGAAAATTGACAGATAAAGCGAGATGCAACGTACGCGATATGTTTTAATATAGTGAGACCTGAGTGAGTACCTAGCATAGCAGACCATATCGAGCTTTGACAGCTCGATATACACTGTCTGTCCCTCTTTGAGTAGATCAACAGACTGAGACAGAGCACTGTATCAAGCACTATCGAGCTCATATGGTCTGCTATGCTAGACTAGCTGATTGAGACATTGTTTATCGCGGTTTCGCTACACCTTCCGCGTCTTCCCGCGCGTCGGTGTGCAAAGGGCGTAACTGATGAATGTTGCTTATATAATTTAAAAAGTGTTACATCTGTGACAACTCTCAAGTCGATTCTTTTTATCTCAATCCGTCCATCAGCCTTTGTTCGTCCACTGCTGGACATAAGCCTTTCACAAACATATATATGAAATAATAAAAATCCAACCTGGCACTTTGTTAACTTCATCAGTTTCTTCTCCATCTTCTTCTTTCACTTTCTTCTTCTGTCCTACAGCTGTCTCCTTCTTGACATTAACATTATCCTTCGTCTTTGGAGGACTCTTACTTCTGTTTCTCTTATTATCTCCTTTCCCATTCTGCTCAACCAAAGGAGTTTTCTCCTGTTTGACCTTTGGTTTCTTAGATTTTGGTGACCCATACGTTTTGGGTGAAGTCTCATTGTTCTCTGTTTTGGTGGTGAGTTTCTCTTCACTGAGAGCTCTGGTTTGAGATGCTGATGATGTGTTACTGTCTGAGCTTTCTATCCTTTGTCGTTTTATTTTCTTCTTCTGGAAATGTGTAAATTATTCATTTATTAGAACTCTTTATCTCAATACCTTCAATAATTACTGTTGTGTATAGTTTTGTAGGGTAATCAGTACATTTATTCTGATTAACATATTATGTCAGTCAGTGTAGGGTAGATTAGTATTGGTTGCGATCTCAGACAATAAACGTGTGAATTTCCTAGTTTTGTCTATTATTTGGAGTATATAAGCAAGAACTCAATAGTGGCGACGAATAAATCAAGAAGATGGCTTCAGCAAGTATTGCAAGTATAGTTATGCCCGGAAAATTCGACCCCAACAAAGATAAATGGGAGAATTACAGGGAGCAACTCTTCTTCAAGAAATTTTAATTAAGACAATTTTGGTGTTCACGAGGTGTCTGGCGCGGGACGCGTCAAACCGTTCATGGTGGAAGTGACCGTCAACGGTGTCCCGCTCGTGATGGAAGTGGACTCGGACTCTGCGCGCTCCATCCTCCCGCACAGCATCTACAGACAACATCAAAGTGTGTTTCGCGACCCGCTGACGCCGTTCAACAACAAGTTAGTTACTTGGACTAATGATGAGCTGAAAATCAGAGGCGAAACCGTGGTTTACGTGACTTATAAGGAAAAGAGCAGCAAGCTGCCCTTAATAGTAAGCTGTGGAAAAGGGCCAGCATTGCTAGGACGTGCTTGGTTTGATGCACTAGGGATTTCAGTGCAAGGCATAAACTCAGTAGCCGAGGGTAGTACTGATTATAGTGAGCGGTTCCCACACCTATTTAATAATGAGTTGGACAAGTACAGTGGGCCATTGGTACAGATTGATTGTAAAGAGGGTGCAACGCCAGTGTTCCTGCGTTCCAGACCTGTACCATTTCCACTTTGTGAAAAGGTCAATGCAGAGCTGAAGAGGATGGTGGCAGATGAGATAATTACTCCTGTGAAACATTCACAATGGGCTACACCCCTTAGAATTGTCCCAAAACCGGACGGATCTCTAAGGTTATGCGGTGATTATCGGAGTACTGTGAATGCAGTATGCTTAGCAGATAGTTATCCTCTGCCTACGGCAAATGAAGGCTTCTTCTCATTGGCTGGAGGTAAAATATTCACTAAGCTTGATTTAAATCAGGCGTACAATCAACTGAAAGTTACCGAAGACACAGCGGAGCTCCAGACACTTAACACACCCCTCGGATTAATGAAAATGAACCACCTCGCTTATGGTGTGAATGCAGCCACTGGTATATTTCAACGCCTGATGTGCTCCATACTAGCTGGTATTGATGGAGTAGCCTGCCTACTTGATGATGTTGTAATTAGTGGAAGTACAGTAGAACAACATGACAAACGAGTGGAGTCTGTGCTTCAACGTCTAAATGAGGTCAGATTGAAGTTAAACAAATCCAAATGTGTATTTGCTGTTAAAAGAGTTACCTTTTTAGGCTTTGAGATTGATGAAGCAGGAATCCACCCGTCTAAAGAAAAAGTTAAGGAGATTTCAGAGAAACCAGCACCCAAGAATAAAAGAGAATTGAAAGCTTTTCTTGGGTTATACAACTTCTATGAGCGATTCTTGAAGGATAAGACAGTCGTGTTGGAACCACTATACAAGCTTTTGAAAGAGAATGTCAAGTGGCAGTGGAGCAGAGTTGAACAGCAAGCTTTTGATAATGCTAAGGCTCTACTCACTTGTGATATGACACTTGAGCACTATAGCTTAGAAAAGGAGCTAATTATGATATTTGATGCTAATGAGGTTGGTGTTGGAGCTGTGTTAGCGCACAAGATGGAAGATGGCACAGAAAGGCCTGTCATCATGAGCTCAAGGACTCTTCAGCCCCATGAAAGGCGGTTTGCCCAAATTGATAAGGAGGCCCTAGCTATTATGTTTGGCTTAAAGAAATTCAGGCAATATCTGCTGGGTCGGAATTTCACGATACTTACTGACCATAAGCCTTTGCTTGGTATATTTGGGCGAAACAAACCGATTCCAGAACTGGTATCACCTAGAATGTTAAGATGGGCGCTAACACTGAATACATTCGATTACAGGTTACAATACCGACCAGGTAAACAGATGGGAGACGCAGATAGCTTGAGCAGATGGTCTACGCCATGCACAGAAGATGATTTGGAAGAGGAAACAGATGTGTTTCTACTGGAACAGACAGATTCGCTGGGAGTTACTTCAAAGAAGATAGCTAAGGAAACAGATAAGGACCAAGTGTTGAAGAAAGTCAAACTGTATTTATTACATGGATGGCCAAATACAGTGGAGTCAGAATTATTACCTTACCAGAGGCGAAAGGACTGTCTTTCACTAAGCAAAGATTGCGTGCTATGGTCTAATAGAGTAGTTATCCCACAGACTTTGCAAGGACACATATTGAAGAGGCTACATGAAGGACACAGTGGTATCGTGCAAACAAAAATGATGGCAAGAGCATACCTGTGGTATCCATCTCTGGACACAGACATTGAGAGAATGGTAGCAGATTGCGAGTTGTGTCAGTTGAACAGGAACAACCCACCAACCACAGAACACAGTTGGCCAGTATCTACAAAACCATGGTCAAGAGTACATGTAGACTTCATGGGCCCATTCATGGGCAAGACATTTTTAGTGTTGGTAGATGCATACAGCAAATGGCCTGTAGTAAAGATCATGACATCTATGTCAAGGAAGGCTGTGATTGATGCTCTTCGAGAGATATTTGCTGACAATGGCTTACCAGATTCCATTGTTTCAGATAATGGCCTGGCTTTTACCTCCATTGAATTTCAAGAATTTATGGATAGTAACTATATAAAACACATCACTGGAGCGCCGTACCATCCGTCAACTAACGGCCAAGCAGAACGGACAATACAGACAATCAAGTCTAAGCTAAAGAAGCAATCTGACTTGCCTTGGTTAGAGCGAGTAGCGAAAATGCTATTTCATATGCGGACTACACCAAGCACAGTGACTGGAAAGACTCCAGCTGAAATGTTAAACAGTAGGAAGTTCCGAACAGCACTCACAGTACTGCATCCAGAGTTGGATGCAGCAAATACCGGCATAGACTTAGAGAAGAGGGGTGACAGAACAGCTGAGAAGGAAGGAGAAGATGTGAATAAGAAAAGGTTCACAGTAGGCAATCATGTTTTATTCAGACTGTACAACATGAACACTAAGTGGCAGTGTGGACGTGTAACAGCTGAGCTCGCGCCAGCCCTTTATGAGGTTACCACCGACGGAGGCATGAAGCATCGCCGACATGTGGATCAGATGTTGAAGACCAGACCTCCTATCGGTGAGATACAGAGACACCAGGATTTCGGTACTAATGACCAAGAGGAGATTATCATTCCACCACCAGAAGAATGGTCAGATATTATTGGCATTTAGAATGCTAATTCCGGATATTGATTATTGTTAATTATTATTAATAAAGATAATTATATGAGGTGTTAAATTGCGATTAGTTTGCATTAGATAATTATTTTTGTTTAAGTTGTAATGAATTGGTTATTAGTAATCATGATTGTTATGTCAGTAACTTGGGGGAAAGGTGTTGTGTATAGTTTTGTAGGGTAATCAGTACATTTATTCTGATTAACATATTATGTCAGTCAGTGTAGGGTACATTAGTATTGGTTGCGATCTCAGACAATAAACGTGTGAATTTCCTAGTTTTGTCTATTATTTGGAGTATATAAGCAAGAACTCAATAATTACCTTCTTATTCTAAGAGTTCAAAGTCTTATATCGCGTTCCCCATTTACAGTTTTGTGCCTACCCTACTTAAAATTCCTATGCACGCCACTGATAGTTGACTTAATTTTTACATATAACTAAATATTACAGGAGGTAACATCAGAACTGGTAACGATAAGGGAAGTGGCTGAATCTGGGTTCACGGGACAAACGGCACCTCTCTGATGCCAAATACGAGTATGTCGGTCTGGCTGCGCAAAGTGGTTGCGTCATCTTTTAATGGTGCCTAAAAAACTAGTTATAGTTATGGTGACCAAAAAAAATCATGAGGTAAATGGCTAAATAACGCCCGCCCCTTCAAAGATGCGTCGATTGTCCTTTATCGCGACAATAATTATAATCAAAATAGTGATAAGTGGCGATTAGAAGTAATCATAAATTAATTTTGATTTTATTATTTTCATCTTTAATACACGTATGTCCTTCCTAACTGACCCACAAATTATGTATTTGACCATTCTGATCAATCATACTAGTCCTCAATCACTTTGTACGGCGTATGTTGATGATATGAAGAACAACGCAACCGAATATTTGGTAACTTTTTACATTGTAACTGACACACCTGCTTCTGATTATCTTTGGTTTAGTTATAGTTTTTTTTCCACACATATTTTTGGTATTATTTTTTCTACTTAGTACACCTACTATAGATAAACCATACAATTCGCCCGCGGTAGGAGGGGAGCGTCGGGCGGCGCGGAGGTAAGAGTCGAGCGGGATGGGGTAGTGCGGGCGCGGGACAGGGCCGCTTCCAACTCCACGTCGCCCGACGCTCCCCTCGTACCGCGGGCGATCCGCCAATTGTATGGTTTATCTATAATCAAAGTTATTTGCAGAATACATTATCTGCATCAAGGGTCATGTTATGTATTTGTTAATAAAAACTTAAGGAGTATATTTTAAGATTGAATTGAACACTTACTAAATTTAGAAAATAAAGCACTTAAGTTGCAACTACTCAGGCATGCATGTTACACTAAAGTGTTTTAAAAAAGAGGAAAATATTTATTTCCTTTACCTTATCAGATTTAACAGGGGAGGGCTCCGGTGTAGCTATAGGAGGTGAATTAGATTCACTACTGGCACTCTCTAATCGTTGTCTCTTCGATGACCTCTGTAATAAGGAAATAAAGTTCATTGTGAAGGTTCCGTACCCGAAGGGTGGCACCCTCCAGGACCCTGTTACTAAGCCTCCACCGTCTGTCTATCTGTCACAGGGATCTACAGCTTCAAACATAATAGGTAGGCAGTTTAAATTTTCACAGAATACGTGTTATTATGGCCTCTGTTATAGCAAATAATAAAAATAAAAAATTACATTTTTTGTCATGGTGTTGTACATAATCTACAACAAAACAGCTAATAATAAAAAGTAAGGTTCCTTACTCAGTGTGAGCCGAATTGTTTGTCAGGCCTTATCATTTTTTGGTTTTGTATTGTGTATATAGTTGTTACGATGTTTTTAGGGTCCCATACCTGTATTGCGTGGTGGTACAAAACCAGGGACTAGGTCTCCTAGTCTCATAAACACTTTGAGGATGAGTCGCACTTGGCCAAATTATTTCTTAAATATATAAATATTCCTAAAATTATATGTTACCTTTTCTGGCTTCCCATTTGAAATTGGGGATTCTTTTGTAACTTCTTTCTTTGTAGATGTTGAACTATTCTGGAATATAATTACCCAAATATATAAATACATGTATATTAGTAGTATTTGCACAAAACAAGAGTAACTACTGATGAAAGATTGCTTTTAATAAGTTGTGATTAATTAACATAATTAAATTACCTACATAATTTTGTATTCAGTTTACTTTGATAATTGCATAAATGTTTGAATCATATTAATCAATTAATTTTTGTTTTAATTATTGAAAGGTTGAACCAGATATCATGACAGGTCAATCCAAGCATGTGCGAAAATATGGTGCTTAAGTTGCAAATTGCAATGTATAAAAGAGCTACACAGTTCAACAGCAATTCTCTTCCAAATACAGATGCAGAATGTTACTCTGCCTGATTCTGGTGCCAACATCAGGCCCATTTTAGTGCAATATTCAAAATTAAGGTCAGTGTTTAAACTTACAGCGTGTTCAGAGTCAAAACATAAACGATAAGATCGCACCTATTGTCATTTCGAGTCACTGTTAGCCCGATAAGTATTCCTTGTGGAGTATGTGTGGTTTGCATTGAATGACAGAGTGAAAAATATCAACATAAGCGATAGTTGCAGCCTGTAAGAAGATTTAGTGACCAGAATAGAAAAAGGAATGCTTTGGTGGTTTGGGCAGATAGAGAGGATGAATGAAAGTAGAGTTTTATGCTGCACAAGTGTAAGGTAAAGCGCGACCGGGCTGCCCTAGAAGGATGAAGGGTAAAGTAAAAAGTACTCAGAAGAAGAGCTTGTATGATTAGATTGATGGATGTAGAAGCAAAATCGGTGTGTCAGGATCGTAGCAGATGGAAATCTATTGTCTCTACCTACCTCTCCAGGAGACAGGCTTGAGTATATGTATGTATTTCAAAAAGCAACTTAAATGTTTTAAGCTATCAATCCAAAACATATTTCAATAGGATATGTATTATATTTGTACCCTCTTATAGATACTCTGAGCAATTCTTCGTTTTGAACCCCTCCTTACATTACTCAGATTGCTAAGTAAAGCTTACCAAATACCAAATTTGAATTTCTAACTATGGAAGTAGAAAAAAAGGCGGAAGGAATGTGGCTAACCAAAAACTGAAGCAGCTGTAGTAAGCCTACTTGCTTGAATGCAGCAGCTGGCACCGCTGGCATGCACACATTCACATCATAGTAAACATAATTTCCATAGTACACTTATAAACCGTCGCCATTGCTATGCTTCAGTTGTTTATTAGCGGCGACACCGTCCGCATTTTTTTTTACCTTTATGTTTCTAACCTTATCTGGTGATGATTTTTCAACATCTGCTTCATTGCTCTTCTTTGGTGTTTTGGTGAAAAACGACGTAATGCTTCTTTGGGACATGACAGTAGCATTAGTTTTAGATATATTTGTGGCGAATTGAACGTTAAATGACCGAGTTGAAACACAAGCATTGAGTAACAAACGGTTCTTGCCCAATGCTATCGTTGCACAACAAGTTAACACTTTAATCAACTTGTTCATGTATAATTTACGTGCTAATCATTAATTTCGAGAGCTTATCTTAAAAAACATATTTAGATCTCAGACTTAAAGTTTTCGAAACGAAACAGAAAACAAAACAACTACAAAACAGACGGACTATTCGCGACATTCGACTCAACTGTCAAATTAGCGCGCGCTTTTTTTTAAAGCCGCGATTACACCATCCGATTTTATCGGCATCATAACTACGAAAGGATTGGACTTAGGACAGTAAAGCCGATTTCGCAGGCTTTAGTTTTAGTTTGACATACATTAAATTAAACTTAAGTATGGTTAAAACGAAGAGCCATTTTCAAGTCACCATTTTATAAATGTCAAACTAAATTAAATAATTAGTTTGATTGACAGCAAGAATTTGTCAGGTTTGCATTGCTGCAGCGATGAGTTGTGCAGGCAGCGGTTGCAGCGATGGATTTGTGTTAAACGGCCATCATAGAATGCGCTTAGACCATCTAACATGGACTTGGTAAGCGCACGCATTCCCCTCTGCCAAAGTACATGAACAATTTTTCGTCTCCGTTTATTAAAACTAGTTCACCGTGATCGTTCGCCATTTTGCTATCGTCCCTGTTGCTAAACACATCTCAGTGAAAATGGTTGGTTGTGCAGTTTTTACATGTAATCGGCGATCAGAAACATCAAATTTAACAGAAAACGGAGTTTCTCATCATACATATGTCATTGTCCACTCAAATAAACCACATTTTCATGAACAAGATTTGCGATGAAAATAACCACAAAATAGCGATGGGTGATATCGTGGTACTCATGACCGTATCTTACGGTCCTCTCAAAATCTACTCCTGGCTACCCCAATGCATTCATCGTCCTTCTATGACAATTCCTTTTCAGTACAAGCCGTCCGTTTGTGGAATGATCTTCCTCTATCTATAAGAAAAGCACCTTCCCTATCAGTCTTTAAGAGACTGGTAAAAGATCACTACCTCTCACTCTGACCACTGAACTATCTACATTCCTCTCAAAGTTTATTTATTATTTATGTAATATATGTATGTATGTATATATTTATTCATTCATGTTATTTATCTATAATACATTATTATTTTTCTTTTAATTAATTAATGTAGATTTTGTATAGTATATTTAAATATTATTTTAAAATTAGTGCACCGCCTATTCATCAATCTCCTTTTAAACCAGATTCTACCCAAAGGTTGTCTGGAAGAGATCGATATAAGCGATAAGGCCGCCTGATTGTACCTACGTTATTTGGCTATTGTAATTTATATTATTTTTGTTTCCTTCTGTGTGGTGTGCAAATAAAGTTGTATTGTATTGTATTGTATTGTACGACGAAGGCCAGTCGAGACCGCTCGACTAGTGATGTGACAATGAAGGAACGAATGAATGAATGGATTATTTCCTGAGCTACTGAGGTACGGCCTTTTATGGTTTCGTATTAATAAGGAACTTTTATAGTTTCGCTATATATATCCGTCCATCTGTCTGTCTGTCGGTTCCCGGCTTAGTTCAGACTCTTAGTACTAGAAAGCTGTATTTTGGCATGAGTATACATGTTAATTATGGCTTGTCGGCGAAAATACCAAATTAATATTGCAGTTTTGTTTCATACATTTTCTAGGTAATGATAATAATTTTTATCATACGATTAGTTTAGAAGTTATGAAAGTGGTATAAAACGTATTTGGTACAATAATTTGATATAAAATATAATAACTGCTGACAGCTTCTTTCTTTTATTATTTAATATATATAATTGTTAATGTACAATAAACATAATTATTCACAAGATAAGGTATATTTCGGGTCAGAAGTAGTAGAAGTAGCGCTATACCACGTCCGTGTTAGATGGTCTAAGGCCATACGTCAAAATAACGCTGCAGCTTAGACCATCTAACACGGACGTGGTATAGCGCTACTTCTAGTACTAAATTCATTCTGCCATTTTTCGCGGGGGGGTGGAAGTAAACACGCACGTCACACATTTACTCACTCACGCACACTTATGCGAAAAATTGAGACGTCTCCATGAACGCACACGTAATAAAATACTGTAACACAAACGCGAAACAAGAACACATACAAATTATTACTGTTACTACACGAGTGTTCAATAGCACACTAGCGCAAAAAACTAGTGATGGGGCATGTGAAGACCGATTCAATGAATGACGAGTTAGGAATGACTGAAATCATGTTGAATGTTATGTATGATCAGTTCATTTGCCTTAGTATTATTTTCACATAATATGTTAGGACTTTATAAGTATATCGTTTCGAATTTTGTTTTAGTACTCGTAGCTATAATAGTCGATTCACAAAAGCTGGCACGAATGGTTTCAATGATAAATGAAAGTATATGCGTATTACAAATTACAAAATGGTTAATGAAATATTTAAACATATCTTAATATATATTGATTTCGCTCAGTTATGGAATGAAAGATCTGAAAAATGTGATATTTTTTTTATTTTTTTTTAATGGATCAGTTTATTATATAAGGTGACTTTAATTTATGCAGCCAAACTCATACTGGAGGCTTAGTAAGTGATCAGTAACACGGATCGATAACACGTTTTGGTAATTTTGCAACATGAAATCTTGGCATGCCATAGTAACTCACTCGGGGTTGGGCTTGCGTTTGTAAGGAACACGAAAATAATAATTTACGAGTATCACAAAAAGGGTCATCGAACCTTGTTACTGAGCACTTACCGAGTCTTCAGTAAGAATTTAGCTGGATAAATTAAAGCCACCTAATATATGTGACGAACACACTTCTGTGGACTTTTTTTCTTCATAAGAAATCCAATTCGCGTATTTGTATGCTTTTGCATAACTAATCGTCCCAATTCCATATTGTGATTTACAAAATCATTGTCATACATAGACGTGCCTGGATATATTCGTAAAAATATCCTTACCCTGAAAACGGCTCAATGATTTTGAAACGATGTATGTTGTAGTCACTGTTGGTTTTACTCTTTTACTTTCGTCCAAATTTCTTCGTATTAGAATTTCGCACTGTCTACACAAATCTATGACATCTGGTTCTGTTGATGCATGAACCAGTCGCAACTTTTAATGACGATTAGGCCATACTCAGGTACTTCTTAGTTCTGAACTTTTGTATGAATATGACGGTGTCGCGTAATTTCACTGGAAAATATAATTAAATGATTGTACCAAATACGTTATATACCACTTTCATAACTTCTTAACTAACCGTATGATAAAAATTATTATCATTACCTAGAAAATGTATGAAACAAAACTGCAATATTAATTTGGTATTTTCGCCGACAAGCCATGATTAACATGGATACTCATGCCAAAATACAGCTTTCTAGTACTAAGAGTCTGAACTAAGCCGGGAACCGATAGACAGACAGATGGACGGATATATATAGCGAAACTATAAAAGTTCCTTATTAATACGAAACCATAAAAGGCCGTACCTCAGTAGCTCAGAATATAATTCATTCATTCATTCGTTCCTTCATTGTCACATCACTAGTCGAGCGGTCTGGGCTGGCCTTCGTCGTACCACGATATCACCTATCGCTATTTTGTGATTATTTTCATCGCAAATCTTGTTCATGCCTAATTGATTTTGTGTTGAAAATGTGACATATGTATGATAAGAAACTCCGTTTTCTGTTAAATTTGATATTTCTGATCGCCGCTTTCATGTAAAAACTGCACAACCAACCATTTTCACTGATATGTGTTTAGTGACAGGAACGGTAGCAAAATGGCGAACGATCGCGGTGAAATAGTTTTTATAAACGGAGACAAACGATTGTTCATGTACTTTGGCAGAGGGGAATGCGTGCGCTTACCAGGTCCATGTTGGATTGTCTAAGCGCTGCAGAGATCAGTGGAAATTATTTACGCTGCTCGATGCTTGTCAAAGTCATGTGAAATAGTCGTTTATAATTCTTTGCTGCGGCTGCACAGTTCATCGCTGTGGCGAGGCAAGGTTGTTAAACGCGACAAACTCAACTTAGGAAGCGTTTCAGAACGTGCGCTCGGAGTGATGCGAATTTCACCCTAGAGCGTTGAAAAATTGACCCGAGTTAAACCGAGGGTAACCGAACTGTTACCTGACAGCAGGGTTGGCATTGTTAAAAACAAGTGTTTAAAACACCGAGAAAAAACACCCTTGTTTAAAACAAATTGTTTTGAACGGTTAAAATTCCATTGAGTCATTGGAAAGTGCTCGGAAAATATATTTTTCTGCATATCGTGAATTCTGTTAAAATTAAGGGGGTCGCCTCGCTCTGCTCCGCTTCGCTCGGCTCCCTAATATATACTTACATGTCAACCTTACCGCTCCTCCTCGCTTCGTTCGTCGTGTCGAACGCAACGCAACCTATCCATAGCCAAGGGAAGTGGAGCCGCGCACTAATTTCTATGCAAAAAATTCTGTCATTTTCGGTGGGGGACGAGGCTAACACTAGCTTAAACTATACGCACACTATCATATTCACACACAGAGACAGCTATCGTTTTTATATAACCGGTATGCCCGCGGGGCTTATACCTTTGGCAGAGGGGTTCGCCTGTTGGTAGCCCGTCCAGTTGGTCATTCGTCCGAGTCCATAGAGCGGTCGAATAAAAAAATAAGGTAGCCACTAACGTTTATTTAGTCACTTCAGGGTAGGCCATTCACTGATAAGTACATGTGGATAGGTGTTCAGGGCTTTGACAGCGTACCGACGTGATTTTGACGTTTCGAGAGCGACCTACAACAGTTGCCACAATCTAAGGGTGAGATTCAGAGTGCATTTTGAGTCCGAACTCAAGAGGTACTCAATCTTACAAATATCACTTTAGTTTGAGATCACGTCACTTTTTGACGTTTGTAAGATTGAGTTCAGACTCAAAACGCACTCTGAATCTGAACTCGATTCCAAACTTGAGTTGAATCGCTACATAAAGAAAAACTACTAAAAACTTTTTAACTTAACTTTAACTTTTATGTTGGCTTTATTGGAACCGAGTCGAGTTACAACTCGAGTTGATATTCATTTTAACTCAAGTTACTCGAGTTGAAAAAAATGTGAGTTTGCCCATTGCTAATCGCGTGTAAATAGACAACCCAGATAGACAAATTCTTTAACCTGTTCCACTTCCTTACTTACTTCCCACTATCTGACTTAACCTTACATTCAGTCACCGCTTCATCCCTCTCTAGCACCATCACCTTTGCTTTTATCTATCTACATCTACATGAAATTATTGATAAATTTGTACCACTACGTAAGAAAAAGTTTTGTACGAAATACCCACCTTGGTATATCACACCTCTTACGAAGCTAATAAATGAAAAAAGAAAATTTCATAAAAAATTGAAAAAATATGGAAACACAAGTGACTACCAATCTTTCTCAGTACTAAGGAAACGCGAAAAGGCACTTGAAAGGCAATGTTATAGAAATTGCCTAAATTGAGTTTGTCGAGAGAAGAATTTCCGATAACCCTAAGTATATTTGGTCTTACATAAAATCTAAATCTTCAAATCAAGGCTGTTTAAGTATTAGATTCGAAATTGTACCGATAGATGGTGCTGCACGACACTGCATCACGGTATCGTTTGTTCGTCGATACAATTAGTGTACTTGAGTTACCAATAAACATCATGCGAACCTGCAGTACTGTGTTTAATTATCCAAGGAGATTCTCCTATAAGGAAATATCCAGGAGTTAACGGAGGTTCATCAGAGGATGAATCCACTAAAGGCCTTGAATTTACACAAGCCTCGACCTGAGTAAGAAGGGTTGAGAATTGTTCGTACGTGAATAAAGTCTGTCCGATCACACGTTTGAGGTGACCTTTTATGGACTTTACACCGGATTCCCACAAACCACCGAAGTGTGGTGTCACTGGGGGGTTGAAATGCCAGGTTGTTTGATCATTTGCTAGCAGTTCAGCAATTTCTGAGACGACACTGGATTTTAGGCTCCTAAAGGCCAAATCTAATTCTCGAGAGGCACCGACAAAGTTGGTGCCACAGTCGCTCCAGAGGTCTTGACAATGACCACGACGTGATGTGAACTGCCGAAATGCGGCCAAATATGCAGAGGAAGTCAAGTCACCCACCAACTCCAAGTGAATGGCTTTCGTGACGGTGCACACAAATAAAGCAATATAAGCTTTGTAAGTTCTATTACATCTACCTGGATACAATTTTAACGAAAATGGGCCAGCGTATTCAACACCAATCGTAAGGAATGGTCGAGCTGGTGTGACCCTATGCTTAGGTAAATTTCCCATGAAAGGAGCAACTGGTTGTGCTCGTTGTTTGAAACATGGTACACATTTTCTAACGATACTTTTTACAACATTTTTACCACGAATAATCCAGTATTTATTACAAACGTAATTGAATGTGAGTTGGTGACCGCCGTGTAATGTCTTGTAATGTGCATCAGATACAATAAGTTCGCTAAGATGACATTTATTGCTTAGCAATATAGGTGACTTCATATCATTTGGAATGGGAGCATTTACAAGTTGATCTCCAACTCTTAATACATTGTTGTTATCCAAATAGGGGTTCAAAGTATACAATTTACTTGTTTTTGTTACAGTTTTACCTTGTGACAATAAATCTATTTCATTTTTGAAGTGTAAGTTTTGTGACATTCTAATACAAGCATTTAAAGCATAATTTATTTCATATGCAGTCAAATAAGTGGGTAGTATAGGTTTGTTTTCAATCTTAGCCTTATGAATTCTAACAAATCTTAAGGAATAGGCTGTAATTCGAATTAATTTTATCAGACTACAGAATCTTTTCCGATAATTGTTTATATTTATAGTGTTTTCTTCTATACATACATGAGCAATTACTTTTGTTTTGGATTCTAAATCAGTAACAGGTATCTCGGTTTCAGTAAAAACAACTTCACGATTTCTGAAAAAATGTGGGCCTTCCCACCATAGCTTTGACTCAGAGAGATCAATTGGCATTACACCACGAGAAGCTAAAACAGCAGGGTTATCTGCCGATCTGACATGATGCCATTGACTACTGTTCATCGTCATCAATATTTCCGACGTTCGATTAGCTACAAAGGTTGTCCAAGTACTCGGATTCTTACGTAACCAGGCCAAAACTATGGTTGAGTCTGTCCAAGCAAAAACAGAGTCATCAGATATATTTAGGCTTGTTTTAATTTTGAGTATTGCCCTAGCAAGTTGTACAGCACCACAGAGTTCTAGGCGGGGTAATGAAACTTGGTTTACAGGGGTAAGTTTTGCTTTTGCCGTAACCAAACGTACTTTTATCTCATTACCATCCCACACTCGTAGGTAAACAACACAAGCGTATGCTGCACAAGATGCATCACAAAATCCGTATAATTCGATTTTAGTAGTTGTGTCTACCGTGCCATGCCAACGAGGAAGCAGAATTGGTTGTGAATTAACAAAATTTCCAAGGTAAGTAAACCATTCAGACTTCAGTTCATCAGTCAACTCATCGTCCCAACTTAAGCCAGCTAGCCACAATTTTTGAATCAATATTTTCAGAAGAATAACAGTGGGAGCTAGCCAACCCAAGGGGTCAAACGTTTTGGCAATTGCAGATAGAACATTTCTTTTAGTAACATTATCAGTCTTAAAATCCAGAACTATGTTTAATTCAAACATATCACTTTGAGGATTCCACTTTATACCTAATGTTTTCACTACATCCTCAATTTTTATGTTCACTGCACTTTGAGATCCTTGAATAGAATCAGGAATTTCATTTAACACTTTTGCACTATTAGACGACCACTTGTGTAGAAGGAAACCGCCACGCGCTAACAACTGTGTCAGGCGTTTTTGCAGTTTTACAGCTTCATCTTCCGTGGATGCAGCTGTCATCAAGTCATCCATGTAAAAATCGGTTTTCAGGACATCAACGACATCGGGAAAGTCTGCGCGTTCGTCTTCTGCCAGTTGGTGTAATGTTCTTATAGCTAAGAATGGTGCACTAGATGTGCCATAAGTGACGGTGAGTAGTCTATATTCTTGTATTGGATCATTCGGTTTTTCGCGCCATAGGATTCTTTGGTAGTCCACATCCTCTTTTGAAACAAGCATCTGTCGGTACATCTGTTGTATATCTGCAACCAAACTATATTTGTGTCGTCTCCATCTAATTATTAAGTCTCTTATATCTTGTTGAAGTGGGGGACCAATCATCAATTCTTCATTTAACGAGTTTCCTTTTTCAGGTTTTACACTTGCGTCATAAACTACGCGGAGTTTTGTGCTGAGGCTCATTGGTCTCACGACTGCGTGATGAGGTAAATTATATTTGTTTTGTGTTTCTTTTTCAGGTATTAATTTAATTGTGTCATTTTCTTTTTCAGGTATCAAATTAATATCCTTTGTGTCTTCGTCTTCTTCAGGTACAATCTCCATGTGACCTTGTTCTTCATACTGCTTCATAAATTTACAGTATTCTTTTTTGAATTCAGGCCTGTGAGTGAAACGTTTCTCCATGTGATGTAAGCGACTAACTGCAAGAGATCTGGAATCTCCCAGGTTTGTAGGAATTTCATCTTTAAATGGTAATCTAACAACATATCTACCACTGTGTGTTCGTGTTTGAGTACACTTATAGTGTTTTTCACATTGTATCTCCAATTTAGTCATCGGTTTTCTGTTAGGTGAGTACTCCTCTATTTCCCAAAATTGTCTGAGCAGGTGATCAGTTCATACCTTGTATGAATGAGCAATAACAAAATTATGTTTATCAGGTTGTGACACTTGGCCTGATATCAACCAGCCCAGTTGCGAATTAACCGCAATCAGTGATTCGTGTCTCTGTATACCTTCCAGTAGAATTTGTGCGTGTACTTCAGCACCAAGTAATACATCAATCGGTCCTGGCTTGTGGAACTGTGGATCTGCAAGATTCAAGTGCTTAGATGAAGGCCAGTCCGTTGTGAATTCTCGTGAAGGCAGAAGAGAGGTGAGCTTTCTTAGTATGTATGCGTTTACAGATATGGAGTCAATTTTAAATGTTACCATATATTTTATAGGTACAGAATCATTTGCTATCCCTGTAACGTTTCCGCTGACTGAAGTGCGATCGAGATTTAATAGTTGTGCTGCCGTTTTGGTCACAAAGGACGCCTGAGAACCTTGATTGATAAGGGCTTGAAGAATGACTGTACTGCCGTTCTTTGCTTGAACAGTGATTTGCGCTGTGGCCAAAATAGTTTGTTCACTTTTGGTTTCAACTTTCGTCGAAACTGTGCATGCAACATTCTCCTTTGCTGTGCTGCTCTCAGGTGTGTTGGTCAGGGTAGTTGTAACTGTTTTGTTTGGATTCTTGTAATGCAGCAGAGTGTGATGACGTCTTCCGCACTTTTTACATGTTGTGCTCTGTCTGCAATTACTGACTTAATGACCTTTAGTCAAACAGTTGAAACATAAGTTGTTGTTCTTTGTAAATGTTTGTCTTTCTAGTATTTCAAGTGATGCGAACTCTTTGCAATGACATATGTAATGATTTTGTGAACAATAAGTACAGGAACTTTCTATTTCTGCAGCAAATGATTTTAACGCCGTTGGTTTTTGTATGGGTTGTGTGTGTTTTTGAAATTCCCTTTTAAATGAAAAGCTTCTTTGTGGTTCTTTTGTATTTAGAGTCATCATTTCTAAAGTTCTAAACTTTCCTTCCAGAAATGTTGCTAAATCAGCAAACGAAGGTATTTCTGTGGATGAGCCCAAAAATTGTTCCCATAGTTTGTGTGATTCTATGTCTAACTTGGAAACAATGATGTGCACGACGATTGCATCTCATTTTTGGGTCTCTATTTTCAAGTTGGAGAAGGGAATTCAAACTTTCTTTTGTAGTATCTAATAGCTCTTTCAATCCCGTAGCAAACTCAGATAACAACTTCTTTTGATTTAAAAGGCGGTTTAGAATGTTATTCACAATAATTCTTTTGTTATCGTATCTTGCTTCAAGCGTTTTCCAGGCTTCATCATAGTTTGCTTCAGTGAGTGCGAAATGTTTCAACAAGTTTCCAGCTTCTCCTGACAATGCAGATTTAAGGTAATGATGTTTCTCAACTTTTGAAAGGCTTTTATCATTATGAATCAAGGATACCGCCCAAAATAAAGAAATGGAAGAAAAACTAAACAAACTTGAACATGAACGTAAATCCCATCTGTCGTACATCCAGAACCTGGAAGAAAAAATAGAAGGATTCGAGCGCTGCTCCAGATCTGCGTCCCTAGAAATAAGGAATATTCCTGCAAAAGCCCCCGAGACTAAAGATGACCTCACCAGTGTCGTTATCAATGCAGGAAAGCTATTGAATGTCACAATTTTACCGTCGGACCTAAAAGATGTCTACCGTACCAACTCCAAACCTGGCACAACAAAACCTATTGTCGCCGAATTTACAAGTAACATCATGAAAGATAAGGTACTTACCTGTTTGAAGCAGTTCAACAAAGGAAATAGGGGAATGAAGTTAAGTACCTCTCACCTGCACATCCCCGGCCCATCTACCCCCGTGTTCATATCTGAAAATCTCACACCTAAGGCAAAACGACTACATTTCCTTGCTCGAGACTTCCTAAGGATGAACAACTACGCCTACTGCTGGACCTCGCACGGAGTCATTTACCTCAGGAAGAAGGAAGGGGCACCGGCTATCCGTGTGTCAGCGGAGACTGACCTGGCTAAACTTAAACTTCAACAGTGACTAAATAATTTATTTTCAAGGTTCCCTGAAATAAAAATATTATTTCAATTAACTTCTAGATTTATATTACTGATAAAAACTATAATATTTTATTGTATCAAAATAATATGTATATCTGTAAACAAAAACACACACAAACACATCACAACATACTACACAAACATAACTACTAAATATTACGCTTTATGCAAACTGTATTATTACTTAATAGTCGAGACATCATGTTCCAGGATACACAATAATATTCCAATGTCATTGTGTTCAAACTTTGGCTTTAAAACTCATCTATGGCCTAAAAGATTTTATAATGTCATATTTCTATTTAACATGTACTCTGGCGCGTTGACTATATTGCTATACGTCGACGACCTACCTCTTTACTGCAGTGAGATGCGCTGCTCTGGCGTGGTGCGTGTTAACAAAACCCAATGTTTACTGATAATGGTGAGTTATTCACTTTTGGAAATGTTTTTTGTTCCTATGTTTTATTTAGTTACAAAATGAATAATGATTTTACGAAAATAAACTCTGATATCGACATGATATGCGCATCAAAAGCGTTCATATGTATACCTGAGCAAAGCTCTTCTTATTTAGATGAACGAAATTGCAACTTGAACATACTGCACTGGAATATTCGTAGTATTGGCCATAACTTTAATGAACTGACAGTTCTATTATCTAGGATCAATATTTTGTGCGATATTATCATACTCTCCGAATGCTGGCTAAGTAAAAATGAGACTATCCCTTCTTTGGACGGTTTCTGTTCTTATCAGTCAAGTTATAATAATCAAAATGACGGTGTGGTGATATACGTCAGAGCAGAACTTGACTGTAGCGTTACTGAACATGTTCTCACGGATTCTAACTGCCTAATCCTCAAGTACAAACAGGAAATGGCCTTGGTTGCAATTTATCGATCACCCCAGATTAATAACATTAGTAATTTTATGATGAGCTTAGATAGATTGCTACCAACGTTGTCAACATTCAGAACTTTAGCCGTAATAGGTGACATAAACATCAACATTATCTCAGATCCCAGTAATCGTATAAATCCTGATGACTATCTCGAACCTTTAGCCTCATTCGGTCTTATCCCGACTCATATGTTTCCCACACGGAAGAATTCCTGCCTGGACCATATTATGCTTAGAAGCTCTTCTGATGCTACTACACTTGTTTTTGATATCTGTTCTCCCCTGGATCACAACCCAGTCTGTTTTAGCACTAAGATTAAAACTAGGACGTTCATAACAAAAGGTACTGTCACTAAAATAGATCAGGCAGCTGTTGTCAGGGATATTGAAAACACGGATTTTTCACGTGTTTTGAACTCTAATGATGCCAACTACGCAGCAGATTTACTTGTATCAATAATTTCGTCTATAATACAAGAACATACTCACATTAAAAATATACCGGGACGAAAAAGGACTATAAAACCATGGATAACACCTGGTCTATTAAAGTGTATACGAAACCGCGACAAGCTGTACAAAAAATCAAAAAAAAGTCCGGAAAATATGATCCTGCACGTCACTTACACAAGGTATCGCAACTTCTGTAACAGTCTATTAAAAAAGTCAAGTGCACCTACGAACAAAATGAGTTTAATAAAGCCAGAAATAATCCCAAGGCAACCTGGAACGTTATTAAAAAAGTTACTAATATAAATCGAAAGTCATCTCCACCAAAAGAACTTTTAAAAATAAAACCTGACACAGAATCTTCACTGAATGCAATAAATGATTTCTTTGTAAACATTGGAAGGAATCTCGCTGAAAAACTTCAATCTTCCCCTCTTGACAATAATGATTTTTCTATTTCTCTATCCGACTCTGTCTGTAACTCGCTGGCTATAGTCGAAACTGATGAGCATGAAATCGAAAAAATTATACTTGGTCTTCGCAATGACTGTGCAGTGGGATGGGATGGTATCTCTTCAACCATTATTAAGGCAGCCCGACACTGCATTATTCCTGCACTAACACATGTCTGTAATCTTTGTCTTAGAACTGGCACTTTTCCCAACGTATTTAAAAAGGCGATTGTGCATCCGGTGTTTAAGGCGGGGGACAGAGGCAGTGTCAACAACTACAGGCCTATATCCGTCCTAACTACTTTATCCAAAATCCTTGAAAAAGTACTTAATTCACGACTAGTTCAGTTTCTGCATAATAATAACTTAATATCAAAGAACCAATACGGATTTCAAACTGGTAAATCTACGGAAGATGCATTACTTAATCTTACAAACACTGTGACTGAATATGTGGACAAAAAAATAAAGACTATAGGTATTTTTCTTGACCTCTCTAAGGCCTTCGACACTGTCTCTGTTCCTCTACTTCTCGACCGATTACATCAAATAGGAGTCAGAGGCCTTGCTCATGATATTTTTTGTGACTACCTATCAAATCGTTTTCAGTGTGTGACTATTGATGGACTTACGAGTAGGGATGAACAGCTATCATTTGGGGTACCGCAAGGGAGTGTCCTGGGTCCAACCCTGTTCCTAATTTATATAAATAATTTGTGTAAATTCCAAATTCCAAATTGTAAAATTATATCTTACGCCGATGACACTGCCCTTCTCGTTCAAGGTAAAACTTGGAAAGATGCACATGAGCATGCCGAACACGCGATTGGCAGAGTTATGAGATGGTTTTCCGTCAATCAGCTTACACTAAATATTGACAAATCCCAATTCATTACATTCAGTGCTAGAGCTTTGAATCAGCCTCCTCTTGACTCGTACCATCTCACAGCCCATAGCTGCAATCGCTCCGGCTGGGAACAAAACTGTCAATGTTCCAATCTAAAAAGATCCATTTGCGTTAAATATCTAGGTGTTTTAATTGATAATACCCTAAGTTGGAAACATCACCTTGAATACTTAAAACCTCGTGTCAGGAAACTTGTTTACATATTCAAGAACCTTAGATCGTGTGCTGACCAAAAAACACTTCTAATGGTTTATCATGCCCTAGCCCAATCCATCTTAACATACGGCATTGCTGCATGGGGAGGTGCTGGTGTATCATCATTTCTCAGTATCGAGAGAGCGCAGAGGGCTATTCTTAAAGTGATGCATTCTAAACCTTTTGGATACCCGACGACACTTTTATATCAAGAATGCAAAGTTCTAACCGTAAGACAGCTCTTTGTACTTCAGGTTGTTCTGCGAAAACATGCTTCTCTAGCCTATGATCCGAACTTGATAACAGAAAAGCGCCGCAATGACCTTGTCTGCAAAATTCCTTTGTTTAAAACAGCATTAGCAAATCGCCACTATCCGAGCTTGTGTGGACGCCTCTACAACAAGATAAACAGAGAAATCCATATTTACCCTCTTCCTCAACGACGATGTAAAATTGCCATCAAGGACTGGATCCAAAATTTAACATACCAGGAGACCGAAGATTTGCTCTACCCACTAGTCTTCTACATGAAAAAGTAGATATGGCGAGATTCATATATTATATTATATTATTAGTTTAAATACACAAATACACGTCTTCACACACACTACACATTCATCCTCACCCTACGTTTATACACTACACACACACGCTACTCACACATACTATACTCACCCTCACACTCATACACTCTCCTTTCTTCTTTTGTTTGTTATTCTCTAGAATATAAGATAGATTTTAGAATATAAAATATGACAATCTATCGTCTAATAGTTTTATACTTGAAATTTAAAAAAAAAATAATAATAATAAGATAGAAAAGTAAATTAAACCTAAAATGTATACAATTTACACATTTGTGTAAATTTAGTAAATAATTATTACGCTAACACAAAAATTTAATTTTGTAAATAAGAGGAGAAACTGGCTCCTGAATCTCAGTTTTAACTTTTTGGGAGCCAGTTGCTTTATGGTTTGTATCTTTTTGTTGAAAAATAAATAAATTTGAATTTGAATTTGAATTTGAAAATATCTTTGAAACTAATCCATTGACCATAGTCTCCAGAGAATGTAGGTATTGATATTGGCGGAAGTTTTGGTCTTATCTTTGTAGTTTCCGGTTTTTCGGTACTATCACTGGTGTTATGATTTAAAGAAGAATGCATCTCAGCCCCTTGTATTGAAAACTGAGCATCTTTAATCAAAGTTTTAAGCTCTAGGTATATTTCCTCAGTTTGATCATACTTAGCTTCCGGTTGAAAATTGTAAAGGTTCAATACATCTTCTTTAACTGTTCTTATAATCTTGTCATGTTGTGTTGTATAATCTGACCAATACTTGTCCAATGTCTCTGAACGTGTCTCCAAATAACCCTTCGTAATTTTAGTTTTAGCACATTTCTTTGTATTTATATTTAATTTCTCTATGTGGTTTGCAAGATCAATTTGAGCTTTGATTATATCAGCCATAGCTGCGTTTTATTAAATATTGAAGAAACTTTGCACACTTGAAGTCGAAATTATTCTAAGTCTATAGAATAAATAGCAGAAAATTTTTTAAGTTGAAGAATCGCGAATATTATAAGTCCATAGAATAAATTGCCATTGCTCAGCGTACATGTTCGCGGACGACCTGTGCACGCTGCGGGCCGGCCGCGACATGGGCGAGGTGTCGCGTCTCGTGCAGGAGGATATCGACAACGTAGTGCGATGGTCGCACGATAACGGAATCGTACTCAATGCCGAAAAAACTAACCTCCTTGTTATCCGGTCTCCGTACTCTTGTACCCCGGACTCTTCATGTCAACTGGTTGCCCACGACTTTAACTGTTTCCATAATAACTTATCTAATTGTAAATGTAAAACAATAAAGCAAGTTCCATGTGTTACATACCTAGGAATGTGCATCGATGAAAATATGGGCTGGACTAAACACATAGAAAGGATAATAAATAAGCTACGCATACTGTTATTTAAATTCAAACATCTTAGTTACAAAGTACCAATTTCTGTGCTAAAAACTATATATATGTCGTTGGTTGACTCAATTATATCTTATGGTGTGGACTGCTATGGATCTATATTTAAAACATACATGGATAAGATTGAAAATATACAAATAAAATTCTTAAAATTCCTAGTCAGTAAAAATGTTAGGAAAAAACACAAAAATAATATCAAAATATTGTACTCATTATGTAAAATACTACCGGTATCATTAAAATATAAATACATAATTGCAGTAAATGGCCATGGCACCCCAGATCATAAGATACCTAAACAGCATGGGCCCAACACGAGAGCAACTGCTCAGGGTAAATATGAAACAGTAAAAGTGAATAACTACTTTGGCGGCAGATTGCTTAAACGCAAAATTCCAATGTTATATAATGAAATGCCTGTTCGTATAAGATCTGAACAAAATAAAAATAAATTTGCAAAATTATATAAAACTTACCTTCTACAAAACATGTAAATATAGATTAAAATAACAATGTTATTATTTATTGTTAATGTACCTACCTACTTATAACTTAGTAAGTGACTAATTATAGAAAAAGAAGTGCGACTCCCTCCCCACAGACAAACCAAATTCCTACTTGGTTTTGTAGGATGTATTTAGATTTAAGTTATTCTTGAAATAAATAAATATATTCATTCATTCATTCATTCAAATCTTTGAAAATTTCACAATTCCAAGATCTGTGATTTTTCTGAGTCTATAGAATAAAATCTTGAAAATTTTACAAGTCTTTTTCCGCAAGACGCCTCGCGCGAGAGACTAGGTCTAAAATGCATCAACGTAAACACTGCACTTCACTTGCACTACACTGCACTTTTATATCTGACTCGAAGGACCAATGGATAATTGAACACAGTACTGCAGGTCCGCATGATATTTATTGGTAACTCAAGTACACTAATTGTATCAACGAACAAACGATACCGTGATGCAGTGTCGTGCAGCGCCATCTATCGGTACAATTCCGAATCTAATACTTAAACTTACACAAAACTAAGCATAGGGTCACACCAGCTCGACCATTCCTTACGACTGGTGTTGAATACGCTGGCCCATTTTCGTTAAAATTGTATCCAGGTAGATGTAATAGAACTTACAAAGCTTATATTGCTTTATTTGTGTGCACCGTCACGAAAGCCATTCACTTGGAGTTGGTGGGTGACTTGACTTCCTCTGCATATTTGGCCGCATTTCGGCAGTTCACATCACGTCGTGGTCATTGTCAAGACCTCTGGAGCGACTGTGGCACCAACTTTGTCGGTGCCTCTCGAGAATTAGATTTGGCCTTTAGGAGCCTAAAATCCAGTGTCGTCTCAGAAATTGCTGAACTGCTAGCAAATGATCAAACAACCTGGCATTTCAACCCCCCAGTGACACCACACTTCGGTGGTTTGTGGGAATCCGGTGTAAAGTCCATAAAAGGTCACCTCAAACGTGTGATTTGACAGACTTTACTCACGTACGAACAATTCTCAACCCTTCTTACTCAGGTCGAGCCTTGTGTAAATTCAAGGCCTTCAACCTTAGTGGATTCATCCTCTGATGAACCTCCGTTAACTCCTGGACATTTCCTTATAGGAGAACCTCCTATTGTAGTACCCGAGAAAGTTTAGTAGATACTAAAATTTCGCCTATAAATCGCTGGCACACAGTACAACGATTTGTCGTATCGTTGTATTGGTAAAGGACGACCGATTACCCCCTGGTAAATGGCTTCTCGGTCGGGTTATTGAAAAACATCCAGGTGCAGATGACATAACAAGAGTTGTAACATTGCAATACAAAAATAACACATTTAAAAGACCAGTCACCAAATTGTGCCCTCTTCCCTTGCCCTGAATGTTTTATTAGTGTTCATAAGTTTTGTTTTGCACTTAGTCACAAACTTACTTTGTTTAATTTTACTCAGAGAAAAAATAATTTTTTCACTCTTTAGATTAAGATTTGCCATACTAGATGACTAGGGAGGTACTTCATTTATTAGTTAGTGTTAGTTTACTATCCCGTAACTTCAAAGTTAAATTTTGTTTTTCTTTAAATAAATTTTGAAGAACGCAACCGTTCTTGGGCGGCGGCATGTTTAAGTATTAGATTTGGAATTGTACCGATAGATGGCGCTGCATGACACTGCATCACGGTATCGTTTGTTCGTCGATACAATTAATGTACTTGAGTTACCAATAAACATCATGCGAACCTGCTGTACTGTGTTTAATTATCCAAGGCATTCCCCACAAAATGACAAATGGTACTCTCTCTTCTACTGATGGTACTCAAATATGTCATATGTTCAACGAATACTTAAATTCTGTTTTTGTCTCTTATAGTAAAATAGATGATACTGAAACTAATATGACTCCAAGCAAGGAGCAACAAATTGATATTAGTAATATAAACATTGACTTCATTACCGTATATCGACTCTTGAAAACTGTTGATACACATAAAAGTGCAGGACCTGATGGTATTCACTCTCTGTTTGTGGTGAACTGCGCTCAGGAAATTACTCTCCCCTTTGTAATTTTATTTCAAAATCATTAAAGCAAGGCAAATTTCCATCATTATGGAAAAAAGCAATAATCACTTCCATACCTAAGGGCGACGTCAGTGACGATGTGTCGCACTATAGGCCAATTTCTAAACTTTGCCTGTTTGGAAAACTTTTGGAAAAGCTGGGTACATCTCAAGTGTCCGAAACAGTGTGCCGGCACATTTTGACTAATCAACATAGCTTTTTTAAGGGAAGAAGCGTTGAGTCTAATTTGATCTCATTCACTGACTTTATCCTTCACTTCATGGATGATAACAAACAGGTTGACGCGGTGTACACCGATTTATCTAAAGCTTTTGACAAAATCAACCATAATGTTTTAATCAAAAAGTTGCTGAGAGTCGGAGTACACGGCGACCTTCTCAGGTGGATAAAGTCTTACATACATAAAAGAAGTCAGGCAGTCTATGTAAAAGGATTCACTTCTTCTTTTCTAACAATATCCTCCGGTGTGCCTCAGGGCTCGCACTTAGGACCACTACTTTTTTGTCTTTATATAAATGATATTGATTTGTCTCTAAAACATTCGAACTTCTTGCTCTACGCCGATGATGTTTTGACCTACAGACTGATCTTAATAATCCTCGTAATTACTGTAATCTTAATCAACTATTCTTAAACATTGACAAATGCTGTATCATTACTTTTACTAGAAAACATATGCCAATTACGTTCAATTATGAGTTAAACAATGTTACTATAAAACGTGTTGACAGCGTTCGAGATTTGGGTGCGATTTTTGATAAAAACGTGGATTTTAAGAATCATCTTGAAAAGATGACTTTAAAGCTTTTAGACAGTTAGATTTCATTTGACGTAAAAGTAAGCCTTTCACAAACCCGTCTAAATACAAAACACTGTACGTCGCAATAATTAGATCTATTTTAGAATTTGGCAGCTCACTCTGGAACCCGTATTATAAATGTCACATCGATAGGATAGAAAGCATCCAAAACAAGTTTATAAAATCAATAAATTACCGATGTGGCACAGGCCGAAACACATATGAAAAAAGCTTAAAACATTATAATTTATCCGCACTCGAAACTCGTCGCAAAAATATAGACTTCCTCTTACTTTACAAATTAGTTACTGGACTTGTCGATGCCCTCGCATTGTTACAAAATATCAATTTTAGAGCTCCCATTAAAAACACCCGTAATACAGACTTGTTTGCCATCCCCACATGTTCTACAAATTACACAAAAAATAATTTTTTAAACAGAAACCTCTCTTCTTACAATAAAGAATTCTCAGACATAGATATATTTAGATTTAAGTTACATTCTTTGAAGAAACTGTTGAAAACAAATTTGTATGAGTAACACAAAACCCTAAGATTGGTGTCGATTCAGTGTAGCGTGGCTTGGCTTGTTTGGCGTGACTAAACTTGTTCTGGGCATCCTGTCCTTGTCTTTTCTACAGAGAGAAAAGGACAGAATTGCTTAGATTGTGATTGGACCCGTCGATTGGGTTGGGTCGGGCTGCGCCGAATCAACCCCAATACATTATTTTACCTATCTTCAGTTAACATTATTGTAAAAACCTACCTATACTTGTATTCTCGCATGCTAACCGATAAAACTTAATATTATGTGTCAAAATATTTTTGGTACTATAGGTCTATAATATAAATTAAGATATGTTAATATATATAAACCTGTGACTGTTTGTATCCATAATAAAAAAAATAAAAATATTTTTTTTACCTTGTCGTTTAGAAGACTCGGTTGGTAAACCGGGTTGTAACCGGTTTACATCGAAATTGACGTTGCGGTTTGCGAATCGGTGAATATACATCACTAGTAGGAAAAAGCTGTGTATATATTTTTTTGAATGGTCACACTGCTTTCAAACATTGCGCAGCTAACTTCACTGTACATGTATTGCAAGTGCAATCGGCAATAATCGACCAATCGCCGAAAGACGTTCGGTTTGGTTGTCTATTGCGGCGCGCCGAAGCTTTTTTGAAGGGAGCTGCTTTTACGGGAGATCGTAGAAATAAACGAATCGGCAATTTCTTTGTTTACCGTGCATGTGTTTTGTGAATGAAAAGACAAATATTATCGGTCTGACTCGTGAATCTGCTTACGGGGTACTCTTATCATTGGACTCTAAACAAAACATTGGAACTTTTGAGGCTAAAAATAGTGTGTGGACGCTAAAGCTGAGTGTAAACAAAAATAGTAAATTTACAGTGAGAAGATCGGTTCGTGTGGAGTGTTGTAGTGGAGTCTCCATGGTGGTGGGGCGGTGTGTGATGAGAGCAGGTGTCTAGGCGGGAAGTGCCTCGCGCTCGCTGACGTCGCGATGGTCTTGCGAGCGATGCTATGGCTGACGACGGCGGTGCTTGTGACTGCACTGCCGGGAAACGCCGGCGTGACTCTCTCCCAACCAGGTAAGCTGGTAATCTACATCTCTTCTATCAAAACATGGTTGGAGTGTAGCAAAGGCTGTGCAAGGGATCCGACACTTAGAACATTTTTGACCAAAAGTTTTTTTTTTGTGTAATCGTTGTTTTTTCTAATGTAATTCTAATGTTTCTATGTTGGGGTGTAGATAAGGGGTCACCACGGGAAAAAATATTTTCGCTTGGGCGCCATAAAGCTTTTTTATACTTTTAATTTTTCTCTTAGATTAATATTTTTTGAAATTTTTTGTAAAAATAGGTTGCGACGACAAGCGAATCTAGGAGGAGCGGTTAGGTTGTCATGTAAATACATAATTAGGAGCAGAGTGAGGTGATCCCTGTTGCATTGAGAGAATTCATTTAAAAAAAAAAACGAAAATTTTCTAAGTGTCGGATCCCTTGCACACCCTTTGCTATACTCTGACCGAAAACATTTATATACAACACAGCAGAAGTTCTAGGACCCTTCCTGACTAATGTACTGACAATCTCTCAGCATATTTCTTACAGTACTTATAGCTCGATTTGGTGCAATACTTAAATTCCAGTCAAGGACTTATCGGTATTGACTTTGCTATTGACTCAATTAATGGTATGTACCCATCATTACCTTCAGAGGACAAGCCCTGCGGAGCCACTTATAACATCATTCTACATATAACCCTTGCCCTCACTAATATTGGGTAGTCAATAGCCGCAGGTACTTCCTGTGTGATAGTCATGAATGTCGAGTTGAGGAGATGTGTGCCAGTATCGTAGCAAATGACATCTGTGGTCTCACCCTATTCCAAGTGAAAGGTTGCCTGGAAGAAATTGCTGTTAGCAATAAGTGCCGCTTCTGTTTTTAATATCCTTTTTTGTTTTTATTTTGTTATTATTAAATAAATAAAATAAATAAGAGACAAGTGTGAGTAGATCAATCTTTTTCTCAAAAGATATTTAGTAATTATTTTCTTTTTTATATTATTTAATTATATTTTCTGCTAGCCTTTGCCTGCGGCTTTTCCCACATTCTTTTTTCAATATCTGTCCCCCTTTTCAGCTTGAGCATTATTTTCTGAACACTCCTTATAGCCTATAAGTCACTACCAGGGCCGTATTTTAAGGTGTGGAGGCCCTTGGGCACGAATGAAGTAAGGTAATCTATTTATTAGATCTGCACTTGCTACTTTCTTATAAAATTATGTATTTAATTTGTGAGGCTCTTCAGCAAAGTCACAAAATGTTTAGTTGTACTTAGTGTTTGAAAACTATTTTTATGTGTTTTCGTTTTACTCTTTGAATTAGTTAGTTAGATTTCTCAAAAAAGTAAGATAAAAATTTGTCCTTACTTTTTTTTTAATTGTAGTTTTGTCCTCATTACAATACCAATAACTCATTTCATTTAAAATTTTACAGAATATTCAGTGTATAGACACAACAATATTTTACTACTTTTTGTTTTTTATTGTTTATACTAACTAAATCACCTTGAAATAAAAACCATCAACTGGTAATAAAATATATCTTTAGATCTATGTGTGTATTATTTAGTGTGCTATCTTCCAGTGGAGCACAATATAGGTAAACATCTATGAGCCTGAACAAGTTCAGATAAATGCTTATTATTTATCATAATGGGTTATTGGAAAAGTGAGCTGTCAGTTGATAACTCATTGACATCCCTTATCATAAAAAAACTTGAATGGAAATGTTACCCCACCTATTAGAATGTACGTGAAGACTTTTAGTTGACCAGAACTTTGAGATCATGGAACATCTGCTTTGCAATACTCAACATTACCACTAAAACAATAGATCCCAGTCCAGATGATCCATCTGACAGAAGTAGCGAGAGGCTCCCCTAACTCCCTATTGCTAATCAAATAATGTAAAACTTTCAAAGTTCTTGTAGTGTCCAACAATCTAATTTTTCACAGATTTTTCAACAATAAGAACAATACCTAGTTATGTGACTGAGAAAAACAGGTTTCATCAATTAATTTATTGGTACAAGATTTATACATGTTTATGTGTTACCTATTACATATATACTACATGCCAAACTTATTCCCTGTACATGGATAGTATGACTTTGTTATTGTTACCTATTTAAGAAACAGAGCTTATCAAATGTTTTGAGAAGATTGTTTTGTAGAGTTAGCTATCAACAAAAGCTCTCAACAACAGTAGATATCAGTATTAACTAAGTAAATAGCTAGTTAACAAACAAGTGTGTATCAGAGCATTAATTAAGAAGTCCTCTCCCTTATCTCTAACATTATTTATCCATCATGTGGGTGGCACATGGGGACATCGCTGCACTGTCGTTATTTATTTTGCACAAATATACACTGCAGTGTTGTAAATTATATTATATATATTTGTTTTGTACTTTTCACTAGCTACTTTTATATATTTGGCCAAGTGCGAGTCGGACTCGCGCACAAAGGGTTCCGTACAACACAATACGGGTACAAAACTTGTAGATAATATAGAGAAACTAAGTAAAACAAGTAAATACGATATATTTCGAGTGCCTTAATGACGTCGTCATCAGTGGAACAATCATCACTTTCCGAATAGTTGCAAGTCAGTTCCCAATCTGCCTGACTGACACAATGTAGCCCGCATGCCGTGCGCACTATCCACTATCCCAGCCAGTTGTCGCGATTACTCAGGATAGAAGTGCTCGCTGCAGCCTCCCACATGCTGCTGATTCACGATCTGAGAAGTTGCACCAACAAACTGACTGTTGCATTGCACTTTACAGTTGAACTAATCCTGCATTCTGATATATGCAAGTCAGTTCCCGATCTGTCTGACTGACACAATGTAGCCCGCATGCCGTGCGCACTATCCACTATCCCAGCCAGTTGTCGCGATTACTCAGGATAGAAGTGCTCGCTGCAGCCTCCCACATGCTGCTGATTCACGATCTGAGAAGTTGCACCAACAAACTGACTGTTGCATTGCACTTTACAGTTGAACTAATCCTGCATTCTGATATATGCAAGTCAGTTCCCAATCTGTCTGACTGACACAATGTAGCCCGCATGCCGTGCGCACTATCCACTATCCCAGCCAGTTGTCGCGATTACTCAGGATAGAAGTGCTCGCTGCAGCCTCCCACATGCTGCTGATTCACGATCTGAGAAGTTGCACCAACAAACTGACTGTTGCATTGCACTTTACAGTTGAACTAATCCTGCATTCTGATATATGCAAGTCAGTTCCCAATCTGTCTGACTGACACAATGTAGCCCGCATGCCGTGCGCACTATCCACTATCCCAGCCAGTTGTCGCGATTACTCAGGATAGAAGTGCTCGCTGCAGCCTCCCACATGCTGCTGATTCACGATCTGAGAAGTTGCACCAACAAACTGACTGTTGCATTGCACTTTACAGTTGAACTAATCCTGCATTCTGATATATGCAAGTCAGTTCCCAATCTGTCTGACTGACACAATGTAGCCCGCATGCCGTGCGCACTATCCACTATCCCAGCCAGTTGTCGCGATTACTCAGGATAGAAGTGCTCGCTGCAGCCTCCCACATGCTGCTGATTCACGATCTGAGAAGTTGCACCAACAAACTGACTGTTGCATTGCACTTTACAGTTGAACTAATCCTGCATTCTGATATATGCAAGTCAGTTCCCAATCTGCCTGACTGACACAATGTAGCCCGCATGCCGTGCGCACTATCCACTATCCCAGCCAGTTGTCGCGATTACTCAGGATAGAAGTGCTCGCTGCAGCCTCCCACATGCTGCTGATTCACGATCTGAGAAGTTGCACCAACAAACTGACTGTTGCATTGCACTTTACAGTTGAACTAATCCTGCATTCTGATATATGCAAGTCAGTTCCCAATCTGTCTGACTGACACAATGTAGCCCGCATGCCGTGCGCACTATCCACTATCCCAGCCAGTTGTCGCGATTACTCAGGATAGAAGTGCTCGCTGCAGCCTCCCACATGCTGCTGATTCACGATCTGAGAAGTTGCACCAACAAACTGACTGTTGCATTGCACTTTACAGTTGAACTAATCCTGCATTCTGATATATGCAAGTCAGTTCCCAATCTGTCTGACTGACACAATGTAGCCCGCATGCCGTGCGCACTATCCACTATCCCAGCCAGTTGTCGCGATTACTCAGGATAGAAGTGCTCGCTGCAGCCTCCCACATGCTGCTGATTCACGATCTGAGAAGTTGCACCAACAAACTGACTGTTGCATTGCACTTTACAGTTGAACTAATCCTGCATACTGATATATGCAAGTCAGTTCCCAATCTGTCTGACTGACACAATGTAGCCCGCATGCCGTGCGCACTATCCACTATCCCAGCCAGTTGTCGCGATTACTCAGGATAGAAGTGCTCGCTGCAGCCTCCCACATGCTGCTGATTCACGATCTGAGAAGTTGCACCAACAAACTGACTGTTGCATTGCACTTTACAGTTGAACTAATCCTGCGTATCTTGTATATGCAAGTTTGTTCAGATCGAGTTTGATACTCTCGTAGGTTTAGTTAGGGGCAATTAAGTCTGTTATACATACCTACCTTGTGAAGGTATTAGAATGTGTATTCACAGCTCATAATAAATGCTACTTAAACTTAGGCCAATTACGGATTTTTATCAAGTTTTCTACACATAATGTGTTTGATAAAAACGCATGTTGCAGAGAAATGAGGCCATCAACGATGTCGAATATTCCAATTGATCATGTCTAAGCGGCCAAGTGCGTGTCGGACCACGCGCAGTGTAGGGTTCCGTAGCTGCACAGTACATTTTATAAGTTGGTCTACTAATATAGATTGCGCCAAACTTCTAGTCCGCTCGGAAGTTACTCTTCCGAAGAACGGCCCATACATTGTCGTGTTTAGAGGTAACTAAAAGTTTGGCGCGACCTGTACTCGTAAACCTGTAAAGCCTACTTAGCTGTGATAGTTTTCCTTTTATAACTTCATTACTTTCGGTAAGAAAACTCTACATAAAAACCGTTTTAATTCGTCAACATAGTAAATTATCTTACTGCCCGGAAAAAAATTTCAAAAATTTCAAATATAAGACGCAAACACGCAGTATGTAAAACACCGAAAGTTAGAACAAAATATGCTCGGTCCAGTTTTATATTTCATGGTCCGTATGTCTACACACTTGTAAACAAACTACTAAATATTTATTCATTGTCAATGTATCGACTTAAAATTGCTGTCTCGCATTGGCTATTGCCGAAGACGTACAAACAGAGCGAAGAAATCCTTAAAATAAAAGAATAATAACAATGACACTAATCTAATAATAATATTAATCTAATAAAATAAATATCGTAATAATAATCATAGTATTTTGGAAAAAACAATTATTGATAAATGTTTTGCTGTGTCTATAATATCTATACTCAGTGGCAATGACGTGCCCAGGGCTTGGGGTCGTAAAAAAGTAGCAATATGACCCGTCAGCCTCAGTAATAAGATCCTTTCCAGATGAATATCAATCTTTGTTAACAGAACCGTTGTTTGGCTTTGTCAATGACTATACACAATTACCCTCAATAAAAATAAATAAAAATAGAATCAAATTATCCTTCTTTGTTTTAAATTAAACAAATGGATAATAACTGTATTCATATGTGTGTATACTACATACATATAGTACATGTATAGTACGTATAAAAGATTTATGTAGGTAATAGCTTCTACTATTTATCAATATGTAATTATAGATTTGTTAGATATTTATCTATATTTGATGTAAACTGTAGTTATTTAGTATATATAGGTATGTATATATTTATATGATATGTAGTTATGTTTATGTAAATATATTTGTTTATTGCTTAATAGTTATTTTACCCTAGGACGTGTTAGTTTTAGGTACTAATGGATAAGCTTTCTAAAAAATTACTCTAGTTGTTCTTATTGGTTACTTTATGTTACGCCTAAGTAGATCGATCGGTAGAAGCACTGGCTGTCATGCGGACAAGGCAACTTAGTTTGGCAGACAGGGTTACAACCTTATGGGTACCCACACATAATGATGAGGATGAATCGTTCCGTTCCCTTTCTCTTATGCATTAATAATAATAATTTTACGGTTTTGGTTTGTCTGAAAATGTATATTTTCTTAATTTGTGTGTACAAAACTTTTGGTGTAAAATAAATTATGTCTTATGTCTTATTATTTAAACTACTTCTGTGAATTTTCCACATATTCATAAACAATCGTTTAACCGGCATCGGCAGGAGGAGGGGACAATTGCTTGACTCTAACAAAAATTAGCACTTTAAAGCTTAATATTTCGCCAACGGATCCCTAAATCTAAAAATGGTTTTCACACACCCATAATGTTTTTGAACGACCTATCCAACGATACCCCACATTATGGGATAGACGAGAAAAAAAATCATCCCTAATTTATGTGTATGGGAGGATAACCTTAAAAAAAAACAGATAGGTATTTTTTTATTTTAATATTTATACCCATGCTAAATTATAGCTTTCTAGTACTAATAGTCTCTGAGGTAAGCCGCAGACAGACAGACAGCAAGGCGAAACTATAAGGGTTCCTTGTCGGACTACGGAACCCTAAAAACGTCTCGTGATAAGTCGTTCACTAGCCTGATTCTGTTCAAGTTTGATATGGTTTTAATATGGATGTCCTCATACATGCTCGCTATTTTTCCCGGTATCTTTATGTATGATTTTCTACGTGCCTATCTGCCCGACCTATCCATTCAGTATCCAGTTATTTTCAAATATTACCACGCGTCTCAAGTTATTTGACATTTGCTATATGGTATCGGATATCACCATAATTTTCAAAGTGACATCAAATTTTTTTCATATATTTTTGATTGTCAAACTTGATCTTCTCATTCCAACAAAAAGTTCTATATAAGGTGTAATCGTAATACCTGCCACGGATGAAATAGGAGATACTATTATGTTTATAGATTACAATAATGCATAATTTTCTTACCCCGGAATCGTTAAATCAATTTGAGAAGATAAAGTAGTGAAATTAAAATTTGCTTTATTCTGCATAACGTGGTTCACAAACTACGCGCGTAGTGTAGTTTCGTCAATGAAAACAATTGCTATCTCTTTCTAACTGTTCTGTCAATGAACTCTGAAATCAGCTGACCAGTTCGTAACGTAACTATCTGAATCTATTAGTTACACAATAATACGCAGGCAAAAGCTAAAAATTGCACTTACTTACCCGTTACTGAATTCCACCAAGCTTACTGCAGATAAAAAAACTGACGTAATAAGATGCTTAACTCCCCATCACACTTAAAACAGGCTACGGACAGTCAAGTTAGTGTAAGAATCGCTATGTTTTTGCTGTGACTCGTCAGTCCACAGAATGTTGCGGCGTTCTTCTCGAATCAAATGACAGAACACGAGGCGAGCCGCGTAGTCCTGTGGCTGCAATTTTTGTACTCTCGTAAAGTGGTAAGGGTATAGCCCTTCCCGATTTAGAAGTTGCCACACGTAGTTGTCGCTCACGTTGAAGACTCTAGCCCCGTCTCTGGTGCTCGCAAGAGGATGACGTCGGAAGAAGTCCAACACTTCCTCTTCTCTGCGTCAACCGGAGGCGGGTCAAAGGGGCCGTGTACACGGCGTCCAGAATGGTGTGAGGACTTATTCGCACACCAAACCCCTGCTGGCATAAGTTCGCTGCATGCGTGGTTATGTTATTGCACTCGCGATAGCACCATACCATTTCAACATATTCTTGATTTGAATATCGTCGTCTGGGAGGCATTTTAACGAATGCGCGCGCAATTCACACCTCGCTGACCACTGATAACAACGAACTGGGGCGGGCGGGGCACACAAAAACAAAAGCAAGCGCGTGCGACGAACGGGGTGCGGGTGGGGCAGGGGAGTCTTCGGCCTCGCTTTGACGAACGATGCCGACGCGCGGTATTGTTTGTAAGTTTGCATGAATAGCTTCATTGACGTTTTGCGAAATGAAATGCTGGGTTTTTTTCAATTTCAACGCGCGGTTTTTCCCGTAGAAATCTGTGACAAATGTATGAAGCTGCACGGATGCGCGAACTGATAACAGCGAACTGAGGCACAAACACAAGCGCGTGCGACGAACGGGGTAGTGCAGGCGGGAGGGGGGTAGGCCGTCGTCGGCTTGCGCTTTGATGAATGAATGACGAGCTGCCGGACCGGGGCGGCATTTGTTTGATAAATATGGCAACAGTACGGGGTGGCTTCATTGAATTGCGAAATGAAATGGCGATGCGGCAACAGCTAAGTTACTACGGGACGGTTTCAAACAACTAAATCAATTCAAATTTATACGCGCATTTTTTTGTATGAAAAAATTTATGACGTTAGATCAATAAAATATCGTTACTATTCTTTTCTATATACACAATACACTCTCCCATTACAGCCGTGGCAGATATTTTGAGAACACCTTATATACGCCCATGCTCACCATAGATGTTGCCTTTGCTTTCACACCCGGTATATAGAAGAAGCCCCAAGTCCATACATACTTCAATAAACAAGGCATGTGTTTGCGTCATCACTTTGGGTGCTGCCTGTAACAAGCCTATAAGGTATAGATCACTGCTTGAGACTGCGTAATGAATTAGCCACAGTCTAATTGCTTTATTTATCCTTCTTCCTAAGTAAGTGTCCCTACTGGCTAAAGAAAAGGACCCAACCTTGTTCTAAACTCAGCTTTGTTACAGCTCCCTAAGGTCTCAAGTTAAATACGGCATTGTAAAGTGACGAATGAGCAAGTAGCGAAGTCACAATAACATAAGAAGTTCCCTACAGTCCAGTATAACCTGAGCCTCAGTTCCGCGGAGCCCCCTTGAGACTTGTCCGAGGGGGGTGCTACAGGGAGGGGAGATGGACCAAGTGGTCGCGAACTAGTAAAAGATACAGGTTTCGCGCACAGCGAGTTAGGTAAACGACCTTCGCAAGGTCCGCGCGTCCGGTGTCCGGTGCCGGTGGGTTTATACAAGGTCCAAGTGGACGGGGATCTTGGGAACGACTTTCTGATAGAAACACGGACAAGTGCGAGTCGGACTAACCCCCAAGGGGTTCCGCTCCACCACACAATACGGGCGCGGAACCCTAAATATAACCCAGAACAACAAAATGTATGCCAATAGCAACAAAAAACAAGGTTAGCGCCAATGGTAGCGTCTAACAAATAATTCGGCTTCCAAATTGATATTATTTATTGTTTTACTGTAAGGTAGGTACAACATATTGACCTGAACACATTGGAAATTTGTATGTAGGATCATAATAAGATAGAGCCTAAAATTGAGTTTTGTTGTATGGGGAAGCTTAGACGCTTAAACATAGCGACGTGAAAAAAATGACAGCGTAATGATTATTTTCGAGGAAGTAAGTTTTCAAGTATTAGTAAAAAGACGTGGTAATGAAGCATCAGATACTGCTACGTTTATGTTTGTGTGTGACGCTCTTCTGCTCATGGCAACAGAACTCTGATAAAAGCAGCATCGGACGAAACAATCCATCATTTAGGTAACTGCTAATGTAGCTTGTTGCTGCCGCCTTTCCGACATAGTTAGTTGACGGATCTAAAATTAGGTGAACTTTGATTCCCAGAACCTGATTGAAATAAACTGTTGTTCTCTTTAGTGTTGTCGTGTTGGTTAGCGTTGTTTTGCGACCTGTTGCCGGCTCGGGGCTGGGCGACAGCGCGGCGGTGCTCGCTCTACATTATTTCTGTGCAATTAGGTTGGGTGTTGATGAGTTAGTGAGTCAGGATCAGGTATTCTGTAAATATATGTCGTTGTATCGTGATCAGCCTACACATATTAAACATTATTTATGTTCAATCACAAGAAACTATCAAATGTTTCACTTTTGGTGAAAGATTTTCGGTTTCATACTTAACGATCTGCCCACGTCATTATATATGATGATTATTGAGTACATGAGATGCGTGTTATGACGCTAAACTATATTTATATCAAGAAACATGATCGATATACACTTGACAAGTAGTAAATATGTACCATCAAAGAAATTGGCGCTGATTTATTTATTGTACTTATTACTATTGCAATACGGGGCCTGCAGATTTATCATTTATAGTACGTATGAATACTATTTAAGTTACTTTTTAGGGTTCCGTATCCGAAGGGTGCTGGACCGGACCCTATTACCAGGCATGCCTTTTAAGTTCTGTCGTTTACATATTTGCCGCCAATTTTGAATTTAGAACTGCTCAGTATTCAAATTTGGTAAATTTAAAATTTCAAAACAATTGAAAGAATTAGGATTAATGCAATTGTTTAGTCACAGCGTTGTTTTGAATCTGTCAGGTCACGTACGAAAATGAATGTTACTAAGGAAAATGTCCGTGCAATCATTTTCTATAACTTCCGAAGAGGCCTAACACGGATTCAGTGTTCCGAAGAGCTAACATCTGTGTTACATGATGAAGCCCCATGTCTGCGGACTGTCGAACGCTGGTATTTAGAATTCCAACGTGAATATACCAGTTTTTTGTTTGATAAACACTTGTACTTGTCCACTTATTTATATTAATTTCCCTTACCGGTTTCGCTGTTAAAGCATTATCAAAGGTTTAACCAAACAAACCTTTGATAATGCTTTAACAGCGAAACCGGTAAGGGAAATTAATATAAATAAGTGGACAAGTACAAGTGTTTATCAAACAAAAAATGTTTCAAAAGTTCCACCAAGTGCCAACAATCACGAGCATCAACTCGAATATACCAGTCTTAGTGACAAATCTCGTGAAGGACGTCCAAAATCCGCCTTCACTGAAGATAAAACTGTCGCTGTGAGAGATCTAATCCTCGAAGATCGTCATGTGACATATCGGGAGATAGAGGCGTTATTAGGCATCTCAGGGATAACCATTCAGAAGATCTTGCATGAGGCGCTTGGTGTGAGAAAGCTAGTTTCCCGTTGGAAAAGTGTTGTAAACTACGTGGAAATACTTTGAAAAACAATAAAAAGTACTATTAGGTTCCAGTTGTTTTTGTTTCTTCAAACGACAAAACTTAAAAGGCATGCCTCGTACTAAGCCTGCGCTGTCTGTCTGTCTGTCACAGCCAGTCAAAGGGGTCTCAGCTTCAGCTGTTATGGGTAGCCAGCTGAGATTTTCACAGAGTATGTGTTACTGTGACCTCTTTTACGGCAAATAATAAAATTAATAACAATTGAAACCCAAGTGGAAAACCGCTGCCAGGCTCTATACTGGTTAAGTAGCATTATTTAGTATATTTTATTAACGTCATTTGCTTCAACTCTTATCTCAAAGACTAATACAAACAAAATTCAAACTTGGTCAGATTGTACCTAGCACATTCTCCAAATAATAAAAATTGGGTTCCGTATTCAGAGAAACTAATTATTTGTCACGCGCTCCCATTTTAGTGACTTAAATTATGTTTTGTCGTTTTGATGTTGCTATGCTATGGCATCTATATTGGTACATTTTTTGGGAGTGCCTCCGCTGCCAGCACCCGAGATCAAAAACATCAGCTGCCGGCGCCGCCGGCTCCCTTATTGGACACCGGCGGCGCTGACGGTAGAAATTACTTACGCGCAAAATTTACGCGTTAAATTTCAAAGTGAGAGATTGTGTATGTAATGTGTTTTTTTGGAAATCGTTGAAATCGGCGACTTGGAAATACAAATTTGAGTTACTGTCAAAACTAGAGACGTCGTCGCCTCGCTCCGCTTCGCTCGGCTCCTTATTTCATCTTAGGTGCGCGCTACCGGTGTGTCGGTGGTATTCAAGTGTTTGATTTTGATCTGACAAGATGTCTTCCTCTGACGACGAAGGTGTGGGCGGTGCGCTTTCGGTGCAATCTGCCTGTCCAATGTTCTTTCATACATAATGTAGGAGAGGGACGTGGTGTAAAACAGATAGAAGAGGTGCACCGAGCGCGCGCCCGCACCCGCGCCCTGTCTATGTGGCTTGCACCTTAACACGCTCGTCGTCGCACGGTGATACGGTGAAGTTCTTTTTTACTATAAAGACCCAAAATTACCTATCCGTCCTAGCCTTATACTTAATATGCTAACCCCATTTCCCGCTTCTTTTTCTACAGTCAGTGCCGGCAGCCAATACAGCAACCGGCGCCTGCAGCTGAGGCACTTCCTATTTTTTTTGGGTTCCGTACCCGACTCGCACTTGGCCAGTTTTATATAGTTCCGTCAGAAACCGTATTTGGCGTGTGTCTGCTGTCTGCCTCTCTATGCGCGGATGGGGTTAAAGGTGCGGAATTACGCTGAGGAATATACAAAATCCTTGAATACATTATTTTTGAATATTTATGTTGTGTTAAATATAAGTTTATTCTCAAGCAGATTATTTACTACCAGCAATTCACAGAATATTTTATGGAAATATTTATAAAATGTACAAGAATCGTTTTTTTACTTTCGTTTTTTATAATATCATTCATTACATATACACAAAAAAAAAGTATTTTATCAACTGATGCCGGGCTCAAAATATATCTTGAATTTTTTTTTGTATATGTAAAAAACAAAAAAACAAGCTCTAAAAATATATACTACTTGAGCAAATATTTGAAAGTGCCGCTCGCCAATCTGACACGGTTCTTAAACAAAGTCTACGAATAAAGAAGGTCGGAAATAGGTCACTGAGCATAGTGTACGTAGTTGATATTAAATAAGAAACATCTCATACAAACGTCTGTAGCCAGAGGGGCAATTCTGAGGGAAGATTCTTTGATCTCGGGCTCAAAATGTTTTAGGATTCGACAGATAACATGTGATATCTGGATTGAAAGTACCTTCCTTTCCTCTCTAAAACCTAATCCGACATACGTGCCTGGTATTTACTGATACGTTCAATAAATAATACATTCTCATTAAAATGCTACACGCCCTAATAATATTGCCGCATAATCTCATAGCGTTTAAATGGTTTTGTGACAAACCACTTACGGTGTTGATTGCAAACACTTTAAAAACATCCCAGAGTATAGTCTTTTGCAACATATTTCTATAACTGGGATCCAAATCCCCTCGTGACCACTCGCTTAGAAAGGACTACCTCACATTATTTTCTGCTGGAAGATGAAGAAGTCTGGTGTCCGCCCCCGGCCACGTCGCGCCGGCAATGTGAGCGGGAGCAGCGAGGCATGCACTGCGCCGTGCGGTTCGGTCATCACCATCAGTCAGGCGACTCCAACGAGAAGGGCACAGAGGTCACAATGCGCCGCCTGGCGACGAGCGCGTGGCCTAGACTGCAGGCTGCGGTTAGCGCACTGCGACTTCGTGTTCAACGTGTGGGAACCAACGGGCATGCGAATGTACAAATGCATGTACACTAGGAATCTATTCATTTTTACAAATCAGATACAAGCATACTTCTGTTATATGATTAAATTACTAGCGTCCTTAATTTAGGTTATTAAATAGTAGGCGGATTTAGGCATTTTATCTATTTGTAGTTTATTTATTCATTGCATTTTTTTACTTATGTTAGTATATATTTGTTTAGGCATTATATTTATTTATGGTCTTTTCAGTTTATTTATCAACTTATTTATTAATTGCATTAAATATAATAATATTCTTATTCCAATAAGTGTTTATTTTATAGATATGTGTAACTTTATTAGCTCAACTTAAATATATATATTTCCCGTATTATATTTGTTTCATCATATAATATTGTTTTTATAAAGATAGTGTAAAACGTATACTGTATGTATCTATTTTATTGAAACCTCCCGCGGTTCTGCCTTTGTCCCCGTTCACCGTACCATTATAATTTGCAGGCTGCCAAGACCTATATAGAGGAGATAAGCTGTGCTTCCACTCATAAATAAGTAGGGACTTGATAGACTGATCGCTTGTAAACTGTAACTAATGAAGATAAACTGCACACACAAACCTACCATTATAGGGAGCCCGCGGAGAGTCAATGGAACCATTTACTCATTTGTCTGCTCGTTCCCACTCTATGACGAACACTAGAATATTCTATAATGTTATTGTACGACAGGTTACGATCCAAGCTTCTGGCAGTTTCTGAAAGAGCTTTACGCCGCGCCGCGCCACTAGTAATATGCATTATTTATTACAATGTTGGGACTAATTATTTCAGTTATGTTGATGTTACTCGTAGATTTTCACTATATTATTTCTGACGGATAATACTTGGGACATTGTTCCATTTCGTATATTATATCCTCTTAAGGATATCTTCAGGCAATTGAATTCACCAAAAATTATATCTGCAAAATGTAAACACTGAAACGTATTTTTGTGTAAATTCAGTCATATTAGCCTGGACATGTCCTCAGAAAGATGTAACCAGTTGCAAACCAGAATATACGAAGTCGAACAGTGGACCAAGTATTTTATTTCAGATTTAATAATTATTTAATGTTAAAGTTGATAATTTAATTACTGTAGTGTGATGTTAAAAGGAATGTGCAATGGTAAATGCAGGACGAGATTTATATCTGACAATTCTAAATTCTAACATTCTGTAGAACAGTGGTTCGCAAACTTACTTGTGAGATTCAGGCCCCTCTAGATATTTCTACCAACAAGAACTTACTGTACTTACTTTTCCAAGAACTTCTTTGTTTTTCCAAGAGATTGCTGTCGGAACTTACTTGCAACATGGTGAGTTTAAGTTCAAGTTAACCCCAGCAATCAGGAAATTGAGGCCGCTTAAATAAAATCGGCAAGTCATTAGTGATTAGTCGCGTTCTGGGAACCATACTTTTTTTCCCAGGGCCATAACCGGTCATTAAAATGTACAAATTGTTTGCGCATCGACTTCCATTCCACCTACAAAATAATGATGCTCGTATATTTGCATTGCAGTTAGTTAGGTCTGCTGTTGTCCGTTTGTGAAATCTTATATGTACCTTCCAGTCTCATCATCAGGCCCTGATCAAAATATTGGCCAAAACATTTACCAGTGGGCGATTTGAACCCCGACGATAGGAATAGATGCGACTACGCAAGGCGCACCTACCACATGTTTCACTAAAACTTTTATTGACCTTCCCGAAGAAATGCGCTACCTTACAAAGAAAACTGCATCAAAATCCATTGATTGGTTCCCAAGTTGCAAGTGACCGCACAGACAGACGTTGCATGTTATATGTATTGAGATGAAGCCAAGCACTAGACTGCTAGATATAATAGATACCGGTTCTCTGAGATATTATTGCGACGGTTCCCAAGATCTTTAGTGTTGAAGATCTTAACAAAAAATATCTTGTTCCAAACAGCTATCCATTGAGTGGTTCCCAAGTTGCAAGCGACCGCACATACAGACGTTGCATGTTATATGTATTGAGATGAAGCCAAGCACTAGACTGCTAGATATAATAGATACCGGTTCTCTGAGATATTATTGCGACGGTTCCCAAGATCTTTAGTGTTGAAGATCTTAACAAAAAATATCTTGTTCCAAACAGCTATCCATTGAGTGGTTCCCAAGTTGCAAGCGACCGCACATACAGACGTTGCATGTTATATGTATTGAGATGAAGCCAAGCACTAGACTGCTAGATATAATAGATACCGGTTCTCTGAGATATTATTGCGACGGTTCCCAAGATCTTTAGTGTTGAAGATCTTAACAAAAAATATCTTGTTCCAAACAGCTATTTTTTGCTCAGGTTGCTCAGCGAAGGCTTTCTTTGTTTATGGTTTATTATACAACTTCTAGACTGCATAGAGAAAGAGATCTGTAATGACGAGTTATCTCATTACATTATTATTATTGAGATAACTCGGGGAACAATCTGAAATGATTTAATTGCTGTTAGCTTTCACTAGCATTCAAGTTTCTACAAAAGTTTAATGTAATAAAAAGTCTGTAAAAGATATAGCTTTTGTGATGTGCGAAATCCATCGATGTGAATGTGATTCTGTTATATCTCATTGAAGTTTTTAGTGAATTTGGCGGAGTAGGTAAAATTCTTAGAAGGACATATTCTCTAATGATTATATATATAACTCAAAGTGAAGTCGATTAATTATATTTATTTAATTTTAAATGAGTATATGTATATGATAAATATTGAATATATTAAAATATTATTATCTGATTTTAGACCTAAAACATATAATTTTTTTGACAGAAAATGAGGTGCGTGTTGTAATTATTCTTTTGTTCGTAGATAATTATTATCTCAAAACTATCCTCTAAAGATAAAAGTGATAAGATGAAAAAAACAATTGACTAAAAGATGTTGTATTTCTCTGTTCTGTACGATGTAGTAAAGAAGTCCAAAATAAGATCGGATACTAATGGACCCAATCGAGTGCAGTTATTGGTCGGTGAACGTAACCGATCGGTGATCGATCGCCGCACTCGATCTCAATGCGAAAATAACTCGCCATTGCACCAGTATCGCTGGATACATTGAGAATGTGGGTTATTGCAATAGCTAATTTAACATTAAACACAACCTTCATAGCTTATAAAGTTGTAACTCTCTAGCTCTAGCCTCCTGTTAGCTAGAGTTGCACAGCACAGGTTGCAAACAGAAAGACCGGTTGACAATTTGATGCTGCAACAAAACGCGGGGATGCCACTATCCCGTAAGATGGATGATATTACCTACAAATATAAAAAGAAATCCGGTCAAGTGCGACTGTGCGGGTAGGAGTCGCACCCGAGGCACAAAGTAGATAGGTACAGAAGGCCAGCTACGGCTTTAAACACCTACTCATCACATGTATCGCAAAGTGCAAGCACCCGTGACGAGTCGTACTGATCCAGCGGCTGACAACTCTTCTGTGTGCATACCGGCGTACAGAGATTTTCTCTTCTGAACTAATTACTAGGATGTATAAGAAGCAATAAAAACTTGGGTGGATGATCCCTACCCCCCACGTTTTCCCAGAATGACGTCATTCAAGATGGCCGCCATTACTCCGCTACCGTTCTGTTAAAGTAAGCGTTTTTTGAGAAAACGGTAATCTTTATCGAAAAAAAAAATCACACATTAATGTTTGGTATGAAATTGTCTACAAGTTTGTTTCCATCCATCCATCCATCCATCAGCCTGTTTCGTCCACTGCTGGACATAGGCCTTTCCAAGATTTCACCACTCTTGGCGGTCCTCCTGGAAGAAATGCCCATACTCACACACGCTGGGCAGGCGGGTTGGTGAGCGCGGTGCCGAAACCCTTGCACCAGTGACGCCGCTGCCCGTCACCAGTCTGATTTATATAAGGCCCGGCAATTGGGGATGGATAAACCGCCATCCATCGGTCCCAGGCAATGGTGGGCCGCCTGGTTTTGCCTGAGAGCTGTTCTCTTGCTCTCCCCCGAATAACTTCGGGAGGATTTCCGAGTAAGATGGTGGTACCTCCACAGTCGAGCCCGGCATCAACTCTACCACCTATACCATTACCCTACCATTAGAATAAGTTAATAGACTTAAACGATTTTAATAAAAATGAAAATGTTGTGAAACGTATGAAACGAAACTGCAAAATCAAATTGGTTGACTATTGATCGTTAACTTGTAAAGCCTACTTAGCTGTAGTAGTTTTCCTTTTAATTTCATTATATAAGGTGACTTTAATTTATGCAGCCAAATTCTTACTGAAGAGTCGGTTAGTGCTCAGTGACAAGGTTCGATGACCCTTTTTGTAAAATTCGTAAATTATTCTTTTCGTGTTCCTTACAAACGCAAGATCAGCCCCGAGTCAATTACTATGGGACGTCAACATTTTATTTTGCGAATTCAGCAAAAAGTGTTATCGATCCGTATTACTGATCACTTACCAAGCCTTCAGTGTAAGTTTGGCTGTATAAATTAAAGTCACCTTTACACTGCTGCCGTGAATTTTTTCACATATCTAAAAGCAACCGTTTGCACTTTAAAGCTTAATATTTCGCATCCATCCATCCATCAGCCCGTGTTCGTCCACTGCTGGACATAGGCCTTTCCCAAATTTCGCCACATTTCATGTCGGTCTTCCGTCCTCCTCATCCAGCCGCCCCCCGCAACGTCCTTCATGTCGGCAACAAATATGTAATAAATTTTAATAAAACACATTCAAACAAATTACCTATTGTAAGGCATAATAAGGCATTGTCAATGGCATAGGTTTATCAATTTATGTATTATATTGTAAGTTATTAAGCTGTAAGACTCCTAAATATTAAATAAATAAATAAATATATTTCGGGCCTTTTTGCCATCAGTCACAGCCGAATGGCCCGAAATATATCTTACAATAATTAGTTTTCATGACGTGTTTTATTAGATGTATATATATAAATTTAAAAAATTCAAAGACAAAAGGTCGATAAGGTAATTTACATTTATTTATACTATTAAATTGGAATACATCACGAAATCCAAATAATCCGCAATTTTTTATCGTAACGATTATGCCGACCGATATAAACCTCGAGAGATCATTTATTTTGCAGAAAGCAGGAACTATTATAAAACCACGATCCACCATTCATTCTTTTATCGTAACGATTATGCCGACCGATATAAACCTCGAGAGATCATTTATTTTGCAGAAAGCAGGAACTATTATAAAACCACGATCCACCATTCATTCTTTTATCGTAACGATTATGCCGACCGATATAAACCTCGAGAGATCATTTATTTTGCAGAAAGCAGGAACTATTATAAAACAACGATCCACCATTCATTCTGTCGGCATAATCGTTACGATAAAAGAATGAATGGTGGATCGTGGTTTTATAATAGTTCCTGCTTTCTGCAAAATAAATGATCTCTCGAGGTTTCCTTCGCTGAACATCCTCGAATTGCAGATGACTTTGAGAGCTTTTTGTCATGAAAGTTCATGTCTGACTTTTGTGTTGATCTGGTTATCGTCTGTGTTACATGTCGGTACAGACAGACGTACGAAGTGAGTTATTTGCTTTGACCATCTCGTTTATCTCCGGAAACACAATTATTGGGTACATGTTTTCTTTTGTTCCTTGATGGAACCCTGAAACTGTAAATAAATGACATTTATTGTCTCACAAGTGCATTACTTACTATATGTTACGATGTACGCCGTGCAGCAGCGCGGGGCATGTGATATGTCACTCTTCATTTAACTTGTCCCTGCTCCCTCCCTCCCTCCCTGCCGGCCGTCGCCTATATGTCCTTCATTCGCAGTAGTTCTGTAGCTCATAGCATCATGGAATAGCGGAACCCTTACAAGATCTCTTTGTTGTCTGTGTGTGTGTCAGTCTCTGTTCTCAGGAACGACTTAACGTGCCAATTATAAGTTAATATCGAATACTAAGGTCTACAGTCTGTAAAAAATTTAAAATTATATTAGGTCTTACATTTGAAATTGGCTTTTTGTCGAACTGGCAACTTTGGTCTCAAATATCTGGCGTTTGGTTAAAAATTCCAAATTCAAATTTAGTTAAAATTTTGGCTCGCGTTTCTTTGTTTTGAATTTAATGATTAATTTATTTTTGCGTCGTTTGATAACTTAAAATATCGCGTTATTTATGAATACGAGTTCCATCCTTACACCAGCGCTGCAGAAACGGCTCCAAGGATTACTGATGTGTATGGAGCAACTACTCCAAAAGAAAACACGGTACGTTTTTGGTTCGAACGGTTTCATTATGGAAATGTTTACCTCCTACAGAACAAGCTCCGTGGCCGGCCGGAGACCCAAGTTGATAACGAAGACTTAAAAGTGATCGTGAAAACGGATCCATTGCAAACCACGTCAGGGTTAGCGGCAAGCTTCGTGTAAGTAATTCACTTGAAATAAAATGGAAAAGTGAAAAAGCTCGAAAAATGGGTCCTGCATGAATTGACCGAAGCACACAAACAAAGACGCGTCGACTGCTGCAGCATTACTCAACCGGCACAATAATGAGGGGATTTTGAATCGTATCGTTACTTGCGATGGAAAATGGATCCTCTACGAAAACGCTTATCACAATGGTTGAACCCAGGAGAACCGAGGAAATCTAGCCCCAAGCGAAGAAAAGAACTGGCGAGTGTTTGGTAGACCAGTGCTAGTGTCATCCACTACAGCTTCTTGAGACCTGGTGCGTATCGTTTAAAGCTAGCTGTTAAACAACCACGGCTGGTCGATGGCTCTAGTCTACTGCTGCTTCAGGACAACGCTAGACCTCACACTGCACGAGTTGGAATGTCTCCGACACCCACCTTGCTCCAATAGATTACCACTTTTACCGGAATTCGACAACTTCTTGCAAGGAAAATTCCGATGAGGCTGTCCTAACCGCCTTCAAAGATTTTATTGATTCTCGCTTCCACAATTTCTTCAGTAAAGGAAACAATGAACGACCATGCATATATAGCAATGGTACATATTTTGATTGATTTAATATATAATTTCATAGTTTTTTTCCGTTTGGTTTTTCCATATAAAACGCCAATTTCATGTGTAAGGACCTAATAGTTTAACGCAGGTATGGGCAACCTTTGGGAAGTCGCGGGCCATAGGTTGATGCGTACTCGTGTATTATACGAAAACAACGGCGCAATCGGTGAACCGTAGGTTTAATTTTTACTTATTGAAAGTCAAGTTTCATAATAAACTAGAAAAGTTACAATGTAATAATTTCCTTGAGCCTGATTTTCAGATGCAACATTACTAATATTATAATCAATTCCACCAATATTACAGGCAAAGAGTTTTGCAATTTTTTATAGGTCGGTCTGGTTCGTGACGTGTATTTATTGATTTTATTGCCTGCTTTTGTACAAATTTGTTGAACTTAAAAAGCTCTCGCTAACTCGCTTCTTACTCAGATCGGCAAAGAGTATATAAGCGCAGCCTGTACTTAACTCTGTCAGTTACACGGACCGCACGTAGACGTGGTTCTATTGTTCTTTCTTTATGTCCCTGAAAGTATTAAAGTTGCAGGAAAACAACGATTCGCGACTTTTTGGTACAAATGTTAATCCGATTTTAAATTGTTACTCGCCGCGGGCCGTATTAAAAACTTCGGGCCGGTGGTTGCCCATATATGCAACAAAAAGATGACCATTCAAGGAGTAGATTATTTTTGTATTCCACTTATTTCCTGATCATCAAAACCCGTAATCTTGTCTTTTGGCACAAGTGAAATATAATTATAAGAGGTCTCGAGTCCTGCTCGCACTTGACTGCATTGTCAAACTCCAAATCAGAACGTATTGCCAATTACCAAACTCGCTCGACAGTACTCAGAACGTTCGCGTTGAACGCGTGATAAGATAATGACGAGAATTAGTTTCGGTTCGTCGCGTCGTCGGTCGGCTCACTCGGGTCAAACGTTCACACTCTCTGTCTTTGTTTGTGGTCTGCGGAAACATCATCTATTTGTACCCCCACCGCACTGGGTAGAAGTCTTCGAGATCCTCTTTATTGCTTGCTAAGAGAAGGATTCCGTTTTAGCAGCTCGGGGCTTATATCCAGTCAGGACTCCTTTGTCACTTTGTTCGTCACAAAGAGAAATACTCTCGTATTTGCGTATTGTATTAGAAGTCAGTATGCAATGTTTCCTTTTAATTAATCTTGAATATAATTTATGGTTAAAAGAACTTACCTTAAGTGAATTTCAAACAAAATTATACGAGATGTTACATCCGAAGAGATTCAATTTATACTACGTAGTCCGTTTTTCGGGGTACTGGGGTCTTACTCCCATCGTAATCGATCGTGCAATATTCGGTCGAATGTCGTTCAGTCGACGCAAGTGGTACTCTGATAATCGATTTTCGAACGAAAATTCATTTTGACAGCAGTTAGATCGAAATGCTTACTCTGAAGTTTCCGAACATCGGCCGATAAATCGATTTTGACAGAAGTTCTATCGTGATTTCTTACGTGAGCTCAAGAGGTGTCGTTGTAATATCGTAAGCTTGAAATTTACTCATTATTATTATGTTTTTGGCTGTTTTAATAATATTTATTGGTGGCATAATTAATAAATAATACGTTTTTCCATGTTTTAGCTGTAATGGCAAGACTTTACTACATTTTTGCTGCGCATTTTTGATGAGCAGCAGGCTGACCGTACAAGGTGGCGAAGAAGCCTACAAGGTGGCGAAGAAGCCACCGAGAGAGCCTTACTGTCAATAGAATGCCAGATATAGAATTTGAAAGGCACTATAGACTGACGAGGCCTTTATTCGAAGAGTTGTGCCAGGAGATTGTTCCGCAGTTCCATCCCCGCGGAAACGTGCGCGGGATTGACCATAGATGCTCCCATGGCACAGCAGACAGTGAAGTGACGAGTGCACTCAATGCTCTCCAGATAGTGCAAAGGCACATATACTTCCCACAGAACAGGGAGCAAAGGGGAGTTCTGAAGAGAAGGTATAATGCTTTATCCTCACTCACCTCAATGTGTTTCCTCACCATATTTTACTATAAAGGATATTACTATTGTAGGTTCTTTGATAAGTATGCAGTGCCAGGGGTCATTGAGTGTATCGACTGCACCCACATAGCCATCATTCGTCCCTCAGAAGATGAAGAAAAATGCTTTAATCAGAAGCATTATCATTCACTAAACACTCAAGTGGTAAGTATTATACAAAATCTTTTAATAATTTTCAAATATTTTTGATAAATGTATATACTCATAGCTTCAGTTACTCATACAAAAATAAATACTAGCAAAGAGTGAAAACTAATTTGTAGTCCTTGTAAATCATATACTACATAAGTTACCTTTTTGCATTCTTGATTCAAAAAGATATTTATGTTGTCTCTTAACCTATCTATGACTATTTCTCCATCCTATTATGTATGGAAACTTTGTTGGTTTAAGTTTTACCTTTCACTTCTATATTTGTTTCCTTAGAAACAAACATAAATAAATACTACTTCAAATGTATTTCAGTTATGTGATGGTGATTGCATAATTATTGCAATTGATGCCTCCCACAATGGTGCCGACCACAATGCTTTCATCTGGCGCGATTGTGAGATAAAGGACCATCTAGAGCAGTTGGATGGAGACCGTGGAGTGCACTTTTGGCATATTGAAAGGATGCTGGAGGTCCCTACTGGCAGCTTGAGAGTTGCATTACACTCCTGAGTTCGCTGGCAAAATTACAATTGCCTGCAGTGTGCTGCACAATAAGTGCATGTGTGCCGGACTGAACCCTGTGGAGCTGGAAGTGGAGGAAATGCAACAGGAGCAGCTCTTGCAGCCTCCCATTGTTCCACATCCCTGTGATCCCAACCACCATGCAGCTGTGCAGGGACTTGAGCGACGACGGAGGGCTAGAGCTGCTTTGGTACAAGCCCTCGATGCAAACAGAGCAAGGTGTGTATACCATTTGTAATTGAACTGCTTTAGCCTTAACTGTAACTGCACAGGGACTTTACTGATCAAACTTATGTGGTGATGCTTATCGTATACCAACTAGTTTTATATTACACTTGTTTTTGCTTGTGGCTTGGCTTGCCTGGAAGTGTCTTTCAGTTTTTGAGTTGGCGGTTATTTGAATAACACCCCTTATAGCCTATATGTCAACCAGTGTCAATACAATGATACTAAAGTAAACGGCATGAAAATCCGTTGAGTGTTTCTCGAGTTCAAACTAGAAATACAGACAGAAAAAACTGTAAATCCGTTGAGTGGTTCTCGAGTTCAAACTAGAAATACAGACAGAAAAAACTGTACTTTTGGCCTCAGTACGACAATGGGAACCCATTTCATAAGAAATTTTGCAAAAATAATCAATGTACAGCAAAGAATTTTATGCTACTTTATTATTGGTACAGATAGAAATAATTGTATGTCCAGTTAACCTTGTGCTATCACTAAATCCTACCCTTCTATTTACAGATCACACCCTATGATATTACTTATTATATATTATTTTTGTTTCAGATTAGCACAATAGATCCACCTTGATAGGTAAAATGTGGGAATTCGCCATTCAGCAGGAAAATTAAACTTGTTTTTTTTTTCGTAAAGTATAATTTAAACCAATTTTAATGTTATGCAGTCAATAATTTTTTATATATTTTTAAAGTTACGAAACAAGTGAAGTCACATGTTTATAATCACCAAGATACCCTTTGAATTGGTATGAAAAATAAATAATTTATTTGACATTTATTTCAATGTTTATATAAAAGTAAATTAAGGATGTGTGTAATTTTTGTGTCAAAGAGAAGGAAGAGACATACAACATTACATACGTGACATTCTTCTGTTTAGAAATTGTGAAAATATCTATAATCTTATTAAGAGGCTATGTAAATTTTATTTTTGTCACTCACTCCAAGCGCAATGTGAGAGGGGTGGATTCAGCGCAAGAGAGAAAAAAGGATGTTTTTTAATTTTATAAAAAAAATATATCTAGATATACATATATATATGTTTGAGTTCTGTAAATGATCCCTTTGTCAAACGAGAAAAAGTGCGTTTGAAGACTTCATTCTAATAATTATTTCTATCGAGAAATATGCTTAAGTATACCGAAAATTTATTACAATTTTCAATGTGCTTCATGAAATACACAGAAAAAAACATCCATATAATTTTACATAAGTCTCTTAATTTATTTTGCTAACAAATAAAAAAAAAATATTATCTCGAAAGTGTTTTTAATTTATTTATTATTCATTAATCATTACATATTTGTTGCTGACATGATGGCCGTTGGGGCCGAAAGGCTTTAGAATGGAGTCCACGTACAGCTAAGCGTAGTGTAGGCTGACCTCGTGCCTGCTGGACCGACGACCTGAAGGACGTGGGTTCGGCTGGATGAGGAGGACCGACATGAGTGGCGAAATTTGGAAAAGGCCTATGTCCAGCAGTGGACGAACACGGGCTGATGGATAGATGGATTATTCATTGGCTCTGCTGGCCGTTGACTCCACGAAAGCGTGCAGAAAATCCCTCATCTCATTAAGAGTGACTACAGCCTCGCGCATCTCCTTAGCCCGCTCGGTCTCAGCTCGCACACACTTCTCCAGCCTGAACAGCCAACTACTGATGATGCTCGAGGAAGCAGTTGCGAGCGCTGACATGCGAGCAAGGAGCGTGTGTGGTGGATGCCACTGACGGCCTCTGCCCCGTGCATCTGTTGAACATAAAACAGCAATATCACTTGGAGCTTTATTTTAAAACTTGTTAAGCTACATTCATCAATGCTCTAGGTTTCTTAAAAACCAATTCTAAATGAGTCAGTAGGTCTTGCATAACAAGTCTAAGATCCACTTGCACCAAGCAAACTTAACTCGGGCTAACTAACTTTTTATGCTTTGTCCTTATCAGTATAATTTGATGTGAAAAGGACAAAACAAAAAGTTTGTTAACCTGAGTTAAGTTTGCTCGGTGCAAGTGGACCTAAGTTTCTTATTTCACGAATGGATGTTAGTTCCAGACTGAAATAATAAATTAAACAATGCGATTAAATTGCAAGCACCATTTAGTTTCAATATCATTATAGGTATGAAAGTCTTGAACATTACTATATTTTTTAAAACAATCCTTACCTCAGGGAAAGCAGGCACTCTGGCATTTGAGACCGCCTTGCCAAAGGCTGGTCCCATTATATCTAGTACCCGCTTCTCATTGGTGGTCCAACCACCACCCCTCCCACCAGCATGTCGGCGGCCTTCAGACACCACCTTTTTGGTGGTGTTTTTTTTCGGTTTTAATTTACCCCTTCAGGGAAAGGCTATAGTGCTAAGCCATACCGCCTTGTCTTTTGTGTTCTTTTCTGTGTACTTGTCTTCATAAATGATACAATCTGAAGAATTGTTTTTTATTTCTTGAAGGCCACATGGCCAAGTCTTCAATTTGTTGCTTTTCTATAGCATTATTATAATATCTTCTTTTTAGCTATTCGCTAACTCTTGCCATAGGCGGCTAGCCTTGACCCGACCATCCAAGTCCCGCAGGCACTCCTTGGCCAACTGAGGTTGCTGCTCAAGGAAGCTGAACATCAGGTCCAACTGTGCAGCAGTCGTTCTAAAACCAATTATAGATTATGACAGATATAAGCAGTGGAAACTTACTTACATCAATGTTAATGCTTGGGTTAGTGTTGGGGGCTATGAAATTCTGTTGATACAGTAGATATCTAATTGGATCGCAAGAGGAAGCAGTGTCAGAGATTATAAAGTATTACTTGGTGCAGTGTGCTGTGGATGGTCTTCGTTCCAGTAAATTGTTTATCATGTGACCCATTAAAGGAAGTTCATTTCATTGGAAAGATTATAAAAGCACTTACTTATTATTTTCGTTGAATTGGCAGGAAAAACTTTTATCACGCTGCGTTGTTTTGGTACTTGTTATAGGTACCGACTTCAGTTGACATTTGGCAACATTCCCAAACACTCATATGATAATAAAAAATATGACAGCGGAGATAGCATACCACAATCAATCAAGTGTGAAAAGGATGGCATGATATCAATGACGAAATGTCAAGTTGTCGGAACGTTTTTTTTTACACATCCGGTTATTGTTAGAGCAAAAAAAGAAAAAAAAAGCCATCGACAATGATTTCGTTAAATCATTCGGTCACGATCGAACTTTGTACGATACGTTAGTTGAATATCGAAAACGATAGTGTTTCGTGGTAGACAAGGCAAAATAGATTCGGTCGTGTGTCGGTCGTTTATCGAAATATCGTAATCATTTTCGGAGTAGGTATCCTGCATCGTCACACAGTTTAAATCTAGAATAAAAAAAAATATACGTATATCATTTGCGAACACTCGTTCGTTCACCATTCACTACCTCACTCGTCCGCAACAGCCACCGACAAACTTCATTCGTTTTAGAGTATCCATTTATTTTCATTTTTATTATGCAATAATATTTGGGGCACTTATTACAGAAATCAGCTTATCAGGGTTGGGCGGGAGTTGAATCTCTTCGGATGTAACATCTCGTATAACTTTGGTTGAAATTCACTTAAGGTAAGTTCTTTTAACCATAAATTATACTTCTGTGTTACATCCTCGGGATTCAATTTATACTACGTAGATGTTTATAGCAAATTGCAGAATAAAAATGTATTTTTATTAAAAATACTTTAAATCTTAGTTTCACCTTGGAACTTGAATCACTTTTACAAAAGATTCTCTGCATAGGTTATTACAATGATTAATAATACCCTGGGAAAACGACCTCTCAGTTTCTGAACTAATTACCGGTTGATTACTTATAATATAAGATCCAGCGAAACATGAAAAAAGAAATACCAATCCATCTCTTAATGGTGACACACCCGACCTGCTGGTGGCAGATGATGTTCACGTCCAGACCGCTCTCTATGCTTTATCTAAGCACTTGGATGAGAATTAGTTTTATGTATTTATATATTTTCAACTTTGTTCTACATACGAACACAAGGTCGTTGCTGGGAAAATAGGCAATTTCTCTATAAGGAAAGGTACAATCAGTAGTTTCAATCTTGTGACTGTTGTCCTGTAGAAAACGCGGGCAGACCAACAAGTGTTTTAGTGATTGTAATTTAGCCGTGTCATGATAGAACATTTAGAGAGATGCTATGAAATGAAGGTTTCATTCTAAGAACACCCGATAGAAACCTGGTAATCCTTTTCTCGTTGCTACTGCATTTATCAAAAATAATGGCACAGAAGACCTAGTCGTAAAAGAATTAGAGTTTCACATCTAGTACCTTTATGGAATTGTTAAATCAATTAATTGTTTGTTTGGCAAAAGGTAAACCATTATTTTAAAGGCAACATTATATTGCGACATGGTGCTTTTAGATAATAAATTTAATATGATATCCCCCGTATCATTTGTTAAGTTTCGTCTTAGATAGGCTTGCCCCGCAACATAGCACACGCGAGGGTAAGGCTCTTTCACATCGGGTGATGACTCCTGGAAGGTGACAGTAATCGTAAAATAAGTAGGTAGTTGTTCCACGTCATCGTAAGGGCATCAATGTCTTACGCTTCTAGGTGATACTTATGGTTAAAACTTGTGATTTAGACGAGACGCAAAAAAGTCTATTTGCGGTTAACCAAATTTGTGATGAATTTTTGGAAACATTTCAATTTTCCTTTCTTCACACCACTGCCACATTAATCTTTTACTTTGATTAAAGTGTGAGAATTCATAATTATGCTATAGCAGTGGTATTGTCAATTCTGAGCAAAACATTAACATTGTTATAATTTTTATATAATGATTTTAGACCTAAAAGCGTAGCTAGAAGTCCCAGATAACTGATATGGTTTTTTGCTTCCTCTGCCGACCACTGACCTATAGCCACCTCATCATCACTCGAGCCAGTGAGTGAGAAATGTGTTCTTATCTCTAACGTGTGGTTACTACATGACATGTTAAGTACATGAGTTATAAATAAACATATTTACGAATTTGTTCAATTTCTTTTGTCTTAGGATGAAACGAAAGCCACCTGTACTTTTGGATCTTAAATATCCTGGGTAAATGAATTGAACTCTTACGTATTTTAAAAATTTTAATCCTATTGGAAGATGGCCCCTAAATTGAGTGTTTTGATAGCCACTTCCATCTCCAACTTTGGAAGAGATAGGTTATTTATTAGTATTAGGTTGAAGTTTCTGTGAAACTTGATTATTAAAAGGAATTTTATAAGCCGTGGCGAAGTAAAATGTCATAGGTTTATCGGTGATCATTGATCAATAACCAATCGAAAACAATAAATAGGTACGTACAGCATGGGCATGATTCTCGGAAAAAAATATCACTACACCCTCAATTCCGGCACGTGCGCAAAAATTGCTAAGGCAGATTGCGGCTGCTGATTTTAAAATGGATTTTGTACGGATTGTATTAAAAACATATAGAGAGCATTCCTTGTATTCCTTTTTATTTTATGTGGTTTAGTCACTCTTCATCTCCATCGCATGGCATTTATCACAATTTAAATAAATACTAATGACTGATATTGCAAGTGAAAAATATTGCCGAAATAGCCGTCCAGGACGTCACAAATGGATAGATGAAATCAAAGAGTAGACTGGCCTAAAAAGCTTCAGAGACTTGAAGATAAAACAACGGATCGCAAGCAATTTAGCCTACTGACCTCCCAACTTCATTATGAAGACGGTACCGAATGAAGATGATGAGCATGTTGTACCTCTTTGGACGAAGCCGGTCGAGTGCACTGGCTGTGAGTGGCTGGTAGTGGCCCGCCGGCGCGGCGCTGCTGCAGGCTGCATTCTGCTCTGGAGGAAATCGCGCAATTGGCGCGGCTGTACGCTGATACGATTGCTGTTTTAAGGTCAATTTAGCCTACTGACCTCCCAACTTCATTATGAAGACGGTACCGAATGAAGATGATGAGCATGTTGTACCTCTTTGGACGAAGCCGGTCGAGTGCACTGGCTGTGAGTGGCTGGTAGTGGCCCGCCGGCGCGGCGCTGCTGCAGGCTGCATTCTGCTCTGGAGGAAATCGCGCAATTGGCAATCTGCTGACTAAATTTTACGAAACAAATAATTATATCGTTTTACGCTCTATATTCCAAATTATCTTCGTATTGTAAATAAAACAATAATCAACTTCCCTCTCAAATACGCTTGGTGATATCTAATTTATCGATGTCACCTTTTAGAAAGATTAACCAGACTAGCCAAACCAAATCGTTATTAATTTGTACGTTTCAAGACGTTTATCACATTTCTTTGGATGATAAAAACAACAGCCACTTCAGGGTTTAGTTTTGATGTACTGGACAGTAAAAAGTCTTTAGGACGGAGCGTTTTCTGTATTAACGGGTCTTTATGTGCTTTGGCAATCCCATTCACTAGAATTTTTCCCAAACGTTCAGAGATTTCGGAGGGTACTCTTTCTTTGAGTACCTGTTCAACGTGCTTAGCTTTACTAAGTAAATTCAAACTTCTTGAGGAACATCATTGATCTGCGTGGCATAAACGGTAAGTCCGTACCAGTCAAAACCATTAGTTTTTAAGTAAAGGCTAATTTAGACGTGCCTACCTTCCGAACAGCAGACGAAAATATAGTACGGTAGTCATCTTCTAGGTTATCCTCTCTATCTGAGGTAAAAACTTGCTCATGTGAACCTTTTCAGATTCGTAATTTTCATCTGACAGAACAGAGTCTCGAAATGAGAAGAAAGAGTTTTCGATCATCACCGTCTCTCTGTGGAAACAAAGTATTACTTTCAGGATGGCATCGCGTACCACCACGCTAAGAAAGTAAACAATTTATGTTCCTGGATAGCATCGCGTAGTACCACGTCAAGGAACAATTAATATAGCGTCGGGATAACATCTCGTATTACCACATTAAGACGGTAACTTTATTAAGCAGATTATTGAAAAATATATTTTTGTTTTGTAAAAGGTGGGTAGTTAACACTTACCTTTATGTTAGCATTGTAGCATGAGATCGTCTTGATCATGTAATTTCCTTTGTAACTGATGTATTTTGCGACGAATATCATTACTCCCCTTGATCATAGCACGAAAAAGTTCTTGTAACTAAAGTTTTAACAGCAATTATATTAAAAATAACGGAGTGCGTGTTAACGATGCGGCACACGAAAAACGAATGAAGTTTATCGGTGGCTGTTGCAGACGAGTGAGGTAGTGAATGGTGAACGAACGAGTGTTCGCAAATGATATACCTATATTTTTTTTAAATTCTAGATTTAAACTGTGTGACGATGCAGTACCCCAAAAACGGACTACGTAGTATAAATTGAATCTCGAGGATGTAACATAGAAGTATAATTCCAAATAATCAATAAAGACTTTGTAAGTAATATCTTAGGTGTTTCAATATATTGGGAATGAAGTTGTAGTCTGATACAACCAGGAGGCGGGAGGCGGGTATCGGATCTAGCGTCACAAGTGTATTCCGATTGCGGCACAGGGCGCGAGCGATGACTGCGCGCGCGCATGCCACTTGAGCTCGTTGCCCGTGATGCGTGATGCGCGCGCCCGTTGTTTAAATCATTGGGAGGGGGTACAAGTGTTTACTTTACTTATACGAGTATGTTTAATAACCCCTTTTACGAATATTATGTGGTTGTGAACGAGAGATTTGGTTTGTCTGAAGTTCTCGAGGCGATTTACCAATATGGTAGAACCATCAGATTATATATTACATACACACGTATACTGGCTCACTGTTCGAGCGGTTCGAGTACTTGACCAGTTATCTGGAGGTCGTGGGTTCACATCCCGCTCGGTCTGAGCATAGATAATCTTAATACTATTATTGTGTTCGGGAGGCACTTTATTTTATTATACGAGGGTCATGCCAAATGAAACTAGATATTCAAAAACTATATTATTTATTTTTTATTGTAGATATCAGACTTCTCAAAGTATTCACCCTGAGCACGTATACACTTTTCCATACGTCTAAACCATTTAGAAAATACCTCTGCCCACTCTTCTCTAGACACCTCTGAAATCTCGAAATTATATGCAGCGAGTGCATCTTCTTTGCTTTCAAACCTCTTGCCTTTTAATTTTTCTTTTATTTTTGGAAACAGGTAAAAATCGCAAGGTGCTAGCTAGGTCAGAGGAATATGGCGGGTGAGGTAGGATAGGCACATTTTTCATATTGAAAAGGTCAAGTGTTCTGGCAGACGTGTGCGCCGAGGCATTGTCGTGATACCAGAGAAGCTGCCGGTTTCCTGACTTCGGCCGCTTGTCACTCCAAGCTGACAGTACCTTTGGGGCGCAAACTGTCACGTACCATTCAGAGTTAACGGTTTTTTGACACCACAGTAGCAATGACCTGTCTTGCAGAAAAATGAGGCGACCATTTGTTTCTGCATGCTTCGTGCACGGCGACATTTCGTGGGAGTTGGCTCATCATCAAAGCACCATACCGTCGACTGGCGCTTTGTTTCAGGGTCGTAGTTATATAGCCATAATTATTGCTCTGTACTACATAAGAAGAAGACCAGCGAGCTTTTGCTGGGAGTTCGTCACATTATACCGCATATACATGTCATATCATCTTCGCTGATACGTGCGCTCCGCTCGAGACTAAAGCGCTCAGTGCAGGTGGAGGCGCGTGAGCTGCGGTCGGTGCTGACCGCTCAGCGGCGTCGACGCGCGGTGCGTACGGCCGCGCATGCGCTATTCTAAAACGCTCCCTTAACATCATACATATTAGCCTATCAGCGCTGACGGTCAGACACTAAAACCAGCCTCAGTATATCATAAACGTTTCTCGCCGCCGTTGAATTTGTCTATCATAAATTTACACCAATCCACGCGACGCTCTTTCTGCTCATTGGTGAGTTTGTGCGGCACCCATCTCGAACAAGGAGAGAAAGGTGGTCGTGTATGATGGTCTGCAATGCTGCTGATCCAATGACCACTTCTCGCTCGAGCTCTACATCTGTAATTCGCCGATTTTCACGAACAAGTTTTTCGATTGCTCGAACATGCTACATACTACTAAAATATGCCACATACGAGGCACGATGCAAGAGACACCATCTGCTACCACTTGACGTCAGACGCAAGACTACCTCAGATGTAGACTACCTCATAAAAATAGCTAACGGAAATATAGACTGCCCTGAACTCTTAAGCTATATCAATTTACAAGTTCCCAGGTCTGCCAACCCTCGTCACCAGAGCAATTAAGGCTGGTTTTAGTGTCACGCTGACCGTCAGCGCTGATAGGCTAATATGTATGATGTTAAGGGAGCGTTTTAGAATAAGCTGAGCTCGGAGCTTTATTTTACGTCGGTATGGATACGGCTTTGTGTTATATATATATATATATATATATATATATATATATATATATATATATATATTGTGTATATTAAATATATTATTTACAACAAGTAAGTAAGTATATTATATTACATTACACTCGAGTGTTTTCTCATTTATTAGGCAGTTCACAAATCAACTGTATTTATATTCAATTGTGAAAACTATAGGCTAACTTGCATTACCATGTTATGTTAAGTTTCGATTTAAAGCTGTTTGTTTTCCTATCATAAATAAATAAATAAAACATTTTCTTGAGTGACCGCTGTTGGCGGCCGACCAGTCTTCGCCTCATCTTCAAAGCTTTCGCGTCCTCTTCTAAATCCAGCAAACCAATTATAAACTGTTGCGCGTGAACAAGCAGATTCACCAAAAGTAGTAACCAAAGGTTCAAAACATTCTTGAGGCTTCAAACCTTTTTTATATTCATTAATAATAAATCATTGTCCGAAAATCTCTATGAGTGAGCTCCATTGCTGAACGAATTCCCGCCAAATTCTCTCGGAAAAACAAAATTAAAAATAAATATAATTTGAATTGACGAATGTTCTATATTCAAAATTATTAGCTGATAACCGGCCTGTACGTAAAGTTCTAACGTGCCAGTGACAAACCAATGAGTAAAGAGTATCTAACTTCTTTTGGCATGCCCCTCGTATTCTTACACGAAGAATGGTGGTAGGGTTCACCACCCGCCACGCTTGGACGGAATAATCGTCGGTGATACGTGGGTGTACGAGTGGGGACTGTGCCTTGCATTATAATTAGGGTACATAATAATTGGAAGCGCCACTGACACGTGATTGTAAAGTATGAAACCGAAACGTCAGAAATAGGTGCGACGTTCGAGGAGGAGCGTGTTAGCTAGTGAGGGGTAACAAACATGTAAAACTCCTCACATAACTTAGTCCACTGTTATCTGTCTGCAGCGGCGTGCATGGCGCGCGACTCTGATTGGGGATATCCTTGTTAAACCGCACTGCAACAATATCACCCCACTGGTTTAGCTGGGGTTCCATTAAAAACAAAACCCTTAGTGTCTGGTCTGTGACTCGAGAACTGCTGGGCCGATTGTCACGTAGATGTAGTCCTGGTTCATGACGTTACATTTTAATAATTTACTTTTAGAAGGAAAATATTTTATATGACGTTCAACAGCCTGACAGAAAAGTTAACAAATAATGTTCAGACACGATGCGGTGAAGTTGCGTTGTGCACAACTAATATTCATCTATATCCATACTTAGATTAGAATTGTACGTAACTGAACTTTTTATATGACGTTCAATCAGCCTGACAGAAAAGTTAACAAATAATGTTCAGACACGATGCGGTGAAGTTGCGTTGTGCACAACTAATATTTATCTATATCCATACTTAAATTAGAATTGTACGTAACTGAACTTTTTATATGACGTTCAATCAGCCTGACAGAAAAGTTAACAAATAATGTTCAGACACGATGCGGTGAAGTTGCGTTGTGCACAACTAATATTCATCTATATCCATACTTAGATTAGATTTGTACGTAACTGAACTTTTTATATGACGTTCAATCAGCCTGACAGAAAAGTTAACAAATAATGTTCAGACACGATGCGGTGAGGTTGCGTTGTGCACAACTAATATTCATCTATATCCATACTTAGATTAGAATTGTACGTAACTGAACTTTTTATATGACGTTCAATCAGCCTGACAGAAAAGTTAACAAATAATGTTCAGACACGATGCGGTGAAGTTGCGTTGTGCACAACTAATATTCATCTATATCCATACTTAAATTAGAATTGTACGTAACTGAACTTTTTATATGACGTTCAATCAGCCTGACAGAAAAGTTAACAAATAATGTTCAGACACGATGCGGTGAGGTTGCGTTGTGCACAACTAATATTCATCTATATCCATACTTAGATTAGAATTGTACGTAACTGAACTTTTTATATGACGTTCAATCAGCCTGACAGAAAAGTTAACAAATAATGTTCAGACACGATGCGGTGAGGTTGCGTTGTGCACAACTAATATTCATCTATATCCATACTTAGATTAGAATTGTACGTAACTGAACTTTTATCACGCTATGTATTAACATGCTACGATTGATGACTTCCTATTGGATCTACGAACTTGCAATTTTGCGTGTCTGTTAATAAGGTCCTAAGTTGCAAAAATAAATTTTAACTGTGATTGAGATATTCACGTCCAAGAATCACTAGTTTTATCACTGACTGACTGACTCACAAATGAAGTTAAAACAAGTGAAGAACGTCGTACATAATTGCAATTATTGTGATATGACTGAAGGAACGTACATAAACCACGGCGTCAATTAATCTAAATCCTTTTTTCGGTGAAGCCGACTCCTCTATGAGTACTAATAATAAAGTAGTAATAAACTCGTGTCTAAATTCTAAATGAAATGGGTTATTGCTTATTGGTATTGTACCGAGAACAAAACTATAATTTTTACAATTTTAGTCCATGTTTGTCTGCATGTTCCGTTTTAACTCGAGAACCACCCGAAGCATTCGGAGGCAGTTTTTTATTATTATCACCATCGTTGTGACCCTGGTCAACACATAGGTTTTAAGGGTGTTGATAAAATAACCGCAAAGCCGAAAACGGGGCAGAGATTGAATAAACACGAGCGGAACCGCGGACTCAAGGCTAGTTATATTAAACTAGCGCACGCCCCACGGCGGGCGTCGGTCGCGTGAGTCCCGTTCCCTAAAATCACTTATACAAGGAACCTACACTCTACATATATTGAATTATACATACATAAGTGATGCTGTACGTTGTCAATTGTTGAAGGAACATTTTGACAAATATTATTTAGATTAATCGATGAAACCGTTAGCGTGATCGTTTTTGTGTATTAGGTATTAGTGGAACAACGTACAAGTAGTATTAATATATTTTTATATTATTCCATCCATCAGCCTGTTTCGCCCACTGCTGGACATAGGTCTTTCCAGGATTTCGGATACTCACACACGCTGGGCAGGCGGGTTGGTGAGCGCGGTGCCGAAACCCTCGCACCAGTGACGCCGCTGCCCGTCTCCAGTCTGTTCTATATAAGGCCCGGCAATTGGGGATGGATATACCACCATCCATCGGTCCCAGGCAATGGTGGGCCGCCTGGTTTTGCCTGAGAGCTGTTCTCTTACTCTCCCCCGAATAACTTCGGGAGGATTTGCGAGTAAGATGGTGGAACCTCCACAGTCGAGCCCGGCATCAGCTCTACTACCTACTCTACTATTATTTATATTGTTATACATACTTAATTTATTCCTTTATTTTAGTTTATATTAGTATAATTATTTTATTAAATTGAAGTAAGACTTTACATTTATTGTATGTTTATATAATACATTATAGTGTATCCATATTGCAAAATATACTTATTTCTAATTCGTACCAACGAATATATCAAAACAATTGTATTTTATGTTTGCAACAACACTAACAACGGAGTTGCTAGTGCAAGAATCAATTGTACGATTTGAACCTGCAACCTTCACCCCCGCTCTCTAACGTGCACGTGTAACACGTGCGTGTCTTCATCGATCGAGATCGTCACCAGATGTATGAATAGGCGAGAGGCTCGGAACCTCTCGGAAGCCATGTTAAAAATAAACATTTAACAAAGAAATCCTAACCGACTTCAAAATATGTTGAAGCAGACATTCACTAAAAAGTTCAAAATAATTATATGCTGGCCGATGGTACCGAAATAACACTTTGCCGACTTCTTTCTCCCTGAAACATATGTTCTCTAGAAGTCGGCGCTCTCATATTGGTTTATGTGTTGATCTGTTGATCGGCACCGGGCAGGTTGATAAACACGTAGGGGAGCCGCGGGCAAACGCTCATTTTTAACTTAGGTACTTCAAAATTGAAGGTTTGTTTCTTGGGTGTGTTACTCCAAAACACCGGCATTGCATTCCATAAACGATTTGAAAAAAAAATGTACTTAAACATTGTTATAATATGAAAATGAAATGAAAATTTGTTTATTTTCTTCACTTACAAGTGTAGCTATATAGTTGATGGGGTATCCTTTTAAATACATGAAAATACCTGTGCCAGGATACCCCGCACTTCCATATCTAAGTTTTACAAAAATAAACGTGTCTTAATTTACAATTTTACAGTAATAATAATAATCATTATTAATACTATTACAAAATTAAAACTTAAGCTAAGCTGAAGGTGTGAGAGAATATGTAAAATGTGGTAAATGGAGAGGTATGAATAAATGAGTCCCTAGCCCTAAGACCGAAGTCTTGGGGTCAGTATTAGCTACTAGGGAGGGAGTGTATGTAAGAATGTATTCTAGTTTAACATTTAGGGGGTGTGAGAAAGGGAATGTTTGTGTATATGTAAATAAAATATATTTATATATATAAATTAAAATTAAAAGTTATTTGATTACTTGCAATAATTCTTCCACTTCAATATAATTTAAGTTTCTTAACCACGCAGTGACTGTATTTTTACAGTCATGTAATTTAAGTGGGTAGATATTTAGTAACTTGTTAACCTTATTGTATACATAAACAGACTGTCTCTTGTATTGGTGACTTGCAAATGTTGTTTTAACACTATACATGTCTACTGTGTAACTTCTTCTTTTTTTATTATTAGATTTAAAGGGCATAAATTTATGTTTTTGCAAGAGTAGTTGAAGTATATATAGTTTTCTAACTGTAAGTACTTGAGTAATAGAGTATACCCAACATGTCTCAGGTTTTTAAAGGTGTAAAAAGTTTTCTTATTCGACTTGTGGTAACCTCTAGGTGTGGATGCCAAGATAGGCGTTGATCAATAACAACTCCAAGGTATTTAGTACTGGTTACTTTATCTATGAAGGGGCAGTCACATTGTTTTAGTGTAAAGTCGCATTTGTGAATTTTAATGCTAAAGTTATTAGGTTGACTGCGGTTATTAATGGCGAAACATATATAGTTCGTTTTAGAGGTATTAAGGGTAAGTAAGTTTTGTTTTAGAATAGAATATAATTTATTTGTCTCACAATTAGTTATACATATTATACAGTTATAAAGTAGTTGACAAAAAGGAGTCAGGCTCAGCTTCTTGCCGGAAGTGAAAAAGATCATCTTCACAGCGCTGTTTTCCAGCCTGTCCCTGATCTCACAGATTTAACATAACTGCAGGTAGTCAAGACAAAAAAGAAAAACCATGCATTAAAAATAAATATAACAATTGACATCGGGTTTAACAAATATAAAAATCAAGTAATATGACACTAAAAATCGTTGAAAACAACATTAATAATAATCAAAAACTGCACATGTTACAAAGTGAACAAGGAAACTTCTAGTTTTAATAAAAGAAAACAAACCATACTTAGTTAAAGGACTTAGGCGGAAACTTTTCTTTCTTCTTTTTAAAAAGCGGCATTTCATTTATTTGTTTTTTTTAAAAGATTCTTCTTCATATGTTTTTTAAAGGTGAGAGACGTGATGTTTTCATGCAGGGGTGGCGGCAGATCGTTCCAAATTTTTGTTGCCGCATATTTAAAACTACCTCTGAATCCAGATGTTTTGTGTTTTGGAACGATCATAAGATTTAAGTGCCTTCTGCGATTTTACGAGTGTGAGTATTGTTATCCCATACGAACTTGGTGAATAAATACAGGGGTATTTAGCCAGGTAGAAACCTTAGCTAAGCCAGTTTGCGCCACATAATGAACTTTATCCCACGACTTTTCTGTAAAAAGCACTGCTGTGTCGTCAGCATATGAGAAAATCTGTCCACTGTCAATCCTTAAGTTGGATAAGTCATTTATATAAATTAAAAATAGCGTAGGACCGAGAACACTTCCCTGTGACGTTCGCGCACGCTCCTATTGATTTTCCTCTTTTCCCTTATAGTTTTCCTTGTATGATTTGGTCACGAGACTGTTATCTAGTAGCAATTGGCCTATCAGCTATCCTCTTCGTTTTGTTTTGTGTGGTTTTGTAATCATCACAAGTAGGTAACATGGCTATATTGTTGAGTTGAGCAGTGTTCACTGATACCCGTATCCATTAGGCTGGCTTGAGCTCCTATTCCGAGTCGTGGTTCGTTCTGTCTATTAGAGTTCCCAGGTAATGCTACAAGTACCGCTCGTTGGTACCATTGGATTATACCTCAAGTTCCTGAACTAAATCACGACATATTTGATTGCATAGAAAGTTCTTCTACCGCTCGCATACATGACACGGACTTAGCGAAGACAATATAATCGCTTCGTGGACTTAGATGTTCAGTTTCTTTCAGTTAGAAACGACATCCTCCGTTATTCATGCCATGCTCAACGTTTTGTTTTGGGTGTGAGACTGTTAATCCTCGACCCTCAACGCAAATCTTCCTCTATCGCTATTTTAGCAAGGTCCATTGTCGTACCGAGGCGCTGATGATATTCATGATTGATCGTCTCTAGACGACAATGTCACGGCCGAGTTCATGGAACGAGGATCTGCAGATTATGCCGCTAATACTAAGTGCGATAGAGATGCAATGACTAGCGCAGTCAAGGTCAGCGCTCATAAACCGTTGTGACATTTGTAGGTACACGGAATGATGGGGTGCTGGCTCCTGCACTCGACTCGGTATGTAGTGAACGTAACCATAGGCAAGCATAGTGGGAATGCGTTCCTGGCGGAGTATACTATGTGTAGTATGTCGGTCGAGGGACGTGTTCGTCACTTCTCGGAAGTACTGAACTGATTAACGTAGAAGCAGGTCTGATCTTGAAGAAAGGCGTCAATGTGTGTAATTGTATAATGTTCATAGCGCCAGGAGGCACGATCGTACCGGAACTCCATTGTAAATCAATTGGTATCGAGAAACTAACTTCCATCAGATTTAGTAAAGCACAAGCTTTTATACACATTATTAATAATAAAATTCTTTACATAGGCGAGGTTAATATAGTAATTAGTATTTTCTGCAGCTAACCTTTGGCAATGGGAGACTCCGTTACTTGTGTAGCAGTTAGCGAATCATGTCGATCTATGTCACTACTTAATTATCTAATGGTGGAACCTTGTAAAACAAAGCTAGTTTCTCGAATGTGTCCTCTTCATAATGCTATTGAAACGGCTACTCACGATTTTTATTTAGTCAAATTTCGCCTGACTAGTTTCACTGTATTCGTACAGTTTCTTCGGAGGCAAACATGCGTCAAAACCGCCGCGTAACCATGCTCTTCTCCCAAGAAACTAGTCAGGCGAAATCTGACTATTATACTTCGTGCTTCGTCCTCGAGATTAGTAACTGAAATATATAAAACACAGGTAGTATCGTGTCTAGGATTCACCACTCGCACTAATAGTTGAGAATTTTAAAACCAAAACCCTCTAAAACCAGTTTTTTTTTCCCACGCTGGCAACCCCATCCCTAGGTACGTCATTCACAGTTTAGTGCTTCACCACTCAACATCTTTCGCGAATATTTTGTGCACATTTCGCGTTTATTTCGTATTTAAGTAAAAGTTTAGTGAAATAAGGGCATTATGCCGAAAAGGAAACGTCATGGTGATGATCAGTATGAGGTCAATCGTAAAATAAGGAAATTGGAGCGCAAATTAAAACGTGCTCGTAAACATCGAGTACCATCGCCATGTTCGTCACCGAGGGTCTCGCCGCCGCAGGACTTGGATCAACTAGCAGGTATGTAACATAAAACAATCAATGGATTGGTTATTTTCATCTAATCTGGAATATTATCCAATAAACTATGGCCACGTTCTTTTCATAGGGATTGTAACATATAGTGCCAATTAAAGTAAGGTTCGCTCATTTCGCAGGACTTGAGCATACGCCTGACATTTATTAAGTAAGGTTCGCTCTTTTCGCAGGATTTGAGCATACGCCTATATAATAAAACTTTGTAAAAGCAATGCAAAACTCTTTAACTCCCTACAGAAGTTTGAGGAAAATTTTCAATCTACCCTCAATTTCTAAAAATAGTTTTAATAATTCTAGCCGAGCATTTCGAAGAACCAGTGAGGTCATTGGACGCAGATAATCACGGGGACGACATTGTTGTATCCATGGAACCCGGCTTCGTACGCAATGCCGCTAATGAATCTATTACTATAGATAACGAACCACCGATCTTGGAAAATGATGAGCCGATTTCCATCGCTCCAGCTGCAGAGGTAGATGACGATCTGTTAGAAATCCTGGGTAAAGACTTGTCTGTAACGACAGAGCATGGTCCTGACTTACACTGCGAACTGAGTATTCGTTTACAACACATAGCCACAGCTGGCTTAGATAAAGAGACTCGCAAGGAGCTCAGTACTAAGTATCTCATTCCAGCCAACTGCACGAAAATCTCGGCTCCAATCATGAATGACGAAATAAAAGCTGCTTTACCGGAGATAGTAATAAAACGAGACAAAGGATTAGAAAATCGACAAAAACATATAGCATCGGCCATATCCTGCCTAGGTGATGTTATCTCATCTCAATTGCAGATCAAAAATAAAGATAATAACTTGCTTAAGAAACTGATGGACGCTACGAAAATATTGTGCGATATCCAATATTTCGATTCTTTGAAACGTCGTTATTTTGCGAGCACAAGTGTCAAGAAAGATATCCATGACCATATTACCAAAACTAAGATCGATAGATATCTTTTTGGTGAGAATCTCGCTGAAACCCTCAAGTCAGCCAAGGCAGTCTCGAAGTCAAGTGCGGAGATTAGAGTCACTCCAAATAATAACAAATACGGTAGAAAAACCGGGAACCAACAACCATCGACTTCAAAAAACTGGAAGTCCCCCTCGACGAACCGCAGGCAGCCGTCGGGGCTTCAGAGGGGCCGCCAATTTGTACCCCCACTGCCGCCGCATCTGCCGCCGCCCCTGCCGCCGCCACTGGCGCGCGCGCCGCCTGCAGCCTTATCCAGGCCGTCGCGGTATCAGCCGAGACAGACCTACCGCCACTAGATGAGGTAAAGTACGCCGGACAGCTGGCGTTATTTATAAAACAGTGGTCTTTAATTACCAACGATCGCGTCATACTGTCGTGGATTAACGGGTATAGCCTAAAATTTATTAGTACCCCAGATCAAAATGAATTGCCAAAGTTGCCTTCTTTTACTAATATAGAACGGTTTCATTTGGATGAAACCATACATAAACTGTTACATATGGGAGCAATATCTAAATGTCAAAAACATTCTGAGCAATTTTTGTCAAACATTTTTTTGCGACCCAAACCAAATGGCAAAATGCGGTTCATTCTTAACTTAAAGAACTTAAACAAGCATATTGAGACAAGTCATTTCAAACTAGAAGATTTACGGACTGCTGTTAAATTAGTTACAGAAAATTGTTACATGGCTTCAATAGATATTCAAGACGCTTATTTATTAATTAAAATTAGCAGTGACTCACGAAAATATCTACGTTTTTTTTTTTTTTCGACGAACTTTACGAATTTAATGTTTTGCCATTCGGTCTGAATACAGCCCCATACGTGTTCACTAAGATAATGAAACCCGTAATTAAGTTATTAAGGACCGCTGGATATGTATCAACCTTATATCTAGACGATTTCTGTCTCTTTGGACGAACTTATAATGAATGTAAAGAAAATATTGACGTCACATTAAAACTGTTAACTTCGCTTGGTTTCAAAATTAACTTTGAGAAAAGTTCTTTGCAACCGTCAAGGTCTTGCAATTTTCTTGGCTTCATTATCGACTCAAATAAATTACAAATTAGTCTACCAGATAAAAAGAAAATAAAAATAAAAACAGAACTACTCAAATTTATAAAAATAAAGAGATGTAAAATAAAAGAATTCGCGCAGCTCCTGGGATTGTTGGTTTCTGCATGTCCTGGGGTAGAATATGGAATGCTTTATACAAAAGAGTTCGAACGGTGCAAATTTCTTAATTTAAGAGGTCATGCCGATTACGAAAAATATATGACAGTCCCTCAGACTCTTCAACCGGACTTTAACTGGTGGTTGCGGACTATCGATAATTCTGTTCGCGAAATCAGAGACGATAGTTACCACAGTGAAATATTTTCTGACGCCTCAACTACTGGGGGGTGGGGGGCCGCGTGTGGTTCCGAGACAGCCAGTGGGAGGTGGTCTGAGGAAGAATGTGCTATGCACATTAATTATCTGGAGTTGTTAGCTGCGTTTTTTGCATTAAAAGTGTTTGCAAAAGACTTACACGATTGCCAATTGTTATTGCGTATCGATAATACAACCGCAATAAGTTACATTAACCGAATGGGTGGTGTGCAATACCCCCATTTAAATAAAGTCACTAGAAACATTTGGCAGTGGTGTGAAGCCCGGAAATTATATATTTTTGCGTATTACATAAAATCTAGTGATAATACAGTAGCTGACGCTGAATCGCGGAAAATACATCCAGACATTGAATGGACATTGACGGAGTTCGCTTTCAAAAATATTGTAAAAAGCTTTGGGATACCACAAATTGATCTTTTTGCTAGCCGCTTAAATAACAAGTGCTCCATATACGTCTCCTGGGATAGAGATCCTGACGCATTTGCCATAAATGCGTTCACCATCTGCTGGTCTGAATATTATTTCTACGCATTTCCTCCATTTTCCGTAATTTTGAAAACGCTTAGAAAAATAATATCAGACAAAGCCACGGGCATTGTTGTTGTACCTATGTGGCCAACCCAACCTTGGTACCCAATTTTTAACAGATTATTAATTTCGGATTTAGTTCAATTCAATTCTAATCAAAAATTTTTAATATCTCATTACAGCAGATGGGACATTCAGAACAATCTTACACTGGCTGCCGGGATCTTATCCGGAAAGCGTTTCTACGAAGAGACTTAACGCCAGCCTCAGTAGAAATAATGGTTGCCTCACTAGCAGACAGCTCTATAAAACAATACGATGTATATTTAAAAAAATGGGCAGAATTTTGTAATAATCATTCCATAAGTTTACTTGAAGCGCCGATTTCTAAAATTATAGAATTTCTTACTATGTTATATGAAACCGGCTCACAGTACAGCACACTTAACTCGTGCAGATCAGCCCTATCGCTAGTACTAGGCCCTGAAATCGGTAAAAATGAGTCAATTGCGAGGTTTTTTAAGGGCGTCTATAGATTACGACCACCCTTACCAAGATATAACGTAACATGGGACACATCATGTGTATTAAATTACTTACAAACTTTAAATCACAATGAAGACTTATGTTTACAAGATTTAACAAAAAAATGTATCACACTATTGGCTCTTACAACTGCACACAGAGTGCAAACATTGTCCAAAATAAATATAAAAAATATAGAACGACATAATGATAAAATTGTTATAAAAATTCCCGACTTAATCAAAACTTCTAAATTTGGAACAAATCAGCCCATGTTAGTTATACCTTACTTCTCTGAAAACCCCGCAATATGCCCAGCACAGACTTTATTAATGTATGTCGAAAAAACTTCTCAGTTTCGTCAACATGACGCCTTATTCCTGACAATTAAGAAACCGCACCACCCAGCTTCTACACAATCGTTAAGTCGCTGGATAAAAGACACCTTAAAATATTCCGGTATTGATGTGTCCATATTTTCAGCACACAGTACGCGCCACGCCGCCACTTCGCGCGCTTGTAGTTCAGGTGTGAACATTGACTTGATTCGTAAGACAGCTGGATGGAGTGGCACGTCCAATACTTTTTGGAAATTCTATAATAGAGGCATCATTAATAATGATGATCAATTATCGGTAGCTAATGCCATCCTTAATCATTAATTAAGCTTAAGTAACATTAATTACGTATGTTAAATCCGTATTAGGAAAAAAAAAAAAGTTCCTAGTTAATTATATTGTTTGAAATAAGTAATTGTTATTTGTTAAGAAACAAGGTTGAAGTATTTTTTATTTAATTTTTTGGTACAAAAGGCAGTTGCCTATTTTGTTTAGAAAGGTATCCATAATATGCATCGACCTATATATATTTCGATGATAATATGTTTCACATTTTGTTCCTTTTATAATTAGTTGTATAACTCTTTCTATTATATGCAAATTTGATTTAATTCTTATCTGGTCCAGAAATACAGCGTATTTTCATTATTAATTATTGGTGTTTGATATTTCCTGTTTTGACTCTCAATATCTACCTGTGTTTTATATATTTCAGTTACTAATCTCGAGGACGAAGCACGAAGTATAATTTATGATTAAACGAACTTACCTGAAGTGAAGTTCTATCATAATTATACGAGGTGCTTCGTCCGAAGAGATTAGTAACTCACTCCCGCCCGCCCATCTTATACCCTGAAATTATCAAGGAAATATCAAAGTTTTGAATTCAGCTCTAAACTTAATGACGTACCTAGGGATGGGGTTGCCAGCGTGGGAAAAAAAAACTGGTTTTAGAGGGTTTTGGTTTTAAAATTCTCAACTATTAGTGCGAGTGGTGAATCCTAGACACGATACTACCTGTGTTTTATATATTTCAGTTACTAATCTCTTCGGACGAAGCACCTCGTATAATTATGATAGAACTTCACTTCAGGTAAGTTCGTTTAATCATAAATTAAAATCGTGAGTAGCCGTTTCAATAGCATTATGAATCTAAACCACGAATCTTTTAGTAGCAAAATGTCCTCTTCAATCATCAATAAACCGCTTTTATGTGTGTTCACGAAAGTGATGCAAAAATTAACGATTAGTGGTGTTATTCCAGTCGCAACAAGGTCAAGGAAATAACTAAAAATAGATTTGTTATGTTTCGTTTTGAAAACTCGTGTAACTTGTTGTTCCCTGGTTCGCCCGTCTCGAAGATAGTTTTAAGGGGGAATTGTATTGTATTAAAAAAAAGGTATACTGTAAAAATAAGGTATAAATTCATAAACGGTAAAAGGACCTGTTATTAAAATTGGAGTGGCAAAAGAATGACTGAAGAAGGCAGAAGCGAAATAAATAAGTGTGTCCATCAAAATGTTAAGTAGACAAAGTATTGCACTAGGTACGTCTGTTCATCTTTGTGCTTATAGCAAACAATGTAAGGGTCGAGACCTCAGATACCGAGTTTATCTGCAGTCAGTCGGACCACACGCTTCTGGAAATAGGATAAGACCGGCTCGGACCTCACAGTGACAAGCGTGGCCCTTGTGACGAGCGACACTCATGTTACCTGAACACAATGGTATTGAATAGAACTATCTCAGTGCCTAGACCGCATACTTACATATCTTCAGTTCTACTAAACATACTCGGTTCTACTGGTAATAGCGTTGTCATGAAATGTTTTAGCAGTATTGTATGTGTTGTAATGGTTTCGTGAAGTTGTTCGTCGTCGCGACATACCTAATCCCCGAGAGGTACACTCCGAGGTGTTCCCGGGTGTGGACTGTGCAGTGCAAGGCACGTTCCACACCCGTACACTCTCCTTACACTGACGATTAATTATCAACTTCTCAGCGCGATCGACGTACGACCATGTTTGCGAAATAAGAAAAATATTTTTTTGTGCCTCTCTATACAATACTTGTTCAAGAACAACTAAATAAATTTTATTTCGCGTATTTTACAGAAAGGGTAATTGAACCTTGATCCTGGCCATGTCTTTAAAGTAGCCGATGCGGACTTTCAGCAAGAGTCAGCGGCCTCTTGTGTAAGTGTATCAAACGTTGAGCAAACTGTACTGTAGCTGCAGAAATAGGCACCTTGACCTGCAGCCGAGTATACACCAGCCCAGTCCCCAGTTACACGAATGAGACTTCGTGAGGAGCGTTTTGTTCAGATTTCAGATAACTTACCTAACTTCTATCTATTGAATAAAAACTGCCCAGGTAGTGTATTTTTGAATCATTCGAATTTCAATTCGCATATGAATCCGCATAATTCGCATACGAAAACTCAAAATAGTATTGTATTTGTATGCGAATCATACGGATTCGTATGCGAATTGAAATTCGAATGATTCAAAAATACACTCCCTGGTGCCGTACGCACATCGTTCCACATGCAGTTCTCGTAGCCCAGCTTAGCTTGACACTTACGATATACATAATATCTATGACACTCTGTGTGTCCAAGAGGTCTGATCTTGTATTGTTAAGTTAGACATATCAAGTCGACACTAATACCATCTACAGAAGTCACCGGCCCCGCTGTGCTGTTAATAAATCAGACTTCTAACAGGAGCGCAGGTACGAGTTGTAGATGTTGGTCTTGGTCCGGAGAGGCTCCCGCCGGGCCGTCTCCATGTGGCTGTAGTTACTGGTGCATGCGGTGGCGCCGGACAGCGTGGCCGTGTAGCCGAATCTGTATTTATTGTTTTAGATTAAATATATATATATATAATAACTTTGCATCGAATATGTTATCTAGATTAATTTTAACCAATAATATAATTTTGAAAACACTCACAATATTTACAACATTTTGTATGTTCTGACGCACGTTTTTAACTTTGTGCCCGCGACGAAATCGTTGTGATTGCAGTTTCATCGAGTGTGCATGTAATTTCAATATGAAATAGCATTGGTCACGCCTACAACTGAGTCGCTGCGTTCATGACGAGCGTGCTCAGAGGTAGACTTGCGGCTGTAACGAGGTCACCGAGGTGAGACGCACATATAAAAACTGTAAATTACTAATGATTAGATATTTCTTATATTATGTCAACAAACGTAAATCATAAATCTTTATTGTTGAATATGAGTAGGTATTGTTGGTGTTAATAAATAGTAGGCGACATATTCGACTTTGTCGGTATTGCAAAAGATAGGACATGCATGACATTTAATTAACTATTTACATTATTATATTATTATATTTACACTCAAATGTAATGTCAATTATGTTAGTACTGAAGCCTACTAATACACACACATTAAATTAAACATAATAAATGATTTGATAACTTATACAATTCAATAAATGATACATTTTTATCACTTAAATATTCATCCACAGAGTAATAACCTTTCTCAGACACAAACAATTTAATTTTGTTTATATACACACTATCACTATTTATGTTCTTAATATTCTTTGGCAGCTTGTTATATACCTTTATTGTCATCTGTTGGGTATTATCGCTGTATGACTATACTGAGTATGTCCTTCTTGGTGTATGATGTTTCGAACATTTGAGGTTAACAACCTATCTCGATAATATCATTCATTGGAGCTTACATTTCAGGTGATATAGTTCCCCGCTGAGCTTGACGCAGAAGTTCGTGTGAAAAGCAAATACAATATAAGGAGTTGTCCAATTTTAAGTTTTTTATTTTAGGACCCTATTATTAAGCCCGCGCTGTCTGTCTGTCCATCCGTCCGTCTGTACAGGGGTATACAGGTTAGACGATTGAAATTTTCCAAGCTTGACAGCTGACACTCTTGCATAAAATTACAAGAGTTAAAAAAACCACGCGCTTTTTCTCATTTTTCTTGTGAAATTGTTCAAAATGTTGTAAAAAATTACACGCGAAGACGATATTTGTGGTGCTCGTAAATAAAGCATTCGTTTACCATGTGGAGTATCATTATCTAAAGCTCACTTAGTGGAGCAAAACATTTATCTCTATATTAAAAATAATATAATGTATAGATAGGGTTACGAAAAAATGGCACACGGATTTAAAAGGATTCATATAAATAGTGTAAGTAGAATATACAAGAGCTAGGAACATGCATGTAAAATAGATGACGTACTTACACATATGTTCCAGAGCTAACACGTGTTACATCGGCGCACAGACAAACGACCCTCGAGTCTATCCATTAGTGTATGCGCGTTCATTATACCCACCAGTTCACAATGCACTCGCTATAACCCTTATCGTGTTGCACATACAGCGGGGATTCCATTAGCGAGGTTTTATAGTCGCAAGGAATAATGGGAGAGCTGTTTCTTCTGAACTGAACGCAAGCCCTTTGAGGCTTTGAGCACGCTAATTGATATTTGTGGGTGGTTCTTTGTATCTCTTGTAACGTGGACAAACAGAGGAGACGACTATTCTTACTGTGGGTCTATACAATATGGATAAGAAAACAAATCCTGAGCGTATCAAGAGCCCCCGTCAAGAGTTAGTGTCAAAGTACGGCGTTAGGCCAATCACACTAAACATCTCCGGCGTAACGAAGGTGTGCGAGTGTCGTGTTGTTCAGTCAGTTCGCGTCACTAGCAGCTCTCTCTAACACCTCTGACACCTCTACGATATATGAGTGACGAATGTCAAACGATTCATTATAATAAGCAACTCGAGCGATACTGAACATGCCGCATGCAGGATATTGTATTTCCCAGAAATAGAGTTAACTCTACACTTATCGGTTCAAATGAAATGGTAAACAGAGTTATGTCACAGATACAAAGAAACCCATTATCGATTCCAAGCGCACTCCTTATAGGATAAACGTAATACATATTCATGGTGCGGCCGCAAGTATTTAAATATTAAATGAGCCTACTGTTCAGTATGCGGAGCTTTAGGTGTTAATCGCGCGAGTGTTGCTGGCGTACCTAAGTATAGGTGGCAAGTATCAACTAGGTTACCGTTGCGCCGCTACGTGGTATGTAGTCGGCACAGTTTCTGCATGGATCATTGTGTCTGTCCCATATATGTAAGTACGTATTCAACTGATCACACCAAACAACTTCCTTAATGTAACAAACCGGGAAACTAATAGGCCACGCGCAATGTAGGGTTCCGTAGTTGCCCGGTTCATATAAGTTGGTCTACTAATACAGACCGCGCCAAACTTCTGGCGCGACCTGTACTCTTTAACCTGTAAAGCCTGCTTAGCTGTGATAGTTTTTATTTTAAATTCATTATATATGCTACTTCTGTGATTGTATATACTCTTCTTTTTTCACATTTATACGAGTATAAACAACCTTTGGCCGGCAAGGTGGGACGCTCCACTTTAACTAAAATTTTCACTTTAAAGCTTAATATTTCGACAACGGATCCCTCAATCGAAAAATGGTTTTCACACACCCACAATGTTTTTAAACGGCCTATCCAACGATACCCCACACTATGGTATAGACAAGAAAAAAAAATCATCCCCAATTTACGTGTATGAGAGGTACAGTTAAATTTTTTTTTTTTCAAGATTTAATTTTCCTATTTTGTCGACGTGATTAATATTTATATCCATGCCAAATTACAGCTTTATAGTACTAATAGTCTCTGCGCTAAGCTAGGACGGACGTGGCGAAACTATAAGGGTTCCTTGATTCAAAGATTCCAGATTCAAATTGTTTATTTGTAAAATAGATACATAAAGTATACGTATTACATGTCAAATCTAATCTGTATAAAAATAATATTTTATGATGAGACAAATATGATACGGGAAATATATAAAAAAAAACTATATTTAAGTTGGGCTACTAAAGTTATACACGTGCATAAAATAAAGACTTATTGGAATAAGAATATTATTATAAGTGCACAATGCAATTAATAAATAATTTGATAAATAAACTGAATATACCCTAAATAAATATAATGCCTAACCAAATAAATACTAACATAAGCAAGAAATTAAAATATTGTATATACATACCAACATAATGCAATGAATAAATAAGTTGATAAATAAACTATAAATAAATACAATGCCTAAATCAGCCCATTCGATTAATCTTGCTAAGAAGAAGGGCAAGAAACTTAGCAAGTATTTTTTTTTCTGAATATGGCTTAATACTATTACAGTTTTTTTTAACTTATATAAAATAATACTAAACAATATATTAAAAAAGGATAAAAATATAAAAGACAGGAGGAAATTGTGTCATAAGCAAAAAAAAAAAATATCTTAGTCTACCTGTCTAATGAGGTAGTAAGTTAAAATACTAAGCAAAACATCATCTACCTGTCTCATATAGCTTATCACTTTTTTATAGTCAGATTATCAACTAATAAATGCTAAGTTTAAGTTTTAAAATGTTCATGTCAATATGTAAAAAGAAATGTCAAAATAATAATAAAAAAACAATATAAAAATATTAGTCTACATAAAAACAAACGATTTGAAAAACACAAATCAGTTAGAAAATAAACGAACAGTAGAATCAATCAATACTCTCATGACACCAAGCGTCATTATCATCCAAATACCAGGCATGCCTTTTAAGTTCTGTCGTTTACATATTTACCGCCAATTTTGGATTTAGAACTGCTCAATATTCAAATTTGGTGAATTTAGAATTTCAAAACAATTGAAAGAATTAGGATTAATGCAATTGTTTTGTCACAGCGTTGTTTTGAATTTGTCAGGTCAAGTACGAAAATGAATCTTACTAAGGAAAATGTCCGTGCAATCATTTTCTATAATTTCCGAAGAGGCCTAACACGGATTCAGTGTTCCGAAGAGCTAACATCTGTGTTCCATGATGTCTGCGGACTGTCGAACGCTGGTATTTAGAATTCCAACGTGGATATACCAGTCTTAGTGACAAATCTCGTGAAGGACGTCCGAAATCCGCCTTCACTGAAGATAACATTGTCGCTGTGAGAGATCTAATCCTCGAAGATCGTCATGTGACATATCAGGAGATAGAGGCGTTATTAGGCATCTCAGGGACAACCATTCAGATGATCTTGCATGAGGCGCTTGGTGTGAGAAAGCTAGTTTCCCGTTGGATCCCGCATTTGCTTTCCGACGATCATAAGAGGGCTCGCGTCAGATGGTGTTAGAAAACTCTTCAAAGGTTCAACCGAGGAGAGTCAAATCACGTCTACGACATCATCAGTGGTCACGAATCTTGGATCTATGCCTACGATCCTGATTCCAAACAGAGCAATCCACAATCTGGGTCTTCAAAGACGAACCAAAGCCGACTAAAGTTGTTCGCTCTCGAAGCACTTCAAAGAAGATGGTGGCTACGTTCGTGGCGAAAACCGGGCATGTTGTGACAGTTGCACCTGGAGATCGTAGAACGGTTAATGCAGAGTGGTATACCACAGTTTGTTTACCACAAGTCATCGCCGAACTTCGGAAATCTAACCCAAAGCGACGCATCATCCTACATCATGACAACGCAAGCTCACACAGCGCTCATCAAACGATTGAGTATTTGAAGCAGGAAAACGTAGAAATTCTTGACCATCCTCCATATAGTCCTGACCTAAGCCCTAACGATTTCTTTACATTTCCTAAAATTAAGAAAACTCTTCGTGGTCAAAGGTTCCAGTCCGGTGGAGAAGCAGTCGACGCTTTCAAATCAGCCATATTGAACACCCCCACTTTGGAGTGGAATACATGTTTTAATAACTGGTTCGAGCAAATGGAAAAGTGTTGTAAACTACGTTTAGAATACTTTGAAAAACAATAAAAAGTACTATTAGGTTCCAGTTGTTTTTGTTTCTTCAAACGACAAAACTTAAAAGGCATGCCTCGTAGTCATTAATTTTATAATATGCTTTTCTCAGGAGTCCCTGCTTAATATATAATTTAAACTTATTTTCTGAAAAACTAAGGACCTCCTTTGGAAGTTTATTGTAAAATCTTATACCATGTCCTACAAAAGAGGTGCCTACTTTTGCAAGTCTAATTTTTGGAAAAGCCAGTTTATGTTTCTTCCTAGTGTCTATAGAGTGATGCTCACCGAGCCTAAGGAAACCATAGATATTTTTTCTGATATATTTAATAACTTGGTAAATAAATTCATAAGGAACTGTTAAAATATTAATTTCTTTGAATTTTTCTCTTCATGAATCCCGATGCTTCATATTGTAAATAGCACGAATTGCTCTCTTCTGCAAAACAAAGACTGCGTTTATATCCGCAGCTCTACCCCACAGCAACATACCATATGACATAATGCTGTGAAAATAACTAAAGTACACCAATCTAGCAGTATCCTCATCAGTAATTTGCCTCATCCGTCTAACAGCGTATGCGGCTGAACTTAGTCTACCACAAAGGCCTTCTATGTGGGGACCCCACTGAAGACGAGAGTCTATAGTAATGCCTAAAAACTTCGTTTTGTTGACTAACTCTAGCTTGGACCCCTGCAAAAGTAGATCAGCATCTACTTGAATTACATTTGGTAATGTGAATTTCATACATTTTGTCTTTTTCCCATTTAAAACTAAATTATTCGCAGTAAACCAATCAAGAATCATACATAGAGTTACATTCTCATCATCAAGGATATCTTTATGTCTATTAACTTTAAAAATAAGTGACGTGTCGTCAGCGAATAGCACTATCTCAGATAGTCTTGTCGGACTACGGAACCCTAAAAATGGATTCGCTCGTGCGGAATTCACAGTAGGTATTCAAAATGTTGGAGATATTCTACAAGAACCTATGTATTATAAGCACTAGTTGCCCATCGGTCTGCGTGCCTAGCAAACTAGGTACGTTAAAAACCTACGTGTAAGCAATAGGCGCTAAAAGTGAGCAATCGAAAGAGCTCTTTTTATATCCTTTAAAGTTTGATGAAAGCGCGTACTCCTAGTTGCCGAGACACGGAGTGGTGCCGGTCGATCTAATATGACGTAGTCGTATAGTGGAGTATAGATATAGCTTCCGCGTTATTAGCCGGCGGGTCACGTGAACATATCTACTTAATTAAACTGATGCTGCTTGTAAACATTGCATTTGTTACTATTTCATTTCCGGGATGTAGGCGCAGTTATAAATTATAGTGATTTTTGAGTGTGTCCAAGAGCAACGTTACCCTACTGCCGCTCTCGTTACCGTCGTGAGCTGTGCACTCGAAATAACGACGGGTACATCTATATTGAACGTTGTTTACCTTTTGTCTACAAATACCCCGACAGATTCAATTAGGATGACAAATACTAATTATTAATGTCGTTAAATCTTGAGGGCAGCAATCATCACATCAGTGTTATGTAAGGTCCTACAATCATCACATCAGTGTTATGTAAGGTCCTACAATCTTGAGGGCAGCAATCATCACATCAGTGTTATGTAAGGTCCTACAATCATCACATCAGTGTTATGTAAGGTCCTACAATCTTGAGGGCAGCAATCATCACATCAGTGTTATGTAAGGTCCTACAATCAATAGCAAGTGAAAATAATTCTAGGGTAGATCGTGTATCGTTAAATGATCAAATTACAGAAGACGAAACAAAATTTTTGCTCAAATAATTTTTTCACCTCCCAGAACAAAGTGATTCAATCAGCTGACTAAATTTCTATCCATCCATCCATCCATCAGACTGTTTCGTCCACTGCTGGACATAGGCCTTTCCAGGATTTCGCCACTCTTGGCGGTCCTCCTGGAAGAAATGCCCATATTCACACACGCTGGACAGGCGGGTTGGTGAGCGCGGTGCCTAAACCCTAGCACCAGTGACGCTGCTGCCCGTCACCAGTCTATTTTATATAAGGCCCGGCAATTGGGGATGGATATACCGCCATCCATCGGTCCCAGGCAATGGTGGGCCGCCTGGTTTTGCCTGAGAGCTGTTCCCTTACTCTCCCCCGAATAACTTCGGGAGGATTTGCGAGTAAGATGGTGGTAGCTCCACAGTCGAGTCGAAATTTCTATGGAAAGGTAAAAAAAAGTACGCACAAAAAAAATCGGTGGATTGTGCTCTATTAGGGATACTCTATCATCTATTAATTTATTTCCACTTTGAATTGTAGGACCTTATATATGTTTTGTTTTACTAGTTTCCTTTCAAAACCTTGATGGTGCTTGTTCTTATCTTGGAACTTCTGTTATTTCCAGGGATCCCCGGCGAGGCGGAGTCGGGAGCGCCGGAGCCGTGCCTGGCGGGCCAGTTCGCGTGCCGCGACGACGGGCGCTGCATCCCGGCCGCCTGGCGCTGCGACTCGCGCCCGCACTGCGCCGACGGGTCCGACGAGATCGACTGCAGTGAGTCTACCCGCTATCTACCCGTGTATGGTTGTGTTCCTTATTGCGCCAAGTGTTGTCACCAGTTTTGATGCGAATTACTCGCTATCTTAGTTAGTTTAGAGAAACTCTTTGCTGCAGACGTCTCTAGTCCGTAGAAACGTCTTCTTGGGATATCACTTACATCATATAGACGGGTTTTAGCTAAAACTTTCAACGAGTAACGTTTAATTTGCAATAATAGCTTAATCCTAATAGATGAGAGCTGATCTCAATTTACGATTCGCGCACCAGCCCGGCCCGCCTAATGCGCACTATGCACTGCTTCGCTTTGTTAGGTCTGTGCAATTGTGCATCGAAGCTGTTGTAGCGCAAAACGGAACTAGTTGATGCGACCCAAAACGGAACGTGCCTCTATGTACATAGATCGAAGCGTGTATCCTCTGATGTACGGTATGAATTCCAGGCTGGAACACGACGTGCGGCACAGGCCAGTTCAGATGCACCATCAGTGGACGCTGCATCCCGGCCGCGTGGCGCTGCGACGGCGACCGCGACTGCGGACCCAAGGACGACTCCGACGAGGAGCCACGCCTCTGTTAGTGACCGTCTACCGGCTATCAGCATAGCTAGCATACTGGAGGTTTGTCTCTCGAAGGAGCGACTGGTCAATGGAAACGCAGGAAAGCGAACGACTCGTCCTGCGTCTCCATTGTAGAACCGCTTCGTCGAGAGCCAAAACTTGTTATTTAGTTTCTTCTATGCTAGCTATAGCTATAATAGTTTCGTTCGGGACAAACTGATGGTCCCCGTGTTTTATAACCTCTCAATCGGGATGGAAGTCAGTGATCGATCCTAGTCGCAACAACCCACTGCAAAGCCTTCTTCTTCTTCTAGCCATCGATCTGTTATACCTCGAGTATGTACCCAAAACCAACCCCATCATTCCAATATTTCACTTAGTCAGCATTTTATCAGTTACTAGTACATTCATGTTCCTCCTTCAGTTCGGTTCTACTAGATCCCCCAAAACCAACCCCATCATTCCAATATTTCACTTAGTCAGCATTTTATCAGTTACTAGTACATTCATGTTCCTCCTTCAGTTCAGTTCTACTAGATCCCCCAAAACCAACCCCATCATTCCAATATTTCACTTAGTCAGCATTTTATCAGTTACTAGTACATTCATGTTCCTCCTTCAGTTCAGTTCTACTAGATCCCCCAAAACCAACCCCATCATTCCAATATTTCACTTAGTCAGCATTTTATCAGTTACTAGTACATTCATGTTCCTCCTTCAGTTCAGTTCTACTAGATCCCCCAAAACCAACCCCATCATTCCAATATTTCACTTAGTCAGCATTTTATCAGTTACTAGTACATTCATGTTCCTCCTTCAGTTCAGTTCTACTAGATCCCCCAAAACCAACCCCATCATTCCAATATTTCACTTAGTCAGCATTTTATCAGTTACTAGTACATTCATGTTCCTCCTTCAGTTCAGTTCTACTAGATCCCCCAAAACCAACCCCATCATTCCAATATTTCACTTAGTCAGCATTTTATCAGTTACTAGTACATTCATGTTCCTCCTTCAGTTCAGTTCTACTAGATCCCCCAAAACCAACCCCATCATTCCAATATTTCACTTAGTCAGCATTTTATCAGTTACTAGTACATTCATGTTCCTCCTTCAGTTCAGTTCTACTAGATCCCCCAAAACCAACCCCATCATTCCAATATTTCACTTAGTCAGCATTTTATCAGTTACTAGTACATTCATGTTCCTCCTTCAGTTCAGTTCTACTAGATCCCCCAAAACCAACCCCATCATTCCAATATTTCACTTAGTCAGCATTTTATCAGTTACTAGTACATTCATGTTCCTCCTTCAGTTCAGTTCTACTAGATCCCCCAAAACCAACCCCATCATTCCAATATTTCACTTAGTCAGCATTTTATCAGTTACTAGTACATTCATGTTCCTCCTTCAGTTCAGTTCTACTAGATCCTCCGTCGCGTTCCATACTAATTCTTTCCTCATAATTTCTTGAAGTCTTTTATATTTTATTTTCAATATATAATTTAGTGTTAGTATTTAGTTTTCATTTTAGAAAGACCTTCACGAACTCCCGTATAACAGATCGTTCCGCCAACATTGAAGACATTTAACGTTTAATTATAGTATGTTCGATTACCTATACTACTCACACCATACTACATACACCCAGGTGCAAAAGAAAATATTAGGTTTTAGAAATAATGTATATCATCATTGCAAAAATACAATAAATTATTTATCTATAAATCGAAACAATAACCACAATGTATTCGTTAAATTTAACAAAAAAAGATTCAGAAAAGAATAATGTCTTTTTGATACATGATGCGTGGATCGGAACGCTAACCCATAGGTACGGACACTACATAATCGAAAATACATCGATGAATCGGTGCGGCCATCATATAGGATCGCGTCGGTATGAGTGCATCTTGTATGCGGTTTGTGTTTTCGTTGCGGTTGGTTTACGTGCTATTTGTTTTGACGTTTGTTACAGTTTTTGTTGATTTTTGTTTTGTTTTTGTTGTTTGTTTTTGGTAAAAAGCCAAGAAAAACAAAAAATAATCTTTGATCTCTCAAGTTCGGGAGTTATTGGTTCGTTTAATTTAATTAATTTAGAAATTAACAAAAAGTAGTTTGGATAATAAAAGATGAATCAAATAAAAAATCGATTTGACAGCCCTTGTTAACGTTTTCGATACTTAAAAAAATCGATTCTATTTCGTTAGGGTACATAATTATAACTGCCAACTTTGAACTGCCACCCATATCATGATAAATCGAACATACTATAATATAGGCAAGTTTCATTACTTTATTGTCAATATGCACTGACTGCGCGCATCGATGTATCCGAGACTACGCGTAAAATTATTATAGTTCCATAAAATGTAACACAGGAATATGTGTTTATTTAGTAGGATAGCCACCGCTTTTATGTCCCTATAGGATGCCCTTCACTCCGTTCTGGTCGCCTAATTTCCTTATTTAGCTATCGATATCCTCAGGGAAGTCGAATACCGTGACGAACGATCTTCCATCTATTGACTCGTATCATTGCGCAGGCGCAGGGTGTGGCAGGGCGACGTCCTCTGTAGGCCTACTAAATGAACGTGTTGAATAATCTCAATACATTACCATGTAGTTAGCAGCTCGATTCGTCAGTGCACCGGCCTTGACTCCGTTCGTTATAGAAACGATCGCTAATGTAGATAATACAATTATGTGTGAAAATGCTTATTTCCGATCAGGATTTATGCTAATAGATAAACATGTGTATACTTGACGTTATCATTGCTAATAAATATTATCTTTTGTTTTTGTAAGTTGCTTTCCTATTGTGTATGAAAGACCCTGTTACCTGTCTGGTCTGCACAGGAAGTAACCCAGCTGGGCCCAGTATAAGATTACACACCAGCGGACAGTAACAAGGTTTTTCAATTGAAAAATTTAAGTAATACAAATGACACTCACTCAAGTCCAGTAAAATATTGACGGCGTCAAGATACCTCCAGAAGTCCAAAATCTGGGTCTCCGCTGCTTGTTCCGTTTCGCTGCTCCAGTGCTGGCCGAGCCGGTAGTATGGAGGGGAAAGACAAAGGCAGGGACAGCAGGAATGTAAAGGAATGTGGCTACGTGTCACCAAAATTCTGACGCAATCACCAAAGTATCTTCCTGGAATTAACTCGGCTTCTACGAGAACAATTCCCCAATACGGTTTCACGCTAGAAGACCTTTATTTCACGCACAGTTGGCCCTAAAAGCAGGCTATTCAACCCTTTAGGCACCCAATTTTCTCAAAACCCCACACGGAAGAGCAAAATCACCACGTCATGTCCATCAAAATCATAGACAAGCAGTAATAATAAAAAACAAACAAAGTGACTACGCCGCCGCTAGCGGTCTCTAAATGTGCAGATTATAAAACTGCGAACAAAGCGCGTTCAGCTTGACTGTGGCGCGAACATATTGGTTATTTGATTTAAAATAAACACGCCCATTATTTACTCGTTTAAAGTAAGAGAAAAGAATAATGACGTAGGTAAGAAAATTATGAGCAGGCGCACGCCTTTCGCAAAATAACAGCGTATTAGTGATTGTAGTAGAAAGTTGAGGGTGGCGCATATGGTCAAAGATCGGGAATCCCTGTTTTAGATGACTTGAACTTAGCAATTAAAGCTCTTCATTTATTTGAATGAATATTACACGAGTTTCGTTCCTTGGGTCCTAACTTTCTCCTAACAATATCTAACCATCTCCATAGTCCTTGGACCTCTTTAGCTCGAGAGCAAGAACAAGATAGGTCAAGCGTCTTTCGTTGCAATCTTCAAATGTTCAATTTCCAGGCGAGAAAGACTTCAAGTGCCCGGGCAACTGGGCGCGCTGTGCCACCCCGTACGGCGGACAGTGGACGTGCGTGCCGGTGCAGCGGTTCTGTGACGGCTCCCCGCAGTGTATAGACCGCAGCGACGAGTGGGACATCTGCGATCATTGTAAGTTAACAACTGCCGGGGCAACAACTGGGCGCGCTGTGCCACCCCGTACGGCGGACAGTGGACGTGCGTGCCGGTGCAGCGGTTCTGTTACAGCAACTGTAGCGTCTCATCTTGTGTTCCAGTCAACCAGTCCAAGTGCGTGGATCTGAAGTGTAAAGTGGGCTGCAGGCCGACGCACGAGGGACTCGCCTGCTATTGCGAGCCCGGCTTCGAGCCCAGCGACGGGGACTGTGTCGGTGAGATATGTGCATATAACTTCTGTACTACAACAAGAGAAGCAAGGAGATCATTGTCATTCAAAAGAAGGCACTTAACACCTAGCTTCCTCGATTTCCACTAGTGGAAAAGGCTCGACAGACTGACATTATCAGATTTTTGAAAAATTATTTCCCTCGCCGAGAATCACATCCAATGGTTTATAAAAAAAAACACTGTATGTTATGACGACTTTCCGACTCTGTGTACAAAAGAGCTAAAGCTTTAAATTTTTCTTGACTTAAGGACGACCTAATATAATTTTTGACTCTTTGTACAAATTCATGTACAAAGTATGCCACAGAAAAGCAAATACCTCGTTGGTTTTCAATTCCTTTACACATTTATGGTTTTGATACTGCTTTTATTTTGGCAGAAAGAAAAGATACATCCGCTTTGCCGCCCCTAAAATCTGCCGCCCTAGGCTCAAGTCTACTCAGCCTGCTGGTAAATCCGAACTGCATTAAATATCACAAGATTATACATTCCAATACATATTGGTACCGTGGCGCGCCCACTATTGTGTTATCTGACATCACCGTCCAACCATTGCCAAACGAAACTTGTAAAACGATAATACCTATGCTTATAATTAACTACTGCCAGAAAATACATGCAAAAATCTGTCGAAGGCGCTTGACTTAGCGTTTTATACTTCGCACAACGCGCGATGTACCTGCGCACGCCCGACCGACATGGCATGCAGCAGCAGTAGGGTTGACACGGTGAATAATAAAAAAATATAAGTTATTTTATTTAATCTAACCTATTTAACCGTTAACTAATCTTTTGTCAGACTTTGTTATCGTTTGATAAAAAAATGCAGTCTCTCGGCCCGTTAGCGTGGAAACAAATTCAATGACAAGTTCAAATAGTAATTAATTTAATTGAATTGTCAATAATAAGTTAATAAGACAGTGAGTACATTTAAATTTCGTATAAATATCAATCCTAGATTATAATATCTATGGCTTACCTAACCTAAGCACACGAAAACTAAATATCCATCGTGTTCTTAAAATTAAACTGAAGCTTACCTACCTTTCCTTTCTGTCCTGTTCGACAAACATCAAATGCTCTCCACCAGCCATTTATTTATTTATTTTTACTGGTCTGCCAACAGAAATTACACTTACAAAAGTATATTGATAAGACAAAGACAATTGTATTCCCAATTATAGGCAAACACAGCATCCCCGTAGGGCACTTAAATGTGCAAAGCGACCTAATAAATCTAATTAAAAAAAATATATATAGAAAATTATACAGTTTTAAGGGACAAATTAAAAACTGAAACTAAAAATTGAAAAGTTTTTAAGAAACAAATACTTAAAAAATTAGGAGGCAAAAACAAAAAATTAAAATAATTAAATTATGTCGAAAACAAATTTTCAATCTCTCGCAACGATATAACGCAACAAATCATTATATATTCTTATTGAAATTGCAAAAATATCCATATAATGTAGCTTTATAAACAGGCCCCGTTTCATCAGAACCGTGAAATAAAAACCAAACTGAGTTGCTCTGAAAAGAGAATATTTTATTAAACACTAGTTCACATATTTATCTTTTAAGTTATGCATGTTTAATGCAAGTAATTATTATTCTTACCTGAAAAGAGAAACAACATTTAGAGCTATTATTTCACAAATTCATTTACTTATAATATTTTGATGTTTTCTTTGTAATACACTCGTCTGACAACAGTTTACATAACCTTCAAACATGTCTGTCATCCTTCCATAGATTGACGCGAGAAAACGCGGTAAATTCAAATTAAATGAAGTGTCACTTCTTCATTTACATCCACTTGACATTTTTTTACGAGATTGTTATGATCTCTGCATAAACGATTAAAAATTGCGTTGTGGCCCAAATTAGTTGTAGACTTCTCCACCACAAAGGGTGAAAAGTTGACGATGCGGTGTCCCTGCCTAGGAACGAGAAATTGTATTCTAGCAAGTAACTGAGGACACTCGATAGCATTTCTCATAATCTTATATATAGGTATAATAAAACTTGGGCGAGGATCCATCGTCGCGTCGTTGTTCAAGAGAAACAAACTTGAAATACTTTAACCGCTTTTCGTACGAAGTTAAAACTAAACGTTTCCTCTGGTGAACAGTCAAAAAGAATAGAAACCGTTTCTGTATTCTCATCTGAATACTGACATGGTGTTTATGACTTAAAAATAAGTAGGTTAGAATCAGGTGACAGAAACGTTGCGCGCGCGCGAACGTCGACAGCTGACTGGCGAGAGAGAGCCGTCGAAAGGACTCGAGAGTGTAGTCACTTATCGCGGCAGCTATGGTCGAATGACGCTGTTGCTCTCAACTATTTCCATTTGTTTAATCTGTGGATCATCTAATTCCTGTTCCGGAAAAACTGACTGGGCTGTCGCCATTCTGGTTGTAAGACAAAGACTAACTTGTGATCCCAAATATTTCTGTATCGAAGTGTTACTTTATTTTTTACCATTAAAGAAACTATGTCAAAGAAATTGAAGTTTTAAATATACGACATTATTAGTGTTCGAAGTACGGCGATAGTGGTCACCACTCATTACGTAGTGACGTTGTAATCGTCGGTGGAAAGTGGGTGTACTCTGCGTTGTTCCACACCCGGTGATGACTTGTTGTATGTAACCCAGACACGGACGAGTGCTTGGTGGACGGGTCGTGCGGGTCGCAGCTGTGCACCAACACCGCCGGCTCCTTCACGTGCGGGTGCGCGGCCGGCTACCGCGAGACCACGCGGCTCGGCGCGCTCGCCTGCGAGGGGATCAACGGTAACATATACATACATACATACATACTTCTTGCAATCTGTGACTTGTGTATACATGCAAATGTACGTATGTGTGTGTACGGCTCGCTCTCTACCGCAACGTACACAAAGTTTGCGACAGATGTGAATACGATCTTCTATGTAAATCAGCCTTTTGTCCTTTAGCAGAAAAAGGTTTTAAGTTTGTAGACTAGTGTTGACACAGATTCAAAGATTCAAAATGTTTATTTGTAAAATAGATACATAAAGTATACGTTTTACATGTCAAATCTAATCTGTATAAAAATAATATTTTATAATGAAACAAATATGATACTTACGGGAAATATATATAAAAAAACTATATTTAAGTTGGGCCACTAAATAATAATAATAATAATATTAATATACATAATGCAATTAATAAATAAGTTAATAGATAAATAAACTATAAATAGATTTAATGCCTAAATCCGCCCATTCGATTAATCTTGCTAAGAAGAAGGGCAAGAAACTTAGCAAGATTTCTTTTTTATCAGTTTTTTTTTTCAATATGGCTCAATACTATTACAGTCTTTTTAACTTACATAAAATTTTACAAAACAATGTATTAAACTTTAATAACTAATGGATAAAAATATAAAAGACAGAAGGAAATTGTGTCATGAGGGAAAAATAAAATACATCTTAGTCTACCTGTCTAATGAGGTAGTAAGTTAAAATACTAAGCAAAACATCATCTACCTGTCTCATATAGTTTATCTTTTTTTTATAGTCAGATTATCAACTAATAAATGCTAAGTTTAAGTTATAAAATGTTAAGGTCAATATGTAAAAAGAAATGTCAAAATAATAATAAAATAACGATATAAAAATATTAGTCTACATAAAAACTAACGATTTGAAAAACACAAATCAGTTAGAAAATTAACGAAGAGTAGTATTAGATATATGATTACAGATGTCAGTCAAGTCAAACGAACCCCTATGCGGTATTTCGCCAACTCTTCTGGAGTGTCATCGTTGAGCTCTACGTTTCGCTTGTGCTGATTGTGCACTTTTCCTTTCGTGATTATCCAATATGTGAACTGTAACTTCCAGTGCCTCCGGAGAGGGCGACGCGGCTAGTGATAGTGACGGCGAGTGACGTCAGGATCGTGGACACTCGCGGGGAGGGAACTGGGAACTACTCGGTGCCCGCGCTCAACGTCAGAGCTATGGACTATCACTACACTAACAAGTAAGTGCACTCTGCTATTGTTGGGATGTATATTCCTAGATATACTTCCATCAGTAAGTGATAGTGAGGGTGTGACGTCATGCTCGTTGATTCTAACGGGCGGGAACACGGAACTACTCCGTGTCCACTCTCACTATAGACTATTAGTTAACCTAATGTGTTTGTGTCGCAGCTCGGTGTGCTACATCCACCACAACATCAGCAAGTCCGCCATCGTGTGCCTGGACGCGGACGACTTCAGCGCGCGCACCGTGCTGCCCACACCCGCCATGTTCCCCGACGTCACTTGTGAGTCTTACCTTCATCTGATATCTAATTGTCGGTGCGACGCTGCTATTCGTTCTTAAATACTTCAGTTCTTATAACTCGGTCCCAATATCTGTGCACCTCGCTGGAATGTGGCGCCTCTCCCGCTTCCCCTGTCACCTCTCCGCGCACTCCCCGGTGCGACAGTACGGTTAGCATCTTCGTTGCCGCTACACGTCCCGATAATTTTGATATTTTCGCTTTATTGTTGTTTTGTTTTTTAATGTTTATTGTTAAGTTTAGACTGTTTACTGTTAAGTTTGGACTGGTTTGGTTGTTATTAAAATTGTTGTAGCTGTTAAACTGAAGTCATGGGAAAAACAATACACAGCGAATCAAGAAATTTAATCTTGAAAGTGCTCAGGTTTTTTGAATCGGAGAAAGCAAACAAACAGTACACCATACCTGTAGACCAAGTGGTGAAACGAACCTGTGCTGCAACTGGGATATCAAAGTCTTTGCAAATCTTGCGAGATCGCGCACGATTTCGGGTGCAAGATTAGTCTTGCAAAATTCGTGCAAGATCTCGGTATTTCGCGATCTCGGAATACCGAGATTGCACTCCCTAATCAAAGAGGACTCTAATGAAAATTAAAAATGAAGCCAAAGTACAACCACCTACTTCGCCGGGCGCTAGTCCGACTCCAAGTACTAGTAATAATTTAGAAACCCACCCAGAACCAAAATTATCGACACCGGGTAAGAAGCGTAAACAGTACAAAAATAAATGTTTTTGTAATCAAAATTATTGTTTTTTAATAACAAACCCTTCATCAATAATAAATTGATTTGAAAAGGTTAGTAAATTTTTTTTACCTCCACATTTCTCGAAAAAACTTTTTTTCACACCGTACCCAGACCGCCAATATGACGTCACGAGGTCAGGTGCACAGATATTGTGACCGGGTTATAGTACAGAGACAATTCGGGACACAAACTCAGGAACGCCGCTTTGTCTGTTTTTATAATTCGCTGTAATTCAAAACTACTTGAATAGAAAAAGTAGAATAGAATAGAATAGAAAAAGTTTATTTGTCTAAAAAACACATAAAAGTAACACAACATAATTAAACACAGAAATACATTAAACAAAAAGGAGACAGCTCAGCTTATGCTGCGAGTATGGTTAAACATATCTGCACAGCACTGATTTTCAGCTGATCCTGTATCATCTACGATTAAACATAAAGTTCTGTAGGTGATGCACAGTATGAACTACAACACAGCAATCAAAACTTACATAAAAATACACACCAACTTACACTTTCAAGAAACAAAAATAAACCACTATTGAAAAATAACATATTTGAGCACAAAAAAAAATATATATTTGATTTTAACGGCTTTCTTGCTTTTTTTTTAACTTTGACTTGAACGTGTGAGCTGTCACAGACTTGCGCAAAGGGGGAGGCAGATTGTTCCAGATCTTTGCGGCCGCGTACTTGAAACTACCCCTGAAGCCAGATCTTACATGTTTCGGCAAAATTATCAAGTTTAATTCCCTACTATGCGTTTCACATCATGACATCGGAACGGCATGAAAATGTCCTCTCCGCTAAATGTTGCACCTTTTGTATGATATAGGTTGAACTGCCTTGGTGGTTGCCTAGTTTTGTTCGGCATATCTGGTGACGCAGTAGTAACGAGTGTCCTGTCCGCAGCGGTGAGCCACCTGGCTATAGACTGGGTGTCGTCCAACTGGTACCTGGTGGACTCTGTGAGGGGCACCATGTACGTGTGCAGCGAGGATCTGCTCAGCTGCAGGAGGCTACTGGAGAGCTTGAACAAGCTGAGAGGACTGGCTCTCGACCCGACCAGAGGGTATGTTGTCTAAGCGTAGGGGCGGCTCTTCTTACTTCTTAAACAACTTTTGAAAAGCTGCTGCTATAATGTCATCGTCCTACCTATATATGTGTTCATAAACAAACTGTGATATTTGAAATGACTTGTGTTATAGAGGACTCCTATCTTTACGTGCATGATGGCGCAGGTTCATGTACTGGACGGTGTGGGGCGCCACGGCCCCCGCCCTGACCCGCGCCACGCTCGCCGGCGCCGCGCCCACCGCGCTCGCTCAGCACGCGCTCGTGTACCCGGGCGCGGTCGCCGCCGTGCTCCCGGCGCAGGCCGTCTACTGGACCGACACGTACCGGGAGAGCGTCGAGCGGCTGGGCGCGCGGGGGGAGAGGCACGCGCTGCTGCAGGGATACGTGGTCAGTACCGATATCGCCGTCTGTGGCGCTTACTGCTGATTGAACGCTTTTATGTCAAACTTGATAGCAAAAATATAATAGTTTGTTCGTTTACTGCGAAACCAGGGGCCTTATTGTCCAACTTCAATATATAATAATAATAACAACTTATTTATTTACTTATTTGTTACGGTTTAAAACTAATTGAGTAGTCATACCATACACACAGTATAAATGGATGATGACACGTGGTAAATCAACTTATAGATAACAAATAATTAATACATTGAATCATCCTTTAGAACGCTTGTTACAAACATTAAGCTCGCATGCCTAATTATTATCGATGCATGCTTAATATTAACTTAAGGCGGGTTATCCCGACTTTGTCTCTTTTCAAATTAATTTTAAACCAATAAAAAGTGACGGTTAAATTTTGCAAAAAACATATGTTATATTTCACTCTTTGATCTTAATATTTCGGCTGTTCGATACACAATTGCTTAGATTTTCCTCGATCCGATTAAATCGCAAAAATAGGTCTAAACTATGATCTATATATCATTTCATTTGAGCTGTATTAAGTTTTGGACAATAAAACTTATTGTTCACTAACTATTATTCACTCGAACTAAAACACTGCACTGTAACACTGTGGGATTCTTATTTATTCAGAAAATCACAGAGGCCTGTACGTTTTAGGATGAGGCAAAACGATTGCGCAGTGCAACTACGGGGAGCGCCATCTAGTTAAGAAATGATAAAGCTAAGACGTTTAACACTCATACTAAAATAAACGTCGTGAAAAATGTGATATAAAACGGCCGTCATATTAATTAAAAACCCATCCCTCTAATTCCAAAATAATAAATAAAAGAACCTAAAAACCGCGAGTTTTCTGAGCGGCCCGCTGCCGTTAAGCAGGATAAACATGTGAAAAATGAAATCGTTGGAATAGGACAGATTTTTCTGGATAGCCTTGCCTTAAGTAGCAACTTAGTAAAAAATTGTGTGATTGAATGTACGTAAAGCAAAATTGTAAAATTTAAAGCAAAATTGTAAAATTTTGTTTTGACCTCACTAGCTAGAAAGGCGCGCAAAAATTTGTTGCTTAAAATCAGTGAGCAAAAGTCAACTGAAAGTTGAAAAATTAAGAACGTCGCTAACACAGAGAAAACTCTGTGGTCGCGAATTAGTATTTCGTTTATTTGGCCTTAGGCTGACTCTTTCATTGGCTATGGTCATGACAACCGCCGCGTTCACCACGCTCAACTATCGTTCGAAAGTCAGTTACACAAAGTGATGCAGGAATGAATAAAAGTAGAGTGATTGTACCGGGCCGTCCCAAGGACACTTGCCGACCAGACGAAGATGGGCGAACTCAATAGTACCCGGAATAGGAGAACTTGTGTGATTAGATTGATGGATATCCCTTTGCAACCGGATGATTTTTTTCTCAAATATTTATTTATGTCCAAACATCCAAAGAAAAATATATAAAAAATCGATTATTTTCAGTTTTCCCGGAAAACCACTGTCACCATCGTGAGTTTCAGGAATAAATTACAGGTCTCACGATAGTGAGGGTCATGAATTTTATAGTAAATGAATGCTAAATAAAAGGCATATCATTACTTTTTAACAAAATGTTTTTTTACTTTATTTTGAAACACAATAATATAATCATAAAACCCTAATTCTGACATAATTATGTATTTTTTTTGTGGTAAGATCGAAAGCAATCCTTACCACGGGACAAACACAGATAAATGTTGCATTTTTCACACCTTATTTTAGAACGAGAGCTACAATTTTCATGTCTGCATGTTCTCGGCGCCTTCAGTTCATCAAAAACAGGAAAGTTCTTCAATAGCTAGGTTTTCCAAGACATGAGGCTCTATTTCCAAGTCATCTTCATCAAAATCTTCGATATCTGAGATATTACCGTCACCCAGTAGAGTTAAAATTTGGTCATCTTTCAGAGGTACTCCTTAAAAAAGAAAACACTACATTAGTCATAGTATCAGTACATTCTTTATTTTCAAAATCATACGGAATATATATATTACGATTTTGGTGTAAACACCGAAGTATCACTGTCGATGTCGTGATACTTGAAATTTTAAGATCAATTACGGCCAAATTATAACAGATAACAACAAAATCAAACTAGGCATATATTCTGTGTACCCTAAACTGTAGAATAAAACTTAACTGTGACTTATTTGTATAAAATTAATACGAAACATCAACCACTCACCTGGACTCGCTTGGGTTCAAAAAACGCAGCCATGCTTTATCACAAACCACGGGCGACTGACAAGTCAAAACGAGTTTTTGTATATTTTTCTTAGCGGAGAAGTGCCCTCACGAACGATCGACACCGGTCGCAACCGCAAAAACCTAATTTGTTTGAAGTAAGAATTTTGTATGTTGTTAACTCACGATCGTATCAAGCCGGTTGCAAAGGGAAGAAGCGAAAGGGGTATGTCGGGATCGTAACAGATAGAAACCTCTAGTCTCTGATTACCCCTCTTCCCAGAGACAGGCGTGCGTGTGTATATAGTATGCATGTATTTCTTTTACATTAGGTATGTATTTTCTCGCTAGGTTGTATGTGTCACACGCGAGCAAGGTAATTTTGTTGCTTGTGCCTTTGAGTCCCTCACAACGCTCAGGAGTCTAACTGAGAATCGCTTGCTCGGCATTCAAACTTGGCACTCGCAAGAAACTGCCTTTGCTCTCTTGTTGCACATATAACTATTAGATGTAATTGTTGGTAATTTTCACTTGAATTGCATACAAATGATGAATTCTGTTTGTTTAGAGTCAGAACCTACAGACCATCGACGTGTTCGAGGATCGCGTGTACCTGCCCGTGTGGAGCAACAGCAGCATCGCGGTCGCCCTCAACTACGGCAGGGGCAGGAGCGTGGACGAGCTGCGGCTCGACTCGCGACCCTCCGCCGTGCGCGTCTTCCATCGGCAGAAGCAGCCGCTAGGTACACATGCATCCCTACTTGTTTATCTAACTAGTGTGAAACAGAGGCGCAAGTTCATGTCCATCGGGGCCAAGGGCGACGCCACATTAGTCTGTACTTGAGTGTTGTCCTTGACGGTTGTGACGCGCGCTTATCATAAATACGATCAACAAATTCGTCATTGAAGCCAGCGACTTACAGCGAAGATCTGATTCCGACTCTGCTCTGTCGATTGTCTTTGCATCTGATAGTGAAGATTTTTCTCTATTAGCAATAAACAACTATGATTTCAATGCAGTTGTCACCATCTCTTGGAACATTTCACGAGGAAGTTTTACATAGGTATATGTATGTCGCAGTAAAGTAGTTAAATCAGAGAGTTAGTTGAATCTCTAGAGAGTTAATTAAAGATCGACATTCAATCAAGTCGCTAAAGTTCCGTCAGACAAGTGAGTGAACGAAACGTTTAACGAGTTTCCTAAACGTTCCTAGGCGCATTTCAACTTTGGTAGGGTGACCTTTGTGAGGCGTCCCCGAGTAGGATACTAAATAGTCGCATAATGGATAGGTCGAAATGTATTTAAAAACACTAGGTTAGGTTAGGTTTGAACATTATGAAACAACTCAGAGCCGAGCGAAGCGGAGCGGAGCGAGGCGTCCCCGAGTAGGATACTAAATAGGTGCATAATGGATAGGTCAAAATGTATTTAAAAACAGTACGTTAGGTCAGGTTTGAACAATCTAAATGTAATCAGCTGTTGCCGTGACCGCCATCTTGTTTTACATTATTAATCAATCAACACGCTGGCTTTCGGTCAGACAGATAGTTAAACGTTTTCGACGCTGCTTTATTTAAATCAAAATGCTAGCGACTTGATTGAATGTCGATCTTTAATTAACTCTCTAGAGATTCAACTAACTCTCTGATTTAACTACTTTACTGCGACATGTATAACACTTTCACATTTGGAATATAGATGTGGAGAAATAGCGACTTTTCGTAACTATGTCGCCAAAAATCTTGACTAAACCATAAAAAGTAATTTAGTATCTCAATCATTATCCAATTAAGTGTGTTCGAATTACCTCCTTCCTTTAGTTGAGATCACTTTGATCTTACATTATATAATTTAAATGAATTAGATATCACAGGTTAAAAAAAAAACATTCGGGGTCTCGACACGGGTTCTAATGCCATCTTTGTCGCACGCGTTGAAAATTGTATACGCTATCCTGCTGTCAGTGTCGGAACCTGACGGAAGTGTTAATTTATGAACGGGGGTCTGAGTGATGAATGTTGCTGTAGTTTGAATACAAATCGGCCATTTCAAAAATAATGCATTGAAAGATGGAAAAATAAAAAAGTATTGATTGTTTAAATTTCCCTTACAAATACCTTGTAAATTTAATACATTCTAAGGTTCACAAAGAATATTTTGTAGGTATATAATGCTATTTGTTTTCATTATTTGTATTTTTATTTATAGTTTCGTAACAAAAGACGTAACAAAATCAGGGCCATTAGAAGTTTCGAATTATTTTAAAATTCCTCACAGATTTAACTATAAACAGTACATGTTTCCTATTATAGATAAATAATTTTTCATTTTCAGTTATTACAAAAGAGATAAATTAAATAAACTTAGTAAATTTCGTAACCTAGCGAGACAATTTATGCCACAAAAAGTGAGAGAATTCTTCCGATGCTCAGCACGGCACTTTCTCGACTAATCTCAAAGCTGCCGCTCAGTGAACGTGACAAATTCCTGAGTAATAATAATAAAAAATTCTTTATTGCACTAAAAATATTGTACATAAGGCGAACTTAATGCTATTTAGCATTGTCTTCCTTGTTATTCCTAGATTTCTCTATTTTATGAAGGTGTACAATTACATTTCAGTAGCCCAACCTAAATATTTTTTTGTATGTATTTCCCTTGTTGGTATATTTTTTTTATATTATAAAGATATATATTGTAAAGATTAACTTTGACATGTAGAAAGTATACTTTATGTATCTATTTTATAAAATAAATATTTTGATTTGATTTGATTTCTTTCAGTTAACCTTTGGTGGTGTGGATCATTATTGGGTAGTGCCGGAAAAGGTGTCGGTCGTAGTAAAGCTAAAATCCATGAGGACGGGGGCATTAAAATATTAAATTATCAACATAATCTAAATGATATTAAAACATCATATACTTATTACAATTTCTTCATTTTGAGACAATAATAACAAAATATTGTTTTTTCGAAATATATTTTTCAAGATAATATTTACCGTTTTGTCGACGTGATTAATATTTATATCCATGCCAAATTACTGCTTTCCATTACTAATAGTCTCTGAGCCAAGCCGCGGACAGACGGACAGACGGACATGGCGAAACTACACTCGGCGTCAAAAAAATCGCACCTTTTAAAAAATGTGCTTCAAACAAGTTTTATTCTTATTTGAAACCATTTTCGCGGGATTTTTTAGGTATCAATTGAAAGGTAATAAAACAGACTATTAAAATATTGAAAAAAAAAGTGTTTTTCATTACAAGGGCATAAAAAAATACAGGTTAATTGGGAAAGAAAAATCATCGTTATTTACGCTCTACAACAAAATAGATTATTTATTTAGAAAAAATCACAAAATCATTCTTAAAAGTATTCTAAAGCCTAGTGTTACCTCCTCTTGCCCTGATAACAGCTTCCATTCGATCTCTCATAGACCTAACCAATTTCAGGACTTGATCTTGTGGAATGCTGTCCCATTCCAAAATTACGGCCTCTTGCAGGGTGGTAGGAGCAGGATCTCGTGACCTAACTTGCCGTTTCAGTTCATCCCAAAGGTGCTCTATCGGGTTCAGGTCTGGACTTCTCGCCGGCCACTGCATGATAGGGATCCCAACCTCTTGAAGGTAGTCACGTACAATAAACGCTGTGTGGGAGCGAGCGTTGTCGTGCATCAAAGTAAACCCATGGCTGACGAAACCAGCATATGGGACCACATGCTCTTCCAGGACTTCTGTGATGTACCGGTGAGCAGTCAGCGACCCTTGCCCGCGAGCACCTCCAGTCCGGGAAACGCATACAAGGTCAGTTTTGCCGTCGCAAGATATGCCGCCCCAAAACATGCAGGAGCCACCCCCGTATTCCACAGTTTCTTGAATACAGGCTTGTGCGAATCGCTCCCCCTGCCTCCTGTACACTCTTTTTCGCCTGTCATTACAGAAAAGGCACACCCTCGTCTCATCTGAGAAGAGAACTGTTCGCCATTGGTCTAGCGTCCAATCGACGTGATCGCGGGCAAACTGCAAGCGGGATCTACGATGCTCTACAGTCAATCTTGGGCCTGTAGCAGCTCTATGGGCGGCTATTTTCTTCTCTGTTAATCTTCTTCTAATCGTAGAGTCACTTGCAGTTGTCCCACGAACTGCTTGGAGTTGCTGTCTTATCTCAACAGCATTGGAGAACCGATTTCTCAAGCTCGTCGACACTATGAAGCGGTCATCCCTTTCAGATATGCAGCGTCGTCTCCCAGATCCATATCTTCGGACAAAGCCACCAGTCTCCCGGAATCGCTGGACTACTCTTCGAACAGCAAAACGGCTTAGGTTGAGTTGCCGGGCAATATCACACTGCCGCACCCTTCGGCGCAGCAGTGCAAGAACTTGTGCAGCTTCTTCATGTTGAGGGTAGTATTTTTTGCTTGTGCGCTTAACGTGTGTCACCTTCAAAGTTTGGATAGTGAATGACCTACATTTGCACGGAGGTCTTCTCACACTCCCCTGGTGGGGGCGTGGGGACTCAGTTTCGGGGCTGTGGCCCCCTGCCTGAGGTCTGTACCGCTGCCCATCACTATGGGCAGGTCTTTGGTAGTGGTGCCTGGAGTGGCACTCGGTGGTAATGGTGGTGGGTTTCTTGGGTCATGAGGGGGAGTTACGCCGCAGGATCTGCGACGAGGTCACGTGGCAGGCGATGGCGGTCGGGTGGGCGCGCGTGGTGCGGTGCCAGGTCTCGGATGTGCTGGAACAGATTGTGTTCCGCACGGTCGAACATCCCAGCCGCCAGTCGTCGGACGAAGTCGTCCAGGCTTTCGAAGTTGAGATCCCTCGCGATAGTAGCGTTCCTCACATAGCGAGGCGCGCCGACTATGTATCGGAGAGCCAGGTTCTCTTGAGCTCGGAGCCTTTTCTTGTTAGTCTCCGATACAAGGGCGTACCACGCCGGCGCTGCGTATGTGAGGCGGGATCTAAGGTAGGTTTTATAGATCCCAAGCTTCGTTCGCAGAGGGAGACCGGATGAAAGTAGCGGGCGGAGTTTTGCTCTAGCTACTTTCACCTGGGCGACTACGTTGTCCACGTGACACTTCATCGTTAACCCGCGGTCGATGGTGACTCCAAGGTACTTCACTGTTTGAAGCCAGGGGACTTCGACCCCCTGTAGCTTCAGCGGTGGTGGTTGGTGTTTCCTGTACTTGGTAAGTAGGGCCTGCGTCTTCCCGACGTTCACCGACAGGCGCTACTTGGAAAGCCATTCTGGGAGCAGGTTGAGCGTGCCCTGCATCTTCACTGCCGCGAAGGTCGCCTTGTACGACGAGACGTAGTAGGCAGCGTCGTCAGCGAAGAGAGCGAGCTCCGTTCCCGCTCCGAGAGGGATGTCGTCTGTGTATCGGGAATAGCAGGCTGGTGAAAGGCAACTTCCTTGGGGGACTCCAGCTCTTATGGGGCGCTCTTCGGAGATGGCGTCTTCCACCACCACCTTGAAACGGCGGTCCAGGAGGAAGGAGGCCACAACTCTGATGAGACGCCTTGGGGCTGGGGATGTCGACAGTTTGTATAGCAACCCCTCATGCCCTGTCGAAGGCCTTTTCCATGTCTAAGAGTACTGCGACGGTGAACTCCTTCTTGTTCAGGCCTACCGCCATGTGGTGCAGTACTCTTGCGAGCTGGAGGGTTGTTGAATGAGCCGCTCGAAAGCCAAACTGTTCCGGGTGGGGAGTGATGTGGGGTGCCAGGTTGTAGAGCAGGAGTTTCTCGAATAGCTTCGAAAGGTTGCTCAAGAGGGTGATGGGGCGATTGTGCTCTGGTCTTTTTGGGTCCTTGCCTGGCTTGGGCAGCATGATCCCGTGGCCCACTTTCCACTGGGACGGAAAGTGCCCCGTGCGCATGATGCCATTAAACAGCCACAGGGTCCTCATCAGTGGGGATCTGCCTTTCGAAGTATTCGAGAAGGTGGGACTCGACTGCTCTGACGTGCTCCACATCGTCGGTCGGGTTTGGCTTGAACTGGGCTTCAAGGCACTCAGCAAAGATTTCGGCTCGGTCCTGGGCTTTGAATCTTGGAAGGCCGTCGTTGCCCAGCGTGGTCTAACAGGTGTAGGAGTCGTAGACATCTGCCGGCATAGGCGATGCACGGAGGGGGCGTGGTCACCGACGGATTCGACGTGGCACTCCCAAGATTCTTCGGCGTGAATGCTTAGCTCTTTTTTCACCGTCGCCGTTAGTGTATTGAGGTGAGTCTTGAGGATCGGGCAGCGTGTTTGCTGCCACTGTTTCCGGGTTTGGCGTTTCTCGCGGAGTAGTGCCTGGATTCGAGCAGGGAGAGGTTGATTTCTCTGTGTGCTCGAAACGGTGTGCGAGGAGATGTCAATCGCGTCCCGGATACAGTTGGTTATCTCGGACGTCAGCCTCTCCACATCTTCTGGGACGGTGACGGGGGAAGAGATGGCGGCTTCCTGCAGAGCGGAAGCAAAGGCCGGCCAATTGAAGTGCCGACGTGGTGCTGGAGGTGCGATTTTTGTTGGCTGGTCCTCGAGGACGAGGAGGACGGGCCTGTGGTCTGATGGTAAGTCTGGGGGGACTTCCTGGCTTGGCGGTGATCTCAGGTTCTTGTACACTACGACGTCTAGAACGTCCCCTAGTCCAGTGTCCGAGCAGTAGTGGGTGGGCTCGTCCGGACCGATGACGTCGTAGTGGTGAGCGACGGAGTCTTAAAGCAGTTTTCGTCCTTCTGGATTCACCCTCGTGGATTTCCACGCCGGGTGTTTGGAATTTAGGTCGCCGGCGATGATGGTCGGCTGCTGCGAGTCTAGGAGCTCGTAGAGTTCTCGGAATACAAAGTCTTCCTGGGGAGCTTCGTAAGTGGCGTAGAGTCGAAGCACGCTGCCGGCGACTTGGAGTTCAATCCCAAGGGCGTATATGGATTTATACTCCTTGAAGGTGATGGCTTGGTGGACGATCTTTCTACTGACTAGGACCGCCAGGCCTCGGAAGATGATCCCCGTCTGGCTTGAGATTTCGTCCTTCCTATATACGACATAATTGGGGAACGCGAGTTTCATCCGCTCTGCCAGATGAGTCTCGCTAATCAGCATTATGTCGACGTTCTGCTGGTTGAGGAAGAGTCGCTTCTTCCCCGTGAGTGACTGTGCATTCCAATGGACTATCCTCAGTTTGTGGTGCTCTGTGGAGTGCGCAGGGTGGCTACACATCTTTGGAGCTCCGGCAAACTGAGTAGAGTCATGACCAATTTGGTCATGTCCTCTTGAGATAGTTGGGCCGGGGGTGTAGGTTGGGCCGTAGTGGTTACGGCTGGGGTTTCGGCCGGTGCCTGTGTGGGTTGTTGTTCTTCGGCCACTGGGTTCTTCCTCCCTCCTCTTTCCGCCCCTCTTGCGCCGAGTCTTGAGGGCGTCCGTCCTGGCCGTGGGCGGGTTTGCCTGAGCCTGGAGTGAGGCCGGGGCTGTCTTTTCTTCGGCAAGAGGCAGCTCCTTCCGGCTTGGTGTTTTAGCCGTTAGGGCCATCGTGCCGGCTTTCTTGTTCCGTTTTTCCTGACGGAACACGGGACAGGACGTGTTATTTGCTGCGTGTGGCCCTCCGCAGTTTATGCACGTAGCTGAGTCTTCTTTGGGTCGGGGGCACTCTCTGGCAAAGTGTTCCCCGCCACAGCGTACACACGCCTGGGTACGATGGCAATTGTGAGAGGAGTGCCTGAATTGCTGGCACCTGTGGCATTGGGCAGGCCCCTTTTTCCCTCTCCAGGCTTCGATTTTGATTCCCGGCATGTACATGAGTTCTGTGACCTCATATTGCCGGGATCTGGGTTGGCGACTTCTTTATAAGGGCGTAGAAAATGCAGCCGGGGCGCCCTGCTCTAGCCCTGATAGGCTTGCAGTAGTCGACCTCAAAGCCGAGGTCGAGCAGTGCTTCTGCGAGCTCCTCCGGTTCCGTGTTAACTGGCAGTCCGCGGATCGCTACCTTGGGGCTGCGCTCGGCGGGGAGAGAGTATGAGAACTACTTCACACCGTGGTCCTTGTCAAGCTTGTTGAGGTACCGCTGGAGGAGCCGGTACTCATCGTCAGCTGTTGGTGTGAAGCGCACTCCCTGTTGGAAGGCGCGGGCATTTGGTGTTCTACCCAGTTGGGTAGCGATCTCGCGGATATGGTGCTGCCAATTGGGCAGTTTGTCCACGATTAGAGGAGGGTAGCTCAGCTTGCCCGGGAGGGTAGCCGTGGCTGTGGCTGGCTGGGCTACAGGTGCGGGGGCGGGCGCGGGGGCGCACGGCACGAGGGCGGGAGGCGCGTGGGCGGGCGGCCCGGGTGTGGGTGGCGCAGGTGCGCGCGGCAAGAGGGCGGGTGGCGAGGGCGCGAGGGCGGGCGTCGCAGGCGCGCGCGGCACGCGGGTGGGTGGTGTGGGGGCGGGTGGCGCGGTCGCACGCGGCACGAGGGCAGGCGGCGCTCGTTCGCGCGGCATGGGGGCGGGCGTGCGCGACGTAGACGCGCGCGTCGCGGGCGTCTTCGGCGCGGGTGTGCGCTGCGTAGGCGGGGCCGGCAGGCGGGTCGTGGACTGCTTGGGGGCGGCGCGGTTGGCGAGCGGCGTGCAGGGTCTCTCCGGGAGCGTGTCCGGGTTCGGGAACGGCGGGCGTGTAGCGCGCGGTCGTAGTGCGACTGGCAGCCGGGAGTCGAAGGGGGTATGCGATGGTCTTGCGGCCATGGCAGCATACGTGGTCGGCGGCTTGTCTTGGCTTGCGGGAGACGGTCCAACGCAGATGCGCTTCTGCGTGTGGCCGGTACCCGAAGAGTCGCTGAGGTCTAGCGCCCTCTTCGTGCTCTCCCTCTGAGGTAGGGGGGGCAGTACAAGTGGAAGTGAGGCGGCCAGTTGACGGGCTGTCTCGGTGCGGCGGGCAACGGCAACAGATGAGGGGTCGCGAGTGCCGTGGAGTTCACGCCGTCGTCTCGAGAGGTACTCCTCCATGACAGTCAGGAGGCCCTCCGTGAGGCAGTTGTTGTGCCGTAGACGGGATGTGATCATCTCGTCTAGCTCGTGCCCAAGGTGCGGCGAGCCTGGTTTTTCCAGCGCGAAAGTCAGAGCGTATTCCGTGCTGGTGGAGAAGTCGTGCAGGGTGTGCGCACGACGGGGGGTGGAGGTCAGTGATGACCCCTGGGGGAGGCTCAGGTTTGCCAGGTCGACTGGCAGAGGTCACCAGGGAGGGAGAGTCCTCCGGGACAGTGCGGTCATCCTGGACTGCGGAGTCCAAGCCCTGAAAAGGGCTGTTTGTTCCGCTCATTGTAGGAGAGCGGAGACTGTCGGGGGGGGGGGGGGGTTACGCCGTGCGACCTATGAGTATACGCCAGTCTCCATACCCCTTTCCTCGGTGAGATCCGCTGGTGGAAGGCCGAGGTAGGTAGTACGGTGATCGGCACCCCGACTCAGGTGCTCTTTGTAGGAGATCCCCTCCGCAGCTGATGCGCGGCGCGACTCGCGACAACAATTTCTAACGAAAAGGCGGCGAGAGAGCGAAAGGGGGAACTGGAAATAGGTCCGAGCACTGCGAGCGTACAAGCGGTCCGACCTGCATTTGACGTGTAATTACCTTTTTATACCCCTTTTATGTAGCGCAACTAGCGACCGTTTGAACGCGTATTTGAGCAATACTTTTCTTAATACCACGATACTCGAGAGATTTTTATCGTTTATAAAATGAAACGATTGTTTATTTCAAGGTCGTTTAATGCCCTTTCAATTGATACCAAATAGTTCTCTCATATTTGGTTTCAAATAGGAATTAAAATGGTTTGAAGTAAATTTTTCAAAAGGTGCGATTTTTTTGACGCCGAGTGTATAAGGGTTCCTTGTCGGACTACGGAACCCTAAAAATGAATATTTTACTACCTACGCACGAATCCACTATTTAACAACGTGTGGTGCCATCTAGTAGCGAGTAGTGCAAGTAATCATGACACCGTGGTTGCTTCGCACAGGCGTTGCGTATTTTAATGAGAATGTGTGCGTGCTTAGCGCGAGCCTCTGACGTCATGGGAGTATAGTTACAGATGAATAGAGAAATGCCTTCGAATTTTGGTGTGTGCGTGCTGCCACAATAGCGCGAGTGCTGCGGAGCAGGCACGTAGGTATTATAAAGAAAGGGTGAAGCTTACCTGATTATAATATTGAAATAGTTGTGTGTACCTTGGCCTATATTCAAAAAGATAGTGGTTTAGTTAGCTAAGCCAAGCCCAGGGTAGGCATTGCGTATTTGCCTATATGAGGTGCACGCCAGTGCTCGTAACGTCTAAAACACTCGCTTATCGCTCGTGGTTAAAATCGTCCTCGTAAGTTATTGCCTCCTTACCGCACTTGTAGCATAAACTACTATTAGAACAAGCGCTAAATTTTGAGAGTAAAAATGACTGGACTCCATGAAGCTCCGCGCCGCAGTTATTCTACTCACAAAAAAAACAGTTACATTTTATAGTAATTTATTTAATAGGTCCAATACAATGTAACTAGGTAGTAACTGCCTCGAATGCCGCCACCATTCGTGTAATAAATCCGCCCCTTTCGTTGAACGGCGAAGTCCGAGACAGTTGCAGTTACACTGTAGTCGTGCGCGGTCAGGTTACTTCCCATATTCGCCGGGTAAATAGCAGTAGCAGTACTGGGGGCCGCAGTACCCTTTCTCCCCCTTTTCCGAACATTCCCGTTGGCATTCCATCCAGTCGCAAATGTTTTCTGCATCCCGTCCCTTATCTAGATGACACCAAACATTAACAAAATAACATATTTAAATTGGTTTAGCCGTTATAAACTTGCGAGGTAACAACGGAGTGCACAAACACACATATAACCGAACACATAAACAAACAACCTTTAACTTCATCTTGATTATTTACAAAAACACTAGTACATACAATTGTTTCCTTCATATATATATATATATATATATATTTGGTTAGGCTTATTTATTTATGGTCTATTTAGTTTATTTATCAACTTATTTGTTCATTGCATTATGTATAACAATAATATTCTTATTCCTATATTTCTTTCAAATTTAAATTCAAATTCAAAATCTTTATTTGTTGAGACACAGGTAGATAAAATATAAGGTGTAATCAAAATACCTGCCACGGATGAAATAGGAGATACTATTATGTTTATAGATTACAATAATGCATAAATTTCGTACCCCGGAATCGTTAAATCAATTTGAGAAGATAAGTCTCGAGTGACTCGTCAGTCCACAGAATGTTGCGGCGTTCTTCTCGAATCAAATGACAGAACGCGAGGCGAGCCGCGTAGTCCTGTGGCTGCAATTTTTGTACTCTCGTAAAGTGGTAAGGGTATAGCCCTTCCCGATTTAGAAGTTGCCACACGTAGTTGTCGCTCACGTTGAAGACTCTAGCCCCGTCTCTGGTGCTCGCAAGAGGATGACGTCGGAAGAAGTCCAACACTTCCTCTTCTCTGCGTCAACCGGAGGCGGGTCAAAGGGGCCGTGTACACGGCGTCCAGAATGGTATGAGGACTTATTCGCACACCAAACCCCTGCTGGCATAAGTTCGCTGCATGCGTGGTTATGTTATTGCACTCGCGATAGCACCATACCATTTCAACATATTCTTGATTTGAATATCGTCGTCTGGGAGGCATTTTTAACGAATGCGCGCGCAATCCACACCTCGCTGACCACTGATAACAACGAACTGGGGCGGGCGGGGCACACAAAAACAAAAGCAAGCGCGTGCGACGAACGGGGTGCGGGTGGGGCAGGGGAGTCTTCGGCCTCGCTTTGACGAACGATGCCGACGCGCGGTATTGTTTGTAAGTTTGCATGAATAGCTTCATTGACGTTTTGCGAAATGAAATGCTGGGTTTTTTTCAATTTCAACGCGCGGTTTTTCCCGTAGAAATCTGTGACAAATGTATGAAGCTGCACGGATGCGCGAACTGATAACAGCGAACTGAGGCACAAACACAAGCGAGTGCGACGAACGGGGTAGTGCAGGCGGGAGGGGGGTAGGCCGTCGTCGGCTTGCGCTTTGATGAATGAATGACGAGCTGCCGGCGCGGACCGGGGCGGCATTTGTTTGATAAATATGGCAACAGTACGGGGTGGCTTCATTGAGTTGCGAAATGAAATGGCGATGCGGCAACAGCTAAGTTACTACGGGACGGTTTCAAACAACTAAATCAATTCAAATTTATACGCACATTTTTTTGTATGAAATAATTTATGACGTTAGATCAATAAAATATCGTTACTATTCTTTTCTATATACACAATACACTCTCCCATTACAGCCGTGGCAGATATTTTGATTACACCTTATATATTGGTGTTACATTACAGAAAAATAATGATTAAGCGCCATGTGCTCTGCCGCTAGGCGTATAAATTAGTTTGTTAATATACTAATAAAACATGCAAATAAAAAAAAATAACAATAATAATTTTATTAAAAAAGTCACAATCAATCGACTGTGGTGCGATGTAGTGGCGAAGGGTGAACGTTTTAAAAAGGGAAGCCGGATAAAAAAGTCGCTTTACTCAGGTGCTTTGCAACTACCTGTCAGCCAAGTGACAAGTGTATTTGTCGTATTGGGATTTATACTTTATACTTTATACTTTATTGTACACATAAATATAATTACAATTGAGGTTAGAAATAGGATGTACACAGGCGAGCTTATCTCTAAGTAGAGATTTCTTCCAGCAAACCCCTCTGATTAATAAAAAAAATCATAATAAATTAATAAGTAGACATACGTGTACACAAAACTACGCATCACACTATTAAATTAAAATTTTAATACATATAGACATATATAGCTCGCCTGTGTACATCCTATTTCTAACCTCAATTGTAATTATATTTATGTGTACAATAAAGTATATATATATATATATCCCTACATATACATACACAGCATAACTACATTCTATTACATACATGAATCTTTGCATAAACAATAGATATAGGTAATAATATACATACATATAGCGTGTACATTATGTACGTACACACTTACATACTATACAAATTCACTTATGGAAGAGAAAGATAGTGCTCTTTTAGTCTTTTTTTAAAAATACCAATTGTTGGACAGTCACGGATGTTTTGGGGAAGTGAGTTCCACAATCTGATAGCCACGACATTAAAGGACTGGCCGAAAGCACATGATTTGTGCACTGGAGTTTTAAGTAGAGAGACAGTACGTGTCTGAACCGGCCTGTCTCTAGAAAAATGCAGTGGTACGAATCGTTCACGAAGATAAGAAGGGGAGCGAGGATTAGTGAGAATACTGAAAAGCTTAGTGAGAATATGGAAATCATGACGTTGACGGATAGGTAGCCATTTAAGTTCTTTGCGGAAAAGGGAGACATGGTCGAATTTACGTAAGCCATATATAAAACGAATAGCTTATTTAGTAACTCTTCGTTGGCATCAAGGAAACTGACATCGGCATAGTCGATCAATGGAAGAAGTAGAGGTTGCGCAAGGGAAATTTTAGTTTTAAAAGGCAGGAAGTTCTGGAGGCGCTTTAAAGAGTGAAATGCTCTATGCACTCTTTTGCTGATCTCATTGACTTGAGGAGTCCACGACAAGTGGCAATCAAAAACAACTCCTAGATTCTTGGCGGTTTTAGAAAAGACAATAGGTACCCCATTATTAACTACAGCTGGTAAAGTATTGTCACTCAATTTCTGTAACATGTACCGGCTACCAAGTAGCATGGCTTGCGATTTGTTTGGGTTAACAACAAGTCCAAATGATTGAGCCCAATTTTGTATTTTGGTGAGATCTTCATTTATCTTTATAACGGCAGCTTTTGCCTGATCCACTGGAGAATGGCAATAGAGCTGCAAATCATCTGCGTAAAGATGGTAGAGAGAAGATAAATTGTCGGTGATTGAGTTAATAAAAACTGAAAACAGGAGAGGAGAAAGAACGCCACCTTGAGGAACGCCAGCTGTGAGCTCATACCACCCCGATGTAACATCATCAGAGCGTATGCACTGCTGGCGACCATGAAGATAAGTATCAAACCATTCTAATACTAGAGGAGATACGTTAAGAGAGCTAAGGATTCCTAACAGTACGTCAAAATTTACACAGTTAAACGCACTGCTAAAATCTAATAATGTTAGCACAGTCACATTTTTGCTGTCGATTGCGAAACGAATATCGTCTGTAACCTTGAGTAGAGCAGTGACCGTGCTATGTCCGCTACGAAACCCTGATTGAAATTGGTTTAATAAGTTGTTGTTAGAAAGATATAATGATAGCTGATCATGTACTAGGGATTCCAGGACTTTGGAAAGGATAGGAAGGATTGAAATAGGTCTATATTGCGAAAAAGAGGAAGGGTTAGATATCTTGGGTAAAGGAATAACATTAGCCCGTTTCCATGCTGAAGGAAACGCGCAAGTTACCAAGGAGTAATTCATAATGTGGGTGATGGTAGGTAGAAGATCGTCCAAAATCGTGAACAACATCTGAGAACAGATTTCATCGTCACCCACGGCTTTAGACGATATGGCTAGAATAGCTCTCTTAACGTCACTCGTAGTAACAGTCATGAAGGCAAAGGGAGTACAGCTAGGTTTCGGCTTACTGTTAAGTTTCGAAAGAGTTTCATTTTTGGTTCTGTCTTCCAAAATGACAGGAGATGTAGAGAAGTGTTATGTTTATAAGAAGTTTTATGGAAATGTTTGACAAAGCAAAGAGCACGGAAGAATGAAATGTAGTATTGATGCCATTTCCCAAACAACCCGACAGGAATCGTGTTATATGGACCCTTCGCCACGCGATGTCGGCCACTGTTGAAAAATTCAAATAAGTCAAGATTCGATTTAACAAAACCGCCATTTCAAGAATATACAATGAAGGTAACGTTAAGAGCTTTTGTGTTCGAAAATGTGGCCTACATGTATCTCTGGGGCGTGTACAGAACATTGCCCATTAGCATCTTCTCTGATCTGAGCTTTAAAACATATGATACCATACCTTAAGGTAGACCCTACAAAGGCATGGTATGCCGTTATCAGCGACTCGATATTAACAATTTTGCGGAGCATATACATATATATGGAAGTTAACGAGGGTCATTCCGGTATTTAAATCGGGATCAAAGTCCATAGTTGGTGATTACAGACCAATCGCTGTACTATCGCCATACGCAAAAGTATTCGAATCAATTCTTTACCGTCGTATACTAAACCAGGTATCACCTTGGTTGTGTGACGCTCAGCATGGATTTTTGCCAGGTCGGTCTACAACAACTAATTTATTGTCCTTCGTCCAGCATGCTTCTACTGAAGTTGATAATAAAAAGCAAGTTGATGTAGCCTACTTTGACTTCCGCAAGGCCTTCGATCGCGTCGACAATGATGTGTTGCTCCGCAAAATGGCTGCTATTGGCTTTACACCACAACTACTGCATCTTTTTGCCAGTTATCTCTCGGACAGGATGCAGTATGTTCAATATGGCGGTTGCATTTCAAAGCGTTATTACACTCGGTCAGGAATAAGTCAGGGAAGCAATTTGGGTCCGCTGGAATTTTTAATATTTATTAATGATCTCCCTAACTTGATATCTGACGACTTTATGATATTAATTTTTGCTGACGATGTTAAATTGGTTGCTTCACTAAATACCAAAGAAGAATGCCGGCGTTTTCAGCAGGAAATTGACGCTGTGTACTCGTGGAGTGTCGAAAACCGCTTAGAGCTGAACGTGGATAAGTCGTTTGTATTTACTTTCCACCGAAAACGTGATCCTCTTCATCATCCTTATGAGCTCGCTGGTTCACCACTACCACGTGCGCTAGATTTTGTTGAGGACCTTGGGGTGTTATTTACTGCCGACTTGAAGTACTCCTACTATATTGATGAGTTGAGTAAGAAAGCGAGGAAGGCACTTGGATGGGTATTAAGGGTATCTATGGATTTTAAAGACCCTCGTACGCTTAGTACATTGTTTAATGCTTACGTCAGGAGTAGACTAGAGTTCAATTCGATTATCTGGGCTCCATACGAAGCTAAACATGTACTTACCATCGAAAAAGTCCAGAAACTATTCCTTCGTAATATTTATAAACGAAGCTTTAAGTATTATCCTTTCTTATACCCAACAATGTTTTTGTTGGGCATGTTAGGGTATAACAGCTTAGAGTTAAGAAGGGGCTCCACAATGACTATGTTTGTGGTAAAAATTCTTAGGGGTTTGATTCATGTTCCGTCGTTGCTGGCACTGATATGTCTGAGTGCCGGTTCGGTACGAGCGCGCGCGCAGTCACAGACTGTTCGAGCTTCCGGGGGCTCGCACCAACCTCGCAGCTAAGGCCCCTCTCAGCCGCGTGCTTCGCTTGCTCAACGGTATAGCCAGAGATCAACCAGAGGTGGATATTTTTTCTGCATCCCTAGTCCACATCCACACACGTGTGGTGAAGTACTTAGAGGAGTGATTGTCTACTTTTTAGTATATTTTAAGTGTACATGTGCATTTTTAGCTAATATATCTGTATATATATATATATTTTTTTTTTCTCTCAGTTTAAATAAATTTGTTAATAATTTGTCTACCATGTTATACGCATTGGATTTGTGTCTGTAATGTATTTCGTGTGTGTGTTAAATAAATAAATAAATAAATAATAAATACATATAGAGCATATGCAAAGGAGTTTAATTTTTTGCAAATATGGTCTACTTCCTTAGTCCATTTTAAGTTCTTATCCATTTTTAAGTTATTATTAATACTACAAATTACATTTATATCATTGCGGTATAGAAAAGTAAATCTGGACGTGAGGAGCTCTGAACCGGGATTCGAACCCGGGTCTCTCGCTTGCCGGGCGATTGCTCTACCAACTGTGCTATCCAGTTCTCAACACGACCTGCGAATTTACGCATCTGCTTTCCCGTACCGCAACGATATGTATAGATACTCACTTAATAGTAAGCCTCTTGGCGCCTAGAGGGCGCTAGTATATTCAAGACAAGTCTGAGACTATTATTGTCCTACGTCACCTGTTACAGCATCGGGTAGTTAAGAATACACATTACTCTTATCGAAACTGTGATAGAAATAAATTTATATATGTTTAAACACTTTGCGATAACAAAGAAGATAACAAATTACATTTATGTCATTGTGGTATAGAAAGTGAAGTAAATCTGAACGTCACAGATTAATAATATTAGTTTTATATTAAAGTCTTAAATTTGGATAAAGATCCAGTCTATTTTGTTTTCTGTCTATAGGCATATGTTTAACTTTATTAGCACAACTTAAATGTATTTTTTTAATATATTTCCCGTATTATATTTGTTTCATCATAATTATATATTATTGATTTTATAAAGATTAGACGTGACTTGTAAAACGTATACTTTATGTATCTGTAGGTGGTAGAGCTGATGCCGAGCTCGACTGTGGAGGTACCACCATCTTACTCGCAAATCCTCCCGAAGTTATTCGGGGGAGAGTAAGAGGACAGCTCTCAGGCAATAAAACCAGGCGGCCCACCATTGCCTGGGACCGATGGATGGCGGTATATCCATCCCTAATTGCCAGGCCTTAAAACAGACTGGTGACGGGCAGCGGCGTCACTGGTGCAAGGGTTTCGGCACCGCGCTCATCAACCCGCCTGCCCAGCGTGTGTGAGTATGGGCATTTCTTCCAGGGGGATCGCCAAGAGTGGTGAAATCCTGGAAAGGCCTATGTCCAGCAGTGGACGAAACAGGCTGATGGATGGATGGATGGATGTATCTGTTTTACAAATAAACAATTTGAATTCGAATTTAAATTAATTTTATTACAATTTTTCAAATAGGTTTCGGAAATTAACCCATCTTCAGGGGATACGTAGGTCTAAATACTATTGACGAGCTACTAACGAACATCGTTTGTTACTAAATATTGTGAGAAAGCCTTTAACTTCAATTATCCCATGAAAGCCTATCGTTACTTTAAAGTCCATACATCGCGCCGCTAAATGCATGTGCATAGACTAACCGAGTACGGAACCCGAATAGAGGCTCCAGTTACACACGTATTCTGTGAACAGCTGACTAACTATTACAGCTGAAGCTGTACACTTCTGTGACAGTTGAAGGGACGGATGATGGGTCCCACAGGACATACAATTGTATGTCACGGAGGCCCCGCCGCGCCGATACGACATGTTTGTCGTCGTAGACTTACTGGTTGGCCGATGAACACGAAATCATTTCAAGTCTATGGCTAAACATGTGACATACATACAGACGGAGCATTCAAACACGAATATATCCACCCATCCATCCATCAGCCTGTTTCGTCCACTGCTGGACATAGGCCTTTCCAGGATTTCACCACTCTTGGCGATCCCCCTGGAAGAAATGCCCATACTCACACACGCTGGGCAGGCGGGTTGGTGAGCGCGGTGCCGAAACCCTTGCACCAGTGACGCCGCTGCCCGTCACCAGTCTGTTTTATATAAGGCCCGGCATCAGCTCTACCACCTAGAACCACGACCTCCACGAATATATACTTACTTGGATTGTGCCTGTGTGATCGTGCCTCTATCATCATCAAACAAGCTGACATCAATATTAAAACCACAAAACAAACTTTCATTTTGATTTTTAGCTGATTACTTGGACGGAGTTTGTTAGCTTATGAACCATAACAAACATCCGACGTATTTATGTAGGGTTTTAAATCTAGCAATCAGTTCTTAGGGTTCTGTACCATGCAATGAAAAATCGGAACCCCTAAACGATCACTTTGTTGTCTGTAAAGACCCGTTTCTCGGGCCCCGTTAGAGATATCAAGTTGATACAGAAGTCGATGAGACACAACGGTGCTCTCAAAAAATCAGGCTTCTTCAGAGCAACAAAGTCATTGCCTTGGGTCATCATGAAATCCCATAGGGTGCTTCCAGTTGACTTAGAAACTTAAAATTCCGTTTACGAGTAGGTCTTATAGCACACGTACAGAGAGAAAAACGAAAAATTAAAAATATTTAATAATTCAAGGGGATATTAATTCCATTTGCGTGTCTACATTCATTTGGAAAATTTTTTTCATGGTAAAAGTTTCTTCCCAGGCTCTCTCAAACCCTAAACTAGAAAGAAAACCAGCCGAGCAACGGTAACAAACCATTGACTTAATGTAACAATCTAAGTTATTTTTCAAGTTCTTCTTACAAATCCGAAGTATCGACTCATGATTTAAAGTCTCCCAAAAACATTCTTATAAAATACTGCGCCTAAAAAACCCTTTAAAGTGTCGTTGTTTAAAGCCCCTAAGTTTAGTGGTAACATTCCCGCTTCACCTCGAGGGCCCGAGTATGAGTGTCCATTCACACTATATATTTGATACGAAATCTAAAAGGGCAACATCTCGTGAGCGAACGAAAAGCCGACATGATACGTTTCACCAACTAACCATTGCATTGTGGCGCCGAATTATTCCCAACGCAATTAGGCCCCTTGGATGGTTTGATAGATCGTAAGTGTTAAGTTGATCTCCATAACTGCACGGTAAATAAGTGTATGTTCTAAACAGTACGTGCCTCAGGGCACGAGCCCCACTCCCACTTGACCAGGTTTCTATAATCAGATAACAGAAAATATGTTTTTTAAATTGAGTTCTTTGTTACACGCATGTGATGTGTAATGTACATTAAGTAGCCGATAATATGAAGATCCAGAATAGCCAAGTTCTAATCTTTTTTTTAAATTTATTATTAAAGTGAAAGAATAAAAAACAAGTTTGTACTGATGTCGACCGGGCCCTGTAGGGCCCGAAATATATCTTGTTTTTTTTCAAGTTTGTTGTTACTTATCTTCAATACTAATCTATATATAAAAAAATAAAGCTTTTAAAGTCAGTATAAATTTATTTAATCAAGTTCTAATCTATGTTATAAATTATTATAGTTTTATGTTCATGAAATTGAAAATGCATATTGTAGCATCGACTGCCTCCCTGCATTAGGGCACTGTAGAACCTACAGTGTGGGTATATTTTTAACCGACTTCAAATAGGAGGAGGTTTTTAATTCGAACGTATTTTTTTATTGCTTCCGGGTAGGTATCGTTTTAGTTTGGTCGTGATCTGATGATGATCTTCAGAGATAGGCAACAAGACTCTTCAATGGATGCCAGCATATCACTCGCTATTGCGGCAAACGCTTTGTACTAGGATGTTGATTGCAGGGTGTTACTTGAACATTGACCTTCGATCCAGGCCTCATCACCATAGAACTCCTTAACGCATGACAGCACATAACTCTTAATGGATGCCAGCATATCACTCGCTATTGCGGCAAACGCTTTGTACTAGGATGTTGATTGCAGGGTGTTACTTGAACATTGACCTTCGATCCAGGCCTCATCACCATAGAACTCCTTAACGCATGACAGCACATAACTCTTAATGGATGCCAGCATATCACTCGCTATTGCGGCAAACGCTTTGTACTAGGATGTTGATTGCAGGGTGTTACTTGAACATTGACCTTCGATCCAGGCCTCATCACCATAGAACTCCTTAACGCATGACAGCACATAACTCTTAATGGATGCCAGCATATCACTCGCTATTGCGGCAAACGCTTTGTACTAGGATGTTGATTGCAGGGTGTTACTTGAACATTGACCTTCGATCCAGGCCTCATCACCATAGAACTCCTTAACGCATGACAGCACATAACTCTTAATGGATGCCAGCATATCACTCGCTATTGCGGCAAACGCTTTGTACTAGGATGTTGATTGCAGGGTGTTACTTGAACATTGACCTTCGATCCAGGCCTCATCACCATAGAACTCCTTAACGCATGACAGCACATAACTCTTAATGGATGCCAGCATATCACTCGCTATTGCGGCAAACGCTTTGTACTAGGATGTTGATTGCAGGGTGTTACTTGAACATTGACCTTCGATCCAGGCCTCATCACCATAGAACTCCTTAACGCATGACAGCACATAACTCTTAATGGATGCCAGCATATCACTCGCTATTGCGGCAAACGCTTTGTACTAGGATGTTGATTGCAGGGTGTTACTTGAACATTGACCTTCGATCCAGGCCTCATCACCATAGAACTCCTTAACGCATGACAGCACATAACTCTTAATGGATGCCAGCATATCACTCGCTATTGCGGCAAACGCTTTGTACTAGGATGTTGATTTCAGGGTGTTACTTGAACATTGACCTTCGATCCAGGCCTCATCACCATAGAACTCCTTAACGCATGACAGCACATAACTCTTAATGGATGCCAGCATATCACTCGCTATTGCGGCAAACGCTTTGTACTAGGATGTTGATTGCAGGGTGTTACTTGAACATTGACCTTCGATCCAGGCCTCATCACCATAGAACTCCTTAACGCATGACAGCACATAACTCTTAATGGATGCCAGCATATCACTCGCTATTGCGGCAAACGCTTTGTACTAGGATGTTGATTTCAGGGTGTTACTTGAACATTGACCTTCGATCCAGGCCTCATCACCATAGAACTCCTTAACGCATGACAGCACATAACTCTTAATGGATGCCAGCATATCACTCGCTATTGCGGCAAACGCTTTGTACTAGGATGTTGATTGCAGGGTGTTACTTGAACATTGACCTTCGATCCAGGCCTCATCACCATAGAACTCCTTAACGCATGACAGCACATAACTCTTAATGGATGCCAGCATATCACTCGCTATTGCGGCAAACGCTTTGTACTAGGATGTTGATTGCAGGGTGTTACTTGAACATTGACCTTCGATCCAGGCCTCATCACCATAGAACTCCTTAACGCATGACAGCACATAACTCTTAATGGATGCCAGCATATCACTCGCTATTGCGGCAAACGCTTTGTACTAGGATGTTGATTGCAGGGTGTTACTTGAACATTGACCTTCGATCCAGGCCTCATCACCATAGAACTCCTTAACGCATGACAGCACATAACTCTTAATGGATGCCAGCATATCACTCGCTATTGCGGCAAACGCTTTGTACTAGGATGTTGATTGCAGGGTGTTACTTGAACATTGACCTTCGATCCAGGCCTCATCACCATAGAACTCCTTAACGCATGACAGCACATAACTCTTAATGGATGCCAGCATATCACTCGCTATTGCGGCAAACGCTTTGTACTAGGATGTTGATTGCAGGGTGTTACTTGAACATTGACCTTCGATCCAGGCCTCATCACCATAGAACTCCTTAACGCATGACAGCACATAACTCTTAATGGATGCCAGCATATCACTCGCTATTGCGGCAAACGCTTTGTACTAGGATGTTGATTGCAGGGTGTTACTTGAACATTGACCTTCGATCCAGGCCTCATCACCATAGAACTCCTTAACGCATGACAGCACATAACTCTTAATGGATGCCAGCATATCACTCGCTATTGCGGCAAACGCTTTGTACTAGGATGTTGATTGCAGGGTGTTACTTGAACATTGACCTTCGATCCAGGCCTCATCACCATAGAACTCCTTAACGCATGACAGCACATAACTCTTAATGGATGCCAGCATATCACTCGCTATTGCGGCAAACGCTTTGTACTAGGATGTTGATTGCAGGGTGTTACTTGAACATTGACCTTCGATCCAGGCCTCATCACCATAGAACTCCTTAACGCATGACAGCACATAACTCTTAATGGATGCCAGCATATCACTCGCTATTGCGGCAAACGCTTTGTACTAGGATGTTGATTGCAGGGTGTTACTTGAACATTGACCTTCGATCCAGGCCTCATCACCATAGAACTCCTTAACGCATGACAGCACATAACTCTTAATGGATGCCAGCATATCACTCGCTATTGCGGCAAACGCTTTGTACTAGGATGTTGATTGCAGGGTGTTACTTGAACATTGACCTTCGATCCAGGCCTCATCACCATAGAACTCCTTAACGCATGACAGCACATAACTCTTAATGGATGCCAGCATATCACTCGCTATTGCGGCAAACGCTTTGTACTAGGATGTTGATTGCAGGGTGTTACTTGAACATTGACCTTCGATCCTGGCCTCATCACCATAGAACTCCTTAACGCATGACAGCACATAACTCTTAATGGATGCCAGCATATCACTCGCTATTGCGGCAAACGCTTTGTACTAGGATGTTGATTGCAGGGTGTTACTTGAACATTGACCTTCGATCCAGGCCTCATCACCATAGAACTCCTTAACGCATGACAGCACATAACTCTTAATGGATGCCAGCATATCACTCGCTATTGCGGCAAACGCTTTGTACTAGGATGTTGATTGCAGGGTGTTACTTGAACATTGACCTTCGATCCAGGCCTCATCACCATAGAACTCCTTAACGCATGACAGCACATAACTCTTAATGGATGCCAGCATATCACTCGCTATTGCGGCAAACGCTTTGTACTAGGATGTTGATTGCAGGGTGTTACTTGAACATTGACCTTCGATCCAGGCCTCATCACCATAGAACGCCTTAACGCATGACAGCACATAACTCTTAATGGATGCCAGCATATCACTCGCTATTGCGGCAAACGCTTTGTACTAGGATGTTGATTGCAGGGTGTTACTTGAACATTGACCTTCGATCCAGGCCTCATCACCATAGAACTCCTTAACGCATGACAGCACATAACTCTTAATGGATGCCAGCATATCACTCGCTATTGCGGCAAACGCTTTGTACTAGGATGTTGATTGTAGGGTGTTACTTGAACATTGACCTTCGATCCAGGCCTCATCACCATAGAACTCCTTAACGCATGACAGCACATAACTCTTAATGGATGCCAGCATATCACTCGCTATTGCGGCAAACGCTTTGTACTAGGATGTTGATTGCAGGGTGTTACTTGAACATTGACCTTCGATCCAGGCCTCATCACCATAGAACTCCTTAACGCATGACAGCACATAACTCTTAATGGATGCCAGCATATCACTCGCTATTGCGGCAAACGCTTTGTACTAGGATGTTGATTGCAGGGTGTTACTTGAACATTGACCTTCGATCCAGGCCTCATCACCATAGAACTCCTTAACGCATGACAGCACATAACTCTTAATGGATGCCAGCATATCACTCGCTATTGCGGCAAACGCTTTGTACTAGGATGTTGATTGCAGGGTGTTACTTGAACATTGACCTTCGATCCTGGCCTCATCACCATAGAACTCCTTAACGCATGACAGCACATAACTCTTAATGGATGCCAGCATATCACTCGCTATTGCGGCAAACGCTTTGTACTAGGATGTTGATTGCAGGGTGTTACTTGAACATTGACCTTCGATCCAGGCCTCATCACCATAGAACTCCTTAACGCATGACAGCACATAACTCTTAATGGATGCCAGCATATCACTCGCTATTGCGGCAAACGCTTTGTACTAGGATGTTGATTGCAGGGTGTTACTTGAACATTGACCTTCGATCCAGGCCTCATCACCATAGAACTCCTTAACGCATGACAGCACATAACTCTTAATGGATGCCAGCATATCACTCGCTATTGCGGCAAACGCTTTGTACTAGGATGTTGATTGCAGGGTGTTACTTGAACATTGACCTTCGATCCAGGCCTCATCACCATAGAACTCCTTAACGCATGACAGCACATAACTCTTAATGGATGCCAGCATATCACTCGCTATTGCGGCAAACGCTTTGTACTAGGATGTTGATTGCAGGGTGTTACTTGAACATTGACCTTCGATCCAGGCCTCATCACCATAGAACTCCTTAACGCATGACAGCACATAACTCTTAATGGATGCCAGCATATCACTCGCTATTGCGGCAAACGCTTTGTACTAGGATGTTGATTGCAGGGTGTTACTTGAACATTGACCTTCGATCCAGGCCTCATCACCATAGAACTCCTTAACGCATGACAGCACATAACTCTTAATGGATGCCAGCATATCACTCGCTATTGCGGCAAACGCTTTGTACTAGGATGTTGATTGCAGGGTGTTACTTGAACATTGACCTTCGATCCAGGCCTCATCACCATAGAACTCCTTAACGCATGACAGCACATAACTCTTAATGGATGCCAGCATATCACTCGCTATTGCGGCAAACGCTTTGTACTAGGATGTTGATTGCAGGGTGTTACTTGAACATTGACCTTCGATCCAGGCCTCATCACCATAGAACTCCTTAACGCATGACAGCACATAACTCTTAATGGATGCCAGCATATCACTCGCTATTGCGGCAAACGCTTTGTACTAGGATGTTGATTGCAGGGTGTTACTTGAACATTGACCTTCGATCCTGGCCTCATCACCATAGAACTCCTTAACGCATGACAGCACATAACTCTTAATGGATGCCAGCATATCACTCGCTATTGCGGCAAACGCTTTGTACTAGGATGTTGATTGCAGGGTGTTACTTGAACATTGACCTTCGATCCAGGCCTCATCACCATAGAACTCCTTAACGCATGACAGCACATAACTCTTAATGGATGCCAGCATATCACTCGCTATTGCGGCAAACGCTTTGTACTAGGATGTTGATTGCAGGGTGTTACTTGAACATTGACCTTCGATCCTGGCCTCATCACCATAGAACTCCTTAACGCATGACAGCACATAACTCTTAATGGATGCCAGCATATCACTCGCTATTGCGGCAAACGCTTTGTACTAGGATGTTGATTGCAGGGTGTTACTTGAACATTGACCTTCGATCCAGGCCTCATCACCATAGAACTCCTTAACGCATGACAGCACATAACTCTTAATGGATGCCAGCATATCACTCGCTATTGCGGCAAACGCTTTGTACTAGGATGTTGATTGCAGGGTGTTACTTGAACATTGACCTTCGATCCAGGCCTCATCACCATAGAACTCCTTAACGCATGACAGCACATAACTCTTAATGGATGCCAGCATATCACTCGCTATTGCGGCAAACGCTTTGTACTAGGATGTTGATTGCAGGGTGTTACTTGAACATTGACCTTCGATCCAGGCCTCATCACCATAGAACTCCTTAACGCATGACAGCACATAACTCTTAATGGATGCCAGCATATCACTCGCTATTGCGGCAAACGCTTTGTACTAGGATGTTGATTGCAGGGTGTTACTTGAACATTGACCTTCGATCCAGGCCTCATCACCATAGAACTCCTTAACGCATGACAGCACATAACTCTTAATGGATGCCAGCATATCACCCGCTATTGCGGCAAACGCTTTGTACTAGGATGTTGATTGCAGGGTGTTACTTGAACATTGACCTTCGATCCAGGCCTCATCACCATAGAACTCCTTAACGCATGACAGCACATAACTCTTAATGGATGCCAGCATATCACTCGCTATTGCGGCAAACGCTTTGTACTAGGATGTTGATTGCAGGGTGTTACTTGAACATTGACCTTCGATCCAGGCCTCATCACCATAGAACTCCTTAACGCATGACAGCACATAACTCTTAATGGATGCCAGCATATCACCCGCTATTGCGGCAAACGCTTTGTACTAGGATGTTGATTGCAGGGTGTTACTTGAACATTGACCTTCGATCCAGGCCTCATCACCATAGAACTCCTTAACGCATGACAGCACATAACTCTTAATGGATGCCAGCATATCACTCGCTATTGCGGCAAACGCTTTGTACTAGGATGTTGATTTCAGGGTGTTACTTGAACATTGACCTTCGATCCAGGCCTCATCACCATAGAACTCCTTAACGCATGACAGCACATAACTCTTAATGGATGCCAGCATATCACTCGCTATTGCGGCAAACGCTTTGTACTAGGATGTTGATTGCAGGGTGTTACTTGAACATTGACCTTCGATCCAGGCCTCATCACCATAGAACTCCTTAACGCATGACAGCACATAACTCTTAATGGATGCCAGCATATCACTCGCTATTGCGGCAAACGCTTTGTACTAGGATGTTGATTGCAGGGTGTTACTTGAACATTGACCTTCGATCCAGGCCTCATCACCATAGAACTCCTTAACGCATGACAGCACATAACTCTTAATGGATGCCAGCATATCACTCGCTATTGCGGCAAACGCTTTGTACTAGGATGTTGATTGCAGGGTGTTACTTGAACATTGACCTTCGATCCAGGCCTCATCACCATAGAACTCCTTAACGCATGACAGCACATAACTCTTAATGGATGCCAGCATATCACTCGCTATTGCGGCAAACGCTTTGTACTAGGATGTTGATTGCAGGGTGTTACTTGAACATTGACCTTCGATCCAGGCCTCATCACCATAGAACTCCTTAACGCATGACAGCACATAACTCTTAATGGATGCCAGCATATCACTCGCTATTGCGGCAAACGCTTTGTACTAGGATGTTGATTGCAGGGTGTTACTTGAACATTGACCTTCGATCCAGGCCTCATCACCATAGAACTCCTTAACGCATGACAGCACATAACTCTTAATGGATGCCAGCATATCACTCGCTATTGCGGCAAACGCTTTGTACTAGGATGTTGATTGCAGGGTGTTACTTGAACATTGACCTTCGATCCAGGCCTCATCACCATAGAACTCCTTAACGCATGACAGCACATAACTCTTAATGGATGCCAGCATATCACTCGCTATTGCGGCAAACGCTTTGTACTAGGATGTTGATTGCAGGGTGTTACTTGAACATTGACCTTCGATCCAGGCCTCATCACCATAGAACTCCTTAACGCATGACAGCACATAACTCTTAATGGATGCCAGCATATCACTTGCTATTGCGGCAAACGCTTTGTACTAGGATGTTGATTGCAGGGTGTTACTTGAACATTGACCTTCGATCCAGGCCTCATCACCATAGAACTCCTTAACGCATGACAGCACATAACTCTTAATGGATGCCAGCATATCACTCGCTATTGCGGCAAACGCTTTGTACTAGGATGTTGATTGCAGGGTGTTACTTGAACATTGACCTTCGATCCAGGCCTCATCACCATAGAACTCCTTAACGCATGACAGCACATAACTCTTAATTGCGGCAATAGCACATTCAGTAAATCTCTCTGGGAAAAGTATAAACGAGAGGTTTAGAAGGTTGGCAATAAGCCTTGAGCAGGGTAATCTTAACCTCTTAGTGCACTAAGCGAATCGTCGTGCGAGCATGTTGCACCGAGTTGCCAGAGCCCTCACAGCCATCGCCAAGGTTCTCCGTCAGAATGTGACGGTGGTATCGGAACTGTTGCACCATCCGGACTTGGGCAATGGGCATACTTGCATACTTTTCGCACACAGATAAAAGTTTACCAAGACTGTCAATCAAAAGGGCAGAGAAGCACAATGTCATCTGCGTAATTTAAGCTATTCATACATACGCCCAACCGATCTGGGTGCTTCTCAGCTCCTCGATCAGCCCGTTTATATACACGTTAAATAGATCCGGAGAGGTTAGCCCACCACCGTCACGCACGCACGCCACGCCAACCTGTCACGCTATCTCGTACTAGTGCTGACAGATTTACTACGCAAGGTGACACGTCCCTGAGTTTGTTCCGCAGTATTTTGTAATTCCATCCATCCATCCATCAGCCTGTTTCGTCCACTGCTGGACATAGGCCTTTCCAGGATTTCGCCACTCTTGGCAGCCTCCTGGAAGAAATGCCCGTACTCACACACGCTGGGCAGGCGGGTTGGTGAGCGCGGTGCCGAAACCCTTGCACCAGTGACGCCGCTGCCCGTCACCAGTCTAATTTATATAAGGCCCGGCTATTGGAGATGGATATACCGCCATCCATCGGTCCCAGGCAATGGTGGGCCGCCTGGTTTTGCCTGAGAGCTGTCCTCTTACTCTCCCCCGAATAACTTCGAGAGGGTTTCCGAGTAAGATGGTGGTACCTCCACAGTCGAGCCCGGCATTAGCTCTACCACCTAATAATAATAATTTTGTAATTCACTAAATCTTAATCTAAACTTAAATTAAAGATTTTGTCTTTTATTTTCCTCGAAGGTTTAGTAAAGCACTATGCATCACTCGGGGGAAGTGCCCTTTCTTCCCTCGATTAACAATGTACTATTTTATGTCAAGTATGTACTCTTAAAATAATAATTCAACAGCCACAGCATGAGTTGAACGCGCTCTTGTTCGCTTCTAGTTCTGGGGTCTAAGTGAACTACTTGACCTAGTTTTTTAATCGGTGAGATGTAGAAACTTGATAACCAACCAAGTTTTAGCCCGCTAGCTTGCTACGCTATTCAAAGTGTTGCCAAGTTCCATTTTAAATGTTTATTGTTGAATCAAGCGTACGACTGGGTGAGAAGTGGTTCGCGAACTTGGCAAGTTGGCTGCCGCGCTTCGTAGTACAAACCCGGAGCCACGTACTGCAATCACTAAATACATCGATTCGGTGCGTTAGCCGATTGTCCATGGGTCGGCTGACGTTAGATACTTGTGTATGTGTACTGGTACGCTTGCTCTACTGCTCGTATGCATTTCAGTAAACTGTATCAGCCTTTTGCCTGCGGCTCTGCCCGCATTCATCTTGGCCATTTCTCCTTTGGCTTATTTTACTAAAGCTTTCTGTTTTATAATCCTTTTGTCACCATTAGGTATTTAAGTAAAGGCCCGTTGTCCAGTTTATGTGTCATTAAAACTGTTAAAGATAAATACTCGATATTGTAAACAAACACAGAATTACGGAATTGTAATATTATTCAATTTATAAACAGTCAAGTGATAAACTAGTTTTGAAAAAGTTTATGCGTTTTGGCGCCTATAAAATAGCAAACGATACCAAAAAAGTTTTCTTTTTAATAATGGATTTAAAGCTCGACCAGGAATTCAGCCGACCTCGCCATATTGCGGAAAATAAAAGCTACTAAAACATTTAGCTGGCAACAATGCTATTGTACACCTTCTTGAATTAGCCGGATTAAACAATAGTCTGTCGATTGACTCATTCCTGTCGATAAGGTTTTTGAAGTTAAAGGATTATCCACGTTGGTTATGATAATAGCACATCGGAGGACCAATCTTATTTATGTGTTGATCATTGATGAATTTGATGCACTGGCACTACATTTAGTTCGGTCAAGTTCCACCAAGTGGCAACAATCACAAGCATCAAGTTTATTATTGTTGGAGTTGATGCTCGTGATTGTTGGCACTTGGTGGAACTTTTGAAACATTTTTTGTTTGATAAACACTTGTACTTGTCCACTTATTTATATTAATTTCCCTTACCGATTCCGCTGTTAAAGCATTATCAAAGGTTATTGTTGTAATACTGTTCAGACCTTGTTACACAATGGGCCCTGCCTGAACTAAAGATAATATAATAATTATAATTTGCAGTGTCCCACCCCTGCCGGCACGAGCGCGGCGGCTGCGCGCACATCTGCGTGACGTCATACCGCGAGGGGAAGCCCCACGCCGAGTGCCTCTGTCGGCACGGGTTCCGGCTCGCCGGACACAAGGACTGCGTCCGTGAGTCTCGTATACATTATGTCGCCGGCTAATCGTACCTTCACTTGCGAGGCAGATCGTCTAATACCTTTACAGAAAGTTAAATATACCACCCATAGATGCGACGACGAGCGGAGCGTATCATGTTTACATGTTAATAAATTTGGGGAGCCGAGCGGATATTTTATAGAAATACGTGTGCTTAGACAGATTATAATGTGTAAACTTGCTCAAAGGACTCTCATTTCAGCCGGGCACCGAACCTGCCAGTTTGTAAAGATAATGACACCTGTATTATGACATCAATCGATGGTATTGTCAGTAGCAGCCAAGTCAAATAAATATCATCCTACTTTTACTTCAGGGCGGCTATTCCGGCGTTATTACGCATTCGCAATATCAAAAAGTTTGATATATTATGCCATGCGATGGAAATTAGACTCACTTAACCACATCAAATATAAGCTATAGGATATAAGGAATGCTTATTATAAATGTTCAACGCATATCCGCATGAAATACCTTCGCAGGGCCTGAAAGGTAAATATTAGGTATTATTGGACAATAATTGTAAATAAGTCATGTACGTATATCTAATTGTCAAATTGTAAATATTGCAAACACAATCATCTATCCAATTCAAATATTTGCATGCTACAATACTAGCTGATTAAGGCGTTTTTCTTTTATATTTATAATAACCTATGTATCCTTGTCACAGCAAATAAATGTTCTCTTTCTTTTTGTTTCTTGTAAACTTATTATCTCTCTGTGATATTGGGATTTATACGAACAAATAAATAGTTGAAATGAACAACACATGGCATAGATTTCGTTGATAAGTTTTTTTTTTCGGATAACCTATCTAATTGTGCATCTAAGTATCATTTGGGTTAAATTTGTCTAGCGGATTGCGCCTCCTTCAACAAACATAAATAAATGTAGCATTAAACATAATGGACGGTGGAAACCCTTATAGCTTCATTGTAAATCCTTCAAATATTCGATGGATTTGATTGATGGTTCTTGGTATAAAATCTTTGTCAATAAATTATACACAACTTATTGTACTTTTTATTCCAAAAATATTTATTTTTGTTATTATTCTTCACCCCATGGCCTAATTCCAAAAACTACTGGGCTGATATAACTGAACTTTTAATTTAAGTAGGTAGGTGCAAAATTAGATGAGGCTTCCGGAAATAATACCTTTCAAAGGAACCCGTACTGGTGTACATTATCTGTACGATAAAATGATAATATAAAAAAACACATATTATTATACTAAATTTTACTTTTGTAAGTAAAAAACACTATGAATTGAAAAAAAAATACAGAAAATAATAAATTATAACATAATGTTTCTTAGTAAGACTTGGTCCTTGCTAGCAACACTATCGACTGATGTCACAATACAGAATGTATACTTTGGGTGATTTACTTAGTCGGTCCTTAAATACTGTCTCTAATAGAAGGCGTGATTTGATATACGTATAGTGTGAGTGTATGTGGAACAGGTGCAGAACTGGAGTCGTACCTGGTGGTGGCGCGCGGGTCTCCGCCGCTCGTGCAGTCGGTGTCGCTGGACCCGGCGCGCGCGCAGTGGGAGCCGCTGGCGCCGCTGACCGACGTGGCGCGTCCCACCGCGCTCGACGTGCACCTCGCCGCTGGGACCGTCTACTACGCCGACGTACACAGGTGCGCTCAGCGCCGACCTGTCCGCACAGCAGCTAGCACGTGTCAGTCAGCAATATTGCGTGTTCCAGGTACGAGATCGCGCGACACAAGTTCGAGGGGGGCGCGCGCGAGGTGTTCCTCGGGGTCGATGTGGACAACTGCGAGGGGCTCGCCGTCGACTGGATGGGTAATGCTCACTCAACAACACTCATTATTCTGTATTACACGTTTATAATTTGAACATGCTGTGCGGGGAATGCCCGCGGGGTATCACAAGCCTGCTGAATTTCAAGTTTATTTGTCTGTGGTTCCGGAGATTTCTTGCATAGTGAATCGTCTCGTCCGGCGACAATATATCGTTTATATATACAGTCGTGGTCAACTAATCAGGTACTTTCAAGATAGTGAAGAGCAATAACCGGTTATGTACATATAAATATAAAACCCTATTGATTTCTCAGCACCTATTATTTGCATAATTTGGTCCGATTATTATGCTATAAATGGCTGTAAATAAAAGAATAAATAAATAGAAAAAAGTATTTAATATCAAAGGTTGAACATGTATTCAATTTTAAGGTATAATTCTGTAGCTGGACATTTAATTAAGGACAGTAAACTATAATGAAAAATAGAGTTAAACAAAACTAATAATCTGCAGTATTATAATATCTTTAACAGCTCCATTTTATTACGTGTAAAATCAGTACCCAGTAGCAAAACCTTTGTTAGTAATTACCGCTTGACACCGATGTGGCATAGACATTATCAGTTTCTGGCATGTTTCGACAAGAATGTTTGCCCATGCCTCACAAAAAGCTTCATTAAGTTCATCTAAAGTTGTGGTACGATAAGTGGCAACTTTTTTCTTGATTTCGTGCCAAAGGTGCTCGATTGGGTTAAGGTCCGGGCTATTTGCTGGCCAATCTAGCACCGATACTGACTGACTGGTAAGAAACGACTTGACTGAACTGGCGGTATATTTCGGGTCGTTATCATGCTGAAACGTCCATATAATAGGGAGATGTTCCTCAGCATAGGGAAGCATCGTTTCCTCCAACATTGCCTTGTATTGATGTTGGTCTAAGTTACCCTGAACTTTCCTCACAGGTCCCACTCCACGTCCAGAAAATGAACCCCACATTTTAATGTTTCCACCGCCATGTTTCACCTGTTTTTTTGTGAATCTTGGATTAATTTCCGCTTTTACTGGACGCCGTACGTATTGCCTTCCATCTGAAGAAATCAAATTAACCTTGGTCTCGTCAGAGAATAATACATGTTGCCATTGGGCGTAGGTCCAATGTCCATATTTACGTGCAAACGCCAAACGAGCATTTCTATGTTCTTTCTTCAACAACGGTACTTTGCGAGCCACTCTTCCGAACAACCCTGCTTCTACCAGACGTCGTCGAACGGTCCTCACTGAGGCACCGGCTCTGTCGTCTGCCCCAAACACTTCGTGTTTAATTAAAATAGAGCCTAGAAACGGATCTTTCTTAGCTAACCTGGTTATCATTCTATCTTCCTGCGGAGTTGTGTTTCTCGATCTTTTTGTTCTGGGCACATTTAAAGCTGTGTTATTGCGTCTGACATGTTGCTCTGCATTGCATACCATAGTTTTTGAACAATTTAAATGTTCTGCTATCCTTCGGTATGACCAACCATGCTCGACAACAAACTTCATGATAATTTTTCGTAGTGTTGGATCGCAACTTTTATTTTTGCCCATTTTTCTTCAAAATATTTTTCAAAACTTAAAATTAAAATCGGGATTGCCGCCAAAACTACCACGAAACAATATGAGAAGAAATAAAAAAGTATTGAGATTCAGATTTTGAAAATAGAACGCAATCTCTTAGTGTCCCTAATTAAATGGCCAGCCAGCATTATTTGAACAAATAGCACTATGAAAATCTATCAGCTATACTGTAAAGAGGTTTAATGTTTAAGAAGTTGTTATTGTTTGTATAATCGGGCACATCAATGACTAATTATACTTACATGTAAAATATATGGAATATTGTTAAGACTCGTTGAAAAAAAAAACACAATTTGGCTTTTTTCTAAATTGAGATTGTCCCTAATTAGTTGACCACGACTGTATGTGTGTGATGGCAGGTGGTAATCTGTACTGGACGGACGACGCGCTGGGCGCGGTGTCGGTGGCGCGGCTCGACGCCCCCAGCGTGCGGCGCGTGCTCGTGCGGGAGCGCGACTACAACCCGCGCGCCATCGCGCTCGACCCCGCCAACGGGTACGCTGCTCTTTATGTTTACATTACATATTTGTGTTAGAAACCTTACATCAGCTACAGGTGATATTGTGAAGACAATGCAACATATTTCTTAGCTTGTTTATTCATGATCCATCCATCCATCCATCAGCCTGTTTCGTCCACTGCTGGACATAGGCCTTTCCAGGATTTCGCCACTCTTGGCGGTCCTCCTGGAAGAAATGCCCATACTCACACACGCTGGGCAGGCGGGTTGGTGAGCGCGGTGCCGAAACCCTTGCACCAGTGACGCCGCTGCCCGTCACCAGTCTAATTTATATAAGGCCCGGCAATTGGGGATGGATATACCGCCATCCATCGGTCCCAGGCAATGGTGGGCCGCCTGGTTTTTTTGCCTGAGAGCTGTCCTCTTACTCTCCCCCGAATAACTTCGGGAGGATTTCCGAGTAAGATGGTGGTACCTCCACAGTCGAGCCCGGCATTAGCTCTACCACCAAAATTCATGATCAGCCACGTTTAATGTAAAGTTTACTTTGGAACTGGGAGATTTCATATAATTGGTCGCTTGGTGCCCACAATGGATCCGTTCTGAACGACGACGCCAGAGTTTTAATTTTGCGACCTGTGTTTGACTCCTGCTGGTCGAACACACTACAATAGACGTAGACAACATCTTGATTTTACAAAAAACACGTGTTTTATTTACACTTCACTAAATTTTTCACGAGCCCTAAACGAGCATCGTTTGTCAACAAAGATTGTGAGGAATAGCAGATAACAAATGCAAGAGTGGGTAGAATATGAAAGATTCTTGGGATGTCACGTAAATAAATGGGGATGTTTGTATAAAATAGACATTGCATAAGAATTAATTATGTCGAAAGGTTTAGAATGAGATAAAGGTATGTCAAAAATATAATATTGCTAAAGTTTTGCAAAAAGGAACTTAAAGTAAATTGTTAAATAAAATAATAATAATTGTATTAAACAATTTACTTCAAGTTTCTTTTTCCAAGACTTAACAATTTTATATTTTTTACATACCTTTATCATTTATTTGAAATCGTTTGACATTATTAATTCTTATACAATGTCTATTTTATTTAAAAAATCCCATTTTTGGAAAGTTTTTTCACATGACATCCTAAAAAAATTTAAAATTCTACCCACTCTAGCATTGGTTTTCTGATAATTCTCACAATCATTGTTGACAAACGATTCTTGTTTATAATAATACTAGCTTTTTTTTCGGTTTAACGACATGCTTTTTTCCGGGATGAAAAGTAGCCTATGTGTAGCCTATGTGTTATTATAATAATAAATATTTTAGCTTTATAAAAGCTTTTTTATTGATATATATATGTACACTTTTATATATAAAATAAATAATAACTTCGAAATATATTTCGATCCACTCGGGGTCGTCGTCAGTCGAATATTATAATAAAATTATAAAAATTTAATTCGTTTTATTATTTTAGTTTTATTATTTGTTTTATCAATAATATTATTAATTATTAGACCTAATTTAATTAGAATTTTATATAATAATATTCGACTGACGACGACTCCGAGTGGATCGAAAAATATATATATATATATATATATATATATATATATATATATATATATATATATATATAGGGTATAAGCTATATCATCCAAATCCAGTCCAGACGTTTAGCGTGAAAGAGTAACAAACACACACACAAACTTTCGCATTTATAATATTATTGTGATTTCCGAAACTGGTTGGAAAATATAGTGAAATATAAAATGAAAGTGTAAGTGTTTTTGTTACAATCAAGTTCATCAGAGTTTATGTGCATCTTATTTGTATATTTATTTATTGATCAGGGAGTACAAACAGAAATAGGTACATAGTTCTTAGATTGGTAGATATAGATAAAGTAAGCACGGTACCAAAATCCTTAAACATACTCACTAAGTACAATAATCACTATAGAATTAACGCGAACCTGAAACTATTTACATTTACATTTATGGAAAATCAACTTCATTTTCCACATTAACTACTTACATATCGTAACATAGCTAGTATATAAAAAAAGCTGAATTAAAAAACATGACTAAAACTGACATGCAAAGGAATCGAATAATTCATAACATGACTACATAATAGAAGAAAGCGCTCTCTTTACCTGTTTTTTAAAACTAAAGGAAGAACAACTATTGATATCTGTATCTATGAAATGTTTGTTATAAATATCACACATACGATATAATGGGTTTCTTTTACCTGAATCAGTTCTTATAAAACTTAAAGCAAAAATATCATTTGAACTGACACCACGGATGAGCAGTTTTGGCAAACGAAGATCGATTTGGGTCAGAGACAGGCGCAGTCTCACGTACCTGTGCATCTGCATATACACCACGATTCGAAAGTGTTATCATGTTGTATTTTCTTAGCAATTCTAAATTAATTACCTAATTTAATCTATTTATTTAATTAAATTGTATAACATTACTGTTAACTCAATAAGTACAAAAAATAAAACGCAACAGAAATAACAACAAGTTAAATCATAAACCTGATATTTACGAGAACAGTACATTTTACAGTCTAGTATTCATGACATTTCATTTTTTTCTAATGGAAATTGACTAATTTATCTGAATCTATAGTCGAAATGAAAATAAATACAAAAAGAACTTTTTTATTTGGTTTAGTATTTCATATCTTTTTTACTGTTTGAAAAGCTGTTCATTCTAAAAAGGCGAAACCGCCTTTTTAATAAAAAATTATAAAAAAATAAATTGTCCGAGTGCCGGCCGGCCGGCTGTCATAACTTCATTAAGTGTTGAGAAATGCAGAATATAAATTTTACCGACTCAAAATATTTTTTTATCAAGGTCGCGATGATGAATGATGTTTTGTCAAACCCTTTCTTAAATTTTCTTTTTAGTGCAAAATAATAAATGTAATGCTTCTTTTTATTTTAATAAAAGTTAAATAAATTGTCCGAGTGCCGGCCGGCCGGCTGTCATAACTTCATTAAGTGTTGAGAAATACAGAATATAAATTTTACCGACTCAAAATATTTTTTTATCAAGGTCGCGATGATGAATGATGTTTTGTCAAACCCTTTCTTAAATTTTCTTTTTAGTGCAAAATAATAAATGTAATGCTTCTTTTTATTTTAATAAAAGTTAAATAAATTGTCCGAGTGCCGGCCGGCCGGCTGTCATAACTTCATTAAGTGTTGAGAAATGCAGAATATAAATTTTACCGACTCAAAATATTTTTTTATCAAGGTCGCGATGATGAATGATGTTTTGTCAAACCCTTTCTTAAATTTTCTTTTTAGTGCAAAATAATAAATGTAATGCTTCTTTTTATTTTAATAAAAGTTAAATAAATTGTCCGAGTGTCGGCCGGCCGGCTGTCATAACTTCATTAAGTGTTGAGAAATGCAGAATATAAATTTTACCGACTCAAAATATTTTTTTATCAAGGTCGCGATGATGAATGATGTTTTGTCAAACCCTTTCTTAAATTTTCTTTTTAGTGCAAAATAATAAATGTAATGCTTCTTTTTATTTTAATAAAAGTTAAATAAAAATGTATTTTTCCTATCAAATACTTTTTTTGCAGTTTTATCATCTGTGTTGATAATAATCAACTCATACGCGTTCTGCTACCAACAAAATGTATGAAAGACCCTGTTCCCTGTCTGGCCTGCACAGAGAGTATCTTTGCCGGGCCCAATGAGAAGACTAAACAACACCAGCGGACAGTAACAAGGTTTTTCATATGAACAATTTAATAAACAAACAGGACACACACATAAATCCAGTAAAATAGTGACTGCGTCACGATACCTCCAGAGGTCCAAAATCTGGGGTTCTTGCTATCCACTGCTTGTGCCGCTTCGCTGCTCCAGCTGTTGACCGAGCCGGTAGGATGGAGGGGAAAGACAAGGAGGGATCAGCAGGAAATCAAGGAAATGTGGCCACGAATGCTGCTTACGTGTCACCAGATTCTGACGCAATCTTGAAAGTATTTTTCTGGAATTAGCCCGGCTTCTACGAGCACAATTCCCCAACACGGTTTCACTAGAAGACCTTATTCAATACACACATGTCCCTGAAGCAGGAATCTCTAAAAACCCTTCAGACGACGTTTTTTTTCACAATCCAAAAACCGGGAGCCAAAATTAACAAGTCATTTCTGTCCAAAATCATAGACAAGAAGGAAAATTAAAAACAAAACAAAATGAATACACCACCGCAAGCGGTCTACAAACAATAGATTAGCACAATGTGAACGAAGCGCGTTCAATTTGAGTGTTGCGCGAACAATCCCCCGCTCCGGACTGATGCCCCCATCAGAACGCTAGCTCAATCAATCGGGAGCCGGGAGAGTGTTGCTACAGCTCGTCGCAAAATCGAACCTCCAACCAACACCTCAGCTACACGAGGAGTCCCATCCCCACCGTATATTAACTTGATAATGCGACCCCGGCGCCAATGTAGAGATGCCAAATTTGCATCCTTCAATAAAACTAAGTCTCCTTCTTTCGGAGGTTCGGTCCTGTCTGTCCACTTCACCCGCTGCTGTAACAAATGCAGATATTCCAACGACCAACGATTCCAGAAGTCCTGGCCCATTTGTTGCAACATTTGAAAACGTGACAACCGGGTTGTACGTTCTTCCCTCCAGGGGTATTCCGGCAGGGCAGTAAGGGGCTGCCCAATCAAGAAATGGCCAGGAGTCAAGACCTCGTTCGGTCGTTCGGATCAGATGACAGGGGACAGAGAGGACGAGAATTGAGGACGGCCTCAACTTTACAGAACATAGTGACGAGCTCCTCGAAGCTTAAAATGGTCTCCCCGATGACACGGCGGAGGTGGGTCTTGGCTGACTTCACGGCGGCTTCAAAAATCCCACCCCAGTGTGGACAAATTGGCGGGCTGAACCGCCAAGTTATCCCCCTCTGGGCGCAGATATGACTTAAACTAACACAATTATTTTCTAAAAATTTATACACATCTTTCAAATAGTTTGAGGTACCCTGGTAGTTTGTGCCATTGTCAGAGCGGATCAATGAAGGTAGACCCCTACGCGAAACAAAACGGTCTAACGCAGCAACGAAGGCCTCCGTGGACAACGAGGACACCAATTCCAAATGGACGGCCTTGGTGGACAAGCACACAAATACGCACAGGTAAGCCTTAACAATCCGAGCATTACGAAGAGTGGAGGTCTTGACCGAGAACGGGCCTGCCATGTCCGTGGCGACTCCTTCGAATGGTCTCGACTGGGTGATCCTGTCAGCCGGCAGATCTCCCATCTGAGGCTGCATCAATGAGGCTCGCAGTCTGTAACAAGGAACGCAGGAGAAAACTACATTGCGAATTACCCGGCGAGCAGACAAGATCCAAAACTCCCGCTGTAATATCGCCAATAACGCATTGCGTCCCGCATGAGAGTTACGAACATGTCGGTCAGATACCAAAAGCTTTACCAAAGCACCCTCCTTGGGTAACAGCAGAGGATGACGGCTTCCGTATGGCAGGTCAGCCTTCCGAAGTCGACCTCCAACACGCAGAAGACCCTGTGAATCCAGAAAAGGATTTAATCTAGCGACCGCTCCCTTCAGCTTGGCACGTCTATCGCGAAGAATCTGCAATTCAGACTTGAAACGGTCCGCCTGCACTACCTTGACCCAGTGAAGCAGTGCATCTCGACGCTCCTCGGCACTAACCACTGGCGACAACTGTTTATTTTGGGGGTTACGACAATTATTTATAAAACGCTTAATCCAACTAGTAACCGCCAATAATTTGTCCAAACTACTATATCTCCCAGTCAGCCAATCAGGATCTAAATCGGTCTCTGCAACTAAAGCATGCACACGCAGCCCGGGTAAAATCTGGGTCGTCCTATCTACTTGCTGAACAGGCCAAGAAGACTCAGGTCCCCTGAGCCACTCCGGACCCCACCATAAAGCATGTGACACCAACTCCGGCGCTGTGCAGCCCCTCGATGCGCAGTCTGCAGGATTACATTCACCTGGGACATGCCTCCAATTAATATGAATACCCATGTTCTGAATTTGCGAAACCCGGTTTCCTACAAAAATCTCTAAGGTATGCGGAGCCGCGCGCAACCATGCTAGCGCGACCTGACTATCCGACCATGCATACACATCCTGAAAATCAACATTGGCAGCTAACTCCCGAGATATATGATTCAGTAATCTAGCTAAAAGATGCGCTCCGCTTAATTCCAATTTAGGAATAGTAAGACGAGTACGTATGGGAGCAACCTTGCTTTTCGCTAGAAGTAACACAACATTGACGTGACCCTGACTATCAACTGTTCGTAAATATACGGCCGCAGCGTATCCACGTTCGGAGGCGTCACAAAAGCCATGCAAAGAAGCGTGATACTTTCCTGGCGGCAAGATCCGGCGAGGTAAGGCAACTCGATTGACTTCCTCCAACGATGACATCAACTCCAGCCAGTCGTCCAACGGAGACCCGGTGAGCGGCTCGTCCCACGACACGCCCAGGATCCACAGCCGTTGCAGCAGACACTTCGCTGAGAAGATCACCGGACTGATCCAACCGTTCGGATCAAACATGCGAGCGATGGTGGACAGCACGGTCCTCTTCGACCATACTCTCTCTGGTTTCAGTTCCACCTGAAACGTGAAAATATCATTTACCGGTTGATACTTCATTCCCAAAACCGCTATCATATTAGGATCGTCCACCTCAGCAAACAGGTTAGGGTTCTGTTGGTGATCCTCTGGAATACCTTCTAACAGACGGGGCTCATTCGATAACCATTTTCTTAACTCGTAGCCTCCCGCTGCTAGTATAGCAATTAATTCATCCCTGAGTATAAGAGCTTCCTCAACTGTTTGGGCCCCAGTACACACGTCGTCCACGTAGAGGTCACGTGTCAATACGGCTGCCGCACGCGGGTAGCGGGCCCTCTCCCGCTCCGCCAGTTCTAATAAGCATCTTATAGCTATATATGGACTTGATTTCAAACCATATGTGTTGGTGTTGAGCTCGTAGACTGTCACTGGGTCCTCTGGGTGCTCCCGCCAGAGGATCAACTGGAAACGCCTGTCGTCAGGATGAATGACAGTCTGCCGGAACATCATCTTAATGTCGGCTCCAAACACCACCTGATGTCTTCTGAAATTTAAAATTATATCTATGACATCCCGATGAAGCTTTGGCCCAGAGTGTAGACACGAATTCAACGAGACTCCTGTTGAGGTAGGCGCCGACCCGTCAAACACGGTGCGCAGCTTTCCTGAAGAAGCCTTCAATACTGCATGGTGAGGTAGGAAGTAATGCTCAGTAGAGCTCCAATCTACTCGAGCCGGTGACATATGACCTAGTGCTTCGTACTCACGCATGAAGTCAATATATTTCTCACGTAGCAGTGGGTCACGCTGCATGCGCCGTTCCATAGCCAGCAGTCGCTTCTCTGCCAGTGCTCTGGATTGTCCAAGAATAGGAGGGGATGCTGTAAAAGGCAACCGCGTTACAAATCTCCCTGAAGCTAGCCTCGTAGTGTTGGCTTGAAAGAAGGCCTCACATTCTGCATGTTCCGGGTCCACCTTCGGAACCATGGGAGGCTCTTCTACTTCCCAGAACCGATGCATCGTCTTAGCCAGGGATGCTGTATTGACGACCCTCGACTCATCCGGAGTGTAGTCATCGAAGACTGGTCCCAAGACAGCATGTCCAAAAATGGTGGACACCGCCAACAGTGATGAGGTGCCTAGTGCCTTCTGGGCACCCAAAAGAATCCATCCCAATACATCCGAGCCCAAGAGGACGTCCACTGGGCCGGGAACATAAAACCTGGGATCAGCTAAATTTAAATTAGACGTACACGATAGTATAGATTGGGAGATATCTGAGGAGGGCTGCCAGCCTACGATATCATCCATAACCATAGCTGCAGCTGCAATCCTCAAAGTGGAGGAACGTACCGAAGAAAACCTTATATGAGTTCGGCCTACCAAACGTTTAACTTCTAAACCCCCAATACCAAGAAGGGGCACCGAAGAAGGCTCCAAGTTCAAACCCAACATATCAACTATCCGTGTAGTCACCATACACCCTTGTGCCCCTGAGTCCAGTAGAGCCCTTACCCTAACCGAATCTCCACGGGGACCCCATATGCAAACTGTTGCAGTGGGCAGCAGAACCGTCCTCGGCTCTGCGCTAGTAGAGTGGCAGGCTAGCTATTGGCTGTTCGGCCTCGCCAACCCAGGGTGAACCCACTGCCCTACATATGGTGAGCGAGTACACATCGCCATCCTAGGGGGGGCGTAGCCTGCCGCTCTCCCATACCTAAAATAAGGTGGGTGGTACTCTAGCCGCGGGTACTCATGAGACGGCGGCGAGTATCTCTGCGGCTCCTCCCGACTATACTCCCTTCCAGTGGGCGCCGGCACTGGCGCGGGAAACTGAGGTCCACTAACCGGTGAAGTGAAGCCCCCGCCCGTAGGGCCTTCTTCCCTCGAAGAGTCCCGAGACGGGCCCGCAGTTGCAGAAACATGGGGACCACTTCCATAATTTTGAATGGGCCTCTCACCCGTGGAGTACCCCCAACCCCGGGGCCTCCTAGCCGGGCCCGCAGTATAGCCCTGTACCGCAGGTGCATGCTCCTCAAAATTATTAGGGTGTGCATGACTCACCCGAGAACTCTCTCTCCACTCCGACGGGTGCGCGCCTCGTCCTGGACGAGGGCCCCTCGACGGACATGGCTGCTGTGCGGACGGTGAGGCTGCTCCCCCGCCCGTAGCGTGACGCTGGTGCTGCGACGTGGAGACTGCTCCCCCTCTCGCAGCAGGTCCGCGCTGCGGTGCCGGAGCCGGCGCACCAGACCTGTTAGCACACAGCAGTAAATGGTGAGCTCTTCCACATGCAGAACAAGTACCTTGCTTGGAACAATCGCGCGCGAAATGATCTTCCATGCAATGAAAACATAAGCGCTTGGCTTTTACCAAGCACCGCCTTTCGCTGACCGGCAGCTCAGCAAACTCAGGGCACCTCCGCAAAGCATGTCCCAAACGCCCACACTGAGGACATGTCGGTTCCCCCACGGCAGCAGTCAGCGCAGCCAAGCGAGCTGTCACACGTCCCCGGGACGGCGGCACTCCCTGGGCGTCACTGCGTCGCGATGTGCCAGCGGATCTTCCCAAACTCCCGCTAGGTGGCGCCACTTCCAACGGAGACGACTCCACAGCCCTAGCTTCAAACTCCAAAAATCTCATTAATTCCGTAAAGCTAGGCAAGGCACTGCCGTCCCGTTCTGCCATCTCGCGTTCAAACCGTGAGCGAGAGTCAGCCGGCAACTTGCTCAAAATTATGTGTACCAACAGATAAGACCATTCATCCACTGGTAGTCCCAACATTTTTAATGCGTTACACGCCACTGTAACGGGTGTGAGTAACTGAGCCCTGATATGCGATCTAGACGTAACCCGAGGTAGACCTAACAGCTGACTCGCATGCGCGTCTGCTAACAACCGGACGTTCTGATATCTGTTGTTCAATAACTCCCATGCGATGACGTAGTTATGCTCATCAACCATCAGATGTTGTACCAATGATCTAGCCTCCCCTTGTAGACTGGACATCAAATACGCCATTTTCTGTGCGTTGGACAGATCCTGTCTACCGTCTACCAAAGAAGTAAACATATTCTTAAAGGCGACCCATTGCTCCATACATCCATCAAAGTGATCAAGCTCTAAGGTAGGCAGTCTGCTATGCAACCCTACCCCTTGACTACTGGTGCCCAATTTGACATCCGGACCCCCAGACTGCAATCTCTTTATTGTGCATGCCACCTGCGTAGTCTCATTATAGATGTCCATTATCTGCTCCATATCACTATTGGGGCTAGCCATTACCTCCAGTGGCAGCTCCTGGTCCAACAGCTCCATGAGCGCCTGCTCAGCTTTCTCGAGGCGGTGCTCCATCTGTGAGTACCGCTCCAGGACTGCATCGCCCCGATCAGCTCGAGCCAACAAGCCTTGAACGCTGACAAACCAGCGCAGCTGGCTGGCCAAGATGTTCCTCGGAGAAGTCTTCGACATTGTAGACCGGGAATTGAGAAATACAAACAATTAAAGACGGAACTGACAATGTCACAAACCACAAAGCGCCCCAATGTATACACTCAAACAAGTTGTCACAGTAACTCGGTAAATACAAAATGTTATTAATATAAATAAACTAACTGCCTTGTAACAGTGCTCTCAAACAAGCCTACAATAGGTCGTTATATTATATTATAACCAAATATCTTATATAAACACAAACAACCGAGTTATAAAGTTACACCAACAAGGTCTAACAATTACAATTTAAATCTGTGTACAACAACCTAAACAGCGCTACTAAAGTTATATGTTTATCCACAATACAAACATATAATATAATACCTAAAGCTAAAGGAGCTGTGTAAATATCCTTCCAGCTTACATAAACCTATTCATATACACAGTCCGAGTACTGTAGTATGAGAAATAACAAATATTCTATTTGATCTCGCTTTAGGTTACAAAGTTACAAACTACCTACCTATATAAACAGAATATATCTTGGTCCGGGGTTGTTTAATATCCGATACTAAACAACTTAACCGCGCTCTGCAACCAAAAAATGTTGATAATAATCAACTCATACGCGTTCTGCTACCAACAAAATGTATGAAAGACCCTGTTCCCTGTCTGGCCTGCACAGAGAGTATCTTTGCCGGGCCCAATGAGAAGACTAAACAACACCAGCGGACAGTAACAAGGTTTTTCATATGAACAATTTAATAAACAAACAGGACACTCACATAAATCCAGTAAAATAGTGACTGCGTCACGATACCTCCAGAGGTCCAAAATCTGGGGTTCTTGCTATCCACTGCTTGTGCCGCTTCGCTGCTCCAGCTGTTGACCGAGCCGGTAGGATGGAGGGGAAAGACAAGGAGGGATCAGCAGGAAATCAAGGAAATGTGGCCACGAATGCTGCTTACGTGTCACCAGATTCTGACGCAATCTTGAAAGTATTTTTCTGGAATTAGCCCGGCTTCTACGAGCACAATTCCCCAACACGGTTTCACTAGAAGACCTTATTCAATACACACATGTCCCTGAAGCAGGAATCTCTAAAAACCCTTCAGACGACGTTTTTTTTCACAATCCAAAAACCGGGAGCCAAAATTAACAAGTCATTTCTGTCCAAAATCATAGACAAGAAGGAAAATTAAAAACAAAACAAAATGAATACACCACCGCAAGCGGTCTACAAACAATAGATTAGCACAATGTGAACGAAGCGCGTTCAATTTGAGTGTTGCGCGAACAATCTGTTACATTACCAAATCAAGGTATCAATACACATCGGTTTCCATCATACATTATAATACTAAAGACAATACCATAATAAAATAACTTGAAATTACCCATATTAATATTACTCAAGACTGGCAACCCGTTGGTGACAGTACAAACTTGTTCACTGAACGGTTTGAATGAATGATTAATATTTTTTTTCGGCAGACTATGAATTAGAACTCCATATAATGAATGAAAAAATCGTTAATTGCATTTTTCTAAAAACTACTTCATAATAAAATTCAAACCATATTTATATCTAATGGCGGGATAGTTTTTTCAAAATATAGTTGATATTTTAGCTGCTTTCTTGAAATGAAATCATGTGAATTTACAGATTCTGGTCGCGGCTCTCTGTACCGTCTAAATACAATTCCCTCGGGCCAACACTTTGGATCCAGGAATATCTCTCTGTGATCTAAATAGGATACTTTGCGCTGCCTGTTAAGAAACACTTTTGGATTTGTTCGACTTTAGCTACATAAATCTTGTAGAACGGATTCCATATCACTGAAGCATGCTCTAAATGAGGACGTACAAGAGATTCGTATAAAGTTATATATGTAGACGCTTGTCTGAAATTCTTTGCAGATCTAAGAATGAATCTTAACATGCGATACGCCTTGCTAATATGCCTGGATTCTATGTGTGAAGCAAAGATAAGTCGAATATAACAACAAGGTCCCTTATTTCATTCACACGTTCGAGTGCTGAGTTACCAAGTCTGTAATCAAGCGTATGTACATTTATATTTCTGCTGAATGTTATTATCGTACATTTGTTTTCTGCTAAATGGATTTTGTTGTTTACGCAGTAAGCAAATCAAGGTCACCCTGCAGCTGTGACCAATCTTCCAATTATGTAATTTGCTTATATATTTTTAAGTCATCAGCATACATTAGGATGTCAGTGTTATGGAAACATTACCCCATGCCATTTACAAATAAGATAAACAGCAAGGGCCCCAGTATGGAACCCTGCGGGGCACCCGAGCTGACGGAAGAGAAGGACGAGACATGTCCATTCAAAATAACGAAAACCATTTGAGCAGAGTTCCTTTAATTCCGTTGTAATATAGCTTTTGAAGTAGAAGTTTGTGATCAACCTTGTCAAATGCTTTACGAAAGTCTGTGTAAACCGAATCAACAGGCACGCTACTATCAATGGATTTGAAGAGAAAGAAGATTAGTGACATTAGATTTTGATTGAACAAATACAAACCACTCTCTGTGGGTGAAGAAAAATTCTGCGAGATAAAACTGTATGCCCTAAACAGCGTGTATTGGTTCCCAAAGAGTCACCCCCTATCACATTAAGTAATCGTCGGTGAAGAGGCTGACTGTTGCAGTGAGTCCGTCTCGGGGATGTACGTCGTCACGTTCTGTTATAATGTTAAAGTAAACAATTAGTTGGTCTGTTGAATGTGTGCAGCATGATGTACTGGTCGGTGTGGGCGGGCGGCGCGGGGTCGCGCGCGCGCATCGAGGCGGCGGACATGTCGGCCGACAAGCGACGCGCGCTCGTGGCGGACGAGCTGCACTGGCCCAACGGGCTCGTGCTCGACTACGGCGCGCAAGTGCTCTACTGGTGAGTACTGCTCCGTACACACACCGCTCGCAGTTTATAGAGTGTCCAGTAAACTGAACGTCCCCAGGTGCGACACGTACCTGAACAAGATCGAGCGGCTGGACCTGGCGACCGGGCAGCGCCGGCGCGTCCTGACGGACGGGCCCGACACGCCGGTGCGCAAGCCCTACGGACTCGCTGTTTACGACGGTACGTTATCATCACGAAGCAACGCTTTCCAACAAGTACGAAGTAGAGTATTAAGTAGTAATGATGCGTCTGTGTAGGGTCGGTGTACTGGAGCGAGCACGGCACGGGCACAATCCGGCGGCTGCAGAACGCGACGAGTGTCAGCGTGCTGCGCGAGTTGCCGCCGCCGCTCTACGACCTGAAGCTGGTCACCGTCACGCAGGGAGCCGGTACGTTGTGTAGGGTCCGTCGGTAGGATCAGCACACAAAGTTAACAGCAGGAACTAAGTTATATTTAGAAACTATAAAGATACTGGAGAGACTATTTACAACAAATGTCGATCGTTTCCAGGTAGGAACCTGTGCTCGGACAAGAACGGCGGCTGCTCGGAGCTGTGCCTGGCGACGGCGGGCGGGCGCGTGTGCGCGTGCGCGGACGGACGGGCGCCGCGACGCGATGACGTCACGCGCTGTGACGTCGCCACCGACCTGCACAACCACTCGTGCGCAGATTCACAGTTCCACTGTAAACAGGGGTCAGCTGCGTCCGTTTGTTATTCTTACATTAAAGTATTCTGGATTGCTTCGTGTTCATGCTGTTCACTCATACGTCGTGGTTAAAAAAACCGCATGTTGTGAATGATGAAAAATCAAGGTAGTTTTATTTCTCAATCGTGGTAGTTTTATTCACTACATTTACTCAGCAATCAACAGGCGATGAAACTGTAAAGCTATTTAAGGCGCATAGGCAAGCCAATGATAACCCGTTTCTCTGTTGTTTTTCGTTATAGACTAAAGTTTGAGACCTCTTATAGCTTCATACCGACATTTACAAAGTCACTATCTGGATGAAATGTAAAATTTTGGTATAGGTACAATTTAAGGCAAGAAAACAACTTTGTATGTAAATCTGTCTAGCGTGATATCATTAAAACAAAATCTATATTAAAAATTTTGCCAAAATGGTGCCTTTCAAAATATCGGTACCAGATGATAGAGATCTTATACTTTGGTCTATAACAAAAGGAACAGAGAAACGGATTATCAAATTTTGTAATAAAATGGTGGCGTGCCTTAATATTTTGTTATTTCGTTTGTGGTCGACGAGAAATGTAGATATTGGAGGACCGCCAAGAGTGGCGAAATCTTGGAAAGGCCTACATATGTCCAGCAGTGGACGAAACAGGCTGAGGGATGGATGGATCCCATAACCATAAAGCAATAAAATGGCGTATTTGCAAACCATAAAAGCAATTTCCAGTGCGTCTTCGAAAATGTAAAAATTTCAAAATCGTGTCTATTAATAAAAAATGTACGTGTGAAGTACAGTTTGTGCCTGTAGCTAGATCCCAAATGCATTGTAATGTAGTGCAAGTAGCAGTAGATGATATGAGCCCTCGTGTGTTGTTGTCGACAGGCGGTGCGTGGACGCGTCGCTGGTGTGCGACGGCGACGCCGACTGCGCCGACGGTGACGACGAGGACGCCGCTCTGGGCGGACCCTGCGGTGAGTAGCGAGCGCAACACTCGTGCCCCGAACATTTCCTACAGAAACTACTAACTGATCATTTAGTCAGGTACTAGGTATTCCACATGGAATTGGAAATGTATTATTCGCTGACTTGTTGCTTCACTTTGAAAAGCGTTATCTGTTGTTTGTGTTAAACTATTTATTTAAATTGTGTGCTTGGGCATATAGAGAGGATGAATGAACGTAGAGTAATATGAATAAAAAAAAAACAGAGTGACGAAAGAGATTTATGCTGCACAAGTGGAAGGTAAAGCTCGACCGGGCCGCCCTAGAAGGACGCATGCCGACCAAGTAGGCGACATACTGTACAAGGGCAAAGTAAAAAGTACCCGGAATAGAAGAGCCTGTATGACAAGATTTATGAATGTAGAAGAAGCAAATGAGGTGTCAGGATCGTAGCAGATGGATATCTGTAGTCTCTGCCTACCCTTCTGGGAGATAGGCGTGAGTATATGTATGTATGTATGTATGTATGTGTTAAACTAGAAACTAGCCTTTTTATACCCAAAGACCTGACCTCGAGCCACACTGACAACCTTGAGATACGAGAAGCCAGATAGGCGACCAACTGATCCTATAAGGATCCAATTTGTTCATGATGAGGAACGGAATCGTTAAAACAAAATATAATAATAATGATGAATGGCCGAACTATATTTGATGTGCAGTTAGTATTTTTGATAGGACACCATAGTTATTATTTTAGTGACTGGTATGTGATTAAATAGTACCGTATATTTGTAGCAAACGTGACGTGCGGCGTGGAGCAGTTCAAGTGCGACAACCGCTGCTACCCGACGAGCTGGGTCTGTGACGGGTACAAGGGTGAGTCCAGTTGTCTGTTGTGTGTGTGTGTCGCGGGGGCGTGGCTTGTGTCCACATCGAACGTGACGTGCGGCGTGAAGCAGTTCAAGTGCGACAACCGCTGCTACCCGACGAGCTGGGTCTGTGGCGGGTACAAGGGTGAGTCCAGTTGTCTGTTGTGTGTGTGTGTCGCGGGGGCGTGGCTTGTGTCCACATCGAACGTGACGTGCGGCGTGGAGCAGTTCAAGTGCGACAACCGCTGCTACCCGACGAGCTGGGTCTGTGACGGGTACAAGGGTGAGTCCAGTTGTCTGTTGTGTGTGTGTGTCGCGGGGGCGTGGCTTGTGTCCACATCGAACGTGACGTGCGGCGTGGAGCAGTTCAAGTGCGACAACCGCTGCTACCCGACGAGCTGGGTCTGTGACGGGTACAAGGGTGAGTCCAGTTGTCTGTTGTGTGTGTGTGTCGCGGGGGCGTGGCTTGTGTTCACATCGAACGTGACGTGCGGCGTGGAGCAGTTCAAGTGCGACAACCGCTGCTACCCGAGGAGCTGGGTCTGCGACGGGTACATGGGTGAGTCCAGTTGTCTGGTGTGCGTGTCCAACAACTTATATTTCAGAGGCTTAGTTCCCCATATAGTTCGTTTCCTCAAATAGTTTGCACGCATTGATATGCTGACAAAACGGGCCGCCGACTAGTTCGAACACACGGCGTTAGGGTTACACCGCACACCCGCTATGTACCTAACAGATTTCTTGTTTCATTCGTTATTGGTACGTCGTTTATTTTCATCGTCGTCAATTATTTTCACTTAGTTTCCAAAAAGCTTGCGAATGTACTTGAAACTACTACCGAAATGTTGTTTGATCCAACGTTTTTGTACATTTTGTAACTACTGTAAGTTGAAGACGAATAATATTTACATACAACTAGCTTTTGCCTGCGGCGCCGCCCGCGTCGAAGAGATTTTCGTGGAATTAAGGAAAACAAAAGAATATGATTTTTTGAGCGACCATATGCAACGGACACCATGTTTAACCAAAGTGCTAATAAAGACCAATCAAATAAGCCCAAACTCGAAGGGTCTGCTGTTGTCCGTTGAAGAGATCCCGTACCCACCTTCCAGTCCCATCAGCAGACCTTGGTTACCATGTTTTACCAAAGTGCTAATAAATACCAATCAATAAGTCCAAACTCGAAGGGTCTGCTGTTGTCCGTTGAGGAGATCCCGTACCCATCTTCCAGTCCAATCATCAGACCCTGGTTACTATGTTTTAGCAAAGTGCCAAGAAGTGTGTCAGGATCGTTGTAGATGGAAATCTGTAGTCAGATTAAACTGATACAGTTTTCTCGTATGGGATCGTTCAACAATTACGTGATCATTTTTGGCCGTTTTTTTAACCCCCCCCCCCCCCTTATGTGATCACAACGTAATCTTTAGTTTTTACCCCCCCCCGCCTTGATTACGTAATCTTCGTCCGTGCTTAAAATTTTTGCTGTTTATTAGCACTGACACGTATGTCATGTTTCTATAGGTCTTAAATGACCTAAATTTGGGAAGAGGGTGTGTCATTTTGTCAAAATGCATAAGGTAAGAACTATAGTTATATCAATAAAATAGATACTTTCGTTAGTATTTATTGAAACGACGAAATAAAATCAACTCTTTCTCACTATTAGTGACTAACGTAATTTAAAGTTACATTTAACAAGTTATTAATTAAGTGATTATTACATATTCTAGTGTTATTCTAAATCTACGTTTAACAGGAACAAATTAAACAGGAACGTAAATTGACGTTTGACAGGAACATGTACCTACACATTTTAATATTTATTTACATCAGTCATTTTTAAATAAAATTATTAAGAATAAGAATACAGACTATTCCTGGCTAAATGGAGACGCAGACCATTCAGCTACATCTTTGAAATTCGACTGACTTCCACAGTAGTGTGACCAGATAAAATTTTATGAAAAAACCGAAGCACCTCAAAAAAATGCTGAAATATACTTATTTGCAAAAGGGAAATATACCAGTAAAAATACTGATTTTCAAAGCAGGTTTTATGTATTAATCATCACGTCATTCATCTAACTAAAACATGTTAGATGAATGTATTTAGTATTTATATTTTTGTATTTAAAAGTGCCATTACAGGCTAAATCAGGGAACATCTGAACATCAATATTCAAGGGCACGACCGCTACAGTTTTGATAACTTTTTACCTAAAATATACCCAAAATACTTACTTCCTCCAATATACCTATAACAATACTGATGCTTGGAAAAGTCGGTAAAATATTCCGAAAAAGTATAAAAATACTGAATCTGGTCACACTGTTCCACAGTTTGTCTATAGCAGGGGAAATCCCGTTTCATCTATCTAATAGTAAGTGTTACCAGTAATAAACTTCAAAATTGGACGTAAATATTTAAATATAATTTATTTTCGGAAACGAAGCGCAGATGACGTAATCATGGATTCTTCCCCCCCCCCCCCACACAATAATCTGATGTATATACAAGCATCCGACCCCCCCCCCCCTTCCGGTGATCACGTAATTGTTGAATGATCCCTATGGGAAAAAATCAATACATAAACCTGGCTTTAATCACTTTTTAAGCTAAATATTAGCAAGAGGTGTGTCCGGGTCGTTGTTGATGTAAATCTGTGGTCAGATTAAACTGATATAGTTTTCCCGTATGGGAAAAAAACATTACTTAAATCATAGTATTTAATGTATCTGTGCTTAAACCTGGTTGTAGTCACTTTCTCAAGCTTAATATTAGCAAGAGGTGTGTTAGGATCGTTGTAGATGGAAATCTTTAGTCAGATTAAACTGATACAGTTTCCTCGTATAGAAAAACAACCGGTTTTATCACGTATAACTAACCATTTGGTCAGGGCACGCCGATAAAGCAGCTAAGCAGCGTTTTTTCTCCCGACATTGTTCACAAATACTGAATTTTCAAACTGAAAACTTACTTTTATTTAAATAAAATATAGCATATGTTACTCAGCAATTGTGTAGCTTTTTACAAAAGAAAGAATTTTTGGAAATGGTTCAGTAGTTCCAAAGTTTACCTCAAACATCCAAACAAACAAACAAATCTTTCCTCTTTATATAATAGTGTAGATAGATGTAGATTTACACGCGATACGTGAGAAGTTTCCATTTCATTCCAAAATAATTGTCAAGCGAGCGAGTATTGGTCGTCGGTGTACGCAAGCAGCAGTGCAACAACGTAGCGCGAGCTGGTACGGTGTGATTCAACATGTCAACATTCAACTATAATTAATTAAGAAATATAAGGCAATGGATACTACGCGGAAACAAAGAGAAGGACGCTAGACAGTGTTGCCAGCAGTTGCATTCACACCAACGATTTTCTATCTTCTTGTCACTTCACAAAATGAATACTTGTACCAACCCCTTTAGAACAGTAAATAACTAGTACGGTGTGGTATGTGCAGACTGCCTGGACGGCACGGACGAATCGGCGCGCGCGTGCGCGCAGGCAGCGTGTGCGCCCGCGCAGTTCCAGTGCGCCGTCAGCAAGCGCTGCGTGCCCGCCGCGTGGCGCTGCGACGCGCAGCACGACTGTGGGCCCCACGATACTAGCGACGAACAGGACTGTAGTTAGTATCGCTTTACTCTCTTGCGGAATACCAGCGTCACTCTCGCTGCACCATTATATTGAGGTAGAGATCTTTTTGCTGCTACAATATTTGCAAAATCTGGTCAGTTCATTCCTGTCATTTGTTTTCAGTTAATACTTTCAAAGCCCTAACAAAATGATTGAATTCCGTAATACGAGAAAGGTCACCATATCGCCTGTCTTCCTTCAAGCATAATGCATTGTCGACACCCCACATAGTTAGTCTAGTCGTTGTGTCGCTATTCGCGGGATATTGACCGAGGAATACATAACGTTTAACATACGTATTGACGGTAACGTCTGCGTGTCCGGAGCTCGCAGCCACGACGCTGGGACTCAGTATATTGTACTTACAGTGCATGTGTTGTCGTGCCACAGAGAAGCAGGAGTGCGGCGGCATGATGTTTGCGTGCGGGTCGGGCGCCTGCGTGCCCTGGGAGTACTACTGCGACGGACACGCCGACTGCGCCGACGCGGCCGACGAGCGCGTCTGTCACCGCCCCGACGAGCACGAGAACAGGTCACACGCACACACTACCCTTGTAACGATTGGGCCCGACGGTCTGTTGGACGTTATTGATACGTTAGTTAGTCAACTGCCAGAGTGAACCGAACAAACTACGTGTCGCACGTTTCAGAAATACTGTAAAGCAATGCTTTCTCGTTGTAACTACGCTTCGGAAGTTCATTTTGTTCACGCCTTGTTCGGTTTTGCTTAACAATTATCGCGCTGAGTCCCGAATACTCCCGAATTCGTACACGAATAGCGGTAAAAATTAAAAACAAAACGAACATATGTTTCCAACGCTACTTTGTTCATTAAGTGCTTTCCTATTGGCACCCCATTTGAACAGATTTCTCGAGAAAGGAGATGTGTCGTAAACGTTATTTGTGAATGATATTATATGCATCATAAACATAATAAACAAAGTAAAGCGGTAATTGTTGCAGACATCAGCAGCACCACAACCAGCACGAGTCGGACAAGAACGGTCTGTGCGAGGAGCACGAGTTCCAGTGTAACAACGCCGAGTGCATCCGCATGGTAACTCCTAGCTACAGCACTATGTACAAACGTCATGTCATACACCTTACAGTTCCGGAGATTATTCCGTAGTTGACACTGACGTCATGACGAAACCATACCGCCAAGTGACTCGCCGTGACAAGAACGCAGGCGAGGCGTTAATCAGTCCAGCAACTTCCGCAAAATGTATAATGGACGCAACTACCTGTAACCTTTGTCTCGGTAAGGCTTGGAACCACGACAAGTCGCTTGGTGGCCTGGTGTCAAACAGAAGACACACTCACCATCTGTAAAGTAAACGATCCGTCAGTGTCGGCGACGTTAGAGTAACGACCGGCCGTGTGGTGCTCCAGGAGTTCCGGTGCGACTCGCGCGTAGACTGCCTCGACGGGTCGGACGAGGCGGCGTGCAACGTGACGCGCACCACCACGACCACCGCGCCGCCCCCGCCGCCCGACGCGTGCCCGCCCCCCGCGCTCCCCTGCGACGCCGGCGCGCGCTGCGTGCCCCTCGACCGCCTCTGTGACGGACACCAGGACTGTGACGACGGGAAGGACGAGAGCGATCGATGCGGTTAGTTGTTACTGACGCTTTGCCATCTACTGATACGGCCGCAACTATCAACTACGTTTTGTATCCTCGAAAGTAGCAGAGCTGTAAATTGTAAGTAGGAGTCAAAGTCACTTTAGAACTAGTGCAAACAGTTGAAACCGGGAGCAAGGATGGGTGTCAGTGTGGTTATGTACCTAAAGGCGACCGACCGTGCACTATCCCTCATGTATTGTATAGAGAGCGTAAATACGGCCGTTCCCAAAGCGTGGCAAAGATTTCTACGCGCGTTATTTGTGTGGCACTATTGTTTCCAATATAATCTAAGTAATAGAAACTGTTCTAAATAATTATTCAACCATAGATAGAAGTAAATAATGACAAAAATATAAATTAACTAGCTTTTGTCCGCACCTTCGTCCACTTTGAATAATTTCTTTTGTTGTCTATCGATATTTCTTAGGACCGATAATTTTATAACACCTACGTACTCGTATGAACCTAATCTTTTGGTTTGAATTGTTTCTGGTTTTCATCGAAATTGTATGTCTAAAGAATATTTAAATAACGACAAATACCCGCAGCGAGATATATTTTCCCGATAAGTAAATATTTTTAACTACAGTCAATAAAATATATCTAGAGTCCTGTGACAGCTGTCAGCGCTATACATACTTGAGCATGAGAAAGAAAGTTAGAAATACAAATTGTATAGCGCTGTCCTGCTGTCACAGCGCTTAAGCTATACCTCACGGACTGTAGCGGGAACACCGCGGCGCCGCTCGCGTGGATTCCGTTGTCTTATTTCTTATCTTCACTATAAAGAGAACTTGTGTGCCTTTCAGCTTGTTTTTTCAAGGGTTTGGTCACGGATTGTCAGGTTTAAATGTTGTTTGTTTGTGTACAGGCGAGCCGATGTGCGTGTTAGCAGCGTGTTCGCACACGTGCCACCCCTCCCCGTCCGGCCCGATATGTTCGTGCCCCGCGGGCCACCGGCTACGAGACGACGGCGCCACCTGCACCAAGGCCAAGCCGTGCGCGCAGTGGGGGCTGTGCAGCCAGGTGAATAACACTGGACCCCACTACTAGGCCCGATAGACACAGATAGATACAGAGTGTTTATATAATTTGTTGCAGATATGTGAACCGTACAAGAGCCGCCACAAGTGCACCTGCTATGACGGATACAAGCTGGCTGATGACGGATTCACCTGTAAAAGCACTTGTGAGTTGGCTTATTTGGTCTTTAAGAAACAAATGTTCACTCGCTCACCGGTTGTCTTCTCCGGCTCGTGGACGTATTGCTGGCCGGTGTTGGGAGTCGTCGCTGATTTGTATATTGTCTATAGTTATTTTACAACAGCTCGACCTTCGTGTTGACGCACCAGCGAGGCACGTCCCGAAACAAATAAACTAAACATATGTACTTAAAGAAATAAATAATACACTTTAAACCGATTTGTAAAATGATTATTATCGGCACTGCGTAATTTTTGGCGCCTGTAAAGTGTACGTCGTACTCAAAAACGGGTTCTTAAACGTACATGTCGTCTGTTTGAAAATACTTTAATCTACATTCATTTCGCGAAATCCAGGTTATGAACACAAAAACCGGTAAAGTGCGAGTAGGACTCGCGCCCCGAAGGTTCCGCATAATTAAAATAAGTAAATAGAATGATTTAAATGAAATTACAAACTTATCAGTAACTACAAAGTGTATGAAACAAAACTGCAATATTAAGCTGGTCGAGTATTCGGGTATGTTCGTGACCCTAAACCGGGCAGAAGCTAGTGTATTATGTACAATCCAGTGATAAGACCAGTAGAGCACGTGTCTGCCGTATGCCCTCAGTGTCGGCGACGCCGCTGCTGGTGTTCAGCAACCGGCACGAGATCCGCGGCGTGGAGCTGACGGCGGGCGGCGCGGGGGGCGGGTCGCGCGCGCTCGTCTCCTCGCTCAAGAACACGGTGGCGCTGGACTGGGGCTCGGACGAGACGGGCGCCGTGCGGCTCTACTGGACTGACGTCGTCGACGACAACATCTACCGCGGCACGCTCGTCGGCGGCGGTGAGTGCCTGAGCCAGTATGGGCTGTGACCGTGTATATAAGTTGATGAGGGATTCAATTGAAGCCGACAGTACGTTAATCGTCAATGTATGCACTGTTATTGGAAAACGTATACTAACTTTATAGGCCTTGACTGAAGACCAGCATCAATAAGTATGTTGTGTCTGCCTGCTTGCACCCTAATGAATGTATGGTGAGTCGTGACCTGTACACGTGACAATATAGACACATCCCATGCAGCCCTGTCCGGCATCGAGGCGGTGGTGCAGGCGGGGCTGTCGTCGGCGGAGGGGCTGGCGGTGGACTGGGTGGCGCGCAACCTCTACTGGGTGGAGTCGTCGCTGCACCAGATCGAGGTGGCGCGCATCGACGGGCGACACCGCCGCACGCTGCTCGCCGGCGACATGGACAGTCCCCGGGCCATCGCGGCCGACCCCACGCAGGGTACGTTGCCACTATACGTTACTCGTAGTTGATCCGTGCCGCGCGCATAATTCCTGCAGTCGTATATTTTTTTATGCCTTTACTTGAGTAGGTATGTATATGATTTTGTATCATATGTTTTTTTTTTGAAAAAAGGAATGTTTGCTGAGTTTCTTGCCCTTCTTCTTAGCAATACTAATCGAATGGTACGGATGGTTTGGCATTATTTTTATTTAGGGTTCATTTAGTTCATTTTTCAACACATTATTCATTGCATTATTATATTATATCTCCGCCTTATCAGTAGGTAAATACGCACTAATAAACATAACGGTGGTGTTATTAAGTAACACCGCCTTTATGGCCTTAATACGCACGCTATGACACTCAATCGTTGACACAGACTGGAACGCACTCTTCCTTCATAGACAGGCTACACCCCCGAACGGGCGCCCGACCAAGATAGACGCCGCCGTCGTGTCAATGGCAGATTTTCCAGCATATTGTATATTTTTATTCCTGGATTCCTCTATTTTATGCAGGTGTATATTTTATGTCCCGTATTATTATATATTTTTTTATATTCTAAAGATATATATATATATATTGTTAAAATTAACTTTGACTTGTAGAAAGTATACTTTATGTATCTATTTTGCAAAATAAATATTTTGATTTGATTTGATTTGCTCGCCCTCGCACTGTGACATTGAGAGCAGGTGCAACATATACGTAAGTCGGCAACGGGCGGATGATTGAAAGAAAGCAGCTGCCGGTACGACTTGTCATCATAACGTCACAACGAAACAACAAATCGTTTGGTGGCATGGTTGCGTCTCGAGGGTGGTGACAAACCGCGGCCGAACTCTACCACTAGTTGATGTGAAAGGATTTCTCAGTTACTTGAGTCTATTTTCGGTTATATAATAAATGTGTAGATGAGTGTAAAATGCCATATCGTTAACATGCACATCCTGCAGGATACCTGTTCTGGAGCGACTGGGAGCAAGGCGCGCCGCGCATCGAGCGCTGCTCGCTGGCGGGGCGGCGCCGCACGCGCGTCGTGAACGTGGATGTGGTGTCGCACGGCGCCTGGCCCAACGGACTCACGCTCGACCATCTCGCGCAGCGGCTCTACTGGATCGACGCCAGGTTACCTTCACATATGTACAATACTACCGCTACTGTTGCTTACGTTTTTATTTAATGACGACTTGTTCAACTTTGTATTCATTTAAAGCGAGAATTACTTGTATGGTCTCAAAATCAGGGTTAAACCTTCGATGTGCACAAAACAATTTGAAACAGCAATTGGTGTACGGTAACTTAGTTTCAGCTTAATAAATCACAACCCTCCTAAAACTAATCACAGTTTTGAAGCGTTTTGATGTAATTTACTGATTGTGAGACTTGGACGGTAGTGCAGTAGATGGTAGTGAGAACGTTCCCCCCTCCCCCCCCCAGGTCGGACTCGATCCACACGACGACGTACTGGGGTGCGGAGTACCACGAGGTGCTGCGCGGGCACGCGGCGCTCTCGCACCCGTTCGCGATCACGGTGTTCGAGTCGCGCGTCTACTGGACCGACTGGCGCAGCAACAGCGTCGTGCGCGCCGACAAGTTCAACGGCAGTGACGTCAGAGTCGTGCAGCGGACCTTGACGCAGCCTTTCGATATCAAGGTGGGTCCGTGTCTCTTGATAGACACACTATCTCAGCATTTGCTGTAAATTGCAAACAATTCTACAACGCTGGACTACGGAACCGTAAAAAGAATTGCATAGCATTGATTTATTTATTTATTTATTTTATTTATTTATTAGGTTTGCCAACAGATATTACACTATGACATATGTATCAAAATAGCTTAAGTGACTTAATTAGAGTGCATACCCAATAACAGGCAGACACAGCATACTTAAAGGATACTGCTACATATAAGTGAACATGTATCGCGTATAGTAACAAAAATCAAAACTAAAAAGCAACAAGATATCAGCAGAACTAAAACTATAAATAAAAACTAAGAATTTAAAATTAATCTAAAAGAAAACAAACAAAATAGTAATAAATTAAATTAAAATTATTTCTATTTCTAAGGGTTTCACATTAATCGACAATAGGAAGGATGGATAATAGGTGCTTTTTGTAAACCATTAAAGACTGGGAAAAAATATCAATATGGGTATCATTCAAGGCAAGTGTATTGAAGGAACGACACATTCTATTAAAGATACTCTCGCGGCCAAGATTGGTCCTTGAATTTGTCAAGGTAAAGAGACGAAGCCTATTTGGTCGACAAGGTACTTTGGGTGTATATAGGTTGATTTTGTCTAAGAGCTGTGGACAGTCAACGAGTCCTCTTAAGATTTTATACAGTAGTATATTGTCAGCCAACCATCGGCGATCTTTTAGTGAATTTAATTTAAAATATGAGAGTCTGTCGGTATAGGAAAGTAATTCCTTTGTTTTTTTTGGTGGACACATAGGAAAAATACGAAACGCTTTTGAATGCATTCAATCCGTTTAGTGTGGCAAGCGTAGTGTGGATTCCATACAGTAGAGCAGTATTCAAGTAAACTACGGACAAGAGCATTGTATACAACTATAAGAGCTGCAGTATTTTTGAATCCTTTACAATTGCGCCACAGAAACCCAAGCATCTTATAAGCTTTTTTAATAATTTGATCGAGATGTTGATAGTTTCTTGTCAAGTATAACGCCGAGATCTCTGATTGTGTCAACTTCTTCGAGGGTATGGCCAGTAATATTGTAGAAAGTAGGTAAACATTTTTTTTTTCTGCTAAACTTCATATGTTTACATTTTTGTATATTCAATGGTAATTTATTTGCAGTAGTCCAAAGCTCAATGCGATCTAAATCTTTTTGTAAAAGAGAAGCATCAGACAGATTGTTAATTTTTTTATAAATTTTGAGATCATCCGCAAAAAAAGAGAATTTTGAGTGAAGAATTTCCTCTGCCAAATCGTTTATAAAAGCTAAAAATAAAATAGGTCCTAAATGTGACCCTTGTGGCACTCCTGATGTTGTTAAAAAGGTCTCAGATTCATATCCACAGACAATAACTTTTTGTTTTCTGTGAGTAAGATATGAGGATATCCAACTGAGTACTTTCCCATGTATTCCAAGGCGAGAGAGCTTAAGTAACAGGGTTACATGATGCACACGGTCGAAGGCTTTACTGAAATCTGTGTAAATTACGTCAACCTGTGCTCCTTCATAAAAAAGAAACAAGCCAACAATATAAAAGCCAGTGCGAAAACAGAAGATTGTTTGTGAAGTTGTGTCGTTAAAATTCGATCTGACGATAGAATCAAAGGAAGTTGTCAGGTCTGTGGACCTCGTGAATGTACGGAGCTAGACCCCGTTGTATTTGAGAGCCGAGTAAGCAATCAAGCTCTGTTGGTGGTTTCAATCGAAATAGGATTATAATAATATTAGGAATATTAATTTTTAGTAAATTCCGTTGTAATAAATATTTTATAGCCAGTCCAAATATGGTTATATTTATTTAATGCTTCGTTAATTTGTAGTAGTCGTATTATAAGTTTAGTACATAACAGTACTCGTCACGTACACCTCCGCAGGTGATCCACCCGAGCCGCCAGCCGCCCGCCAAGCACAACCCGTGCGGCGTCGACAACGGGAACTGTTCGCACCTGTGTCTCATCGACTCGCCCACGGAGCGGGTGTGCGCCTGTCCGCACGTCATGCGGCTCACGGCCGACGGTCGCACCTGTGAAGGTACCTATATTAACATGGAAGCAGTATCTTTTCCCTAAAAAGGGCAGTCATCTGTATAGGTGAAGATAAGAAAAGGAACGATTATAAATCTAATACAAATTTGATCAAGAATCCTTATGAACGACAAATAAGCATTTACAGTTCTCCCAAACTTATAAATGCGCATACGAATCTTCGCCACTGCTCGGCAAAGTTCGTATTTCCCTACACTTTCTATAAGCAGTAAGGTCACGTGGCACGTCCGGTCGCTCGGCTATAGATTTCTATGCGCATTATAACTTTGAGAGCACTGTATTTGGCTGTCTATTCGCAGCATAACACAACTGCTATGGGTTCGAACTTCGAACGGAAATCTTCAAAAGTTTATCCGAAAAAGCAGCTATATCTCAGTTGGTAGGACGCTGGTCTCAAAAGCTGCTGGTCGATGATGCATTTATTAGTTTTTCGGAATTTATGTACACAGCACAGTAACTTCCTGGACGGTATTATTATTGTTGAAAAAAAAACCCATGCAAATCTTTAGAGAAACAGATATTCAACTGTAACTCAAAGACTTTATCTCGTAGGAGGAAGGTCTATTTTAAAACGCTGAATCGGAACAGCTGTTTCATGGACGACGCTCTCTCGAAACTCGCCCGTATGTCGGTGCGTTAGGGTTCACGCATTTTTATTTGGAACTCAAATATTTCTTTAACTAATGGCTAGCGCGGGTATGTTTCTTGGGAAAAGTGGTTCAGTATGATCGGTAGAATATGTCGGAGAAATGTCGATGACGTCATTGGCTGAGGGGGCCGTGGTATATCAATAAAGTGTGTACACGGTAATGTTGCAGTCCACGAGAAGGTGCTGCTGATCGGGCGCGCGGGCGAGATCCGCGGCGTGGACCTGGAGGCGCCGCGCGTGCACACCATCCCCACGCTGTCGGGCCCGCAGCTCGCGGCGCCGCACACGCTGCACTTCCTCGCCGACACGTACACGCTCTACTGGGCCGACACCGAGGTGCCTCCATGCTACACCTATTTATAGTACCAGAGACTCGTTACAGACCTAACAATGACAATACTAATACAGTACGATTAAAATCAGTTAAAGATTCGGCCAACCTCGGTATTGTCGTGAATCCCTCATCTCTCACATAGAGTTGTCAATTTACAGATATGACCTTTAATTATATTACTCGTTGTCTTATTGAATACAATATTAGAACGATATTAGCAACAAAACCTCCTTTTTAGCCCAAAACTAACACAACCTTTATATTGAAATAAGAAAAATAATTGACTATTTTGACAGTATGACTTCTTAGTGTCAATAAAAACAGTTTGACGTATATGATACATTTATGTTTATGAACGCTAATTTCATTCGTGAAAATATTCGATTCTATCACCTTTTATCAAAATTAACTTACAATATATGTATCGTGGCTTCAACAAATTTAAAGCGTGGTAAAAAATTGTTGCTCAATCTCGTGAAATTTTAAATAATGTACCTATATATAACTATTTTAGAAAAGAAGCTAATTTATTTAAAAAAGAAGAAAGTAAATTTCACATTTTTTTTTAAATATCTATCTACACTATATTATATAAATAGGAAAGATTTGTTTGTTTGTTTGTTTGTATGTTTGAGGTAAACTTTGGAACTACTGAACCGATTCTAAAAATTCTTTCTTTTATAAAAAGCTATACTATTGCTGAGTAACATAGGCTATACGTATTTTATTTTAATAAAAGTAAGTTTTCAGTTTGAAAATTCAATATCTGTGAACCATGTCGGGGGAAAAAACGCTGCTTAGATGCTTTATCGGCGTTCCTTGACCAAATGGTTAGTTATACGTGATGAAACCGGTTGTTTTTCCATACGAGGAAACTTTATCAGTTTAATCTGACTAAAGATTTCCATCTACAACGATCCTGACACACCTCTTGCTAATATTAAGCTTGAAAAAGTAACTACAGCCAGGTTTAAGCATAGATTCATTAAATACTATAGTTTAAGTAATGATTTGTTCCCATACGGGAAAACTATATCAGTTTAATTTGACCACAGTTTTACATCTACAACGATCCGGACACACCTCTTCCTAATATTTAGCTTGAAAAAGTGATTACAGCCAGGTTTATGTATTGATTTTTTCCCGTACGAGAAAACTGTATGAGTTTAATCTGAGTACAGATTTCCATCTACAACGATCCTGACACTTCTTGGCACTTTGGTAAAACATGGTGACCAGGGTCTGATGATGGGACTGGAAGATGGGTACCGGATCACCTCAACGGACAACAGCAGACCCTTCGAGTTTGGGCTCATTTGATTGGTCTTTATTAGCGCTTTGGTAAAACATGGTGACCAGGGTCTGATGATGGGACTGGAAGATGGGTACCGGATCACCTCAACGGACAACAGCAGACCCTTCGAGTTTGGGCTCATTTGATTGGTCTTTAATAGCACTTCGGTGTCATCTTGGCAGGTGCTATACATTGTGTTTATGATACTTCAAATTGAATGCTACCTAAAAGAAATCGCGGTAATGTATTTTGTGTCATTTCCGTCTCGGGATTTAGGCGATGATATCCGAGAAAAGCCGAATCGTTAACTGATTTTAATCGCATTGTATAACCTTTTCATGCATTGCCTTCAACGCCGTTTTTAAATGATAAAGGTATACTGAACATGAACGCACGCAGGGAACTACACCTCGCTTGCTTAGTACACAGAGTGGTGCATAGATTGAGACCAGAGTATTTGTTTACTAAGTTCACGTGGACAAAAGACTATTGTACTTATACGTAGTAGAACACTGGATATGATGGTAATTCAATATCAAACAATACTGCAGGCTTCAGGGGTGGCTTCAAACATGCAGCCACCAAAATATGGAACAATCTGCCTCCACCTTTACATCAATTTATGACATTGGCCACTTTCAAAAAACATCATCGACGTAGCCATCTAATCAAACAGCAAGATAATACAAACTGCACCAGAACAAACTTAGCGACACAAAAATAACCTGGGAATTTTATAAAATAAATTTGACTTATTATATTGATATTTTTCAATATAATAAATAATAAATTTTCTATTATTTTAATTTTGAATTCGATATATTTTTTTTTTGCTTTGTTTATAATATTGAATTAGTTAATATGTATCAAAATGTATTAATAATGCTTAAAATTTTATTAACAACTGTATTCTTTTATAAGATATTATTTTTTTATAGATATATACAGGCTGGTCCAAATAGTGACGTCTGTTTGATAAACCCCCCTCTCGACAGGTGTAATTTAGATTTCGCGTGCTGGACCCATATATATTGTACAAATACTAAATTCTGTCAGAAAGGGGCTTTCCACACAAAGGGGCCTTATATACTAAATCCCGTTACAAGGGTAAATGGTTCAAACACTCACATTAAAGTTCACTTTCTCGTCCTGGACGGGTCCTCCGCGCTCGATCCGGGTCACGACTCAGCCCTGGTTCAGAAGAAGGCACAGGTCCCCTGGGTGTGCGTTTCCCTTTTTCTGACGTTGACTGTCGTCGACCTCGGCACGGAGATTTCTGACAAACGACCAGCCCAGCCAGCAGTTTGCAGATGTAGATTCTTAAACGCAACCCTCTAGCCCTGGGCCAGCCCAACCCGTTAAAGGTATCACGTTTTCTGCTAAACGTGGTAATGAAAATCGTGTCTCATCACCTTCCACTATTATCGGATTTACGAAACTTTTCGCGTACACGTCCCGGATCACAGTTCACACTGATCAACTGGTTTATTTCTCTATTTTAACTACTTATTTCCTTGAAATATTAACCACATAACCTTATGCAACTCTTGTTGTCTGAAAACGCAATCAATCTAACCGGACACACGTCCATGTCACCAATCGACAACTCGTGTTGCCATATCAATAAAAATCAAATATCTTGACACATACAATGTGCGTTCCGATACGTTTTAAAGCGAACAACGTCAAAGAATTTTTCATAGATTCCTTACACCTAGGTGTATCCGAAAATATGCCATGTATGTTCCGCGATTTTTGGTAGTTTAGAAGTTATGATTTTTTAATGTTTATTTGCGAATTTGTGGTAAGAATTTTGTACATTTTTTTTTGTAACATAACTGTCTTGAGTCATTCTTCCTTACGTAAAATAATCGGCTAAAAGAAATCATACGAGTTACCAAAAAATAATTTCACTTTGAACTTTTTTTTGGTAACTCTTATGATTTTTTGTAGCTGATTATTTTACGTAAAGAAGAGTGACTCAAGAAAATTATGTTACAAAAAAAATATGCATAAAATTCTTACTACAAAAAAACTTATGATTTTTTTATGAGCAGGAAATTTCGCAAATACACATAAAAAAATCATAACTTCTAAACTACCACAAATCGCGGAACATACAAGGCATATTTTCGGATACACCTAGGTGTGAGGAATCTATCAAAAATTCTTTGACGTCACTATTTGGACCAACCTGTATAAAAACACCAATGTTAAGCCTACCAGGATGTCGTGTGTTTACAATAAGTGTGAAATAGAGCCATCTGAAAACCAGAGTTGTAGAATTGCTTGCAATCTATAGCAAATGCTGAGATGGTTCCTTTTTGTCATATATATTATTTTTGTATGTGTATTTAGTTTTTAGTCTTGTTCAATTTACTAGCCTTTTTCCGCGGCTCTGCCCGCATTTTTTAAATATCTGCCCCGTTTTCGGTTTGGGTGTTATTTTATGAACCCACGTAGAGCCTTTGTTGACTAGGGTTACTACGATGATAATTAAAAAAATGCATCCAAATCCGCTGAGTGATTCGCGAGTTAAAACGGAACATACATACAAACAGACAAACAAATATTCTAAAAATTGTAATGGCTGTATTTATTTATTTATAGGAATGGTGCACCAACTGGTTAACACAAAATAGATTATTATTAAGATTGGGGTGCAACCCAATTATAGGTAAACACAGCATCCATTTTAATAAGAACAGTAATAAAAAGTTAAGTTAACTACAATTAAATGTATTGTATTGCTTCTGGGGAAAGAAATCGTTTAGTGGCACGGAAAACAAAACTTAACCTTTTAATAACTTTTGATAGTATTAAAGTAGGAAGTAAAGAGTAACTTCGAGTCTCTCGGAGACAACCTCGATAAATAAATTGGACTTCAGGCTTGTACTTAAAGTAACTTTTTGTCATTTTCACGTTTAACACCCTCAGCTGTAACTGTGTCTCCTGAATAAAGAATAAAGAATCATACTAATTTTGCAAAATTTAACTTTAATTTAACTTTTTTTAGACGGGTTAAAACATCCATATGGTTGCGATTGTCACTTCTAAGTTTCTGCCAAAACAAATAAAATCGTCTAAATAGACAAAACATTCATTGAAAAATAAAGACATCCTATTATCATAGCTTGGAAAATAACTGGGGCTTGTCTTTAATCCCATCGAAAGTCTTTTCATTCAGTACTGATGGGAATTTGTAGTAAAAGCTTTGAGTGCTTGGTTGGCTACTAGAAGATAATTTAATTGGTAGTAACCATGATCAAAATCGAGGTGCGCGAAATATATTCAGTTAGAAAGAGAATCTAATATTTAGTTGATATTAGGATATGCTGTCTATTACCAGACTGCTTTTTTATGTTTGATTTTTTTCGGTATTAGTAAAACAGGACTAGCCCGTTCTCTGTTTGAATGTTCCGTTTTTTGTCATTTAAAATTTTCTTGATCTGTTGCTCAACTTCTGTGGTTTGTCTTATGGATATATTAATAATTTGCATTAGTCCCTTAAACACTCTTGCTTTGCAATTCCAAATGCAATCTCAATTAACTATGATGAGGATTGTGTATTTGGCAATGGATTATTATTATTTATTTATTCTGGTTCATAAGTAAAGTTATCAACGTAAACCATACCGTTATCTTTTCGTAAAAAAGCAACAGTTACTATAAACTATAAACGTTCGAATTTGCCCTTATTTACCTGACAGACGAACGAGATAAAGCTGAGCGGGCTGACGCGTGGGCCGATCCGCACGCTGTTCGACACGGGCGTGGAGAACCCGCTCGGGTTCGCGGTGGACTGGGTCTCGCGGCTGGTCTACTACACGAGCTCGCGCGCGCTCGGTGACCGGCTGCAGGTTGCCACGCTGCACGGCGAATACTCGGCTGCCGTCTTCACCGAGCGCGACGGTCTGCACAATGTGACGTCGCTAGCGCTGCATCCTATACAGTGAGCTGTCCTAGCTTTGTTACGTAGTAGTAGCCCCGAGTGTCGTCCACTGTGATACAACCACTGATTACTGCGAATATTGCCGGCGCACCCTGGACAGTTAGACAGACCATTACCAATTTAACTGATAAATCCATGCTGTTATGTGACTCGTCAAACTTGCTATGTTCCGGCACAACGTCATTAGTCGTACTTGGAGCGTGGTTACAGGCATTCATTCGCTTGATACCGACTTCCATAGATTTTTTGAAAATCTCTGGACAGACAGTTTAGGGTCTAAAAGCCGGCGCTTTCACTTCCCTACTTCCGGAAGAGCGCTCTCATCCCAGTCTTATCGGTGATTTTCATGAGGCGCAATAGTGGACCATGGTAGTAAGACCATTGCGCATAAAAGGAAACCAACAAAAAAATTTGATAGATGTGAACCTTATCCTTTTACGTACCATTGGCTAAGTGCTACATGCGGTATTTTTTAAATAATTGCACAATCATGGACAGGTAAATATTTTAAATGAATGTTGGTTTTTCGCGCAAATTGTGCCAACTTGGGATGTAATTTGGGTTATAATTCCGTCAATTTCAATAGTAATTCCGATTCAGCATAAGGTCAATTTCCATACTTTGTTTTTGTCGTGACCATGTGTGAAAATGTGTAAATAATATGTGATAGTTGGCACGTACCCTCTGTGAACAAGTGACCTCCACCCAGGGACAAGAGTCCCACAGTTTGTGTAGTCTGACGCTGTGTGTACCGTTCCAGGGGCAAGTTGTTCTGGGCGCACTCGCCGGGCGGCGCGGAGCGTATCGAGATGTCCAACTGCGACGGCAGCGGGCGGCGCGTCATCGCTGACAGGGACCACGTCGCCGGAGTCACTAGTAGGGACCGTTCTTGTACTGTTGCCTTCTTCTATTTAACCGTTTTGGTGCATATATCGGCCCCGCAAGTAAAGGAACTGATGAAGAGATTTTGGTGAACTTTCTTTGTCACTCCATCAGTATTTCACCAATATTACCTTTTAACGACACCTCAGCTTTTCGTTGTGGTTTTGTGTAGAAATGTATGCACGAAGTAATTTAACGTGCTCGAGTCCCAGGGGAACAAAATTTAATTATGATTGGTACACTTCTTAAGTGTTTTCTTTCTGTTTTTTATACTGCGGATATCACAGTCTATCAGAAATTACTTTGTAGCTTTAAACAGACCTTCATATCACATTAATTAGTTCGGTACAGTACATTTCATCTAAGATTGGTTGGTCGGACTTTGTTGTAGTAGAGCGTGCACATACATATACGTTGTTGAAGTGTGCGCGAGCGTGTGTGAGAGGGAGCCGCTCACGCACACTTCAACAACGTGTACGTACACGCACTACTGCAATACAATATAGATACTCGTATGTTACATAAGCCTTAACGACTCTGACACCAGATTGTACCGTCCAGTGTGTGTGAGTTGTGTTGTATGTGTGTGTGCAGGTCTGGTGGTGGACCTGCCGAGCGAGCGCGTGTACTGGGTGAATGTGGCCGCCGCCTCCATACAGTACATCGACCTCGCCACCTTCGCGGTGCACACGGTGAGTCATTTATTTATTTAACAGCAGAACCTTAACCTACTAACAATAAGAACCATTTCACAAGTTTAGTAAAGCAAAGCAATAAAATACACTATGAACCAATATGAAAAAAAAACTACAAGCTTAATAGTATATTATGCAATCAGTGAGTAAAGGAAGGATTTAAAGCTAGGGCACGTGAATCACGAGCAAGTAAAGGGTTCTAACAACTGTATCACGACCGTAGGGAGTGATTCATGATGATTGAATCACGAGCGTAGCGAGTGACTCAAATGTTAAAATCCTGATACATTATAATGTTACTCTATAGAGTAACTTATAACTGGGAATAGAGTCATGAGATGCATCTCGGTTCAACGACATCTCGTGGGTAACGACGGACTTAGATCGCTATAATTGTACCTACCTACACAGGTATATATACCTCATGTTAGCCCAGCCTTACTACATTGTATTTTTATTTTTCAAGTACTACATATTAGTTAAATAAAACAACATTTAACAAATTAATGATAATTTATAATTAAAATTGCATAAGATGTGTAGGTATTTATCACAATTCGGTACACAGCACATTTTTTCCGATGTCACTGTAGCAAATCGAAGTCCATTCAACGTAGCCGGGGTCAAGTAGTAAACAATCATGATCGTCGAGTCCAAGAAGAAAGCGAGGTAGTCAAAACACACTCAACAGAATTCATAAAACATAGCCGGGTCGTAAGTTGATCGTCACTGATTTTAATTTATCGCAAAGAGTCATGAATACCACAAATACAGCTCAAAACAGACAACATTTTGAATTGAAATTGAAACCAGTGCTGCCAGATCAAAAACCCCATTCAGCGCTAGCAACCGTCAAAACAGCGCTAGATTCTACGAAATTCAGAGATTAAAAAAAACGCCAAATTCAGCTCCAATTTTCAACAGTAAAAGACATAATATATAGAAATAAAATGAAAATAATAAATAAAAATAATAAATGAAACCACTAAATTCTAAATAAAATGCGCGCTAACCATTCCAAAAATCCACTAGATCTAGCACCGAAAGCGCCAAAAGGGCAGCAGTGATAGAAACAACCTCTTGTAGCGCAATCTTCTGAGGAGCGACGAAAATAAGGCTTCGACGTTTTCTCATACAAAGAAATAATGGTATAAGTGAAAAGACCCTGGGATACATCAAGGGATAGTAAGGATAGACTCCGTACATTTTCATGTACAAAAACCTGATGAATTGTTTTGTTTGCGCTCCACCATGAGGCAGTATTTGGTTTCATGTGGAGCCCAAATAACCGCGTTACATTCTAGCTTGCTCAGAACAAGTGCGTTATACAAGGCCTTCACTGCGGCAATACTGTCGAAACTCTAAGCTTGTCGCAACACAAACCCTAACGTCCTGAAAGCTTCCTTGCATGCTTCTGCAACATGGTCTCGAAACTTGAGATCTGATGTAAAGCGTACTCCAAGGTCTCTTATTGCCTTCGCTCTCGTCATGTCACTCCCGTCTACATTGTACAAGTGTTGTAGTGGAGCATGTGCGCGACTGAACGTCATCGTAACGCATATTGTCCAAGTTAAAATTAAACCTATCCGCGTGACTCCATTCACACGGTCTATATCTTGTTGGAATTTCTGATGGTCATAGTCATCCTTCATACCCAATACAATAGTAACTTAAGATCATCTGCAAATAGCAAACAAACGGCGTTCTTGACAACATCTGAAAAGTCATTTATAGTGCATTCAATATTGGCTGGCTTGTTTCCACTTGAACATAAACAATAGGGGTAATAAACCAAACACTCATAGAGCCCATTCATTTTTAAAGGAGTCGTTTTGGCCTTATCTGTTTTGTTGCAAACCAACCAGTGTTGATACTTTTGAATAAAAACAACCGAGTGGTATTTCTATTTGTAACGGGAAGATAACGGAAAGTATCAACAACGTTTGAAACACCGCCTGCCGCACGTGTTTTAAAAGTGTCTATTGTTTCATTCTGGCGAATTCACCCGCCACGACTTAATCCCATTGTTATTGCTAATGACGGTCTCAAGTGGAAACACGCCAGCTAATAATAAATGCACTATACCATTATTAGAAACTCGAGTGGTCCTAAATTGCTTCCCCGGCTCATGCCGGAATAAACAAAATAAGTTTTCGATACGCAATTTTCGAACTGAACAAATTGTTTTCGATTTTTCATGTAATTAGCAAAAATTTTAGTGCTTGCGGTGTACAGCCGACGCGACGACTGCTAACTTCCTAAGTAAGACGTCGCTACTTACTCTGTCAAAAGCCTTTTAAAGTCACATAAGCGCGTGCGGACTAGCCGGTGCTCATTTATTTATTTATTTTCAGATTCTTAGCCTATTAACAGTTCTTAAACTAAATCGTAAGCTAAGTTAACACACATATTAACCATATATACAATAAATGAAAGAATATAAAAAGGCTACTCAATAAAAAATACGAATATATGATACGAATTTGGACAGAGATACATTAAACATATCTTGGTCAGGATACTGTTCGACCAACTTATATAAAAGATTGCACGCATTGGGAGTGGGTGCAAACCGAGCATGCTGTGTGCGAACTAAACCCGTCGCGAGAAGACGGTATGACCGTAGCATCTGTCCGGCACCGCCAACGCGCAACCCTCGAGGGCTGTGGGGTTGTCCACTTTGTTGTGTAACAGCAGATAATAGTGCACCAGTAGTGCCAGCTTGCGTCTCATCTCTAGGGTGTCTATCCCTACCATTCCCGTTACGAACATAGACGGAAATAAGTACGGATAATACCCATACATTCTCTTATCCAAGTACCGTGCGAATGTACGTTGGACCTTCTCCACCATGAGCTTGTATTTATCCTCATGTGGGTCCCAGATGATTGCGTTAAACTCTAATTTACGTTGGACCTTCTCCACCATGAGCTTGTATTTATCCTCATGTGGGTCCCAGACGATTGCGTTAAACTCTAATTTACGTTGGACCTTCTCCACCATGAGCTTGTATTTATCCTCATGTGGGTCCCAGATGATTGCGTTAAACTCTAATTTACGTTGGACCTTCTCCACCATGAGCTTGTATTTATCCTCATGTGGGTCCCAGATGATTGCGTTAAACTCTAATTTACGTTGGACCTTCTCCACCATGAGCTTGTATTTATCCTCATGTGGGTCCCAGATGATTGCGTTAAACTCTAATTTACGTTGGACCTTCTCCACCATGAGCTTGTATTTATCCTCATGTGGGTCCCAGATGATTGCGTTAAACTCTAATTTACGTTGGACCTTCTCCACCATGAGCTTGTATTTATCCTCATGTGGGTCCCAGACGATTGCGTTAAACTCTAATTTACGTTGGACCTTCTCCACCATGAGCTTGTATTTATCCTCATGTGGGTCCCAGATGATTGCGTTAAACTCTAATTTACGTTGGACCTTCTCCACCATGAGCTTGTATTTATCCTCATGTGGGTCCCAGATGATTGCGTTAAACTCTAATTTACGTTGGACCTTCTCCACCATGAGCTTGTATTTATCCTCATGTGGGTCCCAGATGATTGCGTTAAACTCTAATTTACGTTGGACCTTCTCCACCATGAGCTTGTATTTATCCTCATGTGGGTCCCAGATGATTGCGTTAAACTCTAATTTACGTTGGACCTTCTCCACCATGAGCTTGTATTTATCCTCATGTGGGTCCCAGATGATTGCGTTAAACTCTAATTTACGTTGGACCTTCTCCACCATGAGCTTGTATTTATCCTCATGTGGGTCCCAGATGATTGCGTTAAACTCTAATTTACGTTGGACCTTCTCCACCATGAGCTTGTATTTATCCTCATGTGGGTCCCAGATGATTGCGTTAAACTCTAATTTACGTTGGACCTTCTCCACCATGAGCTTGTATTTATCCTCATGTGGGTCCCAGATGATTGCGTTAAACTCTAATTTACGTTGGACCTTCTCCACCATGAGCTTGTATTTATCCTCATGTGGGTCCCAGATGATTGCGTTAAACTCTAATTTACGTTGGACCTTCTCCACCATGAGCTTGTATTTATCCTCATGTGGGTCCCAGATGATTGCGTTAAACTCTAATTTACGTTGGACCTTCTCCACCATGAGCTTGTATTTATCCTCATGTGGGTCCCAGATGATTGCGTTAAACTCTAATTTACGTTGGACCTTCTCCACCATGAGCTTGTATTTATCCTCATGTGGGTCCCAGATGATTGCGTTAAACTCTAATTTACGTTGGACCTTCTCCACCATGAGCTTGTATTTATCCTCATGTGGGTCCCAGATGATTGCGTTAAACTCTAATTTACGTTGGACCTTCTCCACCATGAGCTTGTATTTATCCTCATGTGGGTCCCAGATGATTGCGTTAAACTCTAATTTACGTTGGACCTTCTCCACCATGAGCTTGTATTTATCCTCATGTGGGTCCCAGATGATTGCGTTAAACTCTAATTTACGTTGGACCTTCTCCACCATGAGCTTGTATTTATCCTCATGTGGGTCCCAGATGATTGCGTTAAACTCTAATTTACGTTGGACCTTCTCCACCATGAGCTTGTATTTATCCTCATGTGGGTCCCAGATGATTGCGTTAAACTCTAATTTACGTTGGACCTTCTCCACCATGAGCTTGTATTTATCCTCATGTGGGTCCCAGATGATTGCGTTAAACTCTAATTTACGTTGGACCTTCTCCACCATGAGCTTGTATTTATCCTCATGTGGGTCCCAGATGATTGCGTTAAACTCTAATTTACGTTGGACCTTCTCCACCATGAGCTTGTATTTATCCTCATGTGGGTCCCAGATGATTGCGTTAAACTCTAATTTACGTTGGACCTTCTCCACCATGAGCTTGTATTTATCCTCATGTGGGTCCCAGATGATTGCGTTAAACTCTAATTTACGTTGGACCTTCTCCACCATGAGCTTGTATTTATCCTCATGTGGGTCCCAGATGATTGCGTTAAACTCTAATTTACGTTGGACCTTCTCCACCATGAGCTTGTATTTATCCTCATGTGGGTCCCAGATGATTGCGTTAAACTCTAATTTACGTTGGACCTTCTCCACCATGAGCTTGTATTTATCCTCATGTGGGTCCCAGATGATTGCGTTAAACTCTAATTTACGTTGGACCTTCTCCACCATGAGCTTGTATTTATCCTCATGTGGGTCCCAGATGATTGCGTTAAACTCTAATTTACGTTGGACCTTCTCCACCATGAGCTTGTATTTATCCTCATGTGGGTCCCAGATGATTGCGTTAAACTCTAATTTACGTTGGACCTTCTCCACCATGAGCTTGTATTTATCCTCATGTGGGTCCCAGATGATTGCGTTAAACTCTAATTTACGTTGGACCTTCTCCACCATGAGCTTGTATTTATCCTCATGTGGGTCCCAGATGATTGCGTTAAACTCTAATTTACGTTGGACCTTCTCCACCATGAGCTTGTATTTATCCTCATGTGGGTCCCAGATGATTGCGTTAAACTCTAATTTACGTTGGACCTTCTCCACCATGAGCTTGTATTTATCCTCATGTGGGTCCCAGATGATTGCGTTAAACTCTAATTTACGTTGGACCTTCTCCACCATGAGCTTGTATTTATCCTCATGTGGGTCCCAGATGATTGCGTTAAACTCTAATTTACGTTGGACCTTCTCCACCATGAGCTTGTATTTATCCTCATGTGGGTCCCAGATGATTGCGTTAAACTCTAATTTACGTTGGACCTTCTCCACCATGAGCTTGTATTTATCCTCATGTGGGTCCCAGATGATTGCGTCAAACTCTAATTTACGTTGGACCTTCTCCACCATGAGCTTGTATTTATCCTCATGTGGGTCCCAGATGATTGCGTTAAACTCTAATTTACGTTGGACCTTCTCCACCATGAGCTTGTATTTATCCTCATGTGGGTCCCAGATGATTGCGTTAAACTCTAATTTACGTTGGACCTTCTCCACCATGAGCTTGTATTTATCCTCATGTGGGTCCCAGATGATTGCGTTAAACTCTAATTTACGTTGGACCTTCTCCACCATGAGCTTGTATTTATCCTCATGTGGGTCCCAGATGATTGCGTTAAACTCTAATTTACGTTGGACCTTCTCCACCATGAGCTTGTATTTATCCTCATGTGGGTCCCAGATGATTGCGTTAAACTCTAATTTACGTTGGACCTTCTCCACCATGAGCTTGTATTTATCCTCATGTGGGTCCCAGATGATTGCGTCAAACTCTAATTAAACTCATGTAGTAGAAGAAGGCAATTAAATCAGTTTGCTTGCATTGAGGTTCGGTCCTGCTGACTGTGCTAGCTGCTCCACGGATGTAGTTGTATATAAAGTAGTGGTTGCCGGCAGCTGCCTCTGGGGCTGGGCGCGCGCCCCACGGCGCTGGAGGTGTACTCGGGTGAGGCGTACTGGGCGGACGGCGAGGACGGCTCCGTGCGCGCCTGCAACAAGGACCATTGCGATCTGCCGAGGACGCTGCTCAACAATACCGGTATGGAAATATTCTTTATTCATTTATTTATTACACTCACATAAGTATATAGACAAGACGAAGTACGAGTGTATTCCCAATTAAAGGCAAACAAAGCATGCCTGTAGGACACCTAAATGTGCTCGAAGCGACCTAATAAAATCGAATTAAAAATATATATAATTTTCAGTTTTAAATTTTCCTTTCATTTTTCTCTTAAAACTGTATACATTCCTATTTATATATACAGGATCTTACTCGCAAATCCTCCCGAGTTATTCGGGGGAGAGTAAGAGAACAGCTGTCAGGCAAAACCAGGCGGCCCACCATTGCCTGGGACCGATGGATGGCGGTATAACCATCCTCAATTGTCGGGCCTTATATAAAACAGACTGGTGACGGGCAGCGGCGTCACTGGTGCAAGGGTTTCGGCACCGCGCTCACCAACCAGCCTGTCCAGCGTGTGTGAGTATGGGCATTTCTTCCAGGAGGACTGCCAAGACTGGCGTAATCCTGGAAAGGCCTATGTCCAGCAGTGGACGAAACAGGCTGATGAATGGATGGATGGATATACAGGATAGCCGGTAAAGAGACGTCCAAAATGTATTTTTGGCTGCCTTACATTGAGGGGTATCCGAATCACCCCCATGTATGTTCCGCAATTTTTAGTAGTTTAGGAGATATGATTATTTTGAATGAGTTTAGTAATAATTTTCATCTGACATTAGTTTTGATTTTTTCTCTCTTTCTATTTAATATTTGTGAATGTTTTTTCGAGGTTATTTATGACAACTATGTGAGTAACTACCTTTAAAAATTATGGTTTACCTAGGTCTTTTGGAACATGACTAAAAACTCGAAAGTTCAAAATTACTGTTCAAATCAAAACCATTAAAAAAACTAGACCTCAATAGATCTTTTTTTTCTGTAACCAGCCTTCAAAGTTAAGGAGTATCTTTTTTTTAATTAAATAAATAATTGTATGTAATTTTTCTTTAATTTATGATTTTATTTTATTCAAACACAGCAAGTTTTCGAAATGCCACCCTCCAACAGAAATGCACAACCTACACCTTTACAAGAAATTTTGTTTTAATTCCCTAAAAGCTGCACTGTTGCTTCTTACAACATTTCCAGCTTCTTCAATTTTCTCCCGCAGCTCATTTTCACAAGATGCTTCTTGTGTGTGTGCTATTTCCTTATAATAACCCCAAATGAAAAATCCATGGGGTTGGCATTTCTCATCACACTAATATTATAAATGCGAAAGTTTGTGTGTGTGTGTGTGTATATTTGTTACTCTTTCACGCTGAAATGGCTGAACGGATTTGGAAGAAATTTAGAATGGATATAGCTCATACACAAACTTAACACATATGCTACTTTTTATCCTGGAAAAAAGCATGTCGTTAAACCGAATAACACGCGGGCGGAGCCGCGGGCAAAAGCTAGTAATCTTATATAATAGAACTTGGTCAAGGATCCAATATTAATAATTAATAGTCAATGTTTAAGAGAACATTCATTACTAATATCATATGTATCCAATGAATTTTAGTGCTCTAAATATTAGAGCGCATTAAAAAAAAAACTATCGAGACAGTGTTCAAATTCGCACGAGTTACTGGCCGATAGAGAGGTTAGTACAACTCGCCGCCCGCGACACGGCTATCTGCTTCACTAACATTTGTAGTAGTGCTGTGTGTGACCGACACGTTTCCCCGCAGAGGGCGTGATCTCGCTGCGCGTGTACGACGCGGCGGTGCAGCGCGGCGCGGGGCGCGGCGCGTGCGCACTGCGGCGCTCCGTGTGCGCGCACCTGTGTCTGCCGGTGTCGCCCACCGACAGCGTGTGTCGCTGCGCCACCGGCTACACCAGGCGCGGCGCCACCTGCGTGCGTGAGTACATGCTGATATATACTGATGTTACATCTCCGTTTATTTATACTGTACTTGTGACGCCTGGACTATAGTTATTGTTATATTGTAACATGCTGCAGCGGTGGACGATGTGCTCGTGTTCTCGCTGAGCTGGGAGGTGCGTGGCGTGCCACTGAACAGCACCGCGGACACGAGCGACGAGCCCGTGCTGCCGCCGGTCTCGCAGCTCAACATGGCTGCCGCCATCGACTACCATGCAGGTACTGCGTGTGCTCCGCTACTCAGTATGGGCGCTGTAGTAATGTAATCAGACATGTAACAGTGAAAAATGTGTGACAGCGGGCTCGTGGCTGTACTGGGCGGACTCGGAGGCCGGGTGCGTGTGGCGCGTGCGGCGCGACGGCACGGGCCGCAGCCTCGTGGTGCAGCAGCCGGAGCCGCTGGACGCGCAGCCCGCGGACTGGCTCTCCGGGCTAGCGGTGGACTGGCTCGCCGGCAACGTCTACTGGTCGGACCCGCGCCGCGGGCTCGTCGAGGTCGCCACGCTCAACGGCTCGCACACCTACGTGCTCTGTGAGACCGATAAGGCTGCTGTCACTGGTCAGTTCAGTCACTTGCAGTTATTCAAGGGTATCATTAGAGAAAGTGGAAAACGCGCGGTAATTATCGAAACTTGTTCAGTACAGGTCCCGGCAGTAAATATTAAACATCGTGTCGTAGTGTCATCTCTGTCGCACGAAGCACTAGCACTCCGGTGACAGAGACGATGCTCTACGAAGCCGAAGATAGCCGATGTGCATTATTTACTGCCGGGTACTGTGCGTATGTATTTACATTCGGTATTACATTTACTTTTGTAGTCATGTTCATACTATGGCATTAAAAATGATGCCCAGTCACAGACTTAACCTAAGGCTTATTGGAAACTTTCCATACAAAAAACAAGCTACTTTATACCAAGAAACGTATAAAAATGGGTTGTTTTGGCTGACTTATGCTTGAAATATATTTGTTAATACCTGAACTAATCTCTCGCATATATTTTGTTTGGAAACAAGCAATGTTTATGTTTAAAAGAGCCCGTAACTCACTGAGCTAAAATTGCTTCACGTCGACTCTATGCGTTTATTATTAATGTTAGTATTTATAAGTCTGTGCGCCCAGTATATAATATATTTTATACTCCCAGATTCATCGAATCCCAATTCGTTTATATTTTTAAATTGAGCTTGAATTAAGACGAGTATAAAATACGATAATTTTGTAATAATAAAATTATGTTTCTTTTCACGAACCAAGTTTTTTGTGTTAGTGTATACACGATTAATTTTTCAAGTGGACGTGGATGAGGAAATGCTAAACTATAATGAATCGCGAGAAATGCCCAAAGTAGTCTCGGGCCTATTTTGATGAAAACCAAAACTTCATTAGATTTTTTTCCTTGTCGGGTATCGAACTTGATGATTTAAAAAAACACCCTGTATATTATTACTGCACCATCCGATAGCGTCGCTCATAAGGATCAAATTCTGGGTAATAAATAGTGAGATGTGGCAAAATAAAGGAAAGTGTCGATTTTGAAGAAAATAGTACTAAATTTTTGTCACATTATTTAAACAAGAATTAAAACTTAATCGATTAATTAATTATGCCCATTATTACAATACATAGCCGGATTCGGCGTCTCAACGATTGTACTGCATTCAACATCACAATATTATGGATTCCAATACATATTGGTAAAATTATCGAGTCCAGATATGTGTTGAATTGAAAAGTAAGCACTAAGAATAGTTACGGAACAGGTATTGTATACAAATTTGAAAATATTTAATCATTGAGTAATTACTTCCCAGAATTTGATCGTTATAAGCGACTCTATGGGATGGTGCAGTTAAATACAGTAATCATTAATACATATAATTAAACAGTAGAAACCGCTGTGTCTATACATTGAAGAAAAGTAATAGAAATAGAAAGGGGGTGACTAAAGAAGAGTAATAGAACACAAATCAACGATTTTTATAATTCTTTTCTGTCTGTCTGTCTGTTTGTTAACGCACATCTCTAAAACTACTGTTGGGGTCCAAGCTCGAGCGCAAATAAAGTAAGCAGCAGTGGCGTGCATAGGATTTTTAAGTAGGGTAGCCACAAAACTGTAAATTTGTAATTTATCCCATATAATATTATGTTTCATTTTGCATACGAAAAATAAGATAGGTAAAAAGTCCAAACTGTCCGACTCGACGTGGTTGCTTCGCACAGGCGTTGCGTATTTTAATGAGAATGTGTGCTTGCTTGCCTCAAGCCACTGACCTCATGGGAATTATAGTTACAGATGCACACATAGAGAATTGGCATCGAATTTTAGTCATGCGTGTTGCCATGGTCGCGAGCGCTATGGAGCAAGCAGGTAGGTATTTCAAAGAACGGGTGAAGCTTCCTTGATTGTAATATTAAAATTGTTGTTCTATACTTACTAAATTAAACGAACTTACCTTAAGTGAAGTTCTATTGTAATTATACTTGTGCTTAGTCCGAGATACTTCAATAATTCACTATGTAGTTTCACAATGTTTGCATTGCTTATCCGCATATTTAAAGCTTCTTGAACGCTTCTTGAAGCAAAAACACTGGCAATACTCCATCTGTCAATAATTATTTTTAGAGCATAAGTTATTACAAAATAATTCTCAACTTTTCTTTGGTCATAACTCCAGGGAAATTAGAAAACTTTCCATTATTTGGGTTCGGGTGAGTTAGGAGTATCTCGGACTTCGTATAATTACAATAGAACTTCACTTAAGGTAAGTTCGTTTAATTTAGTAATTATACTTGAGCTTAGCCCGAGATACTTAAATAATTCACTATGTAGATGTTTAGAGCTAATGTTGAGACTTATACCGCATGAGGGATTTTGATAGGTATCTAAAAATCCACAATATTATATTTCTAAAAATATAACAGAAGGTAACAATAGACCTTGTAGGCTTATTGTTTCCTTAAAATTATGAACACTTTCTTTTAATTACATATCAGTCTTCATCATTTACGTTTATTGTAACTTTTTACTGTATACCACCTATAAACTCCATTCAATATAACACTAGAAAGAAGGAAAAATTATTTCTTCATGGCGCACACATCGACGAAATGATTAATGTTTTGTGTCATTTTATGCGTAAAAATCTGTATGGCATAACCATCTAAACGATTATTAAATACCTGACCTAAAATAACTAATATTATAATGACAAGGACCTTCCAAGCTACGAAATATTATTTCAAACAACAACATTGAAAATGTTCCTGTTGAAAGACATAAAGAAGCAGGAGTCTCTAATCTTTTTAGGAAAGCACTGCAACCAATTGAAAATTCGTGGCATCAGACGTGACAATCGGCAAATGTATAACGTTTTAATTTTATCCGATTGCCGTACCGCAATCTTATATGAAATGCGTTGCTATACAACGGTTCGTTATTAATCATGTTGACTTTTGTGAGTGACTCAAACTGCTCTCTTTGTACTAAGTACGTTTTGTAATGTACCTTGTCTTTATAATAGTGCACATAAATAGTAAAATAATTAACGCTAAGCATAAAGTAGCACCTATGTGAAGCTAAATATTTTTCGTAGTGTTTTCCAGTAAATTAAATAATGTGCATGGCATGAAATAGTTTCAAAAACCTTGCTTCTGTTTTCTTATTTTTCCTAATGTTATTTGGAATGGAATATAGAGCTGAATCTATTATAAGTGATAAAGCCGACCGATGTTTTTCATGTTTGATAGGAAGCTGGTTGCTTTAATTTTTCAGTAAGAAATTGTAGTACTCTAAGTATAGCTATTTCAAATAGTTTTTAATCTTTGCAATACATCCACCACTGCCTTAATTAAAGCCAAGCTACATTGCTTTATGGTATATTCTGACAGAGATGCTACCACGTCAACTCTTGTGTAGTGGATGTAGAGTTCTGAAAAGGTGACAGTAACAATTTTTATTTATTTATTTATTTATTTAATATTTGGGAGTCTTACAGCTTAATAACTTACAATATAATACATAAATTGATAAACCTATGCCATTGACAAGTCTCCGCATATGGATAGACAAGAAAAGAAAGGAAAATAAATAGAACTAAATGAAGTTTGCACAATAAGAAAGTACTAAGAAGTAAATACTAAGATATTACAAGAATATAATAATTAAAGGTTAATTAATAATCAATACTATAAGGTACACAACTACCCAAATAAATACTACATATTTTCAGGGTTGAAAAAACAGTTTGCTAGGTTCCTTTTCACAAAAGTGGTACTGGTGCAGATATGTCAATATCAAGAGATGAATTGTTGATTGAAATGGGTGCTCTTTGTATAAACGAATTTCTTCTATAGTTAGTGTGCAATCGCGGCACATGTAATCTTACTCGTTGTCTTAGACCAGGGCCATTGAAACGTAGTCCAATCTTAAACAGTAATTCAGCGCAATCCACGGATCCATTCGCTATTCTGATGCTTATTTGACGCCGTATATAAAGTGGAAGGAAGTGGTAACGCTTGCATCTGTGTTCATAATTGATCAATCTTCGCTTGGCTTTAAAATCGAGATAGCGCAAAAATTTCTTTTGTACTTTCTCGATACGAGACTTATATACATCATATTGAGGGTTCCAGATTTGACAAGCATACTCGAGGTGGCTACGCACGAAAGCACAATATAATATTTTTATTGATTTTAAATTGCGGATAAGCAAAAGTGGCAAGATGTTCTCATAATGAAACCAAGTGCTTTCATTGACTTTTTAACAATGTGGTCAATATGTTTATCAAATAAGAGTTTACTGTCATGGAATACTCCGAGGTCTTTGATATACGAAACCTTCGCAATATTAACATTTTTCAGATTGTAACCTTTATCGATTACAGTTTGCTTGCGAGTGTAAGATATCTAACAACACTTGGATGCATTTAAGTCTAATTTATTATTATCACAGAATGTTACAAATCTAACAAGATTTGCTTGAAGATCTTCGACATCGGCAATATTGCGAATGGTTTTGAGAATTTTCATGTCGTCCGCGAACATGAGTTCTTTAGAATTGAGAAAACATTTTTGGACGTCATTAATAAATATTGTAAAAAGTAAAGGCCCCAGCAAGGAGCCTTGAGGCACCCCAGATGGTATAGGTGACCAGTCAGACCTATAACCGTTAAGCACAACCGCCTGCTTGCGATTATCGACGTAAGAGCGGAACCATCTGTGCAAATCACCATGAATGCCAGCCACTGGTAATTTTTCCACTAGAATATTATGATCAATTCGATCAAAACATTTACTGTAATCGGTATAGATGACATCCACCTGACCAGCACTTTCCATACCAGCTGTAATATGATCATTGGCTACAACGAGGTTAGATACAGTTGAGCGGTTTCTAAGAAAACCATGTTGATCTCCGCTAAATGAAGATTTGAGTGCATTGTATATTTGCTTATGCACTACCTTTTCAAATATCTTAGCAATGAGGCATAACTTAGAAATAGGCCGATAGTTCTGCACATTCGATTTGTCACCTTTTTTGTGAATCGGTGTAACGAAGGCAGATTTCCAGACAGCGGGCATGACTCCTTCAAGGATACTTCGTCGGAAGAATATGCATAGTGGCGTAACCAAACTTGCGGCGCATTTAACTATGAGTTGCGCGGGTATGGTGTCAGGTCCCCCAGACTTGGAAAGATCTAACGCACGTGGCAGGCCAAGCACCTCCTCGTCTGTAATTTCTATTGTGCTAATGCTACAAGTATTATACTCAGATTCACAAGAAGGACTCGCAGTTTGATGAGTGGGGGTGTTATCAACAGAAAGAAAAGTTGAGTGAAAGTACTGGGCGAAGAGTTGACTAATTGATTCACCCGTATCCGCGGCAACGTTTTGGTAATTCATAATACTAGGATAATTGCTTGTTTTATTTTTGCTTTTGACATACGTCCAAAAGGCTTTTGGATTTTTTGTAATAGAGGCCTCTATATGAGCTATGTAAGAATCAAAACATTCCTGCTCCATAGTTTCAGCTCGATTACGGAGAATAGAGAACGATTTGTTACCGTATACTTTGTATTTACAATGGTATTTATGCTTTTCTTTCAGAACTTTAATTAAGGCTGAACTATACCATTTTACAGAGGGTTCAACATTCTTTACATGGGATATGGCCATCGTTTTGATTACTGTCTACCTACCATGGTTATGATGTCTATATTGAAAAAAGTGATAATAACAGTAGGCTTTGTCGCTTAAATTTTGTGTACAATTTCTAATATAAGGGTACAAAGGGGAAAAAACTTAAACAAAGTATAGCTAGACCAATCTATAATAAAGGCATCAATATTATTTGCATATGCCAGGACAAATATATTTTGTATTGCCTTTTGTTGCAAATAAATCAATGAAAGAGTGCCAAAAAAATATCTATAATTTCTTGAAAGGCTGTCTGAGTCTATATACTCTGAGCCTATATTTTTAACCCTAACCTCCAGATCAATTTTACATAGGAAGCAAAAAACCCTAATATTTTTGGGCCTCACACCACTGCCATATTGTCTAAGCTGACAAGTTTAAATTAGGAAATTGTATTATTTCATCCTGTTTATTCAATAATACTTGGAATCAACTAAAGTTTTTAACAAAGTATTGTAGCTCAAAAAACAAAAAACGCTGCTATGTTCCAAATGATTTATAAACCTAATATTTTTATTATCATTGGTCCAAAAAACCCTGGGCTGTTTTACCCTAACAATATAATATACCCCAGCCCATTGTCTTACAGAATTTTTAGCTATATTAATTTGTCTAGACTACCATAAGATTGAGCATCTAAAACATTATTAGTTTTATTCAAAGGTTTTGTCTTTCAAATATTTTGGTATATAAGTAGCCATAGGATACAGGAGGGCAAGTAGCTACTATAGAAGAGCCAACGAGAGATGGCACCTATGACAGCTGCGTTTAGTGATGGGGTACATTTTAATTTCGGCAAAAATAAAAATCAAGTACGACTAGCGACTTGAGTAAATAAAATATCGATTAATTTGGCACGTCATACAACATGCATTATAATAATATAAATGGCAAATGTGCATTTGCTTACATTAACAAAGCAGTCATAAAATCTACAAAACTGGTTTACAATTTTTTAATCATAAAAAGATATAGTTTGTAAACAGACGGAGCCGTACGATTAAGGAGAATAGAACCCGTTATTGATTGATTACAATTTAGCCACTAACATTCCTTTGAAAAAATTAGAAACTTTTGCTATAAAGTCTTTATAAAATCGAGAAATGATGATCGAAACGAGTAGTACGTCACTTTTCGCTGCCTGCAACAATTAAGTATTAGATTATTTTAGTGACACTTACCCATAAACAATTATGAAACTTGGTAGGCATTTAAACGTCATAGGTGCCATCTCTCGTTGGCTCTAGTTTAGTGTTCTAATTAATTTTGTGAAGTCTCTTATTGAACACTGATTCATTTTTTAAATTAATTATTAATTATCTGTAATATGTACATATACAATATGCATAATACATGTTTTCTGTTCTTAATTGATCATGTCATGTTATTTTAATTGATAACATATTCTAAGTATTCAATAGTCTGCAAAGGGATCAGGCAACTTATTTCCCTATTTTATAATAAACCCAAGATATATTTTTTTTTTCTTCTTCTTTTCTAGAGACCAAATGGCATATGTATAGCTGAACTCATATGTGATATTTAGAAAAATAAAGCAAATATATTTTTTATCATGGCCCATTGGCATTAAGTTGTAAACTGCATTATTCATGTCAATAGCACACATAAAATCACATGATTTTACGAAGTGTCCTAACATTTTCGACTTTAAAATGTTCAGGTATAATGTGCTTATTCAGAGAATTCACTTAAATACGTTAATTATAAAATTACATGTTCGATGACTTAAACCAGAAAAACCATTTCTGGTTTAAGTCATCGAACATGTAATTTTATAATTAACGTATTTAAGTGTATTTAATGTTTTTCCTGATTGTTTTCGCCTGAAAATGTCGATAAATCGATGAAACCGGTAGCGTGATCATCCTTAATTAAATACTAGTGGAACAACGTACAAGTAATTTTAATATTTTTCTATTATTGTTATTCTTTAAGGTGGTCGAACCAAGTCTCGGTGCAAAATGCACATCATAACATTGTTTTCCTTACTTTGAATAAAAAGTATGCAAAAATTGCGTTTTATAACAATTGGCAGAAATTGATTACTAATAATAGGGTTTTCGCATTAAAATTATGTTATTTTATGCCTTACATTTGTATTGCATTCGATTACAACGATAAATACGCCTTTATGTTTGTTAACCGAATGCAATGAAAATGTAAATCATAAAATGATAGAATTTAAATGTGAAAACTTAATTATTACTAATAAATTTCCGCCAATTGCTTTAAAACGAAATTTTTGCATATTTTTTATTCAAAAGTAAGGAAAGCAATATTATGATGTGCATTTTGCACCGTGATTTGGTTCGACAGCCTTAAGCGTCGTCGGGTTCGGTTCGCGGCTAGGGAAATTATTTTGTTAAACATTTAAATATGCAGTTTGGATTTCCTCAAAATAGGCTCCGAGACTCCTTTGACAATGTTTTGCTATTACCTATAGTTTCGGATCTTGCCATCCACACCCGCCCTGTGTATATAAATGAAAGTGATTATAAATAACTGACACTCAAAGTAAGTGTAAGATACATTGCAGCGCTGGCGGTGGACCCGGTGGCGGGCTGGCTGTTCCTGTCCGGCGGCGGCTGGATCCAACGCGCCAGGCTCGACGGGTCGCGGAGGGAGTTGCTGTACAACGGCACCGCCGTCGCCGACATCGCTCTCGACACTACGGTGAGCTGCTGCGGGGTGTGACCGCGTGACGTGCACTTAGCACGGAAAATACGCTTTTTAAAATTTACGATATCTGTGCACTTAGCTTATTTTATTATATTTAGCGTTCAAGGCTTTTGGAATTCTGACACACCTCTAATACAGCTTATCTCAATTAACTCAACGCGCTCTTGGTATCAGAACCACTGTGTGATCTTTTCTCTGACAGAATGACGGATGTTGTGAGGGAATGTTTGAAGTTTTGTGAGAGTGAAGCCTCAATGACGATGTCCTTAGATTCTAAGCCTTAGACCATAATTTTACTTTGGTTAATTTTTGTTATTATTTTTCTCAAATATTTTATGTGGATGTCAATAATTTATGTAGATTAGTTAACTTTCTTTTAACTTTTTAATTGTACAGCGAATTGGATTATTCTGTAATGCTGTGCAAATTTTTGATAAATAAATAAATAAATTAATTAATTGGTTTATACAAACTCTCCTATTAAGGATCGTCCATTGCGTCAGGCTCAAAAAAGGGAGAGGAGTGGTTCGGAAAATATCACGAAGTAACAAAGAGGGGGCGGGGAGGGTCTAGTAAGATATCACGTGTATTTATTTTTTTGTTGAATGCGCGATTTCGAAACCGAAAAGAGGCGCGCACTGGCTGACTTATGGTCCGTAGCGAGACTTAAATTTTCAAGATCCTTTGTACCAAAACAATACACGTATTGGAGTATCACCAGAAGTGGGAGGGGGGGGGGGTGTTGAATTAATGGACGACCCCTTATGTGTAGCTCGAGGCCGAGTAGCTCTCTATACGCATGTAACGTGTCGCCATTGACCCATACAGAGCGGACTGGTGTACTGGGCGGACTCGTGGGACGTGTCGGTGTCGCGCATGCGCTACGACGGCACGCTGCACGAGACGCTGCTCAAGGGCGACCCGCTCTCGCACCCCGTCGCGCTCGCCTTCCACGCCGACCACCTCTACTGGCTCGACACGTGAGTGTATACACAAGGACTACTCTACTTCAGTAACGATACATTATTCACATATCCATCCATCCATTAGCCTGGTTCGTCCACTGCTGGACATAGGCCTTCCGAGATTGCTCCATATTGGCGGTCCTCCTGGAAGAAATGCCCATTATTATGATTATTTAATTGCAAATATATAATTACATTACAGAGAAACATTAGACTTAGAACTATTTCAGTAATACACATATAAACAACAGAACACAGATTTAAACTCCCGCCAAAACCTTCGAAGAAAACCAGTCTTTACTCGTTACATTCTCTGAAAATGTCTAATAATCTATTAAGAAAGAACCTTCTACTAAAACAACACAATTCAAGGCCAAAATCACTCACCACAAAGAAATCACTTGTAGAAAAATATCCGACTACCACAGCAGCTCCGAGGAACGATGCTCGAGCAATGGGCGCTAAATGGCGTCGCCCGATACCTCATTAGCATATCCCCCCTACAACACGCTCGGCCCGCTTTATCCAGCTAATCCCACGCCTAAACCAATCAGTGCAGAGATCACGCGCGACCATTGCACGTACACAACTCGTGAGTCACTGAGCTGACAATCAGGGCTCAGTGAGGACTTGCTTAAACCAAAATTTCGCCATGCTGCAAAGCCTTACTAACGTACTCAGCAGAGCGTCATTATCAAATTATCAGAGGCTTTCCGAAAGTCAAGATAAATTACACCAACTTGCCAACCCTTGTCCATCTCTGCTGAAATTAGGTCAACAAGAGTCAAAAGGTTTGTGTTGAACCGATCTACAGGGTCTAAAGCCATGCTGGGCTAAGCTAATGAAAGGCTCTAACTGTGGTTCTAATTTCAGCTTTAGAATTATTTCAATTTTTTTTCAACAAGGGCTAAGAATAGCAACGGCGGTGTTCCTCCACAAAAATTTTATTACTTGTTTTTGGACTCGGTTTGACCCTGGTTATCTTCCACTGAAATGGATATAGGCCTGTCTCTAATCATACATTGAAGATATAGTTAAGAGGTTCAACCACCAGATCTTTACATCCTTTAAGTATGTAAGCGGGCACGCTATCCAATACTCACACATGAGCAGGTGGATTGGTGAGCGCAGTGCCGAAACCCTTGCACCAGTGACGCCGCTGCTTGTCACCAGTTCGTTTTATATAAGGGCCATCCATCGGTCCCAGCAAGGCAATGGTGGGCCGCCTGGTTGTGTCAGTTTGAGAGTAACTTCGGGGAGATTTGCGAGTAATATGGTGGTTCCTTTACAGTCGAGCACGGCATCAGCTTTAATACCTGCGTTATAATTATACATTTATTTATTTATTCGAAAATGTTGTACAGTATTACAGTCAAAACTTTTACGTTATACATTTTTTCATATTTTTTATAATTGACCTTGGCCTTCTCATTGCATTTCCAGCAAACTGTGGTTCTGCTGAAAGCAGTGCGTTTAGGTATTGGAGGGCGCGCGGGAGCGGAGAGTAGCATCTTCAAAATAATTAGACCACGAGTTACGATTTTTGAAATATAAATATCACAAGCTAGTTTTATATTTTCTGTGTCACAACACAACTATTGAAAGTCCGATTATTTTGAACCTACTAAAATAATATCAGTTTCTGTTTTTATAAAAACATACTTGTTTTTAGCGGAGTGTTGTTTTTGGGACATTATTATTTATTTCTGATTAATTCGTTACAACAATAAGGAATCGAATCTCAGGTAGATGTGGAGGCTACCTGGATAGCTGCCCTCGGCCGTTCTAACCTAAAACTCGATTTACTAAATACGAGGCATGCCTTTTAAGTTTTGTCGTTTGAAGAAACAAAAACAACTGGAACCTAATAGTACTTTTTATTGTTTTTCAAAGTATTCCCACGTAGTTTACAACACTTTTCCATTCGCTCGAACCAGTTATCAAAACATTTATTCCACTCCAAAGTGGGGGTGTTCAATATGGCTGATTTGAAAGCGTCGACTGCCTCTTCACCGGACTGGAACCTTTGACCACGAAGAGTTTTCTTAATTTTAGGAAATGTAAAGAAATCGTTAGGGCTTAGGTCAGGACTGTATGGAGGATGGTCAAGAATATCTACGTTTTCCTGCTTCAAATACTCGATCGTTTGATGAGCGCTGTGTGAGCTTGCGTTGTCATGATGTAGGATGATGCGTCGCTTTGGGTTAGATTTCCAAAGTTCGGCGATGACTTGTGGTAAACAAACTGTGGTATACCACTCTGCATTAACCGTTCTACGATCTTCAAGTGCAACTGTCACAACATGCCCGGTTTTCGCCACGAACGTAGCCACCATCTTCTTTGAAGTGCTTCGAGAGCGAACAACTTTAATCGGCTTTGGTTCGTCTTTGAAGACCCAGATTGTGGATTGTTGTTTGGAATCAGGATCGTAGGCATAGATCCAAGATTCGTCACCACTGATGATGTCGTAGACGTGATTTGACTCTCCTCGGTTGAACCTTTGAAGAGTTTTCTTACACCATCTGACGCGGGCCTTCTTATGATCGTCGGAAAGCAAATGCGGGATCCAACGGGAAACTAGCTTTCTCACACCAAGCGCCTCATGCAAGATCTTCTGAATGGTTATCCCTGAGATGCCTAATAACGCCTCTATCTCCCGATATGTCACATGACGATCTTCGAGGATTAGATTTCTCACAGCGACAATTTTATCTTCAGTGAAGGCGGATTTTGGACGTCCTTCACGAGATTTGTCACTAAGACTGGTATATCCACGTTGGAATTCTAAATACCAGCGTTCGACAGTCCGCAGACATGGGGCTTCATCATGTAACACAGATGTTAGCTCTTCGGAACACTGAATCCGTGTTAGGCCTCTTCGGAAGTTATAGAAAAAGATTGCACGGACATTTTCCTTAGTAACATTCATTTTCGTACAACGCTGTGACTAAACAATTGCATTAATCCTAATTCTTTCAATTGTTTTGAAATTCTCAATTCGCCAAATTTGAATATTAAGCAGTTCTAAATTCAAAATTGGCGGCAAATATGTAAACGACAGAACTTAAAAGGCATGCCTGGTACGTAGCTGCTCAGCTCCCTGTAGTCTAAGCGCAATATGGTATCGTTCCAGGATGCTGCAGCGCGGCAGTATAGTGTCGGCGCCCGTCTCCAACATGACAGACTATCGCGTCCTCAAGGACAACTTGGGGGCCAGTTTAAAGGACTTGCTGGTATGTAATAAATAAATAAATGTTCCTTTTATTTATAACATTTTATTACTTTTCCGACTTTGGATCTGGAATTAGCTAAATATTTTTCATTATTTTTCTATTAATATAGGTTCAGTCAAGTTTTACACCCCATTGCCATCCCGTGGAAACTGATTTATGGGATAAAAAGAAAGTCTAGAACAGTTTTCTCCCAAGTTTCAGTGTAATTGGTTCGGTAGTCACGGCTGAAGGAGTGACAATGGTATAATTCATTGTCACGTCACCTTTGACATGACTTGACAAGTAAATACTACCCGTAGATCTGGTCGAGCGCGTCCCAGTCGGCGCCCCCCGCGGCCCCGCACAACCCGTGCGGCGTGAACAACGGCGGGTGCGCGGAGCTGTGCCTGTTCGACGGCGGCGCGGCGCGGTGCAAGTGTCCGCACGGTGACCTCACCGACGACGGGAAGACCTGTAAACGTGAGTTTATCTGTGCACTTGACTTACTGATGTGCCTATTCACTTATTATTAAATTTACTTGATTCTCGGTAAGAAAAATTACATCACATATTCAAAATTCACCTGGACTCTCAAATTGAACATATTTTCAAAAAAATCCCATTTGCAACACGTACTGTGTAATGTATGTTTGATACACTTTCTCAATTTATTTTGAACTCTGTTGAAAAGTAACAAAAAGTATTCGATATAATACGGAGTATTGGTGATAAATAATGTAATATGTACTCTAAAGTTGAATATAATATCTCCTTGCAGCATACACGACGTTCCTGATGTTCTCTCGCATCACAAAGATCGACAGCATCCATCTGTTGGACCTCAAAGAGCTCAACTCGCCCTACCCCTCCATACAGAATAAGTGAGTGATTCAATTATATTTAAATACCTATATCCTCATACATTTGCTAATACATTTTAATAAAGCTTGTATTTCCTTGTGAGAATGAGATTTTATAAGATGATTTCCGTTTATCTAGTCGAATTCATACTGGAGACTCGGTAAGTGGTCAGGACCAAGGTTCAATGACCCTTTGTGTGAAATACGCAAAATACAATTTAAACGTTGTATATACTTCATAGAGTTTTCTTGTTTCACAACCTTGGTCCTGACCACGTTACCAGTATGAATTTGGCAATACATACACATATAAACGAAAGTCACTTTCTTCGTGTTTTTTAAATCTACCGGTGTCCCATATTGAGTGATTGGAGGAATATTATCTTCGTTCAAGAAGGATCGAGCCAATGACTTTCTGACTGGCCATCTTTAAAGCAAGAACCTTAAATGAAACTTCCTCGATTGCATCTAAAAGTATCCGAGGACTCTGAAGACACGGGCTCGCACTGAGCCGCATATAGCCAGCGCCGTTGTCCGCTGACACCGCACCGGCGCGGCGCGTGGCGGTCCGTGTGTTCAGTCAATAATCCCTATTTATACATTCATTCATTCGCTCATACTCTTAGTTATTCTAGCTAGATGTTGACATGACGATGTGCGAATATTAACGCAGTTTATTACAAAAAATGCAACACTTACCTTACAAAAGTTACATTTTAGTTTAACAGAGTAAAAAAACCATAAAATATGTGAAAATGTAAGCCACTAATTAATTAACATTTATTAAATCTGAAAAAAAAACACACATAATTAATGCAGTTATTGTAATAAATAAGGTAGAATTGTATCAATCACTGTACTGACAAATTCCCATTGATCCTGTGTATTGGTTTTTCCAAGAGCTATATATAGCAGTGAACATTTTGAATGTAACACATGTCGAGGTGTTTGTAAACTGTCTCGTGTGCATGGTCGGGTGGCGTGGCAGGGATCTGATGCGCAACGCGATAGGTCTGACGTACGACTACAACGCGTCGCGCCTCTTCTACTCGGACATACAGCGCGGCTCCATCAACACCGTGCACTTCGACGGCTCGCAGCATCACGTGCTCCTGGAACGTGAGTGACGACTCTTTGTACTTATGGGTGTGGGACAGTACTTGTCAACCTCGAAATCGTTGTGTTCTTTAAATAGGTGCCCTTTGTGGCCAATATCCGTGAGGTGACTCACGCGTGTCTCCCAGAGGGGTACAGATTTCCATCTGCTATGATCCTGACACACCTCTTTTGCTTCTACTCTTCTATTCCGGGTACTGTTTACGTGTAATCAATGCAATATAGACCTCGGTTTACTGAATTATGGGTAGGAGTAACTTGATCCACCAAATCTGGCACATTGTTGTCCTAAATGACGCCGCGCCTGTTCACTCGTGATACAACCAGTAGAGCTAATGTTGATGTATGAGAAGGCGACAGTGATGATGTGGGCACGACGTTCCGTAGAGGTGGGCGCGGTGGAGGGGCTGGTGTACGAGCCCACCACGGAGACGCTGTTCTGGACGTGCACGAGCGAGGCGGCGGTGCGGCGCGCGCACGTGCCCGACCTGGACGCGGCGCGGGGCAAGGTGACCACCGTGCTGCGGCTGCCGGACGGGGACCGCCCGAGGGGCATCGACGTCGACCCCTGCGACAAGTGAGTCTCTCTATACCTGGACGCTAATCGGCAACTGTATAACTGTATATAATTGTACTCGTGCATGTGTCGTCAGCCGCGTGTACTGGACGAACTGGAACGCGTCGCACCCGTCGATCCAGCGCGCGTACACGAACGGCTACCGGCTGCAGACGATCATCTCCACGCACATCCTGATGCCGAACGGGCTCGCGCTGGACCACGAGGCGAGGAAGCTGTACTGGGCCGACGCCAGGCTCGACAAGATCGAGCGCTGCCACTACGACGGCTCGCACCGATACGTGAGTTACACTAGCTGTCTCACAGTACCCACTCGAGCCTCTAACTCTAATGTGCATGTGGCCCCACAGATAGTGACAACGACCGGCACCTCGCATCCGTTCGCGGTGGCTGCGTGGCGCGGACAGCTGTTCTGGACCGACTGGGTGTCGCACGCCATCTGGCGATCCGACCAGTCGGGGGAGAGCGTGCCCATCCACACCAACGTGCCAAGACCGATGGCGATCGTCGCTGTGGCGCCCGTGCACAGATGTGAGTCCGACCAATATACTCACATTCTGGATACCTAATGTCTTAGACCATATAACTTACCTAGATAGTTGAAAACGGCAGAATAATTTCAGTACTAAGACTACCTAGCGTTGCCAGGTCCCGTGTCAAATGGTCTAAGCCTAATTTGGATTATACGAACTTCTTTTTCTGCGACAAAACTTACAGAGATAGAGGTTTTAAAATCGGCCCACCAAAAGAGAAATTTGTCATGATGTCGTATCGCCGTAAGGAGTAGTATGGAAGGTAGGTACAGTACATTCTTATACTGCAGTTCACACCAATACTTGACAGGTTTGACAAGTAAATTCAACCGATAAAGAGTTGTTAAACTAGCCTATTTAGTACGGTATATCGTCACGACACCACACTAGTGAACTCCATCGCCGTCCTTCGGGCACAACTGTTGTTGAACGTGCCTTCCTTTGTTGTCAGGCGCATCGGACCCGTGCTCGGTGCTGAACGGCGGCTGCGCGGGCGTGTGCTCGCTGGACCACACGGGCCAGCCGGTGTGCTCGTGCCGCGACGGACTCGAGCTGTCGGCGGACCGACGCACGTGCCGCCCGGCGGCGCCCGCCGCGCCCTGCCCCGGCGAGCAGTTCGCGTGTGCGGAGGGCGGCTGCATCCCCGCCGACCTGCTCTGTGACGGGATCAGTCACTGCAGTGAGGGCGCTGACTCCAGCGACGAGGATCTTTACTATTGCAGTCTGTATCATTATGTATTATACTCGATGTTTTTACTTCGCTTGAAGGAGAGCGTCGTCGATGGGACAGTACCCAGTAAACTTGAGTGACCAGATACTCTCCCCGTACAGTTTCTTATGATGTCATCACGATGAGTCGTTTGACGGCATTGTATTGTCATGAGGGTGGTGAAGCCACAGCCGAAGCTACTAGTTGAAGTGAAAGAAGTGCATTAAGGGTCCGTATGAGGCTAGATGCACATTTTCTAATGAGCATATCACATTGTGTAACTTGGTTAATCGGTATAGTAAACATTATATAGACAGTATAATTATAGACTATAGGGCTGATAGACTCATCTTAGAAAAAACGCAAAATCTTCAAGTGCACTTGATACAAAAAAAATTACGAAGTTACCTCTAAATTTCATGTTTTTCAAGTGTTAATACAGCTTTGAAATTTGTATTAAAAAAAGTTAACAAATGACTTCGTCAGCTTGTCTTAGAATATTTTAAAAATTTGAACTAGAAGCAGAAAATTAACTGAAAACGCAGATTTTTGTGGGCGCGTGTTTCTTGGTGGTCGTAACACCCACGGCTGAGAGCGCGCTATTTTAAACCAAAAGGAAACGTCGTAAAGTTCAATTCTGATTGATGCAAAATGAAGTGCTCAAAGTGTTGATTGTTGGCACTTGGTGGAACTTGGAAAACATAATGAACAGAAAATCACTTGCAATAGTACAAGTGATTTTCTGTTCATTATGAGGTGCTCAATCTGACCTTATATGCAGCCTTAAGCATGCATAGCAAATAAATATGCCAATCGAAGTTACTACGTAAAAATGTAAACCGATTAATGATTAATCGCGACAGAGCATATCATCAAGATATCCTATTTTCCCTAAAACTATGAACAGAAGGCACATAGATAACCCAACGCTGACGATAGTTTTGTATATACAAATAAGCAATAAACATGGGGATGTACAGCGTCCCGCGTGTGTCCGCGCGACAGCGTGCAGTGCGGTGCGGGGGGGCGCTGCGTGGCGGCGGCGGCGCTCTGCGACGGACGCGCCGACTGCGACGACGGCGCCGACGAGCGCGACTGTCCGTGCCAGGGGACCGACTTCGCGTGAGTTGTTCACTGAACACCTTCTGTTTGTTCTAATGTGTAATGTCATCAGCCGCTTTTGTGGCTGACAAGTGGTCCCTAATAGTAGATTGTTATACAAGGGAGGTAAGTTATCCTTTGCTCCCGAGATATTTAGGCGCACGAGCGAGCGAAGCGAGTGAGGGTGCTTATAGTTCGAGGGTGCAATTGATCATTTACATCCGTGTGTAGCACTCTACTTTTCATCACTAATGCGACGAAATAAAAGAAACTTACAAAATTATAACATGATGTAAACCGCACCTGTACTTGTTTCACGGTTCATTATATTTATCCCAACCGGTTTCGGTTTTACACCATTACTTGTATCAAGGGTCTATCTATAATAAAATAAGTAATAACATATTTTGCAGGGTATACAAATTAATTCGAATTAGTGCCAGTGTGATTGTTTTTAAAATAAAACTAATTTAGTTGCTGAGTTAACTCTTAAACGTCTTTTTAACATTTTATTTAGCATGTTTACCTATATACTAAAATCACATTTTTCAATAATAAAATAATAATAAATAAAAAAACAGAATGACAAAATAAAGAGTAAATAGGCAGAAAATATATTTTCCATTGTCATTTAGCGAGACGAGTGATTTACTACATAGTGACTGTAAGGGACACTCGTTTGATTTAAAATCTACTGTAGGGAGGTCCCTAGCGAATTTACCTCCCGCATTTCGAGTTATATACGACTTACTTTCAGAACATTAGTGATGAAAGATATTCTTAAACGTTCGTCCCGAGTTCTGTTAATGTAGATGTAATTTGCGGACATGTTGAGTGATGTAATAGAAAGTCTTTTTCATATACTGTAATGTAAGGTGTGACTCCTTGATGGAACTTCATTCTAACACTAACAAAAGTCTCCGTGTATAGTGGACACCGCATCAAGTTAGACATTTCAGACTTTGTACCTATCTTATATTCTTCTCTGTAGGGGCTAATGTCGTACTGCAAGTGTATAGCTTGATGTGTTCTCCACTGTACAAGGGCCACTAATATTTATTAATTAGCGACTAGTTTCGTCTCTTAGACATCTTCTGGCTTAAAGCATAGAGCCAGAAGATGTCTAAGATAGGTTGGCATAACACTAGCGGTGGCCATGTAAAGAGGAAACTAGTCGCTAATTAATAAATATATAGTGGAACTTGTACACGGAGACATTTATTAGTGTTATAATAGAACGTCGTTTGGGCCAAGCGCGGCATTCCTTCTGGCCCGAGTGCTCAGGTCAGGTTTCGAATCTCAGACGTGTTTACATCCGGGTTTGGGATTCGGGTCGAGAGTGTGCATGGATGTTGTTAGGGTAGACACTAATATCGGACCAACTCTCCCTTACGGAAGGTGTTCGCGACCCGACCGCGACTAGCGACCGATACCGCGAGTTCAAGTTCAGTTAATTTTGTTCAATTTGATATAAATGTTGCACCGTTGGGATATTAATTGTTATATTATTGTTCGTGAGCGGCACAAAACCAACAGACTCACTCACCTGTTTGACTATGTGTCACTGGCAGCATTGGTTGATTGGCATAACACTACCGGTTGCCATGTAAGCAACCTTGAGTGCGTCACGCCAGCGACATGTTGGCGCTATTCAGGATTTCAGCTTGACAGATAATTAGAGCGTCATCTCGTGTAATTGTGCCCGAAATAAAAAATTTGTGCTTCCAGCCGCTCCAAATATATTCACGAAAAACAGATTCCGCTGGAGTAACGTTACCCCAGCGGCATGTTGAATAACTCTGAAACCTCTGGGCGCACTAATATTCTTTTTTGGGCACAATTGGGCACTAATTATATCTACCTAAGCAGCTAATTTTTATTTAGCTACGACCACAGGATAAAAAACATGCCGCGGGTAACGTTACTCTAGCGGAATCTGTTTTTCGTGAATACCTTTGGATCGGCTGGAAGCACTAATTTTTTATTTTGGACACAATTACACGAGATGACACTCTAATTATCTGTCAAGCTGAAATCGTGAAAAGCGCCAACATGCCGCTGGCGTAACGCACACAGCAACCTTCACTTAAGTAAGCTATGTTACGACGAAATGTTAATTGTGTCAAGATGATCTAAATGTGTACAGATGTACTTACTTGTCCCTTAGTCTCCTTGTTCGTATTTTAATATATCTTTATGATAATTGTTTTTAATGATGTAAAAGCGAATAGAAGTTTGTGTTGTATAGGTGTGCGTCGGGCAAGTGCATCGACATCTCGGGTCGCTGCGACGGACTCGAGCAGTGCGAGGACGGCTCCGACGAGCTCGACTGTCCCAACGACAAGTGCGCCACTCTAGGTACCATTTAATTTGTGTTGTATAGGTGTGCGTCGGGCAAGTGCATCGACATCTCGGGTCGCTGCGACGGACTCGAGCAGTGCGAGGACGGCTCCGACGAGCTCGACTGTCCCAACGACAAGTGCGCCACTCTAGGTACCATTTAATTTGTGTTGTATAGGTGTGCGTCGGGCAAGTGCATCGACATCTCGGGTCGCTGCGACGGACTCGAGCAGTGCGAGGACGGCTCCGACGAGCTCGACTGTCCCAACGACAAGTGCGCCACTCTAGGTACCATTTACTTTGTGTTGTATAGGTGTGCGTCGGGCAAGTGCATCGACATCTCGGGTCGCTGCGACGGACTCGAGCAGTGCGAGGACGGCTCCGACGAGCTCGACTGTCCCAACGACAAGTGCGCCACTCTAGGTACCATTTACTTTGTCACCAGTACACGACGCTCAAGCTGAAACTGACGTCTTAGATGTTGGAAAATGAAAATTAACAATATGTTTATCGTCTCAAAACAATATTGGGTTAGAATTCTCAGTGTTATGGAGGCTAAGTCCTTCCATACAAATAATAAAAAAATAAAAAAATACGTAGTAGTGCTAAGGTCAGGTTGGGTACTTTCTAGATCTTGTCATTTTGTGTGCTGTTGGGTGTGTTTTTTTCATGTAATCAAGGTATGATAGTCAGGATGTATTAACAAGTTTTTTCATAGAAAAGTTTAGTTTCGAATTGTCTTGGCTTCCAGTATGCAACCTTCAAAATGGCCCGTTCGGCTCTTTCAACTTTTCTTAGATGTGATTTGTACGCGGTCTCTCAGGAAACGACACAATGTGATAAGATCATTGACCTCTCATAAACAACTAGACTCACAATCTCGCTCAAAAAGTGTCCGCGATGCATCTTGTCACCGCTATGGAGTGACAAAATCGGATGACGATTTCGTACAACTGACATTGCATCTTATGTTAACGATATAACGTCTTAATTTGGTTGATGCATTTTTGCTACTATGCACGTCGCACGCTCGGACACTTTCTGACGAACTTTTCTTAGAAACTGTGTGTCTAGTTTTTTATGAGAAGTTAATGGATAAGACAGATTGTCAGAGTGTGAACTATAGCAGTTTTTTACCCATTTTCATTTGCTAGTGACATAGTTGGTGTTTGATGTGTTTATAAATCAGTAAATTTTGTTCCAACCTCGGAGACACGCACTGCCGTCAAAATCTAAGTCGAAAATTGATTTTAAATTAAATGATTTTCAAGAAAAACGATATTAGATATAGAACATCAGCCCGTTTCGTCCACTGCTGGACATAGGCCTTTCCAGGATTTCGCCACTGTTTGCGGTCCTCCTGGAAGAAATGCCCATACTCACACACGCTGGGCAGGCGGGTTGGTGAGCGCGGTGCCGAAACCCTTGCACCAGTGACGCCGCTGCCCGTCATCAGTCTGTTTTATATAAGGCCCGGCAATTGGAGATGGATATACCGCCATCCATCGGTCCCAGACAATGGTGGGCCGCCTGGTTTCGCCTGAGAGCTGTTCTCTTACTCTCCCCCGAATAACTTCGGGAGGATTTGTGAGTAAGATGGTGGTACCTCCACAGTCGAGCCCGGCATCAGCTCTATCACCTAAGATGGAACATTAAGATCGCTTTTTTTTTAAACTATTTTCGATACTACGCTATTGATTTTGACGGCAGCGCAATGGAGCTGGAGACCACTTTCTGTTATATCACTCACAGCTGTCCAAATGTTACTGTGGAGTATTATAGCTGTATCGTCCGCAAATGCATATATTTTAGCATGGGGAAATTTCAGTGAGCACAAGTTATTGATATGAATTAGAAAAAGAGAGGGCCCAAGTACGCTTCCCCGTGATACACCAAAATTAATACTTGTGTAGACACTGTTGTTCTAGTCAACGTGAACTCTTGGTTTCGGTCAGATGAATATGATTGAAACCATTCAAGTGCATCCCCGGGGATTCCCATTATTAGCTCCATTTTTTTAAAGTAGTATTGTTCTAGAAGTACTATTTTATGTAAATCGAGAAAGACGCCAACGCATTTTTCACCTGAATCTAATTTACGGGTTACAAAATCAACAAGATTTACAACCGCGTCTTCTGTTGATTTGCCAATACGAAAACCAAACTGAAGTTAACTTTCCAAGATATACTAAAAGTCTGTTGTTAAACTACCTTTTCAATAATTTTAGACAATGCGCCCAAAAACAAAGGTTTGTACAACCCGGTCACATTATCTCGAGACCTGGCGTCGATGACGTCACGTCGCGTCGGCGCTCAGATATGGTGCGCAAAACAAGCATCCTCTAGTAGGATATTATTATAAACAATAAGATTTCCAACAAAACAAATATTGTGTTAATTAATTTAATGTGGGTAATATAACAAAATAGTATACAATAATGAAAAAAATAGTAACAAAAATGTCCAAACTAAACCAAAATGTCCAAACTTAACAAAAATGTCCAACGTTGCAACAAAAACAATATTTTAACGTAACAGCAATAATAAAATAACAATAAAAGTCCAAACGTAACAATGGAATGTTTAAAAATATACCACGAAAACAAGTCGACGCGTATCGGCAACGAAAGTGTTAACCGTACTGACGCGCCGTGGCGAGCGCGGGGAGGTGAAAGGAGAACGGGGTGGGTGGTTCGCATTCCAGCGAGGTCTCGAGATAATGTGACCGGGTTGTAGTTGAATGGGACTAGTCTGTCATCTGCTTTGTGAATAATTAGCGATCATTTCTTTTTGAGGAAAGGCTCCAATTGCAAAGATAAGCTAATGGAGCAGCAAGAACGTGTTTGGCCATTTTAAGTATATTCATTACTTATGTCGTCTCAACCTGGGGCTGATCTAGTTTTCAAGAGTAAAATAATTTTAATTATTTTTACGGGGTCAATGTGTGTCACGTAGAAAGAAGGTTAAGGCTGGGTTAAGGGAACGTTTTTCAGGAATTTTAATCATTGCAGCTAGTCCCTTCTCTGTTTTGTTTTGTTTCTGTAATAAATATTGTAGTTAATATTAATGTAAATATTGAGTTTCTCCAATGGTGGTGAAATGATTATTCACTTTTTAAAGTGAATTAATATTAATGAGATAAATGCACTCGAGACAATTCCGCAGTTTATTTAACTTTAGAACATCTAACAACTCATCACTACAAACTGTAGAGAGATCTTTAGTTTATTTTTTATATATATTTGTTGGTTTAGTGGCGTGTTTATTTGAGCTATATGTATGTACGGTTGCCATGACGTTTCACCTTCGATAAGTATGGTTATTTGTTTCTTTAACAAACAGTTCTTCCACATAGTGATGATCTTTTTTCGATAAATAACTCCTCAGATATATAAAAATGACAAACACAATGATGATTGCAGGTCCCCGAGCGTTGGCGTGCGAGACGCCGCCGTCTTGCTACTTGCCGGAGTGGCGGTGCGACAACAAGACGGACTGTCCTGACGGGTCCGACGAGGCTCGTTGTGCTACTGGTACGTGCCATTGTCATCTAGTTCTTTAATACGATCTTAGAAAATGGGAATGTTTCAGTGGTGAAAGAAATGTATGGTGGCCAAGTGGACGGTAAAGCTTGACTCGACGGGGTCTCCGTAAAGGACATTATACAGACCAAATTGGCGACATATTGTAAAAGCCCCAAGTCAATAGCACCCGGATTAGAAGAGCTTCTATGATTGGTTTTGGAAAGGCGAAAAACCTTTGTCACGATTGTAGTACATGGAAATTAGTATTCTCTGGTTACCCCAGTAGGAGACAGACGTCTCCTTGTATGCCCCGTCGTCGTTGAAATGATAAAGCAATATGAAGTTATCTCGCAGAATGGTCGGAGAGCTGGTCGAGCCGCGAGTGGTCGGCCGAGTCAGCCGAGCCGCCGTCGTGCTCGCCGGATCAGTTCCAGTGCAACTCGACGTCGGCGCCGGGCGCCACGCCGCTCGCCGTGATCGGCATCGTGTGCGTCCCGGCCGCCTGGCGCTGCGACGGACGCAGCGACTGTCCCGACGGGTCCGACGAGGCCGACCACTGCCAAGGTACTGCCTGACTGCCTGTAGCTTCACTTGTGCCGGCGTGCAGCCGTTTTGTGTTACTATTTCTCTTCCTCACAACAGCCAACGAAGCAGTGATTTGAGAGAAACTTTGTTAATTTGGCTTAAAAATGTCCCATATTTGAATCCCGTATTTTTATTATTATGGTTTAAGTTTAGTTTTAACCCGCAGTGGCTCCGAACCACGATTGTGTCGGAATTGAATAAAGAGTTTATTATAATTTCTCGTCCGTACGTTTGATGTGAGTGGTCGTGTCCACTGTCATAGTATAATATGCTGTGCCACTGTTCACTAATTTCGAAATTTTAGTTTTAACCCGCAGTGGCTCCGAACCACGATTGTGTCGGAATTGAATAAAGAGTTTATTATAATTTCTCGTCCGGTCGTTTGATGTGAGTGGTCGTGTCCACTGTCATAGTATAATATGCTGTGCCACTGTTCACTAATTTCGAAATTTTAGTTTTAACCCGCAGTTGCTCCGAACCACGATTGTGTCGGAATTTAATAAAGAGTTTATTATAATTTCTCGTCCGGTCGTTTGATGTGAGTGGTCGTGTCCACTGTCATAGTATAATATGCTGTGCCACTGTTCACTAATTTCGAAAGTTTAGTTTTAACCCGCAGTGGCTCCGAACCACGATTGTGTCGGAATTGAATAAAGAGTTTATTATAATTTCTCGTCCGGTCGTTTGATGTGAGTGGTCGTGTCCACTGTCATAGTATAATATGCTGTGCCACTGTTCACTAATTTCGAAAGTTTAGTTTTAACCCGCAGTGGCTCCGAACCACGATTGTGTCGGAATTGAATAAAGAGTTTATTATAATTTCTCGTCCGGTCGTTTGATGTGAGTGGTCGTGTCCACTGTCATAGTATAATATGCTGTGCCACTGTTCACTAATTTCGAAAGTTTAGTTTTAACCCGCAGTGGCTCCGAACCACGATTGTGTCGGAATTGAATAAAGAGTTTATTATAATTTCTCGTCCGGTCGTTTGATGTGAGTGGTCGTGTCCACTGTCATAGTATAATATGCTGTGCCACTGTTCACTAATTTCGAAAGTTTAGTTTTAACCCGCAGTGGCTCCGAACCACGATTGTGTCGGAATTGAATAAAGATTTTATTATAATTTCTCGTCCGGTCGTTTGATGTGAGTGGTCGTGTCCACTGTCATAGTATAATATGCTGTGCCACTGTTCACTAATTTCGAAAGTTTAGTTTTAACCCGCAGTGGCTCCGAACCACGATTGTGTCGGAATTGAATAAAGAGTTTATTATAATTTCTCGTCCGGTCGTTTGATGTGAGTGGTCGTGTCCACTGTCATAGTATAAAATGCTGTGCCACTGTTCACTAATTTCGAAATTTTAGTTTTAACCCGCAGTGGCTCCGAACCACGATTGTGTCGGAATTGAATAAAGAGTTTATTATAATTTCTCGTCCGGTCGTTTGATGTGAATGGTCGTGCCCACTGCCATAGTATAATATGCTGTGCCACTGTTCGCTAATTTAGAAATTTTAATTTAATTGTATTCTAATTTATCTTTTATATCTAATGGTATATCTGCGATCACGATCGGTGCCTCTCTTACTATCTTAGGGAGGGCCTTTGATATTTTGTGTTTCTATCCCGCTCTGTTGCCAGCACCTGTTATCGCTGCTACTAGGATAATAAAAAGTGATGTTGTGTTGTGTGCGTTGCGAGGCTCGAACTTGCATCGCTTGATTGCGAGGCGGCACGTTTACCGCTCGGACACCGAGAGTCGCCGCCGCCGTGCGAAAATCCACTCCACTACCTACTACGTCATCGCCGGGAGTATCACTGCGTTATCTTTTATTTCGACCATTGTAACACTTACTGTTAAAGCTACAAAATGAGTTTATGCGGAGGATGCAAACAAATAGTTGATCAGCATAACGGACAAATTATGTTGCTCATTACGTGACAAAACTTACCACTTTTATTGTGTCGACATAACTAAAGATAATTTTGTTAAACTTTCATCAAAAAAACAAAAACGGCTGGAAATGTCCGGAATGCAAGCACCCTGCTGCTGATTCTGTTCTCCAGGGCAACTTTACGACTCAGTTTGAAAAATTGGAAAGCTTGATTAAATCGTCTACATCCCAATTGAAATCGGAACTTGACGCTTTTCGAAAGGATTTGGAAGACCTAGCGAAGCTAAGGGTTTTTACTCAGTTTGTTTCCGATAAATGCGACGAAATAGTCACAGAATTAAAATCTCTGCGGTCGGAAACGTCTGCTCTGAGAGCTGAGAACGCAAAACTTAAGGTTAATTAGATTTAGAATTTAGATTTGAATTCTAAAATGCTCCAAATGAAATAGCAAGCACGAGATTATAATGCTGAGATCCAGTGCGTCCGGGAAAACAAAAATAAGAAACTTGTCAATACGGTTATTGAGTTGGCCAATGTAGTATCCTGCCCGACCGAGGAGCATCTCTAAGTTGGTTCCAAAGGCTACCAGACCCAGATCTGCAGTCGTTAGATTTTCTTCTCCGCGTCTGCGCGACACTTTGCTCTCTTTTTGTCTGAAATATAATAAGACGAACCCCACGGACAAGCTGAACACGTCTCACCTCGGCGTTGGAGGTGACAAACAGCCAATCTACGTGGCCGAGCACCTATCCCCCAACAAACGCGACAAACAAGCTCAAGCGCGTGCCTTCAAAAAAGAAAATGGCTACAAACACCTTTAGGTGCGGAGCGGCAGAATCCTACTGCGTAAAGATGATTCGTCGCCTGCAATTTGGATTAAAAATTGCGATTACCTCAAGGCACTTCTTGTATCTAAAGTCACTTAAATAATTTGTTTGTTTTTGCAACTAAACGCATTATTAATAAGCATTAGTTTGCTACAGGCCTCGGCTTAACAATATATTATCAAAATTGTCGTAGTTAAACTCATTTCACGCAAGTACAAAGTACGTCCGTCGTTTTAATATGTTGCATACACCAACGCACACCACTACCAGCGTCAGCGCTCAAATCAGTTCCTTCACTTTATAACAGTCCTATTTTTATTGTATTTGTTTTGTAAAATAGCTAGTGTAGAATCACACATACTCGTATGTTATTGTTCAAAATGTTAAAGAATTCTGTACTAGTCATCGTGGCCGAGTGGATGAGGCGTCGGGTCGCAACAGATTCATCGTGGGGTCCCTGGTTCGAACCTCGTAAGACGGACTTAAGATTTTATATCAATTTTTAGCATAATTTTTTCATCAAATTTTAATTAAGTCAGCATTAAACATTTGTTTCTGTTAAAATATTATAATATGTATAAATATTAACAATTAGTTAATATTTTGTATAAAAAGGGAAGTATGAATTTACTTTTAGATAAAAATAAACTATGTTCGGTTATCATTGTTATTTATTTTTCTTTGTTTATATTGTATAATTATAAAATATCGTTATCTTTCACCGTAAACATTTGTATAATTCATCATCTTTCTAGGGATAATAATAAGACCCTCTCATTTAGAAGCCAAGTTCTTACCTATATATACAAATTAATGTTTCGGTTAATTGTTTAATATAACAATGTTATGGTTTCAAAAGCTATTGACAGAAAAAATCGGTATCCTTTTTTATAATTTAGTATAAACAAAATTGGTCAAAAAAAATATTTTTACATAATCATCAACCTAACAAATTATTTCTTAGGAGACAGATTTTTTCAAATATTAAAGTAATATAAAATGCAGTGAATTCCATGCTACCAAGTAACAATTACATCACTTGCATTTTAAGATCACTTTAAACGTTTATTATTATTTGGGAATAAGAAAAAAAATGTATAAAAAAGACACTTCTGGAACAATAAATCATAAATGCTCACAAAATTAATATCGAAGTTGGCTACCTTCACCTTCAATTACTCGTTGAAGTTGGCTACTCATACCCGACACCATTGCCCAACGCAAGCTACTTCCACAGATTGCCTCCCATCTTGATACAACCAACTCATGTTTACGACATGGTAAATGAATTCAATTTTGTCTTAAACAACATCATTACCAAGCATGTTCCAATTTCTAAGCCCAGACAAGACCAGTATCCTGTATGGTATGCTCACATTCTTATAAAACTAATTAAAAGATAAATTCCGTTACAAATTTAGAAAATATAAAAACCCATTAGACAATATGGACGTCATAGAAGCAAGGATAAGATGTCATAATATGATAAAAGTTTGCAACTCCAAGTACCTTAAATCTATTGAAAATTCATTCTCCAGTCACAACATTAAGGCTTTTTGGTCATTCATTTAATCTAAACGAAGGGACGCCGAAACCATGCTTAGCGTCATGGAGTTAAATGGCAATCAATTTTCTACTCCTACACTAGGACCTACAGCTATATGTGACGCGTTCGCCAAGCACTTTTCGTCTGTGTTTGATAGTGAAGACGCCATCTGATAGTGAAGACGCCATCTTTAACTTACATGCTGTAAATCTCATCCCAAATTCTATTAAAAAGCTCGACAAGACTCAAGGAGCAGCACCAGATAAAATCCCAGCCATTTTTGTAATTAACTGTTGTAAGTGCTCGACCCTTAATAATTTTTAATAAATCACTCAGTGACGGTGTTTTTCCTCTTGTATGGGAAAACTGCACATGCTTTGCCTATCCCAAAAGGCAGGAATACTGACAATATTGAAGACCATCGACCGATTTCTCTACTGTGCGTTCTAGGCAAGATTTTTGAATCTTTAGTGAGTCCCTTGCTGACTAGTCACGTAAAATTACTGTTAAGGGGGTAAAGCAGAATCTCGGTGCAAAATGCACATTATAATATTGTTTTCCTTACTTTTGAATAAAATGTATACAAAAAATGCGTTTTAAAGCAAACAATATTATGATGTGCATTTTGCACCGAGATTCGGCTTCACCTCCTTGACTCCAAACCAATACGGCTTCCGCAGTAAAAACTCTACTAGTGCCAATCTCGCATGTTACGTCTCTGGACTTCAAGAGGCTGTTGACACTGGTCTGCAAATTGACGCGGCTTACACCGATATAAGTAAAGCTTTTGATAAGGTAAACCACCGTCTACTAATCCAAAAGCTCCAAAATATTGGGATATATGGAAATCTTTTGCATTGGTTTTCATCGTATCTCTCCTCTAGAAATCAAAAGGTTGTGGTATGTGGTTTTGAGTCTCAGCTCTTTGCGGCACCATCGGGTGTACCCCAGGGTTCTCAATACAAAAAGTTATGTATATTTTAACGAATGACATTCATACACTGAATTGTAATGCCAAGTTTATGATGATAACAAACTGGTACAAAGTGCTTACTGGAGAAATAAACTTAAATGATAAAACGACAAAACTTTTATGATGTATGAATACGCGTTACTTGCCCGTTTTATAAAAATGTTGCGTGTAATGTACTTACATACGTACCTAACAACTCAGCACGGCAAACCACTTTTAAAAATCCATCCATCCATCCATCAGCCTGTTTCGTCCACTGCTGGACATAGGCCTTTCCAGAATTTCGCCACCTTGGACCTGTTTTATTTCTGATATAATATTGATGACTTGGCCCAAGAGATACAAAATTCAAATTTTTCGTTTTTTGCCGACGATCTTAAAGTTAATAAAATTATCAACAACTCTGATAATTCCTTCCTTTTACAAGAAGATTTGATTCGAATCACACAGTGGTCTATTGCTAATAAGTTACCTCTTAACTCGAACAAATGTAAGCACATTAAATTTACCCGAAACAAGTTCCCTCTGAATACTTCTTATCAGGGATCAGGGATCTAGGCGTCATCAATCATTGACACCAAACTATCTTTTATTTCTCATATTGATTACATAACCAACAGGTCGCTTAGAATGCTTGGATTCATTTGGAGAAATTGCAAAGGGTTTAAAAGCATTTCCGTCCTCAGAATTACTTACAACGCTATCGTGCGCAGTATACTTGAGTATTGCTCGAGCATCTGGAATCCCCACCATTGTTGCCATATCGAGAGAATTGAGCGAATCCAAAGAAGATTTCTCTTCTTTCTTGCGGTACAACTTTCTAATGGAGAATGATTATGCCAAAGCTGAATCTTTGTTGGGTGTAATATCATAATAGTTGAGGTAGTTTTCGTGTCATATGGTATTTTGTTATTAATATATATTTTTTCATTTGTTTCATATCTTTGCGTTTTTTGTATTTTTTTTTCTTATTGTATATATCTTGATTGTATAAATATTGAACATTCTATTAATTAATATAATATGTATGGCTGATTTTACCTTTTTGTTATTCAGTGAATAATGAAACTGATTTGATTCAATAATGAATGTTCAGTATTTAAGTTTAATTGTGCATGCTAAATTAAGTAATCTACCTATATTGTTTTAATCCGATGTATCTCAATTGATTGTAATCCGATTGTATTATGTAGACTCTTACCCTGAGAGTCGGGGCAATGTCTCAGTTCAGGGTAAATTCCACTCTTAATATTGATATTGTGTGAATTTTTATGTGGAAATAAATGATTTGTATTTGTATTAGTAAATAAAAAAAAAACCTAATGATCTGCGTTCTTACAAAAAGCGGTTAGGACAATTTAATAATGATTTCTCTGGAAAGCCATCGCTGGATAGCCGATAAAATTTTGTTGTTTAAAATTTTGAGAGGTTTTATTGATTGTCCTGAACTGTTGGCCAAAATCAAGTTCTCTGTCCCACGTCAATGTTCTAGATTGCAGAATAGTCAAATGTTTGCTACTAAAAGATCTAAAACCAACCTCGGATACCACATTATATTTTTAATATTCCGCGCACACAACGTTTTTGTTTTTGTTATGTGGACGATATTGAAGCATGGTGCGATAAAATTGTGATCTTGAATAATTATAATAAGCAAATTTTTATAGACGTTTGGGACGTAATATTCGTTGGTGAAAAGCGGGTGTACCAAGTGTAAATTGTGACTAGCATTTCACAGTTTAAACTTGTTAACGATTCTGTCACCTCCTCGGGGATTTATGTCGTGACGATATATTGTGTTATTAGTATCACTGTTATTTAATTGTATCATTGTTGTTTTTACACCGCCACGTCATGAATCAAAGGCGTTTTGAGTAAGGACTATGAAATGTAGTGTACAAAGCAGTAGATGTGGTTGTAGAGGAGTCGACGGCGGCGACGGCGGCGTGCGCGCCGGACGAGTTCCACTGCAGCGAGTCCAACACGTGCGTGTGGTCGTCGCGCGAGTGCGACGGTGCCGCCGACTGTCCCGCGGGCGAGGACGAGGCGCGCTGCGGCTGCGCGCCCGACGCCACGCGCTGCTCCGACACCGGCGACTGTCTCGACAAGGTACAAGTTCCACTGCAGCGAATCCAATACGTGCGTGTGGTCGTTGCGCGAGTGCGACGGTGCCGCCGACTGTCCCGCGGGCGAGGACGAGGCGCGCTGCGGCTGCGCGCCCGACGCCACGCGCTGCTCCGACACCGGCGACTGTCTCGACAAGGTACAAGTTCCACTGCAGCGAATCCAATACGTGCGTGTGGTCGTTGCGCGAGTGCGACGGTGCCGCCGACTGTCCCACGGGCGAGGACGAGGCGCGCTGCGGCTGCGCGCCCGACGCCACACGCTGCTCCGACACCGGCGACTGTCTCGACAAGGTACAAGTTCCACTGCAGCGAATCCAATACGTGGGTGAATTTCACAATTTTTGACCCTATTTTACATTCATATAAGATATATTCATATATCCTTTACTTAGTGATGGACTTCCGCAAGGTAACGCCTATTTCAATTAATCATCCTATTTTTATGTTACTTTTGCGTAACGGTTACGTAAAAGTAACATAAAAGAACCCTAAAGATGTAGCCATAATTGAGCAAAATTGAATTAAAAAACACATGACCAAGACATCGTTTATTAAAGTATGCAAAATTCAAAATACCAGATCAAACGAATATTACGTATCTTGTTTCAGTCGTTCCCGATATCTTTTTTGTCGCTCGGCAGCAGAAAGAGGCATTATTTCTGGAATAATAAGAATGGCATGAACATATGCAAGTACTGTTACATAATTTAAATAAACTGAAATCCCAAGTTTTTAACTATGTACACAAAGCTGAGTCCTTGGGTAAGGCCAAAAACTGTATGAACGCCCCCTTAGCAAATTTTATGTAACGTTACATAAAATATAACATAAATATAACATAAAAGAAACGAAAATCGATGTCTACATAACCTAAAAACAACCAAGAAAGCATCCAAATAATTTCACAGATGTAAGGCATTAGGTAGTTTGTTAACTCTGTAAAGAGCTTTGCATACATGATGATAACAAGGAGTAAGAATACTTACATTCTTTAGAACTCTTTTACACAAAAAATAACACAATGTCTACATTTGCAGCCGCACCGTAGTTGTGCTCTGTTTCTGATGAAAAACAAAATGGTTGCCGCGTGATGATTGGTTCACGTGACTGCGACTTTTTCTTTGGTGTTGCCAGTAATAATTTAAGAGGAATTTACCAATGCGGATACAAAATCCATGCGTTACGTAATAGAGTAACATAAAAGATAGAAATTCTGGACATTTTGTAAGGAACGATTATTTTAACTTTTTTTTACATTATTAGTATAGGTATTTATTTCAAGAAGTCATTTTGCCTTGTTTTAAAAATTTTTTTGGAAATCAAGGTGTATCTTAAAATAAATTCATTAGAAAAATCACGGTGCAACTTCTACTGTTTTTCTTTAATATCAAAATCAATACTTGAGATTTGTGATGCGAATAGACATGGAAAGGGTCAAAAATAGTGAAATTCACCCACGTGCGTGTGGTCGTTGCGCGAGTGCGACGGTGCCGCCGACTGTCCCGTGGGCGAGGACGAGGCGCGCTGCGGCTGCGCGCCCGACGCCACGCGCTGCTCTGACACCGGCGACTGTCTCGACAAGGTACAAGTTCCACTGCAGCGAGTCCAACACGTGCGTGTGGTCGTCGCGCGAGTGCGACGGTGCCGCCGACTGTCCCGCGGGCGAGGACGAGGCGCGCTGCGGCTGCGCGCCCGACGCCACGCGCTGCTCTGATACCGGCGACTGTCTCGACAAGGTACAAGTTCCACTGCAGCGAATCCAATACGTGCGTGTGGTCGTCGCGCGAGTGCGACGGTGCCGCCGACTGTCCCGCGGGCGAGGACGAGGCGCGCTGCGGCTGCGCGCCCGACGCCACGCGCTGCTCCGACACCGGCGACTGTCTCGACAAGGTACAAGTTCCACTGCAGCGAATCCAATACGTGCGTGTGGTCGTCGTGCGAGTGCGACGGTGCCGCCGACTGTCCCGCGGGCGAGGACGAGGTGCGCTGCGGCTGCGCGCCCGACGCCACCCGCTGCTCCGACACCGGTACGGTATTTATTTAATGGCTTGTAACTAAAATAATACATAAATATTTGTCACATATTTTTAATCGGAATCCGAATCACTGTATTCAGTGCTATCAGATAACAAATACTGATTCAGAAAACTTGAGTCTAAGTTACAAACACTACTTGTTGTTGGAGGCTCTAATGAAACAGACACTTGAGGCTGCACAAGATGTTTTAAGATTTCAGGAGGATATGAGCTAACATTTTTAAAAGGCTTTTCGCGAAAAGAATCTATATATGGGTCCGAAGTAATAAACAGCATATTTAATATATCACTGTTTGTATTTTCTCTTGATGACTTCCTAGTATGGGACAACCGAAACCTCCTGAAATCTTTATTCCTAGCTTCTTGTGCCTCCTCAGAAAGTTGTCCGACTGGCACAACACACTGTTTCATGATGTCAACACCATGGTACAGTATCTTATGTACAGTGGGTGTTATATTGCACCAATCATATAATTGATTATATAAAGTTTTTGTCTCCTCGATCAGCGTGCCAAATGAACAATAATCTATAGTATATCCAGAGGACATAACACTTAAAATTATATAAAACAAATGTAGCAGCCGTTCATCGACCCCAGTTATTTCAGAGCTATTTTTATAATTTTTGAAAAATTTTCTGGCTTTATTTCCTTCATTGGAATTACCATAACCTGGTCTAACCTTATCAATATTTAAACCCATTTCAGATTTAAAACGGTTTTGCACCAAAGTTTTGCGAGTTGTAATTAAAAAACGATCGTTGTCGTCTTTTTTCTCTTTTTGTTTTTTTTGCAACATCAATGTTATAACTAATTTTCAGTGAAAACTCCAAAAATCTGATCCAGGCGTGTAATGTAGACAAACCATATTCAAAAAACTCCGTTTTAGGAGGTTTATCTTGGCCTATACAGTTCAATTGTTCAGCTCTAGCACAAAGATAACATCGCTGGGAATCCCTATTGTCTGTTAGTATATTAGTGATCTTCCCGTCTATCATAGTTAAAACTAAATTGAAATTTACATCTATTATTTTAGAATCTAGGATTAAATGTAATGTCTGCAAATTTTCAATTTGATTTTTAATTTTACTAGTTTCTTCTAGCACTAATTCTCTTGTTTCTTTTTCAAAAATAAAAGCTATTGGCCGACATAATCGTGTCGATGAACAATTGGGGTTCTGCCAAACCACCTTTGTTGGATCATTTGTAACATGTAACGTAATGGGAACAAATGAAATCATAAAGAGAAATTCGTCAGTGTTCGATGCGTCACGAAATTTCTGCTTGTATAAACTTTGGGCAGAACAACCGTCTGCACCCCATTTACCAACTAACGTTAAATCTGTTCCATCACTAACTTTGTCTTTTATAACAGGCTTTATGACTTCTAGCAATCGCTTGGCAGTAATATTTAATAACTGCTGTAATTTTACACGGGCAGAAATTTCGTCAATTTTGACCGCATCAGATAATGGCAAACAATCATTTCTTACACTTTTAAGCATATGATAAGATGGGTACAATATATGCCCTTTAGCAAGAGCTTGTTTCCTAGTATTTTTCTAGCTTCTAGTAGTAAAGTGATTATCTATATATAAAGCCAAGGCTTCCTCACCACTATATTGCTGTTGGTTAGCTAAATTTTCTTTGGCCGCAATGTAACTTTTTGCTGCTTCTGGCGACTCTGAAACACTTCTGATGACAGCAGCAGTAGTGCGACTTCCTGAAGCACGTGTGGCCATTTCAGCTGCATATTTTAATTCATTTGCCGGTACGCTTTCCAATAGATAACGGACCTTGGCACGTTTGGAATGATCCCCACAACTCTCGAAGGACTTTTCCGGCCTGCCAGCCTTTGAGACATGCTCCTGCTCATATTCCGAATCTTTACTAGTGAAAACTACTAGTGGGTCGAAAAAATAATGTGGCCTTCGAGCCAATCATGGTTCTTCATTTGAAACCTGAAAAATAAAAATAAGATTTATCAATAAACTTTATTTTTCTTTGTAATTTTTGTTACGCAAACTTGTCGCTGTTATACAATAATTGTTCCAAATGTGCCTGACAGTTTCTTATGCCTTTCGTTGATTATAGGCGTAAGAGATATAATTTGTGTACACATTTTCTAAATCGATTGGGAAATAAATACATAAAAATATGTGTAACAAAAATTTATTCATACCTTTCTTTGCGAGCTCCGGCAGATTTCCATTTTGATTCCACTTTTGATGAAAACTTTGAGGTTTTACTCCGGATCAGTGTAAAGAGATTTTTATCTGACTGAGGAACCTTTAGTTTTTTCAATACGAAGTCCAAAAGTGCACTGTTCCGATTTTCTTTATCGAACTGACACCAAACTTCGAATAACTCGCTTCGAGAAATTTGACTACCTGGACGAAGGAAAATTAGAAAAACATTATGTTGCGAAATCGTGCGAAGCCTATAAGTTACATATTATGAAACTAGATAAAATTTTTAATCAAATGATGTATAAAAGAAAAGGGGGACTAGGGGTGACACTAAAAGATCCTCTAATGAAAATCTAAATCGACGTTTTCTTGGGATATATTTTTATGAATATAAAAAAAAATAAAAATGGGCATGTTAGTAATGACTCATATCAGTAACATAAACATAAATTGAAAGTACATACCTTGAAGATTTTGAGACATTTTTTTTGTAGCACTTGGACACTCACATACAAATATATGAATTTTTCAAATGAACGGTTTAATTGCAAATGCAATCGATTTCTCGAACCCATTTCTTTATATACCGATTTCTGGAGCGTATAGAGGTCATTATAGTTAGTATAATTTCGTGGAATAGTGATTTTTGACATCGTTACTTATCGGTTAACGAAATGTGACAATTTTAATGTGACTTTTTTACGTCTAGCCTCTACGGGACGATTCACTGTGCGGCGACTGTCTCGACAAGGTACCGGTCGACGCATTCAGCCATTTTAGTGTATCTTATACTTGCGCGCCAAATATCTTTCATCATTTTTGTCGATATGCCTAATCTTTCTAATGATTTGTTGGCCCGGTGATGTTTTGTACGAAACCGGTAGCCGAAGTTAATATAAAATAAACATTTGTGTAATACATTATATCAAAAATTATAAAATTTTATTAAAACTCACGTGAGCTGACATTCTAAATTTATTATTCGGTGAACGCCGCGTGGTCGTCCTAAGAACGACACTCGCCTTGAGAATGCCGCAATTGTCTCGGTGAAACTGTTGGTATGTAGTCAACAATAATAATACGTGAATGTTAAAGCCGGTTTTTAATAATAATTCAATAATTATATTCCAACGAAAACCATCAATCGAATACTTGTCATAGAAAAGGGGTTATCAAATAAATGTCACTCCATAGTAGCACATGCTGAAGCTTTGACGTGCAAGTTCCATCCTCCCACATATCGTTGTCCATTAAACGATAGTTTTAAATTCAATTTGTCAGAGCTTGTACTGCGACGGGGACGCGGACTGCGCGGACGGGTCGGACGAGCCGCCTGGCTGCGCGCGCCCCTCCTCCACCCCGCCGGCACTCTCCCCGCTGCCGCTGCCGCTGCCCTCCCCGCGCTCGCCCCTCTGCGCCCACGAGCCCGGCACGCTGTACTGCTCGGGGCGCTGTCTGTCCACGGAGCTCGTCTGCGACGGGCGAGACCACTGCATGGACGGGCTGGGGGACGGTGCCGGCACCGACGAGGATCCCGCGATTTGTGGTCAGTGGCTACCGTGCTTGCTTCTGGTAACACGAACGTTGCTTGACCCGTCAGGTTAAATTATTACCCAATCAGTATTTATAACCTATAGTGCGTTATAGGAAAGCACTTCTATTTCTGTTACGATTTCTATTCTGCCTCTTACGATACGACGTGATATAGCGGACCTAGTCTTGTTATGAAGAATCGCAAGAGGTTATATTTATTTATTTATTTATTTTTTAAGGTCTACCAACAGATATACACACTAAAACAGTATATAGATAAATGGACAAATATTAAAATTATAGTGCACATCCAATAAAAGGTAAACTCAACATCTTGTATACAAAACTACGACCACTTACGTGCTAATAAAAGTTACTAGTAAATACAAACAACAATTTAGAAAATAATTTAGAAAAATAATTAACTTAACACATTACTTAACTTTATCTCATAAACTGGAATCTATCAATACTTCAACTTAATGAACTTGTATATACAGCTTATGTACCTGGCTAAAGATTGAGAAAATACATCAAGCTCACAAACCTTATGCAAGTTATTATAGTCACTGCAGACTCTGGAAAGCACGATCATACGACCAAGATTAGTTTTCGATCTGTTAATGGTGAATATTTTGTAATTTGCTATTCTAAAATTACTACGCGGTATGCTAAAATTTATCAAAGAAAGTAAGTATGGACTATCAATATAACCCCTCAACACTTTGTACAATAGCACCAAATCGGAAACCCGTCGACGGTCTTCAAGAGAAACCATTTTAAAATATATTGAACGACTTCTAGAACAATTTAATTCTGCCAACTTATTTTGATGCACGGTTAAAAAGAATAAAAATCGCTTCTGAATTCTTTCTATACGTTCAATATGATTTTTGTAGAATGGGTTCCAAGCACTTGAACAATATTCTAATACGATACGAACCAAAGCAAAATAAACTAATTTTAAAGTTACAATACTCTTGAACTTTTTACAAGTTCGCCATAGGAAACCTAGCATTTTGAATGATTTATTTGTTATCGTGTCTATGTGCTGTCTAAAACTTAATTTACAATCCATGATAACTCCCAAGTCTCTTATTACATCGACTTCTTCAAGGCATACGTTGTTGAGTTTATATGATGTATTCAAGGGCAGACGCTTCCTGGTAAATTTGATATGTTTACATTTGTTTACGTTTAGTGGCAGTTTGTTCCGCAAGGACCAGTCACATATTCGACCTAAGTCTTCTTGGAGAGCTATTGCATCTAGTGAATTCTGCACAATTTTGAAAACTTTAAGGTCATCTGCAAACATATAAAATCTTGAATTCTTTATTTCTAAAGACAAGTCATTAATAAATGCCAGGAAGAGCACTGGTCCCAAGTGCGAGCCTTGAGGGACGCCAGAGGGCGCTGCATAGCTTGAAGACTCATACCCACAAAGCACCACTTTTTGTGAGCGATCAGATAAATACGAATCAAACCATTCAAGCAGGCTGCCGTGAATACCGAACCCCCTAAGTTTTGAAAGTAGAAGACCATGGTCAACCCTGTCAAAAGCCTTGCTGAAGTCTGTATACACAGCGTCAACCTGAAGACTTTGATCTACAGCTTGTGTAAGCTCAGACACAAAACAAGATAAATTAGACATGACTGACATTTGTCTGCGGAAACCATGTTGCTCTTCGATTAAAAGAGGATTTAAATGATGTGTTAGTATGGGACAAACGAGGGACTCAAAAACTTTTGCCATAATACACATTGAAGAGATTGGCCTGTACTCCTTTACATCACTAGTGTCCCCTCCTTTTGATATTGGTAGAACATTTGCACACTTCCATCTCTTAGGGAAGACACCAGATTCAAGCGACTGATTGAAAATAATAGCCAATGGAACTGAAAGACTTTTAGCACAGTTAGTTATAAAGTATGCCGGTATGCCATCAGGGCCCGCACTGTGATTTTTATTCAATTTATTTAGAGAGATCTCTATGGAGCTGGTTTTGAGTACAAAACCACTCAATGTTCCACATTGGTGTGAGTTCATGTCAGTGTGACTACTGGGGTGGACAAGAGAATCGCTGGAGCAATAAACAGATGAGATTTTTTTGCAAATGCTTCGCATAAAGAGGCAGGACAAGAATATTTCTTTCCATTAAGATGCATTTCACTGGGTACTGTTTCTTTCGTCTTACGTTTGTTCTTAACATAAGACCAAAACGCTTTAATATTATTGGAAGCGATAGAATTTTCAACCGATTTAAGATAATTAATATAACTAATTTTAATTAAATCATGGCAACGTGTACGAGCCTCAATAAAATCGTAATGATCTAAAGGATTTTTTGTTTTTTTGAATTTAGTACGAAAATTTTTTTTTCCTTGATAAGTTTAATAAGATCTTTGGAATACCAAATGGGGTAGTTATTGTTACTTATTGTACGTTAAGGAATATTTTTAGTAATTTCTTCATTAATAATTAAATAAAATCTATCTACCATTTCGTCAACAGATTTCTCCCTGCTTAGCTCACGCTGCCAATCTATGTCTTGTAAATTACTATTGATTAAAGAGTAGTCCGCCCTATGGAAATTGTGTTTTCTAATGGAGACTTTTTTAAGAAAAGATAAAATGGGAAACTCAATGCTATCCAGTAACGGAGGATGATGGATGTCAACTTTAGTTAGTGGATTGCAGGTTGTTGCTTTTACAACCAAGACATTGCCTAAAACCAAATCAAGTGTCTTATTATGATTATTGGTGACTGGGTTAAATTGGTGTAAATTATTCAACGATAAAAAGTCAAGAAGACAGTGCTCGAGATTAGGACGTGCCATAGTTTCGGTTTGCGTTATCGTGGACTGGTGTTGGCCGGGTACTACTTTCCAATGAATATTACCCAAGTTGAAGTCTCCAAGAATCAAAGTTTCACAATCATGCATATGGGTTAATGCGTTACTAATACTGTCAAGCTGACCATCGAGCTTTTCTATAGATACTGGCGGAGGAATATATACCGCACAAATTTGTAAGTGTTTTAAACCGTTCTTAGTTGGTATAGCAATCTTAACCCATAAGTCCTCGAAATTACTTTCATATGTGTAATGCCGAGAAGAAGAAAATGTTTTCAAGACTGCTATAAGAACTCCACCACCATCTAGTTTTGAGCTATATCGATTGTCCTTCTCTTTTAGAAAAATTAAAGTTTAATATCCCTAATAGATCGCGACGCAGTTTCCCTGTATTTTCTTTATCAACGGTATCTTCAAACTACAGGCAAAATTCGTAATTGTGGCGAGTATGTAACAAATTTAATATTAAATCTCAGGAACTTGATCTAGACTTGTTCCATCTATCCATAGCAGGGATGAGATCCAAAACAAGTGCAAATTTTTTCAACAATTAACCTTTGTTAATATTTTTTTTACACTTAACTTTTTAAGTATATATTCCATGTTTTCTTTACTGGCTTTTCTCTTTCTCTTTCATTGACGTTTTTGTGTTTATTTTATTAATATTAACATTTTTTTTCAAATGATATTATATAAAAAAAACTTCGTACTAACCCGTATCTACAAGTGAAAACTTGTAAATGACCTTCTGCATTTATTACTTTTAAGTTTATTATAATTTATTGTGCTGTAAGTTTTCCGAATAAATAAATTACTTTTCTTCACTATACAGACACAGCGGTTTCTACTGTTTTATTTTTCTGTGGTTTTTGCCACTTGCTGCGAGCTTGAAGTTGATGAAGATATTCGCTTGACCAGCGTTTCCAGAAATGTTGATGCATGAGTTCGATATGTTTCCATCGGTTTCTGATGTCCAATTTTCTTGCATTGTCATATTCTGATTGAGGAAGAGATAATAGCGGGCCTCCCACAAGGAAGTGGCCCGGTGTTAAAAAATCCATATCATCTACATTCTCTGACAATTGACTAAGAGGTCGCGAGTTCATACAGGCCTCTATCTGTGTCAGTAAAGTTAAAAACTGTTCGAAGGTTAATAGTTGCTCTCCTAGCACTCTTTTCAAGTGGTACTTCATGGACTTCACGGCTGATTCCCACAGTCCAGCTGCCGTGGGCCATATTGGAACATTGAAATGCCACTTGATAGACATTTGGTTTATCTCATCAAAAAACTCAGGAGATAGTAGAGTTTTAAACTCCAAAATTTCTTCGTGCAGAAGTCTGGATGCGCCAATAAAGTTGGATCCCCGATCACTGTAAATATGTTCTGGCTTGCCTTTTCTAGCGCACATTCGTTTTAATGCAGCTACAAACGTTTCCGTGGTTAGATCGGAGACCAATTCAAGATGTACCGCTTTCGTTGCCATACAAATAAAAATTGCTACATATCCTTTTGAGGTCCTCACACCGCGCCCTTTGTTAGTTTTCACAGCCACATGGCCCGTGAAGTCAATTCCAGTGTGAGTAAAAGGTCTGGAAGGGGTGACCCTAGCAGTAGGAAGATCACCCATTAGCTGCGCGTTTTTGTGTGGTTTAAATCTGTGACATCTTATGCACAGCCTTAGTTGTTTCTTGACAGCTCTGTTTCCACCAATAATCCAGTATTGTTGTCTCGTGTGTGCCAAAGTTAGACGGGCTCCTCCGTGTAAAGTTTGTTTATGAGCTTGGTCGATGATGAGCTCTGTTAGATTACTCGAATGTGGTAATATTGCTACATGTTTAGTTGTTTCGGGTAAGGCGGAGTTTCTGAGGCGCCCTCCGACTCGTAGTACGTCTTTCTCGTCCAAGAAAGGATTCAGGTTTAGAATGCTGCTTGATTTGACGAAACCATAGTTTTTAATAGCTTGAATCTCTTCTTTAAAGTATTCTTGTTGAGTATGCTTGATTACAAGGATTGAAGCGTAGTTTAATTCATCCAAAGTTAAATATTTCGATTTGCTTCCCGTTTTACGTATTGTTGTTATGAAACGTAACACACAGCTGAGTACTCGTATAACGTTGCATTTCTTGATAACACCGTCGTCTGTAGTAAATAGATTTGGCTTAAACTTTAATGTTTTGATATTGAAAGTTTTCAGCCATTGAGGTCCTTCCCACCACAAGTTGAAGTTTTTGAGTTGAGTTGATGTAAGGCCTCGAGTTGCTGAGTTATCTTTGGTTTTCACAAGTCGCCACTGTGTTGAAGGGGCTATGTTAATGGTTTGCGGCACTCTATAGAGTAGACGGTCGTATAATCGGCTGATCTCAGAGAGTAACAACCTCTTCGTGTAGTTAATCTTCGGTTCTAGTTGATCCCAGTGAAAAACAAATTTGTCTAGAAATGGATTCCAGCTGAGACCCAAAGTTTTTGTTGTCTCTTCTTGTTTGAAGTTAAAAATTTCTTTCTGAGAAGTTTGTTCTGTAGGGATGTCAGAAAGTATGGACGTATTATTGCTCGACCATTTTCGTAATATGAAACCGACCCTTTGTAGCAGTAAAGTTAGTTCTTGTTGTAGAGCTTTGGCAGCTTCTATTGAATTTTCACCGTTGATTAGGTTGTATGTGATAAGCCCCCCTCTCCACAGATATGATTTAAACCTCGCGTGCTGGGCCCATTTGAATATTGAACGAAGACTAAACTCTGTCTGAAAGGGGCTTTCCACACAAAGGGGGGTTCTTATATACTAAAATTCCTTTCTGAAGGGTAAGCGATTAAACACTCACGTTAGTGTTGAAGTCCACGTCCTTGACTGGTCGTCGAAACTGCATTCGGGTGGCCAGAATCAACCCTGGCTGATAGGAAGTCAGGGGTTCGCTCGTTGACCTTCGTCGCCCTCGGCACGTTACAGATCTGTGTTGGACTACTGGCTCATCCAGCAGCTTTCGGGAGTTTACCTAAACACCAATATCTAACCCCTGGCATGCCACCCGAGAAAACATAAGCCTTGCTTTATAACCGTGGTAATGAAAATCCATTCGCATCACTTTCCACCGGTGACCGATTCCCGAAACTGTTCGGACACACAATTTAGCTCGCAATTAATGCTCATTAACTGGATTATTTTACCACCTTTTCACTGTTTATTTCCTTGAAATACATAATCCTTTCAACACTGGTTGATCTTAATTTTAACACGTATCTCCTTGAGACCAAAATTATGACAGTAAACCGGAAAAAACAACTTTGACATTCCACTTTTTTACAACTCGTGTTGCCATGTCAATAAAATAGAATCTAACACATATTTGTGCGTTCCGAACGCTTTTAAACCGAACATAGGTCATCCATGTAAAAATCGTTTGTCAACACTTTTGCAGCCTTAGGATATAGGTGTCCTTCATCCAAGGCCAACTCTAGTAATGTTCGCCTAGCTAGAAATGGTGCGGCTTTTGTACCGTATGTTAAAGTACATAGTTGCATTTCTCGCAGCTGTTCTTGAGGTGATGCTCTCCAAATAATTTTCTGCAGGCATTGTTGGTCTTCTGCGAGACATATTTGTCGAAACATCTTGTCTATATCTGCAGTGAGAACGAAGCGGAAGGTTCTCCACTTTATGATCAAAGTTTGGATGTCCTTTTGTAGGTTAGGACCCTTTTCCATTAGGAAATTTAAATTGGATTTAGGGGTCCGAAAAGATCCATTTAATACCCCCCTTAATGTTCTTTCTTTCTTTCTAAATACTTTATTGCACAAAACAAAAGTTACATGTACAACAGGCGGACTTAATGCTAAAAGCATTTTCTCCCAGTCAACCCGACAGAAAGTACAAGAAATGAACAGAGGCAGGCGTGCAGAAAGGCTTTAAGACATAAAAAAAATAAGTGAGAAAAAAAAAGACATGAATGTACTAATAAATAAAATAGATAAGTAGATTTGTAGGTAAATACTAAATACATAAATTAATAAAAATACATAAATATATTTTAAACAAATAACAATAATTACTACATAAATACGATTATATAATATTATATAAATATATATAATACAATAATAAATACAAGAATATACAATATAATGTTGTAGTTGTTGAATCTTCCCTCACAAGGTCGTGATGCGGAAGGAAGGCTTCTAGTTTGTTTTTAGCGAATGGCGATTCAGGTCTTCCGCAATCCATTCGTTGAGTTGTTTCGCGATAGTATTTCTCGCAAAAATCGTCTTCTTTTGTAATTTCGCTGTCAGTTAAAATCTCCTCTGTTTCCCAATATCTGGACATGTCTTCAGTTTCGTTTAATGTGACCAGACAGTTAAATGTTCGGATATTTCCATATAAAATCCATCCGAGTTTTGTTTGTTGTGCAACTGGGTAGTTGCCGTTACTTCTCAGGAGCCCATCTAGTATAATTTCTGAGTAAACATCAGCTCCTAATAGGATGTCGACGGGTCCAGAGGTGTTGAAGTCTGGGTCCGCTAGTTTCAAGTTATCGAGGTGATGCCAACTTGATTTATCAAACGATGCATTTGGAAGGTTGTTGATTAATTTCTTCATTATCAGAGCTTCAACTTGAAATGTGAACTTGTTGTGAATAGATTTACATTCGAGTTGTAGTAAACCTTTGCAGTTGCCCACAGATGCCCCAACCCCGGACACAACCGCACTAAGCTTTCGTCTTGGTAGTTTCAGACGTTGTGCAGCGTTTTCACTAATAATCGAAACTTCGCTACCCTGGTCGAGGAGGGTCCTTAGTGTTACATTTCTTCCGTGTACATCTTTCACTTGTAGTTGAGCAGTAGCCAGAAGAACGTTGACGTGCGTGGTAACCCGATGTTGTTTTTCTGTAGAGGAGGTTGAAGGTTGAGAACCGCTGGTTGCAAAATGATCCGGGTCATGCAGTAAAGTGTGGTGTGAGTTATTGCATTCTTTGCATTTACTCAATGACGTGCATTGCTTGTCGCCATGACTAAACAAACAGTTTCGACATAGTTGCAGTTTCGAAACCGTTTGCTTCCGTTTGTTGATATTCATACCCAGAAAGTTTTCGCAATACATCAACACGTGGCCATTTTTGCAAACTGGGCAAATTCTTGCGAAAGTGTAGTAGGTTTTTGTGCCTTTTCCTGACTGCTTGAAGTTTGTTGACCTCTCAGTATAATTATGTTTTTGATTGTAGTTTTGAGCTGGAGACTTTTGTTGAGAATTTTGGCGATCACTTTTGGTTTCAAGCGCCAAAAACTTAGATTCCAGGAAGTTCATGAATTCTTCAAAATCTGGTAAATCTCTTGGAGATACAAGCTTGTCTATGAAGTTTTCGTAAGTCTCTGAATCAAGTTTTTTAGGCAGTATGTACACAATTAGAGGGTCCCATGTGGATGTCTCTATCCCGATATTATTAAGCGCGTTCAGACACTCGAGAGTTGTGTCGTGAAGTTTTTTCATATTGGAGGCGTTGGCTTGCTGCATGACAGGTTGATTGATTAGTGTGTTGACATAGGAAGAGAAAAGTTTTCTTTTGTTGTTATAACGATGGTTCAGCATGTCCCAGCATGACTCGTAGTTATTGGCACTGATGTAAAGATGTTGCACCGCACTAGCAGCTTCTCCTCTGAGTTTCGATTTGAGATGTTGCATTTTTTGTGTTTGGGATATTAGTGGATTAGAGTGAATTCCTTCAAAAAATAGATCTTTGAAGTTCATCCACTGATTGTAGTTTCCATCGAATTTCGGAATATCCATCTGCGGCGTAGACTTTTCTTGGTGAATTGTTTCGTGAATTTTTCTGCTCATTTCTCTTCTCATCCTGTCGTAGGTATCCTCCAACAAAGCGTATTCCTCTTCATAGTTGACGTTACTTCCCCGTAACAAGTTATCCAGTTCCCAGTGGGTCTTGTCAATGAGCTCCCATTTCTTTTTGAGAATACTCAAGTTGTCTTCTAGGTCCCACTTTTCTTTTATTGTGGTTATGTTTATCTTTGAAACAGCTCGTTCAAAAGACTTGAAATTTGCTTGTTGTTTACGCAGCAAAATGTCTTTTTTATCCGTTGATTTTTCGTCTATTTCCAGGTTAAAAAATAGACTGGTTTTTTCTGGAGTTTTGCCAAATGTTCCGCTGGTTGATTGTTTCTGTAAGGATTCTGGAATCAGCTGTTTCTTTTGTTTGAGCATCTGCTCCATACTTTGGTCAAACAGCAGTTTTGTTTTGTTGAACACGTCATCAACAAAATAGCTTGAGTTTTTGTTGCGGAGCTTATTAAGCTCGCCGTCGTTAAATGTGAACTCTTCCCAATGAGTTTCAAGAGCCCCGAAGCGTTTTTCTAAGTAATCAAGGGTTTTTCTTTCCACCGAGTCTTTTTTAAAGTTGGTGCAAATGTTGGATATATTGGCGAAACTTGCCTCTTTGTTTGAGATAAGTTCCTCCGCGTTGGTAGTCATTGTTTATGTTGATTAACCCAGAAGATTTTTGTTGATTTCCGAGTCTTGTTAGTTAGTTGACCAAAGTTAGGTCGATTGTTGTTCTTCGCCCCAAGCAAGCAGTGTCGCCCGACGAAGATGTTGCTCAGTTAGTTGTTCGTGGACCAAAGCGAGGTCATTGGTTGTTCTTCGCCTGAAGCAAGCAGTGTCACTTGACGAAGTTGTTCTAAAGTTGTTCGTGGACCAAAGTGAGGTCGTTGGTTGTTCTTCGCCTGAAGCAAGGAGGGTCACTTGACGAAGTTGGTGTTTAGTTAAAGTTGTTGTAGCAGCCCGGAAATCCAAGATGCCGTGGTTCTGGTGAATCAGTGTGCTTATAATCTCGCCTACGCTCTATGCACTTTCTCAATCTGAGTGGGGAGATCCGCTTGTGGAAGGCCAGTCAAACCGAATCGCTTCTCTGAGTATACGAAAATCACAAACAACACTGAAGTTAAGTTCGAAGTACCACTCGAAGGACCACTATGTACGGTGTTTCTGTTTCACACCATACATGAAAGTTAATAGTAGTTAGGGAAGATTAGTTTTATTTTCTCTGGTTAGTTGTTTACAGTAAGGCAGTTGTTTCGTAACTAAAGTGAGTTAATAATATACATAAAACGTAAAGTAGGGCGTTGCAAGCGCAGCAGAATTATTTAGGTATACACATATAAATGTACGAGTAAGCCCGTACATTTGTATTGATGACAAGCGTACAAATACTTTATCAAATGAAAAAAAAACGGTCAAGTGCGAGTCGGACTCGCATACCTAGTGTAGGGCTTCTCCCTACTTTTGTATAGTTAATTGGATGAAGAGCGGATGATGAAACAACCGCTCATAAGGAGTGAATTTATTGGATTGTTTGTGCTATTGATCTAGACTAATTAGGTTAAATATAAAATGCTTACGCTAAAGTATTGCAACACGTACAACCTTGTAACAGTTGACTGTACATGCTGCCGAGAACAAAAAAGAATATAAATCTAGAAAACTAATAACATCAACTTGAATAAATCAATTAATAATTTCTAAATATTATAAAACATAATAAAATAAACTTAGGCATTTTAAACTTCACTGATTACACTTGGTGTTCACTGGTACTCTCGTCTGCAGAAGTCGTATACAGTTTCCACATGCATAAAATAAAGACTTATTGGAATAATAATATTATTATACATAATTCAATTAATAAATAAGTTGATAAATAAACTGAATAGACCATAAATAAATATAATGCCTAACCAAATATATACTAACTTAAGTAAAATATTAAAATATTGTATATACCTACATAATGCAATGAATAAATAAGTTAATAGATAAATAAACTATAAATAGATTTAATGCCTAAATCCACCCATTCGATTAATCTTTCTAAGAAGAAGGGCAAGAAACTTAGCAAGATCATGTCTTTTTTTATCAGTATTTTTTTTTCAATATGGCTTAATACTATTACAGTCTTTTTAACTTACATAAAATTATACAAAACAATGTATTAAACTTTAATAACTAAAGGATAAAAATATAAAAGACAGAAGGAAATTGTGTCATGAGGGAAAAAAAATACATCTTAGTCTACCTGTCTAATGAGGTAGTAAGTTAAAATACTAAGCAAAACATCATCTACCTGTCTGATATAGTTTATCTTTTTTTTATAGTCAGATTATCAAGTAATAAATGCTAAGTTTAAGTTATAAAATGTTCATGTCAATATGTAAAAAGAAATGTCAAAATAATAAAAAAAAACAAAATAAAAATATTAGTCCACATAAAAACGAACGATTTGAAAAACACAAATCAGTTAAAAAATTAACGAACAGTTGTATTATGGCTAGGATCAATATTCTCATGACACCAAGCATCATTATCGTCCAAATAGTCATTGATTTTATAATATGCTTTTCTCAAGAGTCCCTGCTTAATATATAATTTAAACTTATTTTCTGAAAAACAAAGGACCTCCTTTGGAAGTTTATTGTAAAATCTTATACCATGTCCTACAAAAGAGGTAGGCACTTTTGCAAGTCGTATTTTTGGAAAAGCCAGTTTATGTTTCTTCCTAGTGTCTATAGAGTGATGCTCACCGAGCCTTGGGAAAGCATCGATATTTTTTCTGATATATTTAATAACTTGGTAAATAAATTCACAAGGAACTGTTAAAATATTAATTTCTTTGAATTTTTCTCTTAATGAATCCCGGTGCTTCATATTGTAAATAGCTCGAATTGCTCTCTTCTGCAAAACAAAGACTGCGTTTATATCCGCAGCTCTACCCCACAGCAATATACCATATGACATAATGCTGTGAAAATAACTAAAGTACACCAATCTAGCAGTATCCTCATCAGTAATTTACCTCATCCGTCTAACAGCGTATGCGGCTGAACTTAGTCTACCACAAAGGCCTTCTATGTGGGGACCCCACTGAAGACGAGAGTCGTTTTCGTTTGTTGACGTTTTGTTGACTAACTCCAGCTTGGACCCCTGCCATTCTAGATCAGCATCTACTTGAATTACATTTGGTAATGTGAATTTTATACATTTTGTCTTTTTCCCATTTAAAACTAAATTATTCGCAGTAAACCAATCAATAATAAATTATACACAAATTCTTGTACTTTTATTCCACATATATTTATTTTTATTCTAACTTATTCTAACTTCCGCGCTCCGACCCGACGCACACCGTGCCGACGCCACCGACGCGACGCCCCAGCGTCCCGATGCCCAGCGTCCAAACGCACGGCGGCCCCGACGACGCCTAGCGTCCCGACGCCCCAGCGTCCCGACGCCCCAGCGTCCCGACGCCCAGCGTCCCGACGCCCTAGCGTCCCGATGCCCAGCGTCCCGACGCCCCAGCGTCCCGATGCCCAGCGTCCTGACGTCCAGCGTCCCGGCGCCCAGCGTCCCGACGCCTAGCGTCCAATCAGGATCTAGTTTGGTCCCTAGAACCAGAGCATGCACAGGGTAAAATCGGGTAAAATCTGGGGTGTCCTATCCAACTGCTGGACAGGCCAAGAAACCTCCGTTTCTTTAAGCCACTCCGGCCCCCACCATAGATGATGCGACACCAACTCCGGCGCTGTGCAGCCCCTCGAGCGCAGTCTGCAGGATTACATTCACCTGGGACGTGCCTCCAATCTAATGTGAATAACTATATTCTGAATTTGTGAAACCCGGCTTCCTACAAAAATCTCTAAAGTACGTGGGGACGCGCGTAGCCATGCTAGCGCAACCTGACTATCCGACCATGCATACACGTCTTGAAATTCAACAGTGGCAGCTAACTCGCTATGTAAATGGTTCAATAACCTTACTAAAAGATGAGCTCCACTCAATTCCAATTTTGGAATTGCAAGACGAGTACGCATGGGAGCAACCTTGCTCTTTGCTAAAAGTAATACAACATTGACGTGTCCGTGACAATCAATCGTTCGTATATATACAGCCCTAGGCACCAAAATCTAAAAGAGCTCTTACTCTAACTGAATCCCCCCCGGGGGGCTCCAACTACTAACTATTATGGTGGGCAGAAGATCTGTCCTCGGCTCCGCACTGGTAGAGGGGCAGACAAATTATTGGGGGCCCGGCCTCTCCAATCCAGGGTGCATCCATTGCCCCATACTAAGACCGAATTGGGAGGAAGGAAGCGCACGATAATGGCTGAGATCGTTGCTCTTTGGCAGGACCGATGGCAGATTGAGGAACGGGGAAGAGAACTGTTTCAGTTCTTCCCTGACGTGCAAACGCGACTCAACTCCAGATGGATCGAGCCGGACTACCAGACCTCGCAACTTCTTATGGGACACGGATGCTTCCGCAAGCGACTCCACAACATGACGCTGTGCGAGACGCCGCTGTGCGAGTGCGGTCTGGCGGAGGAGAGGAGGACCGTCACCACGTTCTGTGGGACTGTTCATTGTACGCTGATGAGCGTGGGAAGATGCTGCAGGGCATACTGGGACCGGAACAGGGCCCAGTTGGTTATGGCGACCTCGTCTCCTCGGAGGCGAACTTAAGACGGCTGCGGGACTTCGCGCGTGCTTGGCACAACAAACGCAAGCTATGGGAGGTGGGCTGATGCCTACCTTTAACCAACCAACGAATACTGAAGATATGAAGAAGATTATGTGCAGCTCGGCGCCGAAGGCGTAATTTGTGACGTCTCTTCTCCTAAGAAGCGCTAGAAGTAGGCCACGCCCCCTGAAAGGGGGAGAGGTGGCTGGGACAGTATCCGGTGTAGGGGGACTCAAGAAGTGCCGGCGGGCAAAAGAAGAATAAGGCCTGCCCTCTGCGCATGTTCCCCCGGCTTCCCCCTTTGATACCAAGACTTGGTGGAAACGGGGATGGGTGCTGCTTGTTCCTGGCAACATGAACATTGGGTATTTGCCCCATATATGGTGAGCGAGTACACAATGCCATCCGAGATGGTGCGTAATCCGCTGCCCTACCATATCTAAAATAAGGCGGGTGATACTCCAACCGCGGATACTCGTGCATCGGCGGAGAGTATCGCTGTGGCTCCGCCCGGCTATACTGTCCTACAGTGGGCGCAGGCACTGGTTCGGTAAACTGGGGTCCACTCATATAACCTTGCGTGAGGCCCCTGCCCGTTGAGCCCCCCCCCATCCATCTCGGGGGGTCCCTACTCGGGCCCGCTGTCGCGGAAGCATGGGGTCCACTCCTAATATCCCGAGTGCGGCCCTGACCCGTTGAACCCCCCCCCCATAAGGCGTCCCCCCCCGGGTCCGCAATATAGGCCTCGTACCGCAGGCGCGCGATCCACACCACTATCAACTGAGCACGACTCACGCGAGGGCACTCTCCACTCTCCGACGGGTGCGCTCCTCGTCCTAGAGAGGGGCCACTCGATGGACGTGACTGATGGGTGGACGGTGACGCAGCTCCCCCGCCCGTAGCGTGACCGTATGCTCCAGACCTGTTCGCACAAATTAAATCATGATGCGGCCTGCCACATTCTCTACACATGCGCTGTCTGGTGCACTCGCGCGCTAAGTGGTCTTCCAAACAAAAATAACACAATCTATTATTTTTTACTAAGCGCCGTCTACTACCGGTAATACAGCAAAATCATGGCACTGCGATAACGCGTGTCCTGAGCGCCCACACTGGTGGCAATTTGGGCCTTCAGCAACAGCGGCCAGTGCAGCCAAACGTGCAGCAACGCGTCCCCGAAGCGGTTGCACTCCCTGTGGCCCTCTTCGCCCCGATATACCGGCAGGTTCCCTAAAACTCCCGGTAGGTGAAGATTCCACGGCCCTAGCCTCAAACTCCAAGAACTTCATTATATCAGCGAAAGTGGGAAGCACCTTGTTCTCCCTTTCCGCGGTCTCACGTTCGAAACGTGAACGAGTATCAGACGGTAACTTACTCAAAATAATATGTACCAACAAGAACGACCACTCATCCACTGGTAAACCTAACATTTTTAACGCGTTACATGCTACTGTAACCGGGGTCAGTAACTGCGTTCGAATTTGAGCCTTATTACCTACCCTAGGCAAACTTAACAATTGGCTCGTATGAGCATCGGCCAACAGACGGACATTCTGGTATCTATTATTTAGTAGTTCCCACGCTATACTGTAGTGGTCGTGCTCTACTCTTAAATGTTGCACTATGCTTCTTGCGTCACCCTCTAAAGTGGACATCAAGTATGCCATCTTTTGTGGATTTGTCAAATCCTGCCTACTGTCAACCAAGGAGGTGAACATATTTTTATAGGCCACCCATAGCTCCATGGTACCATCAAAGTGTCCTAACTCCAGAGTGGGGAGCCTACTGTGCAGCGATGGACCGTGCGCTGCACGACCTACATCAGGCGTGCTCGAAACACCTGACTGTCGCTTTTTAATCAGACAGGCGACCTGTGTGACTTCATTATAAATATCCATTATTTGACCCATGTCATTATTAATGGAGGACAGTACCTCGAGATCCTGGTCTCCATCCAGGAGATCCGCAACCGCCGCTTCAGCAGTCTCGAAGCGATCCGACATCTGCTCGTATCGCTCGACAATCGCCTCGTGTCGGTCTGTCCTAGACAGCATTCCCTGAACGCTAAAAAACCACCGCAGTTCACTCGCCAAAGTCTTCCTCGAAGTTTGCTTCACCATTGCGTTAGACCGGGAAATCAAAGAAAATACCAACAATTAATAACCGAACTAACGCTGGCACGAATCACAGGCGTCCCCGTATACAATACTATTGTAGACCCAAATGTACTAGACTCTAGTCAGTATGTTAACTTCAATATATCAATACATAATACAACCCTGTTGTGAATTATGCAAGTTCAACAAAAATCTAATTTTTATCACTCAAATGTTTTCAAATAAACACAATATCACAACTTTATGAACAGACAGACAGACCTTTTCTGTTGCTATATATTTAATCCGTACAAATAGGCCAGTTACTTACATTTATGTTACACTTTTGACACACAACTATGTCCAAGCTTTAAGCGAAGGCGTCAACAAGTTATCCTAGAAAATAAACAATACAAAACAAACAGGTTAGCACAAACTGACAGTATTCTAAAGTACTTGGCTTCTGATGGTATGTACTCACTTTATACACTTGTAAAAGACGAAACATCCTCCAAAACAAACAAAATTTAACACTTCAAAGTTATAAAAATATTATACCTAAGCGCTCGCTCAGTTAATATGGTTCACTAACAAAACCTACACATTACACATTAGCCCTGCTATGTACTTTGTAATTTATATAAGCCGAGGCTTTCAACAACTATATTATAACTGAGCCTAGCTCCGCTTACTAGAAATGGTATAACCGAGGGTTATGCTGTATAACTTTACAAACTGCTACCAAACATTGTTTGCCGGGGCCATCTCATGACTAAACCGCGCACTGCTACCAAAACTAGTATGATAAACCCCCCTCTCGACAGGTGCAATTTAGATTTCGCGTGCTGGACCCATTTATATTGTAGAATCTAAACACTGCCAGAAAGGGGTTTTCCACACAAGGGGGCCTTATATACTAAATCCCGGTACAGGGGTAAATGGTTCAAAAACTCACATACATGGGCACCTTCTCTTCCTGGACGGGACCTCCGCGCTCGATCCGGGTCACGACTCAATCCTGGCTCAGAGGAAAGCACAGGTCCCCTGGATGTGCGTTTCCCTTCTTATGACGTTGATTGTCGTCGACCTCGGCACGGAGATTTCTGACAAACTACCAGCCCAGCCAGCAGTTTGCAGATGTAGATTCCTAAACTCAACCCTATAACCCTATAGGCTAGCCTGCCCGAGAAAGCTATCACGATTTCTTCAAAACGTGGTAATGAAAATCTTTTCTCATCACCTTCCACTATTATCGGATTTACGAAACTTTTCGCGTACACGTCCCGGATCACAGTTAACACTGATCAACTGGTTTATTTCTCTATTTTAACTACTTATTTCCTTGAAATATTAACCACATAACCTTTTGCAACTCTTGTTGTCTGAAAACGCAATCAATCTAACCGGACACACGTCCATGTCACCAATCGACAACTCGTGTTGCCATATCAATAAAAATCAAATATCTTGACACATACAATGTGCGTTCCGATACGTTTTAAAGCGAACAGAACGCATTCTGCTTTTCTTCCCAAGCATCAAATATGTGCTTGACTAAAGCAACTCCTGCATCTGTAGTTGACCTCCTTCTAGTAAATCCATATTGTTCACAATGAAGCAACTTATTGAAGTTAAAATGAGACAATAATTGATTTAAAATTATTTTTTCGAAAACTTTACTCAGAACTGGTAAAACTGACACTGGTCTATAATTAAAAGGGTCTTCATTGTCACCTGATTTAAAAAGGGGGATCAATTTACTCAGCTTCATTAAATCAGGAAAGACACCATCATCTATACATTTATTAAAAATTAAAGCCAAATAAGGAGCTATTAAATCAATGGCGGAACTTACAACTTTAACAGATAGACCCCATAAGTCCTCGGTTTTTTTTAAATTAAGAGATTTGAATGCCTTTATAACAGTGAATGAGCTAATATACTTAAAAGCAAATACAGAATGGCACTGTGGCACGTGTTCACTCAACAGATCTTGTGCAAGTAATGGACTTGAATTCAAATCTTTAGTTGTCAAGGAGGGGATGTCAGTAAAGAATTGTTCAAAGGCATTTGCAACTTCATTGTCTCCTGTAACAGTTTCATTGTTAATATTCAGCTGAAGTTCATTATTTCGTCTTTTACTCTTACTAGTTTCTGTATTAAGGACCCGTTCTCCCTGACATGGAGCACCTCATGTTGCGTCAGGCAGAACTGAACTCTATGACGTTTCATTATTGTTTAAAATAGCGCACTATGAGCCGTGCCTGTTACGACTTGTTACGACAACCGAAACATCGCGCGCTCTAAAGAATCACGTTTCGATGCCGCCCTCCATAGTAATTTGTATGGGGAAATCGCACGCAAAAGTTGGTAATGTTTAATGGATAAATACACCAAGTAACAATTTTTGAATAAATTATATTTATTCACTTCCACCAAGAACCATCAATCGAATCCATCCAATATTTAACAATTTTTGTTTGGCAAAAATAAATTAATCTCTCCATTCTGTACACTTTTAACTTACGGGAGTCTGAATTTCAGTTTCCAAAATTATCTGAGAAATCGCCAATGAGAAATACGCGAAGAGCAGTTTTACGTGATTTTCAGCAACTTTAGATTTTTTTTCTAGCTTGCTATGAATTCTATGCAAAAATGAAATTAATTAGGTTGTAATACAACTCTTCGACAACTTGTGTGATTATTTATTTCTCATTAAACAAATATTTTCTGTCATGAATCAGCAATACGGTGGGGCACGTTTAGGTGGCATGGACCCTTAATGATATTCCATACTGCTTTTATTTTATTATCGGAGATTTTAAGTTTATTATTCAGAAATATGCTTTTTGCTTTTAAACACACCAATTTGAAAATACGCGAGAATTTTTCGAAAAATTCCAAAAATTCATGATTATTATTATTAGACTTGGTCTGAAATAAAATTATATTATTATTATTATTCTGTTTATGAGCAATTTCATCTCGGCTTCAAGAAGCCGGTAGTGTGAGCACTTACGGGCCTAGGCCAAGTGAGTGTCATTGTTTTGGGTTGTTTGTGGTTGTTCTTGTTGGGACGTGGCATGAAGTTGGTCGGTTTGTAAGAATCTCCTGGTTATCCGGCATGTATTTAGGATGGTTGCTTTTTGTAGGCTGTAGTACGTAAGTCTTGGAAGATTTAGGGAACGGAGAGACTGATGAAGTTGTTTGGGTATGACTCCAGTTGCAGACAATACCATGGGTATAATGGTTACTTTTTGCAGTTTCCACATGCGTGTTATTTCGTCTTTCAGGTCTGTGTATTTACTTAGTTCTTCAGCAATTGTAGTCTGTAAATTATGCGTATTGGGAACGGCGATGTCGATCAGTTGTGCGTTCTTATGTTCTTTGTCAATAAGAGTAATATCTGGTCTATTGTAGTGTACAGTTTTGTCAGTTAGTACGGCTCTGTCAAAATAGAGTTTATAAGTCTGGTTCTCAAGAATACTTGAGTTTGTGTTGTATTGTGGCAAGTTTTTGATGAATTATGTTTGCAATCTGGTCATGTCGGAATTTATAGTCAGTCTGAACTATTGATGAACATGCGCCAGTTATGTGCTGTATTGTTTCTGAAGCTCTACTGCATCGTCGACAAGTATCTATCGTGTTTGGTATTTTCATTACCTATATATACTTTTGGTAATTGCGTGTTTCGACAACTTGGTCCTGGATGGCGAACATAAAACTCTCCGTCTCAGGGAAGAGCTCACCGCGACTGAGCCATTCGTTCGACGCTGTCTTGTCGACGTGAGGTAGGTTCAGATCGCGATGATGTTTCCCATGAAGTGATGTTTGTGCCCACTCATCCAGTTTAGTCTGTCTGTCAGTCTGCCTTGGTTATTTTGTTGGGACATATTCTGCAAGTTTAATGGCGTGTACCTGTAATCGTTTTGGGTTATTGCATTGTGTAATGGAGAAATAGTCATCTTAAAATGAAAGTATGATCGTAAGTTGGTTATTTGCTGATTGTGGAGGTTAGTCACATCAATGATTCCTCGTCCACCGTCTTTCCTTGCTAACGTCAATCTTTGGATGCAGGAACGAGGATGGTGTTTCCTATTTCTAGTCATGGTGGTATTAATGACGCGTTGCAGATTGAGTAATCCTGATTTTTATTATTATAAGATTTTATGTCGTACAATTCATATAAATGTTTTCTGCTTTTATAAATACCTGGTGTCGCCCTGTCACTGAAAGTGATTTTACTAGGGTTTGAAACTTTTTTAAATTTAAAGGTATTTTCAAACTCTTTGGAAACTATGTTAAATAAATCTGTAAAGAGATTATTTGGATAATCTTGGAGAGGATTAAATTGTGGTAATTTAGCTTCTAAGCTTGCTTTGAAACATTCTACTTTGCGAGTTTTAATCGGCCTGCAAAAAGCTTCCTTTGGAATTTGGTTCACACTTTGCATGAAGGATATAGTTTGGCCACTGTGATCGGACTGCAAACGGTTGATAACCTTATTGTCTGAATACTCGCAATCACAGAATATATTGTCGAGGCATGTTGCTGTATCCTGAGTAATTCTAGTTTGTTCTAAGAAAACATTAAACAAATTAAACGATTTGAATAAATGAATTAATTTAGAGTTCATAACCGACTTTTCTAAGAGATCTACGTTAAAATCTCCACTTACTATAACTTTCTTCTTCGAATCAAATAATAATTTTAGCACTTCCTCTATTGCTTTTTCAAAAATATTATAATCTTGTCCCGAGGGTCGGTAGACACAAAGAATTATGTATTTACTCATTTCTATGCAAGCCAACTTTACTTGGTGTTCTAAAGAAAGTTTAACAATGTCTTTTCTTTCTTTTGCTTTAATATTATTCCTGACAAGAATCATAGAGCCACCCTTTTGTAAAGTTACCCGGTTGTAACAGCTAAGAACATTAAAATTATTAACATTAAACTGTATATATTGTTCTGATAAGTGGTGTTCAGTTAAGCACAAAATATCCTTTTTTGATTCCTCTAGGAACAACTCAATTGAAAGTATTTTGCCGAGGAAGCCGCCCTCTATGTTTTGATGTACCAGCTTAAAACCAGGGGGCTTTCTCGTTGTCTTTAATTCTAAAAAGAATTCGTTACAATTTTGTTAGTACTGGTACCAACTGTGTCAATAGGGACAAAATTATAGGAACTATTATGATTACATAATATACCATCAATAAAGACTGGTATTGAAAAGCTTCCTGTTACACTTATTGTAACAGATTCATTACAAGGTAAAATGCAAGCTAACTTAGTAGCTAATTGTTTCTTAAAATAATGTGGCAGGTATAATTTACCTTTCGTCAAAACAAAATCACGAATGTAAGAATTCGTGTCCAAGTATTCAATTTCAATTTTGTCACTGTGACCAATTGAAAAGTTTTGCATGCAAGTATATAAATTATTTATATTACTTTTTTGTGACCCTGTTAGTAATTCAGAGTAAGGTAATTCACAAAGTATAATTTTTGTAACGCTAAGTTTTAACATCAATTCCAAGTATTTTAGTAGGTCACTGTGTGTGATATCTATGTCGCAGTCATCTGGTTGAATCTGCTATTCAATTGAATGACTAGTGCGTTCCTTGAATGACGAAATTCAATTGAATGACTAGGCCAAACGTTGATTGAACAAGCGTCACTCAACGTCCAACTAGTTAGCGGATTGTAACACAGCCCTATGAACAGAGCGGACGTAAAATCAGTCAGGTGATTCAAATTTTGTTCATTTTTTTTCCACTGTGGCGCTAGTAGTCACCAAAACAAATATGGCGTCAAACAGCTCGCATAGATAGAACTGTGTTTATATATTTTTCAATTAAATTTACTTTATAGTGCGTTATTTGTAAATGAAACTGATCCTGTGATTAAAAGTATTTTTTTTTAATCTAAACCCTCATTTCACTAGGTGACAAAGACTTAATTTAACAACTTTTTGGAGTCCCAGAGACTCGCATATTTTAATAAATTACTTCTGAAATAATATGATCTATTTTTCTATGTTTTTCACTTTTTTATACGAAGCAAAAATATGAGATTAAGTAGAGCATTGGAAATCATGCTACAATCTTTTATTATTTTAAGCTTAGCAGTTTATAAATCAGTAATTTTTTAATCCTCCCAAAATTCTCATGAGCATCCTACATAATAAGCAAACGTAATCTTTATGGTCACCCTACATGGGACCCCACTATAGACGACCTAAAATTTTGGCGGCCAATTATGAAACTTACGGCAATCGACAGTAATATCGTAAGGTTAACTTTTAAGTTGCGAACTCATGGTCACCCTAACCAAACATTACAAAGTCGGTTATATCCCATTCAACGACTTCGCTAAATGACGTTCAGTCAAGATGTTGAACGTTACATTCAACGACTTGACGTGTTGTCCTTTAGTCATTCAATTAAATGTCGTCATTCAATAGACGCGCTAGTCATTCAATCAAATAGCAGATTCAACCAGATTTATTTATTTATTTATTTATTTGCATAAAAATCTTACATTCTAATTAACAAGTAGTGACACTAAACCTAGAAGGTTTATTTGTGTCTGTCTGGCATTTTACATCAGTATAAATAAAAGGTATAGATAAAAGGTAAAAATGGTACTACATGCTAAGTGTGAAAGAGACTGGCGACAACCAGCGCGCGCGCGTTTTATTAGAGAGAGTAAAATATATGCAGGTAGCATTGCACTCTTGGGCGTGTTGTTGTTTCCAGTCTTGACAAAAAGATATCAGTGGGGCAATTCTACTTTGTACATTTAGTATGTTGATGAGTAAAAGGTTTTTAGTTTTTTCTTTATATTTTGTTCTTTAAAGCGTGTTCTTATATCATAAGGCAATTCGTTTAGTATATTTGGGATAAGGTAGCATGCTGTTCTTTTTCCGTTTCTAGTATTAAAATTTGGTACATAATATTTATTCTGCGTATTTTTGCGTGTGTTTATTTTGTGATCTACTTTTTTAAGTAATAAGGTATCACGAATTTTATTATATTCTTTAAGGAAATAATAATCGAATTGGGTAGATAGTGGCATAGTTTTACAATAATTAAAAAGTTTAAGTGGGTTACTTTTGCATTCTAACTTAATGTTTAGCGGGGCTATGGTTTTCAGTATGCGTTGTTGAAGCTTATGAATTTCATTAAGTAGGTATGGGGATGCTCTTCCATATGTGCTCAACCCGTAGGTTACAATTGATTCAACCATAGTCTTGTATAGGGTTACTAAAATGTGGGTAGGCAATCTATATTTTAGAATTTTAAATTTGAGAAGCAGTGCTCTTAATTTAGCACATATATAATCTATATGTTTGGACCAAGAAAATCTATCGTCAACCATAAGACCGACATATTTAATGTGCCTGACCAGCTCTAGTGACGCACAGCAACAACTACTATAGCGGATGTGCATGCAGTCGTGGGTGTGTGCAATTATAGTTGGAGTGTGGGGACTTTTGATGTGGCTTGAACGGACATGGAGTAATTTGGTCTTGTCAGTATTGAGTACCAGTCCCGCGTCATGTGACCAGTCGCAAATGTTATTGAAATCATCTTGAAGCATTTTCTGGGCCTCCACCAAATCGTTGTGAGCAGCAATGATTGCTGTGTCATCGGCAAATTGGTACATAGAACATCTTTTAGCAACGTTAGGCATGTCGTTGACGTATATCAAATACTCAATTGGGCCGATAACAGATCCTTGAGCAGTGCCTTCAGTTATTAAAAATTGCGTACTTTCTACGTTGTCAATTTTAACCAACGACTTTCGGTTTTTATGGTAGTTTTGTAATAAGTTTTGGAGTGGACCTCTTAAGCCGCATAGATCATTTTTGAGATCGATGGAAGCGTGACTCAATGTATCGAAAGCTTTGCTATAGTCTATGAAAACTATTAGAACATGTTTCTTTTCATCTAGGTGGTTCAATGTAAATGAAATACTTAAATATAAGCTTTAATTTGTTCTTTCTAGAAACACTTTATTTTTTAAAAATTCAATTTTTTATTATATTTATTGGAGTTAATTTAACCTTTTTTGTTTTAATTTTGGTAATTGGTGTTTTAGTGGGAGTTGCTTTTTTGACTTTATTAGAGCGAAAAGTTTTAAGATGACTGCGACATCTATACTATCTCCCACCAACAAAACAATTGTATTATTTACATTACTATTGTATTCTATTTTTAGCAGATGTTCCATGATTTGTATAAATGATGCACCTGGCATGCAAATATTGATAAAATTTTGCATTAGTTTATTACCTAACAAAGGCCCTGGTCTGCGAATCTATCGTCCAGTACTCCAAATAGGAAGCTCGCTACATTTCCGAGTCCATTTACTAATCCTCGTTTGTATCTTTGTTTATTTTTAAATTTGAATATATCGTTATAGTGAATGATTTCATTTAGTTGGTGCTCCAACTGTAATATGACTCCTTCATATTGGTTTCCTTGTTGTTTATACATGGTTCGACAAACTTTCTTCAAATGAGTGAGGTAAAGGCTTATATCTTCCACGCCTTGCCAAAATGACGTCATGTTATGGTAGACAACTAACTTCCACTCGTCTCTGATGTGCTGAGATCCGAGATCTTATCTAAGTAGAAGTTTTGGCTGCCATTCAGTGCTGATACATTGTATGATGCTGAGGTTTGCTGAATGCAATATGAATATCTGTATATGTTGAATGAATATTAATGCTGTAGTGAATAAACCCCTAAATGCATTTCCACGCGCTTTTTGGCGTCGTCTGGGTATATTCTTTGTCGAGCTTATCGATGATGTTGGTTCCGCAGATTGTGTTGAATCGACATTTTGATTAATTGCATTGTTGTTTATAGCAATAAAATTAGTTTTTTGATTGGTCGTTTCAAAACATTGGTTTGTGTTTTGAAGGTAACGACCCGGACATTTCCGGGGTGAATCTCATCGCCGCGTCCCATTGCCCACTTGCCCAGTGGTAGATTGTCTTCCTTGATGATGAATGCGTCATTGATTGTAAGATTTTCCCTAGAAGATCTCCACTTAGTGCGGGTTTGCAATTGCTGTAGGTACTCGCTAGACCATTTTTTCCAAAACTGTTTGTTTATGGCTTGGATGAGTCGCCACCGCGTTGTTAAGTTCATATGCTCAGGATCTGTTTGTGGTCTAGATAGTAATGACCCTCCAATGAGGAAATGACCAGGAGTGAGACAGTAATCGTCCGGGCTCTCATTGAGTGAAGAGAGTGGGTGTGAATTGAGGCATGCTTCTATTTGGTATAACAGTATAATGAACTCCTCGTACGTCAGTTTTTGCTCTCCGATTATCCGTTTAAGATGATATTTCAGCCTTTTGACTGCAGCCTCCTACACACCACCTGCATTTGGCGTTCCGGGACAGTTGAAGTGCCATGAGATACCCATATTATTGATATCCGTGATGATAACATCGGTGTTGATTGGATGAATGATTTCCATGTACTCTCTTTTCAAGAGTTTCGCAGTAGATATTTGATGGAGTACCTCTTCGGGCACACATTCTTCGTAATGCCGCGAAATTTTTAATCATAATTGTCATTATACGTCAGGTATCAGTCTGAGTCAATTATCCAGTACTTTTCTCTGATGAATGACAAGGTCAGTCTCGGACCTCCATGTAGAGTAGTCACGTGTGCTTGATGAATCAGTGAGACGACTCTTAGACATTAATATTACGGGATGGTTTGCCGCGTAGCTGATACTGGCATTTTCAAGTCGTCCACTGACTCGTAAAACCCCTTGCTTATCAAGGAATGGTTTTAATGATGATAATTTGCTGCTACTGGTAACGCTGCGTAAACTGAGTGAAGTGTAGTAACAACGAAGAAACGTTGTTTTATAATATTACTGCGACATGCAGCTATTGACTGCAACATTGTGACGCACGCTGCTTGAGTTATTATAAAACCGATTGATGTACATTTTTAGAGGTTCACTCTATTTTGGCATCGAAATAATAAACATGTCAACTTAACACCTCGTTTAAATCATCACTCCCGTCTACAACCCTTGGCGCTAACCAAAGTTATTTGATGGCGACCCATACCAGTCTTACCTGTGAAGCTTTTCTGATATCTAACTGAAGGCAAAAAGAAGATGCCCTACCAACACCACAGTACAGAAGACCAGAGGAACAGCACCAATGTTAAGAAGAAAGTATCCAGCTAGAAACTTGGCACTTCGTGAACAACCGAAACGCGACGTAGCAGAAATATTTTTTGGAATAAAATCGTGCAAAAGAAAAGGTGGCGCCGAGTGCCGGGAGATATGCTCAAGCCCAATATGAGATTCAAGGATATGCAGGGCGCTGGGAGATACACAGTACGGGTCCGATGAGGAGCAGCTGGGAGCCCGTTCGAGTCCGATGACCTACCACAGCACGTGTCAAACAACGTCATCGTGACCTACATATCACTTACCGGTACATACCTACTGCGCGCATTTCTGTAAGTTTTTGAACAAACATTATAATGTCTTCAAGTAAAACGTTTTCATTCAGTTGTATTGTTTAGTTAGAATGCTTCATTTTAACTGTTATTTGAATGTAATATGTCCGAGCAGTTAAAGGAATTACATCTTAGAATTAATTTAATTAGGGAATATTTGGTTAAAATCGGTCCAGAACGTCGTAAAAAAGATATAGCTTATAAGAAGTTATAGGAGGCCGATAATGAGTATAATAAGCTCGATGGTATTTTGACTCAGTTGAACCAAGAAATTACAGAGAAGCAGCTGGGCACTGAATCTAGCGATTTGTTTCAGAAATTGATAAATGAAATAACTTCTACTTATAAAAAGATTAAAAGTTTACTTTCCAGCATAGATAATAGTTGCCAAACTGAGGAAGGTATTATTTTAGAAATTGAGCCTAAGATAACGAAATATTTTTCAAAAATGGCTGACTCTTTTGATATTAAAACAGCTATTTCCCTGTTGCCTGTAATGAATGGCCAGGAACAAGTGACCAACCAGCTCGTCGATGGGATCTTGTTGTATAGTTCTCTCATTAATGAAACTAGTAAGAACCAGCTTATTGAGTTTGTTTTAAAAACGCGACTTTCAGCTAGCGCGAAATTGCGACTGAAAAGTACCTACAGCAATGTTCAATGTTTAGTAAACGATATTCGCAAGTTTTTAATTCCGAAAAAATCCACTGTAGCTTTACAGACGCAGTTGTTTCGAACTACACAAGGTCGTAGATCTATTGAGAAGTTCGGTACAGAGCTAGAAGAGTTATTCGTCAATTTGACGATAGCGCAAGCAGATGGCGAAACGTCCAAGTTTGAGGTTTTGCGGCCTCTTAATGAAAAAATGGCTATAAAGCGGTTTGCGGATGGTTTGTCTGACCAGCGACTTAGCACTGTTATCGCGTCACGGCAGTTTGATTCGCTACCAGAAGCTATTAGGACAGCAATAGACGAACAATCTATGTCCACCCAGCCTCAGAACCAAACTATGCATTTTGGGTCTACCAAACCGTACCAGCATAAACGCTATGATAATCGCGGTTTCCGTGGCCGAAGAAATTACTCGAATAGGAATTTCAATCAAGACAATAACACAGGTCAACAAACTTCCTTTAAAAGTGCAGGTTTTCGAGGTACATACAAGAATGGCCAGCGTCAGCAAACACGCGGCGGCGGCTACTCACGTTTCCAGCGTATTCAGCATAATGTGTCAGAATACGACGGTTGGGAAAGGCTTCGAAATAATAATGAGCGTTTAGAGTTTTTTCGTGCCTAAACAGAGCAATCATTATATTTATAGTTTTAATAACTTTTGCGTTATTACTTGCCAGTTAAGGACTGGTGACAAGTTAAATTTATTGGTTGACACTGGAGCTAGTTTATGCGTATTAAAGTATGAATGGTTATTAAAAAATAGGGAATTATTGAATTTAATTCAAGAGGATAAGTTATTAATTAAAGGAATAAGTGGTAATTTAGAGTCTGTTGGCTATATTAATTTAGATATTATTATTAAGAATGTGGTTTTTAAACAAAAGTTCTACATTTTCAAGAACTTATCTTGCACCGCAGAGGGGATACTTGGGCAAGATTTTTTCACGCGATATTACGCGATGTTGAATTATAAAGATGGTACTTTGAGTTTGGAAAACCAAGACCAGTCTATTGTTGTACAAGTAAGTGGAAACTTGTTTACAATTCCGCCACGATGCGAAATGATTCAACACATCCCGACGATATTAGTTAGTGATTGCGTCATTTTAGCAAAGGAAATTTATAAGGGAGTGTACACAGCGGGTGTCATTTCGAAACCACAGAATGGACTTATTCCAGTTAGGATTTTAAATACCACAGATAATTCAATTAAGGTAGATATTTCGGATTTAGAAGTCATTAGCTTGAATCACTTTGATGTTTGCAAGTTTGACAAGGATAGTATTACATCTAATAGAGTCCAAACTTTGCTAAATTTACTTGATTTGCATTCTTATTTAAATAAAGAGGAGCAAAAGAGCATTGAGAACGTGTGTGCTAAATATGCCGATGTTTTTCATTTGCCAGGAGATACGCTTTCCACAAGTAATTTAATTAAACATTCTATTAAATTGAAAGAAAACACGTCTTCAGTGTACGTGAAGCCTTATAGATTGCCAAATGCATTAAAAGGTGAAGTTCAAAAGCAGATCGATGAAATGCTTAGGAATGACATTATTGAGGAGACCACTTCTGAATGGTCCAGTCCTGTTCTTTTAGTTCCCAAAAAGACTGATAGGTCAGGAGACAAGAAATGGAGACTTGTCGTGGATTATCGTCAACTTAACAACAGAATACAAGACGATAAATTCCCTTTACCCAATATTACAGAGATTTTGGACTCATTATCGAATAGTATATACTTTTCAAAGCTAGATCTTAGTCAAAGTTACTATCAGTTATCCCTTGAAGAGCAATCTAGAAAGTACACAGCATTTACAACGGATAAACAATACCAGATGAAACGATGTCCGATGGGTTTAAAGACATCTCCGAGTGCTTTTTCTCGTCTAATGACAATTGCAATGTCTGGTTTAAACTATAAAGCTTGTTTTATATACTTAGATGACTGTATTATAGTAGGAAACTGCCTAGAAACACACAATAAAAACCTTATGACTATTTTAGAACGCTTACGTAAAGTTAACTTAAAGTTAAACCCTCTGAAATGTGAGTTTCTTCGTAAGGAAATCGTTTATTTAGGTCATAAAATAACTTCAGAAGGGATTTTTCCCGACCCAACTAAAGTAGAATCCTTGCAAAACTACCCTACTCCACAGAATACTGACGATGTCAAAAGATTTGTAGCGTTTGCAAATTATTATAGGCGTTTTATACCAAAGTTCGCAGAGATAGCCCACCCTATGAATGCATTATGTAAGAAAAATGTAGCATTTGTATGGACAGATGACTGTGAGTGTGCTTTCCAAAAGCTCAAACAGTCACTCATTAGCCCAAAAGTATTACACTATCCAGATTTTTCTGATAAAAATACGTTTACTCTACAGACGGACGCTTCGAAAATTGGGTTAGGCGCGGTTCTCTCAAACAGCAATGGCAAGGTAGTAGCGTACGCGAGCCGTAATCTGAAGCCCGCCGAAACACGTTACCCAGTAATCGAACTTGAACTGCTTGCCATTGTTTGGTCAGTAAGACATTTTAGGCCTTATTTATATGGCAAAAAATTCAATATTAAAACGGATCATAAGCCGTTAATTTATTTATTTAACATGACTGATCCTTCAAGTCGACTCACTAAATTCAGACTCTATCTTGAAGAGTATGATTTCGAAATAAGTTATGTTCCGGGACGGCACAACGCAGCTGCAGATGCATTGAGCCGTATTACATTAACTTCCACCGATTTAAAGAATATGCACCAACACGTAGTATCAGTCATGACCAGAGCACAAACTCGTAAGTTGCGTAGTGACAGCACTGCTACGACTCCTGAGATTCCCGCTACTCCAAGGTCTGATCAACCAAAAGTAGTGGAAATCCTCAAGCGTCCAGCAGACAGCATAGAATTAATTGTAAGTTTTAATATGAGTACTCAGAGACAAATACAGAAACTGAAGCAAATCACTAGTGATAAAGGTAATTGCATTTTTGTGCCTGAAAAATCGGCCATATTCGTAATGTCTCGATCGTTTCCTACCGTAAGTGTGTTAGCGAGAGAATTACAAGATTTTTGCAAGATATTAAAATTAGATGAGCTCGTAATTATTAAATGCAAACGCTATGAAGAGTTAATAAATATTCTCTTGAAGGAAATTAAAAAGCTAAATGATATACCGAAGTTACTAATTCTCAAAGACGTCATGAGAGTAACTGAAAGAGACACAAAAATTGTGATCATGAACGACTTCCATCTGTTACCTACCAGTGGCCACGCGGGGGTAAACAGGATGTTGAATAATATCAAAAAATATTACTTTTGGTCAGGAATGACTAACGATGTAAGCGAATTCGTCAAAAAGTGCAACAGTTGCCAAATTCAAAAGCATTCGAATAGACATACAAAGGAGCCGATGGTCATTACATCTACGGCATCCACCGCTTTTGAAAGAGTAAGTTTAGATTTAATGGGCCCTGTAGATTTAGATAATTTAAATAATAAATATATTTTAACGTTACAGTGTGATTTGACGAAGTATGTCGAAGCATATCCATTAGAAAGAAAGGATACTGTTTCCGTAGCTAGGTTATTTGTAAATAATTTTATTTTAAGATATGGTATCCCGAAAGAAATTATAACTGACATGGGGACAGAGTTCATGTCGTCAGTTTTTTTGGAAATTTGTAACTTATTAAATATTACTAAGCTACATTCAACCGCGTATCATCATGAAACTCTAGGATCGTTAGAGAATACTCATAAGCATCTAGGAGCTTATCTTAGGATACAGTGCGATAGCAACAAAACTGACTGGAGCAGTTGGCTTCCATTTTGGTGTTTTTCCTATAACACCGCGGTTCACACTGAGACAAAATACACGCCATTCGAGCTAGTGTTTGGAAAAGTCTGTAACTTACCGAGCAATTTACAGAACCCAGTTGTAGAACCATTGTATAATCCCGACTCTTATCCTTTGGAACTCAAATACAGGCTTCAAAGAGCACAACTTGAAGCTAGAAATAATTTATTAATGAGTAAGGAATTACGAAAGGTACATTTTGATAAAAATGCGAATCCTGTGAAGTATAAGAGTGGTGATTTAGTTTTAGTTAGAAACCAAGTGGGTGATAAGCTAGATAAAATTTATTTAGGTCCTTTTATAGTTATACAGGATCTGGAACCGAATGTCAAAATTTTAAGGGATGGTAAAGAGTATATTACCCATAAAAATAATACAAAATTATTTGTTAAATGAAATATTTAAGTCTGTTAAATGTATTAACGTTTTAAGAAATTAATTATGTCTATAAGAAAATTTTATTTTGATAAAAATGTGAACCAAGTAGTATGCCTCACATTTTTTTTTGCTGTACCCCGGGAATGAAGGGACTTTTAAGGGGGAGATGAAGTGTAGTAACAACGAAGAAACGTTGTTTTATAATATTACTGCGACATGCAGCTATTGACTGCAACATTGTGACGCACGCTGCTTGAGTTATTATAAAACCGATTGATGTACATTTTTAGAGGTTCACTCTATTTTGGCATCGAAATAATAAACATGTCAACTTAACACCTCGTTTAAATCATCACTCCCGTCTACAACCCTTGGCGCTAACCAAAGTTATTTGATGAGTGTTTCGCAATCTCACGATGAAACGTAATACCCGTGCAGTAATTTTTGCGACTCTTGTTATGGAGCTGTTTTTATTTAATCAATCAGCTATGAATGAATCTTGACTTTGTAGTAAGGCGGTGTTCATAGTCATAGCCATAGTGCAAGTCAAAGCCAAGGCGCAAGAAATGCACCCTGAAAAAATGAAAAAGGTAGAGGATCTTACAAAAAGAAATGAAATCCCATCCCAAACATTTCATGTAAATTAGGTCGCCAAGACTCAGAAGCTCATAACGCTTTCACGGTTAAAAAGTTATAAGATCACATGTAGCCCTATTAACTCTTTTATGCGAAAGCTTAATCTTATCTAAACTTAATCACTGTGTTACGGTTTATGGCGCATGCTTGTTAAAAAGATCACAAAATCTTACCCAAAGAATCCAGAACGCCTGTGCCCGTTTTTGTTTCAAGATCCCTCCACCCATGGGAGTGTCTGTTTGACGACTGCAAAACGGCCAAGCCGTACTTTTTGAGCAAGATAAAGGATTTGTAGAGTTAATAGGGCTTGGCTCTACTTTGTTTGTGTATTAAGTGAAAGTGTGTATCATATACAGTGTGTGTATTTGTTGAGTGCTTGTGTGTTTATGAGATTGTAGCTAGTATACAGATTACAGCATGGCACAATATTGTACAAGTAACTGTCTTGAGATGCATCATGATTCTATTTTAAATAATGCCTCTGTGTTATCATAGTTTAATTTAAGTAAGTATTCTGTAATTTTTTTCATGAAATCATTACTGTTTAAATGAAATATCGGTAAACAGATGCTAATTTTATTGTAGATGTAAGGTCCTATAAAATTTAAAGAATTTTGTCCAAATTTAGTTTTGCATAATGTGGTATCAAAAATACGGTCCTGTCTGCGTTTTCCTATACGCTTGAGTTGGTGATTTTGGTAGTTGACAGATTTATGTTGTCTCATCATTAATGCCTTTACGTATAGCTGTCTTATTGTAAGAACTGATATCTCTGAGTATAGCGTAGTAGTAGAAAATCTCATTGGTTTAAAAGTCATTACTTTAAGCAAGAGTCTTTGGGCTCTTTCCAGTTGTATTAGGTGTGTGGTAGCAGCGGATCCCCATGCTGTTATACAGTATGAGAGAATAGATTGGGCTAGGGAATAATACACCATTTTCAGGACTTTATCACTACCTACATGACGAAGATGTTTAAATATGTACACGAGTTTTCTAGTCCGTTTTGTCAAGGCTGTTATATGTTCCACCCAATTCAGATGCTGGTCGACTATTACTCCCAAGTATTTAATCGATTTAGTAGAACAGAGTAAAGGACAGCTACAATATTGACTATCAACACAAGTGTGAATTTTAAGAGCAAGGGGCTTGACTGGCTGCGTTACGGATGTTATCGTAAATGTAACAAATTTTGTCTTTTTGACATTTAAGGTTAGTAAATTGTTCCTCAGCCACTCCGACACTACTCGAAGGCCCTCATTGGCCTTGGTTTCAACGTTTTTCCAATTGCTATCGTTGAACAATAGAACTGTGTCGTCCGCAAAAGTTATAATCTGACCGTTATTCAAATTTGTACCACAAAGATCATTAATATAAATCAAGAACAACGTAGGTCCAAGAATACTGCCTTGCGGCACACCAAAAACCACGCTTTCAGAATCACTAAGATGATTACCAATCTTAACCTGTTGTTGCCGATCACAAAGATAGCTGATGAACCAATTGTGAGCTATGCCTCGAACGCCTATGTTCTCAAGTTTTGTCAGCAGAATCTGAGAAGACACGGTATCGAATGCCTTGGCTGGGTCGAGGAAGATGCCTACACACTTTTGGCTTTTATCTAAATGTTTTGTTACGTATTCAGTAAGTTTGGTGACGGCATCCTCAGTCGACCTGCCATTCCTAAACCCGAATTGGTTATTTGATAGTAAGTTATGGGCTTCCAAGTATTTTTTTAGTTTTTCTAATATCTTAGAGATGCAAGGGAGAAGTGATATAGGCCTATAGTTTGATACTTCACCTTCATCACCACTCTTGTGTATTGGACAAATAAGAGATTGTTTGAAAGCAGAAGGAAAAATGCCCGAATCAATGCTTCCTTGACAAATCTCCGTAATAGGCTTAGTTAGGGCAATCATTGATTGTTTTATAGCTCTGGTTGATATTTGGTCCCATCCTGGTGCTGAGTCTATTTTTAAGGATTTAATTATACGCTGTATTTCCTGCTCATCTGTTGGAAACATAGCAAAAGAATCAGCAGGTGAGTCTTTGTTAATGTTAAAAGCTAGGTCTTTTTCCGTATGATTATTCTTTTTAAGTATATCGTTAGCAAGTAATGAGCCTACATTGGCGAAGTATTTATTTATTTTATTGAGTGACTCATTTACGGTCTTTCCATGTTGAAGAAGTTCGTCGCAGTTGTTAATTTTGTTTGGAAAATTGCAGATTCTTTTTACATTTTTCCAGGTTTTTTTGATATCCTTTGAATGTTTTTTAAGTTCCGTGCGTTCATATTCTCGTTTTAGTTTTTTTAATAAGTTGTTACATGTGTTTCTATATTTTACATATTCCGTTTTTATATCTACTCTTGTTGGATTTTTCCTCACCTTCATGTGAAATTTGTCTCGTTTTCTCATACATTTTATTAGACCGGCTGTTACCCAGGGCTTAAGATTGACTTTGCTTTGTGGTATTTCCATTTTTTTGCTATATTTTCGAATAACGTTTGATACTATTTTCAAAAATGCGTAAGTAGCATGATCAAGATCTGTGTAAGTCAAATATTTGTCCCAACATATAGATGTTAGTTCTTTATGTATAGCTTCATAATCTGTCTTAATGAATGTTGGTCGTCTTATCTTTTTAGGATAGTGTTTTAGTTGAAGTTGAACAACTATCGGAGAATGGTCAGTAATTGATACTGGCAGTACTAAAACAGTTGCTGGTTTTTTAGTTTTGAGAATACAGTGATCCAAGCAGGTTTTTTGTCTAGTTGGAAATGTGTGACCCGGTAATAAAGTATGTGTTGGTAGTAAGGAAAGATAATCATGTGAATTTGAATCAACATTATTATTATCTTTAATGTCAATGTTAACGTCTCCTATTAGCATTAAATTGGCACTTGATTTATGTTCTGTAAGATAATTGTCCAGAGATTCACAAAATGTTTTTGCTCTTTTAAAAGCTGGTGGTCTGTAAATGCAAACTATAGTACAATCTTTACCTACTTTAAGAGTTAAGCAATTTGCTTCTTTTATTACTGTAGGTTCAGTTACCGTGATATTCTGTAAGTTATTTTTAATGTAAACAAATAATCCATCATTTTGATTTATATAATTTCTTGTATAGTGCAATTTGAAACCTTGTAACTGGGGTGGCGTGTAATTATTATTAAGCCAGCACTCTGATAGAACTATGATATCTAATTCAACACTAACTCTAGTTAGATACACCTGAAAGGCATCTATATTGTGAGCTATGCTTCTTATATTGTAGGCTACGATTGCTAGACTTCTGTTTACTTGCTTTATGTAGGCCTTGCATTCTTCTGGTTCCGTTAGCAAAAAAGATGTACAGGCATTGACTTCGTCAACACCTATAGCTATATCATCGATTTTATTCATTATTTAATGTTTGCAATTGAAGTTTTACCCAGCTGTACAGTACAGTTAAGGGTATTTTTTTGTGATTTTGTTTGCTTGGAACCCGAAGTCTGCAATGGTGAATGTGATTGAAAGTGTGTTTGTGTGTTTAATATGTAAAGTGTTTTTGTATTTATAAATATGTGTATAATTAGTAAAAGGTGATTTACAAGGAATGAAATTTTTGGCTAAGGTGATGTAAGAAAAGAACATATTTAAACATGCTACAAGACATAAAACTATTACATAATTGTTAGGAGCACTTATAAAACAATATAGTCATTGATCTATTTTATGATCCGTCACGATCTTCATTTTCAGTGCATCTAAATGTTGCATAGATTTAACTTGAATTGCTGGTTGACCTTCTTCCTTCCTAATGAGAATTCTACCACCCGAGATCCAGCAGAAATTAAAACTGTTCTTCTTAATCCATTCTCGACACAGATAGTGAAGTCGTTTCCTCTTCTTAGTCAGAAGGCCATGGATGTAAATCGGTTGATTGTCACCATCCAGCCCAAGCCTTGTTGTGTTGAGTTTTTCAGTTTTATTGGCGTTGTTATAGGCTTTTACGGATTTAATAACTTTCTCCTTTTGAGCAACAGTATTTAACTCCACTATGATTGGTTTTGGTTGCCCTGGTCTTCCCATAGTTCGATATAAGTTTCGAAGGCTGTTTGGATTGAAGTCCATGTTTATGGTTTCAAATATTTTATTCATCACGTCATTCAAGTCTTCATTTTGTTGTGTTGGCACATTTCTTATCTCCAGGCAAGTTTCTACCAGTTTCTGCTGAACGTTATCAAGTTCTTGTTCAAGTGTATCCATTTGGATATCAGTATTAACTTTATTACTCTCTAATATTTCAACGCGATTCTTTAGATCTTTTTGCTGAGAAATAATTGTATCAATAGAGCTCTTAAACTGCAATATTTCCGTATTTTGTTTTTTAAGTTCATCTAGATCGACTTTAATGAAACTCATTGCTAACTTTTGCTCCTCTTTGAAATCAATCATCAACTGCATAATTTCCTTTCGTAGCAAAATCAGTTGGCCCCCAACAGTGTCTTCAGGGTATTTTCTTTTCCTGTCGAATTGCTGAAATTCTTGTTCATCTGCTCTTGACAAATCTGGTTGAGATGACGAGTCACTGGACATTTTGGGAGAATGTTGAAGAGGCATAATAACAATGCAGACCGATATAAACAATAAAAAAATAATAAAAAAATGAAAAAATAAAAATCTGTATGAAGTAACCCGAGGCGAGAATCGAACTTGTGTCGTCTGCGTTGTAGTGTAAGCAGGTTCTCTTTCGGCCACCGCGGTCGACAACCACAGCGACGAAAAACAAGTTCATATACAGTCAATTCCTTTTATAAGCGCAGTGAAGGTAGGTTCAACGTTCTCACAGTCACACAACACTGAGTCATCACCACTAATCACTGAACTGTTTCTTTGTTTTTGACGATTGATTTTACAAATAATGGACGATTACAGTTGATTCTTCATTTAATCGTTTAAACTAATCACTGAATATTATAGATCACTATTCAAGTTTCACAATGATGTAATTTGTACACCAAAAAAACACTTTTAACAGCTGATTCTATTTATTTATATGCGGAACGTAAACAAAGGACTGCTTCCCGCTGAGTACACGATACTGAGTTCCTTATCTTTATCCGTCCCAAAAGCCATTTTCGCGGAGGAAGTCTCCCGTCTGTAATCAAGACGATGACATCAATGTCATGTCCGGGATTTCTGATAGATCATTTGTACCGATTTTTCAAAGTACACAGGTACTTACTACTCCATCGAGCCCAAAGACCTTGCGATATTCATTGAATAATTTGCAAATGATCAAAAGGTGAAACTCGAACTAAGACTAAATTTTCGAAAAGTTTTTTTTTCCAAAAAAGTTTGAAAAAGCTTCACAAATGTCCTTCCCAGAGTCCAACGAGCGACCTTCGTAATTTATGAGGGATGGAATATTATTAGAACCTTTATTATTATTTTTTACATATGACCAGAAACTGGATGGGTCAGCAATATAATATTATTTTCGATATTAGCCATATACTCCGTGAAGCAAATTCAACAATTTTCGCTCTTTTCCGAAGCACCGAGAAAGAGTTGTGATCGGATAAATTATTGTGTTTTTTATATTTGCGATGATATTTATCTTTTTCATTTAATATTTTCAATAGTGCGTCTGAATACCATGGTGGTTTAGTGTGTTTTGTTTATTTTTTAACGGGAACAAAGTCGTTTATTATTTTATAAAGTGCATTATAAAAGAATGTAACAGCTTCTTTGAGGCTAACTTTATATAAATACAGAATATGTAATCTTAAAACAAAAGACACGTGCAAACCACACTTTCGAAAGTTGAAAATATTGACACTGCCATCACTTTAAATCAAATTACAACTTATTTAATCAATTTAAAAGTAAACGGCTTCAAAACCTAGTGGCATCGTTTCCCTCAAACACGGCTCTTTTAAATGACAGTATTTTAAGTATGGGCCCTTGTATTTATAATAACTTGCCACAGTCAATTAGAGAACTTGACAATTTACATAGATTTAAGTTGACATTAAAAGAATTATTGATTGACAAAGCCTATTATTCATTCATTTCATTTATTTCGGCCAGCAAAAAGCCATATAACACACACAGTATCTACAATAATGTTAGTAATAAAAATATATCTAAAATTATGACATTAAACATTTTCTCTCTGGCTTTCGGTAATATATAAATTACCAATACTTACATCTTACATATTTATGGTTCGGAACGTTACACTACTCGATGTGCTTTGCTTTGCTGACACTGGATTGCTGTGCTGGACTTGTGTTATCAATGTTTTATTTTTTTCTGTTTCGTTGTGTTTGAATTACTCATTCATCATCCTCATTATTATTGTAAATATAATTAATATTTTTATATCACGTTTTTTAGATACGTAACAAAATTATTTGTACGCCTTGCAAGGCAGAGCTGACCTGAAATGCCTATACATTGTAACACCTTATTGTACCTTGGTTCGACAAATAAATATACCTTGAACTTTGAACTTGAATTCATGGTATTTCATTTAGATTGTTTATGTTCATAGTTTGCTCTATGGTATATGTATCTAGTCCCAGCCTTATATGGAAGAAATATCATAGTGTCAATGTGAAAGCCTACTTAAAATAATCTGTGATGAGGATCTTCAGGAACAAGGGGATCGTCACACGGCGACACAATTTTCACAGACTTTACACCCGCTTCCCACAGTCTGCCGTTATGGGGTGAACCGGGTGTAATGAAATGCCAAGTTGTGTTATCATTAGCTCAAAGCTCGGAAATTTCATTAACTATTTGTGATTTACTATTTTTAAACATGAGATCTAGCCAAAAGCAGTCAAAAATAAAAAATTGCACATTGAATTTTAATAAACAAACGAATTGCCGGCCCTTATCTAAAACAAACTGAAGACGGGAAGCGGCATCACTGGTGCGAGGGTTTTGGCACCGCTCTCACCAACCCGCTTTACTTTGTGTGATTATAAGCATTTTGTCCAGGAGGATTGCCAATGTGACCTTGGACCTTGTGAAACTTGGACCAGCTTATATCCAGCAGTGGATGAACCAGGATGATGGATGGAACATAACAGTTGTTTCATTAATGGTGACCCTGTCGGTGCTACCATTATGACGTTTATCTTTGGCACATCAAAGATGCCGTATTGAGATGTAGTACATATAGTGAACTGTTGCAGCGTCATCGTTCGTCCGCTCGTTCCACGTGCGCGGCGGCGCAGTGTCGGGCGTGGTGTCGCTGCGCTGCGGGCCGGGACTGTGGCGCTGCGGCTCGGGCGCATGCGTGCCGCGCTCCGCGCTCTGTGACACTCGCGACCACTGCGGCGACTACAGCGACGAAATGTTTTGTGGTCTGTGTTCTCTTTTGTGCGTTCTCTGCTGACGTTGCTGATATTTATAACTACGGAGGTTTAGAATGAAGGTTTTCAATGAGTGTTAGCTATCGTCAGCGATATCCGATGTTGTTTTGATTCGTCGCACTACTGTAACATTACTGTATGTGTGTCTATCGAGCTATAAATGTTCCAGGTATTAACGAGTGCCAGTTCGAGAACGGCGGGTGCGCGCACAACTGCACGGACCTGCCGGTGGGGCACACATGCTGGTGCCGCGCGGGCTGGCGGCGCGGCGAGGCGGGGGGCGGCGCGCATTGCCGTGACGTCGACGAGTGTCGCGAGGACAAGCCCTGCGCGCATGTCTGCAGGTCACTACTCCTCACTTACCCTGTTTTAATTCTACTGCACTATTTATGAACCTTACTTTCACACCGCAGATCATATTATTTAAAGAGCTTTCACACTTTAATAATGAATCGCAACAGTTAATCTTTGAATCTTAAATAGTTTCACATTTAGACTTATTTGAGCAGTTTCGAACGTTGTTTGTGATGATAACCACACAGTAAGATTATTGTCAAGTTAAAGCCTTCGCCACACCAAACGCGGTTCGTAGGCGGTGCAGATTGTCGGCGGGCCCGCGCAAGTTGTAATACAAGTAACTCTATGAAACACGAGCGACACATCAAATGCGAGCGCGGGGCCTATTTGTTACTATGGATGGCATACTTACCCATCACACCGAGAGCGGAGCGGTAATATCGCGGCGATGCGGTTGCGAGCGGTTGTATTTTTATACTAAAACTTTACGCGAATGAATGAATAAAAGCAGTTTTTATTGAAGAAGTGCCTGTACTCTATTGACAATTTAGAACGTTTGTAATTATATCTATTTTTTTCTTCTGATTTATACATAATGTGCTTAGTTTTAAGTTGTAGTTGATGATGATGATGATGACGATGATGATGATGATGATGATGATGATGATGACGATGATGATGATGATGATGATGATGATGATGATGATGATGATGATGATGATGATGATGATGATGATGATGATGATGATGATGATGATGCAACCGAAAAAAAATTGAATTTGTAAGAAAAAACTCATGTTTATACGACCGAGGCGATAAATATTATAGGAATACAAATTACAAGTTACGATTGTGGGAGAAAATTGCCAGATCGCAAGCGTCTCGGTCTTTATTCTTTGTTGTACACGGACAATTTATTAATGATATAAGATTAATTAGAAAGTATGTACAGAGGTGAGCTTATCTCTAAAAAGAGATTTCTTACAGCAAACCTTAGTGGGAAAGGGACATTGTATTAAAATAAATAATCATATAAAGTCGTTTGCAATAGAATCCAACAATCATGTAAACAAACCAAATTGTCACGATTACTCCGTAATCACATACATTTGACGATCAATTATGAACATAGTCTGATTTCAACGAACGCACCATTGTTTTCACATTATCTTCAACACGATTTAACTTGTATTTATAAGTTAAATTTGTTAAAACATTTGCAACGTAAAAATTTCGAAGTATTTGACAAGCTGTCATCTTAATTTTTTACTCATCGAACTCTATAAGTCATTGAAAAGTTAGTGTTGTCCGTAATCTGAAGTTATCTTTTATTTTAAATTAAATAAATTATTTTAATTTAATATTATTTGAATACAATAAAAATTTTTTTTCAAGAGCTTAATATAATTAACCAAAACGGATTGTATCCTAAGCCATAAAAATAATGGTTAGTTTTTAAAAATTGACAGGTGGCCATTTTGTTAGAATTGTCATTCACAGTCATTCACTGTTCTGTGGGTTCGCTGTGCATTAGTGTTTTCTGTTTCCGTTTTCTGTTTCCGATTTCTACGACTTTGCATTCTCATTTTGGACTTTTGTTTTGCTTTACGATTTGGCTGGACATATTTTTCTTGGAACGACGACCTTTGCACGGCATCACGGACTTTGATATAGCATACGATTGGTATTTTTTCTCAAGGAGTAATCAGGAGGTAAGAATGATTTAGATCTATTACCTACAACGGAAATCTATTAGACGCACTTTAATATTGTATTGCCCTCGTAACTAATTATTTGAATAGATCACAATTACTGAAATGTATTTGTGTAAAATTATATTTGTTTTTAAGGTTATAATGAGCGAGCCGCAGCCAGGTTCGTCGGGGACTGCTCCGCCGCCGCCGGTCAAAAAACCAAAATTGGCTGTTAAAAAACGCTGTTAAAATTACGAACTGTCACCCATATCATGCTATCTCGAACATACTTTAGTGCTTACCAGCAAGTAGTGAAACAGGCCTTAAAAATAATGTTATAATTACGGTCACCGGCGACACTTCTGATAGTGATGATGACGAAGACGAAGATTTAAATTTGTTTTAATAAACACTTTTTTTATATATAATCAGTTTTATTTTATAGTCTATGGCTTATATATTTAATCTATTTAGTCAGTTTTATTTTAGTACCTATCCTACTATGGGCCATAGTCTATGACTTAAAATTAAAATAATTAGAAAAATAAATTTAATTAAAATTAAATTAGAACACTATGACATCACTATGGGCATAAACAATACGCTGTCAATGTCAGTCCGCCATATTTGTTTACATGATTGTTGGATTCTATTGCAAACGACTTTATACGTGAACTACAAAAGATATGACATACATACATATTTTACATAAATTCATAAAATAAATATACATCTTGTTGTCAACTGCCGCACTCAAACCGCGCTAGCGCGCTACACTGAACGCGGTTCTAACGCGGGCCCGCGTTCAACCGCGGCGCGCACAAACCGTGTTTAATGTGGCGAAGCCTTTAACTGCTTGCTTCCCAAATAACTGAGCTCTTACACTAACTTGCTAACTCTGCGAGAGTAAACCTTGAGGCTGAGTCAGCCTTTGCAGCTTCGGCACTTAGCGAATGAGCTAGTCGTGCCGCTGTGTACGACTAGTCGTCGTTGAACTTGAATAATCAGACAAGGCATTCTGAAAACCTGGAAAAATAGCTTAATTCTGTTTTCGTTTCTTTACTTACCAAGCACTACGATAGCATGAGGAGAGAGAGACGAATGATTAAAACCTTACAGCAGTTGATGAGTTTATTAGTTTCCGAGTACAGAAGTGAGGTGTGAGAAGCCACAGCCGGGGAGCTGTAGTCGACAGTGCAGTAACAGGTCGTGTCTCCCACAGGAACACGGTGGGCAGCTTCGTGTGCTCGTGCCGCGAGGGGTACCGCCTGATGCCGGACGGAGTCAGCTGCTCGCCCGTCTCCAGTGAGTACACCCTCCGATATACTCGGGATTGGCTAAATGTTCACCTCGCGCCATACGCACCAAAAGTTTTTATAAATTCCAATTGTATAATGTATGTAAATAATCTATTTCAGGTTTAATTTGTTAATAGCAACATACATGTACTACCTACCTGCATAATCTGCCTACAATTTTAAGTATGAGATGGGGCAAACTGGAAACCAGCGCTTTAAAGTTGGTTACAACTTTCAGCATTTGCTGAGTTTGTCCCATTTTGTCACATACTAAATATTTCGTGTTTATAATTTTATAATTTATTGTTTTTGTATGCTTTGGCCAGTAAATATATTTCTTTTTCATATTATCTGTACCAATAAAACTACCTCATATCAAGATAAATTGTATTAATAGGAATAATTTTGCTAATGCGAGTTGGACTCGCGCACAAAGCGTACCGTACCACCACACAGTACGAGTACGAAACCCTAAAACATGGCATCCGAGTACGGAATCCTATTTCTTTTTATTTGTTGTGAAACTTTAGACATACGTCCTGCAATCTGACCAAATTTAAAAGTTTTACCTATTTGTTAACGTTCTTAAGATAAAGCTAATACAAATAACAGATTAAGACAAAATAAATTACAATAAAAACAAAAATTAACCGAAATTGTGCAAAAAATACAATTAAAGATTTATAAATATTAATAAAATGTTAATAAAGTGTCATGATTTTTGTTGAACTCTCCCCATAACTCTCTACTCGTCCAAAGCCTCCGTTCTAACTCTAAAATATTCCGCCGTTGTCCTGTCTGCAGAATCCTTTCCAATTTAATTTCCAATTACATAATTTCTTAATTTCGTTGAATAAAGCTTCTTGGCGTAACAGAATTGTTCCCATTGTGGTTGTTATTTTTGAAGACGTGTGCAAAGCGATAAATCTGAAAGATCTTACCTCGTGTGGTACTGGTACTTTCTCCTTTATCAAGGTTCTGTTAGATACGCGGTGTAGGGTAGGTATCGATTTAGAATGAAACGTCGTGCTTGCTCGTTAGCTAATCAAACACTGCTTTATTTCGAACTCAAACTCAATTTATTAATAAATAAAATTATTTACAGGTCAATTGTTAGGTCAGGTTATATGATATGATATTCGTTATTTTATTACAATAAATTATACTTAACGTTAAAAATATTATACTTAACATTTAAATCTTTAACAAATTATATTCATTATGATTATAGTATTTTACATTTTACATTATTTTCTGAAATTTAAATTTAATTAATTTTTAGTTTATTTAGTATTTGTTGAAGTGTAATATTCCCTAACACTATAGAACGATTTTTCAATTAGCCATGCTCTTAGTTTAGTTAGGAATGTTGTGGTTTCTTTACAAGATTTGATTGCATCAGGAAGCGCATTGTATATTTTTGATCCTGCTATATAGACGGACTTTGTGGATTTAGATAATTTATGTTTAGGTATATGGAGTTTATTAGAGTGGCGGAGAAGCAAGACTAGGAGCGGGCGCAGCCGCTTGACACAAACCGGTCTACATAACACTCCTCCAGACTTAAATAAAACTTATCTATTGACATAATGCACTAATGCTTATAATTAACACGGGGTACATCCCTTAAGATCATGGTCGATGCTCCACCCCTTCTGGGTGGTTCTACCGCAGGTAATGAATTAGTGTCAGTTGCGGTTGCCGAGGTAGTATCTACATCAGGTACATCCTCTTCATTACTGCCCATGATGACGCCGCTCTCGGATGTGGCCAGAGTAGGTTGGTGCAGGGCCGTAGCCACCTCTCCGTCTATATTCTCACGGATGGGGTCTACAGGCGGCGACGGTGACGGCGGTGGCGGCGACGGCGACAGGTGTGACGCGTCGTCGGCGTGACTCATCGCTACAGCCGGAGAATGTACTGAGTTGTCATCAATGTTTTGATATTTTTCTATGCAACATTGACCATGATATTTTATGATTTGATTTTTGTGCCTTTTCATGCATGCATTTAGATTAGGAATATAAACTTGGAATAGGCTATTTCCGATTTTTTCAGTGATTATGGCTTTAACCCATTTTAACCCGTTCTTTTTATAAATGCGCACTAATACTGTTTCGTTAACTTTGAATTGGATATTTCTTGATCCAATGAACTTTTTACGCTGATAAGACTGTTTATTAGAAACAATATGTTCAAGATGAATGTTTGACGTGGGTGATAATGGTAATTGTGGTTTTAATAAATCCAACTTCGACCTTAGACACCTGCCCAACATTAGCTTAGCAGGTGATTGTTCAGTGGTTGAATGTTTTGAGTTTCTGTAGTCGAATAAAAACTCTCTTAGTTTAACTTGAACCTGTCTAGGCGACGAACACGAGGCTATGATGCATTTAATACCTTTTTTCACTATTTTCACAAAACTTTCAGCTTGCCCGTTACTGGACGGTGAAAAAATGGATGTGGTCACATGCGTTATACCTAAACTTGTACAAAATGACTTAAATTCAGCTGAGGTGAAAGCCGTTCCGTTGTGGGACACAACTGTCTCAAAAATGCCAAATCGCGATATTAATTCATGGAGCTTATCTACTACCGCTCCGGTGGTAGTCCCGGAGCTCATTTCAAAACATTCGACCCATTTGGTGTACGCATCCACCACGATTAAGTACACCTTGGAATGAAGTGGCCCTAAAAAGTCGATATGAATACGTTGCCAGGGTCCTGCCGGCAACGGCCACGGTGTGAGGGGAGCACGAGGGGGCATTTGTCTGTGTACACGACATATCTCACAATCGGCTATAAACACCTCAATATCGCGGTCAATGTTTGGCCACCAGAATCGACCCCTAGCTTCATGTTTAGTTTTCACGATACCTAGATGAGACCGATGCAATTCATTTAAAATCGTTTTTCTTATTGCTGACGGTATAATTAATTTGTAACCTCTCATTAAGCAGCCATTTTCAAAAGATATTTCATTTCTACAAATGTAAAACGGTTTTATATTGATATCTGAACATTTATTGGGCCAACCATTTGTTACGAAATTCGTGACAAGTTTCAATCGGTCGTCGTTACGCGTGTGTGTTTGTACATCGCTTATTGATAACGGTAAATCATCCGTTCTAATGTAGTTGATGAATGCGGCCGTTTCTTCAGCTTTGATGACGTGTTGTCCCCCTTCGCACCCTACGCCCGACCCGCGCCCCTCTGACGTCATTGAACCGGTTGAAGTAGCACGGCTTAGGAAATCAGCATTATTATTTTCGCTACGCACATATTCTATTGTATAATTATAAGCTGTTAAAAATAATGCATACCTTTGAAGCCTGTTTGCCGATACTTCTGGGATTCCCTTTGTTGGATGAAAGATAGATAGCAAAGGTTTATGGTCCGTGCGAAGGATAAACGGTATATCACGACCGTATAAGTATTGGTGGAAGCGCCGGACACCAAAAATTATTGCAGTCGCTTCTTTCTGGATCTGACTGTAATTTTTTTCAGCCGGAGATAAGACTCTAGACGCATAAGAAATCGGTCTTTCAACACCATTTTCTATTTGACTTAATATGCTTCCGAGTCCTGTTGGAGAAGCATCAACTGTCAAAATAAGGGTCGCATTTTGATCAAAATGCGCTAAAACTCTTTCCGAAGCTAATTCAGATTTAACGTCATTGAACACCTTTTCATGCGCTTCAGTCCAGTTCCATTTTACATTTTTGACTAACAATGAGTAGAATGGACTTAGCATGGCTGATGCATTAGGTACGAAGTTACGATAATAATTAACTAGACCTAGAAATGACTGTAATTGAGTGACATTTTCAGGGGCTTTTGCGTTAATGATAGCCTCAACCTTTTCGGGGGATTTATGTAAACCATTTTTGTCAATAATAAACCCAAGATAAGATACAGATTCCTGAAAAAAATGGCATTTTTCCTTTTGCAAAACTAACCCGACATCCCTAAAACGCTGTAAAACTGAATGTAGGCGTTCTAAATGCTGTTCCTTATTGCATCCTGTCAGGAGAACATCATCTTGATAGATCATTAATCCTTCTATGCCTGCTAGCGTAGTTTCGATGGTTCTTTGAAAGAGAGCGCTTGCGTTGGATAGTCCATAGATCAATCTAGTGTACTGAAACAATCCCTTGTGCGTATTGATGCAAGTATAGCGTTGGGAGGCCTCAGAAAGTTTGAGTTGTAGGTACGCGTTTGACAGGTCTAATTTCGTGAATTCTACACCTCCACTTAATTTCGAAAAAAGTTCTTCAATTTTTGGAAGTGGATATTTCTCAATTATCAATTGCTTATTCAAAGTAACGGAAAAATCACCACAGATTCTAACATTCCCATTATGTTTGAGCACAGGGACTATCGGGCTAGCATATTCGGAACATTGAACCGGTTTAAGAATGCCTTCACCAACTAATCTGTCTATTTCTTTTTCAATCTTGTCTTTCAATGCAAATGGTACTGGTCTAGCCTTGAAAAATATAGGTTTTGATTCAGGTTTTAAGGATAAACTAATTTGGTGCCTATTAAAACAGCCAATTTTGTCTGAAAACACTTCTGGGTACTCTGAGATTAGTGACTGTAGTATATTTTGAGTACTGACGTTATTTATCTTGCAAAGTTGCAAGTTAAAAGCTGACATGAAATTCCTACCCAAGAGTGGTGGGCCACCATCAGCTATAACGTAAATATCCAAGTATTTGGTGTCGTTGTCATAAGTGATGGGTACCCTCATTAACCCTAATGGAATTAATTTATCGCCTGTATAGACTTTCAGTATTAAATTATTCTTCGTTAATGGGATACTCCTAAAATGTTTATTGTAAATATCTTGTGAAATAGTTGTCACGTACGAGCCACTGTCAATTTCAAAATTAATGTCAATTCCATTAACTTTTACTAACTGCATCATAGCCTCGCCCTTGTGAGTCCTAATATGATAGATAAATTTACACATACCATCATCACCAACATCCTCACTGCCTTCTAAATAGTTATGAGCTTTTACATTCTTGGAGATTTTCTTAGGACACACTCTCCTGAGGTGCCCTTTTATACCACATGTTTTACACCTGTGATTAGCAAACTTGCACATGTTAGCCAAATGGCTAGTATAACCGCACACAGAACACTTCTTATTTCCACTAATTGCACTGGTACTGGCTACAAGATGAACACACGCAGAACTTTCTGGAAGCTGGTCCACGTGACCGGAGCTCAAATTCGCTGGCTGCATGGTTTGGCGCGCGGCGTCACGCGCACTACGCATGCTAAGAGCGATGTCCAAAGCTTTGGACATAGTCAGAGTTGAAATTTCTTCCGTGAATAACTTGTCGCGTGGTGCTCCCGGCTCTATACCAAGTATGAAACGATCACGCAGTGTCTCGTCCAGCGATGAATTCATGAACTGACAATGCGTGGCCAGACTTCTGACTCTTGCAGCCCAATCTTTCAGTTCTTCATTTGGTCGCTGGCAGGCTGCGTAGAAGTTGTGTCTTTCTCCAATCAAGCATCTTCTTGGTTGAAAGTGGTCATCCAAAAGCTTAAAAACATCATTGAATGGCAGATTAGATACATCCTTTGGATGCGCAAGGTCACGTACCAACTTATACGTTATCTCCGCGAGTGCGCTTAGCAATATTGCACGACATCTACTACCCGATTTATCCTGTTCGGAGGTTTCACTTATCGAGTTTGCGATACACCACTGTCTGAACCGCTCCTTGTAAACACTCCACTCTTGAATTTCGTGGTTGAAAGGTGGTAAATTACCAATTAGTCCATTTACTACACTCATATTGTGCACACGTTATGTTTTAGTTATTTTCCGAAGTCGCCACTGTTAGATACGCGGTGTAGGGTAGGTATCGATTTAGAATGAAACGTCGTGCTTGCTCGTTAGCTAATCAAACACTGCTTTATTTCGAGAAGCAAGACTAGGAGCGGGCGCAGCCGCTTGACACAAACCGGTCTACATAACACTCTTGTTTTATCGAAACACTTAGCACTCGTTAGAACTTTTTACTAATCACTGGTTCAGGTCTCAGTACACAGAATCTCCCCAGGCAGCGCGCGTGACTCTATACTGCAAGGGCCTTTATCTCGAAGGATCAAAAAATGTTCGGGGCGATGAGGTAGACCATGGAATTTTAAAATATATGTGTATAATGTTTATTGGCGACTGACTCTAACAAGTTTACAAAAGTATAAAGATATGTTACTTAAAGCTAAGTGTGCAATTTGTATGTGCGTCATACGGAAATAAGATTATTATGTATGTTAGTAAGTGAGATTGTTAGTAGATGAGGTTTGTAGGCCATTCGATGTACTCGTACTTAGTACATAGGGTATACAGGGTTAGTTTTTCAAATGGGCGTGGATCGCGACATCTAAAACTATAGGGAATAGCGAAACATGCTCAAAGGAGTCTCGGGGCTAATTTTGATGTAAACCAAAACTGCGTCATTAGATTTAAAATATATATATTTTCCTAACCTGAAATCTAAACCACCGACTTAAACGTTTATTTGTAAGCACTGATGTTTTTATTTGATAATATAAGTCTGTAAGGTAGATTCATGTGCACCGTACACAAACCTATAAAGGTTTATGTGGTGTTTATTATATAAGTTCAAACAAAAGAAAAGTGCTTATTTTTATTAATAAATTAGCGGATGGATTCGATTGATGGTTCTTGGTGGAATATCATCTTGAATAAATTATACACAAATTCTTGTGTATAATATACAAATTATACAAAATAAATATATGTGGAATAAAAGTACAAGAATTTGTGTATAATTTATTTAATAAATTAGCAATGATAGATAGATTTTGTTAGACTGGTCATTGTAATCGTATAACTTATCTGGCGACAACAAGTTCAACGCCCGGGCATGTTTGTGTTAGGTCTGCATGCTGTCACTACCCATCACGCTGAGACATAACAAAGAGTGTCATGTTGTGTCCGCAGCGGTGAAGCCGACGCTGATCTTCACGAACCGCTACTACATCCGCCGCTCCACGATGAGCACGCGCACGGAGCGCAACACGCTGCTCGTGCACAACCTCACGAACGCGGTGGCACTCGACTTCGACTGGGCGGGCGGCTGCGTGTACTGGAGTGACGTCACGCGACACGTCAGCTTCATCAAGCGGCTCTGCGGCCTCGACCCCGAGGAGCACCTGCTGCTGCAGCGGCCCGGCCAGCTGCCGCAACACCGCAACCAATCTTATCAGGTACCGTCCGTGTTGCGGCTGTTTGAACGGAACTTGTGCTACTCAGTACAGTATAGCCGGATAGTTGTAACACAGTGACCTGAATGAAAAGATCAGCCATTTTATACGATGTTAACGGTGCGTTATAAAAGCGCAGCGTCGTCGGAACCAATAGTAGATACATATTTGTAGGCTGTTTGGTAAGAACCCGTTTATGAAAAAAAAAACAGTTTTCTTTATATACATGCGTTTATTTTTCTACATAGTCACCTTTTTACTCTATATATTTGTTCCACCTATATTCAAGCTTCAATAAACCATTCAAAAAGTACGATTTCGGAAAGTCATTAAAATAGGCCTTCGTCATTTGATCCAAATCGCTTACCACCGAGCCATTTTTTTAGGTTGGGAAACAAAAAGAAATCGCATGGGGCCAATTCTGGAGAACACGGGGGGTGAGGCAATCCGTAACGTAACTGTGTTAATTTAGCCATCACAACTCTGGACGAATGAGCTGGGGCGTTGTCGTGATGAAACAGTACTTTTTTCTTTTTTAAATGGGGTCGTTTGATCTTCAACACAGCGTCAAATTCATCCAATAAATTGGCATAGTACTGCCCTGTTATCGTTTTTCCCTTTTCTAAGTAGTTAATATGCATAATACCCTGCGAATCCCAAAAAACGGTCGCCATGACCTTTCCATCCGATGGGACGGTTTTTGCTTTCTTTGGAGCAAGTTCACCCGGTAAAATCCACTGCTTTGACTGCTCTTTCGTTTCCGGGTTGTAGTGGTGAACCCAAGTTTCGTCTACGGTCACGAAACGACGCAGAAGCTCCTTCGGGTTACGTTTGAACACGGCCAAACACTGCTCCGAAGTAGTCAGTCGGTTCCGTTTTTGCTCCTCCGTGAGTAAACGCGGCACCCACCTCGCCGATACTTTCTTCGTACCCATCTTTTGTTCTAATATGTTTTGTACCCGTCGATTTCTCGTCTAAAACGATATTTTCAAGTTTCTCAACCATATCGTCTGTAGTTATCTCAATTTGGTGGCCTGGTCGATCCTCATCAAAGACGATTGTCCCCTCCCCGCTTAACTGGTTATACCAGTATCTGACGGTGGTCATAGAAGGAGCACATTCATGGTAAACCGCTTCCATTCTTACTTTTATTTCGTCACATGTTTTTCCTTCTAAAAACGAGAATATAATTACAGACTGATAATGTTTTAAGTCCATACTTTCACTGAATCGCTGTCAAATGAGAAAGAAAACAAAATAATGCTGTTTTTTTTTTACTTTCTCGCCTCCGAAAAATGGCTTAAAACGGTGGTATACATACATATTTTCGGAAAGTGATATTAATGCATTTAGAAAACGGGTACTTATCAACTTACATAGGTAGTAAGTTGGTGTGGTCAGTGGAATGGTGTGTACCTGTGCACAGGTGCTGCACAGCGCGACACTGCAGAACCCGGACGGGCTGGCGGTGGACTGGGTGGCGGGCAACGTCTACTGGTGCGACAAGGGCACCGACACCATCGAGGTGTCGCGGCTCGACGGTCGGCACCGCCGCGTGCTCGTCAGCTCCGGCCTGCAGGAGCCCAGGGCGCTCGCCACGCATCCGCACAGAGGGTACCTCCCGTCACACTACCTAACTACCACAAATGTTGTTGTTCATAGCTTACAGCTCTTTGCTTAGTCTATAGAATAAGAAAATAGCTCATAAAAAAAAATCTATTGTGAATAGGCTCACATTTTGAATTACCGAGAAATTATTGCTATGTCGGTGTCATTCAAATTGAGTATGTTTTTCAATTTCAATTTGATTTTTAAACACGTTTCCTTTAACTTGTATTAATAATAAAAAAATATTAATTTTCGAAATATATTTCGGCCCACTATGGGGCCGGCATCAGTCGAATACTGATATAGTGGGCCGAAATATATTTCGAAAATTAATATTTTTTATTATTAATACAAGTTAAAGGAAACTAAAGGCTTTATATAGCTAAATTATATATATTTATTTCATTTTTAAACACGATAATTGGAATATTTTCTTACTTGACGTTTGTTTCTGATCATTTTTTTCTAGCTTGTAACTCACTCTAGAGTATCCAAAAGATATCCAAATGTTCCAAATATAATTTTGACACGCATATCTAAAGATTTTATTACTTAAAGATTCTTGGTTTAGATTGATTATTGATATTGAAACGGTTACTTTGTGTCAGTGTCAAACGGGGAACTGCCGCGTAACCATGTTTGCCTTCGAAGAAACTGTACGAATACAGCAGTGAAACTAGTCAGGCGAAATCAGACTAAAACATCGTGAGTAGCAGTTTCAATATCAATATCGACAGTTTGTTCAGTTCTTGTTTTTAGTAATCTTCAAGTGCCTATCTACTAGCTAGCACCCCACAACTGATGTATGTCCCCCGCAGCGCCCTCTACTGGTCGGACTGGGGCACGTCGCCGCACATCGGCCGCGCCGGCATGGACGGGTCCGCCCCCCGCGTCCTCATCTCCTCAGGACTCGGGTGGCCTAACGCGCTCACCGTCGCGCACGCCACCAGCGAGCTGTACTTCGCCGACGCGCGGGAGGACTACATAGCGGTCGCTGACCTCGACGGGAACCATGTGCGGGTGCTCTTTAATAGAGGTAACTTGATTTTTGGCTCTTCTTGTGAAACTTTGAATACGTTCTTTGTAATTCCACTTGTACTGCTGTTAATGCTTCTAAGTTCCATAGCTTAAGCCCTTTATGCAGATTGAGCACATTATGTATCCCAAGTAAATTTGATTTGTCTATTATTCGAGCTCGCTTCTTTATATTTTATTAATAGTTTTAGAATTGAGAATGGTTAAGGTTTCGAGATTTGATTTTGATTTGATTTTGATCGAGAGGTCTTTAAATAAACGAGGCTCTGAAGTGGATTTAGAACAGAAGTATGCAACGTTTCAAAAATGTTTTTCCATATGCGACAGAACACTCGAGCTGGCTGCGGCTTCACCACGTGTTCGCGATCGCGGAGTGGGAGGGGCGACTGTATTGGAGCGACTGGGAGACGCGCGGTGTCGAGTCCTGCAGGCGTCGGCCGCTTCAGCCGCATCAGTACAATAGGCTGCACAAGGTATAGCGTCAACACGCCACTTAACAATATTAACATCTTCAGTTGACCGTAGACGTAGTTGTATAGGTTGAAGGTTCGACTTTATACTTTGATTATTGAACACGATTTTTAGATAAATCTGAATTATTAACTAAGGTCACCATGACAATATCATCAAGGTATATGAAAATTTATCGTCAGAAATTGTGGTGAAAGCTTTTATTAGTCCAGAAGTCGTTGGACAGTTCGTGAGGCGTTGTTTAAGCCAAAGGAGATCATTTAAACTTGTAGAGGCTCTTGCTTGCAAAACCAAATGGCGTTTTTGCTATTCTTGTTTAATTAATGGCATTAATCAGGTTGTTGATATAAGCCAAAAACTGCAGTATGCCACTGAGATTGAATTCATTTAAACTTGAACCTTAAATTATAAAATGTATAATAGTATATAATGTAATTTTTTAAATTATAAAAAATATCAATATCTGTAATATTTACGCCTGTACAGAAGCACATAAACGATTCTGAGTGGGAGATGTCGGTCGGCGGAGCGTGGGAGTGCGGCACCGTGTCTCATACGGTACACAAACCCATGGACCTACGCGTCTACCACCCCGCGAGGCAACCGCCCGTTCCAGGTCAGTTTCGCCGATTGTTCTTCTGTATTTGATTTACATTTCACAATATAAAGTTTGAAATATATGACATTCATTTCATTTCAACAGAATTGAGCTCGCTTTGTGCGTCTCTGAATTGCTCGGGCCTGTGCCTGCTGTCGCCCCCGCCCCCCGCGCCACCGGACGCGCCCGCCAGCGCGCACTGCGCGTGCCCCGAGCACTGGGTGCTGCAGGAGGACGGCCGCAGCTGCGCACCCAACTGTAGTGCGGCGCACTTCGTGTGCGAGACCGTGCTCAAGTGTATACCGTTCTGGTGGCGATGCGACACGCAGGTCATTATAGCTGCTAGCTTATTTTATATCTGTAGTCCAGCTACGATATCTGTCTATTCGTGGCATTGATGGACACGTTGCGGTTAGAAAAAGAAAACAAACATGTTGGATAAAGTTGCATTTTAAATGTATGTGTTGTGTGAAATTAATTAGCATTGGGTAAATATTTTTTCTTTTGACTCTCACATTATTATAACGATGACTATTAATGAGTAGCGTTTACAAAACATCAATTTCACTCCGATGTAATTTCCCACTCCGGTTTAATTTTTTTATTTGTAGCAGTTCCTACTTTGAAAGAGTCTCATACATTTCTATAGGTATTTTCCAAAAGTATAAAAAATATGGTTTGGTCTCAAACTCACTTTATTAATAAATAATATTATTTACAGGTTACACATTATTACAATAAATTATATTATTACATTTTACACAATGTTCAAATGTTAGTACAATTTTTATTTATTTAACAATATTATTTTTTGAAATGTAATATTCCTTGATATTATAGAATGCTTTTTGTAGTAGCCATCTTTTTAATCAAGTTAGGAATGTTGTGTTTTCTTTACAAGACTTAATCTCATCAGGAAGTGCATTGTTCGGGCAATCAGCCGTACATTTCGCAACGTTGCGGCCTTCTTATGTCCAGCGCGTGCGTCATGTATTACTTGAACGTTTTACCTTTTCTTTATTTATTAACTGAGTACTTACTTAGCCACCGTAGAGATCACAGCTAGAGAACCTACACCTTTCTCTACAATAAACCCCCTTCAAACTACCAGTCTGTTTCTACTTATGTCCAGCGCGTGCGTCAGGTATTACTTGAACGTTTTACCTTTTCTTTATTTATTAACTGAGTACTTACTTAGCCACCGTAGAGATCACAGCTAGAGAACCTACACCTTTCTCTACAATAAACCACCTTCAAACTACCAGTCTGTTTCTACTTATGTCCAGCGCGTGCGTCAGGTATTACTTGAACGTTTTACCTTTTCTTTATTTATTAACTGAGTACTTACTTAGCCACCGTAGAGATCACAGCTAGAGAACCTACACCTTTCTCTACAATAAACCCCCTTCAAACTACCAGTCTGTTTCTACTTATGTCCAGCGCGTGCGTCAGGTATTACTTGAACGTTTTACCTTTTCTTTATTTATTAACTGAGTACTTACTTAGCCACCGTAGAGATCACAGCTAGAGAACCTACACCTTTCTCTACAATAAACCCCCTTCAAACTACCAGTCTGTTTCTACTTATGTCCAGCGCGTGCGTCAGGTATTACTTGAACGTTTTACCTTTTCTTTATTTATTAACTGAGTACTTACTTAGCCACCGTAGAGATCACAGCTAGAGAACCTACACCTTTCTCTACAATAAACCACCTTCAAACTACCAGTCTGTTTCTACTTATGTGCAGCGCGTGCGTCATGTATTACTTGAACGTTTTACCTTTTCTTTATTTATTAACTGAGTACTTACTTAGCCACCGTAGAGATCACAGCTAGAGAACCTACACCTTTCTCTACAATAAACCACCTTCAAACTACCAGTCTGTTTCTACTTATGTGCAGCGCGTGCGTCATGTATTACTTGAACGTTTTACCTTTTCTTTATTTATTAACTGAGTACTTACTTAGCCACCGTAGAGATCACAGCTAGAGAACCTACACCTTTCTCTACAATAAACCACCTTCAAACTACCAGTCTGTTTCTACTTATGTCCAGCGCGTGCGTCATGTATTACTTGAACGTTTTACCTTTTCTTTATTTATTAACTGAGTACTTACTTAGCCACCGTAGAGATCACAGCTAGAGAACCTACACCTTTCTCTACAATAAACCACCTTCAAACTACCAGTCTGTTTCTACTTATGTCCAGCGCGTGCGTCAGGTATTACTTGAACGTTTTACCTTTTCTTTATTTATTAACTGAGTACTTACTTAGCCACCGTAGAGATCACAGCTAGAGAACCTACACCTTTCTCTACAATAAACCCCCTTCAAACTACCAGTCTGTTTCTACTTATGTCCAGCGCGTGCGTCAGGTATTACTTGAACGTTTTACCTTTTCTTTATTTATTAACTGAGTACTTACTTAGCCACCGTAGAGATCACAGCTAGAGAACCTACACCTTTCTCTACAATAAACCCCCTTCAAACTACCAGTCTGTTTCTACTTATGTCCAGCGCGTGCGTCAGGTATTACTTGAACGTTTTACCTTTTCTTTATTTATTAACTGAGTACTTACTTAGCCACCGTAGAGATCACAGCTAGAGAACCTACACCTTTCTCTACAATAAACCACCTTCAAACTACCAGTCTGTTTCTACTTATGTGCAGCGCGTGCGTCATGTATTACTTGAACGTTTTACCTTTTCTTTATTTATTAACTGAGTACTTACTTAGCCACCGTAGAGATCACAGCTAGAGAACCTACACCTTTCTCTACAATAAACCACCTTCAAACTACCAGTCTGTTTCTACTTATGTGCAGCGCGTGCGTCATGTATTACTTGAACGTTTTACCTTTTCTTTATTTATTAACTGAGTACTTACTTAGCCACCGTAGAGATCACAGCTAGAGAACCTACACCTTTCTCTACAATAAACCACCTTCAAACTACCAGTCTGTTTCTACTTATGTCCAGCGCGTGCGTCATGTATTACTTGAACGTTTTACCTTTTCTTTATTTATTAACTGAGTACTTACTTAGCCACCGTAGAGATCACAGCTAGAGAACCTACACCTTTCTCTACAATAAACCACCTTCAAACTACCAGTCTGTTTCTACTTATGTGCAGCGCGTGCGTCATGTATTACTTGAACGTTTTACCTTTTCTTTATTTATTAACTGAGTACTTACTTAGCCACCGTAGAGATCACAGCTAGAGAACCTACACCTTTCTCTACAATAAACCACCTTCAAACTACCAGTCTGTTTCTACTTATGTCCAGCGCGTGCGTCAGGTATTACTTGAACGTTTTACCTTTTCTTTATTTATTAACTGAGTACTTACTTAGCCACCGTAGAGATCACAGCTAGAGAACCTACACCTTTCTCTACAATAAACCACCTTCAAACTACCAGTCTGTTTCTACTTATGTGCAGCGCGTGCGTCAGGTATTACTTGAACGTTTTACCTTTTCTTTATTTATTAACTGAGTACTTACTTAGCCACCGTAGAGATCACAGCTAGAGAACCTACACCTTTCTCTACAATAAACCACCTTCAAACTACCAGTCTGTTTCTACTTATGTGCAGCGCGTGCGTCATGTATTACTTGAACGTTTTACCTTTTCTTTATTTATTAACTGAGTACTTACTTAGCCACCGTAGAGATCACAGCTAGAGAACCTACATCTTTCTCTACAATAAACCACTTCAAACTACCAGTCTGTTTCTACTTATGTCCAGCGCGTGCGTCATGTATTACTTGAACGTTTTACCTTTTCTTTATTTATTAACTGAGTACTTACTTAGCCACCGTAGAGATCACAGCTAGAGAACCTACACCTTTCTCTACAATAAACCACCTTCAAACTACCAGTCTGTTTCTACTTATGTGCAGCGCGTGCGTCATGTATTACTTGAACGTTTTACCTTTTCTTTATTTATTAACTGAGTACTTACTTAGCCACCGTAGAGATCACAGCTAGAGAACCTACACCTTTCTCTACAATAAACCACCTTCAAACTACCAGTCTGTTTCTACTTATGTCCAACGCGTGCGTCATGTATTACTTGAACGTTTTACCTTTTCTTTATTTATTAACTGAGTACTTACTTAGCCACCGTAGAGATCACAGCTAGAGAACCTACACCTTTCTCTACAATAAACCACCTTCAAACTACCAGTCTGTTTCTACTTATGTGCAGCGCGTGCGTCATGTATTACTTGAACGTTTTACCTTATTCTTTATTTATTAATCGAGTACTTACTTAGCCACCGTAGAGATCACAGCTAGAGAACCTACACCTTTCTCTACAATAAACCACCTTCAAACTACCAGTCTGTTTCTACTTATGTGCAGCGCGTGCGTCATGTATTACTTGAACGTTTTACCTTTTCTTTATTTATTAACTGAGTACTTACTTAGCCACCGTAGAGATCACAGCTAGAGAACCTACACCTTTCTCTACAATAAACCACCTTCAAACTACCAGTCTGTTTCTACTTATGTGCAGCGCGTGCGTCATGTATTACTTGAACGTTTTACCTTTTCTTTATTTATTAACTGAGTACTTACTTAGCCACCGTAGAGATCACAGCTAGAGAACCTACACCGTTCTCTACAATAAACCACGTTCAAACTACCAGTCTGTTTCTACTTATGTCCAGCGCGTGCGTCAGGTATTACTTGAACGTTTTACCTTTTCTTTATTTATTAACTGAGTACTTACTTAGCCACCGTAGAGATCACAGCTAGAGAACCTACACCTTTCTCTACAATAAACCACCTTCAAACTACCAGTCTGTTTCTACTTATGTGCAGCGCGTGCGTCATGTATTACTTGAACGTTTTACCTTTTCTTTATTTATTAACTGAGTACTTACTTAGCCACCGTAGAGATCACAGCTAGAGAACCTACACCTTTCTCTACAATAAACCACCTTCAAACTACCAGTCTGTTTCTACTTATGTCCAGCGCGTGCGTCATGTATTACTTGAACGTTTTACCTTTTCTTTATTTATTAACTGAGTACTTACTTAGCCACCGTAGAGATCACAGCTAGAGAACCTACACCTTTCTCTACAATAAACCACCTTCAAACTACCAGTCTGTTTCTACTTATGTCCAGCGCGTGCGTCATGTATTACTTGAACGTTTTACCTTTTCTTTATTTATTAACTGAGTACTTACTTAGCCACCGTAGAGATCACAGCTAGAGAACCTACACCTTTCTCTACAATAAACCACCTTCAAACTACCAGTCTTGTTTCTACTTATGTCCAGCGCGTGCGTCAGGTATTACTTGAACGTTTTACCTTTTCTTTATTTATTAACTGAGTACTTACTTAGCCACCGTAGAGATCACAGCTAGAGAACCTACACCTTTCTCTACAATAAACCACCTTCAAACTACCAGTCTGTTTCTACTTATGTGCAGCGCGTGCGTCATGTATTACTTGAACGTTTTACCTTTTCTTTATTTATTAACTGAGTACTTACTTAGCCACCGTAGAGATCACAGCTAGAGAACCTACACCTTTCTCTACAATAAACCACCTTCAAACTACCAGTCTGTTTCTACTTATGTCCAGCGCGTGCGTCAGGTATTACTTGAACGTTTTACCTTTTCTTTATTTATTAACTGAGTACTTACTTAGCCACCGTAGAGATCACAGCTAGAGAACCTACACCTTTCTCTACAATAAACCACCTTCAAACTACCAGTCTGTTTCTACTTATGTGCAGCGCGTGCGTCATGTATTACTTGAACGTTTTACCTTTTCTTTATTTATTAACTGAGTACTTACTTAGCCACCGTAGAGATCACAGCTAGAGAACCTACACCTTTCTCTACAATAAACCACCTTCAAACTACCAGTCTGTTTCTACTTATGTCCAGCGCGTGCGTCAGGTATTACTTGAACGTTTTACCTTTTCTTTATTTATTAACTGAGTACTTACTTAGCCACCGTAGAGATCACAGCTAGAGAACCTACACCTTTCTCTACAATAAACCACCTTCAAACTACCAGTCTGTTTCTACTTATGTGCAGCGCGTGCGTCAGGTATTACTTGAACGTTTTACCTTTTCTTTATTTATTAACTGAGTACTTACTTAGCCACCGTAGAGATCACAGCTAGAGAACCTACACCTTTCTCTACAATAAACCACCTTCAAACTACCAGTCTGTTTCTACTTATGTGCAGCGCGTGCGTCATGTATTACTTGAACGTTTTACCTTTTCTTTATTTATTAACTGAGTACTTACTTAGCCACCGTAGAGATCACAGCTAGAGAACCTACATCTTTCTCTACAATAAACCACTTCAAACTACCAGTCTGTTTCTACTTATGTCCAGCGCGTGCGTCAGGTATTACTTGAACGTTTTACCTTTTCTTTATTTATTAACTGAGTACTTACTTAGCCACCGTAGAGATCACAGCTAGAGAACCTACATCTTTCTCTACAATAAACCACTTCAAACTACCAGTCTGTTTCTACTTATGTCCAGCGCGTGCGTCAGGTATTACTTGAACGTTTTACCTTTTCTTTATTTATTAACTGAGTACTTACTTAGCCACCGTAGAGATCACAGCTAGAGAACCTACATCTTTCTCTACAATAAACCACTTCAAACTACCAGTCTGTTTCTACTTATGTCCAGCGCGTGCGTCAGGTATTACTTGAACGTTTTACCTTTTCTTTATTTATTAACTGAGTACTTACTTAGCCACCGTAGAGATCACAGCTAGAGAACCTACATCTTTCTCTACAATAAACCACTTCAAACTACCAGTCTGTTTCTACTTATGTCCAGCGCGTGCGTCAGGTATTACTTGAACGTTTTACCTTTTCTTTATTTATTAACTGAGTACTTACTTAGCCACCGTAGAGATCACAGCTAGAGAACCTACATATTTCTCTACAATAAACCACTTCAAACTACCAGTCTGTTTCTACTTATGTCCAGCGCGTGCGTCAGGTATTACTTGAACGTTTTACCTTTTCTTTATTTATTAACTGAGTACTTACTTAGCCACCGTAGAGATCACAGCTAGAGAACCTACACCTTTTTCTACAATAAACCACTTCAAACTACCAGTCTGTTTCTACTTATAACTCCACTCCACTACAACTACCTACAACAACCAACGTACGGCCAGACTTGATCACTCTGACCTTACATGCATTGTATATTTTGGATCCTGCTATATACACGGATTTGGTAGATTTTGATAATTTATATTTATCTAAAGGTAAAGTTTTTGTGGAGTTTATTAGAATGGCGGGTAAGGAAGGATTGGTAAGTTGCTTTTGTTGGAAAAATATCTGGGTTTTCTCTTACGAACTTTGAAACTTTGTACATGTATTGTGAAGTAACGGTTAAAACTTTCAACTTCGTGTTCGTCTAGAGGTACATGAGAAAGAATTCTAATAGCCCTTTTTTGCAATATGTAGGACGTTCACACTCGGCAGCGTCTCCCCAGAGCTCTAGCCCGTAGCACAGCACGGAGTGAAAGAGTGAGAAGTAGCAGGAACGCAGTTCTTGGGTCGAAAGTATCGCGGCCAGCCGACGTAACGCGAAACAGGCAGCGAACCTACACCTTTCTCTTCCACATAGTGCTGAGATGAGATGCTGCTGATGTGAGAGCAGAGTCTAATATTATACCTAGGAATTTAGTTTTTTCTATTTGTTTCACAGTGTTATCATTTATTGATTTTGATAGCGGTCTAGGAGGAGGACCAGCTAAGCTGAAATAAAGTAACCGAGTTTATGATAGGTTCAACACTAAACCATTTACCTTGAACCAGTTCTGTAGGTAAGATATGTATTATCTCTATAGATTTCAATTTCTAGGTTCGATGTGCAGTCGCTCACACACTTAATATCACACGCGTCATTGGCGAATATGTACATTTAGTACGACTCCATTTAGCGTCAAGGAGGTCATTGACTTGAACTAAGAAAGATAAATTGGCTAGGGCTGATCCTTGAGGCACACCTATGGCGGATGTGTTAACTTTATTTGTATATTTCATAAAGAAAGTTGTTACTAGGTTGAGGGCGGGGCCTCTTGTTCCCATATGGTCAAATTTGCGAGCAAGTACTGTATGTTCACAAAGGTCAAATACGCGGGTCATGTCACATATGAGGTACGCTACGTGTTAATGATTTTATTTCGCTTGTAAAGTTTTCTAAGCTACGTTTCCGATGACTGCGTATTGTTTATCGCTGAGTTTGTTATTACTTTCAAGGTAGTTATATAATCTATTGGTTGTACCCGCTTCGAAGACTTTTCCTAGTGTAGGTATGACCGCGATCGGTGTATAGAACTTTAAGTTGTTCTTGGGACCTTTTCCCTTATATACAGGGATGACTTTTGCACATTTTAGTACTTCAGGATATTTACCCTGTCTAATAAGATAATAGTTAAATATATCCGACAGTAGGAATGGAAGAGCAACTTTCAGTAGTTTCGTTGATGTATCAAATATATCATAAGTGTCTTTACACGCGATATATTTCATCATCGATTTCATTCATCGATCGCTACTCGCTCTGGTAGCTCATATGTTTGGTGCGCTTAAAAAAAGTATCAATCTACCCTCAACATGCCTAATTGTGAAAAATGTTCCAAAACGATTACAAAAAGGAGTCCAGGACTCAAGTGCAGGAAGTGCGGGAAGTTTGTGCATGCCAGTGTTCAGTGTACCAACCTCACCAACAAGCAAATCGCTGCACTACGCGCGGCGACTAGTCTGGAGTGGGTTTGCGACGTATGTCAACAAGGCAAGCACAACAGCTCCTTCATAGTTCCTGACGACGATGAGGACAACGATGAGGAAGAGGAGATTATCCTGCCTTCAGTAATACCGGCCGTGGACATAAAGAAGATGCTTCAGGATATTACCAAAGAACTGAACAAAATGCTAAGAAATCAACTGCAAATTCTAGCAAATTCATTGCAAATGTGTAGTGATAAGGTGGATGATTTTGGTGATAAACTGGAGGGTCTTACCGAAAAATTCCAAGACTTAGAAAGAAAACATATTGCTCATAAAAATCATAACCAAAATCAGGAAACCAGAATCATGGCTCTCGAACAGAGGGTTAATGAATTTGAACAATTACAACTTCATAAACAAATTGAAATTGCTGGCATACCGCAAAAAGAAAACGAAAATCTATCCGAACTTATCAAAAAGATAAGCCTGAAAATCAAGACCAATCCTGATGACGTCAGTGTCCTCAAACGCCTACCTGCACGCAAGGGTGAACCTGCGCTGATTCTTCTGGAGCTGAAAGAGGAATCCTCGAAGCAACGCTGGATTGCAGCTGGCCGTGACGCAGAACCGATCGTGGCTGACTTTCTACCCGCCGCTGATGAAGTTATTGGTGTTCGCCGCGTATACATCCGTGAAGCTCTCACTCCACTCAATAAGTATCTCCTTGGAAGAGCTAAACATGAGCTCAGTGTCAGTTTTAAGTATATTTGGTGTAAGGACGGGAAAGTACTTGTAAGGAAAGAAGATAAACAAAAGGTGATTCAGATTAGATGTGAAAAAGATATCGAAAACCTTCTGGAGTGAACGACTTTCTTCTAAATTTGCATCTTTTTGAGCTTTTTGATTCTGTTTAAATAAAATAAATACACTTCTTTTTAATATTTTTTTTAAAAATGATTGACCTTAAGTGTAATATTACTGAATTCTATGATTGTAGTGATTATAAGCAATACTCATTGCAAATACCTAATAGAAAATCGCATGATTTAGTATTTTTGCATGTTAACATTAGATCTATGCTAAAAAACTTTCATAAACTAGAACAGATTGTCCTAGAATCTAAAAATAGAATTGATGTCGTAGTTGTTACCGAGTGCAATATAAAAGATAATATTAGTCCCCTCTATAACATGGATGGCTATAGTATGTATACAAAGCTACGTCAGACTCAAAAAGGCGGTGGCATAATAATCTACACCCTAAAAAAACATAAATTTACGATAACTAAATCGCTGACTTTGCACTTTGAATGCCTAACTGGTATGCTTACAACACCCGCTAAATACTCTGTAAAATTATGTGCCGTCTATCGGCCACCTAAAAAAGATAAGCATTTGTTTATTCGCGAGCTCGGTAACACTATCACTTCACTACCTGATTTTGACTTAGTGTGCTTAGGCGATATGAATATCGACCTAAAAACAGATGACACTACCAAGGACTCATACATGAACATGTTACACTCGTGTGGTCTTGAGTGCGGTATTTCAGATTATACCCGAATAGAAATTAGAAAAAATGTTGTAACTAAAAGCTGTATTGATCATATATTTGTAAGATCCCGCAATCGAGACGTCTTCACGGCTGCGCTCTGCACTGTACTGGCAGATCATAGGGTGACGGTCACTACGATCCGCGCTCCGTCTTGTATACAGGCTGCTCCTACTCTTGTGACGCGATGTAATACAAAAAAGTTGGAGAATATCCTAAATGATGTTGATTGGAAACCTATAGATAATATGCAGTGTCCTATACAAATATATGACTACACTAAAAATAAATTACTTCAATGTTTAGAAAAAGCCCAATACCATTGTAAAATATCTGATTCTAAACGTAACAAAGAAAACTGGCTCACGAAAAAGGTTATTAATAATTGTCGTATAAGGGATGAATTATTTTGTATCTGGAAAAAAGATCCAGGCAACATGATTTTAAGAATTGAGTACAATAAACAAAGAAACAAAACTAACAAAATAATAGAAAAAGCTAAAAATACGTATTACAAAAACCAGATAATCTATAACAAAGATGACCCGCGAAAATTATGGCAGACTCTGAACATGATTTCTGGAAAGTCTGTTTCCACTATTGATGATATAATCTTAAAGTCATTTAAAAATACTGGTAATGTAGCTGACATAGTGAATAATTTTGCAAATGAGTTCAAGAAAAATATACAAGACATTTTACCAAAATGCAAAGTACCAATTCTAGATGAAGCTAGCTACATCCAACCCTTAGATAAAACAATACTTTTTCATAAAGCCACTGATAACCAAATAAATAAACAAATTAAACAATTAAAACAAAACAAAGCACCGGGTATGGACGGCATTAGAGCGTCTCATATTAAACTGATCGCAGATAAAATTACGAGTACTATAACGCGACTTATTAATACTAGTATATCAACTGGTATCTATCCGGATGATCTAAAGACTGGTTTAGTTAGACCTATTTATAAAGGTAAAGGTGAACATTGTGACAGCTCTAAATATCGCCAAATAACAATGCTACCAGCTATTGACAAAATCTTTGAAAAATTTGTTAGTGACCAAATACATCGCTTCTACGAAGCTCATAGAGTGCTCGCTAATAAACAATATGGTTTTCAACCAAAAAAGAGCACCTCACTTCTGCTTTCTAAATTTACTGACGATGTTAACGATTTACTTGATGATAAAAAACATGTACTACTCGTATTTATTGATTACAGCAAGGCGTTTGATACATTAAGACATGACATGCTGATAAAAAAATTAGAAAATACCGGAATCAGAGGTCCCTTGCTTATGTGGTGCAAGAACTATCTTGAGAACAGAATCTATAAAGTTAAAATAGGCTCTGCTCTCAGTGACGAAGTTAAAGTCACCGAAGGTACAGCCCAGGGATCGGTTCTAGGACCTTTACATTATTTAGCGTACGTTAACGATCTTAACAATATTATAAAAGATTGTCAAGTTTATCAGTATGCCGATGACACATGCCTGGTAGCAGCAGATAGAAATATCAACAAAGCTTTGAAGAATATACAAGCAGATTTCACGAGGATCTGTCAATGGTCTCATGACAACGGTCTAGCTCTAAATGCAGATAAAACTAAACTAATGCATATTCACTCTAGCCATAACAAAACCACTGCTGAAAATATACGTGTATTAGCTCACAGTCACAAATGCCTTCATTCTAACAAATGTTTTAATAACAGTTGTGAGTGTGAACAAATAGAACAGGTAGAGAAACAAACGTACCTAGGGCTAGTTATAGACCACAGGTTTAACTGGAGCAAACATATCGAAAAAGTTTGCAAAAAGTTACGAGCGATTATGGCCAAATTTTATATAATAAAAAACAGAGTTCCATTTCAAATTCTATTAAAAATGCACAAAGCCTTAGCTGAGAGTATTATTTCATACGGCCTAACCAGTTATGGAAGAACTTTCCCCTCATACCTAGAAAAAATACATAGGATTCAAGGAAGAATGTTGAAACTAATTACGCCATCTAAAATTAGAATAAATATGAAAAATCCAAACTGTATATTCAAATACTGCAAGATACTTTCGGTTCATGAAAAAATTAAACTTAATCTACTTATAGAACAATATTTCTGCTCAGAGATACAACATAAAGTAGAACATAACACTATAACACGAAATATTACAAATAAAAACCTTAAAACTACGTCATACCACAATTTTTATGGCAAAAGAACCTCAAAATTTATAATACCGCGCCTAATCAATAACTTACCTCCCGAAATAAAACAAAAAATAAATTTAAAAAATCACTCGTTTATATTAAAGAAGTACTTTCTAACTCTTATCCCTGAATGATTTACTTACTATTTATTCATTAGCGCGCCGTCGAAATATGGAGCAACCTGTATATTAAAATCAGTAACTACAAGTACAAAGCCACAGTTTTGCAAACTATCCTAGGAAGCTAAGGTATTCGATAATAGCTCTTATGTCTATGCTATTAGTAATTGTATAAACCCCCAGATAACTGTGTAACAACTTTGTCAATTTGTATTAGGGAATCAGAATACAATATCAATAACCTTTGCCAAGCTAGTATAGACCTTTTATGCATCTTAATAAGACATGTTTTTCTGTCTGAACTTATAAGTGTAAACATTTTTTGTTTTTTAATATGTAAGTATTTTTGTAAGTGCATTTATCTCGCTACCTAGGATCTAGATTATAATTAATTCTTTTGTATCGTCGACTCCAGGACCAAGACAAACCAAACATGGTTTCATGGTTCTGAATTACTTGTAAAAAAAATGTTGTTTTTCTAACTGGAAATAAATAAATAAATAAATAATAAATAAATATTTAGTTATAATAAAATGGACTTCCTTTTCAGTAAATAATAGTAAATGAACAGATGAGCCAATCGGCGCTTGAGTGCGGCACATTCGTTGATGGGCGCGCTCCGCACGGGCTGTGGGGGCGTGCACTGTGCTGGCGGCTGATAAGAAGAAGTTGTTAATATCAGTTGCTAAATGTTCTATGGACGTGTACTGTTGTCCTTGGATGTCAATAAGTAACAATTTGTTGTCTTGACATTTATTGCCATTACGGCCTGTGTATTCGTCAACTATTTTCCACATTGTTTTTTGTCCGTTTATGCCGTTATGAATCTTTCTATAGAGTAGTAGTCGTATTGAGCATTGGTTAGACTTTGTTCTAGTTGGAATGATAATGATAATATCAAGTTAATTAAGTAAATTAAGTCAGGGAATGTTCCTAGAAGCGAAAGGAAGTCGTAAGTAACTGCTTTTGTGCGATGATGTCATTTGTCAACCACGGATGTTTCAGAGATGTTATTAAAGCGTTTTTTATAGGGAAAGCATATGCTGACTCCGTTTTGCATAATGTTAATAATTGAGTTCAAAAGTACTATTTGGTCCTTGTTGGATTTCTGTTTTACTTCATTCCAGTCGATTGACGATAAACAACTAGTAAAATTCTGAAAATTACTTTTAGAGAACATACGGGAGGTATAAAACTTCTCAGACTTAATTATTTGTTGAAGAGTTATTTTTTGACCATCATGATCGGATATTTTTACTTTTACACAAGGTGTAGATGGAGATATAGCTATAGCTAGACAAAAATCAGATGAGGTAAAGTTTGTATATACATGGTCAGTTTATGCGGGTAGCGAAAGAGACATTCTGTTAAAAATGTATAATTTAGTTTTCTTTTTCTTTTAATATTTTCAAGTGTTTTCAATAGTAACGTCCTGTCTTCAATTAATCCTATTATATATGAATTTCATTGTTAGGTGGTAGAGCTAATGCCGGGCTCGACTGTGGAGGCACCACCATCTTACTCGTAAATCCTCTCGAAGTTATTTGGGGGAGAGTAAGAGGACAGCTCTCAGGCAAAAAAAACCAGGCGGCCCACCATTGTGGCCACCGATCACCGATCGGCGCCACCGATAGATGGCGGTATATCCATCCCCAATTGCCGGGCCTTATATAAATTAGACTGGTGACGGGCAGCGGCGTCACTGGTGCAAGGGTTTTGGCACCGCGCTCACCAACCCGCCTGCCCAGCGTGTGTGAGTATGGGCATTTCTTCCAGGAGGACCGCCAAGAGTGGCGAAATCCTCGAAAGGCCTATGTCCAGCTGTGGACGAAACAGGCTGATGGATAGATGGATGCGGTGTTTTATAATTATTTAAACAGCGTATGTTTTGATGACATATGATGAGGTTTTCGATCCAAAAGTGATGAGATTTTCATCTATAATGGTTTTATAGCTTCTAAACTGCTAATTTCACTAATTCACAAGTGTTTTGTGTCATACTTTACGAGTTTTCAGTTAAAATCGCGAGAGGTTACGATATTACGTCAACGCCCTCTGGAGTTGCCAGGCTCTCGGTCTGAACACATATACGCTAAATCGATTGTCAAATTGTGCAACTTTACAATTTACTTGCAACCACGTGCAATAAGACACTACCTTAAACGCTTGGGCTTAAAAGTAACGCTTGAAGAAAAAACAATTCCCTTCTCGCTCAATATAATAATCTACTTATCTAATTATATAAGGTGACTTTAATTTATACAGCCAAATTCTTACTGAAGACTCGCTAAGTGCTCAGTAACAAGGTTTAATAACCCTTTTTGTAAAATTCGTACATCACCTATATTTTTGTTGTAGTAAACTTTAAACTTTCGCGATTTTCACACATTTTTAACTTTGTATTGGGGTCTTAAGGAGCTGCGGAGCGTCCGATGCCGGCATGTAGACCCGTGCCTTTAATCGCGTTGAATAATAACATACCTGCTTGACGTTTCTTTTTTTTTTTCGTGTTCCTTACAAACGCAAGCCCAGCCAGAGTAAATTACTATTGGACGTCAAAATATTATTTTGCGAAATTAGCAAAAAGTGTTATCGATCCGTGTTACTGATCACTTACCAAGCCTCCAGTATGAGTTTGGCTATATGAAGAAAAGTGACCTTATATAACCGGGAAGGGCGGTAAATGTACACACAGGTTGTGTATTTAGGGCTTCGGGAAATAGAGGCCTTTTTCAAACTGCGATATTGAGTAGAAAACATGTATAGCAACCAGGTTCATGATATACATACACTTAACTACATGTATTCTGAACACTTGGTAATATGTAGGTACTAGCGTGTTGGTTCTGTTTGTTCAGCGCTACAGTAACTTCCGTCTGTGGTTGCAGGACGACTGCGGCGACGGGTCGGACGAGGGCGGAGCGTGTCCGCCGTTCCGCTGCGCCCCCGGGCAGTTCCAGTGCGCGCCGGGGGCGGCGGGGGACGCGGCGGAGCGCGTGTGTCTGCACCCCGCGCACATCTGTGACGGCGAACGGCAGTGCCCCGCCGGCGACGACGAGCTGCACTGCGACAAGGTGATTACGACTCTGCTGCACTTACTTAGGGTTCATTTTACTGTTCTTCACACCCTGAAGATTTGGACTCTCATATTATTAGGAATTAAAAATGGATGTTACGTTAACCAATAATTGGATTGCAACCCAAACTTGGTAGTAATGTAATTTTGTGTATATTTATTTGGTTTTAACCCATTCTTATAACTAAAACAAATATAGACATGTCACAATTTTGGGTTTGAATTTGTGCGTGATGACTGCTCTTAGCATAGACTAAATAATGCCCTTAGTAATTATCAGTAATCGGTGGCGTATTGCAGGCGGATTGTAAAAACCCCTCTAGAATGACACACAGTAGTACCTATGACTATCTATTTAGGTACCGTAGGGTGATAATTGAGCAAATTTCAAATTCCGATGTTTTGATTTTGATTTCATTACTTAATTACAAAAAGTCTGTGTTTTAACACTCCGCCTGCAATACAGATCTTAATAATGAACTTCGTGTACTTTGTACACCCTTATTAAATTATTGTAACAGAACAGATTGATATCTACACCATCACAATAAATAAACACATACCGTCACGACATGAATCCCCGAGGGGGTGTCAGACGTGCTCCCGAGTGCGAACTGTGAAATGCAAGTCACAGTCCATACCCGGCCCGGTATATTACGTCCCAACGTGATTTTACCGTTTACCGTTCAGCAAGTGGTAAGTACTAGGTAAGAACACAAATACCGCAAGCCGTTAGTTCGGTAGTAGTGTACGGGGATTGTTTGTTGCGCAGTTCACGTGTCTGTCGGGCCAGTTCAAGTGCTCGGGCAACGCGACGGGGGGCGGCGCGCGCTGCCTGCCCGCTGCCAAGCGCTGCGACGGCGTGAGCGACTGCCACGACGGCGCCGACGAGGAGCAGTGTCCGCCGCGCACCTGTCCGCCGCACCATGTCCGTTCATTTACCTAGAGTTTCGAACCTCAACATAGGATCGTTTTGTTATCCGTTTGTCTGTCAAGACCATTCTCTCGGGACTCGTCAGAGATATCAAGTTGGAACTAATACGGGAGGTCTACGGCCGGCCCCATGCTTCTTATTCAACATGAAATCAGTTATTGCTCTTTACGTAATCAATTTCATACAAAATAGCTCATAATGATAACTTATAAAACACATCCAGTTGACATTCCGTTCACAATTTAGTATTGGGATGTGTATAGTTCATTCTGTATGTATGCACCGAGCAAGCAGTGGCGCTGTTCACGGATTAACCTTGTTCTATAAAGTAGATTCATAGAATGCATCGATTGTGTCGTGCAGTTCAGCTGCGCGAACGGCGTGTGCGTGTCGCTGGTGTGGACGTGCGACGGAGACTCGGACTGCGGCGACGGGTCCGACGAGGGCGCCTGGTGCGACGCCCGCGTCTGTCCGCGCCAGCACCACCGGTGTCGCGGCGGCCGCTGCGTGCCCCGCCACTGGCTCTGCGACGGGCAGGCGGACTGTCCCTCGGGCGAGGACGAGGCGGGGTGCGAGGCGCGCTCGGAGGCGGGCTGCGAGCCGACCTACTTCCGGTGCGAGGACGGCCGCTGCATCCCGGGCCGCTGGCGCTGCGACTACGAAGAGGACTGCGCGGGGGGCGCGGGGGAGGACGAGCGCGACTGCGCGCCCAGGAACTGCTCAGAGACCGAGCACAGGTACTGTCCCTCTGGACTGTGTACTGCTGGCTACGTGGTGCAACATATACGTACATTAGATGAGTCTCGCGGCCTTAATCGATATTTGTTATATATACATTCATGTTACTGTACGAGTCCGAATAGTGGTAAATCCTGGTATTTTCTAGTAAGACCTAAGATTTATTAAGTGATGATCGTAAAAGTCCGAATTGTTCTTTAATAATCCTCGTAAATGTCAATTCCAGAACACTTTCATGCAGTTTTAGAACCTATGTAAAAATAAAAAGTACATTATTTAATCCTGTCAGATACACAGCGAGTGTGCGAGGGTCTAGTACATGAATGCTCAAGACCGTAGCTCAAGCTCCAGGCTACCTCTACCTCCAATTTTGTTTTTTTCCTAAACCCTACTTTCACCAAAAGTGAAATCACCGGGAGCTAAACTTCAACAGCCTGTCAAAAAGACGACGAAATTGATAAAAACCAAAAAAATAACAAAGACTATCCATCGATTATAACTTACCTATTTATAAATAGTTTCTAAAATAGCGTGCAGGCGTACTGCTAACTAACTATAAAACGTTTCTTTTTAAGAATTTATCATGACTCCGTGGTAAAACCTAAGATTTGACGAAGTGACCACCGGTAAAAGCCCGAAAATGACGATTATTAAAGAACAATTCGGACTTTTACCATCATCAGTTGGTAAATCGTAGGTCTTACCGGAATATCCTAGGATTTACCACTATCCGGACTTTATGACAAACACAATGTCAAGACATCATGCAGTGTGCAGAAGTGTTCCAAGAGCAAACTATAACTAAAATGTGGACCATTCGTAGAAACTGTAACACAAGCTGTATCGAGATACAATGTGTTGTGTAACAGATGCGAGAGCGGCGAGTGCGTGCGGCTGGGCGGCGCGTGTCCGGGGGGCGGCAACGCGACGCGGGGCGCGGGGAGCTGCGCGCCGGGGACACGCCCCTGTCTCAACAACGACTACTGCATACTCGAGTAAGTTATACTTGCTTCTGAAATATATCAAAAATACTTGAACCAAGTAAGAGTGACGAAGGAATTTGTGCTGCACAAATGCATGAAGGTAAAGCTCAACCGGGCCGCCCTAGAAGGAACCAGCGACATACTGAAGTAGGGTAAAGTCAAAAGCACCCGGAATAGAAGAGCTTCTGTGATTAGATGTCATGTGATGGATGTGGAAGAGGTGTGTCATGATCGTAGCAGATTGAATTCTATAATGTAAGAAATGTCAGCTCGTAGTGCTAAGTCTCACTAGATGTTGTGATGTATAAGTTGTGTTTTTCTGTTATTGGATGCCCACTGTGGCTTGCTCTGTATATCTTGTTTTTGTAAATGTAAAGTGTGTGTCTGTTGTAAACCTAAATAGGGCGGGATGATATATAATTAGCCTAGCAATGATACTCTCTTATTAATGTAATAAATATGGTTTTATTTTTCAACCTGATCTCCTTGAAGCTCTATGCACTTCATCCATCAATGTTCCAAAGCCTTAATGCCATATCTTTAATAGTTTTCTTCAAGGCCTACAAAATAGCTGTCTACCGCAGACATCACATCATCATTGGTCTAAAATCTTTGCCCGCCTAGAAAAGTTTTAAGCTTGGGGAATAGGTGATAATCAGATGGTGTCAGACCAGGCAAATTAAGCGGGTGTGGAAGTAAATTGTAGTTCAATTCGCTAAATTTGGCCATAGCGGTGAGGCATGTGTGCACGCGCGCATTGTCTTGGTGAAAGATGATTATTTTTCTTGCCAGCCCTGGTCTTTTTTCTCGAATACGCTCTTGTAACTTACTCAGTAGATCAGCGTAATATTTACCAGTTATGGTTTTACCATTTAGAAGATAATCAATCATTAAAATGCCCTTCGCATCCCAAAAAACCGATGCCATGACTTTTCCGGCTGATTTTACGGCTTTATCCTGCCTCCGTCCACTGTTCTGACTGAATTTTGATTCTGGTATAGTGGTGGACCCATGTTTCATCGGTAGTCACAAATTGTAGCAGAAAATCTGTTGTATTGCTTCTGAATCGGTCTAAACATTCCCGCGAAATTTGCATTCGAGCACGTTTCTAATCCACTGTGAGTAAACGCGGCACCCACCTTGCGGATAATATTTTCATGCCCAATTCTTTAGTCAAAATGTGATGCACCCTTTGTTTGGGGATGCCCACAGTATCAGCTATTTCGGGTTATTTTAATCTTCGGTCAGCTAAAACAACATCATGAATTTTACCGATCATTTCTGGAGTGGTAACCCTTTTTGGACGACCAGAGCGATGTTCATCTCGAAGGGTTGTTCGGCCCCGTTTAAACTCAGCCACCCAGTTTTTAACGGTTGCATACGACGGAGCATTCTCACCCAAAACAACTTTCATTTCTTCGTAAATTTCTTCTCCCTTCAATCTCTTCATATGCAGAAACTGTATTACGGCTTAAAACGAAAAACGATACTTTTTAAAATGTCTGTCTACGAAAAAGTGACAGCACGATTGACATGAAAATTTAAATACTGGCAGCCAAGAAACCAATGAGTAAAATTGCAAAGAGTTTTTATAAAGCCTTAATACAACATATGAGGTAGGCTACCCATTTCTCATCCCGCCTACGTAAATAAATAAATATATGCTTACTTCGAGAGTAAAATGTGCGTGTTTCGTTTCACACTAATTCTCAACATAAACATATCGTCACGACATGAATCCCCGAGGGGGTGTCAGAGGTGTTCCCGAGTGTGAACTATGAAATGCGACACCGTCCACACCCGGTACACCCGCGCGTTTCACCGACGATTATTACATCCCAACGTGATGGGTGGTGAGCCCTATCGCCGTACTTCGGGCACAATTACACGCTGTTTAGGGCATGCAGGTTTCCTCGCGACGTTTTCCTTCACCGTTCAGCAAGTGGTAAGTATTAGGTAAGAACACAAATACTATGCACATAAAGTCTGCATGCCCGACTGGGGATTGAACCTGGGTCTCAAGACTGAGAGGCCAGCGTTCTACTATATGAGACAGGTAGATGATGTTTTGCTTAGTATTTTAACGTACTACCTCATTAGACAGGTAGACTAAGATGTATTTTTTTCCCTCATGACACTATTTCCTTGTGTCTTTTATATTTTTATCCTTTAGCTATTAAAGTTTAATACATTGTTTTGTATAATTTTATGTAAGTTAAAAAGACTAATAGTATTAAGACATATTGAAAAAAAAAATACTGATTAAAAAAGACATGCTCTTGCTAAGTTTCTTGCTTTAGGCATTTTATCTATTTATAGTTTATTTATCTATTAACTTATTTATTCATTGCATTATGAAGGTATATACAATATTTTAATGTTTTACTTATGTTAGTATATATTTGGTTAGGCATTATATTTATTTATGGTCTATTCAGTTTATTTATCGACTTATTTATTAATTGAATTATGTATAATAATATTATTATTCCAATAAGTCTTTATTTTATGCATGTGTATAACTTCAGTAGCCCAACTTAATTATATATATATTTCCCGTAAGTATCATATTTGTTTAATTATAAAATATTACTTTTATACAGATTAGATTTGACATGTAAAACGTATACTTTATGTATCTATTTTACAAATAAACATTTTGAATCTTGAATCTACCGCTTGAGCTACCGCCGCTTTTTATTATAAAATCCTAAATATACTTCTTACATTACCGTTTCCACAATAATAACTAAAAGAAACGTATTCAACGTCACACTTTATTTATTTATTTATTTATTTTATTTACCTCGCGAGTGAGTTACAAGCTAATCCTGTGTGGTGTTGTGTTGTAGCGAGTGGTGGTGCGACGGCGAGGCGGACTGCGGCGACGGGTCGGACGAGTCGGCGGCGGCGTGCGGCGCGCCCCCCCCGCCCCCCGCGCTCTCGCCCTGCGCGGCTGGCGGCGGCGGGTGGCGGTGCGGCGCGGGGGGCTGCCTGCCGCCCGCGTGGCGCTGCGACGGCAAGCCGGACTGCGGCGCGGCCGCCGACGAGTCGCCCGACCTCTGCCGACACACCGCCTGCGTGCCCGGCATGATCAGGTACCCGCGCCTGCCCAGCGTGTCTCAGTACGGGCATTTCTCACAGGGGGACCGCCAAACATGAAGAAATGTTGCCAGCCGTGGACGAAACAGGCTGATGGATGGATGGATACTGAACAACTATCCCAAAGAAACAAACCTGCGGAAATGAAAAAAAATAAATCCTAAATAATTTTGAAGATTTGCTTGGACGTTTGTACAGGTAGGTCTATTTCTCATTTTCGCAGGTATGTTTCATTGAGAAAGTAGTTCGTTGACGGTATTCGTTGTGAGAGGATGATGGACGTTGTGTCATGTCACGCAGATGCTCCGACCACACGTGCGTGCCGCCGAGCGTCGCGTGCGACGGTGTCGCGGACTGCGCGGGAGGGGAGGACGAGAGGCATCAGCTCTGTGAGTCTACACCTCTCACACTAACCTCCGGTCTCACATTTGATTATTTCATGTTAAACGATTCTCATAGGTACAATCAACCGTAAAAGGGTTATTTTGTAATACTTTAGCGTAGGTAAGCGTTTTATACTTATCTTCCAACTTTGCTTTAATTTGGACATTACTAGCCTAAATAGTGTGCACAAAGCGGCACTTTTCTGCTCCAGAGCAATGTAATGCAGAAAAGTATATATGAAATCCATTATTGCCCTGAAAACAATGCAATAATGGATTTACATGCATACTTTCCTGCCGCGCCACCACTGAAGTCAGTATTTATTGTCTCAGGAATATGAACCAAAATGCCTTAATCCAGAGGATTTCATTGCTGGTGCTGACTCTAAAGCTGCAAATCCCAAGTGACCCGTCCATAGAAAACTAGTTTTAAATTACCCTATCAGCGGGCCGATGATAAGTCATAGATCAATCAGCGCTATTTTTAGTCTCGCAAACAATTTATAATAAAGGAAACTGGCTGATTGAAAACGTAAACCATAAACAAAAAAATACTAGAGCTAGCGTGCCAGTATTTTTCATAATCGAGTACTAACTTCTCGAGTGGTTTTTTTAAGCAAACGATTTGGTTGATAGTCTTGATAGGATAGAAAATAGAAAACTACCTACAGTTTTGAACTGCCCAATAAGTGCGCCGATATGATATGACTATGCCAATCGGCGCTATTTTTATTCCAGAAAACAATTTAAAATAAAGAAAACTATCTAAATAGAGGTAAAACCATAATTATACAAAAAAAAATCTTGATCAATGTGCTCGAATTTAAGCTATAATATTTTTTGTGAGAATTCGATTGTGTTTCTTGAAAATGGATTTTAGTAGCGAAAGTGACGACATATTAACACCTAAAGAAATAAAAATGTGGCAAATGAAGTAATAGATAATCGTTTGCCCCCAAAATCCAATGATAAATATTTGAAAATTTATGAGAATTTCATCGCTTAGAAAACCGAAAAACGGGTGAAATCATTTTCCGAGAGTGTATTTTGGGCTTATTTTAATGAGGTATCGAATAAAGTTTAATAACTGTACCAAGGTACCTATTCATTTTTCTAAATAAACTTTTAGGTATTATTTTGACTTCAGTTCTTTGCTTGGAAGTTGAAAGAAAAGCAGATTATGAAACTCGCGAAAGTGACTTTTAATTGCACTCGTATTATTAGAACCCTCGCTGAAGCTCGGGTTCCAAAATAACACTCGGTGCAATAAAGAGTCACTTTCTGCTCGATGCAACAATCTACTATTCCCTACCTGGCATCAGTCATTTCATTACTACACTCGGTGAGATAAACGCACCCAACATTGACGGTCGATACTACTTCGCGCTTCATTTAATTTGAGAACGTTTAACAACTCGTCAAAGATATCTACAATGGGAATGAAATGCAGCGCTGTGATGGGTTCATTTGTCGCTTAACGAACGACCTATAGTGAGATTTTGTCTAATTGTAAACTGAGGATAACTGATGTAAACCCCATAATAACGAACGAAAGTAACTTCGGTATATATAGGTACAGTACACGTGCGAACTGAATGCATTCGGGGTCTGAGGTCACACCTCCCACCTCCCTCTACCGCCTGCAGTGTAGTGCTGTATACGCAGAGAGCGACGCTTTGTGTGCGTTCAGTTCCCGTGCGTACTGTAGGGAACTTGTCAAGTTCACGCCTTCGTGGTGAACGGGTATGACGCGGGACGGAAAATGATAAAAGCAAAGTAAAAATAACAAACTTGAGTACTGAATCGAAACTTACTTAAGATTTCAAATTGGTAGATTTCGGAGTTTTCGTGATGAGCGAGTGAGTGGTATTTCGCTTTGGTTACTCACGATGGTCTTACGCTAGGCACCAGCGCGTCTGATGCTAAGCGTCGTCGACGAAGCGCGCTCGCCCACTCTCTAGATGCAATATAAACAGTGTGTGTGTGTGTGTGTGTGTGACAGGCGACCGTCTCGGCGTGAACTCGAACCTGTGCGACGAGGAGGAGCGGCTGTGCGCGGACGCACGCTGCGTGCCCGAGGACGAGCCCTGCGACACCGGTATATAACTGACATACATACATACATCACTCGTCTAGTGCTTCTGTACTCGATCAGTAATCCGGCGGTGGTGGGCGCGGGTTCGAACCCCGTAGACATTCGTGTTTGGTCTGCGTGCTCCAGGAGGCACTAGCCCTCGCTACATGTTTGTGCCCGAAGTACGGCGATATGGCTCACCACCCGTGACGCTGGGGTGTAATATCGTCGACGAAAAGTGGATGTGCGAGTGTGGGCTGTGACTTGCATTTCAGAGTCCACAATCGGAAGCCTTTTGTCACTCCTTCATGTCGAGACGATGCATTGACTATCGTTTATACTGTCATAGGAGAAAGTTTGAAAGTGTGTTACGTTATTTGTAGAAAAGCATTTCCCGTGACAGCCGTTACTAACTTAGCTTAACTTGGCAGCAACAGTACCGTGACTCGTGAGAGTTTAGTTCTCCGAGAGGGTAGAGGCGTGTGACATGTGAGTGTGTTTGCAGGAGCGGCGACGCGCGCCTGCTCGTGGCGGAGCTGCTCGCAGCTGTGTCTGCAGCGACACAACCACAACGTCACCTGCAAGTGAGTGCACACACACACACACACACACACACACACACACTAACCACCGCCACCGACACGCGTCGGCCTGCACTTCTACTATTACTTATAGATATTTCGTGTACGAGACGCCAATGAAGACACTGGTATCTGAGTAAGCGAGTTTCATCTACACAACATACATACATATACACGGAACTATTTTTTCAAAGATGGTAAAGAAAAGAAGAGAAAATCAAATCGTTTATTTTGTAAAATAAGTACATAAAGTATACGTTTTACAGATCATATTCTAATCTTTATAAAAACAATATTATACGATGAAACAAACATAATACGGGAAATATATATAAATATATATATATAGGTAATTTAAGTTGGGCTGATAAAATTATACATCTGCATAAAATAAAGAAATATTGAATATTATACACCCATAGTGCAATTAATAAACAAGTTGATAAATAAACTAAATAGACCATAGATAAATATAATGCCTAGCAAAATATATACAGTCGTGGTCAACTAATCAGGTACTTTCAAGATAGTGAAGAGCAATAACCGGTTATGTACATATAAATATAAAACCCTATTGATTTCTCAGCACCTATTATTTGCATAATTTGGTCCGATTATTATGCTATAAATGGCTGTAAATAAAAGAATAAATAAATATAAAAAAGTATTTAATATCAAAGGTTGAACATGTATTCAATTTTAAGGTATAATTCTGTAGCTGGACATTTAATTAAGGACAGTAAACTATAATGAAAAATAGACTAATAATGTGCGGTGTTATAATATCTTTAACAGCTCCATTTTATTACGTGTAAAATCAGTACCCAGTAGCAAAACCTTTGTTAGTAATTACCGCTTGACACCGATGTGGCATAGACATTATCAGTTTCTGGCATGTTTCGACAAGAATGTTTGCCCATGCCTCACAAAAAGCTTCATTAAGTTCATCTAAAGTTGTGGTACGATAAGTGGCAACTTTTTTCTTGATTTCGTGGCAAAGGTGCTCGATTGGGTTAAGGTCCGGGCTATTTGCTGGCCAATCTAGCACCGATACTGACTGACTGGTAAGAAACGACTTGACTGAATGGGCGGTATGTTTCGGGTCGTTATCATGCTGAAACGTCCATATAATAGGGAGATGCTCCTCAGCATGGGGAAGCATCGTTTCTTCCAATATTGCCTTGTATTGATGTTGGTCTAAGTTACCCTGAACTTTCCTCACAGGTCCCACTCCATGTCCAGAAAATGAACCCCACATTTTAATGTTTCCACCGCCATGTTTCACCTGCTTTTTTGTGAATCTTGGATTCATTTCCGCTTTTACTGGACGCCGTACGTATTGCCTTACATCTGAAGAAATCAAATTAACCTTGGTCTCGTCAGAGAATAATACATGTTGCCATTGGGCGTAGGTCCAATGTCCATATTTACGTGCCAACGCCAATTCACAATTTGGCTTAACCAGAGATTGTCCCTAATTAGTTGACCACGACTGTATATACTAACTTAAGTAAAAAAAATATATATTGTATATACCTATATAATGCAATGAATTAATAGATAAATAAACTATACATAAATATAATGCCTAAATCCGCCCATTCGATTAATCTTGCTAAGAAGAAGGGCAAGAAACTTAGCAAGATCATGTCTTTTTATCATTTCATATCTTTTGTTTTCATCATATGGTTTAAAACTATTACAGTATTTTTAGCTTAAATATAAAATTAGTAAATGATAAAATATACGAGAGAAAAGGAAATTCTATTATGAGGAAGAAGAAAAATAATATTTTAGTCTACCTGTCTAATGAAGTAGAAAGTTAAAATACTAAACAAAACATCATCTACCTGTCTCATAGTTTATCACTTTTTACAGTCAAATTATCTACTAATAAACGTTAAGTTTTAAAATGTTCGTGTCAATATTTATTTATGATATAAAAATATGATAACTGCTGATAGCTTCTTCTTTTCACACATCAGAGACATACACATCCCAACCGAACAGCAACTGCAAAACCGAAAACTACATATATCTGCCAGAATGCTGGCACTGCCCGGCATTATATGTACGAAAGACTAAAAATCAACTACAGATACGCATGAACCACCACCGACACACTCATCCAAACAAAATAACATTCTACCCATTCCTACGCACACACGTCTACACACCCTGTCATTTAATCAGTGCTTCACCGTAAGAGTCATAGAGTCATTTCATCCTCCATTATCCGAAATACAACTTAGAACATAGGAGTCCTTCTTTATGGTCTCTTGGTGCGCATTACGGCGATAACCTCAACAAACAGCATTAATGTCCAGACCCAGACTGGCTGGCCCATCATCATCATTACCACCACCACTACCATCATCATCATCATCATCATCATCATCATTAATAAAATAAGACAGATTGTAAATGGTAAGATTTAAAAAAAAATAGATCTTTTATGTCTATTAAGTGATATATTATGTCCTTTATTATTAAAATATTAACTTCTTTGAATTTTTCTCTTAATGAATTCCGGTGCTTCATATTGTAAATAGCACGAATTGCTCTCTTCTGCAAAACAAAGACCGCGTTTATATCCGCAGCTCTACCCCAGAGCAACATACCATATGACATAATGCTGTGAAAATAACTAAAGTACACCAATCTAGCAGTGTGCTCATCCTTGTAACAGCGTATGCGGCTGAACTTAGTCTACCACAAAGGCCTTCTATGTGGGCCCCACTGAAGACGAGAATCTATAGTAATGCCTAAAAACTTTGTTTTTTTGACTAACTTTTAACTTTTGCTTTAACCCCTGCAAAAGTAGATCAGCATCTACTTGAATTACATTTGGTAATGTGAATTTTATACATTTTGTCTTTTTCCCATTTAAAACTAAATTATTTGCAGTAAACCACTCAAGAAATAGAGTTACATTCGCGTCAGAAAGGATATGTTTATGTCTATTAATTTTAAAAATAAGTAACGTGTAGTCTGCGAATAGCTCTATCTCAGATAAGTCTTTGACTAAATAAGGAAGGTCACTTATGTATATTAAGAACAATAAGGACCCCAATATGGAGCCCTGCGGGACACCCATTTTGACTAATGCTCCAGCTGACTTTACTCTATTAATGTCTACCTTTTGAATTCGATCACCAAACGAAAACACAAACACAGTTATGGCGGTTGATCCATGTGAAGAAACAGTAAGCACCGAAAATTACTCGATTATATAAATTTTGTGAATATAAAGATTCTTCCAAGAGGATCGCCAACAGTGGTGAAATTTTGGAAAGGCCTATCTCCAGCAGTGGACAAAACAGACTGTTGGATGGATGGAGTGAATATAAATACTTAAATCGAAACGAATCTTCTTTTGTGCACAACTTTGTAGGATACATTTCAATGGAAGTGTGTCGGCCCCCTCAACGAAATTATTTACTAGGAGATGATGAAAATTTGGGCAGTGAAAGCGCAGCGAAATAAATACGAAAAACAAATACGAATGTAAGCCCGTACAGTGGCCGCTCGGAGGGGCGGCGCGCGGCTAGGGATGGCACATAGATGACGTCAGTGTTCTATACCCACTCTCTGTGCACAGGTGCGCGTCGGGCTACAGACAGCGGCAGGCGGCTGACGGGAATGTTGTCTGCGAGATTCTGGGTTAGTCTCTCTTTAGTACAACTGTCTATCGAAATGACGAGTTTTGTGAACGTGTGACCACATCACGGGCTCGCTTCGTGGTGCAGACTGCCAGTTTGGTACCAGTACTTTACCGCTCATAGCATTGTCAAATTCATTTATTTAATATCAAAGAACTGATACCGTCCATACTAAAAAACCCATTTAGATTTTAGATATTCCTTTAATAGTAAAATTGCAATGTTTTCGAATGAGAGCGCAGTACGTACACTTGGACTGGCCTGTGATTGTACCGTTCACGTGCAGGGATGTAAGTTGTAGTATCGACTATCGAGAGATACTGTATTTATATACTAACAGGCTGTGTTCGCCTGTAATTGGGCTACATCTCAAAACTACTTTGTATGTCCTTAGATAAGTTATCGATTAAGATGTATGTCTGTTGGCAAACCAATAAATAAATAAAGAAATGCGTCAAAAACTCTGCTCATGTAAATCATCAGATATACTCGTATGTGAAAAGGCCAATTTAATTTGTAATTCCCTTTTTGTTGCAGGTTCCAAGCCGCAGCTGCTGGTGGGCGTGGAGAGCGCGGTGCTGGCGTGGGACCTGCTTAAGCACGAGCACGACGCGCGCACGTTGCACGAGCACGCGCCCACAGACCGGTCAGTACTCCCCTTCTACCGTCACCCTACTGTCTAGCTCCCAGCTCGCCAGCTATTGACCTTAAAACGTCAAACTCTGTTACAGACGCTGCACGGGTGCGGTCTAGCGAGTGGAGTGTCCGACTATACTAGAATAGAGGAAAGAGATATAAAGATCACGAGATCTTGTTTAGATCACATTTTTGGACGCCTCCACTCATTAGAACCGTATGCGGGAGCGATCGACACCGCACTGGCGGATCATAGAATGAATAATGAATTGCCTGCTTTTATCATGCTGATATACAGGTTGCTCATAAAATTATGCACAAAATAAATCGGAAAATAGTGTTAGATGAATTGTCGAAGGTCGACTGGACGTTAGCTGAAACAGTAAAAATAAAATTTCAAGATTAGAATATAATAAAATAAGAAACAGAGTCCACAAGCAATTAGAATACAGGCGAAATATATACTATTAAACCGAATTTAAAAATAACTATGGTAACTCAATGAAATTATGGGTGTACTTGTACAATCTCAAAAAGCACCCTTAGGAATGTAAATAAAAACAAACTCCGTATAGGTGTGAATTAATGAGTATTTATTATAAGTATTAAAATCACCGTGCCATTCTGGAAGAATCAAACGATACCGCGATGTAGTATCATGGAACGCCTCGAGTAGATGCAAGCAAACACAAGTTCACACTATCGCTAACAAATGGTTCCGGTTCTAGTGCACTTACAATTATACAATGGGAATTATTAAATAAAATAACAGGGCGCGTCAAACTATCACTAGATGAAATAATACTTAAAGCCTTTTCATCAAACAAGAAATTGCAATCAAATTCTCTGCGGAATTTGAAGCAAATGTACGCAATATACTACCAAATTGCAAAACACCAATACTTCAAGAGAAATTATACAGAAATTTTACCGACTTAAGTATGCACTTCCGAGAGGTAACGCCTAGCGAAATTAACAGAAATAATAACTAACTTTAATACTAAAAAATCCGCTGGTATTGATCAGATTAAACCTCTAGATGTTGCCAGTATATCAATAGAATAGAATAGAACAACTTTATTTGGTATATTTACATTTTTGCATACATCTTATTACTAGGAACTAATAAGGATACCAAATAGGTCTCCACTCAGCATGTGTCATAAACATAACATGTTCCATGACGCTGATTTTCAATGGATGCCTACATATTATCTTCGTTAAATAAAAATTGTTAGAAAAACTTAAAATTAAAATTCTAAATTATACAGGAAACACATTTGAAGTTCAGAGTTCAGAGTGCTACATAAAAATAAGAAACAAAAGACAAACAAGAAACAGTAAATTACAAATAGCAAACAAATCCCCAACAACAACAAGTTTCAAATACAACCGCTACTATTTCAATATACTAATTAAATAATTAATTAAATATCGCTGCGATATCATAAAGAAGAAGAAGAAGGTAAATCTGGATGTTTGGCTGGTGTACCTAGCTGATATGCGAGTAAGTAATATTTAATAATAAGAGCATTTTCTAGAAATTAAGAAGATAATGTTTATAGTGTATCTTAAAAGAATTAACAGAAACAGAACTCTTTAAAGGAGGTGGTATGTTATTCCAGCACTTAGTCGCACGATAACGAAAACTCCCTCTGAAAGCAGCAGTTTTGTGAGTTGGACATTTAAGGCGATCAGAGAATCGTGGCCTATCAGAAAATTTTAGTTTATTATACAGGTACTGCGGATTTTTATGCTTAATGACGCCAAACAATAATACAGAAAAATGGAGGTTACGTCGAGAGTCCATGTTCATTAAACTATTGCTATTAAGGTATGGCGTGATATGTGCTCTACGTGGTATCGGAAAACAAAATCGCACACATGAATTTTGTAAACGCTGTATGAGCTTCTTAGTGCGCACCAACATACAACCATCCATAACACAGTCTGCATAATTTAATTTCGACAAAATGAGAGTTTCGCACAGTTGTATCCGACTTTCAACGCTCAAAAACTGTCGTATAGGATACAAAACACTAAGCCTATAATAGCAATTTCGGACAATATTAACCACATGTTTTTCAAACTTAAGATTAGAGTCCATTAATACACCTAAATTTCTGGCCTCAGTTACTTGCTCAATATCATTATTACATATTTTAACTTCCGGCTTATACATATTTATAGTTTGCACCTGCAACTTTGTGCCCAGCACTATAAATTTAGATTTGCTTGGATTTATGAAGAGACTATTGTTTTTCGACCAAATAGCGATTTGTTCAAGGTCCTTATTGATTTCATTTACAGCGGTTTCAGTTTCTATGGGTTTGAAAGTTTTGTAAATTTGTACATCATCTGCATATATATGATGGCCACTATGTAAAATACAGTCTGGCAAATCTGAAGTAAACAAAATGAAAAGAATTGGGCCCAATATCGATCCTTGTGGGACTCCTTTTGTAACGGAAACAGTGTTAGATTGTTGTAGTTTTCCATCACAACTGATTTCAACTCTTTATGATCGACCGGTCATATAACTAGAAAACCATTTAAGTGTAGGGCTATCAAATCCATAGTAAACTAGCTTTGCCATTAGTAATGTTGAGTTAATGGTGTCAAAGGCGCGTGAATAATCCAATAAAACCAGAATTGCACCCTCGCCAACATCCCTCCCTGCAAGTATATCGTCAAAAACATCCAATTTCGCTTTGCGAAATCCTGATTGCCTTTGAGGTAAAATATTTTTAGCATGTAAGTATTCAGTGAGCTGCATACATACAATTTTTTCTAAGACCTTAGATAAGAATGGTAATTTACTGATCGGACGTAGATCTTTTAACTCGGATGGATTATTGGTTTTAGGAAGGGGTACCACGAGAGCTTCTTTCCAAGAATCAGGAAAGATTCCGGTTTCCATTGATCTGTTTAAGATGGAAGTAATTACACCTAACGTTCGAGGAAGTGTCAATAAAATCATATTTAATGATATACCATCAACGCCTTGTGCATCTGTTTTTATATTTTTTATAATTCGAAAAACAGTTGCTTCATCTACAGGTTTTAAACTAAAAACTTTAGAGCCGAACCTATTAAACCAGTAAAAACATAATCGGTTCATGTCAATATCAATGTTATCAGGGAGGTTTAAGAAATGACTGTTAATCAGATGAGGGTTATTCAGATTATTCGGCAACTCTATATGTTTTTTATTGAAGTCAATTACATTTTTCTTAATGTTTTTCCAATGTCTATGAGGATCTGTCAAATTATTATTTATGTTTTGTTGAAAATATGCCTTTTTTTCTGTAAACAAAGCTGCGTTAACTAAATGTTTCAACTCTTTGTAGTACTTTTTGTGACATTCTAGTTTTGTTTCACGGTATGTGCCTTGTCCCGGAGACCAATCATTTCCCTAACGGTATGCGTTATCCAAGGGTAGTTTTGCTTTTTTATAAAAGTTGTTTTCATAGGTGCGTGTGTATTAAAAAGAAGTAATATTTGAGTATTAAAAGAATATATCGAGTCATCAACATCACCATATAAAAGATTTTCCCAATGTATTGCATTTACATCCATATCAAAACGCTTTAAATCTATATCCTTTAAAGGTCTGTATGTTATATGCAATGAGATAGGTCATTGGTTATATGCCTTGGACTGAATTTAGGTTTCTTAATATTTAGTTGAAAAGATACAAACGCATGGCTACTGAGAGTGGGGATATAGTCTACTTTAACATGAGTAATTTTGGCACTACTACACACTAAATCTAGTAATGTCTCTGAATGATTGGTGAAATGTGTGGCCTGTGAAATATGTTCTTTAAGATTTACACACTTAAGAAACTCAAGTAACATTTGAGTATTACCATCACTTGTTTTTAGTAGATCTATGTTGAAGTCACCTAACAAGACAATATGATCCACTTTATGTAAAGAACTAATTGTTTCAGCTAAAGCATCTAAGAAAGTTTCCACGTTTAACCACGGAGGGCGGTATGCTGTACCTATCGCTAACTTGTATCCGTTCATACTGACACGAAGCCACATTTGTTCGATAGAGGGCGCAGCTGGATGTTGAATTAGTCTCGCATGAATTCCGCTGCGGAGATAGTACCCAACCCCACCGCCACGGGTTCTCAGCCCAGCCGGGCGGGGTACGTGCCGCAGCCGGTATCCAGGCACTACGGGAGCACGCCCATCTTCACCCGGCCTTAACCACGTTTCGTTTATTGCCATGATATCTACAGAATGACGTATTCCGAGTGAGCATGGATTGAGTAAGCCTATGGAAAAGTTTTTGGCAATTATAAACTGAATTACAAAGGTACTTGATAGCTGAATAATTTACAACACGATAAAAAGCGTCTGAGACAAGTCACATGACGCTTACTTAATTTAAATAATGATATCACAAAATACAACTTACGATGAAAAACAGCCACAGCTTTTATTACTAAACTTGCATAACAATAATTCTTAGTGAAGCTGTGTAGAAAGTCACTTGGAGGGAGTTTGTCTGACATAACATGAAAACGTTTAACAGCTATAAGTATTAAACAATAAATTATAATTTTAAACAGTATCATTTCTAGGTATAATTTGTCAGGAAAGATACTTGATTGCATATTTGTTTGCTTAATGTTATTGTTACACACAGTCTTTTTCAGCTGACTCGACTCTAACAATATTTATCAGATCAGTTTCCGTGCGGATGCGGTGAGTTTTCGATAACTCAGTAAGCTTTGCGAGAACTTGGCCCTCCTTAGTCCAAACAAATTTCCAATTATGCCTAATACGAAGCTCTCGTGCTTTGGGGAATAGTGCCCGGTTCAGTTTCGTCAGCCTTTCACTTATATAACATCTTCTAGTGTCACGCTGCGGGAGCCCTATATCCTCAGTGGTAAACCCACGTCTCACACGCGCATTCCTCAAAAAGTCATCGCGGAGTGCGCGCCGCGACAAGCGCAGGACAATAGGACGTGGACGTGCATGCTGGCTGCCGCCGCCGCTACTCGGAGCCCCTCCAGCACCAACCGCCGCCGACGCCGAGGGTAACACACGTCGAGCTCCAACACGGGGAGACGTTGACCACATCCCGCTCCTCAAGTTGAACACCTAGCTTTGCTGCAGCCGTCATGACTATGTGGTTTAGAGATTCATTATCGTGTTCTGGTATGCCTGAAAGCTCGATGTCGTTAATAAGTAATGCCTGTTCACGGTCATTAAGTTCAGCACGCAACTGTGCTACAGTATCCTGTAGCTGTGTTGAGATGGACTCTGGTCTTTCCTTCCTACAGGATAGCAACTCTTGACGTAGGTCTATATTCTCATTTTCTATAGCCTGTAATCTTTTATTGACTGCGTCTATGTCGTTGGTAATCTGCAGTTGTTTCTGAGATAGCATGTTTATCGCAGTTGTAAACTCTGCCTTGAGATGGGTGACAGTTGAGGAGAGCTCATTTTTAAATTCCATTGTTATTGCCCGTCTTTGCGCTTCTAGTTTTGTATCCAATAACATACTGATATCCGTTAAACTAGCTGTAGTATTGCTGTGGCCGCCGGCTCCATGTAGGGCACTATCGTCGAGGCCAATATCACTGGACATATTAGTATCATCCGATCGTTGCTGGTTATGACAAATAGGAGTGTCATCCGATCTGATACGCCGTAACGTGATATTACTACAACGGGGACAATGCCAGTCCCTCTGTAGTTCTAGAAGATGCCCCATACGTGGGACGCACTATAAGTTTCCGGAATGAATATGAAAAAATACTATTAAAGGTACAAAATTAATTTATTGTTTTTCAAAATAATCTCCCTTGGCGTCTATGCACTTTTTCATTCGATCAAACCAGTTTTGAAAACTTTTGTGCCACTCCCCTGTGGTGACCTCTGAAACGTGTTTTTCATACTCCTCGACAGCCTCTTCTGGTGATGAAAATCGTTGACCGCGTAATTGGTTCTTAATTTTTGGGAACAGAAAAAAGTCACAAGGTGCCAGGTCGGGACTGTATGCAGGATGACTCATGAGTTCTACATTTTTCGTCTTCAAAAAGTCGTTTGTCTGTCTGGCCGTGTGAGAACTAGCATTGTCGTGGTGCAGGATGATACGGCGTTTACGGTTATTTTTACGGAGTTCGTCAATAACTTCCGGCAAACAAATGGTCGTGTACCAGTCACTATTCACGGTACGACGATTCTCTAAAGCAACAGTAGCCACGTGTCCAGTTTTATTAAAAAAAGAAGCAATCATCCGCTTAGATGCACTTTTCACGCGCGCCACTTTGGTTGGTTTCGGCTCATCTTGAAAGACCCATACGCTCGATTGCTGCTTTGTTTTGGGATCGTAGCAATAAATCCATGTTTCGTCACCTGTTACTATGTCCCACACCAAATTTGACGCACCTTCGTTGAATCTGGTAAGCATGGCACTGCACCAAGTGACGCGGTCCGTTTTTTGAGCCTCGGTCAAGTTGTGTGGGATCCACCGCGAGCACAGCTTTCTCACACCCAAATGTTTGTGTAGGATTGATTGTATTTGACTCATGCCTATTTCTAAGGATGCGCGAATTTCATGGTAGGTCACATGCCTGTCTGTTTCAATCATACGGCGCACAGCATCGATGTTTTTGTTGGTCACAGCGGTGGACGGCCGACCATCGCGAGATTCGTCACTGAGATTGATACGACCACGCTTGAATTCTGCAAACCAACTATAAACAGTGGTCTTGCATGGTGCTTCATTGCCAAAAGCTGTTTCAAGCCGAGCGATGCTCTGTTAAGCTGTCAAATTACACTTAAAATCGTAGAAAATCATACTACGAAAATTTTCCCGAGTTAAATCCATGTTGATGCAGACACACAATTTTTTAAATGGCGCCACAAGGTAAAAACAAAAGACAGTCAGATGAAACAAACTGCATTCTACAGCCAAAGAGTTCTATTTTCAAATGTTGCAATAAATTTTTAAATATTGTTTATGTAAGTGGCCAGTTCCGGAAACTTTTAGTGTTACCTATGTATAGTAGGCCGTTGTTACATTTACACAGTTGTGATGATATTTCATTTTGCAACCAGCACATTTGAGTAGTTCGGTATTACCTACCGGTTGTTTACACGCTTCACAAGCCATCTCTGGTTATTGATCCCTCGCGCACTTGTTTCCTTTACCGTAAGGTTCAGAATCGAGCAGCGTGTGAACGCTGGAACCGGTCGCTCGAGGTTGATAACTCCGATAACGGTTAATCACTATAACTTAGTCGTTTAATTGATATTGCATTAGAATTGTAACACTTATATTTATTTTAAAAGGTTTGTCACACACTGTTCATCACTTTAAACAAATTTTTGTTGAAATTAGATAACTATTTACACGCTTTATGATTTTTAAGACGGGAGCCGTTTAAATACGTGCTTCTCTCGCTCACGCATTCTATCATTCTATTCTATCATTCTATTAAATGTGCACTTAGCTTTACACAGAACAGTTTTATAACGTAACGAAACGTTACAAAAATGTAAGTAAAAAGTAACCTAAAAACTGATTTTCCAGGCGACAACAGAACGCACAAGTAGGAAACAGCGTAAGATTATAAGAAAAATGTCTTATAAATAGCTCTCTTTAATCACACTTGCATAAAAATATTCTTTTTTCGTTAAAAAACTGGTGACACCTTGTAAACACGGACACACGAATAAAAAATATATCTATCATCATATATATATCACATAAGATCTCCATAGCCATTGCCAGACTAATTAATACCAGCATACAATTAGGCTACTATCCCGATTGTCTCAAGGAAGGTTGTATACGACCAACCTACAAAAACGGAAAGCACGACGATGTAGGACATTATAAGACCGATAACGATACTTTCTTGCGTTGATAAAACTGTGGAAAAGGCAGTTTGCAAACAAATACAAGCTTTTTATAAACAACACAACGTACTTACCAAATTACAATATGCTTTCCAACCAAAAAGAAGTTGTACCCAGTTACTGTCCGATTTCACCGACACGATTAACAAAAACCTTAACGAAACAAAGCGCGTCTTGGCCTTGTTTATCGATTTCTCTAAGGCATTCGATATGTTAAATCGCAAGAAATTGATAAATAAGATTGAGTCTAGCGGAATAAGAGGCCCTTTACTTAAATGGTGTGAAAGCTATGTTACAAATTATGTTAAAATCAATAAACTCTTTGGTAAAAAACCGAAGCAACATCCGGTACAGCCCAGGGCTCAGTAATTGGGCCATTTCACTTTTTGATTTACGTCAACGACTTAGTAAATGTCGTCAAAACCTGTAAGGTTTATCAATTTGCGGATGCCACCTGCCTCATATCTGCCGATGAAAATGTAGCAAGAGGACTGTCCAACCTACAAAAAGACTTTGACAATTTATACAAATGGTGCCATGACGCAGGCCTTGTCCTGAATACACAAAAAACTAAAATGGTGCACATACGCTCTCCTTACAAAAAAACCGACCTTAACATCGAACTAAAAGCACACGGCCATTCCTGTTTGCATAATACTTTTAAAACCTGTGCCTGCCAGTCTATAGAAGTAGTTGACAATCATAAATATCTGGGCTTAGTGATTGACAATCAACTAAACTGGGGCACTCACGTAGACGGAGTTAACAACAGACTTCGCGCTATTCTTGCTAAGATATACATAATTAGAAATAGAATCCCGTTCCCAACTCTACTGACGCTGAAGAAATCCCTCGTTGAACCCATTGTAGACTATGGACTAAGCAGCTATGGCCGAACTTTTAAATCATATTTAGATCCCCTTCTATCTCTCCAAATTAAAATCTTAAAAACTATCGTTGGCCCAAAAATCAAAGAACTATTTAGAGAAAATGTCAATGGTCTATTTATGTACTGTTGAGTTTTACCGGTTAATTTAAAATTTAAATATCTTTTACTTCGAGATCATTACTTCAATTTGGATAGACAACAGCCAATTTCTCATAAAATATACACCAGACAAATTGCAAAAAAACATTAGTATATAACCAAGACCACTAACCTCTATGGTGATCGTACTACTGCACAACTTATAGCCAAATTAATAAACTGCATCCCAACGGACCTGAGACAAAAAACCACGCACAAAAACCTTAAGACAAAATTAAAAGATTTCTTTTTCTCAACTTTTTAAACAACTGTAGATCATTCACCATGCTTGAAAATAGCTTATATTTTTAAACTAAAGATACTTCCCATTGTATTCGACTTCACCTTCCTTTGTAAGAATACAAGCTTATCCGTGGAGCCATCACATTCAATTATTCGCTCTAATTATTATTTACTCGCCTGCCAAATTTCATGACATTCAGATCAACGATACTCGAGTTATCGTCGAACAAACATTCATACATACATACATACATACAAACGCCGGATTGTTCTAGTAGACTCTGAGAACTCGCTCGCTTCGCTCGCTCGTTCAACAAACAAAACACGTATGACAGCATTTTTTAAAACACATACCCTAAAAGAGTGAAAAGGGCTGCAAAAGTTTCTCAGGAAAATCGTATTTCTTGTGCGTATTAATTTGAAACTTGGCACAATACTCCTGCAAATAACTAATTAAACGTATCTTAGGATTAGGGGTGAACCAAGAAAGGGTGTATATGTAAGTGCACCACATTAGGCCCAATTGTTTCATAGTGACGAGACAAAGAATCGTTCTACAATCGGTGAGCGGTCGGACAATCGATATAGCGAGTGAAAGTCCATACAACACAGACGACGACGCTCTGCGGTAAGATGTTCGTCACTCTACTTTCATTCATCCTCTCCACGAGTATATGGCCAGACATGGCAATTCGGCTGGACTGGCCCAGCTTAGGATAACTACACCTCGTTCATATACAGGACTAAGTATAAGTATCTACTGAACTGTCCTTCGTCTCTGTTCCGGTAAACTTATCGGCTTACCTTGATTTTAACATTAGTGATGCTCAAGTTAATACTTACTGTGGCTTCTGAGATAAAACATAAACAAACTTGAACTTGCAAATACAATTTATTATGAATTTCAGATTTTCTGTCACACTTCTTGTCACTTTCATTTTCAAGCTCAACCTGGGTCGGTTAATATGGAACACCAAAATTTCATCTTGATAACTCCATCAAAATTCCGTTTCGATCGATCAGTTACTAAGTTTTCGGTGTGGATTTAGTTAATATCGATCACAGTGACCTTTTATACGAACTGTGATCGTAGAGTATCAATGTTATGATCTCAGTTCGTGAGGCAGTAGCGTCCCCTCGTTGAATATTGTAGAGCTGGAGCTTCTGTCGAGCCAACCCCGGAGCTGGGGCAGCATGCAGGGCGCGATGCAGCAGCGGACCCACATCTTGATGTGGGGCACCACGATCCCTCGCTCCCACTCGCTCTTCTTGATGGGCCGATCCTGCGTCAGGTCATACGTTTGTCCCGTGATTCTCAAGTATACGTCTTTTATGGTGTATTTTTTATCGAAATCGTTGTTGGTTCGGAACTCCCAGGGCGCCATCCTCGAGTCCCTTGGATTTTGGGGCCCGAAGCCGTTCTCTATCTCGTAGAAAGCTTGCAACAGATCGATGCACCGCAAGTCCTTGGGCATGCTGTGTCCGCCGTGGCCCAACGCAGCCCGCAGTATCGGGTAGTTCTTTATGTAGCCACTGTAGGAGACGAGAGCGCAAGGCTTCTCGAACGATTCCAGGTAGGCGATCAAGTTCTGACACTCGTCCTCCTGGAAGAGCAGATCGTACTTGATGAGCGACTTGCCCTCCTCGTACTCCTCGTCGATGGGGTCGAAGCAGAACCGCCGGATGTCGGGCTCGCGCAGGTCGACGCTCCCCGAGAACAGCTCCTGGCGACTCACCGGCCTGATGCAGAGCTTGTTCCTGCTCAGCGTGTACTCCTCGTCCCAGAGGCCGGTCGCTCCGATGTTGCAGAACAGAAACGTTTTTATTTCGATTGACATTGCTGCACCGTTTGGTGATTCCTTGTGATATATTTCAGGTTTCGTTAATTGTAAACTATTCGCGTGTACGGCTTGCGTTCGTCGCTAACAAAGGTCTAATCGGGATGTGGGGTGTGGCTAGTATTTATACTTCCCAATGAGTCACAGGCCGGCGGCGGCGCGCTGCAGACAGACAGCCTGTGGTTGTTTACTGAAGCTAGTGTACATCGATAGTCTAACGATACTATCGATATTGGACGACCATCGATAATAAAATTGATATTTTTTGTACTAATCAGTTGTCATCACAATTTGTTACTGAATGTACTTGTCGTTCTATACATCTTTATTGTCTGTCCTTGCGGGAATTACCTAACCTGTCTCAATCTGGTATCTATTACACATCTTGGAACGCAGGAAGTTTTGAAGTTTTGGCAGACTGTTTTGTTGAATAGTTACTAAACAAACATACATTTGACAACATGCTCTTGTTAATGGGGTCAAAGTAAGACAACTCCCAGTGTCTTGGTTAACACAGGATAGGACATCGATTGTTTGTTGGAAAGTATCGATACTTATCGAACTGACCTACTATCGATGTTCGACGTGCACTAGTAATACACAGTCCAGGCGGTCCACTAGTCGATGTGCCTAGCCGGCCTGGGTTGCGAGGTGCATGCTGACGTCACCCGTGACGCGGGACCTTCAGTCTCCTTGTACGTGTACCTACTGTTTATTGGTACTCAATATCTTTGTGCGTCCTTCTGTGACGTGCTTTACGTGCGACTTCGCCACCCCGAGTTTAGCTTATTTTATTATTTATTTATTTAAACCGGTACACAACAAATTAAAACATACATTAAACTAAAATTCTGTAATGCGGATCAGGAACAGGCGTTTTATTTATTTACAAGGTTTGCCAACATATATTACTCTATGACATAAGTACAAAAATAGCTTCAGAGTGTATAATACCTGACTTCGCTTCGCATGATCCTGCTTTATACCAACAAATACTGCAACAATCACTAAGAAATTGATATATGGTAAAGTTGAGGACTAATTCTATAATATTATAATATTCCGCTGGACATAAATATAGAATACGAAAATAATGTGATAAAAGAATCTGAAAATGTTAAATTTCTAGGGATCAATCTCGATAAGCATCTCAACTGGAAAGCGCACGAAGCTGAGGTATGCAAAAAATTAAATTACGCCGAGTTTCAGGTAAAAAAATAGCTCTTGCTGCCTATCACGGGTATGTTGCTTCATTTTCAAGTTCCTGTTTCGTCCACTGCTGGACATAGGCCTGACCAGGATTTCGCCACTCTCGGCGGTCTTCCTGGAAGAAATGCCCATACTCACACACGCTGGGCAGGCGGGTTGGTGAGCGCGCTGCCGAAACCCTTGCACCAGTGACGCCGCTGCCCGTCACCAGTCTGATTTATATAAGGCTCGGCAATTGGGGATGGATATACCGCCATCCATCGGTCCCAGGCAATGGTGGGCCGCCTGGTTTATTTGCCTGAGAGCTGTCCTCTTACTCTCCCCCGAATAACTTCGGGAGGATTTGCGAGTAAGATGGTGGTACCTCCACAGTCGAGCCCGGCATTAGCTCTACCACCCTTACCTTTATGGTACTTTGCTATGGGGAAATTCTGTAGACATAAACAAAGCCTTCATCGTACATACGTGCAATCTGTGGTGTAAAACCGACTGATTCTTGCAGACCTCTATTCCATAAACTTAATGTCCTAACATTAGCTTCTTTGTATGTATTGGAGGCCGGAATAAGCCACCCCCAATTGTTTCCGGCAGTTAGAAACGTCTTTGATTATAGATTTGATATTTAAGAGACAAAAAAAGCTCACCTTACCCAAAATGAAGTCTAAGCTATTAGTAGGAAACCAGCTACCCGATAGCCATAAGAATGTTCAACAAAATACCTCGAGCAATTAAAGAACTTCCACTACCACAATTTAAAACGAAATTCACAAAATGGCTAAAGCAGGCCAATTTTTATAAAATTAAAGATTACTTGGAACATTGGTTATTATTTTTATATTTGAGGACTGTGAACTATTTCTGACGTTATATGATTGTATATACTTTGACTTTGTAATAATTTTATTTAATTTTAAATGTATTTTGACGTATGAATTAACTGAATTCTGAATTGTAACTTTTTAATAATGGAAGTGTGTTTTGTTAAATTAAATATACCTATGTAAAATTTCAATTTGCATGCCACTCTTGGTGAAACATGTCTCGTCCTTTGTTAATATACATAAGACCTTTTTTTGTACCATGTTTTACGCAAATAAGATAATCTGAATCTGAAACGCAATGGTGAAAACTTGATTCCATGAAATTTTCTCTATAGAAAAAAATTACAAAGTTACCTCCAAACCGTACAATAAACCGATAGCATTCAATGAATACTTGAAATTAGATCTGAAACTTTGCATAATATAACTGATATTTGTATGAAGCAGCTGCAGACTATAACATAAAAATGAAAAAACCATCAGTGTAGTCGCGATTTCAAAATAACTGATGTTTTGCGTGAGCGATATCTGATTTGAGTAGGATAGATAGTTAAAAGCAGAAGCGTTAAAACAGGACTGCGAATTGAGGTATTATGGGCCCTTATGCGATTTGCTTAGTTAGAGTGCATACCCAATAACAGGCAGGCACAACGTAATTAAATTTTAAACTAAAAAGCAATACAAACCAAAATTAAAAATATAGCAATTTCAAAAAAACTGTCAAAACTTGTGTCAATTTTTTTTTGCCTCTTCGTGTAGATCTCGTCGAGCCCTTTTCTGAGAGTACCATGGACAGGGTTTTAGCTTCAGCCGCTTGAAAGATATGTCCATGTAGTCCATATGGTCAAGTAGAAATTTTTTCCCGTCCAAAAGGAACAGGATCTAGCGAAAATGTTAAAAGGAATGTCAAAGCTGTCCGCTGCCTACGTCCCCGCTACGTTGTTTCGTGCTGTTGGCAAGGTGGCAAGGTTCCTTGGGAAAATCTGATTCGAATTAACTTTCGAAACCTACACACACGCTTAAAGTTGCGGCCAAAAACTAGTAAATAAATGTTTTACGCGGTTTCAGCGATTAAATTTTCTGGAGAATTTGTTTCTGATTGACCGTTTTATCAGAAAATAACGTTTCCTGCTAGTCTTGCATAGTAAACCACATCGAGCTCAATAGCATATACTGTGCTCTGTCTCGCTCTGTTGACCTACCTAAAGAGGGACAGACAGTGTAGACCCTGGAAACAGACATAAAGTAGTTGGTCACCGATGCCGATGTGACCGCGACGAGCTAGCAGCTGTCGATCAGCTTGCACGCACACTGCCGTAGATGTCCGTATTGTGTTTGTTTATGTAAGTTCGCAGCATGCCTGTAGACTAACACCAACTATTGGTGTCCTTGAGCCTCGAGTTTATCAACTACTGATTGTCGGTACCTACTGCACTGCAGCGATACTCCGCGCGAACATTACGACGCGACGCCTTTCATTGAATATTTGATAGACGCGACAGGATTGTATTGCGGACATACCTACATTACGTATGGATACGCTATCTGCATCCGCTATGTGTTGTCGGTGAACTATCGTACATCCTCTGTCCACCGACGATGTTAATGTGCCAACGCCCCGCTGAGCCATGTCGCCGTGCTTCGCTTGTAGTGACGCGGAAATTTACATAGTGGCATCTTATTGAATTAATTAATAAACCAACAAAAAGATTCAAAAATTATTAATTACTCAGATTATTCGTTACCTGCTATCCCTAATCATTAAAGACACAGGATCTCTTTAAATAAATAAATATTATCTATCTACATTTTAAATGAAAAGGGTTATTAGTATTGTCTGTCTGTGTGTCTGTACTCGTATGTTCCGTTGTAAGTCGAGAACCACTCAAAGAATTTGGATGCGGTTTTTTAATTATCATCGCAGTGACCCTGCTGAACACATGCACATACCTTAATTTGTGGCTAAGAACCTGACCTGAAGCTTTTACCTCCAGTCACGTTTCACCACATAGACGTATCACGTCTACTTAAAGAGCTGACATATTCATTACAAGTCATTTACAAAATCTCAAAACATCTCGAAAAATAGTTACAAACTTTATGAACTGACTCAGTCTCAAAGTCGGAGTTTCATGGGATAGACACCAAGTTGTACGAGGAACCTACCCGGATTCTTTCTTGCCTTCGAGATAATAAAAATCCTAAATCGTGCGAAAATGAACAAAGTAAACAGATCGACGACATGCAGGCGGCGCACACTGGTTCCATTCTGATAAATGTGTAAAATAAAATGATAAATGTTAGTAAATCGACATGATTTTTTTTAACATAACAGGCCTTTTGATTCTGACTAACTTTTACAGATACATTTTTTTTCATATTATTGCTGTAATAAGCTAAAAAATATATAGTTTTTTTTTGTATGGAGCAAAATGATTTTTTGGCGGTTTTTTCCATAATCGCAGCGCGGTTAAAATGAAACCTGGAAATAATAGAGTCATTTCAACAACATTATTTTTGTTTGTAAGCAAACCCATTATCTTCGCCGTATTTTTTTATGTAATAAATTTTTTTAAAGGATCCAAAAATACCCATTACTTTGAGAGATATTTACATTAAAAGATTGTAATAAAATGCATGTACCGAAAAACGGCCGGTGAGATGCACTCAAGGTCACGCGGCCGATGTGACGTCACTAACACCTCACACAAACATGTGTATTATATGATTAATAAAATGTTCGTAGAATAAGGTACCTACTTGTAAACTAAGGTTATTAAATTTGTAAGAGCGTGTCGCCAACAAAATGCTTTGTGGTTTGTGCGAAAATTATTTATAAGTAATGATTTTGTAAAATATGAATAAAAAAAACAATCGTTGAATCTGCTAACTTGTGTAAGAATTATACAGATTTGGCGTTGTTTTTCTGGTTTATCATAGTGTTTTTACTTTAAAACTTAAGAAGTGAATACATAGTAGCTATGCACTTTTGAACTTAATTAAAATGACCGAAGCGGGCTTTAGTAAGGGCCAATCCGACAATCTTCCCAGAATTAGATGGCATAATGATGGCAGAATATTTCTCTACCAACACAAGATTATTCGGTGCCGAAATCAGGAGTTTTAAAGCAGAGAGGTAAGCAAAAGTTGTATAAACCTACTTACTCATATAGTATAGGTACCTAATAATAAATAGATAATATTGGTAATTATTGTTTACTTCCTTGTTCATATTACAAACACATTTTGTGTTGTGTCCACATATTCTTCATCTTTTTTAAATAGATTAAAGGTAATTAAATAAACAAAATACGTACGCCAAATGATCCTCACACACATTATGTATGAAAGACCCTGTCACTTGTCTGGTCTGCACAGGGAATAACTCGGCTGGGCCCAAAACGAGATTACGCAGTACCAGCGGACAGTAACAAGGTTTTTCAGTTGAAAGTTCTAGTAATAAAATGTGACACTCACACAAGTCCAGTAAAATATTGACGGCGCCAAAATACCTCCAGAAGTCCAAAATCTGGGGTCCTCGCTATCTGTTGCTTGGCCGTTTCGCTGCTCCAGTGCTGGCCGAGCCGGTATTATGGAGGGGAAAGACAAAGGCAGGGAACAGAAGGAGTCAAGGAAGGGCATTCACTACGTGTCACCAAAAAACTGACGCAATCCGTACGGTCTCTTCACAGAATTAACTCGGCTTTACGAGAACAATTCACCAATAAGGTTTTACACTGGAAGACCTTTATTTTACGCACAGATGGCCCTAAAGCAGGAATCTATTAAAACCTTTTAGGCACCAAAAATTCTCACCAGCCCACCCGGAAGAGCAAAATCACCACGTCATGCCAATAATCATAGACAAGTAGTAATAAAAAACAAACAAAGTTACTACACCGCCGCTAGAGCGGTCTCTAAAGGTACAGATTATAAAACTGCGAACAAAGCGCGTTCAGCTTGACTGTGGCGCGAACACATTAGTAAGCTGATGTTTTCGGAGACAACTCTTCCCTTCTTATCACTTTCAGCCATTTATTTCGGAGTTTTTTTTCCTTAGGAACAATTATAAAAGTTTTGTTCGGTGTAGAAATGGTTGTGGATTTACATTTTGGCACGATACAGTATTTATACGGTTGTTGCTTAGTTGTAGACATTTTTAATAACCGTTTACTTCGCGCGCTCAAGCAATTTGCCTATAGTTCAAACTCAACTCGCTGTTTGTGACGTCACTGCGGGATGTTGAACTTGCTCCGCGTTGAACCTGCCGTTTTGTACCGCACGTGATTCGAGCCAACTTTAAAGTGCTCTCATTTGGTCAAAATTCATCATAAAACAATAAAAAGTATACCAGAATTTACGTAAAGGGCATCTCTTTGGATAAAAGTAGTTTACTTTAGTTACTGAAAATGGTCTATTATAGAGGGCATTATCCTCGATAATTAATCCCCAGGTACCATTTCAATATCTTTGCGACTTTTGTAGCTAGAGGCCTTTCAAGGTTATTAGTTGAATTATTGGTCTCTGGTCGAAAGTTCAACCATATTCGAAATGAAACCTAGCTTTCATTGTAGAAAGTATGATACTCAGATACTGACAAAATATCTTAACCGCTTTATGAGCTTTGGACAGACAAGGTCAAAAAGTTTAGGTGACGTTAGCCCTCCCTGTCTTACTCCACATTCCACCATATACGTATCTGACCGTACATCCCCCCATTTCACAAAGTTTTCCTGGTTGAGGTACCAAAACTTCAGAATGTTTAGAAGTTCGATGGGCATTAGAAGTTTTTGCCACACGACGTCATAAGAAACTAAGTCGAAAGCTTTATTATCTAAAGGTTATTAGATAATAATTGTTGTTAGTTGGATTTATATCCAGCGCTTGCCACTTTTCAGTTTCAAAGTACAGCCACTTCAAATCGAATTTGGTTTCCAACCGAATCTTAGGATAAATCGACAAACTTTACTAGGGGATCAACCCTGAATCACTTGAATGTACCATATAATAATCAACTGCTCCATACAAAAGTACCTTCCTTTACTGTAATACCTCCCTTTTTCCTACTCGATCAGAATAATATGTGAAAATACTACATCACGCTAGTACAAAAACAAATATATAAATATATGTAATAGCAAATGACGTCACTGCGACTAAGGGTAACAATAGCCTTTCGACATGACACATAAGCTTTAATCATCATTAGCGCTTTCCCCTAATTGGCTGATCGTCCACCGAAATTTACACGAAATTTAGCCGGCAGGGGAGGGACACTTGCCTCTAACAAAAATTAGCACATTAAAGCTTAATATTTCGCCAACGGATCCTAAATCTAAAAATGGTTTTCATGCACCCATAATGTTTTTGAACGACCTATCCAACGATACCCATACTATGAGATAGACAAAAAAAAATCATCACCAATTTACGTCTATGGAAGATAACATGAAAAAAAATTTAACAAGATTTATTTTACCGTTTTGTTGGCGTGATTAATATGTATACCCATTCTAAAATACAGCTTTTTAGTACTAATAGTCTCTGAGCTAAGCCGCGGACAGACGGCCAAACGGTTGTTTATACTCGTAGAAATGTGAAAAAATTCACAGAAGTAGTTTAAAATAGTATACAATTTAATGAATTTAAAAGGAAAACTATCACAGCTAAGTAGGCTTTACATGTTTACTAGTACAGGTCGCGCCAAACTTTTGGCCCCCTATAATGTATGGGACCAGAAGTTTGGCGCGGTCTGTATTTGGTAGACCAACTTATATGTACCGGGCAACTACATTGCGCGTGGCCCGACACGCACTTGGCCGGTTTTATAACTAAGCAACGGGAAAAGAGGGGAGTTAGCCTCTAAAAAACTAATTCTTCTTTTTTACAACGCCAACTTAATCTTCTAAAGAAAGCGTCAAGTAATGATCAACAATTGTTTTTACTTGTCCTTCGAATTTATACAAGCTTTAACACAAGCTCCTCAAAAATATAATTCAAGCTTCAATAGAAAACATCATATTATATTATAACTGAGCATGAAAAATAATACATCATATTCTTTAATCGTGAAAATACCTACTGCATGATTTGGCGCGAGTTCACGAGTTGACAGCGACCGGCCATTTGCACCAATCAGAGAGCGCCATTCGATTCACGCACCGACGAGTTGCCGACCCGTATTTGTATATTGTCATTCATGCGTTTGTATTGCAATAAAAAGAACAATGCCTTAAAACGATGGCATAACATTAACCAACCGTGTTTTACGTCCGACACGGTACTGTAGCGGTGATTAGGCTAGCGAAGCCAGCCGCGGTGATTAGGCTAGCGAAGCCAGCCGCGGTGATTAGGCTAGCGAAGCCAGCCGCGGTGATTACGCTTGCGAAGCCAGCCTTCTAGCTTGTCCATAGAGTGTACCTATATATAAAAAATCGGACGCGTCGAAGTGACGAGTGAGGAAGATGGTTAAAATATAATATAAATTATGACGACTAAAATATAAATAATAAATATATAAATTGTTTTGAATTTTTAAAACATCTTTTACATTTTAACATATTTAATATATTTAATAATAATATAAAAGTTTGAAAATACTCATCTTAAACAGTTTTTAGTGTATCCAGTTATGTACTTCCAGAAATACCAACAAAACGACAAGTAAAACAAAGGCTTACATGCTTACTAAATGATGTCCCCGGTTTCCCCTAGATGGCGTTAGTAGTAAAAACAAAAAACACTATTGCGAAATATGTCATTTTACGCACCCTAAACAGGCACGTAATCTATCATATTTTGAGCAAATGTATTAAAAAATATATTCTTTACAGCACAGAACTACAATAATCTTATTGAAGATAAATTTAAATTAACAATAAAGCTAAAATTGATTTCACTTATTTATATAATAATATAGTACATGTGCCAGACCCATCAGTCATTATTATAATTTGGGGGATTGAATGAATCTTATAAGTATAAGATATATATCACGTGTTGCTGGAGTCATGTAGCACCAACAAGTTGGGGGCTATTTCAAGCAATCTCGTGACTCCAAAGAAAACATGGATCCTGCTAAAAAAATATGTGAAAATTGGCCGGAGCTGCATAATTTGTGAAAGGTTTACGACAGTTAATCTACACCACTCGAATGATTTTGACTTATGAAATACTTCGTACAATGCCGCGATAAAATTTGTATCAATAATAAAACTGCACGAGGGGTCAACTAACCCACAAATACCTGACATTGACTACCATAAAAAATATCGCAAATGTTTCGTCCACAAAAAAATCTTGAAAGAATTGCCCGCACCGGAGATGAAAGTCCTTCACCGGATGAGCAATAATAAAGACATCAACGGAACTCCATAATCTAACTAACAGAAGGTCGTTGCTTGATCAGTAAAATGCCAGGTAATACACGCCGCGGCTGTGTTTATCCAGAGGTTACTCGTAAACCCTCCCCAACGTGATTCGGGGAGAGTAAGAAGACAGCCCCGAAACAGGCGCAACCATGCCAGGGACCGATAGATGCGACCGCTGCGATGACTTCGCAGAGCAGCAATACGTCGGACACTTTGATTGGACACTTCGGCTTTGATTACTGCTGTTCGAGCAGGCGTCTTGTAACTTGCTGAACGGTGAAGGAAAACACTGTAAGGTAACCCTGCGAAGTATCGCCATGTGGCTCACGTAAAGCGTATATCGGTGCCCAGAGTACGGCGACATGGGGTGACGATGTGTGTATTGTTGCAGGGTGCGCGTCTCGGGCGTGGCGGGCGGGCTGGTGAACGGCAGCTGGACGGTGTGGTGGGCGGACGAGGCTCACGGCGACATCTACCGCGCCGACGGCGTGCAGGCGCTGTCCCCCGCCGCGCCGCTCGGCCAACTGCTCGCCGCCGAGTCTTCGGTCATCGTGAGTGCACGCCCCGCTTGTCGCAATGTGCCTGCGCTTGGTCACTACTAGTGTAGATAAGACCTATAGTGTCATGGTCGAACGCTATACAAATACAACATTCTTTATTTACCAACATATGTAGGTCACACCGATGTTAAGAGTTCGTAGTTCAGGCCATGTTGCGCCGGTAAGGCATAACCAAATCTCCTTTACGCTGGTGTAGTTAGCTCAATCGAAAGAGAAAAATGGTATTGCGCCACTGTGACCTACAAGTAGTGGTTCGATTGCTCGATTACGAATGTGCTCAAATCCCATAGTGGCACATTATATAGCGTCCGGTCTGCTTGCTTCTGAATCCATATTTGAGTCCGCTGGCACGTAGTAATGGTCGGTGAAACGTACCTGTACCTGTACCGATTGTAGACGCACTACATTCTCGCACCTCTTCACTCGGGGCTCGGCTTGCTTTTACGGGGAGAACGAAAAAAAATATTAACGAATTTCACAAAAAGGGGCTATCCAACCTTTATACTAAGAACTTACCGAGTCTTCAGTATGAATATGGCTGCATAAATAAAATGTCACCTTGCAGAAAACAAAGAATAGTAGGTCTAACTGATTTCGCCTGACCAGTTTCACTGTATTCGTACAGTTTCTTCGGAGGCAAACATGCTTATATACGCGGCGGCTCCCCTTTAGACATACAGTGAAACTAGTCGTGAGTAGCTGTTTCAATATCAGTATGAATCTAAACCACGAATCTTTAATAGTAAAATATTAGGTATAGACATTTTAGGTTTAGGGGTTGGCAATGAGTGGGAGTCGGAACTACGCTCTAGGCCAGGGATGGTAAACCAATAGCACTCTACAAAATATTTCAGGCACGCTACCAAACGAAATGGTTTTTTTTGGTAGTTTTTGAAGAGTTTCGAGTTGTTATTGTTTATATGAGTATGTTATTGTTTTCCCAATAATCACTAAGTCAAAGTTATTCGAAGGCACGTAGGTATAAGGCTAAGTTTAAAAAAAAAGTGTACCGTAACGCAGATGTTTAAGTTTGTTGCTCAGAGGTATCGTTGTACAGATGTCACAAATGTTGTCCAAGTGTAAAGATAAGGATGCATGCATAGTAAAAATAATAAACACGGTTAAGTCTATAATTTTAATAAAGAAACAGACTCCGTCTCAATTTGATTTCTATAAATTAAAGCTATAGTACAAATGTGGTTTGCTTGTGTGAAGTGTGTATTGAGAGCGTGTGGTGTGCGGCAGGTGCGGGGCGCGGGAGCGGTGCGCGCGCTGCGCGTGGAGTGGGGCAGCGGGCGCGTGTATTGGAGCGCGCGGCGCGAGGCGCGCGGGGGGGTGTACAGCGCGGCGCTGGGCGGCGGGCGGCAGGTGACCCACTACGAACACCCCGACGCGTACCCCGACGACCTAGTGCTCTTCAACGAGACCAGGTGAACTGCGACATTGTGTACTAGCTATCCTCGCGTAGAGCTCTCTTTCGATTAATGTATATCTTATTTGCTCGTAAAATGTAGCTGTTATTGATAGTTTTAGGCTTGTGGTTATTTTATCAACACACCTTATAGCCTATATGTTGACCAGTGTAGAATGTGTACTTTATGTAGTATTACTATTTTACAAAATAAATTATTGATATTTAAATTTGACTATAATATTATACAAAATATATACAAAAAACATATACTTAAGTACTTAAATAATTCATATAAATATTTAACTTATCTACTTTTAGTCATCGAGCGGTAGTGCTCTTAACCTGTTTGGTTACAGATTAGGTAATCTTATGAGCCTGTTTAGTTACAGATTAGGTTATCTTATGAGCCTGTTTGGTTACAGATTAGGTAATCTTATGAGCCTGTTTGGTTACAGATTAGGTTATCTTATGAGCCTGTTTAGTTACAGATTAGGTTATCTTATGAGCCTGTTTGGTTACAGATTAGGTAATCTTATGAGCCTGTTTAGTTACAGATTAGGTTATCTTATGAGCCTGTTTGGTTACAGATTAGGTTATCTTATGAGCCTGTTTGGTTACAGATTAGGTTATCTTATGAGCCTGTTTAGTTACAGATTAGGTTATCTTATGAGCCTGTTTAGTTACAGATTAGGTTATCTTATGAGCCTGTTTAGTTACAGATTAGGTTATCTTATGAGCCTGTTTGGTTACAGATTAGGTTATCTTATGAGCCTGTTTGGTTACAGATTAGGTTATCTTAAGAGCCTGTTTAGACGTGTCCCTCATTATCTGTGACAGAGAGATGTTCTGGTCAGACCGCGGCGCGCGCGCGGGCGTGATGCGCGCGTCGCTGTCGGGCACGTCGTTCTCGTACGTGGTGCAGCGTGGCGTGCGGCGCGGTGGTGCGCTCGCACTGGACGCGCCCGCTCGCCGCCTGTACTTCGTGGACACGTACCGCGACGTGCTGGAGTCCATCGCGCTGGACGGGTCCGGCCGCGCGCTCGTCGCACGCTTCGGGGCGCGGGGCGGCCGAGACGCACGCTACAACGTTACTGCTGATCACGGTCAGTGGGGTGCTCTGTGTGTCATGTCTGAATTGATATTTGCATGAAAATTTAATTTATTAAAGATTAACCATTCCGCATTATAAGATCATTCCTTCTGCCATTAATTGACATTTAGCTAAGGACCTGTAAGTCGTCGTACATCTGGTCGCTTGGTGCTCATCACGGACTTGTACTGAAACGACGGCACTAACAGATAGACCGACCTTAATCAAAATTATATATTAATTATAATTTATGAATGGTATAAATGAAGCAGTGAATCAAACTTGAGTATAGTAAATACATTAACTCGTCCCCCTCCTCCCCCCGCAGACGTCCCCGGCGGGCCGCTGTCGGTCGCGTCGGGCCCGTGCGCGCGCATGTCGCTGTGGGACGACACGCTGTACTGCGGCACGCGGCACGGCCTCGTGCGCATCAACAAGCGGCGCCGTGAGCCCGCGCAGTACAGCCGCGGCGCCGCGATCCTCGCCCTCGACGCCGTGCATCCGCTGCTCTATGCGCAAGGTACACGCCAGCAGAGAGTGCTGCTCTCTAGAACACGCTGTATGTAGTGTATGTAGTAACGGTGTGATGTACGTTTCAGAGTGGTCCCCGTGCGCGCCGCTAGAGGGCGCCCCGCGCTGCGGCGCCGGCGCTGTGTGCGTGCTCAGTAGCGACAGCAGTGAGGGGTACGCGTGTGTGTGTGTCGACGGTCTGCAGCCGGACCACTCGCAGGTAACTGCGGACGCCCGTGCCCACTGCTCGACACAAGCGGACAGATCTCATTGCACGTTTGTGTTTGTGCGTATATTAATTATTATAGAGCGATCAAGAGGGACGATGTGATACATCAGCAACAAAGGTGCTTCTTCTCCTAACTCAATGACGGTCTTTCTGGTGTACTAACTTTGTAACGACGTACATACATAGTGTTCTACATGATACGAAAAGTGATGTGGTTTTTCCTGAATAAATAAAATGTATATCATTGCGTTAAAGAAAATCAGAAAAGTAAATCTGGGCGTGAGGAGCTCTGAACCGGGACTCAACCCGGAACCTTTTGCTTACCGGGCGATTGTTCTACCAACTGAGCTGATATGATTTTCTATACCATTGATATCAATTTAATTTGTTATCTATTGCGATGGATAAATCGCCAAGTGTTTAAAAATATAGAAAATTATTTCTAGCATAGTTTTTCCTGAATTTTATTTTGTATTTGTATTTGTATTTATTTATTTAAGGAAAAAAAAATGACATATGCATTCGTGTTTAAAAAGGAGCACTCGTGTTTGGGCCGACAGGGACGAATGTATCGACTGTGATAGCCCTAATGAGCCAAAGGCCTGTTACAGGACCATCAACTTTGATGCGACACTTTAATGACTATAAGGTCATAGAGAGTAAGAGAGGGTTGGACGAGAAAAAAAAAAACACTACATGAATGATAAAAAAGAAAAGAAAACAATTGTATGCTATAACAGCCTCATGCAAATTTACAAGTAATATTATTAAGTACTTATATAAGTATGTAATGTATTTTTGTATCTAGTTATATGATTATATTAATATGTATATGTATATGTATATAAATTATAAATAATTTTAGTAATAATATATCAATTACACATGTATATAAATTAGTTAGGGTAACCGCACCTAAAATTCTTTTGTTTTTTTTTGTTTTTTGTTTTGCCTACACAGCGTAGGCAATATATATAAAAAAAAAAAAAAAAAATAAAATAATTTTATTGCAGACAATATTACAGTCCATAGAGATGTTAGTAGGCCTTATAACTATGTTAGCAAAACCTATCATATTAAAATTAATTTAAATATTTACCCGTACAGCTCGACCCCGCCACCTGTACATGATTTTGTATCATGTGTCGCAGGATCGGGCAGTCAGGCTTCTCGCTAATGAGTTTGAGAATGGTGTTGGAGCTCCCGCGAATTCCGCGTAGAAGTGACGCGGTGCGCTTGCGCACTATCGCATGGAAGCCATCGGTGTGCGCCAGCGCAAACATTCCGGACGCACTACAGTAACGCGGAAGCCCCAACAACATCCTAAAACCATTATTATATTGTACTCGGAGAGCATTGATAGCCCGCTGCGTACAGTTGACCACAGACCATATATATTTGAATATATATGTATTTGAATATATAGTTTTTTAATAAATAAATATTTCGCTCTTTGAAGCTTTTTATTTTTTATTATTTAATTTACATATATATTTATAAAATAAAAAAAACAATATATATTTCGGGTCCTACCGGGCACGGCCGGCAACAGTTGGGGGGCGGGCCCAGTAGGACCTAAAATATTCATGATTTGTTTTGTGTTTTATAAAATACTCGTATATGTAAAATAAATAATAAAAAATTTGAATATACTTAATAGAAGTGAAGAAAAAAAAATCTCAAATCAACCTTATTTCTCAGTTTTTTTGTCCACTTGTAACAATATTACTGCCGCAGTTTTTATCGAAACAGTTAAAAAAAATTATAAACTTCTAGACAAAATATTACAATACAATTATTTATTTATAAATTAAAATTTACAAAATTAAAAAATGGTAAGGTTTTGTCATAGATGGTAGAGCTGATGCCGGGCTCGACTGTGGAGGTACCACCATCTTACTTGCAAATCCTCCCGAAGTTATTCGGGGGAAAGTAAGAGAACAGCTCTCAGGCAATAAAATCAGGCGGCCCACCATTGTCTGGGACCGATGGATGGTGGTATATCCATTCCAAAATGCCAGGCCTTATAAAAGAACAGACTGGTGATGGGCAGCGGCGTCACTGGTGCGAGGGTTTCGGCACCGCGCTCACCAACCCGCCTGCCCAGCGTGTGTGAGTATGAGCATTTCTTCCAGGAGGACCGCCTGTGTTTGCGAAATCCTGGAAAGGCCTATGTCCAGCATTGGACGAAACAGGTTCATGGACGGATGGAAGGTTTTGTCACTTTTTGGAAATTAATTTCATTTTATTTGAAATAAATTAAATACTCTATTTTCGCATTAGTCAGGTGGAGCGCCAGACGTTACACCCATGTTTGAGTGCGACCTGATAAGAACTTTATTTTAATCTGGTTTTGTTCGAAATTCCATCCACCGCGAATCAAGTTGCTTTGAACGTCGACACGATATGTCGTCAGGGGTCGCTGCGCTGCTTGGCCCCGCCCGCAGTGGAGGGCGTGTCCCCTCGCCCCGCCCCCAACGCGACGTGCAGCCTGCAGTGCGGCGGCGGCGGCGTGTGCTACACGAGCGGCGCGGGCACGCCGGCGTGCAAGTGCTCGGAGCTGTTCGTGGGCCCGCGCTGCGAGACCTACCGCTGCGGCGACTACTGTAGCAAGAACAGCGTCTGCGAGGTCGACGCCGGGGGGGTGCGGGGGGAGGACGGCTATCTGCCGCTCAAGGTCGGTGTCCACTCCACTTACACACCCAACTATTAGATGAGCCACTTTGGTGTTGATGTCGACTGTAATTCCGATATACAATGTTGCATGTCAGTGCGCGTGCCACCGCGGGTACTCGGGGTCGCGGTGCGAGCTGCCCCCCCCGCGCGAGAGCTGCGCGCGCACCCGCTGCGAGAACGGCGGCCAGTGCCGGCAGCGCGGGGACTCGGTGCACTGCGCGTGCCAGCAGGGGTACGAGGGTGAGTCTATTTACTACACAACGAACCATTGATGAGAGTTACAAGTGTGAAGGTAAAAGTAGTCGGGGCGTTGATCGGTCTGCAAGATCTACGGAAGTAATTAACGTACGACCACGACGAGCCGCGACCGAAGCCTGCAATCAGTTGATGTGAAGGGATTCGTTAGTTAACCAGGACCTAGTCTAATGCTAAGACTACACTGGCGTCTTATCGCGTTAAAATCTACAATGCGGCTCAATTAACAATAGGTCAGTGAAGTTATTTGCGGGTGCGATTTAGTCATGACCCCCCCTTCCCCTTCCAAAATCATTCACGGTCAACTCGAAAAATCCCCGAAGCTTTGGCGGTTTTCGAACACATCAAAGAAATTTTTATCTGCCAATTAAAGTCTTAAGGAAAAAATATTCAAAATAACGTTAAAAAACGTAATTCAAACTGTGCAAACCAGAAAAACCCGCAAAACACATATTTTTGACAACGTGGTCGTTGGTGGCGGCGACCGCATACTCAACAAAATTAATAGAAGGCTTCCATTTACTTTGTGAATAAGATCATTCGTTTTATGATTTAAAAAAAAATATATTATTTTTGTTAAAGTTGGCCTCTTGAACTGTATGTACTCGTACTTGAGCCTAGATGATACCCCCCAAATCTCGAGCTGCGACCTGGACTGAGGAAGCATCGGTAAGATCGCCCATGTTGACCTGTGCGAGAGCAGGATGTCGATCGCTATGTCCCTCTCGCTCACTGCACATGCTCACTGCTGAAAGTGCCAAGCCGAAGTGACACTAGGTTAGGTTATCAATCGCCCATGCCGTTAAGAGTTTAACTGTGTTTAGGTGTACCTACTCGTACTAACTGCAACTTGAGTTTTAATCAACTAACTAAACAAACGGCTACAAGTCTCCGCCCCCAACTGTGCTTTATTTAAGTGCTGAGTTAATTCGACACGAGTGTGAACGCGGTGCTCTCTGTCCCGCAGGAGCCACCTGCGCGGTGTGTGCGGGTGTCCCGGCGTGTCCCGAGCCGCGCGTGTGTCGGCGCCACCACGCGGGACACTCGTGCGAGTTGCCGCGTCCCGACTGCGCCGACTACTGCCTCAACCAGGTACACACATGAGCAGCTTTATCCTCAATATTTGTTGAGACGGGGCTGCCAAGTACCACGACCAATGAAGTATTGTCACCGACTTTGTTCGAGGACGCTCCCGGAGTCCTCCAAGTGCGGTGCGTCGTCAGGTTCGCCGTACACAATAATGTGTTATCTTAAATAAAATGATAAATGTAAAACCTTTTTTAAAACAAGTATATAGTAGTATATAAGTAGCGAATAAATAAGTTTAGATAGCTGAAAATGATACAATATTTTATGAATTATTTGTTTTCAAAAAGCTTGTCGCGTGAAAAGTAGAGATGCGCTGTGTACTCATTTATTACTCGGTAACTCGGCTTAAGTGACGAGGTACTCGGTAAAAAATGTTGTGTAAAAAAATATGTTAGTTTTTATTTAAGTTGCCGTTATATTTTCATGTTTTTTTTTCATATATTCTTATTTTTGTTGCCCTTTAGCGTTAAAATTAGTCTTCAAAAACAAAGAAAAATAAAATATGTAAGTTTTCGTTAAAAAAAAACGCAGTAATAAATCAATAAACAACCTGATATTTCGGTTTTATTTGCGATTCTGGAGATGTCCTGATTCTTCGGATCTCCATAAACAAAATCGTAAAAGAATATAAATTTGCAAATTACATGCCAGATATCTCTCAAATAGTGCTGTCAAATAATTCAAGTACCAAGGCGACTTCCAGGTCACAGTGCGGCAGGCGAGGTAACTAAGTACGGCGATAGGATAGTGAAGCGTTAGTGTACCAACATATGATGAGACGATGTAAATAACATAACCCCCTCGCAGGGCACGTGTCGCGTCTCGACGGACGAGCAACCTCGCTGCGAGTGCGGGCCGCAATGGCGCGGCGCACGCTGCGAGCTGCCCGCGTCCCCCGCCCACCCCGCACCTCCACACAACGGCACCACCGAGCACGGTGAGTCCACTAGCCTCCCCTCGCCGCTACACGTACGTCTACACTACGATAGTAATATAATGGTGAAGGGGGGGCGAATGAAAACGTTTCTAACAAACTGTCATTTGAAAATGGCACTAGAGGGAGTTAAAAGTGAAAAATGGGCTGTGTGTCACGCGACACTGGGCCTGCCGTGATTGGCCGACTTATAGACACAGTAAACGCTATTAGAGCCGTCGCTACACTGAACTGTATTTAACAAAGTTTATCGTGGAGTAGCTCGACCAGAACGCCCTAGAAGGACCGAATAGGCGACACAATGAATAAGGATAAAATATAAAGTACACGGAATAGAAGAGCTCGTGTGACTAGATTGGCAGAGCCATTTTATATAGGCAGAGCGATTTAGTACAGGCAGAGCCATTTGTATAGGCAAAGCGATTTAGTACAGGCAGAGCCATTTTGTATAGGCGAAGCGATTTAGTACAGGCAGAGCCATTTTGTATAGGCAGAGCGATTTAGTACAGGCAGAGCCATTGTGTATAGGCAGAGCGATTTAGTACAGGCAGAGCCATATTGTATAGGCAGAGCGATTTAGTACAGGCAGAGCCATTGTGTATAGGCAGAGCGATTTAGTACAGGCAGAGCAATTGTGTATAGGCAGAGCGATTTAGTACAGGCAGAGCCATTTTGTATAGGCAGAGCGATTTAGTACAGGCAGAGCCATTTTGTATAGGCAGAGCGATTTAGTACAGGCAGAGCTATTTTGTATAGGCAGAGCGATTTAGTACAGGCAGAGCCATTTTGTATAGGCAAAGCGATTTAGTACGGGCAGAGCCATTTTGTATAGGCAAAGCGATTTAGTACGGGCAGAGCCATTTTGTATAGGCGAAGCGATCTATTACAGGCAGAGCCATTTTGTATAGGCAGAGCGATTTAGTACAGGCAGAGCCATTTTGTATAGGTGAAGCGATTTAGTACAGGCAGAGCCATTTTGTATAGGCAGAGCGATCTAGGACACGCGGAGCCATTTTGTATAGGCGAAGCGATTTAGTACAGGCAGAGCCATTTTGTATAGGCAGAGCGATTAAGTACAGGCAGAGCCATTTTGTATAGGTAGAGCGATTTTGTATTCGCTGATCTGAGGTCATAGGGTATCGTTATATTTATTTATTTATATTTTTTATGTACTAAAATATATGAAAAGAGTAACTACTTATAATATAGCCGTTAACAAGTTTTAGTTATAGTGGGTAGGCAATCCCAAAATTCTGGGTTGGATGTTGGTCCACGTCAGAAACGATCCCACTGTTGATTAGTTGCAGAGTTATAAATGTATAAGCTTACGAACAAACTAACTTTCAGATATATAAGTTACTAGCTTTTGCCCGCGGCTCCGCCCGCGTGTTATTCGGTTTAACGCCATGATTTTTTTCGGGATAAAATACACACACACAAACTTTCACATTTATAATATTAGTGTGATTTGGTTGAGATGCACTTGTGCTTGTTCACTGTAGGTGTTTATTTGATTTAGCTAACCGGTTTCGCTATAAAAGCATTCTCAAAGTGCTACTTATAATGAGATTTTAATTTTGGTAACATATCCAAGGTGACATTGATTTCTGCAGCCGAATTGCTAGGTACTGAACACTCGGTGAGTGCTCAGTAGGTTAATATACCCAAATCATTTAAATATATAAGCGGTGGTAGCTCAGGCGGTACAACGCTGGCCTCTCAATATTGAGACCCAGTTTTTATTTGTGCCCGAAGTACGGCGATAGGGCTCACTACCCATCACGTTGGGACGTTATAATCGTCGGTGAAACGCGGGTGTACCGAGTGTGGAATGTGACTTGCATTTCGCAGTCCACAATTTGGAACACCTCTGACACCCCCTCGGGGATTCATGTCGTGACGATATGTAAAATAAATATTACAAACTTATCAGTAACTACACAATGTATGAACAATGTCTAGTATTTGGGTACGTCACCCTAAACCTATACTAAAACCGGCGATTTCAATGTTCGTTATAAACTTTGTATTGTATTGGGGTCTTCGTCGCGTTGAATAACTAAATGTTTAAATACAGTAAGTAGTAAACACCGCCTTTGAGACAGAGCTGAAACAAATATCGTTGAACATTGCTAGTTGCTCGAGGTTTATTGTATCGGGACTAATAATACAATACATTCCGGCTCCGAGTGGCTAGTCGTCAGTCGAGTATACCGTATTACTTAACCTACTTTGTAGTACCCAGTTCGAAATGAAACAGCAGAAAAAACAAACAAAACAAAATGATTTATTTCTTTATCTTGCTTAAACAATTAATACACTTAGTTCGAGTTCTCCAATTGGGTATGAACGTACCTGTAGCAGGAGTCCCCGCTCTCCTGTAGCTAAAAATACAAAATTAAGTAAAGAAACAAAACATATACTTTCATTTACAAAGGTGCCTAACAAATTAATACAAGTGTGTGAGGGTGTGTGTGAATTGTGTATGTAGGGGGTACGCATGAAGGTTGTGTAAGGATGTTTTTATTTGTGTATCATTCTAGCCCTATGACTTTGTCTTGGGATCGGATGTAAAAGGACACCAAGAAGAAGGGTGTGTATGTGGATGTGAAATGTGTGTGACTGTGTGTGAATACCTAATATTTGAAATCAATATCAGTTTGTAAGTTGAAGATAACCATAGTAATATGTTATATTGAATTTTGTCAAGTATGATGACCGTATGATATTTACGAATGCTATTCAATGACATTTAGTAAATTCTCCGTCTCGTTATAATTCAATGTTATATCCAAGTTGTCACTAAGTTTTTACATTCATATAGTGTTTTAGAATATATATTAAACTGTTTGTTGATCTTTTTATAAAGATATGTTGCTTGTCTAGTACATTGCTGTCTGGCGAAACAGCAGATCGTGCCTCGGTTCCATCCACCTGACATAACAACTAACTTCATCTCTGACCAAGCCATGTCCCTTGAATCAGCGAGCCCTATTGTAGTTCGTTGGGTGGCAATGATATTGGTGGTGTGGTGTAGCTCGTTGATATGATGAGCAATGTCCCGCACAGACGTATTTCAACAAATCGCTGTAACACTCAAAATGCCACAAAGCAGGGATTAAATAATTATTCAAATTAGTATCCATAAATCCTGCAATAAAAATGAAACTATTGAAATATGAATTAATTATAATGTATACCAGTTATTGTAAGTAGGTAGGTAGAGTGGCGGCGCGTCCTCGCGAGGTCAGATACTCATTCATTTAGTTACATTTTGTGTTTTTGCGATCATCAATTCATCGTCATCATGAAAAAACTACTGTCACAAATACTGTGGTTGCTATGATGCAAGAAGTACGAAAACATGTACATGTACAAACAAACGAGACTACAGATATCCATTTGCTACGATCCAGACACACCGCGTCTGTTAGGAGAATAAGTTAAAACTGTTTATTAAGCATTATTGGAAAAGGCATATGCCATCAAAAACAAAACATAAAAAAACCAAGTCTCGCAACTTAGTTCTTCTACCGTAAAAAGTTGTGAGATCCATGTAAATCCAATTCGGTTAATTTATTCAGTCCCTACTTAAGGGACCTTCTGTCTTAAGTTATTACGTAACTAGCTAACCTAACAACATCTTATAGTGACCATATCAATATTAAAATATTTTATGTTTTAAACAAACAGATTGACTCGGCCATTACATGAAAACACAATGTATCTTACAATATTATGTTAAAACTTTGACTAGTTATAATTCTTAAACTACTGGTCCAAATTGAATGAAATTAGAAATATACCATGTTTATACAATGCCTGCTTGGTTACCGAAAATTCAGGTTTCTAGTTTTATCCAGAACGATGTCATAGGGGGTCGAAAATGGCCTGAACTGCTTCGAGAAAAGGATGGTACGGCGTGCCGCTCTTTAGCTCGACTTGGCGAATAAATTAATATTTGGACGATAATGAAGCATGGTGTTATATTGTAACATTTATGACTTATAATTATAAGTGAGCTTTCTCATAATAGTAGACAGTAGTTAGTGTAATTTCACAACTTATGATTTCTTATAATTCTCACATCAACTATAGTGATGAAATACATTAGACAATAGACTTAAGATATATTTTATCCGCACGACATAATTTCCTGCTGTCTTGTATTTTTTATCCTTTAACCTAAAGTGAAGTAATTTGTATAGTATAAGCATTTATTGTGAACAATATGATTAAAACAATTAGGCCAAGTGCGAGTCAGACTCGTGCCCAAAGGGCTCCGTAACATCACAAAATACGGGTACGGAACCCTAAAAACATTATGGTAAATAACAACAATATTCTAGATATATTATCAACATCATGGCTACAAAAAACAAGGCGCTTAAATGGTAACGCCTGACAAAAAGTTTGGCGCCGTCTGCGTACGGAACCCTACTTTTTATTATTTTTGTATATCTGACTAACGTTAAAACTTGTACAAAAATAGCGTTAAAACAATGCAACTTGGAGGTTTCTTGTTTATACAACCCGTAACCCGGGACTCCCTAAATTTCAATTTTGAAATATTTATGGTTTGTCGCGGTAAAGGCCCTGGTATATAACAAGTAGGATTCTGTGAACATTTCAGCTTTCTACCTATAACCGTTGAAGCTGTAGACCCCTGTGACACACGGACAGACAGCGCAGGCTTAGTAATACGGTCCCGTTTGGCACCCTTCGAGTACGGAACCCTAAAGAGTAACTAATGAGACTCAGGGATAGGATATTCGGATCGATATATACCTAAAGTTGAAAAAATACCAGAAAACGTTTGCAACTATGGAGTCGGCTTCTTAAAATGTTATTTATTTATTACGGAATTGCTTAAAACTTTACGATGATTAACCTAATCACACTAATATTATAAATGCGAAAGTTTGTGCGTGTGTGTATGTTTGTTACTCTTTCACGCTGAAACAGCTGGACGGATTTGGATGAAATTTAGAATAGATATAGCTAATACCCTTTTTATCCCGGAAAAAAGCATGTCGTTAAACCGAATAACACGCGGGCGGAGCCGCGGGAAAAAGCTAGTACTTAATAAATGTTACCGTAAATGTATGTTATAATTTTCAGGCATTGTACACAATTCCTAGGTTTTTTTTTTAAACAGATTTAGGTCGGACAGAGTAGAAGGCCGAAGAAAAGGTTATGTGTCATACTAACGAGTCCTGAGGCAAAACAGAAGGCCGAAAACAACGGGTTTACTAGGTTGGCCGAAGACTAAAAAGGTAAATTTTTCTTTCGGCCGAAACCTTCTATCGGCTTTCGGCCATATCTAAGGAACGGTAGGGGCCCTATAGCCATCATCGTGTTTGAACCATGATAATTCTTTTTCAATCTTCGAAGGCCAAAAATTTCTTTTGGCTATATATCCAAAACGGCTCTAGCTAGGCCGCTCATGTATGGACTATAGGCTGTATTTTTTTGCTTTTTTTTTCTAGTGTCAAAACTTTAACTGCCCATATCTCCGGAATGGATGACGTTAGACTCATGGTGATGTAAGAGTTTAACTAGATCTACACGATAAAAGTATCAAAACTTTAACGGCCCATATCTTCTAAACGGCTGATGCTAATCCCATATTCATGGTACTTTAAGAAAAAGTAGGCTCGACGAGATCTACCAGTCTATAAAATAAAAAATTAAGAACCGTTCCTTAGATATGGCCGAAGGAAGTTTTCGGACGAAAGAAAAATTGGCCTTTTTAGTCTTCAGCCGAGCCAGTAGAACGTATAGCCTTTTCTTCGGCCTTCTACTCTGTTCGACCTGAATCTGCTTGGCATTTTAGAAATATACATCAAAACATCTAAAGTTTAAGCAACATTGTAATTATTTTTACGCCGACTTAATCTTAAGATGTATGGCTTTTAAAATAAATAAGAAAAAAATGCAGTTGGTCTGCATTAGACATGAGACAAGAGTGAGGCGTATGATAGAGTCTGCGACTCTATTAGATATGCTGTACGCTCCTTTGTTTAGTTCAATACTTTTCGAACTAAACAAACGAATTTTGTTAAATTTGTTTATTTGGTGCAAAGGAATTTATTACAATGTAATTACAATTGAGTGATTTTATCCTTTTCTGTCAATTTAAAACTTGAGGAAAACCATTTAAATATTACAAATTATTGGGTTTTACATTTGAGGAAAATACAACTTATTGTTTTCAAGTTTAGTATACTTCCTGAGTTTCCGTTCGCAGTAACGCGTTTCTTAGTTAGCAATGAACTTGGTGTTGGATGCAGTAGCGTGTATACGAACAGGCTGAGTGTAGGAGTCGTGACCGCGACCTTGCGCGCCCCCCTCCCGCCGCCGCCGCCGGCTCGCGTCCTTGAGATACCGCACTGGCGCTCGCTCTCCACTTTGTTACTAGTGCCCGCCTCGTCAAGCCATTCTGGCTCGTATTCCAAGTGCATTAAGGACTTCGGGATATCTGTATAACTCTACCTGTACATGTATAGCAGAGGATTCAGTGAATGTGCTACATTGTGAAAGTTAATCAAAATCAGTTTGTTGTTGTTGACATTTGAAGTTGGTCGTGGTATTCAGATTAGCTCTCTGTATGCTAACGGTGATACAGTGATGTGTTATAAAACCAAAGCTACCTGTTTGACTGATTATACTTGACAACGTTTGTTCTATGGTTATTTGAATTCATGAAAACAAATTGATTAAAAAAAACAATACTTCAATTCCTATCGGAATGTGTAAATTTTTTCAAGAGTAATGAAACTGAATATGTTCCACTTCACTGTATCCTACTAATATTATAAATGCGAAAGTTTGTGCGTGTGTGTGTATGTTTGTTATTCTTTCACGCTGAAACGGCTGGACGGATTTGGATTAAATTTAGAATGATATAGCTTATACCCCAACTTAACACATGGGTTACTTTTTATTCCGGAAAAAAGCATGTCGTTAAACCGAATAACACGCGGGCGGAGCCGCGGGCAAAAGCTAGTGTGAAGATAAACATCGAATACGAGTTGGTCTTGCTTCTTAGCGAGACTGATCGAATGGGTGGATGGTCAGGTATTATCTCATTTACTTGTGGTTTATTTATCAACTTATTTGTTCATTGCATCATGTATACATATATATTTCTTTATCTTATGCAGGTATGTAAGTTTTATTACATTTTAGTAGCCCAAATTAGATATTTTTATATGTATTTCCTGTATTTTTAGGGTTCTGTAGTCCGACAAGGAACCCTTATAGTTTCGCCATGTCCGTCTGTCCGCGGCTTAGCTCAGAGACTATTAGTACTAGAAAGCTGTAATGTGGCATAGGTATAAATATTAATCACGCCGACGAAATGGTAGAATGAAATGTCAAAAAAATATTTTTTTAAGTGTACCTCTCATACACGTAAACTGAGGATGATTTTTTTTTCTCGTATATTCCATAGTGTGTAGTAGTAACATTGTGGGTGTGTCAAAACTATTTTTCGATTTAGGGATCCGTTGTCGAAATCTTAAGCTTTAACCTGTAGAATTATTGCGATTTTTGGTTTTTCTACAATTTTATTTTTGGCTATATCTCTGGAAGTATCTGTCAGATTCTAATGCGGTTTTCTTACGTTCTTCTTATGGGACTAGAAGTTTGGCGCGATCTGTATTAGTAGACCAACTTATAAAAGTATCGGGCAACTACGGAACTCTACACTGCGCGTGGCTCGACACGCACTTGGCCGGTTTTTTTCATATTCTATTGTTTTTATAAAGATAAATTTTGACCTGTGAAACGTATACTTACATTATGTATTATTATGTATCTGTTTTACAAAATAAATTATCTGTATTATAGTGGAACGTCTCATCTACATAACAGTTCCGTTAAAAACATAAAGTGGTTTGTAAAGGACATATCCGATGATTTACCTTATCGTGTGGTGTCCGCCGCAGTCTGGGGAACCACGCGCCGACGTCGACGCGGACATTCCCGCCGCCCCGCCGCCGCCCTGTGTACATAGCGACCGCTAAGTTAAAGTGATGACACCTGTACATCGAGCTTTCGTAGTTGTTATTAAAGTTTTTTAACATTTTGTAACTCTTGTACATCTGTAAGCACGCGTTTGACGAACACGTAGTTCTCTCAAAGAAACGAAATATCTTGAACAGTACAAGTCATATAAAAACGAAGCAATATGGAGAAACATATGAACGTATGACATGAAAAATTATTAGATTTTGATAATAAAACATGATTGGTTTAGACTAATTATAAACGGCTACGAAATATAGTTGTACGTGGCTGTACTTTTACAGCAAAATTAATCTGGTGGCTCTTCTTCCTAATTAAATTACAATAAACATTTAGGCAGGGAGATTATTAAATAGTTAATTGTGTACAAATTTCAATGTGCTGAGTATTTCGTTATGAGAATTGTATTAAATTCAGTTGTGATCGCAAGTAAAGCGCATCGCCTTAACAGGTAGTTGAGTGAGGCTTGCGCGCGCGCAGGCGGTCTGTGTGCAGTAGTGGTGTGCCGTGTAGAGTCGCCGCGCGCGCCGCTACGAGTGTGCTACAGCTTATCTCTCTCTATATCAGATGATCATTGTGATTGTGTCTTGTAAGTTTGGTGGGAACTTGTGTGTGTAAGAGAAACTAGATAGTGGACCATGGAGCTAGGGCCTCGACGGAGGAGAGATATCGGTACGTTTGAATATTTACCGATATTAATCATATATAATTACATGTTCCTAAATGTAACGACACTCCACTCTAACAAAAATGTGCACTTTAAAGCTTAATATTTCGCCAACGGATCCCTAAATCTAAAAATGGTTTTCACACACCCACAATAGTTTTGAACGACCTATCTAATGATATCTCACACTATGGGATAGATGAGAAAAAAAATCATCCACAATCTACGTGTATGAGAGGCGGCACCCTTAAAAAAATGTAATGATTTTATTTTACTGTTTTGTCGGCGTGATTAATATGTATACTCATGCCTAGTACTCATAGTCTCTGACCTAAGCCGCGGACAGACAGACGGACTGACAGACAGACGGACATAGCGAAACTATAAGGGTTCCTTGTCGGACTACGGGACCCTAAAAACAAGCAGCCAATTCCGCTGAACATAAGTATAACATTGCATAGTAACCGGTACACTTGGACGTCTTGTTGATCCGCGCGTAGACCTTGGGCAGAATAAGGAAAATATTGCCGTCAAATATGTTTGTGTTTCAACATCAATATACACATTTATTCTTACGCTTGTCTTACCGAGAGGTAGGCGGAAATTGCAGACCTCCGTCTGCTACGATCCTGACACACTCCTTTTGCATCCTCTACATTCAGCAATTGAGTCTACCTCTAATCTGAATGCTTTTACCGAGTAAAGTATAAAATATATTGTCAACTAGCTTTTGCCCGCGGCACCGCCCGCGTGTTATTCCGTTTAACGACATTATTTTTTCCGGGATAAAAAGTAGCCTATGTGTTAAGTTAGGGTATAAGCTATATCCATTCTAAATTTCATCCGAATCCGTTCAGCCGTTTCAGCGTGAAAGAGTAACAAACATACACACACACACACACACACACACACAAACTTTCGCATTTATAATATTAGTGTGATTTGTAAGCAAAAAAACTCCAAAAATCCCAGCCCATGTAGACATTCCTTGAAATTGAAACCTACTGAGATCCCCGTTCCGACTCCAGCGTCATCACTATCTTGTATGTTTGTTGGTGTCTCTGTATTGTATGTCATTACAGTAGTAGTTGGTAGTCTGGTTAGCGGCCGCCCGGTGTCGTGGTTTGAACGTCCGGACTAGAGGTTGCCGAGGGCGCGGTTTCTAATTCAGTCTCCGTGCTTCGGAAGGCACGGGAATGTGTGACTCCATACTCACGTCCGAAGTACGGCGATAGGGCTCACCACCGCACCCATCACGCTGGGACGTATAATAATCGTCCGTGGAACGTTTATTATCGCAAGAACTGTTATTGATCCATAACACTGATCACTTCCAGTGTGAACTTGCCTGTATATGTACGTCCCCTTGTCACACACGCAGGCCCGGAGAGCGGCGCGAGCTGCGTGCCCGGCACCATGTGCGTGCACGGCGGGCGCTGCGTGGCGAGCGTGGCGGGCGGCGTGTGCGTGTGCGCGGGCGCATGGGGCGGCGCGCGCTGCCAGCACTACGTGGGGCGCGACCACGCGTGCGACGAGCGCGCCTGCACCCCGCCCGCGCTCTGCGCCTGGAGACCCACGCGTGAGTACCCTGCCCCGCACCCGCACCCCGCACCGGAATGTACAACACTACAATAAAAGAGACCCGGTGGCGGTGGAGTATATCTATGTATAGGTGATTAATGTGTTTATATTAATTGGTAAACTTGTCTCTGTTACTATACAAATATACAAGTGTAATGTATTATTATTGTATTTTAATATTAAATAAATACTGTTTTTGTGACTTCTTGAGCCTTTAAATATGGCTACTTATATCTACAACGAGTATACTAATAATAAAGTAGTGAGAAAGTTGTCTCTGTATATTGAACATTTTCGAGAAATTTTAAATAAATGGGTTATTGGTACTATGTTACTGAAGCGAAAAGAATAATTTTTAGAATTTTTGTCTGTCTGTCTGTTCCGTTTTAACTCAAGAACCACTCAACGGATTTGGATGCGGTTTTTTCATTATAATCGTAGTGATAAAATAACGCCCAAGCCGGAAACGGAGCAAAGATTGAATAAACGCTTCTATAACTCGAGTACCGATCAACGGATTTGAATGCAGTTTTCTTTATTATCACTGTAGTTGTCCTGGTCAACACATAGACTATAAAGGATGTTCATAAAATAACGCCCAAGCTGAAAACAGGGCAAAGATTCAGTGAACGCGGGTGACACAAACAAATAAATAAAAATATCTATATATATTTCAAGCAACTTGTGATCGTCGTCAGTCGCATATGATTGTATTTAAATATGTTTTTCCTGGTACCATCTGCCTGCAGTAGGTATTATTCAAAAACTACTTTGCGTTGAGCTGAAAATATGCGGTTTCAATTGTCAAACGTCTATTCGGCTAATCAAATTAACCCGTTTGACGATTGAAATCGTACGTTTTACCTGTCAAATGAATACGACTATCTTACACAATTGCACCTCTTGTTGGTTACACGTTGAGTTTTGTAATCCCAGTATATTTCTACATAAAATCCCATTACTGAGCAAAGGCCTCCTCCATCCTGGTCCACTCATGCCTCTTGAACGTTAATCTGGTCGACAGTTCTCCGCCATATCTTGTTTTTGGTCTTCCCTTACTTCGTACAAGGTCTCTGGGGCGCCATTCAGTTACATCTCTGGTCCACCTGTCTTATCACATGCCCTGCTCCATTCAATTCGTCTAGAAGTCGGCGCATTCTCCATGGTCTATAATACAAACCAATATGAGAGCGCCGACTTCTAGAGAACATGTGTTTCAGGAATAAAGAAGTCGACAAAGTGTTATTTCGGTACCATCGGTCAATACGCAATTATTTTAAACTTTTTAGTGAATGTCTGCTATAATATTTAAAGACTGGTATTATTTTTTTGTTAAAAGTTTATAACTTTTTGACTTGGCGTACTTACAACTTAAAGTAACCCAGAGAAAAATGGCGAGAAGCATGCTCGGAAAAAGAATGCTCGATCAAGTCTAACGTAGAACTTAGAAAGAAGATTGCCTTAAGGTGGTTAAACCAAATCTCGGTGCAAAATGCACATCATAATATTGTTTTCCCTACTTTTGAATAAAAAGTACACAAACATTGCGTTTTAAAGCAATTAGCGGAAATTAATTACTAATATAGGGTTCTCGCATTCAAATTATGTTATTTTATGCCTTACATTTTGATTACATTCGATTACAACGATAAATACGCTTTTAAGTTTGTTAATCGAATGCAATCAAAATGTAAATCATAAAATGATAGAATTTAAATGTGAAACCCTAATTGTTACTAATCAATTTCCGCAAATTGCTTTAAAACACAATTTTTGCATACTTCTTATTCAAAAGAAAGGAAAACACTATTATGATGTGCATTTTGCACCGAGATTCTGTTTTACTGCCTTAATAGATGAAATACGCGAAGCCAAGCCATTGAATCTTTTAACCGTCCCAAATGTCGGTATCGCTAAAACGTTAGGTCGCAGTCCAGATCCATCTTACAGAGGAACGGTGTATTGCAACTTCCAGTGAACCCCGGCGAGGCAGGCACGCCGTACTGCGTGTGCCCCGCGGACGCAGTGTGCGCGGGGGCGGGCGCGCGCGCGGCGGGCGGCGGCGCGTGGTGGGGGGCGGGCGCCGCGGTCAGCGTGCTGCTGCTCGCCGTGCTGGCGGCCTTGTATGTCATCCACAGGAGAAGGCAGTGAGTACACGACACCACAAGTCTCGGTACATTGTCGTCTTTGTTACTTGTTGTATTTAGTTACCATCTAATGTTCGAGTGGAAGAGTAACCAACCATGGCTGTACTTACGGTGACTTCGGTTGTTAATTCTTAAATCAAATAGATACATTTACCTAACTCAGAGCTAATCAGTAGGTAAAGGACAATTCTTTTTCTCAAACTTAAACGCAGTTGTACACATACCCACATACTTATTAGAGGGTAGAAGTTTACCTTAAACGTCTAACCTGCCCCTGCACCCACTTCCCGGTAAGTTGCACTTTATATTCAATTGATGACACAATAAGGTAAGGCTAGTATTTGTCCAATGTGCCGCAACAAAAGAAACAAAGCAAGATGAAAAGTTCTGTTTAAGTGTCTTGTATAAAAAAAACGCATGTCACAATAACTTGATATGAGACTGTTGTTTTGTTCTGAAGAACTTTCAGATTTCTAAATTATCGTTTTGAGGTGCCTTCCATGTTAATTACAATGTTAATTAATAATAAATGTTTTTTTTTTCCTGAACTTCAGTAAGATAATAAATTTTCATTTAAAGCGATATTGTTTTTGAAATAATATTAAATTTGTTACCTATTGCAAGTATTTTTTATATTTTCAACGCAGGCAGAACCGCGGGCACGTCTAGTAAATATTAAACTTGTAAAATTATACTCGTCTAAGTATTATTGTATTTTAAAAACACACTTACTGATTTGTTGTAAATATCACTCTTTACGGATTATGAAATTAGGTAAAGTACTAGAACACACCTTTGTTTGTTCAGTTCCACCTATAAACCAAATAAAAATTACCAATACTGGGATAAAGGTGGAAAAAACTTGCGTGAAAGCTAATAAAATTTTAGAGCGCACCTAAAGAGGTGCATCCTAAAATTCTCTAAAATTAGAGCTGTCAAACCAATATAACGCTGTAATTTTTTGCTTCAGAATACCAAAAAACCCAAGTTGAATGCTTTAGAGCTGTCATCGTAAATTTAATAACAATTTTAATTTGACGTTCATAAACGCTAGCTTCAGAATACCAACATAAATATTTTAGATCGCAATGACCTAATTTTAGAGCACTTTTTATAAACGCTAGATTAGGACATTTGCTTTAGAATAGGTCCCATTATACAATGCACATATAATAATAATGTGTTCCAAAACGTCTTAGTGTGTACCTATCATCGGTAAGAGCTCCTCTTTATTGAAGTAAATGCTCTATACTACCATGTCATTGAGTGCTATTTACCGTGCAGAAAATCTTAAATGTAGAGCTGTCAAAACCTACAAGTTAGTAGGTACAAGGTAATTTATAGTTTATGAATGTGTGTTAGCGAACAGACATGACGGGAGTGTGGTGTTGTCTGTTAGCAGCTCGTTCGTGCACGCGCGCCTCGCCGACAACGTGGAGATCAGCAACCCGATGTACCTCGCCGGCGCCGACGACCTGCTCGCCGTCGACCATCGACACGCGGTCAGTGCACTACCTACACACGCCCTCTCTCACGACTCAACTTGCTAGCTGAGGCTCGCAGTCGCCAATTGTGCTCCTATGTGATTTGAACCCGTGACCGCGGAACACTACTAGGTGGGATTGATTTACTTTTATTAGCTATTACAAAACAATCTGTTGGAGGTATCAAAAGATTGGTTTATCAATGCTTGTGACGACATTTGGTAAGTCGGGGTAGACTAGTTGACTCAAATAACGCTGTTCAGCGATTTCCCAACTAAAGGTACTCTCTGCGTTTGGTCGACTCAAATAACACTTATCCGCGATTGATTGACTCAAATGACACTGATCCGTGATTGCTCGACTCAAATGAAATCGGTCCGGGATATGATATGGTAAGACGGGGTGGCCTCGTCGACTCAAATGACGCTGGTCCGCGATTAGCCCGATTAGTCAACTAAAATGAGACTGTTCCGCGATTGGTTGACTGAAATAAGATTTGTCCGAGATTGATCGACTGAAATAAGACTTGGCCGCGATTGATCGACTGAAATAAGACTTGTCCGCGATTGATCGACTGAAATAAGACTTGTCCGTGATTGATCGACTGAAATAAGACTTGGCCGTGATTGATCGACTGAAATAAGACTTGTTCGCGATTGATCGACTGAAATAAGACTTGTCCGCGATTGATCTACTCAAGTGACAAGAACGGACCGCGGTTGGTCAGCTCAAATGATATTGGATAGCGATTGATCGACTAAAATGACCTCAGCTTGCGTTAGGTCGACTCAAATGACATTAATTCATGGCATGGCACTAAACAGCGACTCCTAGACCTGTCCGTAATTGACTAATATTATACTGGACCGCGATTAGTCGGGTCAAGTAACACTTGTTTGCGATTCAAAGTAGATAAGCCTATAAGATAAGTGAACGGGTTATACGTATGTTTCAGAACGGCGGCAATCACTTCGCTAACCCGGTGTATGAGAGCATGTACGCGCCGCCGCACCGACCCACGGAGGAGGTACGTCCCTTACCTTCCTGCTGAATGTTACACTGAGACGTATATGGATATACCTACAGGTCCTGTGAAAATACCGGTCAAGTGCGAATAGTACTCTTGCCTTACATACCATTTAGAACATATACTTATTCCACGTGCAGTTGATCCATTAAACTTTGTATGCAAAGTATTTAATTGGTGTGCGTTACGCCAGCGGCATGTTAGCGCTTTTCAGGATTTCAGCTTGACAGATAATTAGAGCGTCATCTCGTGTAATTGTGTCCGAAATAAAAAAATTGTGCTTCCAGCCGATCCACAGATATTCACCAAAAACAGATTCCGCTGGAGTAACGTTACCCCAGCGGCATCTTGAATAACTCTGAAACTTCTGGACGCACTAATTTTCTTTTTTGGGCACAACCTGGCACTAATTACATCTATCTAAGTAGCTAATTTTTATTTAGCTACGACCACGGGATAAAAAGCATGCCTAAGTTTATGTAATTAGGATTGCTCATTTGTATTTTAATAAAATACAACTTTACTAACATTTATTGCATACTTTTTATTAAAAAGTAAGGAAAACAATATTGTGAAGTGCATTTTGTACCGAGGTAAAAAGTTAAATTAAGGGAATTTAAAAAAAAAAGATATCGACCGCCAAAAGTAGAACTAATACTCTGGTGACAGAGACGACGCTCTACGAAGCCGAAGCTACATAGCCCTATGTGCATTATTTACCGCCGGGAATATGTACGGTCTACGACATTAGCTTTCTGTTTACATTCTTCAGTTCTTGTCAACTACCTTTAAACTCCCTATCTCTATTAAAATATAAGACAACTATCGTAACAATAAGAGCCATGTTATATACACTGCAGGAGCACGATAACCTTCTGACGGACGGCGGCGAGTCCCCCGCGCCCCCCGAACGCGCCGCGCTGCTCTGAGCGAGGGTCACCCGCGCGATTTGCACCACCGCTGCACTCCACGACGCACCCACCAGCGTGTGAACGTGTGCCGATGACACGTGCAATCTAAATAACGTACCTACAATATACCCATTTAGTTGTAGGTTTTACCTCGACGGTTCCTTCAATAATATTGACCAAAAATATATGACAGATGGGACAAAGGACTTGTTATTAACTTGTGTTTTTATTATGTCCTCGTTCTATACTGACTATTAACTAAATTGCCCCACAGTAAGATAATCGACACTCCTATAATGTTTAGAATACAATATATAAACTGCTGTCTTTAGTGTAATATTAATTTTAAGTATGTAGGTAGATGATAAGTTTAGGTCAGTGATATATCATCATGACTACAGCTCGACGGGCGGACGACATATCAGATATTAAACTAAACATTAGCAAGTCTCTTACTATAGACAAACAAGTAGGTGCGCGGGGTAACAGATGTCAGCGGGGTGCGGGCGGTGTAGCGGGAGGGGAGCGCGTCACTCGGAGCTACCTCGCCCCCGCCGCCGTCTGTCGCCCCGCGGGACCGCCGCGGCACGATCTTGTACATCTCTTATTGTAAACGTATGAGACGAGATGTCTCGAACAATGATCTGTCGGGCTGCACACTATGTACTCTAAATAGTTAATAAATGTGATGAATCATTACTTATTGTACATATAATATAATAATGTTTTAACGATACGACGACGAACTCTTGCCCAGGTTAGGTTTAGTTTGTATGACGTCATTATTCACGCCGTGTCGCAAGTTTTTGATAATTTAGAGGAATTATTGAACTCATACTCACAAATGTAGTTGCTCAAATACTTTGTGCCATACAAGTTGTTAGAAACAGCAACAAATATTTACAATGTTTATATTTACTTGTGTCCTGTTATAATTTTAAAATGAAGTACATTTATTGACATTTGTATGTAGTTCCTTGGAGAGGATTTTAATATATAATTTATTTGAATGTGATTTGACCAAACATTTACAACATCTGATATTTCATTTTAGGATTCAAGACTACAATTATTATTAAATAAGTTATTTAAGCGGAGGCCAGTTTAGTAAAGTGTCATCAACAGTCGTTGAAAGAATAACAGATAAGACGGCAGCTATAAAACCCTAGGTTGTGATCAGCTCGGTCCTTGCAATCTCAAGCTTTAATTTCCTTGACATAAGGTCGAATCTCGTCTGTCGAACACCGAGCGACATATAGTCGAATCGAGCTTATTTAAGGTAGAAGTGACGTAGAACCTTTATTTAACTTTATCTTGTATTGCTTCTTATTTTTATACTGTACGTCCTATTTACCTGGACTTTGTAATATTTATATGTGAATATTCTCAAGTTTTGACAAACTTCGAGTGAGGACAAGTTTTATCTCATAATTAAGTACAATAATAAAGTAAGTAGGTGTGCTCGTTTACATGTGCCAGTCTCAGTACGGACCCCTGTGGGCAGTCGCTGGGCCCTGAATGTTGAGACGAGTGATCCAACTGTACTCGTCTCTTGTTGGGCTCAGACTGTTACTCACTACGTTATATGAGTTAATAAACATATTTTGTACATATCCTGTCGTTTCCAATATCACAACCCCGCACTGTTCTTGTTAAATAAATACACGATATTGATTTTCAGTTTATTCATTAATTCAGTATTAACTTAAAGTAACAAAGTTCTGCCATCAACCGACAAACAACTTTGCAATCTTACTTTATTTACATTAAAGACATAGACGTTTACCTCGTTTTTGAAAGGCTGATCGAAGTTAATCCGTGATTAAATAGGTCATACGAAATTAAAAAGATTAAAATATAAGCTTCATCTCATATATTTACAAAAATACATCACATTAGGCTACAAATACCTAAAGCGCAAGCCTAAAAAGAACTGGCCGGTGTTCTCAGTTGGGCACACAACCCACTATGTAACTACTGTTCAAGGGTACTACACTGAAACCACCGCCCAATGACAACCATTCCAGACCAGGGTTGTCACTTGCCTGATGTGTATAGTTTGATACTCATACTAAATATGTAAAATTCTTGTACATTCGTTTATTTACAAAAATCCATTACCAAGAGTTACGTAAGTGTTGGCTCCTCGTTCGATTTACGTGCTGGCATAGTCGCTACAGTTGTACGTATGGCGCGCTGTCATAGTTCTTCTCTATTTTATTGGACTGAGGAGACTTAACGCACTGAGCCGGCAGCAATGCTTGCATAGTTACACAAAAATATTAAAACATCTGTTTATGACCGCTTATTAGACGTGAGCAAAGCCTTAGACCGGTTCAGTCATCGATCGGCTGCTGTGAGAAACGTTGGGGAGGGTCCTTCGTGTATTGTCCGTGCCCTCAGCGCAGCGCCGGCGCCGGTCCGAGACGGACAAACATCGTGAGACGTCATCTAGACCCGCGCAAAGAATTTTAGAATTGACACTTGGAAAAGCTTTTCAGAAATCAGAGGTAAGATTATAAACTTATCACTACAAAATGCAATGTATAAAAGAAAAGGAGCCCGAGGCCGTTCAAGGTAAGTATGACACGGGGCTGGTACCGCTTCCGCAACTGCGTTTCGTATACAAGAATAATTAAGACATTACTATTAAACCAGACACGATTTGTACAAAGGAGAACAAATGGTTGCTGTAACCAAGTATGTAAAATACAGAAACATAAAGAAATATCTGAATCAGATGGAATTATTACAATTTCGTAAAATAATAAAACGAATCGATTTAGCCGTAGTTGGTTAATACTAACAATTTTAATAGTTGATGCCTTCAACATCCATGTACTGCAGCTATTTGTTACCAAATGAACACCTGAAAGCTACGTGGCCTCACTGCAGCCGCTGTCGACGGAGCTGTGTGTGAAGGTAAATACTCTAGGTGGAGCGGGGCTTGAGGTCGTCGAAGCAGGGTCGCAGGTAGATGCAAGTCTTCTTTGTGGGGTTGAAGTGCTCGTGCCCCTGACAACGAACAAACACGGCTACACTTGGGAACACATCCGCTAAGAACAACGCCGCGGGCGCACACGGACGCGATCCGAACGTGCATCTCCGCTGAGTCTCCGAACGTGTCGTCAACATTCGTATATCCGCGCTAAGAGGCGTCGGAAGGGCGGGGCAATAGGGGGGTAAAAATAGTACTAAAGTGCACATACGAGAGAAAATCCCGATGATACTTGAAAGCGGTTGCCCCACCCTAAACTTTCGTCTTCCAACGGCCATTGGAATAACGCCCGTATGTCACTCACGGTTCCCCAACCTTTATTGTGTGTAAATTGTTGACCTAAAACTGAGTATTGAATCATTTTGAACAAGACGTTTCAATATTTTTTTATAATTGTTGAAATGTTCCATCAAGAAGTGACAACATACACCATCCATCGAAGAAAACAATACTTTGTTTTTCATATTAAAGACGTTTGTAAATGCGTGATTTTTGAGTTCATAATCAGGATTTCACGAAATGAATATCAATAAAAACTGTTAAAGATCAGCTTGGACATGTCCGTCAGTCACCGAGAGATGGCACCTATTACGTTTAAACGTCCATCAAGTATCGTAATTATTTGTGAGCTAGTAAGTGCCACTATCGACGAGAACAGATGTACTAGTAGTGCGCTATAAGCTATAATAGAACGCGGCTATGAAGTTAATCCTGACACATTGCGCAACTATGAAGTTTCTGAATAATGACAATGTCAACCACATAGGAAAAAATTACATAATTACTTATTGCGTGTGACAGAATAGTGAGTGGCAATAATATCACAGACAATATATCGATACACGTTAAAAAGTTCGTATAGCTAAAAATATTGTTATGTTTTATGATGATGTGCATTATTGTAAATAAAACGTAAAATTAGATATATTAGTAATATTCTCCTTCAGTTAATTATAAATATTAATGAATAAATGAGTTTGTTTCTTTATTACTAACCTCTGGGAATTGAACTCTTTTTACCTAGAGAAAACTTTTTGAATTTGAATGTAAAGTACAATATTTCCTGTCAATTAATTCAATGACACGTCAATAGGTATGATAAAACAATTTTAAGTATTGCCTTGATCGCTTTTCCAAAGGTTGATACTTTTGATTGTGCTAAACTTGTGCATGTTTTTGGCTATTAATACCTAGTGCCATCCCCCATCTCACCCATTGACCAAGGGGCAGATTGAAGCAAGGGCTTGAACTTGGAATTTGAAATGCTTACTACTTGGAATTGTTAAAATGCCAAAACGATCGAAGAAATTCGTTCTTAACAGTCAGTCTCGTGAGCTTATCATACGTGTTCGTGACTTTTTTGAACGAGAAGCTCAAAACGGCGGACCGATATTGCCCGTGACATCGGTGTTGGATCGAGTTGCAGATGCTCTCGATATCAGCAAAAAAACTATTATAAAAATCACGAAAGAAAAATTGGGTGAGACTGGCATCGAAGATAATGTTCTATATTCTCCCAACAAGAGAAAAAGAGCGAAGCTTACCGATGTAGATAATTTTGACGTTGACGCCATCCGCAGGCATATTTACAATTATTATTTACGTAAAGAGTACCCAACGTTGTCGAATTTAGTGCAGACATTAAAGGAAACTGGATTATTTTCCGGATCAAAAAAGTCATTGTCAAAGGTTTTGAAAAACATTGGATTCCGATATAAACAATGCAACAAACGAAAGGTGCTAATGGAAAGATCGGATATTGCCATGAAAAGGACTGATTTTTTACGCGAGGCGAAAGCTATAGATGATTGGGATAATGTAGTTTTTTTGGACGAAACGTGGCTAAATGCGAATCACACAGTTGGTCGCTCGTGGACGGACGATACGGCGGCATCGGCATCCAAAGTCCCCTCCGGAAAAGGAGCCAGACTAATTATTTGTCATGCTGGCAACGCCTGTGGTTTTATAGACAACTGTTTATTGGCCTTTGCGTCTAAAACCACAGGTGATTACCATGAAGAAATGGATGGTGAGAAGTTTACCCAATGGTTCACTAATATGCTGACTAGCCTTTCTGAGCCATCAGTTATTATTATGGATAATGCACCTTATCACTCCATGTTAGTTGATAAGCCACCTTCAAACTCTGAGAAAAAAGCCCATCTGGTTGCATGGCTTCAAAAAAAAGGTGTAGACGCAAGTATGTCTATGTTGAAAGGAGATTTGATTAGATTGATGAATATTCACAGATCGAGAGTAAAACGATACGTCATTGATGAACTAGCACTGCAACATGGGCACCGAGTACTTCGTTTACCGCCGTATCATTGCGAGTATAACGCCATCGAATTGATATGGGCACAGATCAAAGGACATGCGGCACGCCATAATACTGAACCTCCATTTTCCACAGCGAAAATGATGAAATTGTTAGAAGAAGCGTGCAATCACGTAACCAAAAATAATTGGAAAATGGTAGTGAATAAAACTAAAGCCAAAATATGGGACGATTGCAACAGAGACATTAAAGTGGATAATATTTTAGATAATGACTTTGAGTTAGTTATTAATACAAACGATTCCAGTAGTGATAATGGTGATGGTGCTTCGGAAAGTGATACATAATAAAGTAAAGAATATAAATATTATCTCTACCATAGAAGTATTAAGTAATTAAACTACTTCTATGATCTCTACCTAGATGTTTTTTTTTTCACTTTCTTCATATACTTACATCTGATAACTGCATTCGACTTTACTCACACTTGACGAATTTTATCGATACAGTGATCGAACGTATAACAACCCTAGAGGCATGTGTCAGGATTGACTTCATAGCCGCGTTCTACTATAGTTGTTCGACCGACTTTCTGTTGTAAGCCAGTACTTGCTTTTAGAAAACTTAGTTGTGAAAATAAAAAACATGGCATTGATATGGGTCGAGCTCGTCCGGAAATGAAAATTGATTACAAGAGAGGTCGGATGTAAAGTAAAGGTGAGCTCACCGAACGCCCTGCACTAAATGACATGAGGCTTATCAACTTTATCTAGTTAAGAAGAGTTTCAGAACGTGCGATCATAGTGCGCAATTTCACTCGTTTATTAAAAAGAGACAGATCTATATAGGAGCAAGAGAAACAAAAATCTGGTTGCACCAATCAGGTGGCCCAGTGTGATTTTCGCATTACTCCGAAGCGTTTCAAAACAATTCCGAGCAACTGTCAAGTAACAGTTCGGTTACCCTCGGTTTGACTCGGGTCAATTTTTGAACGCTCTAGGGTGAAATTCGCATCACTCCGAGTGAAATTCACTCGTTTCCAAACGGAACCTTAAAAGGGCATTCTTTTAGAAAGTGACTACGTAACCGTTAGCGGCTTCCTTAGTTTTAATTTTATTCGACCTCTAGGAATAGGTCGCGATGACGAGCGAAGCGAGGAGGAGCGGTTAGCGAAGCGAAGCGGAGCTGGGCGAGGCGCCCCCGTAGTTTTAACAGAATTCACGATATGCAGAAAAAATAATTTTCCGAGCACTTTCCGATGACTTACGGTTCAATAATTTATAAAATTAAAGGGCCACTTCCCTTTCCGAACTGTACATTGCAAATTGAACTTTATTAGTTCGTGTTAAGGAAGATATTCCAACAGCTTGCTGTGATTTTGCAATACAATTTTTATAGTTACGTTACACAGCAAGAAATTCTAATTTGTTCAAAACTCGAGTTTTTGACTATTTTAGATGATTCAACATGTAGTGATAGTGGCTGAATCGTGATAAATAAATAAATAAAGGGTTCCACCCACTCTCCTTAATCGTACGGCTCCGTCTCTTTCCAAACTATATATATTTTGTGGTTTAATTAAACTTTAGAGGATGTAACATTGTATCTGTGTCTGTGTTTGCTTGCTATCATATGGTCATCTGTGTCCGACGAACAATGCCGCAATAAATGTCTGAAGCTGGCCATACTTTGGTTTTGTTTCTTCTTGCTATTACAATTTTATGGCTGCTTTGAAAGCAGATTTTGGACATTCGCTTTTCGTATTATCGTATCGCATTCTGTATAACGTGTACGTGTCTAGTACCTCAATATTTTATTTATTAATTTAAATATACCCCGTCACTAAACAGAGCTGTCATAGGTGTCATATCTCGCTGCCCCTAGTTTAGTGGCGTGTAAAGGCCCTTCGAATAAACCTCATGGTTATGGTATTCTAGAGAGGTTATTTGAAGGAGTAGACTCGATGAGCCCCGTACCTTGGACCAGTCGTACCCGACAGCGTACGCGAAGATCTGCCCGTTGTGGTTGAAGGCGGCCTTTGTGAGCGGCTGGTCGAGCGGCTCCGAACTCTTGAGCTTCGTGCGCGCGTCCTTGTCCCAGAAGCTGAAGGTGCCGTCCGAGCCGACGGTGGCGAGCGTGCCGTGCACCGGGTGGAACGTGATGTCGTTCACTGCGTAGATGTCCTGCGGGGCGGTTGTCAGATCAGACACGTCAGGGACACACTTTATATTATACTGAGGGTGAAGTTGTCCTTGGGGTCGGTGGGCGCTACGTACTGGATCTACTACAGTAGGTATGGGGCGAGACGCGGGCGGGTACCTGGTAGCCGGCGGTGGTGCCGGCGGTGGTGCCGGCGGAGCGGTGACACTTGAAGGTGAAGTTGTCCTTGGGGTCGGTGGGCGCTACGTACTGGATCTACTACGGTAGGTATGGGGCGAGACGCGGGCGGGTACCTGGTAGCCGGCGGTGGTGCCGGCGGAGCGGTGACACTTGAAGGTGAAGTTGTCCTTGGGGTCGGTGGGCGCTACGTACTGGATCTACTACGGTAGGTGTGGGGCGAGACGCGGGCGGGTACCTGGTAGCCGGCGGTGGTGCCGGCGGAGCGGTGACACTTGAAGGTGAAGTTGTCCTTGGGGTCGGTGGGCGCTACGTACTGGATCTACTACGGTAGGTATGGGGCGAGACGCGGGCGGGTACCTGGTAGCCGGCGGTGGTGCCGGCGGAGCGGTGACACTTGAAGGTGAAGTTGTCCTTGGGGTCGGTGGGCGCTACGTACTGGATCTACTACGGTAGGTATGGGGCGAGACGCGGGCGGGTACCTGGTAGCCGGCGGTGGTGCCGGCGGAGCGGTGACACTTGAAGGTGAAGTTGTCCTTGGGGTCGGTGGGCGCTACGTACTGGATCTACTACGGTAGGTATGGGGCGAGACGCGGGCGGGTACCTGGTAGCCGGCGGTGGTGCCGGCGGAGCGGTGACACTTGAAGGTGAAGTTGTCCTTGGGGTTGGTGGGCGCTACGTACTGGATCGCGACGCGCCCCTCCACTGAGCCCAGAGCAAACCCACACGGCTGCTTCGTCTACAATATCATCAACAGATCATTACATATAAAAAACACTAGTGAGGTCGGATAGGCCCATTTAATTTGCGATTAAATAAAATAATACCCCAGTTTATGACCTTTGCACCTTTTACACTTGGTTTTTCATTACAGACTGATATTGTTTGAGTAAAAATATAATCAACATTTTCAGTGACTCGTCTTCGAATGATGATTGAAGCCTTTTTTTGAGTGAAAATGAGATGGTTTGAGGGGAACAACGGTAGATTGTCTCAATTAATACATACGCTTTATAGTCAAGTTTTTAATTTATTCGGTAAAAGTTCATGCCTGCATAATTTGAGACAAATATAAAAATCACATTATTGCGCGTCTAGACTCAACATAATGTACGTTGACGTTAGGTTTTTATCTACTGTACAAAAAGATTGCATGCTTTCATCGATTTCTCTCTCTAGATAATCCTTTTGAATTTTTCCTATTTTTGGATGATTTTACTATTCAAGTGGGCGTTACAGGAGTTGAAGGATTGCATTCGAAAAGAAATGCTTTGCTAAGCCCTGGCCTAATGCGCCTGATTCAAGGGAACTAAATTGCTGCGTCTATATCCGCAGCCCTACCCCACAGCAGCAACCATATGACAATATCCAGTGAACGTAACTTAAATACAGTAACCTGGCAGTATCTATATCAGTTAGTTGCCTCATGCGTCTAACAACGCAGCGTATGCAACTAAGTATGAACTAAGTCTACAACAGAGGGCTTCAATGTGGGGAACCCACTGAAGACGAGTCTTTCCATCCATCAATCAGTCTGTCCTTATATCTGTGCTGGAATAGGCCTTTCCAAGATTTTACCACTCTTGATGGTCCTTTATGCCTTAAAACTTCGACATCTACATATACATCATTGTTTGCAGTGAACCAATCAGCGATAGAGTTACATCCGCGTCGCCGTGTTGTTGCTCTATTCCTTCGTGCCCGGCCAAGTTGGTTAATTACAATGGGAATGTGTGTGTTTGCGGTCATATTAGTGTGTACGATGTACCTTCTTGTCCCGGAAGACGGCGACGCAGCGGTGCTGGTGCTTGAGCGGCGACTCGACGCGCTTGAACTCGGCCGGCGTGTTCTCCAGCGTGTAGAGCACCACGCCGCGGTCCGCCGTGCCCACCACCGCCAACGGGTACTCCTGCCGACAACCACTCATGTAGGGATTGATCATTGATTCAACAGCGGACTACGGTGGCACTGTATTGTACTGTTTGTTAATACTCAATCAAGTGTGGGACTCGTTGAATGGGTCGTTAATGTAAAGAGGAAGCTTAACCGGTTGGATTAACGAAGCTGAAACTGGTGTAGTATGTGTTATACCCAAACAAATTAAAATAACAAAGGAAATAAGAATAACACATCCAAAAAAGAATTAAATTATATTGTTTTGCACTTCAACCCAAAAGGATGGATTTACTTACAACATGGGCACAGTAGGGCGAGTATGGGCTGCGGGCTGTGAGTGTCCCAGAACTTGAGTGTCTTGTCCCAGGAGGCTATTTACTTACAACGTGGGCACAGTAGCAGCGCTCGGTCAGGTTCATTGCGAGTATGGGCTGCGGGCTGCGAGTGTCCCAGAACTTGAGTGTCTTGTCCCAGGAGGCTATTTACTTACAACGTGGGCACAGTAGCAGCGCTCGGTCAGGTTCATGGCGAGTATGGGCTGCGGGCGTCCCAGAACTTGAGTGTCTTGTCCCAGAAGGCTATTTACTTACAACGTGGGCACAGTAGCAGCGCTCGGTCAGGTTCATGGCGAGTATGGGCTGCGGGCTGCGAGTGTCCCAGAACTTGAGTGTCTTGTCCCAGGAGGCTATTTACTTACAACGTGGGCACAGTAGCAGCGCTCGGTCAGGTTCATGGCGAGTATGGGCTGCGGGCTGCGAGTGTCTCAGAACTTGAGTGTCTTGTCCCAGGAGGCTATTTACTTACAACGTGGGCACAGTAGCAGCGCTCGGTCAGGTTCATGGCGAGTATGGGCTGCGGGCTGCGAGTGTCCCAGAACTTGAGTGTCTTGTCCCAGGAGGCTATTTACTTACAACGTGGGCACAGTAGCAGCGCTCGGTCAGGTTCATGGCGAGTATGGGCTGCGGGCTGCGAGTGTCCCAGAACTTGAGTGTCTTGTCCCAGGAGGCTATTTACTTACAACGTGGGCACAGTAGCAGCGCTCGGTCAGGTTCATGGCGAGTATGGGCTGCGGGCTGCGAGTGTCCCAGAACTTGAGTGTCTTGTCCCAGGAGGCTATTTACTTACAACGTGGGCACAGTAGCAGCGCTCGGTCAGGTTCATGGCGAGTATGGGCTGCGGGCTGCGAGTGTCTCAGAACTTGAGTGTCTTGTCCCAGGAGGCTATTTACTTACAACGTGGGCACAGTAGCAGCGCTCGGTCAGGTTCATGGCGAGTATGGGCTGCGGGCTGCGAGTGTCCCAGAACTTGAGTGTCTTGTCCCAGGAGGCTATTTACTTACAACGTGGGCACAGTAGCAGCGCTCGGTCAGGTTCATGGCGAGTATGGGCTGCGGGCTGCGAGTGTCCCAGAACTTGAGTGTCTTGTCCCAGGAGGCTATTTACTTACAACGTGGGCACAGTAGCAGCGCTCGGTCAGGTTCATGGCGAGTATGGGCTGCGGGCTGCGAGTGTCCCAGAACTTGAGTGTCTTGTCCCAGGAGGCTATTTACTTACAACGTGGGCACAGTATCAGCGCTCGGTCAGGTTTATGGCGAGTATGGGCTGCGGGCTGCGAGTGTCCCAGAACTTGAGTGCCTTGTCCCAGGAGGCTATTTACTTACAACGTGGGCACAGTAGCAGCGCTCGGTCAGGTTCATGGCGAGTATGGGCTGCGGGCTGCGAGTGTCCCAGAACTTGAGTGTCTTGTCCCAGGAGGCTATTTACTTACAACGTGGGCACAGTAGCAGCGCTCGGTCAGGTTCATGGCGAGTATGGGCTGCGGGCTGCGAGTGTCCCAGAACTTGAGTGTCTTATCCCAGGAGGCTATTTACTTACAACGTGGGCACAGTAGCAGCGCTCGGTCAGGTTCATGGCGAGTATGGGCTGCGGGCTGCGACTGTCCCAGAACTTGAGTGTCTTGTCCCAGGAGGCTATTTACTTACAACTTGGGCACAGTAGCAGCGCTCGGTCAGGTTCATGGCGAGTATGGGCTGCGGGCTGCGAGTGTCCTAGAACTTGAGTGTCTTATCCCAGGAGGCTATTTACTTACAACGTGGGCACAGTAGCAGCGCTCGGTCAGGTTCATGGCGAGTATGGGCTGCGGGCTGCGACTGTCCCAGAACTTGAGTGTCTTGTCCCAGGAGGCTATTTACTTACAACTTGGGCACAGTAGCAGCGCTCGGTCAGGTTCATGGCGAGTATGGGCTGCGGGCTGCGAGTGTCCCAGAACTTGAGTGTCTTGTCCCAGGAGGCTATTTACTTACAACGTGGGCACAGTAGCAGCGCTCAGTCAGGTTCATGGCGAGTATGGGCTGCGGGCTGCGAGTGTCCCAGAACTTGAGTGTCTTGTCCCAGGAGGCTATTTACTTACAACTTGGGCACAGTAGCAGCGCTCAGTCAGGTTCATGGCGAGTATGGGCTGCGGGCTGCGAGTGTCCCAGAACTTGAGTGTCTTGTCCCAGGAGGCTATTTACTTACAACTTGGGCACAGTAGCAGCGCTCGGTCAGGTTCATGGCGAGTATGGGCTGCGGGCTGCGAGTGTCCCAGAACTTGAGTGTCTTGTCCCAGGAGGCTATTTACTTACAACGTGGGCACAGTAGCAGCGCTCGGTCAGGTTCATGGCGAGTATGGGCTGCGGGCTGCGAGTGTCCCAGAACTTGAGTGTCTTGTCCCAGGAGGCTATTTACTTACAACGTGGGCACAGTAGCAGCGCTCGGTCAGGTTCATGGCGAGTATGGGCTGCGGGCTGCGAGTGTCCCAGAACTTGAGTGTCTTGTCCCAGGAGGCTATTTACTTACAACGTGGGCACAGTAGCAGCGCTCGGTCAGGTTCATGGCGAGTATGGGCTGCGGGCTGCGAGTGTCCCAGAACTTGAGTGTCTTGTCCCAGGAGGCTATTTACTTACAACGTGGGCACAGTAGCAGCGCTCGGTCAGGTTCATGGCGAGTATGGGCTGCGGGCTGCGAGTGTCCCAGAACTTGAGTGTTTTGTCCCAGGAGGCTATTTACTTACAACGTGGGCACAGTAGCAGCGCTCGGTCAGGTTCATGGCGAGTATGGGCTGCGGGCTGCGAGTGTCCCAGAACTCGAGTGTCTTGTCCCAGGAGGCTATTTACTTACAACGTGGGCACAGTAGCAGCGCTCGGTTAGGTTCATGGCGAGTATGGGCTGCGGGCTGCGAGTGTCCCAGAACTTGAGTGTCTTGTCCCAGGAGGCTATTTACTTACAACGTGGGCACAGTAGCATCGCTCGGTCAGGTTCATGGCGAGTATGGGCTGCGGGCTGCGAGTGTCACAGAACTTGAGTGTCTTGTCCCAGGAGGCTATTTACTTACAACGTGGGCACAGTAGCAGCGCTCGGTCAGGTTCATGGCGAGTATGGGCTGCGGGCTGCGAGTGTCCCAGAACTTGAGTGTCTTGTCCCAGGAGGCAGTCATCAGACACGTGTAGTTGGGCGCCTTCACCCAGTGGCAGGTCTTCACCGGGGCTTCGTGGGCGGCTACCTGCACACAGACCATAGCACACTTATACGAGTATATCTAATTAGAAAAACATATTGTTTCTCTTTCGCGTGAGTAAGCCAAATGAGCAATTTCTTTTCTCTAAGCATTCTGCTATTTAAGTTAACAATGGTTTCAATTGGTTCAAACACCACACCTTAACTTAACCGAACGAAAATACGACTAAATAAGTTAAGTCGTTTTTATTTGCTAATCGGTTTTTAGTGCGTTCCGATTCAAGACATAATCGATTATATCGCGTCTATCGTCATTCCGAATCACTGATGCTGATGGCCGTACGGCGTGAGTAGTTTGATGGTACTTTTAGTGCTGACGCCATTCGGAACCCGGCTTTTGTCAACGTACTAAATTTGGTTGCCCTGTTTGACAGGCCTAATGTGATCTTTGACACGATTAAATTGAATTCACAGATGAAAATCACACAGCATAAATAATTAATGATACAGTGAAAATAAGGTCGGCCATACACGATATTAGAGATTAAAAAAAACCTGGTTGTTACTCTACTTTATCTATGAATTGTATGTTGGTTCAGTGTTTCCACTTCAGGGTATTTTTAGGGGCAGTATTCGGGAAGAGTTCCGGTTATCGAATGCGTGTAATAGCATGTAATTTGGTGTGCAGGTGTATCGCTAGCACAAAACAAGACATTTCTCTCTTTCGTGCTCATATGTTTATTTTATGTGTTGAGCCTTAGCTGTAACCCGGTTGTTACTCTACTTTATCTATGAATTGTATGTTGGTTCAGTGTTTCCACTTCAGGGTATTTTTAGGGGCAGTATTCGGGAAGAGTTCCGGTTATCGAATGCGTGTAATAGCATGTAATTTGGTGTGCAGGTGTATCGCTAGCACAAAACAAGACATTTCTCTCTTTCGTGCTCATATGTTTATTTTATGTGTTGAGCCTTAGCTGTAACCCGGTTGTTACTCTACTTTATCTATGAATTGTATGTTGGTTCAGTGTTTCCACTTCAGGGTATTTTTAGGGGCAGTATTCGGGAAGAGTTCCGGTTATCGAATGCGTGTAATAGCATGTAATTTGGTGTGCAGGTGTATCGCTAGCACAAAACAAGACATTTCTCTCTTTCGTGCTCATATGTTTATTTTATGTGTTGAGCCTTAGCTGTAACCCGGTTGTTACTCTACTTTATCTATGAATTGTATGTTGGTTCAGTGTTTCCACTTCAGGGTATTTTTAGGGGCAGTATTCGGGAAGAGTTCCGGTTATCGAATGCGTGTAATAGCATGTAATTTGGTGTGCAGATGTATCGCTAGCACAAAACAAGACATTTCTCTCTTTCGTGCTCATATGTTTATTTTATGTGTTGAGCCTTAGCTGTAACCCGGTTGTTACTCTACTTTATCTATGAATTGTATGTTGGTTCAGTGTTTCCACTTCAGGGTATTTTTAGGGGCAGTATTCGGGAAGAGTTCCGGTTATCGAATGCGTGTAATAGCATGTAATTTGGTGTGCAGGTGTATCGCTAGCACAAAACAAGACATTTCTCTCTTTCGTGCTCATATGTTTATTTTATGTGTTGAGCCTTAGCTGTAACCCGTGTTGTGGCGTTATAAACCGGTTTAATTTTTGTTTTGATTTGTGGTAAGGCACATAAATAATTGATATTTAATTAATAGTATTAACAAGAAAATTGCGTCTGATACAGCTAACTACAAAAAAATTTGTCAAAAATGGGAAACATAATTCTATACTGAACGACTTAATTCGCGTCTTATTTTAAAATAAAATGTTGAGGGTGGGAAAGTTTGAAAAGTGTAAAATTTTTGGGATTTTCACGAGGGCCTAGAGAAAAAGATACAGGTATAATTAGTTTTACAATTCATGCAATTTTATAACATTAAAATAACTATTCAAACAATATAATTAACTTGCTCGCTGGCAACTCTGGCAAGGATCCCGTTGATAGATGTATATACATATTAGTTTGTTCAGGTCAGTGTGTCATTGACGCGTACCTCCTCTAGTGCTTTCCATTGGTCTCAATATATGGCTACTACAAAGGGGCGGTCTTCTGCGTCTCACTGTCACTGGTCTGCCTTTTGGTCTATGTTTTAGTCCACTTTTCCCATAACGTGTGACCAGTCCATCTCCCTTTCGGCTTGTTTGCCTCTATGGACTGCTGATTCACTTTTTTTTTCCTTTTTGCCAACAAAAAATATATATACGTATACAGTATACAGGCTGACTGGTAATTAGATGCAATCCTTTGAAGGGGTTGTAGAAGAGAGCTATTGCAGTCGAGTCGACCATTTAATGCCTTATGCAAAAGCGAACCATTTCTGAGATATTTTTTTTCTAAAGTAAACTTAAAAAAGTAATATTTAAAAAAACCAGCCATTATTTTACATTTGTTGCGCTTTGATAACATCCCAACCAATAAACAATAGCCCTATAATGCACATTTTTGACGTAAACTTTGACACCGTGCCCCTAAACAATTGAAAATTCTTAAAAATTACAAAAGATTTACACAAAAAAGCTAGGTTGCGCGCGTAATAGCTTGAAAATATCTGCATTTTACTAGCTTTCGAATAAGGTACAAAAATCTCAAATTGACAGAGGAATGATAAAAATATGGCCAAAACAATAGGAGCAGATAGAATATTAGAAACAAATCTTATGCATAAAAATGTAACTTTATAATCCATTGTTTCCTAAATTAACCATTAATGATTTTTTTTATTTAGAGAAAACATCATTTACGGTTAAATATCTCCTAACAAATCTTATGCAAACAAAATGTAAGTTTATAATCCATTGTTTCCTAATTTAACCGTTAATGATTTTTTCTAGCTGCTCCTATTGTATTGGCAATATTTTTATCATTCCTCTGTCAATTATTACTTATGAATCGTTACGCCATCAGATTTTCTTGTCTTCCTAGAATAGTTTTTGCAGTATCAAAGAATGAAATTTGTCATTTTTTTAAGAGGTAATTTCTATCTGACATCTGAAATAATAATAATAATAATAAAATAATGGCGTATGCCAACGTTATGTAGAAATAATTGTTTAACAATTTTAGCAAATAGAGCCCAAATACGACTGCCTAATACTGCCTTACTATTCCTAGTTTCAGTACTGTCTCATGTCTAAATTTTATTATTCGCCGTGATAGAAGCCACAGTAGTACGATTATTTGGCACTCCGTCGGTACAGAACCATAAAAAGAGGCAGTTCTATCTGCATTTTCAATATTTATTCCCACCGTAAGTTTGTCACATCTGTAATACATATTTCTTTTAATCTGTGAGAAACTGGCAATTCTACTCGCTCTAATATGATTCTGGTAATGAGTAAGCGAGATGGATATACGAAATGGCTACTAGCGTTTTTACGATAAAATACTGTTTTATTGGAAAATTAATTCGAAACAAATTAGTAACTTTTCCAAAATAAATATAAAATGACTATTTTAGTTCTTGTGTTAATTTTAATCGGTATTATTTCACAAAATAATTCGTATATTCGTACCTTCAGCTTTGGCGGCGTTATCTAAATAGCGTCCACTTCTCTCGCACGCTTGCAAGCGACTAAACGAGGTTCAGTCACTTATCCAAACTTTAAAGCGCAATGTTTCAGTGCGGAACGCCTTGTCTAGTGAATACATTAAGGTCGTTGTGTGATGGGGTATTTTTATTACCTCTTTCAAACTCATTTTAACTAACAATTTATTTCTAAACTAGCCTTTGCCAGCAGCTTCGCTTGCATGGAGGTGTTTTGTAATCTTTGTGTGGTATCAAGAGTTATTGGCTTGGCGGTTATTTTATCAACACCTTATTTGACCTATATTTTGACCAGACCCACTACGATGATAGTAATGAAAACCACATCCAAGACCGTTCAGTGGTGCGTGAGTTGAAACGGAGTATACATACTGTAGCGATACTCGTAGGGTTCTCATTTCAGTCACGTGATTGGTTACTTCTCGATCACGTGACTGACCGAGGCTCTCCCACTCACGCCATGTAATAATAGTAGGGGTAAGTCCCGTTAGAGTTCCGTGGTAATAAAATGAGAACCCTACGAGTATCGCTACAATACATACAGGCAGATTAAAATTCGAAAAATTGTATTTTGGTCTCAGCACAATACTAAAAACCCTTTTCATACAAAATTACGCCATGTGCGGTCTCTCGTAGGAGTCTATGGCAGAAACTCAAATGAAACTCTAAAGTAACCAGAGGTTGCAGTTTCGTTGCAGTTGCGTTTCACCGTCTGTTCTGGGCCTAAGAGAGACCGCACATGGTGCGACCATTTTGAAACCGGCGTGCAGGAAACTAGTGTTTGCGTTTCATCGACTTCAGCGTCTTATCGGTACAACAAAATGTCCTGACACCCCGAATTATTAAAGATAAAGGTGAAGGATAGGGTCCTAGGGACACAATCATGTGGAATTAAATTAAATCAATATTCTTCTCAATGTAGGGATGCATCTACATAGTTCTTCTTTTACGCTTTTTTCTTTGTCGAAGTTACAAATACTTTTACAAGATTTCGTTTTTTTGTTTAGTTTACATGTAGGATTTTGTTTTTTTACAATGTATACTTTTAAACTGTAAGTATGTAATCTAAATTTTATTATGTTTCATTTGTTCATCACAAAAATGTAACTTGGCCCGCGGAAAGGCGCTGGAGGCCATTACTCAGGCTTACCACCTACCATGGCTTCCAACGTTACTCCCCAATAATTAAAATTATATAATTTTTTGTAATGAATATAAGTGTGTAAATTTGTAACTTGGTATAACGAATAAACTTTTTTTTATGGCCCATACATTTTCGTGTTTAGAGGGAACGCGTCCTGTACTCGTAAACCTGTAAAGCCTACTTAGCTGTGATAGTTTTACTTAAATTCATTATACATAGGTAACACTAAAAGTTTCCGGAACTGGCCACTTACATAAACAATATTTAAAAATTTATTGCAACATTTGAAAATAGAACTCTTTGGCTGTAGAATGCAGTTTGTTTCATCTGACTGTCTTTTGTTTTTACCTTGTGGCGCCATTTAAAAAATTGTGTGTCTGCATCAACATGGATTTAACTCGGGAAAATTTTCGTAGTATGATTTTCTACGATTTTAAGTGTAATTTGACAGCTCAACAGAGCATCGCTCGGCTTGAAACAGCTTTTGGCAATGAAGCACCATGCAAGACGACTGTTTATAGCTGGTTTGCAGAATTCAAGCGTGGTCGTATCAATCTCAGTGACGAATCTCGCGATGGTCGGCCGTCCACCGCTGTGACCAACAAAAATATCGATGCTGTGCGCCGTATGATTGAAACAGACAGGCATGTGACCTACCATGAAATTCGCGCATCCTTAGAAATAGGCATGAGTCAAATACAATCAATCCTACACAAACATTTGGGTGTGAGAAAGCTGTGCTCGCGGTGGATCCCACACAACTTGACCGAGGCTCAAAAAACGGACCGCGTCACTTGGTGCAGTGCCATGCTTACCAGATTCAACGAAGGTGCGTCAAATTTGGTGTGGGACATAGTAACAGGTTACGAAACATGGATTTATTGCTACGATCCCAAAACAAAGCAGCAATCGAGCGTATGGGTCTTTCAAGATGAGCCGAAACCAACCAAAGTGGCGCGCGTGAAAAGTGCATCTAAGCGGATGATTGCTTCTTTTTTTAATAAAACTGGACACGTGGCTACTGTTGCTTTAGAGAATCGTCGTACCGTGAATAGTGACTGGTACACGACCATTTGTTTGCCGGAAGTTATTGACGAACTCCGTAAAAATAACCGTAAACGCCGTATCATCCTGCACCACGACAATGCTAGTTCTCACACGGCCAGACAGACAAACGACTTTTTGAAGACGAAAAATGTAGAACTCATGAGTCATCCTGCATACAGTCCCGACCTGGCACCTTGTGACTTTTTTCTGTTCCCAAAAATTAAGAACCAATTACGCGGTCAACGATTTTCATCACCAGAAGAGGCTGTCGAGGAGTATGAAACACGTTTCAGAGGTCACCACAGGGGAGTGGCACAAAAGTTTTCAAAACTGGTTTGATCGAATGAAAAAGTGCATAGACGCCAAGGGAGATTATTTTGAAAAACAATAAATTAATTTTGTACCTTTAATAGTATTTTTTCATATTCATTCCGGAAACTTATAGTGCGTCCCACGTATATACTACTTCTGTGAATTTTTTCACATATCTATGAACAACCGTTTACCAGCAGGGGGAGGGGGGGACGCTAGACTCTATCAAAAATTTGCACTTTAAAGCTTAATATTTCGCCAACGGATCCCTAAATCAAAAAATTGTTTTGACACACCCACAATGTTTTTGAACGACCTATCTAATGACATCCCACATTATGGGATAGATGAGAAAAAAAAATCATCCAATCGACAACATTACAAATTAATAATTGATGCAAAAGTAAAAACCATTTCGAGATATGGGCTTTCTCAGCATCGTATTTTTTTTAGAATTAAATCGTTTTTAAATAGAGATATTTTCAAAAAACTAAAAATATTGCAAACACAGGATTTTAAAAACAATTTCCTTTGATTTTAAGTTGAGTTTGTTTAAAAAAAAAACCGTCATGCCATGTGACAGCAGACATAAACATGCCTCCCTTTTTTTTATAATCCATTGGCAATGAACATTGACTTTTGAAATCATCAGATGCGACTTACGTCCTTTTAGAATGAGTAAATATGAAAACATTAAATTATGCAGGAAAAACATAAAATTTAACAAAACAAAAAAATACATAAGCTTCATTATTACGCAGAACTTCAATATAAATATTAAAAACAAATGGTTAACTAAAATGAAATTTTGTCGATTTACGTGTCATATGGGATTTTGATTTTTTTTTTCATGATTTTATTTTATCGTTTTGTCGAAGTGATTAATATGTATACTCATGGCAAATTACAGCTTTCTAGTACTAATAGTCTCTGAGCTATGCCGCGGACGGACAGACGGACATGGTGAAACTATACATATATAAGGGTTCCTTGTCGGACTACTAACAATGAACTTAAGACAGGTGGATGATGTTTTGCTTAGTATTTTAACTTACTACCTCATTAGACAGGTAGACTAAGATATATATATTTTTATTCCTCATGACACAATTTCCTTCCGTCTTTTATATTTTTATCCTTTTTTAATACATTGTTTAGTATTATTTTATATGAGTTAAAAAAAACTGTAATAGTATTAAGCCATATTCAGAAAAAAAAATACTGATAAAAAAAGACATGATCTTGCTAAGTTTCTTGCCCTTCTTCTTAGCAAGATTAATCTAATGGACGGATTTAGGCATTATATCTATTTACAGTTTATTTATCTATTACTTATTTATTCATTGAATTATGTAGGTATGTATATGCAATATTTTAATTTTTTACTTATGTTAGTATATATTTGGCTAGGAATTATATTTATTTAGGGTATATTCAGTTTATTTATCAACTTATTTATTATTTGCATTGTGCACTTATAATAATATTCTTATTCTAATAAGTATTTATTTTATGCATGTGTATAACTTTAGTAGCCCAACTTAAATATAGTTTTTTTATATATTTCCCGTATCATATTTGTTTCAACATAAAATATTATTTTTATACAGATTAGATTTGACATGTAATACGTATATTTTATGTATCTATTTTACAAATAAACAATTTAATTTGAATTTAAGAGAAGACAATGACTGCACAGTCTAGTTGGAGGATAGATAGGTACAAGTAAGTAGTAAGACAAGGTAATGACTGCACAGTCTAGTTGGAGGATAGATAGGTACAAGTAAGTAGTGAGACAAGGCAATGACCTGCACAGTCTAGTTGGAGGATAGATAGGTACAAGTAAGTAGTGAGACAAGGTAATGACCTGCACAGTCTGGTTGGAGGATAGGTAGGTACAAGTAAGTAGTAAGACAAGGCAATGACTGCACAGTCTAGTTGGAGGATAGATAGGTACAAGTAAGTAGTAAGACAAGGCAATGACTGCACAGTCTAGTTGGAGGATAGATAGGTACAAGTAAGTAGTAAGACAAGGCAATGACTGCACAGTCTAGTTGGAGGATAGATAGGTACAAGTAAGTAGTAAGACAAGGCAATGACTGCACAGTCTAGTTGGAGGATAGATAGGTACAAGTAAATAGTAAGACAAGGCAATGACTGCACAGTCTAGTTGGAGGATAGATAGGTACAAGTAAGTAGTAAGACAAGGCAATGACTGCACAGTCTAGTTGGAGGATAGATAGGTACAAGTAAGTAGTAAGACAAGGCAATGACTGCACAGTCTAGTTGGAGGATAGATAGGTACAAGTAAGTAGTAAGACAAGGCAATGACTGCACAGTCTAGTTGGAGGATAGATAGGTACAAGTAAATAGTAAGACAAGGCAATGACTGCACAGTCTAGTTGGAGGATAGATAGGTACAAGTAAGTAGTAAGAAAAGGCAATGACTGCACAGTCTAGCTGGAGGATTGATAGGTACAAGTAAGTAGTAAGACAAGGCAATGACTGCACAGTCTGGTTGGAGGATAGATAGGTACAAGTAAGTAGTAAGACAAGGCAATGACTGCACAGTCTAGTTGGAGGATAGATAGGTACAAGTAAGTAGTAAGACAAGGCAATGACTGCACAGTCTAGTTGGAGGATAGATAGGTACAAGTAAGTAGTAAGACAAAGCAATGACTGCACAGTCTAGTTGGAGGATAGATAGGTACAAGTAAGTAGTAAGACAAGGCAATAACTGCACAGTCTAGTTGGAGGATAGATAGGTACAAGTAAGTAGTAAGACAAGGCAATGACTGTACAGTCTAGTTGGAGGATAGATAGGTACAAGTAAGTAGTAAGACAAGGCAATGACTGCACAGTCTAGTTGGAGGATAGATAGGTACAAGTAAGTAGTAAGACAAGGCAATGACTGCACAGTCTAGTTGGAGGATAGATAGGTACAAGTAAGTAGTAAGACAAGGCAATAACTGCACAGTCTAGTTGGAGGATAGATAGGTACAAGTAAGTAGTAAGACAAGACAATGACCTGCACAGTCTGGTTCGAGGCGAGGTCCCAGCACTTGACGCTCTTGTCCGTCGACGCCATGAACACCTTCGTACCATCCTGGAAATAAAACATATCAATCAAAGGACACCAAAGTTAAACATTACATTATGTTACATACTTCAAAGTAAATGTTTAAACTTTATGTACTAATTATTATATCCCTTTCTTTTGCACGGAAGGGTAATTAGCTATTCTGTTTTTTATTGCATCATCATTCGACACGTGGCAGTGTTTTGGTAAACAAGTGAAGTTTAGTAGACAAGGATTTTTACGTAAATGGTGCACAAATTACCTAGTGAAGTGTGAAAATGTTTACCAAAGACTCATTTCATTAGATACTTTGTTAAGAGAGACTGTTGGGGAATATCGACCACAGAAGGTAGAATTTATTTCTTTGGAACATTTTTGTTATGAAGTAAAGTGCAATCCTGGTGAATTGTGTAATGACTATTAAAGGTTGTCCTTGTTCAGCAACACGAACTGGATAGTGATATGTATGCATGTAGGTAGTGCAACCATGTGTCACAATTGTATACGTAGGTAGATCAGAAATTTATAACCGCCAGTTGGCAAGTACAAGCTTTGAGTGAAATACGCGTCTTTTATTTATTCTCCATATAAATCACTGGACGACGAGGATAGTTCTTTAAAAGTGCAAGATTAACAGTTTTCCATTATGTCTATCGGAAAAATTCGGGAGTTTGACATGGAGAGTGGAAACTGGAAGTCATACTGTGAACGGCTGGAGATGTACTTCAAAGCCAACGAAGTGAAGGAGGACATTCAACTCGCTACATTAGTGTCCGTTGTGGGTGACGAGTGCTACGAGCTTATGGTGACCCTTACAAGCCCTAAGAAGCCCTCGGAGTATTCGTACGCTGCGTTAGTGACTCTGGTGGGTAATCATGTGAGCCCGAAACCATCCATCATGGCCGAGCGTTACAGCTTCCGACTAAGACGACAAGGTTGTAACGAAGATATTAAGCAATATGTGACCGTTTTGAAGAAGCTGGCGCGTACGTGTGATTTTGATACAGCGTTAATGGACAATCTTAGAGATCAATTCGTGTGCGGAGTAAGTGGTGACGTCATACGACAACGTCTTTTTGCTGAGGAAAACCTAACGTTTTCCAAGGCGGTGGCTTTAGCACAATCTTTGGAGGCAGCAGAACGTGATGCATCGATGATGCAAATCAACTCCGGAGTAAGAAATATGCAACTGAGTGCAATTACACCGAGAACGGGGCGTGGAAGCGGAGCTTCGGACATAAACCTCATCACGGGGCGTGGAATCCGCGGCAGGGATACGGGCCGCTTAACAGGTACGAGCGGCGGGAGGTCGGCGGTGGCGCTTAGCAACAACATACCTCACTCGGGAGCCGTGCCGCGCAGTTATGTCGGACGGAGATGCGATGCGTGCGGTGCGACTACGCACATTACTGCGCAGTGCAGATTTACAAACTACACGTGCAGTTCATGCAAAATGCAAGGGCATCTACGGCGAGTATGCCCAAATATGGCATCGGGTAAAAGGGCGGCAAAAAGCAACTCTGGCGCCTATTTTGTGACAGGGGAAGATGGCGGCAACGACTGTAATTCTGAGGACGAAGCTATTTATAAAATGGATTTAAATCAATATAAACCGGTGAGTTTACCTATTTCCATTAATGGGAAGGAAATTATTATGGAGTTGGACACCGGGGCGGCTTGTTCTTTTGTTAGTAAAAAGACATATGAAAGATATTTTAGTGACATAAAATTAAAGCCTTCCAGTGCAATATTTAAATTTTATGATGGGACCAAAATAAACCCGTTAGGCATGTTATCGCCAATAGTGTCCTATGGTAATAATAATAAGGAATTGGATTTATATGTGCTAGATAAAGGTGAAACGAGTTTGTTAGGGCGGCAGTGGCTAGCCGAATTAGAAATAAACATTCCAGTTTTACGGTACGATAAGTTAAGCAACTGTTCTCATGTTTATTCTGTATGTGACAAAACTGATGTGCCTGACAATTTGCATGTACTACTCGACAGGTATAAAGAAGTGTTTGATGGTGGTCTCGGGCGGTATACGGGGGGTACAGCGACGCTGCGAGTGCGTCCAGACGCGGTGCCCGTCTTCCGTCGTGCCCGGCCTTTACCGTTCGCGTTAAAGGAGCGCGTTGATGCGGAGATTGACGCCATGTTAAAGAGCGGGATCATCGAACCTGTGGACTGCTCAGACTGGGCTACGCCGTTGGTTCCGGTAAATAAAAAAGATGGAGGGTTACGGGTGTGTGCGGATTTCAAAGTCACCTTGAATCCAGTGTTGATGGTTGATAGATATCCCTTACCGAGGGTAGAAGAATTGTTTGCAAATCTAAATAATGGGGTTAAGTTCACAAAGATAGATTTAGCACAAGCATATAACCAGGTGTGTCTTTCTGAGGAGAGTAAAATGTACACTGTCATCAACACTCATCGGGGTCTATTCAAATATAATAGATTAGTCTATGGGCTTGCTTCTAGTAGTGGAATTTTCAGTAGAATAAGCGATTCCATAGTAAAATACATTCCAAATTCACAGACCTTTCTGGATGATATTTTGATTACTGGGAAAGACCAGGCATCCCATCTTAAAGCTCTGGAGGCAGTTTTAGATAGGTTGAAAACACTGGGTTTAAAAATAAAAAAATCCAAGTGTACGTTTTTTGCTGATGAGGTATCTTATTTAGGGTATATTATATCAAAAGACGGTATTAAGCCGGATCCCAGTAAAGTAACAGCAATTACGAAAATGCCCCGACCAAGCAATGTTACGGAATTGAGATCGTTTTTAGGAATGGTAAATTTTTATTCAAAGTTTATTAGTAAAGCTAGTGAAACACTAAACCCATTACACGCACTATTAAAAAAGAATGCAAGTTGGAGATGGACGAAAGAGTGTGAGATAGCGTTTCGTAGAATAAAAGAGCTCTTGTCAGGTAGTGAGGTTCTGGCTCATTATGACGCCAACAGGGAATTAACTCTGACTTGTGATGCAAGTTCCCATGGGATTGGCGGGTTAATAACGCAACCGGACAAGGACGGGCGAGAGCGACCTATCGCCTATGTATCACGGAAATTAAATGCTGCGGAGTTGAATTATTCACAAATAGACAAAGAAGCTTTAGCGATAATATTTTGTACCCGTAAATTTCACCAGTATCTGTTTGGCCGAAAATTTCATTTGAAAACAGACCATAAACCGTTGGTTAGTATTTTTGGACCAAAGAATGAGGTTCCTAGTATGACATCAAGTAGGATGCAAAGATGGGCAATAATTTTAATGGGGTATGATTTTGATATCCAGTACATAAATACATCTAGCAACTGCGCTGACGTGTTATCGCGTTTACCAGTAGGTGAGACGAAGGAGGATGAATTACCAGAGCAATCATACTTGCACTTCGCGTCCAATGCGTTATTAATAGACAATAACGAAGTTCGATTGATGACAATGAGAGATAGATTACTAGGCAGGGTGGTTAACTACATTAGTGATGGATGGCCGGATGTAGTGGAGGAAAGGGATTTACGACCGTATTTTAATAGGCGACAGGAACTTTATTTAGAGCTGGGGTGTGTCATGTGGGGGCATAGAGTTGTAGTTCCAGAATCCTGTAGAGATAAAATTTTAACGGAACTTCATGAACCTCACATGGGCATTGTGAAGACCAAAGCTATGGCTAGAAGTTATATTTGGTGGCCGGGGCTTGATGAAGATATAGAGAAACACGGGAAAGCATGCGAGACGTGTATGGCAGTAGCTCCGGCACCAGTAGCAAGTCCTTCGATACCTTGGCACTGGCCTTCACGACCGCAAGAGAGAATTCATTTAGATTTTCTAGGGCCAATCGGAGGCAAAACGTATTTAATTGCGATTGACGCTCGTACCAAATGGATAGAAGTATTTTTAATGAAAGGTACTTCTGCAGAACAGGTCATATCGAAATTGAGGGAATCATGGGCCAGGTTTGGGATCGCTAAACAAGTAGTTTCTGACAACGGACCTCCTTTTTCAAGTCGAGAATTCAATAACTTTTTAGAAATAAACGGGGTGCGTCATATGTACTCGGCTCCGTACCACCCAGCATCAAACGGGGCTGCGGAAGGAGCGGTGAAGCTCATTAAAAATGTAATCAAAAGGGCGATGGTAGAAAAATTGGACACTTGGGTAGCTATTCAAAGATTTTTGATTCATTACCGAAATACTCCTCACAGTACCACAGGTGAGTCTCCAGCGAAAATGATGTTAGGTCGAGATCTGCGAGTGCGTTTAGATTTACTCAAACCTGATAGGTCAACAAAAGTGTTAAATGAGCAAAGTAAAATCGTTAACAAGAAAGGATCGGTATCTAGAGAAATGACGTTAGGTGACTCTGTAGCATACAGGGAATACAGACCCGGGAGTAAATGGGCTAAGGGCATTGTAGTAGATAGACTAGGGGGGTCTGATTACACAGTCGCGGGAGAAGATGGTTCCATGCACCATCGACATATAGATCAAATAAAACGACGAGTCAGAAATTCATTAGTATATCCATCAACCTCAACAGACTGCGCAGAGGGCGTGACAGTTGAGGGCAGTTCACAAAATTCAGATGATTCGTCAATCAATCATCCGACTGAAGTACATACATACGTAGACCAGGGTGAGTCGGGCACGGCGTCGGATGTATTTCCACAAACAGAAAAATTACCGAGTGGGGAGACCGCGGGAGCAAAGTCTTTAATAACGGCGGAGGAAGTAGTATCAGATACCGGGGAAAATTCGAGGCCACCCATCATCAAACAAGGATATCCATCTAGAATTAGGAAACCTGTAAAACGATTCGGGTTTGATATTGATTGATTCATAATGTAGTTCATAATAAAGATATTGTTGTTATATAATCTATTTTTAGGCACTGCTTGAGCGCTGGCTTAGGTACAATAAGTTTATATAGGCCACCTGTGAACCTAAGTAAGCGACCAAGCAAGTTTTCTATGTGATAATGTAAGCTAAGATAATGCAACTGTACGATGTTGATTTTAGATGTTAAAATAATGCAAGCGTTTACTATGCTTGAGTTTCTGTTACATTGTAAATTTGCAGATAAGACAGATGTTTAATGATGTTTAGATAAGTTCATTTACCTTTATTAATTGTTAAGGATAACATTAAATTATGTGTGAGGGTGATATGTATGCATGTAGGTAGTGCAACCATGTGTCACAATTGTATACGTAGGTAGATCAGAAATTTATAACCGCCAGTTGGCAAGTACAAGCTTTGAGTGAAATACGCGTCTTTTATTTATTCTCCATATAAATCAGATAGTTCGCTACACGTTTCCGAAAGTACAAAGACTTGAAAAAGCACGCATCTTTTAATTAAAAAAATGAAAAAAAATTGAATATATAATTGACATAAAAATGAAGAATGTGATTCGAAACACTTGTAGACATGATATTGATGTGAAGGATGGTAACACAGCGCTGACTAAAGTAAATTTGAATCGCGTCCGACACCGTGCTTGCGGTGCTAATATTGACATAAAAGTGAAGAATGTGATTCGAAACACTTGTAGACATGATATTGATGTGAAGGATGGTAACACAGCGCTGACTAAAGTAAATTTGAATCGCGTCCGACACCGTGCTTGCGGTGCTAATATTGACATAAAAATGAAGAATGTGATTCGAAACACTTGTAGACATGATATTGATGTGAAGGATGGTAACACAGCGCTGACTAAAGTAAATTTGAATCGCGTCCGACACCGTGCTTGCGGTGCTAATATTGACATAAAAGTGAAGAATGTGATTCGAAACACTTGTAGACCTGATATTGATGTGAACGATGGTAACACAGCGCTGACTAAAGTAAATTTTTCCATTTCTCACAAAATAAATGTATAGCTGAAGCTTACAGCTATCTGCGAAGCGACCCCGAAACTGATAACAGTTTTCGCGAGTATTTTAAATATTTAATAGCCAAAATCATACTGGAGACTCGGTAAGTAGTCAGAACCAAGTTTCAATTAGTAAACTTTTAACTTTCGCGATTTTCACACATTATTACATTTTTTTGGGGTCTTACTTGCGATAACTAACAACATACATTAATAGATAGATATGTGCTTGACGTTTCGACGCCTCTGTAGGCTGTCGTGGTCACAAGCTAACTGAGAGTTAGCAAGTTACAATTACCCCCTTTGTGAAAAATGCAAAATAAAATTTGTGCCCCTATACTAATTGATTTGGAGCATAGACTAAATGGACTTATTTAGCCTATGTTTGGAGTTAAATAGGCACAGGGGCACAATTTTTTTTTGCGTTTTTGACGTAAAGCGACATTGAACCTTTGTCCTGGCCACTTACTGAGTCTCCAGTATGAAATAGGCTACATAATTAGCCTTATAAATGATATTCATGTCACGATAATGGGCTAGTATTTGTGTGTGGTGTAATACAAACAGTAACATTAAAATCGCCTTCTCATTTTTTAGCGTTAAACAACTAAAACTAATTTAAAAAGCATGCTTACAATTAAGCCGATTTTGAAGGCTTTACTTTTAGTTTGACATACATAAAATTAAACTTAAGTAGGGTTAAAAAGAAGAGCCATTTTCAAGTCACCATTTTATAAATGTCAAACTAAAATTTTACTTTGTCAGCCGTAAAATTATACACACAACTTAGTGATTTTAACTTGTTTTGGTAATTTCAAGGTACATTTTAGAGCTGTCATTTCATTCAATTGAAAAGTTTAGTTTAATTCAGTAGGGTTTATAAGACTTGCGTATTTTAGTTGGTGTGCCCTTCAGAATAGCAAAATATAGTGCTGTCATTTAAAATGACGTTTTTTAGTAAGTTTCTGAGCTTAAAATTAAAACCTTCAAAATTTTTTATTCTAAGATTAGTAAAATCGATTTTGCTAATGGATACTAGCCTAGTTTAGTTTCTGAACTTCTTTATTACCCGATCAGGTGGAACCTATGTATACTCGAGTGTCGCGCATAAATCAAGGAGGTATAAGTACATTCAAGATATATACTTTACTTTCGCTCTTGAAAGTATACTGCACTAGTACAGTATGGGTGCGTACTGGCACAGTATACTTTCAATAGACGCTTATTTAATAGCTTTTGCCTGCTAGTAAATAATTAAGAGATTTCTATGGAAATAAGCTAAACAAAGGAACATCAGTTGTCGAGTGATAAATTGATGCCAGGAAAGTACTCGTATATTAGTTGAGCGCCTCCGCGTACACGAAATTGTTTGTTTTTTCATAAGATTGCTGTCAGAACCGACTTGCGATATGGCAACATGCAGTTCACCATGTGAAATGCATGGTGATTTCAACTTAACCCCAGCAATCTTTAGGGCAACATAGGTGATAAAAACTTGGATTTTAAAACAGGGGTACTTCCAAGCTACAATAGTAAGGGTTCTGAAAATAGATGTTATAAAGGGGATAGCAAACCAAAACGTGATACAGAAGAATTCACTGCATCAAAAAAAATTGCAGTGACGGCTGTTTTTGGGTTTTTCAGTTCAAAACAGTAATCCATCCAAACTAATAAAGTAAAAATAAGGACTTAAAAATATTTTGATCTCTTGCTTGGCTATTGATCTTTGCTTTTTCAAAAGATTTAAAAAAATCAAAACTTAAGGCGCTTAGGCACGCCACAGTTTTAGTAAAACACTTGATAACTTGTTTCTCTGTTGATTTTCGTTATGAACCAAAGTTCAAGACCTCTATCATCTGGTACTGATATGTTAACAAGCACCATTTTGGCAAACTTTTAAATATTTATTGTTTTAAAGACATCAAGCTAGATGGATTTTCATACAAAGTTGTTTTCTTGCCTTGAAGTACCAATAAGTACGAGGGGGCGTTTTTAAGTTCGCGGAATCGGGGGTAAGACGTGGCAATAAAAATACAAGTTTATTTTTCCTTTTCAATATATTCACCTGCAACCCTAATACATTTTTCAGATCTTTCAATTAGCTTATGTATTACCCTTGAAAAAAAATGTTTTTTCTTTGTCTGAAAAATAAGCTGAAACTGCTTCCTTCACTTCTTCATCGCTTGAGAACTTCTTCCCCCGAAGTTCTTTTTTCATTTTTGGAAAGAGATAATAATCACTGGGAGCCTGGTTAGGACTGTAGGGTGGATGAACCAAAATATCGAAGCCCACCTTATGCAGGGAAGCCAACGCAACACGGCTCTTGTGCACAGGCGCGTTGTCGTGCAGAAGGAGGTCACCTTTGGTTAATTTTCCCCTTCTTTTTGCCTTGATTGCTTCCTTTAATCGCTCTAAGATTGAAGCGTAGTATTCTCCGGTTATGGAGACACCTTTATCTTTATAATCTATCAACAAGATTCCTTCTGAGTCCCAAAAGATTGTCGCCATGATTTTTCCCGCCGACTGTGACACCTTAAATTTCTTTGGTGGTGGTGTGCCTTTTTTGTGCCACTGCATAGAATCTTGTTTGGACTCAGGTTCATAATGATGAACCCAAGTTTTATCCCCAGTAACAATTCGAGTCAATACTCCATCCTGGTCTTCATTACAGAAGTCCAAAAACGCGCGAGAACACTCTACGCGCTGTTGTTTTTGAGGCGGCGTGAGCATTCTCGGCACCCACCTTGCACTGACTTTGGTCATGCCGAGATGATCGTGAAGAAATTTAAATATGGTTGTATCGGATACTCCAACCATTTCTGCGAGCTGTTTCTTCTTTAGTCTAGCATCAAGGTACGGGGTGCTGCGGTCGCGCCTGCTTTTCGCGACGGGTGTGGTACGCACACAGCATGCTCGTTTTGCGCCCACCTTCCATGCGTGTACACTGTTAAATTTGCTCATCAGTAAATATCCGGAAATTGACATTTTTAATGTCAATTTACCGAAGTTTATAGCCTATGTAAGAGTTTTTTTAAGCATTTAGTTTTGTTATTACTTTAATATTTAGTTTGGTAATATATGTTGTTGAAAACAAGACTGTTTTAGCTTACGAGTTGGTGACAAGCACTGTAAGTAGGCTAAGGTTCTTATGTAAAAATAAATAAATAAATAAATAAATCTTCCAGTATTAATTTTTCCACTTTTTGAATGATTTCCGGAGTGGTCACCTCGATCGACCGTCCTGGCCGAGGATCATCTTCAAGTGAGGCCCTGCCTTTCTTAAAAAGGGTATGCCACTTATAAACCATGGTTTTACCGGGGCAAGACTCCCCGTAAACGGATGACATCTCTTCTAGTATGGTTTGAACCGATTTACCTTGCTTGGTAAGACAGCGCGGTGCTCGATTTTCTCCATTTTTCACAATGTTCTTCCCAACTGAGTTGTTTGATCGACGATAATTCAAATAGTAATGGCCCGATTCAAACAAAACATTCTATTTATACTAATAATGAGCTACTTAACCAGTTACGACTAAGGAAAGTACCCTCATTTATTAATTACCCACCCATTCCGCGAATATAAAAATGCACCCTCGTACCAAAATTTTACATTTCAGCCAAATAGTGACTTTGTAAATGCCTGTATTAAGCTATAGATGTCTTGAACTTTAGTCTTTAATGAAAAACAACAGAGAAACAGGTTATCAAATTTTGTACTAAAATGGTGGCATACCTCTACCATGAGTTTGCATAGTAAAATCACTAGACGTTACTACAGTAGTTAACGTGAAGACGCCATTCGAATAGTTAAGTAAAACAAAGGCACCATGAGTTTCGGACTCGATAACTACTGTCGTTAACGTTAACTCGATAGTAGGTACAGTTTTTGGCGTCATGTTGGTACCATAGCTTACCGTGTCTATGCTCACACTTATCATTGTATCTCTTTCTTATCAGTGAACTAAGACAAGGACAAAGTGATATATATCCGACAAAAATGAAATGTGTCATTTTTGTTTGGAGAAATATAATCTATTTGATCTTTTGAAATAAATAGTATAATTCTCGAATAACATAACCTATGTATCACTCTATTTTGATTTGATTTCCGTAAAATTTTGAATTTTCATATGTTACTTAAAGATTTAAATCATGAAACAAACGAGTAGAACTCAACTTGAGTTAATGGTGGATTTCATGGAGGTAAGTAAATCTATAACTGCTTAATATGTGTCACTCTGTACTAATTGTAATAATACAGCATTCTTGGTTAATATCAACATATAAACTTTAAAAAATGTTTATTGTTTACTTAAATTCAGAGTTTATGTATATTTATAGTCCATTAAATACTGGGCACGATCCAGGACTTCACAAAATCACGGACACGTTCTGTTTTCAGATGCGGTGACCTCAGTAAGCCGTCCGGTGAACCAAATGGTAGACTGAGCGCTTACCAAAGGTGGAATGAGCTGAGCAACTTGCTCAATGCTGATGTGGCGTTGCAAGAACGCCAGTTATGTGGAGAAAGGAAATTGATGTGGCAATAAACCCACCACCACAAATGGTAACACCAATTCTATTGACTCAACCGGGAATTTATGAAGAAGTAACGAATGAAGCTCCTGTAGAAGCATGGAATCAGCCATCGAGCAGTTCCCAGGCAGAATACTTGCCACCCATACAGGCTGTAGACACCACCCCTGCTGTCCCACCTGTTATCCAACCTGCTGTCACCTCTGCACCTGTGACTCTAAGGCGGCGCCGTCGTGTTACCCTCTAATGAAGGGAACTCATACAATGAAGAGGTCGCCCTCACACACAAGTGTAAATTGGCTAGAGAGACGTTGCGTGAGTGGCATTCCTGTGAAGTAGAGACAGAGAGGCAACCGGCCCAGTGGCAAGACCTGTTAAGGCAGTTGCCCTCTATTATGGAGACAGTGGCTGAGTCTTTTAAAAATAGTTTTAATAAACTAAAATATAGTTTATAAACTATAATTTAGTTTATGAAATACTAGCATTTGACTGCGGCTTCACTCATGTTGAATTAGTTTTTGTGTACTCCTATAAATTCTTACAACATTTTTTGGACTGTTACCTACAGTAAACATAGCCGGTGAAATGTGTGTGTGTGTTATACGCCTCTGTGTTTCCCATTTTGTACCTGTTTAGGTAGTTCCTCTCTATTATGGAGACGGTGGCTGAGTCTTTTAGAACATGATTTTATAAACTATAATTTAGTTTATGAAATACTAGCTTTTGCCTGCAGCTTTACCCGTGTTGAATTAGTTTTTGTGTACTCCTATAAAATCTGTCAATATTTTTTGGACTGTTACCTACAGTAAACATAGCCAGTGAAATGTGTGTGTTATATGCCTCTATGTTTCCCATTTTGTATGTCTCTTATATAGCTTTCCCACAGGAACTGATTTATGGGATAAAAAGTAGCCTATGTCCTATTCCAGGTCTAGAACTACATTTATGCAAAATTTCAGCCCAATCGGTTTAGTGGCTACTGTGTTAAAGAGTAACAAACATCCATACATACATCCAAACTTTTGCATTTATAATATTAGTGGGAGTGGGATATAAACTAAACATTCTTGTTCCTAGGTCCAGCGGTTCGGTCTAGGCATTGATAGATCAGTCAATCAGTTAGGATACCTACTCTTTTATTTTATGACATTCGTTCATTCACAATTTAAGAGCTGTGCTCTTGTTGGTGAAGTTAAGTGAAGGTTTTTATGACATGTTATTATTAAAATGTGTGTAATATAAGAAAATATTTGTAAAAGATTATTTGTTTTATTTTGATCAATAATGATGGTTTTATAAGGTAAGTTAATGAGCTAAGGCTAGTTATGGCTAGTTACTCTCGCTCGTCACAGCCACCTATACTTACAAGCCATGCGCCTAGAATTGGCAACGTCGCCTCTTCCCGACTGAGTGAACCTATCTTCCATTGATGACCCTATTAATGTTGCTTTTTTGTGGGTTTTTGTACACGTTGTTCAGTCTTTATTGTTTACAAAAAAGGCGATATTTTCATAGTCATTAATCGAGTCGTACAAAATATATTTTCACTGCAGTTTCTTGATTTAGCCCTTCACCAATATAGTCAAATATCTACAACTTCGTAGGTTTATTATTTCAATACGATGCTGTCATTCATCCTTTTTAAATGCCAATAAAATAAATTAAAAAAAAAGACATGATCTTGCTAAGTTTCTTACCATATTCTTGTATGTTATTATATTTTATATAAGAATGTAACGAATTAGTATTTAGTATATGGGTAGCTAGCTATCATTGTGTATCATAAAGTATAGTAAAATTAAATATATTACCTATAATTCAATCCATGTACGGATATTAACTTATTATTATTAATGTAGACCCAAAACTCAATTTAATTTTATATGTTGTTTTTTCCTGATTTAAATTTAATTAATGTAATTGTTAAATAAAACCTTACATGCAATAAGTGTACATGATGTTCCTATATTGCAAAAATAAAGTATTCATTCATTCATAACCTAGCCCTAGAAGGATACCTTTTTCAATATAGTAGTCACTACACATTAAAAACACAAGTAGGTGTATGTAATAAAAAAGATTTTATTTGTGAACCCAAAAAAAAGAGAACAATACAAAATACATCAGGGCGGCTATTAAGCTGGAAAGTATGATGCAGTATTGGTTTTAAATCATGTTCAAATAGCTCATTACTGCCCAAAAACACTCTTACCTTTGAATTTGGTAATATAAGAACACTATTATGCACTTTTACTGGGTAAATAACATCTTTCGAGGTATTGTCTATATTTAGGGTATACAAATAAATGCACTGGTCTTCATATTTTATTTGCCACCCACTGTGCAGCTCTGCTTTTCGCTTAAGTCCCTCATGTAGTTCACAATTCCTTTTTTTCATCACTTCTTTTTTGACACTTTTCTCGTCGAACTTCAGGGTTAGCTCTAATTTTGGGGCATTCCTTGCTCAAATACTTCGGTAAAATGGGGAAAAGATGTGGCACTGCCCCAGGTACTAGTTGACAGCGAGTAAGTGTCATTTCCTCAACACTGCCATCACTATTATATATTTTATTTGTTCGGATCACTTCACCTGGGCTAAAATGGTTGCTGCACACAAATGATCCCTTGCTGGGTGTCCAGTCTGACCGTGGAATAGCTGCTATCCTTTTTTTTCTTTGAGTTTCATCTCTTGGAAAGGAGAAAGTTGACACGGCTTCTTGACCATTCTTTAACGATGAATCATAATTAGCTTTGCATTCAGGAATGCAGCAACGCCCGGGCATCTGTTGGAAAAAAGTGGGTCAGAGTGTCGATAAGGGGGCACGAGTGTGATAATTAATTAAAAGGAAATATCTATGATTTCGTTTAAAAACACCGAGACTAAATTTTAGGTTATATTTTGAGAAAATTGTGTTTAAACTAACTGTCATGAAGTGATTAATTGTAATTACCTTGGTGTAGCTTCCTTGATTAGGTGGCTGTGGTCTCGCTCGAGCTGCTCTTCCCAAAAATTTAACTAATTATTGCATGAAATCCTTTTAGAGGGATGTTCCATTATCACTCGCATTCTGGCCTGGAAGTGCCTTTGCTCTTCCGCTTCGGCTGCCACTACCATACGCCAGGCAAAATACACCCTCAAAGCCATCACAAAACAGTTAATTCCAAATAAAATACGAATTTAATAAGTCCAATATTTCTCCTCGGAGCAAAAATAGACGGTGAGTGCCGTTACTACTGTAGTTACGGTAACTTACTACAGCATCTGTCAAATTCATGACTCATGGTACGAAATTTGTATGGTAACTATGGTTACTATCGAATAGTTTACTATACGTTAACTACAGAGTACTCAACTATGACAGCTCATGGTATCATTTTTAGTTCCTTTACTACACGCTAGGGGCGCTGTTCATAGTTTCATACAAATATCTTACTATAGTCGTTAACGTGTGTAGTAAGCGTAAACTCATGGTAGACCTACTGATATCTGTCTGTGACCATGGGCGGGCGTAGCTATACAACCCGGTCACATTATCTCGAGACCTCGCTGGAATGCGAACCACCCGCCCCGTTCTCCTTTCACCTCCCCGCGGCGCGTCAGTACGGTTAGCTCTTTCGTTGCCGATACGCGTCGACTTGTTTTCGTGGTATATTTTTAAACATTCCATTGTTACGTCTGCGGGTCTACCACGTAATTCGATGATCATCGTAATGGGCTTCGTTTTGACAGTTGAAGCCCATTAATGAGCTTCGTCGTACCGCGTAAAATAATTGTGATGGTCTTCAAGCCCATGTCAATTGAGTGAATGATTTTCATATATATTTGACGTTTGAACACAATTATAGGTATCGCGTAACAAAAAAAAAAAAAAAACGATCTTCATGACCATTTTGAAATGTCAAATGAAAGCCGGGCCACCAGAGCTCCGATGTTCATAATAAATTTGCACAATTTTGGTATTTTCCAGCAATATTGTTTGGTACCTAAATCTACTATGCTTGGTTTTTCGTAGATATAACTTTTCGTGCCTTGTTTACGTGTCATGTCACATGATATAAAATATAATATATGACTTTTTACCGGAACAAAATTTTCGTAACTTAATTAAATATCGGAACTTTACTATTATAATACATAGAAATGTATTACTGCTTAGATGGTCTTAGTTGTAAATAAAACACAATTATAGGTATTGAAATCTTATTGGAAAACTTAAAATGTAAAAGTGTGATATCAAAGCAACAGAAATTATGTTAAACAATGGCATAAAATTTTAAAAACAATAAAAATCAATTTGGCATACAATTTGTTGGTAAATAAAACTAAATTTATTTTAAAAACATGTAGATGAGCTAGTTTACATAGTTGAGTTCACTGCGAAATAGTTTATTCCTTTAGATTCAATTTAGGTACTCGAAGGAAGTTTCAATAAAAAAGAAAAGGACGTTATGTTTTTATTGCGAAATCCATCGCTTTGGAATACTCTAAATATTATTGTTAGAGTGCATTACAAACCAGAAAAGATAAATTAGAAACAAAAAAGACAAGAATTTGAAACGCCGTCGTGAGCGTCAGTATGTGCATTACAAGCTAGTTAGATCAAATAGTTACAAAAATATTCGGTGGACAAGTATGGTGGAAAAATTCAACGGTCTAAGTAAGTAGGTACCTCGGTGGCGTAGTCGGTAGCGCGCTTGTCTTGATAACAAGAGGTCTCAGGTTCGAATCCTGGCCCGAGGAATTTTTTCAAATTCTTGTCTTTTTTGTTTCTAATTTATCTTTTCTGGTTTGTAATGCACTCTAACAATAATATTAAGAAAAGGACGTGTTTTCTAAACTGACTTTTTAACAGCTCTTTTTAACAGCCCCAGCCCGATTATAGAACTCGTCTAGTACATTGTTTTAAATACTGCCCTATATTATTCGAAAAATTACATTATTTCTTAGAAAAACTTCTTATCATGCAAAACATCCCCATAATATAAAATGCGCCTCTTTATTTTAGCCCCAGGCCGAATAGCGAGAACTCGGTCAAATCTATTGTTCTAAATTATGCCCTATATTATTTGGACAATTACCAATTTAGAATTATTAACTCTTGGAAAAACTTCTTATTATGCAATCCATCCCGATGGTGTAAAATAAACGATATTATAGTAGCCGGTTAACTAAACGTCAGGTAGGGACCGAAGTTTTAATATATTCTATTACATTATTACTTAGGTACTTCATAAGCTGACTGTACCTCTTAGCTTTTTGGAAACAACTCACCAACTCAGAACGAAACACTAGAACAATGGAGCTGGCCAAAATGGCAGACTAAAGAAAAAGATAGCACTATAATAATATGCTTCATCTCTTTCACAATTTATGTAAATTTTTTACCTTGTTGGTAAACGATAACGTGTATAACACTCTGTTATGTGTTAATAATCGATTAGTTACTCACAATAGGTAATAGTTTTAGTTTAATAAGTAAACAAGTACTTTATTTTGTATGAAGGTAGTTTAACAGATTGAATAAATTCTCACTGAGGTACCTACCGACCGACAGAATAATGAGTTGATTGACGGTTGAGAGATGTCAAAGGGAGGTCGGTGAAAGCCATGTCATGATTATATTGAAATTGATGTGCAGCTGATAGAAATTAAATGTACATGGCATTTTAAGCACCTTAATTACTTACTAGTGATTTTAGTTAACTGTGTGTGTGTGAAAGGCGAAAAGGGCTTGTCAAAACGCCCTTTTTGATAAACAGGGAAATGGAATATCCAAATACGTAATTAACAGATTCCAATTACTGCGCAACATATCCAAGATCATTTATTGAGCAGTAGCCGGAGCACTGGGTAGACAGGGTCCTTTGAGCAACTCTGAAACCCTCCTGGCGTCCAACATTAGAATAAGATAAGTGTGTATTACATAGTAGAATTAGGTATCTTAAGTTTTATGTAAATAAACTGTTTAGGTAGTAGTCATCAAGCCTCGCTTTATTTATTCTCGCACCATTTCCCAACTCGAATCATAACAACTCTTTCACCGACTGTACCTTCATATGTTTCTTGGATGAAAATGAGAACAAATTTAATAAATAAAATTTTATATTTTAATTTGTGGAGGACTTAGAGAATTAATTTTCGACATTCTTGGATGAAAGTGAGAACAACATAGAATAGATAGCTCACGTTATTCATAAAAATTGCTGCAACAGAAACTTATTCTTCATCTGAAGTCTCTCCTAATATCTTTTCTTTGGACGTATTGAAGTAAATCATCATTATTTTTTCAATATTTTCCTCTTTTAATTTGTTTCACTTTACCTGTAAAATCCACTTTTACCTAGAAAATGAGCGCTCCACATCAGTGGAGGTAAGTGGAACGAATTTAAATTTCATTATAATTATCTCGATCATTTATTTCAATACAGAATGAAAATAAATTATTGCGAACTTAAACATCATTTAACAATACCAAAAACTACACACATATGCATACTTAATAATAACCACTGAGTTAATACCAAGACGTAGGTTAAAGCACTTGCGTGATAATTACAAAAAATAAATACTGTTAAATTTTGTTAAGACGTCGCTATCTACTGAGAAAAAGAAGAATTTTTTTTTTCAACAGATAAAACCTACGGTGCATGTGCAGGAGTTCATTAAGTTAGAAAGATCTATCATTTTACTTCGTAAATAATATTTTCTGTTGTTTACATTATTTCATATTTTGTTTTCTGAAAATAAATGAATAGCTTCCTCGAAAAACAAAACAGGATTTAGACTATTATTAACAGTTTTTATTTGTGAAAATGGTAAATTTCCGATATTAAATTAAGTTCCGGAAATTGAGTTTGGACAAAACGTCATATTCAAACTTACATACATACATACTTATTATGCTACTGCTGATTATTTATGACATCAATATCAATGTAAGCAATTCTTATTATTTGTGAATTTTAATTTTAATTTAATTTTACATTTTTGTTTTAATTAGTATTTATTTCAAATATTTCTGTGCCTTTAAGGTGAAACATAGAGAGAGACATGTTTTAAAATAAGATCTGATTGTGACCTACAATGTTTGACAAATAAATTATTATGAATTATGCTATAGACAGTTTTCAAACATTTAAAAGTCTGTAATTAGGGAAATTTGACTAAGGAAATGTGTTACAGAAACCTCAGTGTGCAGATCCAACTTGACTGGTTTTTTCAGATCAATCATACATTTCATTTTTTGTAGGGTAATGTAGATTGAAGTAAGCCTAAGTTTTGGAATGCAAACCTAAAGTGCGTTATAATGCAAATATAAAGTGCGTACATACATCGTGCCAGGCCACATCGAGCACAGGGCCGTCCATGCTCTGCACAGCTTTTGGGACCGTCTTGCCGGACTGCTCTACCTCCCAACACCGCACCTGCAAAATGATGTAAAAATTACTAATAAATAAATACTGTCCAAAAATGAAATTGTAATTTTCACAGAATTTGTGTTACAAAAAAAATATTCAAGAAATTGAAATCAACAAGAAACCTCCAGTAATAAAATGTTAGCTGAAATGTTCCAGCAGAACCCCAAAAAGGGTAAAATTTTACAGGCGGCCGCAAATGTATTGTTTGTAAACCAGAAATGTATTGTTTTTATGTTATGATTTAAATCATAATCTCACATTTTAGTTCCCAAAACATTTAGGCAGATCGTAGACTTGGGAATATCATGATCTGCCTGGGCATATCCTATTTCTGTTAAAACTAGGGGCTTCGCTCGGCTCCCTAAATTTATGATCACAAGCAACCTAACACACTTCTCCTCGCTCCGCTCATCGTCGCACCTATTTTTAACTTTTGGTGAAAGATTTTTGCTCTCATACTTTACGATCTGCCTTATTCTATGATCTACCGATGACATTACACTCATATCACTCAACTTGCGTCATTCACAAAACTAGGAGAGCAATTAGAGACAACAAAACGGCATCAACATCTTTGCATTACGTTTCTTTTCACATATTTTGAATGTATTTTTCAGTTCAATAACTGACACAGTATACATAATTGGGTTCTATTTTAGGAATACTTCGTAAATTTAATTTTAATTATTAATAATTAGAAATACATCAAATGTTAAATATGTTCAAGCTGAACATCGAAAAGATACCCCAACTTATTTCATCATTAAATTCTGGCGTCCGCTTGTAAGACCCAGGCTCAGCGTACCTTGCAGTCCCAGGAGCCGGCGACAAGGAAGTTCTGGGGCACGGTAGCCGGCGAGAACTCCAGCGCAGAGACCGTGTCGTCCGGCGGTGACGTCACCTCCAAATCCTTGTTTGGGTTCGGGCTCTGACCGGCACCCAGGTTGTTGAACATGGTGCAGCGGTTGACGATCGAGGTAAAACAACAAACAAACCAGCGCGGACACCACTGGTCATTCGGTGTTTATGTGCTTGCTTTGAGTGAAGACGTAGCAGGTATCATAAACACTTTATAGGTTACCAGTATATTTTGAATTTTCGGAATGAATGTTATACAAAGCTAAAAATTGTATGTTTTGAGATGATATGGTTGGTTTTGAGGTTATAGTTTGTTGTTTTGAATTTTTTTTTTATACCGGCTTTGGATTTTGGCAGAGACTATTTTCCATGCAGATGACCATGCGTGCGTTTAAAAACTATGTATAGGTAGGTAGCTACATCACAACACCATAGACATCTTATAATATTACCGGCTTTCGGCTTGAAACGCCGTCAAAAATTCCGTACCTATTCGAAAATCGGTGCACCTTGATGTTTGTGGTGTTTGAAATATTTTTTTTTTATAAATCTCGCTTTGGTCTGTTTATTTAACTGGCCGTTGAGGCTTTATGGTCACAAACATGAAGATATTTTTTTTATTGTTATCGTTTACTTTTTAAAATCCATATAGATAGGCGATGCGATAATCATAGATAAAGAATTTATTTGCAACTGCAAATCCCACTGACATACAGTAGCAAACATAGGTACCTGAAAGTGAACTTTTCTTTACGAATCACACCAAAAAGTTAACCAAATTTTAACTTGAAAACTTCCAGTTAGTCTATTCACTTAAAACTACATATTGGCGGAACTAATGTGCGGAGACACATTATAGGAAGCCAGATAAAACGGCTTTGATTGATTGACACCATACAAAAACAATTAAATTCATAAACGCAAAATAAATAATCAAGCGGAAAATTAAATCAAGAAAAGTTTAATACGGATCTATTAAAATGTATGATATCATCTAATATCCAATAAAATAAATTTGAAAACACCGAGTTTCGAGCGTTTATTATAAAAAAATTGCGTGAGTAGTAAGTACGCAAAAACAGGAAATGTACTATTGCAGTATTTACCAAAACAAGATTATTATTACATTAACTGTACCGGGTCTCCAGTATGAATTTGGTCAGTTGATTTAATTTCAGCCTGTATAGTAAACATAGTAATATTACATAGTAATATAGAATGTATATTCGATCCTGATCACTAACCGAGTCTCCAGTATGAATTTGGTTGGTTAATTTTATTTCAAATCAAATCAAATCATGTGTACAAAGAATGTATATTCTATATTACTATGTAATATTACTATGTTTACTATACAGGCTGAAATTAAATCAACTGACCAAATTCATACTGGAGACCCGGTTAGTGATCAGGATCTAGGTTCAGTAATCCTTTTGGCCCAATTCGAAAAATATATTTTTTTGCTCCCTTACTGGTTGGACTAGTTTAAGTAGAATTCCTAGTCTAGGCTGTAAGGAAGCAAAAAAAAATATCGAATTGCACCAAAATTGTAATTGAAGCATGTTTCTGATCACTAACCGAGTCTCCAGTATGAATTTGGTTGGTTAATTTCAAATCAAATCAAAATATTTACTTTGTAAAATAGATACATAAAGTATCTATACTTTTTACAAGTCAAAGTTAATCTTTACAATAAATATCTTTAGAAGAAAAAAATAATATGAATTTACTAATAAGGGAAATACATACAAAAAATATTTAGGTTGGGCTACAAAAATTAATTTATACAACCTTTCACCTTGTGTACTTATTATTATATTATATAATATTTGCCAAAATTGGTATAAATTTTGGGTGTTCGCATTATCAAGGCTCTACTGTATACAAAAGGACATAATTATAAGTTTTCATATTTTTATATCGGGTCATAATTTTAATAAAGCTTATAACCGTGACATTTTGTCCTCTTACTACCCTTTTGCGACGTCATTGCGACAAGATAATGGTATCTAGTTATAGTACTAAATAAAGAACTCTTGTTTCTGAACTTCTGTCCATATTTTAAATTTTGGTAGCACCATTCGAAACCAAATACAAACAAACACCAAAACCAGTAATGAAAATAAATTTAATTACTTTACAAAAATTAATATGTGTTACTGATAATAATAAATTAGTTTCAAGGTATAACTTGGTTTCTCTGAATTACATTTTATCGATAGTTACCGATACCTAAGGTTGAAATAGGACATCCCTTAAATATCATCATCATAAATTCATAAACTATAAGTAGATACCAAAAAGGCGACGTCCGTTGTAGGTGATATAGGAGAGCCACGTATTAGTTGACAAAATTACATGGTGCACCCCGCTACCCCCTCGCACCCCTATAACGTCTGTTCTCGAAAGAAATGTTCATTGTAATTATTTGGTTGACTAGTAGGTGGCTCTCGAAAACGTCAAAATCACGTCGGTACGCTGTCAAAGCCCTGAACACCTATCCATTTAAATAGATCAGTGCACAACACGCATTGACTTTGTGTTTTTTTTTATGCTGTGTATGGTTTACGGGCTCTGGCTGGATACATTGTCTTCTTAAACCGATAACAAGAATATTATGTAAAGTATTGTCTATTGTATTTGCGCTAAAATGATAAACTTTTAAGGCAAACAATGAAATTACCTATAAGCTCGACGATAATGATCTGTCAAAGAGGACGTTGCTTCTGCGTTCCATGAATGATGACGGTAGATGCACAGACATCCAATATGATGTCTGTGGATAGATGTTCCATTATTTATAGCAACATCGAATTTAAATGTCATCAGATGCCATAGTGGTGTAAGTTGATCATACATTTTGAATATCGATATTTCGTTTTTTTTATTACAACATAATATGGTAACCATGGACCTCGGGTCTAGTATTAATTTAGGTACCAAAAAAGTGTCCTTAGTGAAGTGTCAAAATATTAAGAAACAAAACATTTTAATTTAAATTGTATGTCATTGCTGCACGGCTTAATTTTGATTGAAGTGTGATTGACACCCTTTTTTAATTTTCAATAGTTTCGACTCTCTCTTGCTTTGGACACTTTTGAGCACAGACCCGATGTCCACTTGGTAGTGCGTCAATGATGAAGTAATAAATATATCTATATAATTTAAATAGTGTTCGGGTCATTTAACAAAAAAAATCGAAATCAAGGTAAGAAATTTTTTTTATATTTATTTTTAAATAATTAAGAACTGCCATCATCCTTCAATTATGAATTCATGAACCTTTACTTGGAAACTGATTTTGGATATGTTTAATTATTACGCATGCTTTTAATTTATTGTGCAGGAAAAGCATAATTAACACTTAACTTTTGTCGCGGAGTACCATAAACAACATGGCTTTTTAATGTGAAACCGAAAAATTATAGCAAACCAATACAAAAAGATATTTTCTTCCCTACGGGTTCGAACCTAGATTCCTTGTTGATAGCCGAATATGACAATCAATTTGAATACACAATCGCACCTCAGGATAGAATCTATATATAAATTCAACGCGTGCAAAAGAGAGACATCGACAACGATCGGCAGGTGATCAAACTGCCCGTGGAGACAATTTGCATGTGTGGGTTAGATTTCTCGTATGCACAGATATCGGCCAGAGTTAAACCTATTCCTTCAAAAGTTTGATGATTATTAGATTGTAGTATGATTCGAACTCATCATAAATGCTTCTATTGGATCGCAAAATTAAGTTCTGTTAGTTAATATTAAAAGGTAAAGTCATGAGAAAATTTTATAGTAACATTAGCGAAACAACGCCATCTCACAGCAAGATGGTGCCTAGCTGCTCGACACGTTCCCCCTTAAGTGACAGCCACTGACCTCTCATAAAACAACTTGACTCACAATCTCGCTCAAAAAGTGTCCCCGATGAAATTTTTCACCGCTATGGGGTGACAAATTCGAATGACGATTTCGTACAATTGACATTGCATCTTATGGTAACGATATAACATCTTAATTTGGTTAAAGATTTTTGCTATTACGCATGTCGCACGTTCTGACACTTTCTGACGAACTTTTCTTAGAGACTGTGTGTCTTGTTGTTTTATGAGAGGTCAATCTTAAAATTACGTTTTTAGGAAGTTTCTTAGATTAAAATTAAATTAAATAATATAAAACTATAAAAGTAGCCTAATGTGTTGTATAGGTACTTACTAGTGTTTTAATAATATTTAGTATTCAATATAGGTAACATATTACGGTTTTATTATTGTTTATTTTTCTCTTTAGTAATGTCATCGAACCTTGTTACTGAACACTTACTGAGTCTTCAGTTAGAATTTTGCTGCATAAAGTCACCTTCTATAATGTCGCCGCCGCCGCCGCGCCGTCGCACAGTGGCAGGTAATTTACGTTTCATATACATAGAATACAAATTACGGTTTTTGAACAAAAAAAAAATGCAAGGTTGTTACAACCAACTTGTTGTTCAAAAAACATGCGGAACTTTTTCTCCTCACGCACAGTGATACGAAATTAAAAATTAAATAGTTTTTTTTTGTATGGAACAAATCACGTTATGCCATTTTTTTCACGATTAGTTCAAACTGTCAAACTTCCATTGATTTCTAGGTATAGCAGGACCCAAGGTGAGCAAGATGAACTACAGCACGCGCGCATCGACTTGCACGTTTGGCCGCTACATATATTTAAACTTTCCAAATTTGCACTGCATTTTTAACTGAAAATGTATATATTTCTAGATGAATTGGGGTGGAGTTGCAACAAGTAAGTGTTAACTTGTAACTTTATGATGAAACCATCCTTCCCAAGAACTTTGATTCGAAATTACGAAAAAAAAAAGTTTTTGTTTTTAAAGAACAATCACGTTATCTCATTTTATTTACGACTCGTTCAAACTGTCAAGCTTCCATCGATTTCTATGTATAGTGGGACCTAAGGTGAGCAATATGAACTATTGCACGCGCGTATCGACTTGCACGTTTGGCCGCTACATATATTTAAACTTTCGAAATTTGAACTGCAATATGTTACTGGAAATGTATATGTATATTTCTAGGTAAATTAGGGTGGGGTTGCATAAAATAAGTGTTAACTTGTAACTTTATGATGAAACCGTCCTTCCCAAACACTGTGGTTCGAAATTACGAAAAAAAAGAAAGTTTTTGTTTTCAAAGAACAAATCACGTTATGTCATTTTTTTCACGACCAGTTCAATCTGGTAAAGTGGATGGTTCAAAGCAATTTTCATACAAACTTGTGGGAACCAATAACGATGACACAGAAGTATTATAATTACGTTTTGTTACCATTTTATACAAGTTTCATTAAATTTAAACCGCAAATAATCAGTTTTTCTACAAACAAGATGTTTTACAATCTAATTTTGCTATTTCAAAATTTTTTTTATCCAATGTATGAGGGTTTGAGTGGGTCAAATTACAGACAATGTTGTAGTTGCACATTCTTGGAACATCTTTGGTTGGCTAAAACTGTATTTTATAGGGCTAAAATCAGGGTTCGAAGTGATAATTAATGATAATAATTAAGATAATTATCAAGATAAATATAGGTTGATCGAAAATATTTGCCACTGCTTAATTTATTGCAGATTACCTTGATTGTAAAATGTGTATAATTTATTTACTAAAATACTTGCTTCTAACGTATATGTTGATACATAATACCCAACGAGCAATGTAATACCAGTTAAAAAATATTGCTAGGCTTACATCTGTTTGATAATTATGTGATAATTATAACATAATTGGTGGTAGAGCTAATGCCGGGCTCGACTGTGGAGGTACCACCATCTTACTCGGAAATCCTCCTGAAGTTATTCGGGGGAGAGTAAGAGGACAGCTCTCAGGCAAAAGGCCAGGCGGCCCACCATTGCCTGGGACCGATGGATGGCGGTATATCCATCCCCAATTGCCGGGCCTTATATAAATCAGACTGGTGATGGGCAGCGGCGTCACTGGTGCAAGGGTTTCGGCACCGCGCTCACCAACCCGCCTGCCCAGCGTGTGTGAGTATGGGGATTTCTTCCAGGAGGACCGCCAAGAGTGGCGAAATCCTGGAAAGGCCTATGTCCAGCAGTGGACGAAACAGGCTGATGGATATCATGATAATTATCGCAACAACTATCAAGGGGCATATTTATATTGATAATTTCAAACCCTGGCTAAAATAATATGGTAATGGAAGGTAAAGCTCGACCGGGCCTCCCTTGAAAGACATAATAGTGTCTATTTGGTGTAACATGACTTATTTGACAGGACTTACCTTATTTTAAAGGCCCTATCCTTGTCATTTCAATACAGAAGGAAAAAGACAGAATGCCCTTTCAAAAGAGTTAAGTCATGTTACACTGAATCGACACCAATGCCAACCAAATTGGTGACATACTAAAGAAGGGCCAAGAGCAGCAGACCTTGTATGACTCAAATGATGAATATAAAAGCGAAAAGGTGTGTCAGGGTCGTAGCAGATGCAGGTCTATGGTCGCTGTCTACCCCACTGGCGTGAGTGTAAAACGGTATGTGTAATGGCATAATGTTAGGTAAATAAAAATGTTTCATACCAAAATTGCCGAAGATCATCATTCTTTGGTATGTCTTGGAATACTTGAAGATCAGAGGAACTATCACAATATGGAATATTAGGAACCCCAAAGTTATCCAGGCACCGAGCACAAGGCTTCTGGAAATGATATAGATATACATTAAAATTTATACTAAAACTCTCATACATTGGATAACAAAATTTTGAAATAGCAAAATAAGATTGTAAAACATTTTGTTTGTAGAAAAACTGATTATACGCGGTTTAAATTTAATGAAACTTGTATAAAATAGTAACAAAACGTAATTATAATACTTCTGTGTCATCGTTATTGGTTCCCACAAGTTTGTATGAAAATTGCTTTGAACCATCCACTTTACCAGATTGAACTGGTCGTGAAAAAAATGACATAACGTGATTTGTTCTTTGAAAACAAAAACTTTCTTTTTTTTCGTAATTTCGAACCACAGTGTTTGGGAAGGACGGTTTCATCATAAAGTTACAAGTTAACACTTATTTTATGCAACCCCACCCTAATTTACCTAGAAATATACATATACATTTCCAGTAACATATTGCAGTTCAAATTTCGAAAGTTTAAATATATGTACCGGCCAAACGTGCAAGTCGATACGCGCGTGCAATAGTTCATATTGCTCACCTTAGGTCCCACTATACATAGAAATCGATGGAAGCTTGACAGTTTGAACGAGTCGTAAATAAAATGAGATAACGTGATTGTTCTTTAAAAACAAAAACTTTTTTTTTTCGTAATTTCGAATCAAAGTTCTTGGGAAGGATGGTTTCATCATAAAGTTACAAGTTAACACTTACTTGTTGCAACTCCACCCCAATTCATCTAGAAATATATACATTTTCAGTTAAAAATGCAGTGCAAATTTGGAAAGTTTAAATATATGTAGCGGCCAAACGTGCAAGTCGATGCGCGCGTGCTGTAGTTCATCTTGCTCACCTTGGGTCCTGCTATACCTAGTAATCAATGGAAGTTTGACAGTTTGAACTAATCGTGAAAAAAATGGCATAACGTGATTTGTTCCATACAAAAAAAAACCATTTAATTTTTAATTTCGAATCACTGTGCGTGAGGAGAAAAAGTTCCCCATGTTTTTTGAACAACAAGTTGGTTGTAACAACCTTGCATTTTTTTTTTGTTCAAATACCGTAATTTGTATTCTATGTATATGAAACGTAAATTACCTGCCACTGTGCGTCGTCTGGTTAAATCAGCCGCCTAGTTTATGTCATTTTTGAAGAGAGGTGGTAGCTTAGCTTAGAATGTTTGGTATGGCGAGTCACACCACGTGGTAATTTTTTTATGACCACCCTGAAGTAAAATTAAAACCAAAAGGCTGGCCATTTGGAAGCAGCTGATTTAAGATTATATCCCACTCCCACTAATATTATAAATGCGAAAGTTTGGATGGATGGACGTTTGTTACTGTTTCACGCTGTAACTACCGAACTGATTGGACTGAAATTTTCCACGAATGTAGTTCTGGACCTAGAATAGGACATAGGCTACTTTTTATCTAGTACTATATAAAAAGAAGAAGACGAATAAGTTTATTATTTTTATTTTTATTGTGTTGTTTCAGACGATACAATTCACATTGGAGAATTTACATTGAATGTAATATTTGACCCCCCTTATCTCATCAGAGGATTGAGAATTAATTTCTTGACAAAAGATATTGATTTTGACGACGGAAAAAAAAGGAAAGTGGTCAGATGTAGTGGATGCATACATGGCAGGTATGTTTTCGTAACCAAAGAATAGAAGACCCTACAATTCAAAGTGAAAAAATTTAAGAGATGAGTATCCCTAATAAACCTCTTTCCAATAAAAAAATTTTTCGAACGCGAACCTGCGAAAACCTTTCCTTAAAAAATTTAGTCAGCTGAATGAACCACTTTGCAAAGGGAAGTAAAACAATTTTTTAACCATAATTATTAAACGTTTGCGAAATGTAAAAAAATGGACCAGGACCAAGGTTCAATGAACCTGTTTACGAAATACGATTTTTATTGTTCATCTATACTTGTTTGAAAACAACCTCGTCTATGAAGTATACATTTTAGTTAACGGATTTCACAAAAGGGGTCATTGAACCTTGGTTCTGACACTTACCGAGTCTCCAGTATGAATTTGGGTGTATAAACGAATGATCCTTTGTATACCCCCTTTTATTCGTTAAAAAAAAGGTGGAGGGAGTTACCCTGTGACCCCCCTCCCTGCCGGAACCCTCCTCCCCATTTTTTTAGTCATGTTGGTTCATTTTTGGTAAAAATATGTACTTTAAACACCTTCGTAAAGGTTTGGGGGGGTACCCCTTGGACCCTCCCAGCTGAAGCCACCCCCCCTTTTTTGGGTTATGTGGTTTGTTTTTTTTTAGATCATGCGCCCTTAATTGACTTCTGCATCAGCTCTGGCGCTGCGGGAAGTGCAGCCCCCCCACCCTTGCGTAATAAAGCGCAGGCACCCATGCTCACCTCGGCAGCTTCAATTTGCTACAACAATGACATCTGAAAAAATGTGCTGCGTGCCGAACTGTGGTAAATACCTATCTTGTGCAATTTTATGTTTAAGCCCCGGTGAATGTGACTTTAACGAACATATCGTATTTCAGATTCGCGTGAATTGTGAAAACTTGTTAATTTAGGTCACTTTAGGTTATCTAAAATGTTAACTTAAATTACATGTAACTAAATTATTATATATTTCTTAGATGTTGTCCTACGCACCGACATACGGGTGAGTTTAGAGAGAGCGTCGTCCGTGAAACCTCCAGCTGTTTGTGGTCAACGCTCTCTCTAACCTCGCCCGTATGTCGGTGCGTTAGGGTTCACGCGTTTTCGTTTGGAACTCAATTATTTCCTAAACTAAGGCTGTCCGCGGGTATGACTCTTGGGAAAAGTGATTCAGTAGGGTCAGTAGAATATGTGGGTTCATTTAATGGTAGCAGTATATTTACACCCGGTATACCTTGGTAGGTATAGGTAAGTACAATAGCGAACTAAGTCCGTCGTTACCCACGAGATGTCGCTAAACCGTGATAAAACTGACTCTATTCCCAGTTTATAAGTTACCTACTCTATGGTTGAGTATTTTGTTTGTGTAGTTTTTAAACGCACACATGGTTATCTGTCTGCATGGAAAATAGCCTCAGCCCAACTCAAGATAACCAAATTATAACTTGAAAACTTCCAGCAAGTCGATTCACTTAAAACTAGATATTGGCGGAACTAATGTGCGGAGACACATTATAGGAAGCCAGATAAACCGGCTTTGATTGATTGATTGAGTTTATCAGTGATGAGATGAGTGTCACGACCGAGTTTGTCCAGATCAAGGAGTTGAAACCGGGCATGAAGAACATCAACGCGGTGTTCATCGTGCTGGAAGTCGGCGGCGCCACCATGACGAAAGAGGGCCGCGAGGTGCGCACGCTGCGCGTGGCTGACGCCAGCGCCGCCGTCAACCTGTCCGTGTGGGACGCGGCTGGCGCGCTGCTGCAGCCTGGCGACATCGTGCGCCTCTCGCGCGGCTACGCGGCCCTGTGGCGCTTCATGCTGACGCTCTACTCCGGCAAGTGCGGCGACCTGCAGAAGGTCGGCGAGTTCTGCATGTTGTTCAACGAGCAGCTCAACATGAGCGAGCCCATAACCGCCGCGCCCGCGCCCCCCGTGCCGCCGCCTGCCGCGCCTGTCGTCCACCCGCCACACCAGGACAGCAAGCATCTACACAAGACGTACTCGCACAACCGTGGGGGACGCACACACCACCGCAACAACAATAACACTAACAACAACAATAACAACAGGAGATAACTGATGCATGTGCGCTACGGAGGGATGCATTACAACTTTGACTTATATGAGGATGATTAGATCATGCTATGGACTGATTATGTGGTAGGTTAACCCAATTTAGTGTTTCTTTTATCACTATAGGACAGTTGTGTTGTACGTTAAATTATTAACACCTAACAGATGCAGTCTGTTTTGAGTTGAAAGCTGAATACAATTTTTATTTAGTAAATGATGATTTGAGCCCTAGCTTGTATTTAACTGAGATGACATTCTCAAAACAGTATTATAAATCTGTGCCTCTGGTGAAAAACGATTGGGTTGGATTTTACAGGCAGCCGCCAGAATTTTATTATGAAATAACTGTACGGGCCTTTTCAGGGTTTGAACATTTAAGCTAACATTTTATTACCAGGCATGCAATTTTAATTATTTACAATAAAAATAAAATTTACGAAATATTCTTACAACCGAACATAATTCTGTATTCTAAACATGCTTGTGAAGTGTCGGTATTATGTTTCATCTCGTTTCCTTTATCACAGTGTCAAACGTCAATAAAAGGTACAATATAGTTGACAATACAGAAGGCTTTAATCTTAGTTTTAGTGTTGTCAATATTTAATTTCTTCCAAAGTAATATATTATAGCTTCTGCTGTCAACACTAAAGAACTATTTCGGAATGAAGAAAATTTTGTTTTGACTGCACTAATACTAAAATTAAAGCCTTGAGAATCGGCTTTAATGCCTTAAAATGTTGGTATTAAATTGATCCTGTTTTACATGGAAGTGGCCATTTTGTAATTCAGAATTCCTCAGCAAAATTGGTGAGAGTGTAGAAGTCCAACACAGTACTGTAGCGGTGATTAGGCTAGCGAAGCCAGCCGTCTAGCTTGTCCATAGAGTGTATATAAAAAGTCATCGAAGGACTGTGCGGCAGGGACGGCTGTGACGAATCGCAAGTTGGTTAGGTGCCGAACGTCGGAGCTGATGCAAAAATGACACTAACTGTGAGGTTGTGATTTAACAAAAAAAAATTATCAATGTTCCGTTTCGAATCGAGTGAATTTCACTGTGAGTGATGCGAATTTCACCCTAGAGCGTTCAAAAATTTACCTGAGTTAAACCAAGGGTAACCAAACTAGTAATGCGAAAATCACACTGGCTAGTGCGAATTCCAATGCTGTCTGGATACTGTTAAAGTTCGCCTGACAGTTGTCACTTCGGAGTATTGCCAGGTTTTGGACAAAATTCAAAACTTTAAAAATGTATTCATCATTTATAAAGAGAAAAAAGTGAAAATTTTTATTGTGAAAGTTGGCTCGTAGGAGCTCATTTGAGCATATTCTTTTTTTGTTGTACATCTATTTTTGACGCGTCCGAGCACTTTATGAGCTCACCATTTGATATTTTCTAGACTTTTTGTCCTGGATTTATTAATTTCTGTTAGAAATACAATAAAACTAAAATTCTTTGTAAAACTATTTCTATTATGGTTTTTGTTCAATGAACCCCCTCATTTTTTGCACCAAAATTTTTAAAACAATCTTCATTTCTTTACTTGTAAAGGAGACAAAAATGTGAATTAATGAGAATTCCCTTAGTTTATACAAAATAGATTCCAAAGATGCTAAAAAACAAGTTTAAAACGTGTCCGTAATATTTTGAAAAAGGGAATTCCATATTACGTTTCCAGGATTGTAGTATTGTCGGAAACAAAAATTTCACAATTTAAGACCTTTTTTGCATCTAACAAAATTTTTCTTCATATTATTATAGCGAGTCTATATAAATCAGTTTAGCTGTCAGCAGTTTATGCTAGAAATCGAAAGAAAGCGGCTGCGTCGCTCAGTGCAAAAAACGGATTTCAAACTACGTTACCAAGATTTTAATGTAAATCTTTTTGTTATTTTCCCTCTGTAAAAAGCTCTACTTACTCGTGAGAGCATTGATTATCTTAAAAATCAAATTTACGGAAGAAAAGTCTGTATTTAATCTAGAAAAGGGTTAAACTTTAATTGGAATACTGTTGGGTGCTGATTCCGTTACTTCCTTTTACGTTACGATACCGTTGGTAATGTTAACGGGAAGTTGAGAAAAGTAACGTAAAGAAACATAAAGCTGGGAGCACATTGAAAAGTTTGACTGTGATCATGAAATCTACCTACATGATGTTTTTTTTTTACTTTTGAGCAAAGCCTTGACTCACAGTGGGCCACTTTAGTTAAAATTAGATATGTGTTACACAATTATAGCAGGAATTTGTAAAAACCTACCTATACTTGTATTCTAGATCTATAATATATAATAAATTAAGATATTATTATGTTGATATTATATAAACCTGTGACTGTTTGTATCCATAATAAAAATAAATAAAATAATGTATTTGTTATGTATTACAAAATATAGATAAAAGTAAAAATGCCTATAATATAAGTAGAGTAGTACCACAAAAATAAGTTACATTGCGAAATTGCGCGAATTTTTATAGACCAGTTACAAGGCAGTACGTAGGCGCGAGTAAATTCCTCATCGATCATTGGTTGAATTTATTTGCTCCATTGTGACGTCCGCCATTCATTTCTTAGCGGAGTGTCAGTTGTCATTCGTACAAACGCTGAGATATACGTGTCAGTACACTTGAGGACAAAATAAAATGCATCATCCATCCATCCATCAGCCTGTTTCGTCCACTGCTGGACATAGGCCTTTCTAGGATTTCACCACTTTTGGCGGTCCTCCTGGAAGAAATGCCCATACTCAGACACGCTGGGCAGGCGGGTTGGTGAGCGCGGTGCCGAAACCCTTGCACCAGTGACGCCGCTGCCCGTCACTAGCCTGATTTATAAAATTGCCCGGCAATTGGGGATGGATATACCGCCATCCATCGGTCCCAGACAATGGTGGGCCGCCTGATTTTATTGCCTGAGAGCTGTTCTCTTAATTGCCTGAGAGCTGTTCTCTTACTCTCCCCCGAATAACTTCGGGAGGATTTCCGAGTAAGATGGTGGTACCTCCACAGTCGAGCCCAGCATTAGCTCTACCACCTATATATAATGCATCATTAGTCGATATATTTTTAAATGTCTTCGCTTGAAACACGACAGCCTTTAAAAGGTCAATCTAGGCAAATTTTATACATGTATGTCAATTTATGCAAAATTAAGGAATATTTCCCTTCGATTAAGTAGTGTCTTGAGTCACCCTAAGGTGTTACATTGATTCATGTGATTTATGTAATTATGATATAATAATATTAATATATAACTATGTACTCATACCACACACACATACACACCTTAAAATACCACCTCTCACGCAAACACACACATACCCTAGCAAACATATTTCCTTAAATTATAGTAATAGTACTTTTTTATTGAAAACAACCTTAGCTCGCGGCTCCGCCCCCATTTATTAAGTCTGCCCCGTTTTCGGCATGGGCGTTATTTTATGAACACGCTGAACAGGGTAGCTACAAAGATAATTAAGAAAACCGCATCCAAATCCGTTGAGTGGTTCTCGAGTTAAAACGGAACATACATACAGACAGACAGTCAAAAATTCTAAAAATCTAAGAACCCATTTCATTCAAAATTTCGCCAGAATATTTAAAGCACAGACACGACCTTCTTGCATTTTATTTATTTTTTGATGATTTAATGCCTTTGTAGTCAACATGTTGAATCTTTTTCATTGCCATGCAATGTACAGGTTTCATAGGCGAGATAGCATTAGCTGACCTGCTGTAAGATTTTTATCCGTATACTAAGTGCAACAAGGTCTTTATTGAATTGGTGCGTTTCGGTTTTAATCATCGGTTTTAATCGGCATCGGTTGTCACCCTTCTGCGTCGACGAAGAATGCCGATGTAACTTATTTTTGTGGTTTACCTGTAATACAATAATGATTTATTGCATCTTTACAAGGTATTATATGTACTCGATTATAAATCGAAATATGGTGTGGTTTTATAAAACAGTGTAGCCTATGCCTTACGATTACATTGCCATTCTTTACGTTACCGTCCGATACTAAAAATATTTTTTTTTTATTTAAATTTAATGATTTAATTACGTAATGGATGTAATTTACATTGCCAATGATAGACATACAAATAAGATCTTTAAAAATAAACACACCCTAATTATACACTCGGCGTCAAAAAAATCGCACCTTTTGAAAAATTTACTTCAAACCATTTTAATTCCTATTTGAAACCAAATATGAGAGAACTATTTGGCATCAATTGAAAGGGCATTAAACGACCTTGAAATAAACAATCGTTTCATTTTATAAACGATAAAAATCTCTCGAATATCGTGGTATTAAGAAAAGTATTGCTCAAATACGCGTTCAAACGGTCGCTAGTTGCGCTACATAAAAGGGGTATAAAAAGGTAATTACACGTCAAATGTAGGTCATTCACTATCCAAACTTTGAAGGTGACACACGTTAAGCGCACAAGCAAAAAATACTACCCTCAACATGGATACTACTCCTGAAGAAGCTGCACAAGTTCTTGCACTGCTGCGCCGAAGGGTGCGGCAGTGTGATATTGCCCGGCAACTCAACCTAAGCCGTTTTGCTGTTCGAAGAGTAGTCCAGCGATTCCGGGAGACTGGTGGCTTTGTCCGAAGATATGGATCTGGGAGACGACGCTGCATATCTGAAAGGGATGACCGCTTCATAGTGTCGACGAGCTTGAGAAATCGGTTCTCCAATGCTGTTGAGATAAGACAGCAACTCCAAGCAGTTCGTGGGACAACTGCAAGTGACTCTACGATTAGAAGAAGATTAACAGAGAAGAAAATAGCCGCCCATAGAGCTGCTACAGGCCCAAGATTGACTGTAGAGCATCGTAGATCCCGCTTGCAGTTTGCCCGCGATCACGTCGATTGGACGCTAGACCAATGGCGAACAGTTCTCTTCTCAGATGAGACGAGGGTGTGCCTTTTCTGTAATGACAGGCGAAAAAGAGTGTACAGGAGGCAGGGGGAGCGATTCGCACAATCCTGTATTCAAGAAACTGTGGAATACGGGGGTGGCTCCTGCATGTTTTGGGGCGGCATATCTTGCGACGGCAAAACTGACTTTGTATGCGTTTCCCGGACTGGAGGTGCTCGCGGGCAAGGGTCGCTGACTGCTCACCGGTACATCACAGAAGTCCTGGAAGAGAATGTGGTCCCATATGCTGGTTTCGTCAGCCATGGGTTTACTTTGATGCACGACAACGCTCGCTCCCACACAGCGTTTATTGTACGTGACTACCTTCAAGAGGTTGGGATCCCTATCATGCAGTGGCCGGCGAGAAGTCCAGACCTGAACCCGATAGAGCACCTTTGGGATGAACTGAAACGGCAAGTTAGGTCACGAGATCCTGCTCCTACCACCCTCCAGGACCTGCAAGAGGCCGTAATTTCGGAATGGGACAGCATTCCACAAGATCAAGTCCTGAAATTGGTTAGGTTTATGAGAGATCGAATGGAAGCTGTTATCAGGGCAAGAGGAGGTAACACTAGGTTTTAGATTACTTTTAAGAATGATTTTGTGATTTTTTATAAATAATTAATCAATTTTGTTGTAGAGCGTAAATAAAGATGATTTTTCTTTCCCAATCAACCTGTATTTTTTTTATGCCCTTGCAATGAAAAACACTTTTTTTTTTCAATATTTTAATAGTTTGTTTTATTAATTGATACCTATAAAATCCCGCGAAAATGATTAAATCTCTTTAAAAACAAATTGTGCTGGTATTTTATCGAAGTATTACTTATTTCTGATAAATAAGGTGACTTTAATTTATGCAGCCAAATTCTTACTGAAGACTCGGTTAATGCTCAGTGACAAGGTTCGATGACCCTTTTTGTGATATTGGTAAATTATTGAATAAATTATACACAAATTCTTGTACTTTTATTCCACATATATTTATTTTTAATCTAACTTAGGTTAGATGATGTGTAATACGAAACCGGTAGCCTAAGTTAGAATAAAAATAAATATATGTGGAATAAAAGTACAAGAATTTGTGTATAATTTATTCAAGATGATATTCCACCAAGAACCATCAATCGAATCCATCCAATATTTGGTAAATTATTCTTTTCGTGTTCCTCCAAGGCCAGCCCCGAGTCAATTACTATGGGTGGTCAAGGTTTTATTTAGCAAAATCAGCAACTGTGTTATCGATCAGTGTTACTGATCACTTACCAAGCCTTCAGTATAAGTTTGGCTGTATAAATTAAAGTCACCTTATATGAAACTATGCCCCGAACATATCAAATCATAAATAAAATTAGATTATGAAAAATAACTCATTTTCGTGAAGGTGCAACTTTTGGAAAATATGCCCATTTAGCTGTATATATTTTTTTGTGACTACAAAGGCAATTTCACTTTCCCGCCCTTGAATTAGTTATGAGACTGACGTTTGTCATCCAGACCGCCAGACCCGTTCTAAAACGTTTTTCTCCCTGGAATCACTCGCAAGCGTTTCAAAACCAGATGTTCTCTTTCTTGTATTTAGCTATGTCTCTTTCTATTAAACGAGTGAAATTTCGCACTACCATCGCACGTTTTAAAACGGTTCCTAAGTAAGACCTTTAGATTTTTGTTGGAGGTACTTCAGGGGACATTCCTCCATCCTCCCCAACCCCCAAACCCCTTTTTCTCCCTCCCTTTAATGTTCTTAGGCACAAAAAAGTGAGGCTATTATTTTTACAAAAAAAATTAGAACCGGTACGGGGGACTTTGGGGGAGTAATATTCCCCCCTCCCCTCCATCCTATCTCTATTTATTTAATGCTAGAGTTGATTTCTTATTTGTTTTGTTACATTAGTGCCAATATAATGTTTATTTTTTTCATTTGTACTCAGACTAATGCAAAGATCTATCACAAACTTTTACAGGTAAATGTTTGATTCTCACAACAAAACAGACATAAAGGCCTGTGCATCAAGGACCTGAAAAAAGGGATTTTGACAGAAGAAAAACAGACAGACGGACGGACAACAAAGTGATTAGAATCAATCCGTTTTTTCATTTTGAGGTACGGAACCCTAAAAATGAGTTATTTTACTAAAGTTACATTCAGATTCTTGTTTATGTGTAAGTATTTTTTGATTTTTACTTCAGATCAAAATTTTCAAATTTGTATAAGTTGATTAGTTTAATTTATTTCGAATATAAAGTAAAATAAAACGATAATTTATGTAATTGTATGATATTTTATTATATCAAACGAAATTTTGCATGCACCAAATATATAAAAAAAAACTGGAAAAATCCCCTACTGTCTAATCCTGTATCCACGGAAAAAACTTTTTACATTTTCGCTAAATCTTGTTCCCGTTGAGATATTTGGACGGGAACAAATTCCTACTGGATGGTGGGTCGAGTGTAAGACTTTTGGACCCCAAAATTTCGGAACCCCCATATTTGAACCCCAGGGTTAAAAAAAACAAAATGATTGATCTGGGGTCGGTAAAATTGTTGTTTTAGTCATATCTCCGGAACGATTGGTCTTGGACCCCAGGGATCCAATTTAATTTATCTAATGGCCGAGTAGCCATAGGAATTATTTTAAAATTCCTCACAGATTTAACTATAAATGTTTCCCATTATACTCGTCGATAAATCATTTTTCATTTTCAGTTATTACAAAAGAGATAGGTAGTACAATTAAAATTAACTAGACAATTTATGCGACAAAAAGTGAGAGAATTCTCCCGATGCTCAGCACGGCACTGTCTCGACTAATCTCAAAGCTGCCGCTCAGTGACATATTCCTGAGTAGTGTTCCAGCCTATTATATTTCACTTTTTTGGGCAAGTTGTTTTAGTAATGACCGTTACAAAAGTAGACCTATCTCGAAGATGTGAAACCGTGGGACAAGCTTTAAATTGTTTTTTTCGGGAATTATTCATTAAGTATTTAATTAAATCATCAATATAAAATAAAACTCAAGATAGGTACTATTTTGTTTAACAACAACAAAAATAATAACTTATGTAGAAGAAAAATGTTTTAAAACGCAATCAAATTTAATTCATTACAAATTTCGCCGATGGGACAGTATGAAACCATAATTTTCAGTATTTTCAATAATCGATAAATCCATAAAATATTTTATATATTAAAAAGGAAGTGACTAAATAGCCGTTAGCGGCTCCCTTAGTTTTAATTTTAATCGACCGCCAGGGAAAGGTTGCGACGACGAGCGAAGAGAGGAGGAGCGGTTAGGTTTACATGTAAATAGATATGAGGGAGCTGAGCGAAGCGGAGCGGATCGAGGCGACTCCCAGAGTTTTAACAGAATTCACGATGTGCAGAAAAAATCATTTTCCGAACTGTACATTGCAAATTGAACTTTATTAGTTCGTGCTAAGGAAGATATTCCAACAGCTAAATAATTGATTACGGCTCCATAATTTTTTTTAATTAAAGGGCCGCTAGCAGTCCCTTAGTCACTTCCTATTAAAAATGCAAATATTGTAGGTAATTGGCTCTCAAATACTTTTTATTTATCCTGCATAATTATTGCGAATTTTTGCAAATTTTCTCGCGAAATTTGTTTTTGGATGTCCACAGTTGTCTATCAAGGATTCCTTGGCGTATCGCTGGTGGCACCCGGCTACCTTGGCATGCATCTCCCAAGCATTGTTGGTGGGAGTGTGCCGTGCCATCCCCGAATGTACATATCTTCTCCTGCTACACTCTCTTCTGCTCATACTATTTTTAGGATTCTAGCAAAGACATTATAATCACTTATTCCAGGCTTAAGAAAACTTACAGGTACCTATTTTACTAGCGCATATCAAAGAGTGTTACCTGTTTCATAAAGGATACGATTAAATTGTCAAACGAGCTAACTCGGTTAGCCAGACGAGCGATCCAGAGCGAGGTAGAAGATAAAAATCGAGACCATGGTAAAACATCTGTGATCGAGACATAATTGTACACAATTACACACGAGAGGCCTGGATTACCGTCACAAATATATTTACATGCTGTTCTTTCTTCGTACAATAGGCAAAAGAAAAGTTCACTATATGATTAGTCTTATTATTTCAAATGCGTATTTACGAATAGTAGAGACGGGGCAAATAGATTTGAAACTGCCAAACTAAGAACATGATTGCTTTTTTATTATTCATCTAAACATCTGCCTAATTGATGATAGCAACTATCAGTGTAGCCTTGACCTAGTAGATCGCCGAAAGGTTTATTTATCATGCCAATGTCTGCAAGTTGCAAACAGCGCATTTCTTAACGTTCCCTAGGTCACATTGTACCAACGACATTCGAAGCAAGATCTGTCTAGGGTTTTGATTAAGCCGTATGATATCGGTTAAGTTGTTTCAGAGATTACCCATTGTACGCGAAAGCGGTGTGTCAAGATCAAAGCAGATTGGAATCTGTACTCTGTCAAATTTATGATCACATGCAACTTAACACGCTCCTTGCTCCGCGCCGCTCCGCTCGTTGTCGCACCTATTTTTCACTTTTGGTGCCAGATTTTCGGTTTAATACTTTATGATCTGCCGGCGACCTACTCACAATATATATATATATACAGCAGGATGAACCAAACGAATGCCCCTTTATTTAATTTTATTTTTTTAAATAAAGAAAAACTGCATTCAATGGATTTTGAAAAATTACCTGCGTTTTTCCTGCGTCTTTTCCGTACTTCTAACAACGGTTCGATTCCCGGTTCATGCAGGTGACTTTTAATTATTTGAATGCAGTTTTCCTGAACTTTAGAAATAAAATAAAGGTTTCTTTAGGTAAAATTTGCTATCATTAATATTTAAGGTACTTTCCGTCCAGGGGCATTCGTTTATTTCATCCTGTATACTCTATCTATGAACTTATGTTGGATTGCTCCACAAAATCAAGCCATATTCCAAAACTAAAATAATGATGAATCCATCCATCCATCCATCAGCCCGTGTTCGTCCACTGCTGGACATAGGCCTTTCCCAAATTTCGCCACTCATGTCGGTCCTCCGTCCTCCTCATCCAGCCGCCCCCCGCAACGTCTTTCAGGTCGTCGGTCCAGCGGGCACGAGGTCGTCCTACACTACGCTTTGCTGTACGTGGTCTCCATTCTAAAGCCTTTCGGCCCCAACGGCCATCATGTCGGCGACAAATATGGCCTGCCCACTGCCACTTCAACTTACTGATTCTGCAGGCTATGTCGGTTACTTTAGATCTCCGACGGATCTCCTCATTTCGGATTCTATCCATCAGAGATACCCCAAGCATAGCCCGCTCCACAGCTCGCTGAGCGACCTTAAACCGGTGGATCAGACCCTTTGTAAGAGACCACGTCTCAGCGCCATACGTCATCACAGGATGAATAACAACTTGTAACAATATCCCTTTAAGTTGGAGTGCAAATATAAATCTTTTTTATTTATTTTACATTTAAGTTCTATTTAACTATATAATATTGTATCTATACCGGTATGGTTTCATTACCAAGAAGATGCATTTAGTATAACTTTGAAGTAACTACGACAAGGAAGTGCACACGCTCGTTGATGTCTTTTGCTTGTGATTTATTGTTCGAGTATGTATATGCATTTAGTATAACTTTGAAGTAACTACGACAAGGAAGTGCACACGCTCGTTGATGTCTTTTGCTAGTGATTTATTGTTCGAGTATGTATATGCATTTAGTATAACTTTGAAGTAACTACGACAAGGAAGTGCACACGCTCGTTGATGTCTTTTGCTTGTGATTTATTGTTCGAGTATGTATATGCATTTAGTATAACTTTGAAGTAACCACGACAAGGAAGCGCACACGCTCGTTGATGTCTTTTGCTAGTGATTTATTGTTCGAGTATGTATATGCATTTAGTATAACTTTGAAGTAACTACGACAAGGAAGCGCACACGCTCGTTGATGTCTTTTGCTTGTGATTTATTGTTCTTGTATGTATATGCATTTAGTATAACTTTGAAGTAACCACGACAAGGAAGCGCACACGCTCGTTGATGTCTTTTGCTAGTGATTTATTGTTCGAGTATGTATATGCATTTAGTATAACTTTGAAGTAACTACGACAAGGAAGTGCACACGCTCGTTGATGTCTTTTGCTTGTGATTTATTGTTCGAGTATGTATATGCATTTAGTATAACTTTGAAGTAACCACGACAAGGAAGTGCACACGCTCGTTGATGTCTTTTGCTAGTGATTTATTGTTCGAGTATGTATATGCATTTAGTATAACTTTGAAGTAACTACGACAAGGAAGTGCACACGCTCGTTGATGTCTTTTGCTTGTGATTTATTGTTCGAGTATGTATATGCATTTAGTATAACTTTGAAGTAACCACGACAAGGAAGCGCACACGCTCGTTGATGTCTTTTGCTTGTGATTTATTGTTCGAGTATGTATATGCATTTAGTATAACTTTGAAGTAACCACGACAAGGAAGCGCACACGCTCGTTGATGTCTTTTGCTAGTGATTTATTGTTCGAGTATGTATATGCATTTAGTATAACTTTGAAGTAACTACGACAAGGAAGTGCACACGCTCGTTGATGTCTTTTGCTTGTGATTTATTGTTCGAGTATGTATATGCATTTAGTATAACTTTGAAGTAACCACGACAAGGAAGCGCACACGCTCGTTGATGTCTTTTGCTTGTGATTTATTGTTCGAGTATGTATATGCATTTAGTATAACTTTGAAGTAACTACGACAAGGAAGTGCACACGCTCGTTGATGTCTTTTGCTTGTGATTTATTGTTCGAGTATGTATATGCATTTAGTATAACTTTGAAGTAACTACGACAAGGAAGTGCACACGCTCGTTGATGTCTTTTGCTTGTGATTTATTGTTCGAGTATGTATATGCATTTAGTATAACTTTGAAGTAACTACGACAAGGAAGTGCACACGCTCGTTGATGTCTTTTGCTTGTGATTTATTGTTCGAGTATGTATATGCATTTAGTATAACTTTGAAGTAACTACGACAAGGAAGTGCACACGCTCGTTGATGTCTTTTGCTTGTGATTTATTGTTCGAGTATGTATATGCATTTAGTATAACTTTGAAGTAACTACGACAAGGAAGTGCACACGCTCGTTGATGTCTTTTGCTTGTGATTTATTGTTCGAGTATGTATATGCATTTAGTATAACTTTGAAGTAACTACGACAAGGAAGTGCACACGCTCGTTGATGTCTTTTGCTTGTGATTTATTGTTCGAGTATGTATATGCATTTAGTATAACTTTGAAGTAACTACGACAAGGAAGTGCACACGCTCGTTGATGTCTTTTGCTTGTGATTTATTGTTCGAGTATGTATATGCATTTAGTATAACTTTGAAGTAACTACGACAAGGAAGTGCACACGCTCGTTGATGTCTTTTGCTTGTGATTTATTGTTCGAGTATGTATATGCATTTAGTATAACTTTGAAGTAACTACGACAAGGAAGTGCACACGCTCGTTGATGTCTTTTGCTTGTGATTTATTGTTCGAGTATGTATATGCATTTAGTATAACTTTGAAGTAACTACGACAAGGAAGTGCACACGCTCGTTGATGTCTTTTGCTTGTGATTTATTGTTCGAGTATGTATATGCATTTAGTACAACTTTGAAGTAACTACGACAAGGAAGTGCACACGCTCGTTGATGTCTTTTGCTTGTGATTTATTGTTCGAGTATGTATATGCATTTAGTATAACTTTGAAGTAACCACGACAAGGAAGCGCACACGCTCGTTGATGTCTTTTGCTAGTGATTTATTGTTCGAGTATGTATATGCATTTAGTATAACTTTGAAGTAACTACGACAAGGAAGTGCACACGCTCGTTGATGTCTTTTGCTTGTGATTTATTGTTCGAGTATGTATATGCATTTAGTATAACTTTGAAGTAACCACGACAAGGAAGTGCACACGCTCGTTGATGTCCTTTGCTAGTGATTTATTGTTCGAGTATGTATATGCATTTAGTATAACTTTGAAGTAACTACGACAAGGAATTGCACACGCTCGTTGATGTCTTTTGCTTGTGATTTATTGTTCGAGTATGTATATGCATTTAGTATAACTTTGAAGTAACCACGACAAGGAAGCGCACACGCTCGTTGATGTCTTTTGCTTGTGATTTATTGTTCGAGTATGTATATGCATTTAGTATAACCTTGAAGTAACCACGACAAGGAAGCGCACACGCTCGTTGATGTCTTTTGCTAGTGATTTATTGTTCGAGTATGTATATGCATTTAGTATAACTTTGAAGTAACTACGACAAGGAAGTGCACACGCTCGTTGATGTCTTTTGCTTGTGATTTATTGTTCGAGTATGTATATGCATTTAGTATAACTTTGAAGTAACTACGACAAGGAAGTGCACACGCTCGTTGATGTCTTTTGCTTGTGATTTATTGTTCGAGTATGTATATGCATTTAGTATAACTTTGAAGTAACTACGACAAGGAAGTGCACACGCTCGTTGATGTCTTTTGCTTGTGATTTATTGTTCGAGTATGTATATGCATTTAGTATAACTTTGAAGTAACTACGACAAGGAAGTGCACACGCTCGTTGATGTCTTTTGCTTGTGATTTATTGTTCGAGTATGTATATGCATTTAGTATAACTTTGAAGTAACTACGACAAGGAAGTGCACACGCTCGTTGATGTCTTTTGCTTGTGATTTATTGTTCGAGTATGTATATGCATTTAGTATAACTTTGAAGTAACTACGACAAGGAAGTGCACACGCTCGTTGATGTCTTTTGCTTGTGATTTATTGTTCGAGTATGTATATGCATTTAGTATAACTTTGAAGTAACTACGACAAGGAAGTGCACACGCTCGTTGATGTCTTTTGCTTGTGATTTATTGTTCGAGTATGTATATGCATTTAGTATAACTTTGAAGTAACTACGACAAGGAAGTGCACACGCTCGTTGATGTCTTTTGCTTGTGATTTATTGTTCGAGTATGTATATGCATTTAGTATAACTTTGAAGTAACCACGACAAGGAAGCGCACACGCTCGTTGATGTCTTTTGCTTGTGATTTATTGTTCGAGTATGTATATGCATTTTTGTATTAAATCACTATTTGTGTTCTTTGTCGTTTGTAAAATATATGTTAAATAATGATAATTTTATAAAACACGATAATTTGTGGAAAAGGTCAAATGTTTTATTGAATTCCGCGGTATACAGAATATTAATATAGGTATTTAATTATATTTGTGATTTTTCCGTTCACTAGTAGAACATCTCGAACACTGAAATGGCAGAGATTGAAGAGAACCTAACATTAAACACAAAGTGGCATTTTTCTTAGCATATAACATGTCATTTTAATTCAACAAGATAAAACTCCTCATAGGGTTGAAAAATATTTTTGCCACTTTTACACTTCGGCATCTCTAAAATATAAAAAAAACCGGCCATGTGCGTGTCGGGCCACGAGCAATGTAGGGTTCTGTAGTTGCCCAGTACATTTTATAAGTTGGTCTACTAATACAGATCTAATTCACGCTTTGACTGTAGAACAGCCATATAGTTTATCCGCCTTGGAGAGAAGTGTCTGACAGATAGACACTATTCATACCACAGATAAGGGATTTTGTTTTCATTTTTGAGTGCGGTATTCTAGGTATTATTGCATTTTTTAATCAGTGAAGTTGGTCTTCTAACAATTTAAATTTTCAATTATACATTTTGAAATATAATTAACTAAAAGTAATACTATTATTAGTTTGATGTTAACGTTCATTCTGTTAAAATTGATGTTATTTTGACCTTTCTGAAGTCGTTTCATCTCTACATTGCACCAAACCGTAATTTTGTATTTAATTACTGATCATCTTTTGCACATGACTCCTTTCTCGCCAAACACCGGTTTACTTTGACTCTAGCTTGGCGACTTCCACCGCCGCCGCCCGACACCTAGCCGACTCACGACACGACTCGCGAGACCAAATCAGTCACTCCTGCACCCGTAGTATGAAGACGGGCGACTTCGCTTGTATGATTGGTCGACTGGTCACCCGTCTTCATACTACGGGAGCTAAACTTCTGTTGGCGAGTCGCGGACAATCCGTCGAGATGAGGTTTTTATACATTGATGTACTAATAAATAGACATCGGGTCTGTGCTCAAAAGTGTCCGAACTAAAAGAGAACCAAAACCATAGAAAATTTAAAAAGGGCAACATTCACACGTCAATCAAAATGAAGCCGTGCTGCAATGACATACGATTCAAATTAAAATGTTTTGTTTCTTAATATTTTGACACTTCATTAAGGACACTTTTTGGTAAATTTTACACTAAAACGAGGTCCATTTGGTAGAACGTCAATGTTTTTATATCATAATTAAGAGACACAAACATTAAAAGTGACACCTGTCGATAACGGGTATCACTTTTACTGATTTATTTATTTACTTATTTATTTGTGAATACTTCGTTTTATTCGACTGATGAGGGCCACATACCGTGGGTGGCCGTGAGCCGAAATATATCGAGTGTTATAAATATAAATAAATAATACGGTTCGAAAAGAGTAAAACATACATTTATTCATACACAAATAAAGAGATACAAGATGATCTTGACCAACTAAGGAAGTGGGTTCCGGGTCGGTCGCTACACTATAGAACGAACACTTCAGTAGTGACTAACTATACATATATACTACTGAATAGATCAATTACGATACCCGCATACACACCGTGCACTTGCTTGTACAGTGGAGTCCACATCAAGCTAAACACTTTCAGTAGTTTATTTCTGATCTATATAAATGATCTACCTAAAGCAATAGATCATCCCATAACCCTATTCGCTGATGACAGTACTGCCTGGGGAAATGCAACTGACAAACTAAGGAAGTGGGTTCCGGGTCGGTCGCTACACTATAGAACGAACACTTCAGTAGTGACTAACTATACATATATACTACTGAATAGATCAATTACGATACCCGCATACACACCGTGCACTTGCTTGTACAGTGGAGTCCACATCAAGTTAAACACTTTCAGTAGTTTATTTCTGATCTATATAAATGATCTACCTAAAGCAATAGATCATCCCATAACCCTATTCGCTGATGACAGTACTGCCTGGGGAAATGCAACTGACAAACTAAGGAAGTGGGTTCCGGGTCGGTCGCTACACTATAGAACGAACACTTCAGTAGTGACTAACTATACATATATACTACTGAATAGATCAATTACGATACCCGCATACACACCGTGCACTTGCTTGTACAGTGGAGTCCACATCAAGCTAAACACTTTCAGTAGTTTATTTCTGATCTATATAAATGATCTACCTAAAGCAATAGATCATCCCATAACCCTATTCGCTGATGACAGTACTGCCTGGGGAAATGCAACTGACAAACTAAGGAAGTGGGTTCCGGGTCGGTCGCTACACTATAGAACGAACACTTCAGTAGTGACTAACTATACATATATACTACTGAATAGATCAATTACGATACCCGCATACACACCGTGCACTTGCTTGTACAGTGGAGTCCACATCAAGCTAATCACTTTCAGTAGTTTATTTCTGATCTATATAAATGATCTACCTAAAGCAATAGATCATCCCATAACCCTATTCGCTGATGACAGTACTGCCTGGGGAAATGCAACTGACAAACTAAGGAAGTGGGTTCCGGGCCGGTCGCTACACTATAGAACGAACACTTCAGTAGTGACTAACTATACATATATACTACTGAATAGATCAATTACGATACCCGCATACACACCGTGCACTTGCTTGTACAGTGGAGTCCACATCAAGCTAAACACTTTCAGTAGTTTATTTCTGATCTATATAAATGATCTACCTAAAGCAATAGATCAACCCATAACCCTATTCGCTGATGACAGTACTGCCTGGGGAAATGCAACTGACAAACTAAGGAAGTGGGTTCCGGGTCGGTCGCTACACTATAGAACGAACACTTCAGTAGTGACTAACTATACATATATACTACTGAATAGATCAATTACGATACCCGCATACACACCGTGCACTTGCTTGTACAGTGGAGTCCACATCAAGCTAAACACTTTCAGTAGTTTATTTCTGATCTATATAAATGATCTACCTAAAGCAATAGATCATCCCATAACCCTATTCGCTGATGACAGTACTGCCTGGGGAAATGCAACTGACAAACTAAGGAAGTGGGTTCCGGGTCGGTCGCTACACTATAGAACGAACACTTCAGTAGTGACTAACTATACATATATACTACTGAATAGATCAATTACGATACCCGCATACACACCGTGCACTTGCTTGTACAGTGGAGTCCACATCAAGCTAAACACTTTCAGTAGTTTATTTCTGATCTATATAAATGATCTACCTAAAGCAATAGATCATCCCATAACCCTATTCGCTGATGACAGTACTGCCTGGGGAAATGCAACTGACAAACTAAGGAAGTGGGTTCCGGGTCGGTCGCTACACTATAGAACGAACACTTCAGTAGTGACTAACTATACATATATACTACTGAATAGATCAAGTACGATACCCGCATACACACCGTGCACTTGCTTGTACAGTGGAGTCCACATCAAGCTATACACATTGAGTATAAGCTGACCTCTCATTGTATAGACTTCCCGTACAAGGAGAGGTCAGCTTATACTCAATGTGTATAGCTCGATGCGGGCTCCACTGTACTATAACCACGCTGCGCCCGCGCCGATCAGTCGGCCGCTGTGACGTAGCCATTACTTTGGGCACACAGCACCTACCTATTATATTGTTCTCTGTCTTTATAATACAAAATCTTGCTGTGGGTACCATTATTGTTTTAGTTGAATTACATATTTATACACAGTTACTTTCGTTTGTTTAGCCAAATTCGTACTGGGGACTCGGTAAGTGGTCAAGATTCAATGACCCTGTTTGCGAAATACGTTTTTTTGCCTCTTATTTAGGGACAACCTCAACTCAATTAGTGTAGGAAGTCTTAATTTAATTTTGCGTATTTCACGGAAAGCGTCGTCCAGGCCACTTACTGGGTCTCCAGTATGAATTTGGATATATAAACCAAGTCACTTTATACGACATTAAACTTTCGCGTTTCGTATAAAGACTAGTATAATACTTGCGTTTTGGAAAATGGTGTTATCTAAGTATATTGCGGTAGACCCGATTAAATATTATACATTGATAATGTTGAATCTACTTCATCTTTTGTAAAAAACAACAAACTCAACGGACGGACAGACGTTTTGTAGGTTGGATACTACATACGTGGGACGCACTATAAGTTTCCGGAATGAATATGAAAAAATACTATTAAAGGTACAAAATTAATTTATTGTTTTTCAAAATGATCTCCCTTGGCGTCTATGCACTTTTTCATTCGATCAAACCAGTTTTGAAAACTTTTGTGCCACTCCCCTGTGGTGACCTCTGAAACGTGTTTTTCATACTCCTCGACAGCCTCTTCTGGTGATGAAAATCGTTGACCGCGTAATTGGTTCTTAATTTTTGGGAACAGAAAAAAGTCGCAAGGTTCCAGGTCGGGACTGTATGCGGGATGACTCATGAGTTCTACATTTTTCGTCTTCAAAAAGTCGTTTGTCGGTCTGGCCGTGTGAGAACTAGCATTGTCGTGGTGCAGGATGATACGGCGTTTACGGTTATTTTTACGGAGTTCGTCAATAACTTCTGGCAAACAAATGGTCGTGTACCAGTCACTATTCACGGTACGACGATTCTCTAAAGCAACAGTAGCCACGTGTCCAGTTTTATTAAAAAAAGAAGCAATCATCCGCTTAGATGCACTTTTCACACGCGCCACTTTGGTTGGTTTCGGCTCATCTTGAAAGACCCATACGCTCGATTGCTGCTTTGTTTTGGGATCGTAGCAATAAATCCATGTTTCGTCACCTGTTACTATGTCCCACACCAAATTTGACGCACCTTCGTTGAATCTGGTAAGCATGGCACTGCACCAAGTGACGCGGTCCGTTTTTTGAGCCTCGGTCAAGTTGTGTGGGATCCACCGCGAGCACAGCTTTCTCACACCCAAATGTTTGTGTAGGATTGATTGTATTTGACTCATGCCTATTTCTAAGGATGCGCGAATTTCATGGTAGGTCACATGCCTGTCTGTTTCAATCATACGGCGCACAGCATCGATGTTTTTGTTGTTCACAGCGGTGGACGGCCGACCATCGCGAGATTCGTCACTGAGATTGATACGACCACGCTTGAATTCTGCAAACCAGCTATAAACAGTCGTCTTGCATGGTGCTTCATTGCCAAAAGCTGTTTCAAGCCGAGCGATGCTCTGTTGAGCTGTCAAATTACACTTAAAATCGTAGAAAATCATACTACGAAAATTTTCCCGAGTTAAATCCATGTTGATGCAGACACACAATTTTTTAAATGGCGCCACAAGGTAAAAACAAAAGACAGTCAGATGAAACAAACTGCATTCTACAGCCAAAGAGTTCTATTTTCAAATGTTGCAATAAATTTTTAAATATTGTTTATGTAAGTGGCCAGTTCCGGAAACTTTTAGTGTTACCTATGTATATAGTGCTCGGCTTGTTAAAAGAGCGCTGGAACCGATTGGTTTCCACATGGGTATACTCGCGCACGAAATTCCTAGGCCAGTTGTTTTATTTTTGAACTAGCGTTTCGCTTGCGGCTTCGTATATTGGTTATTGGTAGGTACATTAAACATATATTAGATAGGCCTTGTAATTTCGTGCGCGAGTATACCCATGTGGAAACCAATTGGTTCCAGCGCTCTTTTAACAAGCCTAGCACTAATACCCCACGTACAGGCTTCGGTTACTTCCGCCGACCTACCCGTCAACAGTACAGCCTGTTAGATGCAGGCAGGCAGGGCCTGTTTAATGGGGTCACTGCACCTGCTATAATCTAACATCCATGTATCGTTGACTTCTTAAACATTTGTGTAATTTTCCAACTGTACCTATATAACCTGTATTCGTACTTGTTCGTACGTGTATGACATTTGGTGAAATTAATTTAATGCATTTTTTGTTTGATAAACACTTGTACTTGTCCACTTATTTATATTAATTTCCCTTACCGGTTTCGCTGTTAAAGCATTATCAAACCTTTCAAAAGTTCCACCAAGTGCCAACAATCACGAGCATCAACTTAATTTAATGCGGTTTGTTTTTTAGAATTGGATACTTCTTTATTTGCATCTCGCTCGTATATGGGGAGTGTGGGAGGGGGGGCATGTACAGAATTATACTTCACTTCCGGAACGAGTTTTTTAACGAACTGTAATTTGATTTCTGATTATTGATTATTGTGCTTTTTAATAGTTCATTATTTATTAATAATGATAACATATTGATTCAGAACATATTGATCAGAAAAATAAAACTTTTGAATGATCTTGTAAGCGAATGCTGTCACTGACCTATTATTATGATTAATTGTTTCCTCTGTGATTGAGTAAAAAGGCGACATATCAAGTATCCACTTAAACTACCCGCTGCTTCCTAAGTTATGTTCAGTAAACGAGTCACACAACCCAATGTTATAGTGTTGTCTGCAACGTGAAGGTCGTCTTCTTGTCAATAAACAAGTGACGTTTCATTCACGAATAATACTCTAGTGGAAACATAACTCCTCTAGAACGAGCAACTATTTGCGTATGCGCAATTCCAATATTGCGGCTTTCTCATCTTTAATAGTTGCCGGAGCTTGAGAGGGTTTGCTAGCTTCTTTAGCTTTCGGAAGTTTAATTTTAGGGTTCCACTCGGTTTCAATCGTACTGCTTCGTTTTAGTATCTATGTAGAAAATAATAATGAAAATAATGAATAAAAACCGGCCAAGTGCGAGTCGGACTAGCGCACGAAGGCTATTGAGTATTGGTTTCCGTACCATTATCTATAAAAACGGCAAAAAAATCATGTCTGTTGGAGTACGCAGGTCTGACTCGCACTTGGCCGGTTTTAGTATTTCTTGTTCGTTCCAGGATATGGTGGTATTCTTGTTTGCAACTTAGCTGCACTTTCAATGGTTTCTGTAATAGTATAATGATTATCTAGCTCCGCCGAGGCTTCTTTGGATAATGAAATAGACGCAGGGTTGCATCTGTCATCAAAGTCACAAGTGAATACAGTCACGCTGGTTCCGGATCTGATGGTGGAGCTATTGCTTGCAAATGTACCATACGTCGATCTTCGGTCATTCAGCCTCTATGTAAGCAGATTCCTGGGAATGGTTGCCATTAAAGGGAACGGAGGTAGGATAACATTAGGGTCTTTATTGAGTACTGGACATAATGTATAAAAGACAGTTGCACCGGGGGAGTGGGCGCAGGCAGTTGTACCGGGGGAGTGGGCGCTGGCAGTTGTACCAGGGGATCGGGCGCAGGCAGTTGTGATCCGTCCGTTACCGACTTTCGAGTACACAGAAGTCTCTGGACAGACTGGTTATCGCCTCACCTGCCTCACCGGTTTCTGGGTGAGCGCGCTCCATCTAAGGTCTTATCGACGGCTTCCGTCAGACGCGTTATTGACCAAGCGTGAGCACATGCAGCGTTTAAAGAAACTTATCTGCTTGTGTGTCAGTTGGAGTTCCTTACCGGTTTAGTGGTCGTTCATACTACAAAGTACGAGCCTAAACTATAACATCACTTCGTGTCTAATGAATCTAATGATATAATTTGATTATGTGAGTCAATATGTATTCGTGATGTTGATAATTTAGAATGGTGCAGATTATCTGTGCCTGTGCGACTAAAAGCTTGATGTGATGATCTAGCTTCTGCTGCATGAACGCCAGCAGCTCATTCACCACAAGTTCACTACTCATGGCGACTAATAGCGAGCGGAAGCTTGCGCCGCGCTAAATAAATAAAATATCGCGTCCGTATTGAAACGCAGCGAAGTAATGAGGTATCCGCTGTTCAGATCTGCGCAACCAACTTCAGCGAGGACGACATCGCAGCTGCCAAGCTGTTACTGTACACCGTGCTGAATAAGCGCGGCGAGATGGTGTCCCGCCGGCGTGACGGGACAAAGAAAAGCCTGCAGGACATTATCACGCTGTTCAAGACCGACCCTGACGACGTGCCGACGTTTGTGGCGAAGGACCTGCACAAGCTTCCTCCCGTCACCTTCAACCACGTCGACGTAACGAGCCTATTGAAAGACATCGTCCTTCTGAAGGCCAGTCTCGCGGATGTGCAAGTGAAAATGGATGCATCCCAAAAAACTGTCGCAGATTTGCGTAAAGAACTCATCGAGTTGCGCAGCACTGTGGCGGTAACTAGGTCACCAGTCGACGCGTCCTACGTAAACACGCGTCGCGGAGCCGGTCTCGATTTATCGTCGCTGATCTCCGCGTCAGCAGTTTCGTCGCCAGCGCCTCCGTCAATTGCCGAGCCTGCAGAATGTGCCACCAGTGCACCCCGCAGCCCCGCGCCTGTCCCCACAGCTCCTCCACGCAGCGCCGCCACTCGAACTCCTCGCATCGCCCCACCTGCCGGTTCACAGCACCACCGACGAAGCCTCGAGATTTAGCCAGCGTTACCGCGAGCGCCCCTGCCACTCCCAGTACAACGCCCGTGCCAGAAAAGGCACCAAACCGGGCTAACGATGATGGTATTGTGACGGTGCGAAGGAGGAAGCGCCAACCACGAAAAACCCAGAACCGCTGTGGAAAAGCTCCTTTGGAGCCAAACCTGAACTTGCGTGCCGTGAAGCTGAACACGCCGGTGTACATCTCCCGCCTGCACTACAGCACTAAGGCCGATGACATCGCGGAGTACGTGCGCCAAAAGACGGGATACCCGCCGAGGGTGCAGTTGCTGGAGTCGCGCCGCAACGTCAACTTTTCGGTGTTCGTGGTGCCAGTACCGGACTGCTTTCTGCACCTCGTCATGGAGGAAAGCTTTTAGCCGCAGGGCGTGGTGTTCCGTCGCTCCCGCGGACAAGTGCCACAGGACAGCACAAAGACATAATGCAAAAGTGAAGTGATACTAACATAGTAATAAGCTTTATTAACTAACTCAATTTTATAATTATCAATATATATGTTAGTTTGTAAGGTATTTATCTATGGGCCACATAGATGCTTGATAATAAATAATTTGATTTGATTATTTCTTAATAAAGTTATTGTACATTTTAGCTAATTAAAACAAAAAGTTGCGCATAAAGAACTACACTTGGTTTTATCTTTAATGATAAATTTTAATGATATGTTATATGGACCTTTGTAACTTTAACTGGTTGAGACTGGTTTAACTGTTTAAAGAGTGCTTCTCAAATAAACATAAACAAAAAACTACGTAGGTATATAAAATTCATTTTTGCAATTAAGGTTAACGCGCTACAAACACGTGCATCAATAAAGCGGCTGATGGCGGGCGGTACGAATAGTAGGTTATAGGTTGTATATGTGACGGTGATGGACAGTAGATGCTCATTAGGGTCAAGAGTCGAGCCACAGGTGTCGCGTGACGTCACAGTGTGCTCGCTACTTCGTCACCGACACTACCAGAGTCCACTAACTTCGGAACACCAACTGAAATGGAACGGCTCCATGTAGCCTCATCCTGCTGTAAGAGATGGTCTGGCACATACTCAGACAACAACTATAGGTATACGATATACGTAGACGGGGGGTCGGGGGTCGGTATAGACGGAACCCTCGGCGCGTTACTTGCACTTCAACTTGACCGGTTTCGTTATATTAAGGCGGAACGTTTCGAGCTCGGCGCAATCTCGCGCAATCAGCGAGAACTGCTCCACGGATTTGAATGCTTTTTTTATTATTATCGTTGTAGGAGCTAATAGTTAAGGTTCCGTACATTTGAATGAAGTTGTAGTTGTTTAGTTGTGGAGCACGAAGAGAAAGAATAGAAGAAACCTCAGTTAAGGTACTATATTGACGTAAGTACAGAGTTAAGTTTGACGTCTCTTTCTCTATGTGTCGGTATCGACAGTTGGATTCGTACTAAGTTAAAAACAGTAAAAATGTATAAATTGTCGGTAAGTAAATAAAGTAGATTGCAACGTGAGCAAAACAATGTGCGGTTGCTAAACCGTACATATGGCAACCCCAAAAAAGATAATAAAAAAAGATAACATAAGAGAAAGAGAGGCCAGTACAAAGCAAATAAATTCTTTAACAAATTAATTGAAGTCGAAGGCAATATTATCCGCTTGTGTGCGCATAATATCCAGCCGTGGCCGTGGTTGTGGTGGCGTCGGCTCGCTGTGGTCCCCGTGTTCCTGCCGGGGAGGCTCTGTCTGTTGATGAGTTTCGCTCTTGCCACCTTTTGTTTGACCGCCGGTAAAGTGACGCACGGTTCGTAGTTCGATGTTCTCGTGGTCTTGTGTTGTTGTGGCGTCTCTCCTATCCTGCCTTTTGCATCGATGTAGGCAACATCTTTTGTATATGCCCCAGATGATAAGAGCGGCTGCTCCTCCCAGCAACGTGTAACAAATCACATCTTGTTGGATGTCGTGAGTTGATAGTGCGGACGGCAAGTTGACCTCACGTTCCTTCTGGTATGTTAAGCGCCGTTCAATTTCTTCAGTCTGCAGTCCTCCTAACAGATGTTTTTGCATATGGTAATAATGAGTTATATTCACAATCTTGTTTATAGATGAGTTTATTGTAGGTATAGTTAGCTCGTTGGCCATGTTTATGTTCACCTTGATTCTGTATTGATTGTGAGAGTAAATGCTTGAATCCTTGGACTGGAGTACGCATCCTGGCTCTAAAGTTACTAACCCGGAAGTATTCATTGTGTACGATGTTATCTCCTTATCGCATATTGTTCGCAATGAACATCTATCACAGCATATTATCAGCCAGCTGTTCGGTGCTCGTAACTTAATCCAAGCGTCCTTGCAAGGAATGTTTTGCATATCACATGGTAAGGCAGTTTGATGACTTAGGAGTTTTGCTTCGCACGGCGCTTTGTTGTTGTGTAAGTTGAATACTGGTAGGTTCATGTCACAGAGATAGCTATCAGATTTTTGCTGCGAACATAGCTTCAGTTCATTTTCTGTCAAAGAGATGTAAGTATTCTTCTCGAAGTTGACAGCAATGTAGCTAGAGTATGTCTGAATCACCGCTGCTCCCATCTCAGTTTTGATGGGTAGTGGAATAGCTCGGTAGTAGTTGTAATTTTCATCCGAGATGAGTAGAATGTGGATCTCAAAGAGGAAGTAGTTAGTTGTCACTCGTGCTTTTACGGAAATTAACTTATAAAGTTCCTTCAAGTCCCCTCTGACGTCTTCAACTGGCAAGGATAAAGTTCTTGGAAGACTTCCAGATATCTCATTCAGCTGCTTAATCAAGACGACTGGAGATAGCAGGTGGATGTCTATGTGACCTTTGTAGATATTAGTTAAAGTATTGTAGTGCATTTCCTGAACTGTTTTCAAGTTGTTTATCAGTAGGTATGCAGCAAATGAAGCGGAGTTAAAATAGTTTGAAGCCATCACTATTTCCATTTCTGATTCGATCTTTGCGAAGTTTGAGTTAGTTAGCTGCATGAAGTGCTCGATGAGCGTAAACTGTCGCAGAATGTTTTCTTCACTTCTTTTCAAAGCATTGTTTTCCAGTTCCGCTATTGATGTTTGATTCTTTATTAGTTCCAGTAAGAAGTTTTTGTGAGTCTAGATAGCCTTAATATCTTGCTGGTATTTATCTGCGAACCGTTGATCCAAAATACCGAACAGATTATTTGCTAGATAGCCAACTCCGTCTACCAAACCTCGCTTCTTCCGCTTCGATAAATGTTTGTGAGGTGTCTGTAGAATAGTGTTGTAGTATTTGAGAAGTTCCGCCTCGTGAAGTTACTGCTCCAAGGTCGTTTTACAGTATCTTGGGTCCGTTTTTTCGCATAAGTCGATGACTCCTTTGAGGTAACCTTCGATTCGACGGACACCTTCCTAGTAGTTAGTTAAGTTGTAGTACATGAGTAATGTCCAATCATCATGTATCAGCTGTAGTTTTCCCATTCTATCGTAGTAAATAGGGCACTCGGGTTCGAAGTTTGTAATGTGAGCACTTGATTTCATTGTTGAGCCGTCTGATCCAGTTATAAATGCAAACATTGTCAGTAGTACGGCCAACGGCCAACATTGTAGTCAAAGTTTTCTTGCCCGTTATCTTTCGTCTAGTTGTTAAGGTTGTTTGTTGAGTAGTTTTTTCTCGTTGTATGTTTTTCGATCCAAAATCAGAGTCGTCATGCGCCTCTGGTATGGAGTCCACGGGAAGGGGCACCAGTTTTGACAATAGGTCGTTTTATAACGCCAGTTTGTGTTTTCACAGTTGTAACTCGAACGTAGCCATCGGTACCGGCGTGAAGTTCCATTACTCGCCCCATGGCCCATTTTCCAAGTGGCAAGTTGTTGTCTTTGATCAGCACAATATCATCTTTCTGTATATTTTGTGTCGCCTTATTCCACTTGCTTCTAGCTTGTAGCTGAGTAAGGTATTCATTGGACCAAGTTTTCCAAAATTGTTGCAGCATGTGTTCTGTTTGTTGCCATCTTTTGCGTAAAGTTAAGTTTCGTTCATATTTATAGTCAGATAATGGCAGCGTCATTGTGGGGCTTCCGGTATGGAAGTGACCGGGTGTCAAGTAATTGTAGAACTCTTCTGGATCTTCAGTAATAGGGCAGAGTGGTCTTGAGTTCATGCATGCTTCAATCTTTGCTAGTAGTGTCGTTAAGTCTTCGAAAGTGAGCTTTTGCTCTCCCAACACGCGCTTGAGATGGTATTTCATTGACTTAACGGCAGCTTCCCAAAGCCCACCTCCGCCGTTTGGCCACGCGGGGGCATTAAAGTGCCACTCCACTTCCATTTTTGCAATTTCAGTAAAGAATTCAGGAATTAGTAGTTGTTTGAACTCTTCAAATTCTTGACGCAGCATCCTTGAGGCGCCAATAAAATTCGTTCCACAGTCAGAGTACACATGTTTTGGCATGCCGCGCCTTGCACACATTCGTTGAAATGCAGCGATGAAAGTTTCCGTAGATAGGTCGGATGCTAGTTCAATATGCACCGCCTTTGTAGCCATGCACACGAAGATAGCGATGTAGGCTTTCGATGTCTTCACGCCTCTTCCCTTATTTAACTTCACATTTACATTTCCCAAGTAATCGACTCCAGTATGAGTGAAAGGTCGGGAAGTGGTAGTTCTTAGCTGCGGCAGATCGCCCATTAATTGACTGTTTTGTGTCGCTTTGAATCGCTCACATATTACACAGCGACGAAGTTGAGCCTTAACAACTCTGTTCCCTCCAACAATCCAGTATCGCTGTCGGATGTGGGATAGTGTCAGTCGCGCACCTCCATGTAAAGTGGATAAATGCGCTTGATATATGATTAGTTGAGTGAGTCGCCCACTTCGAGATAAGATAATAGGATTTTTCATCTCGGATGGCGGGCTGGAGTTTCTCAGTCGTCCACCGACTCTGATGATTCCCTTCTTATCCAGATAAGGGTTTAATTTGTAGATGCTGCTTTGCTTAGTTAAAGTTTCGTTTTTCATAAGTTGCTTGAAAGTCAATAAGTTGTATAGTTTTGATGATTAGCTCATTCGCTGCAGTAAGTTCGCATGTAGTTAGGTAGTTGGTGTCGGATTTCTTCTTATCGCGTAAGTTTGCGATAAACCGAAGTATTCAAGTTGTAACTCTCGTATCGCGAGTCAATGAACTGTATTTATTTAACAATTCAATTATTAAGTCTTTGTTTTGAGTGATAGTTAGGGCTGCCACAGTTTCTTCCGAACTCTAAATGTTTGTAGTGTAAAAACATTTCAAGTTGTTGGGTTCCTCTTGTCCTCCAATGTTTTGCAGGAACTCTGGACCTTGCCACCATAAATTGAAGTTTGTTAGTTTGCTTGGATATCCCTCTGGATGCGCAGTCAGCTGGATTAAGTTCTGATTTGACATAGTTCCATTTGTCAGCAGGGATGTTCAGCTTAATTTTTGTGACTCTATTGGCCACATATCTTTCCCATCTTGACGTTTCTCCTTGTAACCATGCTAGGACTACTTGAGAGTCGCACCATGCTTGTATCGAGACGTTGTATGAATTGTAAGCTTTCTTTGCTTTATCCATGAGTTGCGACAGGAGTAAGGCCCCACAGAGTTCAAGACGCGGTAAACTTGTTTTTTGTGCAAGAGGGGCAACCCTAGTTTTGCCGGCGAGTAAAGTTAGGCTCGGCTGATTGTTGTCGTCTAGGACGCGAGTATATATTACGCAAGAATAAGCTTTTTCGCTTGCGTCGCAGAAACCAAGTAGTTCTATATGTTGTTTTCCCCCGATCCACCTGTTAAGTTTGATGTTTTGTACATCGTGGAGTTCCTTTTTCAGTTTCAGCCATTGTTTTGAAATTTGATCTTCTCTTAAGTCTTCTAACAGCGTTGGGTGGTTACTCGCCCATTTGCGTAAGTTCATGCCGCCTCCTTTTAGTAGATTAATGAGTGACATTTGTAGATGTTTCGCTATCTTCATTGAATTTGCGCCCCAAATGAGGTGATCGACGTAAAAATCGTTTTGAAGTACTTCAGCAGCTGTGGTACCGTTTTTCAGCGCTAGATATTTGTCACCGTCATCTAGCGCAAGTTGTCTTAGTGTTCTCATTGCCAGCCACGGTGCGCATTTTGTGCCGTAAGTCACGGTACATAGTTGATATTCTTGTAGTTTTGAAGTACTTCAGCAGCTGTTGTACCGTTTTTCAGCGCTGGATATTTGTCACCGTCATCTAGCGCAAGTTGTCTTAGTGTTCTCATTGCCAGCCACGGTGCGCATTTTGTGCCGTAAGTCACGGTACATAGTTGATATTCTTGTAGTTTTGAAGTAATTCAGCAGCTGTTGTACCGTTTTTCAGCGCTGGATATTTGTCACCGTCATCTAGCGCAAGTTGTCTTAGTGTTCTCATTGCCAGCCACGGTGCGCATTTTGTGCCGTAAGTCACGGTACATAATTGATATTCTTGTAGTTTTGAAGTAATTCAGCAGCTGTTGTACCGTTTTTCAGCGCTGGATATTTGTCACCGTCATCTAGCGCAAGTTGTCTTAGTGTTCTCATTGCCAGCCACGGTGCGCATTTTGTGCCGTAAGTCACGGTACATAGTTGATATTCTTGTAGTTTTGAAGTAATTCAGCAGCTGTTGTACCGTTTTTCAGCGCTGGATATTTGTCACCGTCATCTAGCGCAAGTTGCCTTAGTGTTCTCATTGCCAGCCACGGTGCGCATTTTGTGCCGTAAGTCACGGTACATAGTTGATATTCTTGTAGTTTTGAAGTAATTCAGCAGCTGTTGTACCGTTTTTCAGCGCTGGATATTTGTCACCGTCATCTAGCGCAAGTTGTCTTAGTGTTCTCATTGCCAGCCACGGTGCGCATTTTGTGCCGTAAGTCACGGTACATAATTGATATTCTTGTAGTTTTGAAGTAATTCAGCAGCTGTTGTACCGTTTTTCAGCGCTGGATATTTGTCACCGTCATCTAGCGCAAGTTGTCTTAGTGTTCTCATTGCCAGCCACGGTGCGCATTTTGTGCCGTAAGTCACGGTACATAGTTGATATTCTTGTAGTTTTGAAGTACTTCAGCAGCTGTTGTACCGTTTTTCAGCGCTGGATATTTGTCACCGTCATCTAGCGCAAATTGTCTTAGTGTTCTCATTGCCAGCCACGGTGCGCATTTTGTGCCGTAAGTCACGGTACATAGTTGATATTCTTGTAGTTTTGAAGTCCTTCAGCAGCTGTTGTACCGTTTTTCAGCGCTGGATATTTGTCACCGTCATCTAGCGCAAGTTGTCTTAGTGTTCTCATTGCCAGCCACGGTGCGCATTTTGTGCCGTAAGTCACGGTACATAGTTGATATTCTTGTAGTTTTGAAGTACTTCAGCAGCTGTTGTACCGTTTTTCAGCGCTGGATATTTGTCACCGTCATCTAGCGCAAGTTGTCTTAGTGTTCTCATTGCCAGCCACGGTGCGCATTTTGTGCCGTAAGTCACGGTACATAGTTGATATTCTTGTAGTTTTGAAGTACTTCAGCAGCTGTTGTACCGTTTTTCAGCGCTGGATATTTGTCACCGTCATCTAGCGCAAGTTGTCTTAGTGTTCTCATTTCCAGCCACGGTGCGCATTTTGTGCCGTAAGTCACGGTACATAGTTGATATTCTTGTAGTTTTGAAGTAATTCAGCAGCTGTTGTACCGTTTTTCAGCGCTGGATATTTGTCACCGTCATCTAGCGCAAGTTGTCTTAGTGTTCTCATTGCCAGCCACGGTGCGCATTTTGTGCCGTAAGTCACGGTACATAGTTGATATTCTTGTAGTTTTGAAGTACTTCAGCAGCTGTTGTACCGTTTTTCAGCGCTGGATATTTGTCACCGTCATCTAGCGCAAGTTGTCTTAGTGTTCTCATTGCCAGCCACGGTGCGCATTTTGTGCCGTAAGTCACGGTACATAGTTGATATTCTTGTAGTTTTGAAGTACTTCAGCAGCTGTTGTACCGTTTTTCAGCGCTAGATATTTGTCACCGTCATCTAGCGCAAGTTGTCTTAGTGTTCTCATTGCCAGCCACGGTGCGCATTTTGTGCCGTAAGTCACGGTACATAGTTGATATTCTTGTAGTTTTGAAGTACTTCAGCAGCTGTTGTACCGTTTTTCAGCGCTGGATATTTGTCACCGTCATCTAGCGCAAGTTGTCTTAGTGTTCTCATTGCCAGCCACGGTGCGCATTTTGTGCCGTAAGTCACGGTACATAGTTGATATTCTTGTAGTTTTGAAGTACTTCAGCAGCTGTTGTACCGTTTTTCAGCGCTGGATATTTGTCACCGTCATCTAGCGCAAGTTGTCTTAGTGTTCTCATTGCCAGCCACGGTGCGCATTTTGTGCCGTAAGTCACGGTACATAGTTGATATTCTTGTAGTTTTGAAGTACTTCAGCAGCTGTTGTACCGTTTTTCAGCGCTGGATATTTGTCACCGTCATCTAGCGCAAGTTGTCTTAGTGTTCTCATTGCCAGCCACGGTGCGCATTTTGTGCCGTAAGTCACGGTACATAGTTGATATTCTTGTAGTTTTGAAGTACTTCAGCAGCTGTTGTACCGTTTTTCAGCGCTGGATATTTGTCACCGTCATCTAGCGCAAGTTGTCTTAGTGTTCTCATTTCCAGCCACGGTGCGCATTTTGTGCCGTAAGTCACGGTACATAGTTGATATTCTTGTAGTTTTTCTGTAGGTGTGTTTCGCCAAATGAGGTCATCGACGTAAAAATCGTTTTGAAGTACTTCAGCAGCTGTTGTACCGTTTTTCAGCGCTGGATATTTGTCACCGTCATCTAGCGCAAGTTGTCTTAGTGTTCTCATTGCCAGCCACGGTGCGCATTTTGTGCCGTAAGTCACGGTACATAGTTGATATTCTTGTAGTTTTTCTGTAGGTGTGTTTCGCCAAATGAGGTCATCGACGTAAAAATCGTTTTGAAGTACTTCAGCAGCTGTTGTACCGTTTTTCAGCGCTGGATATTTGTCACCGTCATCTAGCGCAAGTTGTCTCAGTGTTCTCATTGCCAGCCACGGTGCGCATTTTGTGCCGTAAGTCACGGTACATAGTTGATATTCTTGTAGTTTTTCTGTAGGTGTGTTTCGCCAAATGAGGTCATCGACGTAAAAATAGTTTTGAAGTACTTCAGCAGCTGTTGTACCGTTTTTCAGCGCTGGATATTTGTCACCGTCATCTAGCGAAAGTTGTTTTATTGTTCTCATTGCCAGCCACGGTGCGCATTTTGTGCCGTAAGTCACGGTACATAGTTGATATTCTTGTAGTTTTGAAGTACTTCAGCAGCTGTTGTACCGTTTTTCAGCGCTGGATATTTGTCACCGTCATCTAGCGCAAGTTGTTTTAGTGTTCTCATTGCCAGCCATGGTGCGCATTTTGTGCCGTAAGTCACGGTACATAGTTGATATTCTTGTAGTATTTCTGTAGGTGTGTTTCGCCAAATGAGGTCATCGACGTTAAAATCGTTTTGAAGTACTTCAGCAGCTGTTGTACCGTTTTTCAGCGCTGGATATTTGTCACCGTCATCTAGCGAAAGTTGTCTTAGTGTTCTCATTGCCAGCCACGGTGCGCATTTTGTGCCGTAAGTCACGGTACATAGATGATATTCTTGTAGTTTCTCTGTAGGTGTGTTTCGCCAAATAATTTTATGTAGCGATTGTTGATTTTCTGATATCCATATGCAGCGGTACATCTTCTCTATGTCGTCTACCCTTAACTTTGTTGTGGTTAAGCTTTGCCTTAAGACCCCATGATGAGGCAGATAGCATTCGACAGAGCTCGTGGCAGGAGATGACAGCTTCATATGGCCTAGTTCCAAATACTCTCTCATGAACTCCTTGTACATCAGAGCAAGTTTTTTGTTTCTTTCAAGTCGTTTTTCAAGCTGAAGAAATTGTGAAATTGCAATCGACTTTGATTTTCCCAGTTTTTCTTCGAAATCGGAACATAGTGGCATTTTCACAATATATCTTCCCTTTTGATCTCGTTGGACGGTAGTTTTATAATGTTCTTCGCATTGATCATCTTCAGATATGTCATCCTTGTTTGGAGAAATATCTTCGCTTTCCCAAAACTTAGTTAGCTCGTTCAAGTTCAATTAAGTTATGTGACAATTGAAAGTTTTAAATTTGCCACAGAAAATCCACCCTAAGCGTGTTTGCTGTGCTATGGGGGATTGTTGTTCTCCTTTCAGGACTCCATCCATGATAATTTCAGAATACACGTCCGCTCCTAGCAGTAAGTCCACTGAGCGGGAGACGTTGAAGTCTGGGTCGGCGAGTTTCAAGTTTTCTAAGTGCAGCCAGTTGACCTTCTCGAATTTAGAGTGAGGTAAGTTGTTTGTTAGTTTCTTCAAAACCAATGCTTGAGTTTTGAAAGTGAAGTCAGAGTTTATAGACTTGCAGGTAAGCTCCAGGCTTCCCCTACAGTTTCCCGCTGCTGATCCCACGCCAGAGATCGTTGCATTTAGTTTCTTTCTAGGTAGTTTCAGTAGTTGTGCAGCGCTCTCGGAAACCAGAGATATTTCTGACCCTTGGTCTATCAGTGAAAAAAGTGTGACGTAAGTTCCGTTGCTAGATTTTATCTGAATCTGAGCTGTAGCAAGCAGGACCCCCATATCTTCAGTTGAAAGGTGATTTGAGCTCTGCTGGTTGTTCGAAATAGGTAAAGGTCGTTTACTCCATTCCTTTCCGTTGTTATGACCCCCTTTACTGACAGTTTTGTGCAATAGCGTATGATGTTTCATATTGCACTCCTTGCAAGTTTTAGCCGACTTACATTGTTCATTTCCGTGGCTAAATAAACAGTTTTTGCAATCATGCAATTTCGAAACTGAATTATTTCGTTGAACTGGATCTAAGTCAACGAACTTAGGACATTGCATTAGTAAGTAAGTAAGTAAGTAATTTATTTATTTGCATAAGAATTTGGTTACAAACATGACATAAAAAACATTTCCAGCAAATTTAACCATAACATGGTGTGCAAATATTCAATAGAGCATTTATATCGTCACAAAACAAAAAGAACAGCGTGCACAATTAAAAAAAGTTTGAACACAAAAAAGAAAATATTACAATGCAATGTCAAAAAAACAAAAACTTTATCATTGTACGTACAAATTAATCATTATATGTCAAAATTAACCTATGCTAACAAAATTTATATGTCAAGATATGCTTGTACAGAGTAGAAACAATGAGTACACAAATATTCTTTAGTTTTTTTCTTAAATAAGTTGAAGGGTAATTTTTTGATCTCGTCTGATAACTTATTATAAATCTTTACACACATAGAGTATACATTCTTATCAAATAAACTGAGATTGGATCTTGGTAGATATAATATATTGTCATGACGACGAGTGGATTTGTATTGCATATCACTTCTATTTTTAAATAAATGCAGATTTTTTTTAACAAATATACAGATTTCATGTAAATAAATACACGGTAGAGGTAAAATATTAAGTTTCTTAAAAATAGGTTTACAAGGGTCTCTATAGCCTGCATAACAAAGAATTACACTTTTTTTTTGTTTTTTAAACGCCTTTTCCGTATCGACTGAGTTACCCCACATTACGACTCCATATCTAAGAATTGATTCCACGTGTCCATAGTATACCTTCATTGCAGCATCAAGTGAAACGACCTGTCTTATCCTTTTTAAAGCAAATATAAACCTATTAATTCTTTTACACACATATTCAATATGTGGCTTCCAGCTACAGTTTTTGTCGATATTGATTCCTAAAAAATTTGTGGCATATACCTCTTCCAATACTTCATTATCACACTTTACCTGAAGATTTAAAGGTTTTGCACGATAAGACTGAAATTGAATCATTTTAGTTTTGCTTACGTTAATTTTTAAATTATTTATTTCTAGCCAATCTATAACATCTTAAAGGGCCATATTTATATCCTGCTCAAATAAATCCTTATTTTGACATTGTATCACAAGAGTAGTGTCATAAGCAAATAAAACTGAGTGATGAAAAATATGTAGAGACAAGTCGTTTATATACAACAGGAACAAAAGGGGACCAAGAATACTGCTCTGTGGCACTCCAAATTTATTTTCTCGATATGATGATCTATAAGTTAGTCTTTGATTGTCTTTAGTTCTACTAATTTCGGTGCATTGTTGCCTGTCTTGCAAATAACTTTCAAACCATTTGTATGCTGGTCCTCTAAAACCATACAGACTGAGTTTTTCGAGTAATAAATTGTGACAAACAAAGTCGAAAGCTTTACTCATGTCCAAAAAAATCGCAATGACTGGTATTTTATTATTTAGGCTTTCCGTAACTTTTTCTATTAATGAGTAGCAAGCTAATGATGTCGAGCTGTTATTACGAAATCCAAATTATCGAGGGCTCAGAATTTTATATTGATTTAAGAATGAATACATTTTTACATACATAACTTTTTCCAGTACTTTTGATAATATTGAAACAAGAGTTACAGGTCTGTAATGATTCATATCAGTTTCATCTCCTTTTTTATGTAGTGGTTTGACTATAGAAAATTTCATCCTCTTAGGGAAAATGCCTTGTTATAAAGATAAATTAATTATATGATTCAAGGGATGTGAAATTTATTAATCTATAATATATTATCAATATAATTATAATTATCAATCTGTAGGGGACGCAAATAGACGATGTCCAATCCAATAATACGCAGGTGTCAGGTAAACGTATATATATTCAGTTCAAAAAGGCTCTACACTTGACTCTACACTTTGCTCTATATTTACAAGAGCTCTACACTTGACTCTATATTTATAAGAGCTTATGAGGTTATGATATAAATAATTGTATTAATTTATATACTGTATTAGAATTTATAAAGTGCACGATTACAAATATAAAAATAAAGAGTAATTGATTTGATCGTTCCCACCAAATCTGATAAATATTTTTGTTATAAAACATGTGCTAGCTTCTGATTGGCTAATTGTGAAGGCTTCCTATTGGTGCAGCACAAAATGTGGTCCGACTGAGGGGCCTGCTAGGCAAGAGAAAACCATTCTTTGTGCGGCATCGAGAGGACACGTAAGTTAAGTAAACTTGTTACTAGGTCACTTTGTTTATTACTCTTATTGTATTACTGTGTCACCGGTACTATGTCTCTGATACCATGTAACTGTTATTATGTACTGTTACTATGTCACTGCTTCTATATCATTGATACTACGTCACCCATAGTGATAAATATTTGCCAATTATATCTAAATTTGATTCGATGTATTATGTTTAATTTTCTGTGAATTGATGTGGGTGATTGAAAATAAATGGTATAACTTGTGTATTATGTTTTCTTACATATTTCCTCAAGTAACTTAGATTCTACTAAAATGCCATTTGCATTTTATTGGATTTATTTTGGCTTAAAGCTTCCTTGCATTTAATTAATTAAAAGCCTCACTTAATTACATAATGATTCAGATAGTTTACAATGTTTTCACTTAAAGTTAAATATTAAATCTCACATCAGAAGTGGGATGCCCAAATCCGTTAATTCAACAAAATTAATTTCAGGATGGATGTCGCTGCGCTACAAGATCTCCTAAAGGCGATCCGGGATGCTGTCACGGCTCCTCGGCAAAAAGATGACGACATCGCCCTGCCGGTATTCGATCCGGCAACGAGCGATAGTGGTGCAGTATCCTGGTGCGAAAACATCGAGACCCTCGCCAAGGAATTCCGCTGGAGCAGCGTTGCAACTGTTGCAAAAGCAGGTAAGGCCTTAAAAGGGTCTGCCTTATTATGGTTCCAATCATGGCAACCTTCGGAAGGAAGGTCCTGGGAGAAATTCCGAATAGAAATTACTGATTTATATCCTGAGAAGAAAAATTTGTCCGAGAAGTTGCAAAAAGCAGTATTGTTCACATCTGACTCATCTGATTCTTACTGCGAATATGCTAGAGAAAAAATAAGATTATTGCGTAGTACCAAGATTTCTTTTACCGATGCTCAAATAATCCAATTAATATGTGGCGGAATATGTGATGTATGTCAAAATGGCATCTTTCAACAGCACTGTGAAAACTACCTCTGAACTTATTGCTTTATTTACTTCATATGCTAAGACCAAAAAACGACCTTTAGAGCATAGTGGTAGGGATACCACGGAATCCAGTGGTTCTAAGCGGCCGAAAACTGAAATTCGATCAAATGACGCGAGATGTTTTTCATGTGGTAAATTAGGACACACCAAGGCGCAGTGCTTTAGGAAAAATAATCGGATAAATAATCCAGACTTACAAGTACAACAGCAGCCCAATGAATTTAACAAGAAATATTGTTCTTACTGTCAAAAATAGGGCACACAGATTCTTCTTGTAGATACAAGCCTCACTCTAATACCGACAAACAGACTACAATACAAAATGAGGTTAATTTTTTAGAAAATCGGAATTAAAATTAACAGAAGTAACTGTTAATAATCGATTTTTTTTTTGCGCTTATTGACACTGGGGCTAATTGTAGTATAATAAAAGAATCAATAGCGCAGCGTCTTGGTTGTCACATTTTGCCATGTTGTTTAAATATTTTCGGGATAGGTGAGGGTAGTTTAAACGTGATTGGAAAAGTTACAGTACCGATTAAATTTAAAGACCTCTGCATTGAACTAGATATACTAGTGATTAAAGACACAGCTTGTCAATACGATCTTTTGATAGGTAGAAACGCTGTCCAAGATCATGATGTTGAAATCATCACCGATAATCTAGGGTCCCAATTAGTTCGCAAATCTTGCCCTACCTCTAAATTCAAAATAAATTCTTTAGAATTGGAACAGATAGAAGAGCTTTCAAATGCCATAGTTTATAGAAGAATAGGTTTATAGGAAGTCAAGGAAAAGCAGTAACGGATCCCAAAGCGGCATTTAGAGCTGTCGAAACGAAAATTCCTTTATTTGTATACAATGTTGCAAAGGGCGTTTCTGCGTGTGATATATCTAACTACATCGAGAACAAAACTAAATTAAAGGTGACGATAGATAAAATAAATATGAAGACGCAGAAGCCCTATGATGCTTTTAAGGTTTTTGTGCCGAGGCATAAAATAGAAACGTTTATGCAGGATAACTTTTGGCCCGATGGGGTTGCTTACCGCCAGTTTATTAACTATAGGCAAAAGAAAGAAGCAACAGAAAAACCCACGGTTCCTTGCCCAATAATAAATAATTCATGATGAATACGAAGTTTGTCACATTCAACTGCAAAGATGTTCGTAGATCGGTAGATTGCGTTAGAAAATTATGCAAATCAGCTGATATTATTGCGCTTCAGGAGACGTGGCTGCTACCACATGACTTGCCATTTCTCGGGACTATTGAGGACGGTTTCGCTTTCACAGGCAAGTCTGCCGTGGACACGTCAGTCGGAGTACTGCGAGGAAGGCCATATGGTGGAGTGGCGATACTCTGGAGAAAGGCGTTGTTTCCCACAGTTTCGGTTATAGCGTGTAATAGTGTGCGTTTAGCTGCGATAAAGGTAGACATAAGCGGTAGATCGTTGCTTATTTTCTCAGTATACATGCCTACTGATAAGAGTGAGAACTTAGTTGAATTTACGGAGTGCCTAGGCGAGTTAAATGCCATTGTTGACAGCCAGGACGTGGAATGTGTGTACATCCTTGGGGACTTCAATGCACATCCCGGTGAGTCGTTTTCCGATGAGTTATTAGACTTTTGTAACGAAAACTCGTGGTCGTGTGTAGACAGGGAGATACTACCGGATGATACGTTCACGTTTGTGAGTGACGCACACGGGAGCCGGCGATGGCTAGATCATAGTGTAGTGACTGATGCGGCGAAACAGTCTATTGTGAATATCTCTGTTTTATATGATACTTATTGGTCTGACCACATGCCTCTCCAAGTCGAATGTAATATTAACATCATAAAACCTAAAATATTAATACCGACAGTTACGTGTGACAAGGTAAAATGGGGTGAGCGTGACTTGAGCCAGATTAATAAGTATCATGAACTGTGTAACTCTAGGTTAAGGTCAATTGACTTCGATCAAACATTTAACTCATGTTGTGATATAATGTGTAATAACTTGGATCATCGAATTTTATTGAACAATATGTATGACAACATAATATCTATTCTTTCTGAAGCGGCTGAGTCTTCTTATGTTGATAAATCTGTAAGGAAACGCAATCATGTAACCGGTTGGAATAAACATGTCCGTAGCGCTCACGGTGAGGCTCGTCTATGTTTTCAGACTTGGTTGTGGTACGGCAAACCAAAAAATGGCTTGTTTTACGACCGCATGTGCGAAACAAGAAAAGTCTTTAAATCCAAACTAAAGTGGTGCCAAAATAACGAACGGCAGATAAAAATGGACATCATTGCTGAGCACCATCATAATAAAAATTTTAGTAAATTCTGGAAAAATACAAACAAGCTGATTCAGAGACCTGCCCTCCCTGTGAGTGTAGCCGGAGTACACGAGCCCACTGACATTGCTAACCTGTTTAAAGAGCATTTTAGAGTTCGATCTTCACTGGGGCCTTCGTCTCTGGGGACTCATGATGAGGCTGTTGTGAGGGAACGTAGCGTCACTATCAGTGCAAAAGATGTAGAAACTGTCATCAAAGGCATGGTCAGAGGGAAGAGTCCTGGTCACGACAGCCTCAGCATTGAGCACTTGAAGTACGCAGGAGTTCATCTACCCAGAGTGCTTGCCATGTTTTATACGCTGTGTCTTGGCCATTCATACCTACCTGAAAAGTTAATGCGTACAGTGGTAGTCCCAATTATTAAAAACAAAACGGGAGACACTTCTGACTTGGCCAACTATAGACCAATATCTCTAGCTTCTGTAATCGCTAAGGTTCTGGACAGTCTGCTTGATAGACATTTGAATAAGCATATTTTTCTTAATGATGCGCAGTTCGGATTTCGTTCAGGTCTCTCCACGGAGAATGCTATCTTTTGTCTCAAGCGGACTGTCGAGTACTATACAGCCAGGAATACCCCCGTGTTTGCATGCTTTTTAGATCTCTCTAAAGCATTTGATCTTGTATCGTATGATGTGTTATGGGACAAACTAAGAAGAGAGACCACTGTACCAGACGAGATAATATGTCTCTTTAAACATTGGTATAACAACCAGAAAAACAAAGTTATGTGGGGAGGAGCCTTCTCGGATGAATATGGGTTGGAATGCGGGGTCAGGCAGGGTGGGTTATCCTCTCCCCGTCTTTTTAACCTGTATATCAATAAGCTACTCGATGAGCTCAGTGGCACCAACGTTGGCTGTCATGTAGACGGAGTCAGCGTCAATAACATAAGCTACGCTGACGATATGGTGCTGCTGAGTCCATCGGTAGGCGCGTTGAGGAGGCTTCTTTCCATATGCCAATCGTATGTTGAGGCGCATGGCCTTAAGTACAACGCAAAAAAGAGCGAGTTTTTAGTATTCAAGGCAGGGTCTAAAACTTATCATATTGTGCCTGAAGTCAAACTCAGCGGTACCTCGTTGTCCAGGGTCAAGCACTTCAAATACTTGGGGCACTGTGTTCGAGAGGACCTCAGTGATTGTATGGATATAGAGAGGGAGCGCAGGTCGCTGGCTGTCCGATGTAATATGCTTGCCCGCAGATTTGCACGGTGTACGAATCAGGTAAAGGTGACGCTCTTCAAAGCATATTGCCAGTCCTTTTACACGTGCAGTCTTTGGGTGGACTACACGCAGCGGGCATACAGCGACCTGCGTGTCCAGTATAATAATGCTTTCAGGATGCTGTTGGGGTTACCGCGATATTGCAGCGCCTCTGTCATGTTCGCGGAAGCACACACAGATGGTTTCGCGGCAATCATGCGAAAGCGCTGTGCGTCGTTGCTCAGTCGAACTCGGGCCAGCCCCAATAGTGTCCTGAAGGTATTATCTGACAGGTGGGACTCGCCCCTTCTTAAAAAGTGGATAGAGCTCCACAAGTCAATTTAATTCTAATTCAACTTTTACTCGCCTGATCTCTTACTAACACTAGTTTATAAGTTATATTGTATTACTAACACTTTATGGATCCTGTCCGAAATAAATGATTTTATTATTATTTTTTATTATTATAGTGCATTTGGATGACAGCTTACAGGAAAAGATAAAAACCATTTTTAAAAAGTAAAGGTTGAGCATTTTAAGACTTTTCCATGACGAAAACTGTCATGTTGGGTTTGACAAAACTTTTCACAAAATCCGAGAGTATTTTTGGTTCCCTAGTATGGCGGCATTCGTAAAAAAGTACATTTCACATTGCTTAATTTGTATAGAAAGAAAGAGTCATTCTGGTCCAAAACAAGGTCTCTTACATCCGATCGAAAAAAGAGCAATTCCATTTCATACCATACATTTAGATTGCACCGGGCCGTTTGTGGTTACTAGTGAAGGGTATAGACATATATTGCTTATTGTGGATGGTTTCACTAAATTTTGTTTGTTAAAACCCCTCAAAACTTTAAATGCGTCGGAACTCATTCCAATTATAAGAGAAACCATAACACTGTTTGGTACACCTTCACTAGTAGTCACGGATCGTGGCACAAATTTTAGTTCAAATCAGATTCAAAGCCTTTTTAGGGAATTGCATATTGAACACCACATGATAGCCACTGGTACACCTAGAAGCAATGGTCAATGTGAACGATATGTTTCCACAGTAATAAATATGTTAAGTACTATGTGTGATGAGTCGTCAGATTGGCCAAGCGCTTTATGGAAAGTTCAGCAATCAATAAACACTACTGTTCAGAAATCTACTGAGTTTTCACCTTTACGTCTATTGATTGGTGTGGAAGCAAATATTCCTTGTGTACAGTTTTGTCTCAGTGAGATTGAAAGTGATAGTGTAGAACCAAATATTGATGTTCACGCTGATCGAGAACTTGCTAGGCAACGATTACAAATAGTGGCAGAAAAATTTAAGCAACGCTTTGATTCGGTTAGACGTAATAATCAGGTTTACGAAGTAGGTGATTTAGTATATGTCAATCAGGACCACAGACGTCATGACAAATTAAAACCAAAATTTAAGGGACCGTATGAAATCACTGTTATTCTCCCCTATGATCGCTATGCTTTACGAGGTCTGGGAAATTTAAGAGATATTATTATTGCTAAAGAAAAATTACGGTATTGGCCAGTTGAATGGGTGGATGAAAATATTGCTGTTGAAAATGTCCTATAAACTTTATTTATTAGAAATGTTATTGTTAAAGATTAACAGTTAAGTATTTGTATGTAATACTGATATATGTTGAACGATAAAGATTTTTAATTTGATATGAAAATATAACTCATTGTATAACAATGTATTATACCGCTGGTCGGCCTTTTGATTGGTGCTAATTATTCCCACTGGCAGCGGGTGGATGCTATCAGCATGTCTATTCAATTGGCATATTATGTGTAGATCCGCTGGTCGGCCTTTTATTTGGTGCTGATTTGTCCCACTGGCAGCGGGTGGGTGCTATCAGCATGTCTATGTAACTGGCCTCTATCCGCTGGTTGGCTATTTACTTGGTGTTGGTTAGTCCCACTGACAGCGGGTGGATGGAATCAACATGTCTAGGTAACTAGCCTAAACACGCTGACGGGTTACTTGTTTGGTGTTAGTCTATCTCAATGGCAGCGTTTGAAGGGGACTAATATGTCTATGCAAGTAACAATTCGATTGAACGAATGTACATACATTTAAATATACAATATATATTAATGAGATGATTAATTGGTACTTCGAGGACGAAGTACTGTCAGTATGGCCGTATGAGGTTATGATATAAATAATTGTATTAATTTATATACTGTATTAGAATTTATAAAGTGCACGATTACAAATATAAAAATAAAGAGTAATTGATTTGATCGTTCCCACCAAATCTGATAAATATTTTTGTTATAAAACATGTGCTAGCTTCTGATTGGCTAATTGTGAAGGCTTCCTATTGGTGCAGCACAAAATGTGGTCCGACTGAGGGGCCTGCTAGGCAAGAGAAAACCATTCTTTGTGCGGCATCGAGAGGACACGTAAGTTAAGTAAACTTGTTACTAGGTCACTTTGTTTATTACTCTTATTGTATTACTGTGTCACCGGTACTATGTCTCTGATACCATGTAACTGTTATTATGTACTGTTACTATGTCACTGCTTCTATATCATTGATACTACGTCACCCATAGTGATAAATATTTGCCAATTATATCTAAATTTGATTCGATGTATTATGTTTAATTTTCTGTGAATTGATGTGGGTGATTGAAAATAAATGGTATAACTTGTGTGTATTATGTTTTCTTACATATTTCCTCAAGTAACTTAGATTCTACTAAAATGCCATTTGCATTTTATTGGATTTATTTTGGCTTAAAGCTTCCTTGCATTTAATTAATTAAAAGCCTCACTTAATTACATAATGATTCAGATAGTTTACAATGTTTTCACTTAAAGTTAAATATTAAATCTCACAAGCTCTACACTTGACTATATTTATAAGAGCTCTACACTTGACTCTATAATAACAGAGGCTAAGACTGCATTAGCTAACGCCAAGTACAGTGAGGCTTTAAAGGTATCAGCTGAACGCTAAGTACACTTTTCACAAAAGGGGTTTCAGATGTATCAGCGTTAGCCGAGTACATGTAGGTTACTTTTGATTATCGACACATATTCACTTAAGTTAGATAAATTTCCACCGAGGACACTTCGATATCGCGATGCAGAATACCACTAGCGCCATCTAGTGTTGGTTGTGTTATGTTGTTGAAGAAATGTCTATATCACGATGCAGAGTACCGTCAGCACCATCTAGTGTTGGTTGTGTTGTTACAAATCTATAATATATATATTAATTTATAATATTTAAATTTATAAATGTATTAATCTCATCGTAACCCACTGAAGATGTATTATTTAAGTTATTTATTATTTTATTAATGTCATTTTCATTTATTGGATACAGAAAAATAGATTTTTCATTTGATTCAATGTTTGAACTATTATTGTTATTATTTGTATTTACATTTTTCTCTATAATGTCAATAAAAAGTTATTAAATAATTCGCAAATGTCATGAGGTTCATTGAAAGCCCTATTATCCTTTGTTATACATTTTATATCTTTATTATTTAGATTTGGATTAATTGTATTATTAATGATATTCCATGATGCTTTACACTTATTAACAGCTTTGTTTATATAATTATTGTTTTGTATTTTTAGTGATGTGTGTATTGATTGTTTTAAAATCCTGCAATATTTTTTATACTTGTTTTTGTTATTTCCTTTATTAAATTTGCAATTGTGGTATTTATAATATAATTTTCTTTTTGCAATGCAACTTTTTCTTATTCCTTGTGTTATCCATTTGCCGTTGGATTGTTTACACGTCATTTTAATCTTAATAGTGGGAAAACAAAGATTGTAAAACAATATAAGTAAATCGTGGAAGGAATTGAAAGCTTCATTTGTATCAGATTTTAAATATACTTCAGAAAAAGATAGTGATTTCATTGCTTCATGGAACTTTTTTATATTTTCAGCACTAAAATCGCGTTTATATTCGAACCAATAATTTTTAAATATTTTTCTATTTACATAAAACTTCAAAAATTGTGCAGTGTTATGGTCAGAGAGAGCTAATTCCTTTACAGATCCAGAAGCGTTGCGTATATTACTAACCATTAAATCTAGACATGACTTTTTTCTGGTTGGAACATTTATGTGTATTTTCATACCCTGTTTTTGGATAATGCTTTTTAACTTTCTGCTTGCTTTACTGTTTTTTAATGTGTTTATGTTCCAATCACCACATACAATTATTTTTTTATTTGATTTTTTATGAAATTTCATTAGTAGGGCCTTAAGTTTTTCTAAAAATGATGAATATTCTGACACATTTTTTTTATTCGGTATTCTATAGATGCATAGAACAATAATGTTATACTCATTAATTTCTATGCCACAACATTCGAATATATTTAGGCAGCTTAGGTTTTCTGGAATTTTTAACTTTTTATAATTAAGTGACTTTTTTACTAAAATACACGAGCCTCCTTTACTTTCATTAGCTCGAGAATAAAATGCCCCTAGTTCATAATCATTTAAGTTTACATTTAACTCATTACCTGACTTAATATTAGTTTCAGTAAAACACAACACATCTATATCAATCATTTCTTCTTTCATTTCGTTTAATAACACATTTAATTTGTCTTGTTTATTGACTAGCCCTGCTATATTCTGATTCTATATCTTCTTAGCACGTGGTCATTATTGCAAAATGGGCATTGTCCATATGTTGCATGATAAATTCTTGATTGAGCTTTCTTGAAGTCAAAATTGGGTTTTTTGGCCCAATGGGATTTCTCTGCTGAGCTGGATGATGTTGGTTTTTGGTTTTCACCGAATACTCTCTTTAGATTTTTTATGGTTTCGTAAGCCATAAACGTGCTTTCCAGGAAATACAGGAAGTTTTGTAAGTTGGGTAACGCCCTTTGATCGGGAAGCTCCTTTTATATATTCTTGATAAGTTCTTGAGTCTAACTTTTGTGCCATAAGATGCACAATGATAGGGTCCCAAGATAATGTATTTAGGCCAATGTTTGACAGTCCGTTCAAACATTCAGTTGTGACGTCATGCAACTTCTTGAGGTTGTAAGCCTGAGGTTGTTGGATAACTGGAAGCTGCAGCATCGCATTCATGAAGGAAGTAAACTGTAGGCGTTGATTGTCATACCGTTGGCTTAGTATTTCCCAACACCCGTGATAGTTGTCGGTGCTAATAGTTAAGTGTTGCACCAACTTCTCCGCTTCTCCCCGCAGCTTAGTTTTGAGATGCTGCATCTTCTGTGCATCATTTATCGTCGGGTTGTTATGGATAGTTTCGACGAAAAGATCTTTGAAGGAAATCCATTGTTGATACTTTCCGGAAAACTCTGGAACCTCTACCCTCGGCGCTGATCTTTGGTAGTGAATTGTAGACCAAATCTTGTCATTGAGAGCTTTCTTCATCGCGTCATACTTGCCCTCAATATTGACAAACATGCCGTAATAAGTTTCGTTGGACCCGTTCAGTTGAGCTTCTAGTTCCCAGTGGAGACTATCGATCTTGTCCCACTTTGATTTTAAGATGGTAAGGTGTTCTTCAAGTTCCCATTTATCTCTAGTTCTGTCAATGTCAATTTTCGACATTGCTCGGTCGAGAGCTTTAAAGTTGCATTCTTGCTTGCTGAGCAGTTGCTTTAAGTTGTTGTTGTTGTTGTGACCCTCTTCCCCGATACCAGTAAGATCAAAGTTCACATCTTTTGGCTTGCGTAGGGATGCCAAGAGATATATAATATCGGCTTTTGTAGCTTCATACATTATGTCGGTTCGGTTATATACATCGTCTTGGAAGTAGTTGATGGTTTTATCTTCAATTTCTTGCTCGAGAACCTCGTGACGCGACTTGAAATTAGCCCATAAGTTTTCGAGCGATTCCAGCCGCTTAGTTAGGTAGTCTTCACTTTTTCTCGACACGCTATCCTTTTTGTAGTTGGTACATAAAGTTTTAATACTTTCGAAGCAAGTTGACTGAAGCGAAAGAGCTTCCATCTTAAGTTGCTTTTCTTCTCAGTTGCGTGAAGAAAATATGTAGTCAATAAGATACACTGAAGTTAATAAAGTTGGTTAATTTTTTTTTTCAGTTGCCTGAAGGAAATATTCAGTTAAGGAGTTACCTTGAAGTTAGTCAAAGCTTTTATTATCTGTCACGTGTGTTTTTTACGATGCCAGATGGTAAGCTTGGCAAAGACCACGAAGTTTTGGTAGTCTTCGTGTTCAGGATTTTCTTCAAATCTCGTAACTTGAAGTTTTCACGCTCCGAAACTTGTAGAATTCTGAAGTAACTCCGCAGTCCGTGGATCAAAGGTGCTGCTGTTCCTGCGCCTCAGTGTGCTTATTATCCTATCTACAATGTGTGTGCCTTCTCAATCTGACTGGGGAGATCCGCTTGTGGAAGGCCAGTCAAACCGAATCGCTTCTCTGAGTAGATGAGGACTTTAAACAACACTGAAGTAAACTCTCGAAGGACCATAAAATGTAGGAGCTAATAGTTAAGGTTCCGTACATTTGAATGAAGTTGTAGTTATTTAGTTGTGGAGCACGAAGAGAAAGAATAGAAGAAACCTCAGTTAAGGTACTATATTGACGTAAGTACAGAGTTAAGTTTGACGTCTCTTTCTCTATGTGTCGGTATCGACAGTTGGATTCGTACTAAGTTAAAAACAGTAAAAATGTATAAATTGTCGCTAAGTAAATAAAGTAGATTTCAACGTGAGCAAAACAATGTGCGGTTGCTAAACCGTACAATCGTAGTGACCTTGGTCAACACATAGGATATAAGGGATGTTAATAAAATAACGCTCAAGCCGGAAACGGGGTAAGGATTGAATAAATGCTTTACAACTCGAGAACTACTCAACAAATTTGGATGCGTTTTTTTTATTATCATTGTAGTAACCATATTCAACACATAGGGTATAAGGGGTATTCATAAAATAACCCGCAAGCCGGAAATAGGACAAAGATTTAAAAAACGCTTTTATATTTCGATGTGGTTTTTTGTTTTATTATCATTGTAGTGACCCCGGTCAACACATAAGCTACAGGGGGTGTTCATAAAATTCCGCCCAAGCCGAAGCTGCGGGCAAAGGTTAGTTATTGAATAAAAAGTACAAAATAATTGTGATTTATGGCATTTCGTGACCATAATTTAATTTCAATTAGGCTTCTCTACCAAAATATTCTAATGTTATTCATTGCGTTGTAAATGAATGTTCACACCAACTTAAAACACGCATTTAAGTTTGTATGGACGTACCCGCTAACTATACTCCATAAAATGGTGCAATTCTGCTAAAAACCCCTGATAATTATCATACAATAGTCGCAAAATAAGATGAAACAATTTTATTTCATACATTTTATTTTAAACTTATCATAAGTTAGGCATTTTGCACTGAGCTCGAAACGTTCCCCCTTAAATGACATCATAGAATCTTTCAATGTAAAGAACGAGTGTGGTAAAAATTACTGCCAACAGTTTTCATGCATATAAAATGGGTATTTCCGAGCACTTGCATTGAAAAAAATATAACAATAGCGGCCTCTCCATTTGAAGTAGACGGGGGGGGGGTGTCTGGTATGAATCTTATATTAATTATAAATAAATGAAATTAAAATTAAAAGGGCAACGTGAGGCTCCCCACGTGTGGCGTTGTTACATCGTCACTTGAACGAGGGTGCTAGGATGTTACCTGTTTCAGAGACAGGCTGCACTTTGAAATACCTCTGGCACCCCGCTTGGTGTATATGTCGTGAAGACATTATAAATTTCAAGCACTCCAGCAACTGGGGACCTTCGAGTGATGTTTAATATGTAGCAGCGTTAATGAGACGACGCGTGAACTACGAATACAAGTACTGAATGAAGCGTTCCGTAGCCACAATTAGAAACAACTGATTTATATGAATTCAATGAAGATTTTCATTCGGTCTCAGAATATTAGTAATTGGTAGAATTTGTAAACTTAAAGTAAAGGAAAATGTAAAAGAAGTGATGACTCGACGGTCTTAGAACGTATCTCTGTCGACAGAATTAGTATTATAACTTTTATAACATAATTAGACCCGCGTCAAAACTCTAGCAAAAATTGGTAGTTTGATAAAAAACAGAAGCTTAGCTTACTCTTAGCTAGTTTAAGTTTACACGATATCTAACTATACTTAAGGAAACAAAAATATTTAAAGAAGGTCCTAGTAATTGTTTTTGGAATGATACCAGCAGATGACTAAACACGCCTGAAACACACGACAATAAGTAAATGAGAAAAGAAACCTCGTGATACAACATTCTCTCGGAACCCTAATGTTCAAGGCAGCAACGCACAGTTTCTGTAAAGGTCAGATGTCTACAACAATAATAGAAGCAGGAAAATCATTTAGGATTGAACTATACAAAATAGCGGAATATCACCTTCGTTTTGTATTTCTAATCATCGATGAATTCATACACTTGATGCAGCAGGCCTCACGGACGCAATGATCTGTTGAAGTAAACAAATATAAATAAACTGTAGTCTCTTACTATACTATGTCATATGATATTTTTATATGCCTCTATGAAATGACCATATCCACCGATATAATCCATCCTAATAATATACGATATACCAGTGTTGTTATTAATTATAAGCAAACTGTCTAATTAGTAATATTTTTCAATTTTATATCATTCCGGTATATAAAATCAGAAAAGTAAATCATGGGTAAATTCGCAGGTTGTGTTGAGAACTGGATAGCTCAGTGGTAGAGCAACCACCCGGTAAGCGAGAGATCCCGGGTTCGAATCCCAGTTCAGAGCTCTTCACGTCCAGATTTACTTTTCTGATTTTCTATACCGCAATGATATAAAATTTAATTTGTTATCTCCTTGCGATGGATAAATCGCAGTGTTTAAAATATAGTAATTCATTTTCAATAGGAATGTTTTTAACAAAACATTTTAGTTAAAATGTCGCCAAATAATGCTTAGGAAAATCGAGTTACATTAAAATTAGTAGATAATAGGTTTAAATAATATTTAATTTTATACATTTTTGTCGCGTTTATAGTTAAATGGGGTACCGTGGCCACTCGTCGGTATTACGCCATAGTAGGTGCTACGAGTGCAGTTTGTTCGCTGAGTAGACCTGCTACGCCGTAGCCTGGACTGGACGGATATATGCGTTAAAAGCAACGTGTGTAGTACCTGTCTATTTATACCCATTTCCTACAACTTTAGCTTTATTAGCCCCCAGCCATTCCGAAGATTAGACAAACATACAAACTAATGTTTTTACAAAGGATGATTTCCTTGACAGTCCAGTGTGATGTTACCTAACGAAGTCAAATAATGTGTTAAAGTATCGATTCAGTTTTCAGAGAAACTAATCAATTTATAGATTTCAATAATTGTGTAATTCAATAAACTAGGCCACCACGGCCTATCATGTCGTCGAAGCGCCGGCCGCCTGAGCCGTCATGCGAGTATAAACGATGTCATCCGAAGGGCCCTTGCCACCGTCAACGTGCCGGCAATATTAGAGCCACAAGGTATTGCACGTGACGATGGCAAGAGGCCCGATGGAATGACACTCGTTCCCTGGAAAAACGGACACTCGCTGGTGTGGGACGCTACATGCGTAGATACCCTCGCACCGTCCCACATCCCAGCGACTGCAACAAAGGCAGGCGCGGCGGCAGCAACGGCAGAATTGGCTAAGCGGCGCAAATATGGGGCCTTGGGAGCCAGCTACATATTTGCGCCGTTTGGGGTTGAAACCCTAGGGCCGTGGGGGCCAGAGGCGCGTCGACTCTTCCACGATTTATCTTCGCGCCTTGTAGACGCCTCGGGTGACCCAAGGGCTAGCGCGTACCTCGGACAACGGATAAGCCTAGCGATCCAACGGGGCAACGCAGCCAGTGTCTTGGGCGCCCTCCCATTTGGCAGCGATTTGGAAAAAGTTTTTTACTTAATTTAATTTTCTGTTTTAGATACGTAGATTTAGTTTGTACTTTTTTTTTTTTCTTTTATAGCTTAGTTTAGATATTAAATTATTATTTTTGTAGGTTATTAGTTTATTTAAGTTTTTAATTATTAACAATTTAAAATTAAACAAAAATAAATAAATCAATAATTGTGTTGTCTGATAAGTGAGGTAAAATAAAATGCAAAATCCCAAAAAGAATGTCATGTAAGTACTCATTCATTTGAATCAGCCGACTCAGCGTTAGAACTAAATAGGTAATAATATAGGTATAAGTAAATACTTTAACCTCCTAACCTCTGGAGGTATTAAGTGTTTCCGAATTCGATGAAACTTGGTGAGTCTCCTTAAAATGGATCTAAAACATAGTCGGTTCTCCAGATGTCCTACCAATAGCACATTCGGTGTCAATTGACAAGTTTATATGTCCTATTTATAGTGCTTACGCTAGATATGATTATTTTAACGTTGCCGCGAACACTAAGTGTTATACCCGACTTGTCAATAGATCTATCCAAACAGACACATTTCCCGATGTATGGACTCTGTCAGAAAGGGGCTTTCCACACAAGGGGGTCTTATATACTAAATTCCGTCGAACGGATAAATAAACTCACTCACATTAAAGTTCCAGTTTCTCGTCCTAGACGGGTCTTCGGGCTGATTCCGGAACTCACCCTTGGTGGACGGGAAGTCACTACTCCTCTCGATGGCTTGGCACGTCGCTGATCTTCGACAAACTACTAGCCCAGCTAGCAGTTTTCGGATGTAGTTATCTAAACACAACCTCTAACCCAGGCTAGCTCAACCAAGACAGCAATCTCGATTTCCGTAAACGTGGTACTGCAAATCGGTTTCCATCAACTTAAACCGTTAATAATAGTTCACGAAACTCTTCGCGCACACAATTTAGATCGCAATTAAAACTTATTAATTGGATTATTTCACCACTTTAACCGTTTATTTCCTTGAGATATATAATAACCTTTTCAACACTGGTTGACTTGGGAAAACACAATATGTCCGTGACAATAATTTTTGACAATTCACCGGAAATATTCATGACACTGTTTTTTTTACAACTCGTGTTGCCATATCAATAAAATAGAATCTGACACATACATGTGCGTTCCGAACGCATTTAAACCGAACAATCCCCCGCTCCGGGCTGTTATCCTTATCAGACCGCTAGCTTAATCAATCGGGAGCCGGGAGAGAGTCGCCAAGGCTCGTCGCAGAATCGAACCTCCGACCAACACCTCAGCGACGCGAGGAGTCTCATCCCCGCCAAATATCAACTTAATAATGCGACCACGTCGTCAATGCAAAGACCCCAAATTAGCATCTTTTAATAAGACTAAATCCCCTTCCTTGGGAGGCTCTGTCTTGTCTGTCCACTTCACCCGCTGCTGTAACAAATGCAGATATTCAACCAACCATCGATTCCAGAAGTCCTGGCCCATTTGTTGCAACATTTGAAAACGTGACAACCGGGTTGTACGTTCTTCCCTCCAAGGGTATTCCGGCAAGGCAGTAAGAGGCTGCCCGATCAAGAAATGGCCAGGAGTCAAGACCTCGAGGTCGTTTGGATCAGATAACAGGGGACAGAGAGGACGAGAATTGAGGACGGCCTCTAAAATGGTCTCCCCGATGACGCGGCGGAGGTGGGTCTTGGCCGACTTCACGGCGGCTTCAAAAATCCTCCCCCAGTGGGGGCAAATTGGCGGGCTGAACCGCCAAGTTATCCCCTTCTGAGAGGCAATATGGCTTAACTTAATACAATTATCTTCTAAAAATTTGTATACTTCTTTTAAATAATTTGAGGTACCCTTGTAATTCGTGCCGTTGTCTGACCTAATTAAAGAAGGCAAACCTCTACGCGATACAAATCGGTCTAACGCAGCGACAAAGGCCTCCGTGGACAACGAGGACACCAATTCCAAGTGGACGGCCTTGGTGGACAGACACACGAATACACACAGGTACGCCTTAACAGTCCGAGCGTTGCGAAGACTAGACGTTCGGACGAAGAACGGTCCCCCCATGTCCGTAGCCACTCCATCAAAGGGTCCAAGGTCAAGGAGTGATCCTATCAGCTGGCAGATCTCCCATCTGCGGCTGCATCAACGAGGCTCGCAGCCTGTAACAAGGAACACAGGAGAAGAGAACATTGCGAATTACCCGGCGAGCAGACAAAATCCAAAATTCTCGCTGTAAAATCGCCAATAACGCGTTGCATCCCGCGTTTGAGTAACGGACATGTCGGTCGGACACCAAAAGCTTTATCAAAGGACCCTCCTTGGGTAACAGCAAAGGATGGCAACTTCCGTATGGCAGGTCAGCTTTCCGAAGTCTACCTCCAACACGTAGAAGTCCCTGTGAATCTTTAAAAGGATTTAATCTAGCGACCGCTCCTTTCAGCTTGGCCCGCCCCTCGCGAAGGATCTGAAATTCAGATTTGAAGCGGTCCGCCTGCAAAACATTGACCCAATGTAACAATGAATTCTGACGCTCCTCAGCACTCAACACCGGCGACAACAGTTTATTCTTTGGATTACGACAATTATTGATAAAACGTTTTATCCAACTGGTAACTGCCAACAATTTATCCAAACTACTATATCGTCCAGGTAGCCAATCAGGATCTAGCTTGGTCTCTACAACCAGAGCATGCACACGCAACCCGGGTAAAATCTGGGGTGTCCTATGCAACTGCTGGACAAGCCAAGAAACCTCCGTTTCTTTAAGCCACTCCGGCCCCCACCAAAGATGATGCGACACCAACTCCGGCGCTGTGCAGCCCCTCGATGCGCAGTCGGCAGGATTACATTCACCTGAGACGTGCCTCCAATTAATTTGAATACCTATATTCTGAATTTGTGAAACCCGGTTTCCTACAAAAATCTCTAAAGTATGTGGGGACGCGCGTAGCCATGCTAGCGCAACTTGACTATCTGACCATGCATACACGTCTTGAAATTCAACAGTGGAAGCTAACTCGCTATGTACATGGTTCAATAACTTTGCTAAGAGATGAGCTCCACTCAATTCTAATTTAGGAATTGTAAGACGAGTACGTATGGGAGCAACTTTGCTCTTTGCTAAAAGTAATACAACATTGACGTGTCCCTGACAATCAATCGTTCGTATATATACAGCCGCAGCGTATCCACGTTCGGAGGCGTCACAAAAGCCATGCAAAGAAGCGTGATACTTTCCTGGCGGCAAGATTCGGCGAGGTAAGGAAACTCGATTGACTTCCTCCAACGATGAAATCAGCTCCAGCCAGTCGTCCAACGGGGACCCGATGAGCGGCTCGTCCCACGACACGCCCAACATCCAAAGCCGTTGCATCAGGCACTTGGCTGAGAAGATCACCGGGCTGATCCAACCGTTTGGATCAAACATGCGTGCAATCGTGGACAGCACCGTCCGCTTGGTCCACACCTTCTGCGGTTCCAGCACCACCTGAAACGTGAAAATATCATTTACCGGCTGATATTTCATACCTAAAACCGCTATCATATTTGGATCGTCCACGTCAGCAAATAGATTAGGGTTCTTCTGATGATCCTCTGGGATATCCTCTAGCAGACGGGGTTCATTCGACAACCATTTCCTTAGCTCGTAACCTCTCGCCGCTAATATAGCGATTAACTCATCGCGGAGTATAAGCGCCTCCTCGACAGACTGGGCCCCGGTACACACATCATCTACATAAAGATCGCGTGTTAACACGGCGGCCGCGCGAGGGTAGCGGGTCCGCTCCCGCTCCGCCAACTCTAATAAACATCTAATTGCAATGTATGGACTAGATTTCAAACCATATGTGTTGGTGTTGAGCTCGTAGACTGTCACTGGGTCATCCGGGTGCTCCCGCCAGAGAATCAACTGGAAACGTCTGTCATCCGGATGAATGACAGTCTGCCGAAACATCATCTTGATGTCTGCTCCGAACACCACCTGATGTCTCCTAAAATTTAAAATTATGTCAATAACACCCCGGTGTAACTTTGGCCCGGAATGCAAACATTGATTTAACGAAACCCCCTGTTGAAGTAGGCGCCGAACCGTCATAAACCGTTCTCAGCTTGCCTGTAGAGGCCTTCAAGACCGCATGGTGAGGTAGGAAGTAGTGCTCAGTGGAGCTCCAATCGACTCAAGCCGGAGACATATGACCCAAGGCTTCGTACTCACGCATGAAGTCTATGTATTTCTCACGGAGCACTGGGTCACGCTGCATGCGCCATTCCATGGCCACCAGTCGTTTCTCCGCCAGTGCTCTGGACTGTCCTAAAACAGGAGAGGAAGGAACAAGGGGCAACCTTGTTACAAATCTACTAGAAACTAATCTCGTCGTGTTGGCCTGGTAGAAGGCCTCACATTCCGCATGTTCCGGGTCGGCCCTAGGATCCATGGGAGGCTCTTCTACTTCCCAGAATTTATGCATTGTCTTAGCAAGAGATGCTGTACTAACGACCCTCGACTCATCCGGAGTACAGTCGTCGAAGACTGGTCCCAGCACAGCATATCCAAAAATTGTGGACACTGCCAACAGTGACGAAGGACCTAGCACTTTTTGGGTACCTAAAAGAATCCATCCTAATACATCCGAGCCCAAGAGGACGTCCACTGGGGCGGGATTATAAAAAAGAGGATCAGCTAAATCTAAATGGGACGTACATGATAATACAGATGGGGAGATATCTGAGGAGGGCTGCCAGCCAACTATATTGTCCATGACCATGGCTGTAGCCGCAATCCTCATGGTGGAGGAACGTACCGAAGGAAATCTAATATGTGTTCGGCCTGCTAAACGTTTAACCTCTAAACAACCGATCCCTAAGAGCGGTACTGAAGAAGGCTCCAAGTTCAAACCCAACCTATCAACTACCCGTGTAGTCACCATACAGCCCTGGGCTCCAGAATCTAGAAGAGCTCTTACTCTAACTGAATCACCACGGGGGCCCCAGATACTAACTATTGCGGTGGGCAGAAGAACTGTCTTCGGCTCCGCACTGATAGAGGGGCAGACTAGTTATTGGGAGCCCGGCCTCTCCAATCCAGGGTGCGTCCATGGCCCCATATATGGTGAGCGTGTACACAATGCCATCCGAGATGGTGCGAAACCCGCTGCCCTACCATATCTAAAATAAGGCGGGTGATACTCTAACCGTGGATACTCGTGCATCGGCGGAGAGTATCGCTGTGGCTCCGCCCTGCTATACTGTCCTACAGTGGGCGCAGGCACTGGTTCGGTAAACTGGGGTCCACTCATATAATCTTGAGTGGGGCCCCCGCCCGTTGAGCCCCCGCCCGTTGAGCCCCCCCCTCGGGGGGTCCCTACTCGGGCCCGCTGTCGCGGAAGCATGGGGTCCACTCCTAATATCCTGAGTGCGGCCCTGACCCATGAGGGGTCCTCTCCTCGGGCCCGCAGTATAGCTTCGTGCCGCAGGCGCGCGATCCATACCACTATCAAACTGAGCACGACTCACGCGAGGGCTCTCTCCACTCTCCGACGAGTGCGCTCCTCGTCCTTGAGAGGGGCCACTCGACGGACGTGACTGATAGGTGGAAGATGACACGGCTCCCCCGCTCGTAGCTTGACAAAAATAGCACAATCGATTAATTTTAACTAAACGCCGTCTGTCTACTACCGGTAATGCAGCAAAATCATGGCACTGCGATAACGTGTGTCCTGAGCGCCCACACTGGTAGCAATTTGGGCCCTCAGCAACAGCGGCCAGTGCAGCCAAACGTGCAGCAACGCGTCCCCGAAGCGGTTGCACTCCCTGTGGCCCCCTTCGCCCCGATTTACCGGCAGGTTCCCTGAAACTCCCGGTAGGTGGTGCCACCTCCGAAGTCGACGAAGATTATACGGCCCTAGCCTCAAACTCTAAAAACCTCATCAAATCAGCGAAAGTAGCCTTGTTCTCCCTTTCCGCGGTCTCACGTTCGAAACGTGAACGAGTATCAGACGGCAACTTACCCAAAATAATGTGTACCAACAAGAACGACCACTCATCCACGGGCAAACCTAACATTTTTAACGCGTTACATGCTACTGTAACCGGGGTCAGTAACTGCGTTCGAATTTGAGCCTTATTACCTACCCTAGGCAAACTTAACAATTGGCTCGTATGAGCATCGGCCAACAGACGGACATTCTGATATCTATTATTTAATAGTTCCCAGGCTATACTGTAATGGTCGTCCTCTACTCGTAAATGTTGCACTATGCTCCTTGCCTCACCTTCTAAAGTGGACATCAAGTATGCCATCTTTTGTGCATTGGTTAAATCCTGCCTACTGTCAACCAACGAGGTGAACATATTTTTATAGGCCACCCATAGCTCCATGGTACCATCAAAGTGCTCTAACTCCAGAGTGGGGAGCCTACTGTGCAGCGATTGACCGTGCGCTGCACGACCTACATCAGGTGCGCTTGAAACAACTGACTGTCGCTTTTTAATTAGACATCCATAATTTGAGCCATGTCATTATTAATGGAGGACAGTACCTCGAGATCCTGGTCTCCATCCAGGAGATCTGCAACCGCCGCTTCAGCAGTCTCGAAGCGATCCGACATCTGTTCGTATCGCTCGACAATCGCCTCATCTCGGTCTGTCCTAGACAGCATTCCCTGAACGCCAACAAACCACCGCAGTTGTGCCGCCAAAGTCTTCCTTGAAGTTTGCTTCGCCATTGCGTTAAACCGGGAAATCAAAGAAAATACCAACAATTAAAAACCGAACTAACGCTGGCACGAATCACAAACGTCCCCGTATACAATACTATTGTAGACCCAAATGTACTTGACTCTAGTCAGTATGTTAACTCCAATATATCAATACACAATACAACCCTGTTGTGAATTATGCGAGTTCAACCAAAATCTAATTTCTAACACTCAAATGTTTTCAAATAAACACAATACATAACTTTATTAACAGACAGACAGACCTTTTCTGTTGCTATATATATAATCCATACAACATAAGCCAATTACTTACATTTATGTTACACTTTTGACACACAACTATGTCCAAGCTTTAAGCGAAGGTGTCAACAAGTTAACCTAGAAAATAAACAATATAAACACAAACTGTAGCACAAACTAACAGTATATCCAAAAGTACTTGGCTCCTGAAAGTATGTAATCACTTTATACACTTGTTAAAGACCAAACATACTCCAAAACAAACAAAATTTAACAATTAAACGTTGTAATATAGCATATTTAAGTTGTTATAATATTATACCTAAGCGCTCGCTTAGTTAATATAATTCACTAACAAAAACTACACATTACACATTAGCCCTGCTGTGTACTTTGTAATTTATATTTCAACAACTATATAACTAATAATTGAGCCTAGCTCCGCTTACTAGCAATGGTACAGCCCAAGGTTATATTGTATGACTTTACAAAATATTATAATTCTATTGCCGGGGTCACTGTCATGACTAAACCGCGCACTGCTACCAAGACTTGTATGAAAAACCCGCCTCTCGACAGGTACTATTTAGACCTCGATTGCTGGGCCCATTTTAATATGAAAGAAGGCTAAAACTCTGTCTGAAAGGGGCTTTCCACACAAGGGGGTCTTATATACTAAATTCCGTCGAACGGATAAATAAACTCACTCACATTAAAGTTCCAGTTTCTCGTCCTAGACGGGTCTTCGGGCTGATTCCAGAACTCACCCTTGGTGGACGGGAAGTCAGTACTCCTCTCGATGGCTTGGCACGTCGCTGATCTTCGACAAACTACTAGCCCAGCTAGCAGTTTTCGGATGTAGTTATCTAAACACAACCTCTAACCCAGGCTAGCTCACCCAAGACAGCGATCACGATTTCCGTAAACGTGGTACTGGAAATCGGTTTCCATCAACTTAAACCGTTAATAATAGTTCACGAAACTCTTCGCGCACACAATTTAGATCGCAATTAAAACTTATTAATTGGATTATTTCACCACTTTAACCGTTTATTTCCTTGAAATATATAATAACCTTTTCAACACTGGTTGACTTGGGAAAACACAATATGTCCGTGACAATAATTTTTGACAATTCACCGGAAATATTCATGACACTGTTTTTTTTACAACTCGTGTTGCCATATCAATAAAATAGAATCTGACACATACATGTGCGTTCCGAACGCTTTTAAACCGAACATACTATACCTATATTCTGCTGACTTACCAAAAATTATAAATAACAGTAGGTACCATCTGTACGCCGACGACCTCCAAGTCTATAAATCGTTTAAGCCCAAAGACACTACAACGGAAGTAACTAAACTCAACGAAGATCTAAGACAAATATCTGATTGGTCTGATAAAAATGGATTGGTTTTAAATCCAGCTAAAACAAAGTTTCTAGTTTTGGGGACAAAAAATCAAATTAAACTAAATTAAAAGTCATGTTATTGATATTAAAATTAGAAACATCCAGATAGAACAAGTTCCTGAAGTGCGAAATTTAGGAGTTATATTCGATGAGAGATTAAAGTTTGAGAAACATGTCTTAGAGACAGTGAAAAATAATTATTATAGGCTAAAAGTACTATACAAAGTACGTGAACATCTTAGCGTAGATACGAGAATTCACCTTTGTGAATCGTTAATTTTATCAAAGCTTAACTACGATGATACAGTTATTGGCGGTTGCTTGTTAGCTAGAACTCGGAAATTAATTCAATTAATTTTCCGGTTCCCCGCCGAGCACACATTACACCTTACCTAAATAGAAGTAATTTATTAAACATGGAATCGCGACGCGCACTACACTTTGCAACGTTACTTTTTGGCGTAATTAAAACAAAAAGTCCGCCTTATTTGTACAATAAACTTAAATTCTCTCAACATCAGTTACGTATTCCCCAATTGTTACTTTGTCGATGCCATAAAACATCTTTATTTCGAGGAAGTTCTCGTTACTGCGCCACAAAAAGTTGGAATAATATCCCTCCCCCTCTCAAGCTCTCTTCATCAGTAAATAGTTTCAGATGTAAGTATAAAAGATTTTTAATCAATGTCCAAAAAGAGAAGCAGTAATTTAATTGATATTTATTCGTTAAATATTGTATAAAAAGAAGTATAATAATGATAATAATAATATAATTATATGTTTTCATTCATGTTTATTTTTATAGTATTTTTATATAAATATATTAATATATAATAATTATATTAATATATTAATATATAATAAATATAGAAATAAATATAGTAATATATAATATATATTAATATATAATTAATATAGTTTTTTGAAAAAACAATGGAAGAAGTGCTAAAGTTATTATTTGATACGAAGAAAAAAATTATCGTCTGTGGAGATTTTAACGTAGATATACTAGAAAAGTCGGTTATGACCACGAAATTAATTCAGTTATTCAAATCATTTAATTTGTCTAATGTGTTCTTAGAACCAACTAGAATTACCCAAAATACAGCAACTTGTCTTGATAATATATTCTGTGATTGTGACTACTCAGACAATAAAGTTATTAACCGCTTGCAGTCTGATCACAGTGGCCAAACTGTAACTTTCATACAAAGTGTGAAACAATTGCCCAAAAAAGCATTTTACAGGCCTGTTACAACTCACAGACTAGAATGTTTTCAGGCAAACTTAGAACTTAAATTACCACATTTTAATCTTCTCCAAGATGATCCAAATGCTCTCTTTGCAGACCTGTTTAACATAGTTTCCAAAGAATTTGAAAATACGTTTACATTGCGGAAAGTTTCTAACAGTAATAAAATCACTTTTAGTGACTGGGCAACGCCAGGTATTTACAAAAGCCGAAATCATTTATACGAATTGTACGACATAAAATCCTACAATAATAATATTGAATTTATTGAACATTAGAAAATATACTCACGTACTTTCAAATTAGTGTGTTTAAAAGCAAAAAGTATATTTCTGAATAAAAAACTTAAAATGGCCGATAACAAAGTAAAAGCAGTATGGAAAATCATAAATACTGAAACTGGGAAGAGTAACAAACGGAATAATGAACTAAAATTGAACATTAACAATGAAGTTTTTACAGGAGATAAAGAAGTTGCGAAGGCCTTTGATCAATTCTTTACTGACATTCCTTCCTTGACAACTAAAGGCTTAAATTCAAGTCCAAGACTTGCACAGGATCTTTTGAGTGATCACGTGCCTCAGTGCCATTCTGTATTTGCGTTAAAGCATATTAATTCACAAACTGTCATTAAAGCATTTAAATCTCTTAACTTTAAAAAAACCGAGGACTTATGGGGCCTATCTGTTAAAGTTGTAAGCTGTATCATTGATTTAATAGCTCCATATTTAGCTTTAATCTTTAATAAATGTGTAGATGATGGTGTCTTTCCTGATTTAATGAAGTTGAGTAAATTGATCCCTCTTTTTAAATCAGGCGACAAGGAAGCCCCTTCCAACTATAGACCGGTCTCAGTTTTACCAGTATTTAGTAAGATTTTCGAAAAAATTGTTTTTAATCAATTATTATCTCATTTTAACTTAAATAAGTTGTTTCACAGTGAACAATATGGATTCACTAAAGGGAGGTCAACCACTGATGCAGGAGTTGCTTTAGTCAAGCACATATTTGACGCTTGGGAAGCAAAGCAGGATGCGTTCGGTGTATTTTGTGACCTCTCAAAAGCTTTTGATTGCGTTAATCATGAAACACTTTTATGTAAATTAGATCACTATGGAGTTAAGGGTAAATCTTTGGCGTTATTTAAGTCATACCTTAGTGACCGGATTCAAAAGGTAGACATTAATGGAGTAAAGTCATCTGGAGCATTAGTCAAAATGGGTGTTCCGCGGGGCTCCATATTGGGGCCCCTATTGTTTTTAATATACATAAATGACCTTCCTTACTTAGTAAGAGACTTATCTGAGATAGTTCTATTCGCAGATGACACGTCACTTATTTTTAAAGTGAATCGACATAACGATATTCTTGATGACGCGAATTCAACTCTCTCTCTGATTCTTGATTGGTTCACTGCAAATAATTTAGTTCTAAATGCAAAAAAGACGAAATGTATAAAGTTTACTTTACCAAATGTAATTCAAGTAGATGTCAGTTTATTTTTGCAGGGGTCCAAGCTGGAGTTAGTTAACGAAACTAAGTTTTTAGGTATTACTATAGACTCTCGTCTTCAGTGGGGTCCCCACATAGAAGGTCTCTGTGGTAGACTTAGTTCAGCCGCATACGCTGTTAGACGCGAAGGTAATCTTCATTACTGATGAAGATACTGCTAGATTAGTATATTTCAGTTATTTTCACAGCATTATGTCATATGGCATAATGTTGTGGGGTAGAGCCGCGGATATAGAAGCAGTCTTTGTCTTGCAAAAGAGAGCAATTCGGTCTATTTATAACATGAAGTACCGAGATTCATTAAGAGAAAAGTTCAAAGAAATTAATATATTTACGGTCCCATGTGAATTTATTTATCAAGTTATTAGATATGTCAGAAAAAAAATTGATAATTTCCCGAGGCTTGGTGTGCACCACTCTGTTGAAACCAGAAACAAACATAAACTAGCTTTTCCAAAATTAAGACTTGCCAAAGTAGGTACCTCTTTTGTAGGACATGGTATAAGATTTTACAATAAGCTTCCAGAGGAGGTCCTTAGTTTGCCTGAAAATAAGTTTAAACTATATATTAAGCAGGGACTACTTAAGAAAGCTTATTATAAAATCAATGATTATTTGGATGATAATGAAGCATGGTATAATAAATAATAATAAATATTGGATGGATTCGATTGATGGTTCTTGGTGGAATATCATCTTGAATAATTTATTCAAAATAATAATAATCTTATTCAATATTGTAATTAATAATTAGCATATTTTAATACGGTACGATTCCTCCAAAGGCTTAAAATTAATTAATATGTAAACTTACTTTGTTAAAGGTAATAGACAATATGAGACGGGTTGACTAAGATATATATTTTTTTTCTCGTGACTAATTCCCGCAGTCTTATATTTTTTTATGCCTTTACTTGAGTAGGTATGTATATGATTTTGTATCATATGTTTTATTTTGAAAAAAGGAATGTTTGCTAAGTTTCTTGCCCTTCTTCTTAGCAATACTAATCGAATGGTGCGGATGGTTAGGCATTATGTATATACAATATTTTTATTCCTATATTTCTATATTTTATGCAAGTGTATAACTTTATTACATTTTAGTAGCCCACCCTTAATATTTTTTGTATGTATTTCCCGTTTTTATTATTTCTTCATTGTATTATGTATATATAATATTTTTATTCCTAGATTCCCCTATTTTATTTATATTTTATTTATTTATTTATTTAAAAACTTACGACTATCATTTATTTATGCAGGTGTATATTTTATTTCCCGTATTATTATATATTTTTTTTATATTCTAAAGACATATTATATTGTGTAAATTAACTTTGACTTGTAGAAAGTATACTTAATGTATCTATTTTGCAAAAATAAATATTTTGATTTGATTTGATTTGATTATATATATTATATTTATCTATAAAAATACTATAAAAATAAACATGAATGAAAACATATAATATACTTTATAATATATATATATATATATTTATTTATTTATTCATTTTTGTTTTACAAAAGCTGTTCTGTTTTTTGTGTGTTATCTGTTATGTTATGAATGGTATAACTGGAACTGCTAACCCAACTTTAAAACATGGGCATCCGCTGAAAACCAGCTTCGTGGCCATAGCTGCGATATTATGCTGAGCGAAGACCTTTTTGGTATCATTTAGTTTTTAAGTAGTTAGAATATTTTATAAGATGTTTTGTTAATACAACTAGGTAAAAGTCTTAAGTAATTTGTGGTACCAAATAAACATTTTTCTTTCTTTCTTTACTTTCGGGGTAAAATAAGAGAAATCATAAAGCAATATCAGATATTTATTTTGAAATAAAACGTTGTTACAACAACTTTAAACCATTTTTAGGCTCAAACATAATTGACGTAATCATCATACTAGTCATGCCATTCCATGCTAGAAAGACTTTGCTCTATATAGTTAGGGCTTGTCATTGGGTTGATTGTCGGTTCAAACGAATCTGTTTCCCATGCATCAGCTAAGTTCTGGGATGTTCTTCTGTCCCTATTCAGGGAGCCTGCTACTTCTACATCGTCGACCTCGTGAAACCCTCGACCCGCGCTCGTGAAGCTCTTCAACGATTTAGAATTGAGTTTAAGGTCAGGGCCGTCTTTACCCGGGGGTGCAAGGGGTGCGTTGCACCCGGGCGCGGAGCGCTCGGAGGCGCCTGCCGATCGCTGAATATTTAGATATTTCATCAGTTTCATATACTTGTTACGAAAAATACGTAAGCGCAAAATTAAATACCTATTAAAAAAAATAGTCATTTAAAATAATCATTCTTTTACTTTTATTACGCTTTCGGCACTTTTCACACCCTCATGATGTGAAAGCTAAAATGACTCTTATTACTACACAAATAACAATTTTATTTAATACAACTCGCGCGCGGCGAAATCTCTAATCCAAGTGTATAACCTTTGACACATTGCCGCCCGGTCGCCCGCACTTGAAGCAAAATGATCTCTAAGTCAATAAAGTGTAAGTTCATTTGAAATCGCGCGGCGCGGCACCTGCGCTGTGCGTCTGTCATAGCCGGTAATTTGCACCCTTTGACATAGCCGTCTGGGCGCTCGCAATTAAAGAGAAATGATCTCTAAATCGCTACAATTAGGTGTAAGTTCATTTGAATATACAGCGCGGCGCGCAGCGCCTATGTAAGTGTCGGTCTGTGATTGATCTGATTTCTTCTTTTTAAGTAATTAAATTCGTTAGCTCATTTCATTTGCGACAACCACCGAATTAGCACGGGAGATCTAGTGTACTGTAGTATATGTAACCATACTCGTAGTGCTTTGCAATACTTATTTGGAATTTGAAATACTTAATTGGAATTTATTCGTCATGAATAAGAGAAAAAATATCAAGGTAAGTCAATTTTATTTTTTATGTGTTAGATAGATTACAAGCATTAGGTATTATCGTCAGCCACCAATAACCCACTCCCGGACATAGGTTTCTCCAAACGACAGCACACAGTTCTCGACCATCCTCACAGTGTGAGGCTCACACAACTAATACCTAGGCGAGGCGCCTACCGACTACCTGTTCGTCGGTCCAGCGGTGGGCTGGAGGGGCGTCCGAAGCTACGTATGTTCGTTCGTTCGTGGACAGTGGTTTCCACTCGAGAACTCGTCGTTTAAAATTAAAATACAATACATAGGTACAATACCGATACCTAAAAGTACTCATACCATGGGTGTTGCGTGTGCAAGTCCCGCTTACGCTGGAAATGTAAAGGTTGACTTGCCGTCTTCTGTACATACAATAAATTTAGCAATTAAATAATAATATAAACGAGAGTTGGATTGCTGGTGTTTTTCGCCATTACAATCACTGTTAATTGTAATTAACTCATAATTCTATTGATTTCTCAACGAATAGGTTCCTTCTTTTCTTTGTTTTAGCATCATGTTCTTTTTCGTGTTAAAATAAAAGTGTAATTTTTGGAAGGTTCATCGAAAAATCTACACTTTTTTGAAGAAGTAGGTACCTTTTCTAGAGTGTTAATTCCAGAAAATTGACATAATGTCTCGAATGGAGAATAGTTTAGTTTTTTATTTGTATAATTTAAGTTTTGTATTTTAGAGAAATAAATTATCAAAATTACGTGTACCTATTGTGTTTTCTTGGTTGACTAGGACCCCTTTCATACTGCAGTGTGTCGGCAGTCGCGTGACACGCTGCAGTGTAAAAGAAAATGAGGGCGCAGGCTGAGCCCCGCACCCCGGCGCCGAATAGACTTAAGACGGCACTGTTTAAGGTGAAGGGGTTGGTATTAGATGTCCAGTGTGTTCTGGTTCTGAGATATCCTCATTTTCGCTGGTTTCATCGGAAGACAGATTGATATGATCAACCTGATTTTAATGATAAATGGAATCATCTTCTGAGTCATCAGACAAGAAATCGCAGTCCAATTCGCAATTTTTGATAGTTTTGTTTTCCCTACATAGTGGGAAGGCAAATGAACTTAGCTCATACAGCCATGTCTGAGGTATGTTTAATTTTTAAATTTATCGAAAACAGTTGCCAGTATTATCTTGTGTACCATAGATAGACATTACAGATTCAGTTCAATGCGTTCATAGACTGCGTTCAGTTTGATTGATGAAATGAAATGAAAACTGTTTAGACGATATTTTGAGTAGGTAGTAACGTTACAAATTGTTAATTCTGATGAAACTTAACCAACCAATCATTTGATTATAATATATAAAAAATAAAAATATATTGTCACGACATGTATCCCCAAAGGGAGTGTCAGAGGTGTTCCGGGTGTGAACTGTGAAATGCAAGTGACAGTCCACACCCGGTACACCCTTGTTTCACCGACGATTATTACGTCCCAACGTGATGAGTGTTGAGCCCTATCGCCGTTCTTCGGGCACAAATACATGCATTACTTTATTTATCTCCAATGCTCCTAAGGCGGTCATTTTTCTGCCTTTCTTACAGATATGGAGAGGTTTAAAGTTTCTCGTTATGTCAAAGGAATGATTTTGGCTGATTAAATGATCGGCAAAGTTGGAGTTAGATGTTTTCTTACAACGCCAGCTACTGACATGCTCTTTAACTCGTGTGTCGAATGATCTGCCTGTTTTATTACGACGCCAGCTACTCACATGCTCTTTAACTCGTGTGTCGAATGACCTGCCTGTTTTATTACGACGCCAGCTACTCACATGCTCTTTAACTCGTGTGTCGAATGACCTGCCTGTTTTATTACGACGCCAGCTACTCACATGCTCTTTAACTCGTGTGTCGAATGACCTGCCTGTTTTATTACGACGCCAGCTACTCACATGCTCTTTAACTCGTGTGTCGAATGACCTGCCTGTTTTATTACGACGCCAGCTACTCACATGCTCTTTAACTCGTGTGTCGAATGACAAAATCAATTGGGACAAATCTCCTATAAATGCTCGAAAATCTTAAAGAAACATAGACCTGCCTCTTACACAACAAAATCTTTAAAAAATCTCCTTTGTAACAACAAGGACCGCACAGCGACAGTTAAAAAGAGTGGCATCTATGAACTGTAAGAGAGGCAGAAAAATGACCGCCTTAGAAGCATGGGAGATAAATAAAGAAATGCATAAAGAACAAAATAAAATTATAAATCAACAGTTAGGTGTAAACAAATCACCTCTGCTTTCTTATTTGAATTAACCTTTTAACATTCACAATTTTATTTGACATTTATATTATTAATATTTAAAGGAGAATGGGCGTTTTGCCCTAGGAGCGGCCATCAATGATACCAGAGTCTGCGCCCACGTAATGACTGTTTAATCGTAATGATTAAATACATTTTTATAATGCAGTAACTGTTGTGATTTAACTTATCGATATAACAAAAATACTTCTTATAGTAAATAATAACAATAGCAACCACATATTATTAAAAATAATATGTAGGAATTGAATATTTTTTATATATAGCTACATAACGCATGCATTTATATGACTTCCGTTTACAACTTTAATTATTACCTTGGATTTTTATGACTTTTCTACCGTCTATAACTTTTTATCCAAATATCTAACAGAAATAAAATTTTATATTTTTATTAGTTACATGATTGTCTAACAGAAAATACAAAATTTATTAATGGCCGCCTTTAGGACGAGCGCCATACAAATTTGCCCACTCTCCCAATTGGTTTGACATTATAATAATTATTCTAATTTAATAATCATAGAATTGTGTTAAAAATGACTTAAATTCCCCATTTTCGGGAATTTATTTTACTATGACATCACTGAAGTTTTATTGACTTACCTACCAATATTTATATTTTCGTTTCAACATGATCATTGTGTAAATTTTTAATGGCTCGTCGTATTGTTAGTTTAATTTCCTGAATTCCTGAATCCCTTGAGAATGGTGTATTAACCGAAACCGGTCGGGATTAACGTGTAAACCTTAAAATTAAAACCAGTGAAATAAGTACAAGTGAATTTAATTATGATAATTATTGTTTGTTCGTTTCTTTAATTAGTGACGCTTAATTTATTTACTCACACTATGCATTGAAAAACGTAGTATGATATACGTGCGTAAGGGCAATAACTTACTCGTAACGTTTTCAAATCGTTCCTCGTATAAGCTATTGCCTCCTTTACGCACTCGTAGCATAAACTACAATTTCATGAACGTCTACAAAACAGAAAAAAATAAATTATAGCATCTCTAGGTCTCCTAACAACATAATGCTATAATAGGAGTTTATCTAACTTCATATCGTAAAATCCTCATTACGAACTCCAAACTACTGGCATAGTGAAAAATATTTTTCATGAACGCCACTAAAAGAATTGAAAAAAAATATATAGTATAGGTCTCCGAACAACAGAATGCTATAAAAAAACTTTTTCTGAGATTACAGTATATGTGATACTAACTAGGGAGGCAAAGGGAACTTAGCCCAAACAGCCATGTCTGAGGTTTAATATCAAATACCAACGAGGTTATCATATAATATTCTCTAATACGTACTAAATAATATTGCGGCGTGACAAAGGAGGTCACAATTTAATTTAATTTTCTGCCTGCATTTTTTATGGCTGCCGGCGTGCGCAACGGCGTACACATGTAAAATCAAAATCAAAATATTTATTTTCTAAAATAGATTGATAAAGTATACTTTCTACAAGTCAAAGTTAATCTTTACAGTATATATCTTTAGAATAAAAAAAATGCGTGGTGGACTGTTGGATTTTGGTGCCATAGCTTAGGTGGAAATTATTATAGACTGTGGTTTTATGGGTCAAACCAAAAGTATTATTTTGCCCTAAAATTATTAACAGCAGTGATGGTGATGATAGTTTGACTCCACCTGACATTCTGGAGATAACGACGGAAATTACGAACACTTTTAGAACGAGCTTTTACAAGAAACATCAAAAATGGCTAACGACAAATTATATCAAGATTTTTATGAAAACAGGTTGTTAGGCATGGGTTGAGATAAAGTAGTGTATGAAACTATACATAATTAGGTATTAAAATACTCGTATTCTATTAAATCGTGTTTTAATAACCTTTTTATGTACCAGTTTCATAATAGTAGTTTATGAAACTGGTACATAAAAAGGATATTAAAAACACGAGTGTCAGTTTAAAAAACGAGCCTAAGGCGAGTTTTATAAAAGAATACGAGTGTTTTAATACCTAGTTATATATAGTTTTATACACTACTTTATCTAAACTCATGCCTAACAACCTGTTTTCATAAAAATCTTGATATAATTTGTCGTTAGGAATTTTTGATGTTTATTGTAAAAGCTCGTTCTAAAAGTGTTCGTAATTTCCGTCGTTATTTCCAGAATGTCAGGTGGAGTCAAATTATCATCACCATCACTGCTGTTAATAATTTTAGGGCAAAATAATACTTTTGGTTTGACCCATAAAACCACAGTCTATAATAATTTCCACGTAAGCTATGGCGCCAAAATCCAACAGTCCACGATAGAAGAAGTACTTGAGTATGGAATTAACACACTGAAAGTAATGGTTAGTAGCAGACCCCACACTAAGTCGGACTTGTCCTGGGGGTCTAGACCAAGGTTGCAAACAATATGGTTGTATTAATGGGACACAGTACACAGATTTTTACGCTTTTGCTCATTATTATATAAATTAGCAAAATTGAATTATTAATTACGTTAAGGACAATTACAATTTGGAAATGATTAGTTTGTATTTAATTTATATATAAACGTATGTATTAAGAAAAAACAAAATACTTAATAAATGGAAGTAAAAATATATACATTACAAATTTAAATATATTTATATCATTAGTACTATAAATATATACGCATGTATCATTTAAATGTATATCCAGGCAGAGTAGATACAATGAGTTATGGAGGTAAGATTACAAAATAAATAATCTTCTACTTTTCATTGTTGTATCTTTAGGACAGCTTCAGTGGAGACATAGTCAAGGGTGAGGAGCCATTTCGTGATTTTGTTTTTTGCCTCCCAACAAGTGCAGCTTTTCAGGTCACAGGTCTTACTGGCTTGTTTGTAGATGTAAGGGAAAGCAAATGATTTAAATCTTTGCGCAAAAGCCGTCTTCACAAGAGCAGTTTTAACGTTTAGATGATGTCGTCTTCGTCTAGTCCGATTTTGATCACCCGATTTTAGCTCCGCTCTGTGATGCAGGAGAGCTACCCGAAGTATATACAATTGCCTCACAGAAAGGACCTCCGCTTCCTTGTATGTTTCGTAAGTCGGGTGCCGGAATGGTTTCTTAAGCATGACCTTGAGAACTGACCTTTGCGCCCTTTCAATAGGTAGTAGGGTGGTCTTTGCAGAACTGCCCCATGCCGTAATGCAATAGGATAAAACTGATTGGCAGAGTGACAGGTAAACGAGCCTCAGGACAGTTTTATCAGCGCTATTCCGCAGAAGTTTCATGATACCAATAAGCCGTCTAACACGCCCAGCCACGCATTGCACATGTTGTTTAAAGTTTAACTTTTCATCAAGCACAACACCAAGGTATTTTACAGATTCCACACGTTCTATACTTGTGCAAGAGCAGCTAACTGAGCTAACCACCACCCATGTGTACGCGTTGTGCGCGATGGCAGCCATAGACAATGCAGGCCAACAATAAAATGAAATAGTGACCTCCTTTGTTACGCCGCAATGAATGAATGAATGAATGAATAAACACTTTATTGCACACAGAACAAGATATTTACAAATATACAAAGAACAGACAGAAGGCAAGGGCGGACTTATTCCTAAAAGGAGTTTCTTCCAGTCAACCTTGGGAAAATATAAAACATTTTTATTGAAGAAATTCACATCAGTGCATAGGTACATTCTAAGTTAGTTCTAAATCTATAATCTAATTATAAATATACTAAATACAAATACATACTTAAATACACAAATACATACATAAAAATAACCAAGTAGCTTAGTCAGTAAGTCATTCAGAGAGAGGAGAGGTAAAAATTTTTCAAGTGATATTTAAAAGAGGACACAGAAGGAAGATCTTTGAGATTTTGCGGAAGTTCATTCCAAAGCCGAACAGCATTGACCGTAAAAGATTTGGAGAAACAATCAGTGGTATGCGGAGGCATCGCCAGATCGTGGTGGTGACAGGAGCGAAGCGTTCTGTTACTACGGTCAATGCGAAGGACAACTCTTTCTTTTAAATAATTGGGGTAGAGGGGATTGTGAAGAACATTATATAAAAGGGAAAGGATATGCAATTTCCTGCGAAATCGGACAGGGAGCCACTTTAATCTGCATCGAAACTCGGAGACGTGATCATACTTGCGCAGTCCGAATATGAATCGAATGCACAAATTCTGAAGACGCTCCAGCTTATCAAGCAGCTCTTCAGTGGGATCTAGATAAGCAACATCGGCATAATCCAGAAGGGGAAGAAGAAGAGATTGAGCTAACGTTATTTTCGTATCCAGTGGCAGGAATTTCTGTAGGCGCTTAAGCGAGTGATATGAGCCGAAAACTTTACGACTTACTTCATTGATATGTGGACACCAAGACAGAGTTTGGTCCATCCACAAACCCAAATTCCTCACTATCGTACAGTAAGGCACTACTTCCCCATCAAAAATCACATCTGAAACGTTGAACATGTCCAAGCGGGAGACATAATAGTTACTACCAATGAGGATAGCCTGTGACTTCTTCGGGTTGACCTGCAAACCAAAACGTTGCGTCCAATCTCTAATGGCAATAAGATCAGAGTTAATGGTGTCTACAGCCCTGTTTATGTCGTCTAGCGGTGCTGCTGCGTACAGCTGCAAGTCGTCAGCATATAGATGAAAGGAGGAAGACAGGGAGGTAGTAATAGAATTGATAAAGATCGAGAAAAGGAGAGGAGAAAGAACGCCACCCTGTGGGACGCCGGCAGTAAGGTTACACCATTCGGATTTGAAGGTATCGATTTTAATCATCTGCTGTCTACCGCGGAGATAGGAATTGAACCATGAAATTACCACTGGAGATACATTGAGAGACCTCAGCACGCCAACAAGTATGTCGAAGTCGACAGTATTGAAGGCGTTGCTGAAGTCTAGGAGCGTTAGGACGGTAAGATTCTTCTGTTCAATGTTTAACCTTAAATCATCTGTTACATTGACGAGAGCTGTAACAGTGCTGTGTCCTGGACGAAAACCAGATTGGTAAGGATTAAGGAGATGGTTATGGGACAGGAATTCAGCAAATTGCTCATGAACAATATGCTCAAGAATTTTGGACAGAATAGGGAGAATGGATATAGGACGAAGATCAGAAAAAGAAGCAGGGTTAGACTTTTTTGGGAGAGGGATAATGTGGGCTTTCTTCCAAGAACTGGGGAAGGAACCAGAGGACAGGGAACAATTAATAATATCTGCTATTATTGGACAAATAACATCAGAGATAGGCATGAACATATCTTTACTGAGTCCATCGTCACCTACTGCCTTAGTAGTTATAGAGCGAAGAATCTTCCGAACATCCATAGCAGTAATCTCATGGAACTGGAAAGGTGGACAGTCAGTCGACGGGATTGTATTGTTAAGGGTATTCAGGGTATTAGATTTGGGAAAGGTAGATAAGAAGGAAGGTGGACTACTAAAATGACTATTGATGGCGTTTAAATCAAAGTTGGAGAGAGGACCGGACTTTGGCTTGCCAACACCAAGGGTTTTTAGGAATTTCCAAAGATTGTTTGGAGGACATTTTTCGATGGATTCGAATATATGCCGACGTCTAGCATGCCTGCAGGCACTATTGCAGCGGTTACGCAACAGCTTGAACCGTTCAACATTCTGAGGAGAAGGATCCAGTCTAAATTTAACCTGAGCCCTATCCCTTTGTGTCATGAGCATCTTAATCTCCGCTGTGAGCCACGGTGCTGGGAGATGTTTTACCCTGGTCTGCTTTAAGGGAGCATGCTTATCATACAGTTCTAAAATAATTTTGTTTAAATGCTCAACCTTATCATTAACTGGAGAGATTTTAGATATAGAGGACCAGTCCATCCGACTTACATCAGCTCTTAAGGCTTCCAGATCCATACCACTGAAATTACGAAGAAAGAGGACCTTGTGTTTGAATTTAGGGGGACGAAGATTATATGATAGAAAAACGAGATCATGATGGGAAAAACCAGGAGCATTGAATTGACCATGGAAAACAACATGAGCTGGAGACGAGGTAATAATCAAGTCAAGGAGTGAGGGGGCAGAACCAGGTTGAAAATGAGTTGGACCAGAAGGTAAAATATTCAAATTAATGGATTTCATCATTGACTTTAGTGATTTTGCCCTGTGGTCATTTTTGATAAGACAGGTATTGAAATCTCCCATGAGGATAATTTGCTCATAATGAGACCTAAACGATTCAAGAGTTGTTTCAAGTGAAGAAAAATAATTAACATGACAAGATGGGCTATAAAATACACATAAAAGAAGTTTTGTGTGGCGAAGAGATAATTCTAAAAATAAATGTTCAGTAGGACTACCGGGATCAGACTCAGAGGCAATCTTGCACTCCAGATCAGCACGTAAATAAACAGCAACACCACCACCAGTAGTACGAGTCCTGTCCCGTCTAAGAAGACGATAACCAGAGATGGGATACAGCGTCGAGGGGAGCGTCGGCCGAAGATGAGATTCTGATATACAGATTGCATGGATATGTCTGGTTGTGAATGATGCCAATAAATCCGGGTAATGTGCATTAACACTTTGCGCATTTATATGGACGACATTAAAATTTTTCGGGACCGGACTAAAGGTGGTATGTAGCTTTTTGCTGAGATCAAGCATATCAGACGAATCACTATCCGCACTCAAAAGATCTTCGGAAGAAGAAGATAAAGAGAAATAAATACTGTCAGTGCTACTATTTGAAATATCAGACATATTTAAATAAAATAAAAATAAATATATAAGTATAAAATATTTAACAATATTACAATTAACTACAACTTATTTAAAGCTTAAAAAGCGATGCTATAACTTGACCCCTTTTTCCCGAGGACTGCAGTAAGAAAGTACTATGAACATCATATTTTAAAAATGACATCAAAAACCTGCATGATTTCTCTGAAATCTATAATTTTATATGCAGAAAGCAATATTATTTAGCTTATTACTAAAGGCCACTAAAATCGCAATTTGTTTTTACAAAACTCCATCCTGTATTTTAAAAAACAGTTTCCTTGTGATAATGTCATATTTTTCCAAAAATCTAAAAAAACCGAACAATTGCTACTTTACACCCTCCGTAACTCTGGAACCGTTCACTTTAGCAAGATTATGCTGAGAATATTTTTGTTTGCAATTTAATGTTAATTACTTTTCCCTTGGCAATTTTGCGCTAAGCTACATAGTTTTCTAAATAGTTAAGAAAAACTGAAAAAAACCCAACCTGTCATAATGAAATGGCATAATGAAAAATATTTTTCATGAATGTCTCTAATAAAATTAAATTATAGTATAAGTCTCCGAACAACATACTGCTATAAAATTTTTTTGGACTCGGTCTTATTATATGCCTGGGAGATTAAAGGAAACACCATCTATGACTTGTGAACGAATACTGATTTATTATAATATAAATCTACCTACACGACAGATCTGTCAATGTATGGACTGTTGTTTTGGAACTCGGAAATTAATTTATTATTTAATTAATTTTTAAAGGATATATGAATATAATTTGCAATATTCCGCTAAACAATTCTTGTCTTGCTATTCAAAATGCAGACTCGTGCACCGCCCGCATAAAAACATGCAACAAGCAAGCAATACAAGCAAAGCAATCTTAAATAACAAGCAAGAAAACTTATCGACACGTGTTTTGCCTCTGAACGAGGCATCCTCGGGATGTGTTGCTCGCCCAGCCACTCCGCAGCAACTGATGTTGTTCGCCCGACAGCGAATAATAAATACATATGTATCTATGAAGTATACTTCTACAAGTCAAAGTTAATCTTTACAATATTTATCTTTAGAATACAAAAAATATATATAATAATACGGGATATACATACAAAAAATATATTTAGGTTGGAATACTAAAATGTAATTATGCACTTGAATAAAAAAGAGAAATCTAGGAATAAAAATATTGTATACTAGCTTTTGCCCGCGGCTCCACCCGCGTGTTATTCGGTTTAACGACATGCTTTTTCCGGAATAAAAAGTAGCCTATATGTTAAGTTGGGGTATAAGCTATATCCATTCTAAATTTCATCTAAATCCGTCCAGCCGTTCCAGCGTGAAAGAATAACAAACAAACACACACACACACACACACACAAACTTTCGCATTCATAATATTAGTGTGAAGTGTGATAGTGTGATACATAATGCAATGAACAAATAAGTTAAATTAATAACATGATAGTACCGGAGTAGCAGCTTCGTGACCCCGGACACAACGTGTAGCGTGTCGTTACTGCTGGCTTCTTCTAACTGTATTGTAGGGTTCCGTAAATCTGTACTAATAACATGATAGTACCGGAGTAGTAGCCTCGTGACCCCGGACACAACGTGTAGCGTGTCGTTACTGCTGGCTCCTTCTAACTGTATTGTAGGGTTCCGTAAATCTGTACTAATAACATGATAGTACCGGAGTAGCAGCTTCGTGACCCCGGACACAACGTGTAGCGTGTCGTTACTGCTGGCTTCTTCTAACTGTATTGTAGGGTTCCGTAAATCTGTACTAATAACATGATAGTACCGGAGTAGCAGCCTCGTGACCCCGGACACAACGTGTAGCGTGTCGTTACTGCTGGCTCCTTCTAACTGTATTGTAGGGTTCCGTAAATCTGTACTAATAACATGATAGTACCGGAGTAGCAGCCTCGTGACCCCGGACACAACGTGTAGCGTGTCGTTACTGCTGGCTCCTTCTAACTGTATTGTAGGGTTCCGTAAATCTGTACTAATAACGAGAACTGCTGAACATATTGGATGCAGTTTTCTTCATTATGATTGTAATGACCCTGGTCAACATACAGGCTATAAGAAGTGTTCATAAAATAGCTACCAAGCCAGAATCCATCGATAATGTAATATCTTATATATATTCACGGCGGCCACTATTTATGTATTATGTTATATATAATTAAGCGGAATAGTATTAAGTATCTCTTTTGTAACTTCGCTGTCGCATTAGGTAAATTACCTGTAATGATAGTAGTAAGTGCATTTGATAAATAAATACATAAATAAATAAATAAATATTCTTGTAATATCTTAGTATTTTCTTATTGTGCAAACTTCATTTAGTTCTATTTATTTTCCTTTCTTTTCTTGTCTATCCATATGCGGAGACTTGTCAATGGCATAGGTTTATCAATTTATGTATTATATTGTAAGTTATTAAGCTGTAAGACTCCCAAATATTAAATAAATAAATAAATAAATATTCTTGTAATATCTTAGTATTTTCTTATTGTGCAAACTTCATTTAGTTCTATTTATTTTCCTTTCTTTTCTTGTCTATCCATATGCGGAGACTTGTCAATGGCATAGGTTTATCAATTTATGTATTATATTGTAAGTTATTAAGCTGTAAGACTCCCAAATATTAAATAAATAAATAAATAAATATTCTTGTAATATCTTAGTATTTTCTTATTGTGCAAACTTCATTTAGTTCTATTTATTTTCCTTTCTTTTCTTGTCTATCCATATGCGGAGACTTGTCAATGGCATAGGTTTATCAATTTATGTATTATATTGTAAGTTATTAAGCTGTAAGACTCCCAAATATTAAATAAATAAATAAATAAATATTCTTGTAATATCTTAGTATTTTCTTATTGTGCAAACTTCATTTAGTTCTATTTATTTTCCTTTCTTTTCTTGTCTATCCATATGCGGAGACTTGTCAATGGCATAGGTTTATCAATTTATGTATTATATTGTAAGTTATTAAGCTGTAAGACTCCCAAATATTAAATAAATAAATAAATAAATATTCTTGTAATATCTTAGTATTTTCTTATTGTGCAAACTTCATTTAGTTCTATTTATTTTCCTTTCTTTTCTTGTCTATCCATATGCGGAGACTTGTCAATGGCATAGGTTTATCAATTTATGTATTATATTGTAACTTATTAAGCTGTAAGACTCCCAAATATTAAATAAATAAATAAATAAATATTCTTGTAATATCTTAGTATTTTCTTATTGTGCAAACTTCATTTAGTTCTATTTATTTTCCTTTCTTTTCTTGTCTATCCATATGCGGAGACTTGTCAATGGCATAGGTTTATCAATTTATGTATTATATTGTAAGTTATTAAGCTGTAAGACTCCCAAATATTAAATAAATAAATAAATAAATATTCTTGTAATATCTTAGTATTTTCTTATTGTGCAAACTTCATTTAGTTCTATTTATTTTCCTTTCTTTTCTTGTCTATCCATATGCGGAGACTTGTCAATGGCATAGGTTTATCAATTTATGTATTATATTGTAAGTTATTAAGCTGTAAGACTCCCAAATATTAAATAAATAAATAAATAAATATTCTTGTAATATCTTAGTATTTTCTTATTGTGCAAACTTCATTTAGTTCTATTTATTTTCCTTTCTTTTCTTGTCTATCCATATGCGGAGACTTGTCAATGGCATAGGTTTATCAATTTATGTATTATATTGTAACTTATTAAGCTGTAAGACTCCCAAATATTAAATAAATAAATAAATAAATATTCTTGTAATATCTTAGTATTTTCTTATTGTGCAAACTTCATTTAGTTCTATTTATTTTCCTTTCTTTTCTTGTCTATCCATATGCGGAGACTTGTCAATGGCATAGGTTTATCAATTTATGTATTATATTGTAAGTTATTAAGCTGTAAGACTCCCAAATATTAAATAAATAAATAAATAAATATTCTTGTAATATCTTAGTATTTTCTTATTGTGCAAACTTCATTTAGTTCTATTTATTTTCCTTTCTTTTCTTGTCTATCCATATGCGGAGACTTGTCAATGGCATAGGTTTATCAATTTATGTATTATATTGTAAGTTATTAAGCTGTAAGACTCCCAAATATTAAATAAATAAATAAATAAATATTCTTGTAATATCTTAGTATTTTCTTATTGTGCAAACTTCATTTAGTTCTATTTATTTTCCTTTCTTTTCTTGTCTATCCATATGCGGAGACTTGTCAATGGCATAGGTTTATCAATTTATGTATTATATTGTAAGTTATTAAGCTGTAAGACTCCCAAATATTAAATAAATAAATAAATAAATATTCTTGTAATATCTTAGTATTTTCTTATTGTGCAAACTTCATTTAGTTCTATTTATTTTCCTTTCTTTTCTTGTCTATCCATATGCGGAGACTTGTCAATGGCATAGGTTTATCAATTTATGTATTATATTGTAAGTTATTAAGCTGTAAGACTCCCAAATATTAAATAAATAAATAAATAAATATTCTTGTAATATCTTAGTATTTTCTTATTGTGCAAACTTCATTTAGTTCTATTTATTTTCCTTTCTTTTCTTGTCTATCCATATGCGGAGACTTGTCAATGGCATAGGTTTATCAATTTATGTATTATATTGTAACTTATTAAGCTGTAAGACTCCCAAATATTAAATAAATAAATAAATAAATATTCTTGTAATATCTTAGTATTTTCTTATTGTGCAAACTTCATTTAGTTCTATTTATTTTCCTTTCTTTTCTTGTCTATCCATATGCGGAGACTTGTCAATGGCATAGGTTTATCAATTTATGTATTATATTGTAAGTTATTAAGCTGTAAGACTCCCAAATATTAAATAAATAAATAAATAAATATTCTTGTAATATCTTAGTATTTTCTTATTGTGCAAACTTCATTTAGTTCTATTTATTTTCCTTTCTTTTCTTGTCTATCCATATGCGGAGACTTGTCAATGGCATAGGTTTATCAATTTATGTATTATATTGTAACTTATTAAGCTGTAAGACTCCCAAATATTAAATAAATAAATAAATAATAAATACTCAAATATTGAAAGACATTTCCTCGCAAGTGAAGCCGCGGGCAGAAGCTATCAAAGGATATAGCTAAGGATCATAATGGTGAGACTACGTTGTCCGTCCGTCTGTCTGTCTGTTTGTCACTATTTTGTAATGCGCTCAAATTATATATAATTATTAACAGTCGAACCACGTATACTGTATCATATAAAAGACATCAACGGGCGCGCGCGCACTCTCCCTCTCACAGGGTCGATCTACCCGAATGTGTTCATCTTAACACACTATAGCGGAACTAGTCGGCCAATACATGCTCGATTCTGAAAGCATAACTTTCCTCATGCACAATAAAATAGTCAGTATGCGCACCGCACTGTGGAGGAATTGAGTTTTAGTGCTGTCAGTTTATTTTAATTGGCCTTCAAAATCAGCGAATCTGACTTATGTATATCGTGAGTAGCCATTTACATTTAATAATGGACCAATCGGTATATACATTTCAGTAAAATTTTTTCTTTTAATAGCCTAGACTACGACGAAACTGAGTCTGTAATTGGAATAGTTTTTTCTCAAAAATACATTGTAATATTACCATTACATACTGTAAAGACCTACCAGAAAATACTTCATCCTAGCGAGCTATTTAAAAGTGTCCAGGAAATCTGAATAACTGTCCAGGAAATTCGTATGAAAATCCATTACATACCATATGTTCACAGAGTATACTTCATATGTTTTCTTTTTAAAACTCTCCGTGTCTATGTTTATAGGAGACTAAGGAAGTTTTTCTCGATGTTTTTTTTTTAATACTTAGCGTTCCTCTAAATGGCGTTGTCCATGAAGAAGGCTAGAAGGCTGCATGGCGGTATATAACTTTGCCCAGTTGGCAATAATAACAAAAAGTTGCGTAAAAGCGGGAATCTAAATGAGTTCAGAAGCGGGCTCTGATATGGATTGTACTCCACTAATGCTTTTCTGAAGAAATCAATAGCAATTAACATCACTAATCGCCCGAACATGAGCAAGTAAGTGACTTTTAATATTTCCTAGTCAGTTTATTATATTGGATGTAACTCATTATCATGAAAAACATGAAAATGTCTCATTTTATTTTTGAGAAAAGCACTATACTTGCTCCGACCATGAATTAGCAATCCTGGTCTTTGCAGTAGTGTAATATTTCAGAATTCTTCATTTTAAAGTATAAAAGAATGGAACACAACAAGACTCCGTTGAGCGAGTGCCCAGTAGGTAGGTACGCACTCTTTATGCTTAGTATATACATTACATACTACTTAATACTATCTAATAAAGCTTTCGACATGATATCGTTTTAGAATAAAATACGTCACAGGGAATCGACCAAGATATGTAAACGCGTTTAACTTAACAATAAAGAATATTTCTTATTAAAGTACAAATAATAAAAATGTATTTAATAAAAAACGGTTATGTTATATTGACTTAAATAACAACTGCAAAACCGAAAAAACTTGGCATTTTGCATTTAAAATGTTTGCAAAATCACATTAGTAATATTTGAAACCTAATGAATCATTGTTTATTTGATTATTCTTATAGGTTTTAATTATTTTGAATGTAACTGTATTATAATTTTAATCTTATGATCACATTACTTAGTTAAAAAATATATATCTGAAATATATAGATAACGAAATAATGAACTCACAGATCCTGCGGTAGTGGTATTATTTGTTTGGCATGCTGTGAAACCTTCATAGAGACAGTCACTCTCCAGCGGACGTCGACAGCGACCTCCGATCTCCTGAGGCCGTTGTTGCGATACCACTTTACAGGATTAGTGATGCGTCCGGAAGTAGATATAACAGTAAAGTGTAGCGTGCGCGCGCGCATTGCCACGGTCGTGCTAGTGTCGTACAGTCGCGTCGTGTGTGTACAGTGAGAGTGAACCAAGTGTCCGCCATCGCCATGTGGTGCGCCGGCGCCGTGCTGCTGCTCATAATGGGTGAGTCTCCAGCTCCTCTCGGGGCTCGTGGCTGGAGAGGAGTTGTACAGATACCCGCAACGAATTTACACATCATATTTACATTTCTATTCCATAATGATAAATCTACTATAAAGTCTTTACGCTGTTTCGTATAGAATCATCTTTATAATCTAATATTTGTTATCTATCGGGAGTCGGACACCCAAGATGCCTACAGCCACAATGATAGACACGTTCTGATGCCAACGCCACACACCTACAGCACTGGGTGGTCTGCGTGTGTGATCAACGCAAGGTTTCATAATTTAATCGTAGGTTCAAAGATTTATTTCAAATGCATCAGAAATAATTTGGCCAAGTGCGAGTCGGACTCGCGCACAAAGGGTTCCGTACAACCCCACAATAATAATAATAATAAAGTGACGACCCCTTCGCCCTCTGGTACGTACAGTGCAAGCAGTCACCGCAGGGCGGCTTGTGGCGAGCCGATGGTGAGTGGCGACACCTCGGACCCTACCTCCAGGGGAAACACACACACATGCACTTACACACACATACACACAGCGACACACCTCCCCGCCTCTGTGCTTGCCTTAACCAGCCGGCCAGAGTGGAGTCGCAAGAGCGGAACCTATGCTCCAGGTTGGAAGTGTAAAATGTCATAACGCCGGGGGCACTTGACTGTATAAGGATCCTGCGCCCCGCAGACTCACCTCTCGACAACCTTAGCTGCTTACATAGTGTTGCCCCCTGACCGCCCCATGGCCGCCCACAACGGCTATCCTTCTGGGTAGTCATCAAGCAGTAAGTCACCATCTGCCAGAGTTAAATTTGTGAGAGATTTTTGAGGCAGATTTCCGTTATCTCACTCCATAGCCTTGTTATCCGGCCCATCTAGCATCCCATCCTCATAGCCCACTCCAAGTCTTCCTTCCTGGCAATAGTTTGGCAACTATGGGGGACTGTCCGTTAGTGTATCTCAATGGTACATTGAGGGAGAGGCCTCCATGGATGCGGCCATCTCACATTTAGATTAAATGGTACTAAGGCCTCTTCAATGTTGGCTGAATGCCTTTCAAATGACCGGGTCCCTATGGGCCCGTGACTGAAAAGTGTGCCTACATAATATAAATATTACAATAAATCAGAATACAAAGACAAAACAGATACACCAAGATTAAGTGTTGCTGTTACACCCAAGCTAAGAAATAGCCTTGAAAGTAGGTGTTAGCGTTAGGGGTAACGTTGACTTTATTTAGCAATTTAGGGATTGAATGTAGACTTTACAAAATAAAGTGTTACAAGATCAATTCTGACATTAGAATTGTTATGTATTCTAACAAAATATTCGATTAATTCGGAAAGAGAACAATATTTATATAATTTTAATTAATTAAGAAATGTATATATTTACAGCATGCAGGGTATTAGTAAAAGTAAGGGTGTAGGGGGAGATGTGTGTGTGTGTGTGTGTGTGTGTGTGTGTGTGTGTGTTTATGATATGTTAACGTGCGGGATCATAAAAACATTATGGTAAATAACAACAATATAGGCGTACATGCTACAAAAATGCCCTAAAATGGTACCGCTTGACAAAAAATTGCCACCATCTCGTCTGCGTACCATGCTTTTTATACCATCTTTTTATACATAATTTTTGTTTACTGTGGAGTATATCCTGTAATCATACGAAATTTAAAACTTGTATGTGTTACCGTCTTCAAGTGAGGGCCAAAACCAAAATAATGCAACTTTTTCGAGGCTTCTTGTACGGGGAGCCCCCTTGATTTTAAAAATATTGTATTATTTTTCGTGATAGAAGCCATAGTGCCCGTATTCTACAAAATTTCAACTTTCTTCCTACTACGACTGAAGCTGAAGACCCCTGTGACAAACGGACAGACAGCGGAAGCTTAAGTAATAGGGTCCCGTTTGGCGCCCTTCAGGTACGGACAACAAAAAACTCTAAATCCGCTGAAAGTTCCTAATCTAACATCTCACCGAAAGCCAGAAACTCTCTACCCAAGAACAACCGGTCAAGTGCGAGTCGGACTCGCGCCCTGAGGGTTCCGTTTCATACCTTTCCAATTTGATTACAATACGCTAATGGACTGATTGAATGATTTGAATAAAAATTACAAACTTATCAAAATTAGGATGGTCGAGTATTCGCGTACGTAACCCTAAACTTGTATTAAACTAAAATGTTCTCAAAAACTAAACTAGTTAGTGGAATTTTCTGTATATTATGTACCATATAACATGTTTATGTTATTTATGTGCCATATACTGTACCAACCTAAACCTAAACCTGTATTAAAATCGCTGTTTTAGTACTATCCGTTTCAAATGCTATTAGGATAGGACCTTTTGGAATGAAGAGGTTTATGATGCTTGTGTGCGTTAGCAACGCTGTCACTCACGCACTTAGATATATATAGATCGTAAACCACTCCATTCCAATAGGTCCTATCTTAATAGCGTTTAAAACGGATTGTATTTGTTGTTTAAATACAGCATGTGGCACATAATAAACAGACAATTCCATATTCCTAACTAGTTTAGTTTTAAATTTACAACATCAAATTCGAATTCAAAAAGTTTATTTGTAAAATAGATACATATATGTAGTATACTTTTCACAAGTAAGAAAGGACCCCCATTTCTATATTTTGGAGATAAAATAATAATAATAATTTGTTGTCCAAAAAACAAACAATTTTCAGATTCCTTTTCATGTATGGGAACCTTCTGAAAATTAATTTTATTACATTTTTAATTCTATATTCGGTTTCGGGTCCACATTTTACATAAGTATCCAAGTTTTATATCTGTAGTTCAATCTGTCTGCAAGCTAGAGACCTGTGACATACGGACAGACAACAGAGCGACATGAATAGGGCTCCGTGTTGCTGTTCGGGTACGGAACGTGTGTTACATTTGGACCCTCGACGTGCCCACCTCCAACTTGGCCCCTTGTTCAAGGTCATTTCCGAGACAGTTGAAGCTTTTACCGCCGTCTCTCAAGTTACGTCCCCCTTCACTTTAGCGCGCAGTTTTAATTAGGATATTTACACCAGATCGTGTCTACAACTGGGTTCACTCACAGCGACGATGTTTACGTTTATTAAACTCGAACTAGAACCGGTGACCGGTTGCGCAATCTCTCCAGTTTCGTATCGTCCGACTAGTTTGACATTTACAACGAACAGTTCGTGGAATCTTGTTACACGCGAGTCGGTACGCCCTTTTGAGATAACGTATGACTTGACCTTCCACTAGAAGTAAGAGAAAGTTACTATTGTTATCGAAAACGACTTTGATTTGATCATGTAACAAAAACTAAAATGAACTAAAGATTTCTACATCGTCACGCCATGAAACCCCATAGCTGCCATATAGGGTGCTAGAGCAGTTTTCGGGCATCGAAACACTAAAATAAAAAGCAACTTTAATGGGCTTGTAATATGCTTTTAAGTGAAAGTGTATAATTTATTACTAAGTATTTATTTTTTAATTTCTTCCATCCATAGGTTATCTGTAAGAGATGGCTTTTTACTGATAAGACGATATTTGTACGGCGCTGCTAAGGCAGTCTTAATTTAATGCAACGTATTAACAAATTAAACTATTGAAATAACTAAATGCTTTAAAAATCTCTTACATGTGCTACGAGTATATACATTTTAGTATATTGACATTAAGAAATGTCTATTTCCGGGTATAATTTCTCATGAGCAAATTTAATAGTGTACCGTGGAATGTGGGCGCAAAACGGGCATGCTGTGGGCGTACCACGCCCGTCGCGGCCACAGCTCAGCACCTCGTCCTGTCCGGTGCCGCCAGCGCGCAGCCAGCTAGTGTAGCAGCGGCGTCGTCCCTTGGGTTGTGTAACAGCAGATATAGCGTCTCAGCTCTAGGGTGTCTACTCCTAACATTCCGAAATGAATTGCTTTCAGTTTGATGCGTTCAGTCACCTCACATACTTTGATACTGTCCTGTTGTCAGTGGTAGGCGGGTATCGTCCAACAATCAAACTGAACGCAACCTACGAACGAATCAAACTAAAAGCAGTTCAAGTCTATATATGGTAATCAAGAAACTATTGTCAACTTTCTCTCAATAAACAAAATTAAAAACAAAGCACTAGTCTGGAAAACATTAATTGCTAACAGTTTTGATGTAGGTATATAAAATGCCTCTTTAGGAGCACTTTCATTGAAAAGAATATTAAATTATATTGGCTGTATAAGCTAAAATATGAAAATATATTGGTAGAGATAGCAAGGCGGGGATTAAGAAATATAAATATAATAATAGAAAAATATTAAAATTACTTGTACGTATATACCTATATATATAAATATATTTATTTATGTAGCATAGGTACATTATATAAAATTCTTACAAGTCAGTTTTAATGGTAAATAAAAAATAAATTATTGAATAAAATATAATAGGGGAATAGCAACAATGAAAATAAAAGTTAGTCTTACTTAAATGTTATGAAATAATATTTTGCATAAATAAACAATAAATCCGATTCTGAAGGCTTTAATTTTAGCTTTAGTGCTGTCAAAACTAAATTGTATTATAAAGTATAGTCTGTCAAAAAAGTGTTGAAATGAAAATTTAGGTATTATTAATTTAGGTAAAATATTTATGAAATAACAACGCGGTTAACTCGATTTAACAGATTTTGTACTTGTTTGTTTGTTGTAACCAGGCAAAAGAAAAATAGTTTCTTCAATATTCATTTCAACATTTTTTTGACAGACTATATGTTCGAGTTATCATGATATGGGTGGCAGTTCAAAGTTGACAGTTATAGTTATGTGCCCTAACGAAATTGAATCGATTTTTTAAGTATCGAGAACGTTAACAAGGGCTATCAAATCGATTTTTTATTTGATTGATCTTTGATTAACTACTTTTTGTTAATTTCTAAATTAATTACATTAAACGAACCAATAACTCACAAGCTTGAGAATCTAAAGTTTTTTTTTGTTTTTCTCGGCATTTCACCAAAAACAAACAACAATAACAAAACAAAAATCAAACGTTAAAACAAATAGCATGTAAAGCAGTTTAGTTTTAAGTTTTTGTACCTTAATTAGCACACTGGTTATTGACTAATTATCTCTGTATAACGTATTGTGATGCTGGGATAGATCACGTGTGATCTTACAGCAGCACTGGTCCATTTAAACATTTAATTAAAAGTTAATAAATGAAAAATATAAAAATGCAATAAATAAAACATAATTGATCTGTATATAAACATAATAAACTCTAAATTAATAATAATACCATGAATAAATTGACATACGATGAACTCGATTATTATCGAATATCGAATTATGACATCTAACTGACCGTTATGAATAAAGTATTCTGTTAGTCTTGCCAAGAAGAAGGGCAAGAAACTCAGCAACATCATGTCTTTTCTTATTTTTAATACTTAGATATTTTTTCATTTGTTTGCGGTGAGGCTTATTCCTCAACTAGCCTTTACACGCAGCTTTGCCCGCGTTCAGTGAATCTTTGCCCCGTTTTCGGCTTGGGTGTTATTTTATGAACACTCCTTATAGTCTATGTGCTGACCAGGGATACCACAATGATAATAAATAAAATTGCATTAAAATCCGTTGATTGGTCCTTGAGTTATAAAAGCGTTAATTCAATGTTTGCCCCGTTTCCGGCTTGAGCGTTATTTTATGAACACGCCTTAAAGTCGATGTGTTGACCAAGGTGACAACAATGATAATAAATAAAATTGCATTAAAATCCGTTGATTGGTCCTTGAGTTATAAAAGCGTTAATTCAATGTTTGCCCCGTTTCCGGCTTGAGCGTTATTTTATTAACAACCTATGTGTTGACCAGGGTCACTACGATGGTAATAAAAAAAAACCACATCCGAATCCGTTGAGTGGTTTTCGAGTTAAAACGGAACATACAGACAGACAAAAATTCTAAAAATGGTTGTTTCGGCCTCAGTACAGTACCAATAACCCATTTCATTCAAAATTCAATGTACAGACACGACAACAATAAAGTACATATTATAGGATAGATTAAGGCATGTACATCCCCATAGAGAAGAGGAATTTATGTGACACGAGTTATGACAAAAGAAAACCTTTGTCTAACTCTCCCATGTTTATCACTTTTTAAATTCACGTTTAGTTTATAAAGAAATCGTACATTTGACAGAGATCATTATTATCATAACACCAAGCCTCATTCGCCCAGATAATCACTGATTTATAATAAGCTTTGTTCAGAAGTCCCTTAGATAACATAAGAAGTCTTAAAGCTCAACAAGTCTCGTCACTGATATTAAAAACAGAATTGGTATTGAACAAGAAATATGTTTAAATTAACGCTTTGTCATTTTACAAAAAAACACCTAAAATAAGATTTTACCCAAATCGCCTCATTGCAATTAATATGTAACATTGTGTAGTATGGTCAACTTGTTTATCTTGAATATGTAACCTTCACCTTTCCAACGAAGATGTAAACTTGTCATTAACATTGATCTTGCCTAAAATACGAAGAGCGGGTGACGCGACGCTGAGAGAGAAATCTATCAAGGACCCTCTACCCACCTATCACAAGTCTCATCGAGAACGACAAGTTTACATTGATATACATAAGTGTAATAGACAGGTATCGACATGAGTGAGCTACTGGCCTTACTGGGAACTGGCGCAAACCAAGATGACGTTAGTTTGTTTACATGTTCCGCATAGGGATGTTCCGATACCCACAAGGTATCGATACCTACTCATATAAGTAGTACTCAAATAATTTTTTGATACTAATCATATTATGAGTACATACCTCTAAAGTATCGATACTTACTCATATCGACACTTTTAGATTTTTTTATGTGACTGATAAAAATATAGGAAAAACAATTTTGGGAGTGGTTGTTAAAATTTTAGTAGATCTTTTATTAATTGCGAAACTATTTTAGTCTCGTCCAGTTCCTAACTCTCAATCACGTGATGTGATGGATTTAAAGATATAGATCTAAAAAAGTAAACAAAAACAATTCAAAAAATATCTTCATGTTTGTGATGATAAAGCAGTGTGACCAGATTCAGTATTTTATTACTTTTTCAGTATATTTTATCGATATTTCTGACTATCAGTATTTTTGTAGATATATTGCTGGAAGTTAGTATTTTTGGGTATATTTTGTATAAGAAGTTCCATAACTTATTACCAATATTACGGAATTATACCGTAGCGATCATCCTCGCAAATGATGTTCGGGGAATTTGCCTGATTTAATCTACATTTAGGATAAATGATCAGTAAAGTACAGATAGGACATGAGGTGGCCTCCGTTGTAGGATTATTGAACTATACAATAAATTATCTATTACTTTCAAAACAAGGTCTGGATTTCAAGTTAATTTCGTTAATCATTGAGGTGGTTCTATAGTAGAGGTAATAGTACGTTTTTGTCGTCATATAAATGAAGCGCGTTTTTTCTTCGTTTTTATTTTACTTAACGCATCCATCCGGACAGGATGTCTACTTTTCAACAAAGTACTTGACAAAGTGGGAACAAATTCCAGAATTTTCTTCGTGGTTTTCACGTTATAAAGATGAAGACCTTTTGCTAAGCATGCAATGTGAAAGTAGTAAAACAACATGCAAATACTTATTAAAATCAATATTTTTATTGGCATATTTGCCCGGTGTTTGTCGGTATATTTCAGTAATTTTTCGAGGCATCTCGGTATTTTCGTAAAATTTAATTTGGTCACACCGTGATAAAGCCTCAACGGTCAGTTATATAAGTACAGTATACAGACCACAGCAAGATTTATGGAAAAAAATAATTCCTAAACACCACAAATTCCAAGATGTGCCATTTTGTCCCCTATCTACCCTTTTGTGACGTCATAGCGACGAGAACGGGGTCTAGTTATTGTACTAAATAAAGAACTCTTGTTCCTGAACTTCTGTCCATATTTTCAAACCAAACCAACAAGCCAATAATGACAATAAATTTAATTACTTGACAACAATTAACAGTGTTGCTGACAATAATTACTGATACCTCAGGTTGAAATGGGACATCACTTAAACTCGAGTCTCAGTGTCATCCATCATCTTAAATTCATAAACTACCTATAATTACCAAAAAGGTGACATCCGTCGTAAGTGATATATGAGAGCCACCTATTAGTTGACAACAATTAACAGTGTTGCTGACAATAATTACTGATACCTCAGGTTGAAATGGGACATCACTTAAGGGGGGCTTATTCCAATTTTGTCTCTTTTCAAATCCATTTTAAGCCATCAAATTGTAACATTTAGAGTCTGAAAAAAATATATGTTTCAGATACATCCTTTCTCCAGTGTTATTTACGGTTAAATTTTCGATACGATAAAATTCGCTCGATCGAAAAAAAAATCTGAAACTTTGTCGATTTTTCAAGATTTTTTCATTTTGTGTAAGGTGTACTTAACCAAATTGTATGAAAATTACAGATAATTAAAGAAAAGGTACTTAAGTAACTATTTTCGCGGTTACTTTTTTGATAAATATAATCGTTTTTTTTCTTTAATTTAAAAGGAAAAGTTGACTGGCGAATACTCGCGCTAGCAGCCTTCAGTCGGCTGATAGCCCTTGTCGACGCAAGACCTGTGTTAGTTTTCTGAGCCCCGTTCCCCCTCGCCTCTAAGCTTCGAAGCTATTCGTTGTGTGTAAATATATTATGAGTGAAATAGAGTTGTGTGTAGGTAGATAAATTGTATATATATTAAATCGTATGTATATAACATCATTATTAGTTAGATAAATCCTAAAATAATCGTGTAAATAAAAATTATTTAGCTTTAGCTTGGATGTTCTAAAAATGGGAATTGAAGAAGAATAAAGTGTCAAATCTGAAATCGCGGAAGCTAAGAAAACTAAATGGGTAAGCGTACTTTGGATACATTTATTAGTTTAGGGCACATATAAGTATCAGTGTATCTAAACCAGTTTTATGGTTATCTTTGTTCGAACTTGAAGATACCAGGTGTATCAGTGACCTGCTTTCAAACTGTAACCAGATGTTTTACTGATCGTCCAGAACAACTTTGTTGTATGATATGATATTTGAAATTACGCGGAAAAACTTTAAGTGACCAGTACAAGTATAACAGTACAACAGTAAAACATCACAATACTTACTCTTGCAGTCACAAATGCGATTGTATCCAGGTGGTATCATTTTTTTGTAAACATATGTACGTCGAGTAGTATATAACCAGAAGACTAAATTGAATTTGTTAATTTCAGCTCATTAGCTCATCGTTCTGATCGGGGCACCTTCGCATCGAAAAAATGCCTATAGGAACGGTAAGTGACTTTAACCTTTTAAGAGTTCTCTAACCAACCATATACTCTTATATTTTCGCTATGTTCGTTTGTCTGTCCATTCTGTAAGCCGGCACTCATCCTACCTCAGACGGATACTGTAGCTAAAGTTATTTTGAAATCGACATTCTTCGATTTCTTTGCAGACGTGCAAATTTCACAACATAAAATATTGCGTACTGCGTATAGTCGAAGATTATATTGTATAGAGTATTTTAATTTTTATAAATATTAAGCTCGTGATTTGCAATAAATCCTACTTCCTACTAATATTATAAATGCGAAAGTTTGTGCGTGTGTGTGGGTGTGTGTGTGTATGTTTGTTACTCTTTCACGCTGAAACGGCTGAACGGATTTGGATAAAATTTAGACATGGATATAGCTTATATCCTAACTAAACACACTTTTTATCCCGGAAAAATGCATGGTCCTGTAGGATAGATCAATATCATTGAAAAATCAGGTGTCTAAGTAGCGCGGTCCTATTCGTTTGTGGTAGAATAAGACGAGGCTTTGTTTTTTCATACATCAGGTGTCTAATTAGCGAAGTCATTAATCGTTTGTGGTGAAATAAGACAAGGTTATGTTATCTCATCACACTTCACACTAATATTATAAGTGCGAAAGTTTGTGTGTGTGTATGTTTGTTACTCTTTCACGCTGAAACAGCTGAACGGATTTGGATGAAATTTAGAATGGATATAGCTTATACCTCAACTTATCACATAGACTTTTTTTATCCCAGAAAAAAGCATGTCGTTGAACCGAATAACACGCGGGCGGAGGGCAAAAGCTAGTAATAAATATTTTGATATTTTATATTTTTCAGAGAGTCGCAACTGGTGCCACGTTCTCAAATTGATTAACTTTTTTACCCCTTACTGAAGAAATTCTTCTATAGTTTTTACTTTTGGTTTCAGAAAATCCCAAGAAATTACCGAACCTTTAGTGATAAAAATACGAAGACGAAGTATTACCAGGTACAGGGACAGCTTCACGTGACGGAACGGCGATTGTGTCTCTTCGGTATTTGGGTGGGAGAAAATGAACCTGTACATATTGAAAGGATTACGAGAGATGAAAATTTTTGGCTGACGAAGATGGAAAAAAAATAGTAAAATTTTAAACAAAATGTTTATTACCGGAGATAGTAAACCCACGGCATATATGTGGGATGCCTATAAGAACTCTGACTTTGCTTGGTAATGAAAATAGGTGTGAGAAAGAAAACGCAGAGCCTTTACCTATCTCACAGCAACAATCAAGCTATGATTATTCGCTACCGGGACATAGATAATGTAAGAGCGAAAAAAAATTAACTGTAACCTTCTTATTGCCGAAATATTGTTTTGTACGTATTACATAATATTATAAGATTAGAATTGATAAGTTTACAGATACCGATTTGTTTAGTTGTTCTTTGACGGAGTTCACAAAAACTGCTTTAAATATAATTTATAGCACACCGTGCGTAAAATGACCGCTTTACGCACGCTGCGCTTGCGTAAAGTTGGCATGTTCCGCACTTATGCTATAAAATATTATACGAAACTTGTGCGAGAAACTTTTTCTCGACTCGTGTGATTGCAACTCACACTCGTCAGAAAACGTTTCATCGCTCTCGTATCGTAATGTACTATTGTTACCAATCGCATTAGGTGTAAGCCTGTAAAGATTGTATAGCATAAAATGTGTATATATAAATATAAATATATAAATATTTATTATAATATCAAATGTTCGTATTACAATAATAATATCATACCTCATTGGTATTAGTTATTAAAACCTTGGACATGAATGTATGGTCTAGGTCCCTGTTGCCTTCCTACTTGAAAAGAGGAACCAGAAACTTTTTTTTATAGTTTGTGTACACATTAAAATGAAATAAATACTGTTAAAAAAACATTAAGGAATTATTATTTAACGGTATATTACTTCTACGTCTACCCTCTTAAACACATGGTAGAAAGGTAAAGTTGATTAATATACAATATAACGTATTTTATTAATGTAGGAATATGGTGTTCAAGTGTATTATATTTTTTCTTTTTGAATATATATGTTATGTATATGTAGTGGACTTTAAGTATATAAATAAATAAATACATATAAATGCCACGTTTAAATTATAACAATCTCAAATTTATATATATAATTTCGGGTCCTATCTTGACCTTGTCATTTATGTATATTTTATTTTATTATTTACTCATAGCTCTACCTTTATTTCAATTTTTTGTCCGATGTAGTGAATTCCCCTAAATTTACAAAGTAGCGCTTTTAGCAAGAATAGTTTATTGGTTAATTTATGGGAATCAATTATTACTACGAAGTACATTTACTGCCCAAGCCCATTTTAATGTGTGGCGGTTCACGCGAAGTCACGTCGCTCGGGCGCATCGCAATAAAATACGTCGCGGTGAACTGGCGGGGGCGGAGGTAGCGATAAATGCCTACAAGGCCCGAATAACCTGCCCTTAAACTCGAGTCTTAGTGTCATCCATCATCTTAAATTCATAAACTACCTATAATTACCAAAAAGGTGACATCCGTCGTTGGTGATATATGAGAGCCACCTATTAGTTGACAACAATTAACAGTGTTGCTGACAATAATTACTGATACCTCAGGTTGAAATGGAACATCACACTCGAGTCTTAGTGTCATCCATCATCTTAAATTCATAAACTACCTATAATTACCAAAAAGGTGACATCCGTCGTAGGTGATATATGAGAGCCACCTATTAGTTGACAACAATTAACAGTGTTGCTGACAATAATTACTGATACCTCAGGTTGAAATGGGACATCACTTAAACTCGAGTCTTAGTGTCATCCATCATCTTAAATTCATAAACTACCTATAATTACCAAAAAGGTGACATCCGTCGTAGGTGATATATGAGAGCCACCTATTAGTTGACAACAATTAACAGTGTTGCTGACAATAATTACTGATACCTCAGGTTGAAATGGGACATCACTTAAACTCGAGTCTTAGTGTCATCCATCATCTTAAATTCATAAACTACCTATAATTACCAAAAAGGTGACATCCGTCGTAAGTGATATATGAGAGCCACCTATTAGTTGACAACAATTAACAGTGTTGCTGACAATAATTACTGATACCTCAGGTTGAAATGAGACATCACTTAAACTCGAGTCTTAGTGTCATCCATCATCTTAAATTCATAAACTACCTATAATTACCAAAAAGGTGACATCCGTCGTAGGTGATATATGAGAGCCACCTATTAGTTGACAACAATTAACAGTGTTGCTGACAATAATTACTGATACCTCAGGTTGAAATGGAACTTCACACTCGAGTCTTAGTGTCATCCATCATCTTAAATTCATAAACTACCTATAATTACCAAAAAGGTGACATCCGTCGTAGGTGATATATGAGAGCCGCCTATTAGTTGATAACAATTAACAGTGTTGCTGACAATAATTACTGATACCTCAGGTTGAAATGGGACATCACTTAAACTCGAGTCTTAGTGTCATCCATCATCTTAAATTCATAAACTACCTATAATTACCAAAAAGGTGACATCCGTCGTAGGTGATATATGAGAGCCACCTATTAGTTGACAACAATTAACAGTGTTGCTGACAATAATTACTGATACCTCAGGTTGAAATGGGACATCACTTAAACTCGAGTCTTAGTGTCATCCATCATCTTAAATTCATAAACTACCTATAATTACCAAAAAGGTGACATCCGTCGTAGGTGATATATGAGAGCCACCTATTAGTTGACAACAATTAACAGTGTTGCTGACAATAATTACTGATACCTCAGGTTGAAATGGAACTTCACACTCGAGTCTTAGTGTCATCCATCATCTTAAATTCATAAACTACCTATAATTACCAAAAAGGTGACATCCGTCGTAGGTGATATATGAGAGCCACCTATTAGTTGACAACAATTAACAGTGTTGCTGACAATAATTACTGATACCTCAGGTTGAAATGGGACATCACTTAAACTCGAGTCTTAGTGTCATCCATCATCTTAAATTCATAAACTACCTATAATTACCAAAAAGGTGACATCCGTCGTAAGTGATATATGAGAGCCACCTATTAGTTGACAACAATTAACAGTGTTGCTGACAATAATTACTGATACCTCAGGTTGAAATGAGACATCACTTAAACTCGAGTCTTAGTGTCATCCATCATCTTAAATTCATAAACTACCTATAATTACCAAAAAGGTGACATCCGTCGTAGGTGATACATGAGAGCCACCTATTAGTTGACAACAATTAACAGTGTTGCTGACAATAATTACTGATACTTCAGGTTGAAATGGAACTTCACACTCGAGTCTTAGTGTCATCCATCATCTTAAATTCATAAACTACCTATAATTACCAAAAAGGTGACATCCGTCGTAGGTGATATATGAGAGCCACCTATTAGTTGACAACAATTAACAGTGTCGCTGACAATAATTACTGATACCTCAGGTTGAAATGGGACATCACTTAAACTCGAGTCTTAGTGTCATCCATCGTCTTAAATTCATAAACTACCTATAATTACCAAAAAGGTGACATCCGTCGTAGGTGATATATGAGAGCCACCTATTAGTTGACAACAATTAACAGTGTTGCTGACAATAATTACTGATACCTCAGGTTGAAATGGGACATCACTTAAACTCGAGTCTTAGTGTCATCCATCATCTTAAATTCATAAACTACCTATAATTACCAAAAAGGTGACATCCGTCGTAGGTGATATATGAGAGCCACCTATTAGTTGACAACAATTAACAGTGTTGCTGACAATAATTACTGATACCTCAGGTTGAAATGGAACTTCACACTCGAGTCTTAGTGTCATCCATCATCTTAAATTCATAAACTACCTATAATTACCAAAAAGGTGACATCCGTCGTAGGTGATATATGAGAGCCACCTATTAGTTGACAACAATTAACAGTGTTGCTGACAATAATTACTGATACCTCAGGTTGAAATGGGACATCACTTAAACTCGAGTCTTAGTGTCATCCATCATTTAAACTCATAAACTACCTATAATTACCAAAAAGGTGACATCCGTCGTAGGTGATATATGAGAGCTACCTATTAGTTGACAACAATTAACAGTGTTGCTGACAATAATTACTGATACCTCAGGTTGAAATGGGACATCACTTAAACTTGAGTCTCAGTGTCATCCATCATCTTAAATTCATAAACTACCTATATTTACCAAAAAGGTGACATCCGTCGTAAGTGATATATGAGAGCCACCTATTAGTTGACAACAATTAACAGTGTTGCTGACAATAATTACTGATATCTCAGGTTGAAATGGGACATCACTTAAACTCGAGTCTCAGTGTCATCCATCATCTTAAATTCATAAACTACCTATAATTACCAAAAAGGTGACATCCGTCGTAAGTGATATATGAGAGCCACCTATTAGTTGACAAGAATTAACAGTGTTGCTGACAATAATTACTGATACCTCAGGTTGAAATGGGACATCACTTAAACTCGAGTCTTAGTGTCATCCATCATCTTAAATTCATAAACTACCTATAATTACCAAAAAGGTGACATCCGTCGTAAGTGATATATGAGAGCCACCTATTAGTTGACAACAATTAACAGTGTTGCTGACAATAATTACTGATACCTCAGGTTGAAATGGGACATCACTTAAACTCGAGTCTCAGTGTCATCCATCATCTTAAATTCATAAACTACCTATAATTACCAAAAAGGTGACATCCGTCGTAAGTGATATATGAGAGCCACCTATTAGTTGACAACAATTAACAGTGTTGCTGACAATAATTACTGATACCTCAGGTTGAAATGGGACATCACTTAAACTCGAGTCTCAGTGTCATCCATCATCTTAAATTCATAAACTACCTATAATTACCAAAAAGGTGACATCCGTCGTAAGTGATATATGAGAGCCACCTATTAGTTGACAACAATTAACAGTGTTGCTGACAATAATTACTGATACCTCAGGTTGAAATGGGACATCACTTAAACTCGAGTCTTAGTGTCATCCATCATCTTAAATTCATAAACTACCTATAATTACCAAAAAGGTGACATACGTCGTAGGTGATATATGAGAGCCACCTATTAGTTGACAACAATTAACAGTGTTGCTGACAATAATTACTGATACCTCAGGTTGAAATGGGACATCACTTAAACTCGAGTCTTAGTGTCATCCATCATCTTAAATTCATAAACTACCTATAATTACCAAAAAGGTGACATCCGTCGTAAGTGATATATGAGAGCCACCTATTAGTTGACAAGAATTAACAGTGTTGCTGACAATAATTACTGATACCTCAGGTTGAAATGGGACATCACTTAAACTCGAGTCTCAGTGTCATCCATCATCTTAAATTCATAAACTACCTATAATTACCAAAAAGGTGACATCCGTCGTAAGTGATATATGAGAGCCACCTATTAGTTGACAACAATTAACAGTGTTGCTGACAATAATTACTGATACCTCAGGTTGAAATGGGACATCACTTAAACTCGAGTCTCAGTGTCATCCATCATCTTAAATTCATAAACTACCTATAATTACCAAAAAGGTGACATCCGTCGTAAGTGATATATGAGAGCCACCTATTAGTTGACAACAATTAACAGTGTTGCTGACAATAATTACTGATACCTCAGGTTGAAATGGGACATCACTTAAACTCGAGTCTCAGTGTCATCCATCATCTTAAATTCATAAACTACCTATAATTACCAAAAAGGTGACATCCGTCGTAGGTGATATATGAGAGCCACCTATTAGTTGACAACAATTAACAGTGTTGCTGACAATAATTACTGATACCTCAGGTTGAAATGGAACTTCACACTCGAGTCTTAGTGTCATCCATCATCTTAAATTCATAAACTACCTATAATTACCAAAAAGGTGACATCCGTCGTAGGTGATATATGAGAGCCACCTATTAGTTGACAACAATTAACAGTGTTGCTGACAATAATTACTGATACCTCAGGTTGAAATGGGACATCACTTAAACTCGAGTCTTAGTGTCATCCATCATCTTAAATTCATAAACTACCTATAATTACCAAAAAGGTGACATCCGTCGTAAGTGATATATGAGAGCCACCTATTAGTTGACAACAATTAACAGTGTTGCTGACAATAATTACTGATACCTCAGGTTGAAATGAGACATCACTTAAACTCGAGTCTTAGTGTCATCCATCATCTTAAATTCATAAACTACCTATAATTACCAAAAAGGTGACATCCGTCGTAGGTGATATATGAGAGCCACCTATTAGTTGACAACAATTAACAGTGTTGCTGACAATAATTACTGATACTTCAGGTTGAAATGGAACTTCACACTCGAGTCTTAGTGTCATCCATCATCTTAAATTCATAAACTACCTATAATTACCAAAAAGGTGACATCCGTCGTAGGTGATATATGAGAGCCACCTATTAGTTGACAACAATTAACAGTGTCGCTGACAATAATTACTGATACCTCAGGTTGAAATGGGACATCACTTAAACTCGAGTCTTAGTGTCATCCATCGTCTTAAATTCATAAACTACCTATAATTACCAAAAAGGTGACATCCGTCGTAGGTGATATATGAGAGCCACCTATTAGTTGACAACAATTAACAGTGTTGCTGACAATAATTACTGATACCTCAGGTTGAAATGGGACATCACTTAAACTCGAGTCTTAGTGTCATCCATCATCTTAAATTCATAAACTACCTATAATTACCAAAAAGGTGACATCCGTCGTAGGTGATATATGAGAGCCACCTATTAGTTGACAACAATTAACAGTGTTGCTGACAATAATTACTGATACCTCAGGTTGAAATGGGACATCACTTAAACTCGAGTCTTAGTGTCATCCATCATTTAAACTCATAAACTACCTATAATTACCAAAAAGGTGACATCCGTCGTAGGTGATATATGAGAGCTACCTATTAGTTGACAACAATTAACAGTGTTGCTGACAATAATTACTGATACCTCAGGTTGAAATGGGACATCACTTAAACTTGAGTCTCAGTGTCATCCATCATCTTAAATTCATAAACTACCTATATTTACCAAAAAGGTGACATCCGTCGTAAGTGATATATGAGAGCCACCTATTAGTTGACAACAATTAACAGTGTTGCTGACAATAATTACTGATATCTCAGGTTGAAATGGGACATCACTTAAACTCGAGTCTCAGTGTCATCCATCATCTTAAATTCATAAACTACCTATAATTACCAAAAAGGTGACATCCGTCGTAAGTGATATATGAGAGCCACCTATTAGTTGACAAGAATTAACAGTGTTGCTGACAATAATTACTGATACCTCAGGTTGAAATGGGACATCACTTAAACTCGAGTCTTAGTGTCATCCATCATCTTAAATTCATAAACTACCTATAATTACCAAAAAGGTGACATCCGTCGTAAGTGATATATGAGAGCCACCTATTAGTTGACAACAATTAACAGTGTTGCTGACAATAATTACTGATACCTCAGGTTGAAATGGGACATCACTTAAACTCGAGTCTCAGTGTCATCCATCATCTTAAATTCATAAACTACCTATAATTACCAAAAAGGTGACATCCGTCGTAAGTGATATATGAGAGCCACCTATTAGTTGACAACAATTAACAGTGTTGCTGACAATAATTACTGATACCTCAGGTTGAAATGGGACATCACTTAAACTCGAGTCTCAGTGTCATCCATCATCTTAAATTCATAAACTACCTATAATTACCAAAAAGGTGACATCCGTCGTAAGTGATATATGAGAGCCACCTATTAGTTGACAACAATTAACAGTGTTGCTGACAATAATTACTGATACCTCAGGTTGAAATGGGACATCACTTAAACTCGAGTCTTAGTGTCATCCATCATCTTAAATTCATAAACTACCTATAATTACCAAAAAGGTGACATACGTCGTAGGTGATATATGAGAGCCACCTATTAGTTGACAACAATTAACAGTGTTGCTGACAATAATTACTGATACCTCAGGTTGAAATGGGACATCACTTAAACTCGAGTCTTAGTGTCATCCATCATCTTAAATTCATAAACTACCTATAATTACCAAAAAGGTGACATCCGTCGTAAGTGATATATGAGAGCCACCTATTAGTTGACAAGAATTAACAGTGTTGCTGACAATAATTACTGATACCTCAGGTTGAAATGGGACATCACTTAAACTCGAGTCTCAGTGTCATCCATCATCTTAAATTCATAAACTACCTATAATTACCAAAAAGGTGACATCCGTCGTAAGTGATATATGAGAGCCACCTATTAGTTGACAACAATTAACAGTGTTGCTGACAATAATTACTGATACCTCAGGTTGAAATGGGACATCACTTAAACTCGAGTCTCAGTGTCATCCATCATCTTAAATTCATAAACTACCTATAATTACCAAAAAGGTGACATCCGTCGTAAGTGATATATGAGAGCCACCTATTAGTTGACAACAATTAACAGTGTTGCTGACAATAATTACTGATACCTCAGGTTGAAATGGGACATCACTTAAACTCGAGTCTCAGTGTCATCCATCATCTTAAATTCATAAACTACCTATAATTACCAAAAAGGTGACATCCGTCGTAGGTGATATATGAGAGCCACCTATTAGTTGACAACAATTAACAGTGTTGCTGACAATAATTACTGATACCTCAGGTTGAAATGGGACATCACTTAAACTCGAGTCTTAGTGTCATCCATCATCTTAAATTCATAAACTACCTATAATTACCAAAAAGGTGACATCCGTCGTAGGTGATATATGAGAGCCACCTATTAGTTGACAACAATTAACAGTGTTGCTGACAATAATTACTGATACCTCAGGTTGAAATGGGACATCACTTAAACTCGAGTCTTAGTGTCATCCATCATCTTAAATTCATAAACTACCTATAATTACCAAAAAGGTGACATACGTCGTAGGTGATATATGAGAGCCACCTATTACTTGACAAAATGACATGGTGTACCCCGCCACCCCCTTGCACCCCTATTACGTCTGTTCTCAAAAGAAATTTTCATTGTAATTATTTGGTTGACTAGTAGGTGGCTCTCGAAACGTCAAAATCTCGTCGGTACGCTGTCAAAGCCCTGAACACCTATCCATATATATAGTGGCTAAACGGGATCTATTACTAAACCTCGGCTATGTCTGTCTGTCCGTCACAGGGTTCTACAGCTTCAGCCGTAATAATAAAGGTAGCCAGTTAAAAGTTTCACAGAATACGTGTTACAATTACAATGGCCGCGACCATTGCGCACAGAGTGTGACGTCACAGCTGAGGTCTGCTGGGCTCTATCTATACGCGCTTGCGCTCCCTGACCTTGCGACCTCGGCGCCTGGCTCTGTCGACGCATGCCCATCGCCCGGCGCACAGACTGCATGAGATCTCCGTGTCTTCTTGTCTCCTCATAAAATGCAAAGTTATCTGTAATATTTCTTTAAGATGGTTGAATATATTGACTCAATCCGAGCAGTGACTACTTTCATTTTATAGTAGCTTTTACCACTGACTTCATCCCACTGACATCTATAATTATAGGGGTCAGTGCTTCATCCACACTGAACAACAACGCTGACTTAAACTAGAAACTAATTAATATAGTTTGACCCATGTCCAAAAGAGGTTTATATGAAAAGGTCTAAACTTGGATTCTAGATACCGTATGTAATCATTAGCTTTATTGTTTCTGGGTCATTAACCTATAAGACAGCAAAGACCTCATCCAAACCCATTCAGTGGATGTTACACGAAGTGCAAGGATACAAACAGACATAAATAACAGATACCTTTTCTATTATTTTTTGGTTCTTGGGTCTGCGTGAAGTATATACTGAGAATAGAATAAGAATATATATTTTTTTTAACAAGGAAATGTTGAGTTAGATAAGTGAAACAATATCTCACACTAAAATATACCAACATTACTAACAATTTCCCATAATTTTTCCATTGTATGGACAAAACCCTCCATTTCCCAAGTAAAGGTACATATGTAGTAGGTGCATTTACGAGTATAATATTGTTTGATGAATTTGATTGATAGTTACGGGTGGAATATTATCTTAAAAAAATAAGATGCAAATTCATGTATTATACCTACTATTATACAAATATTTATACTAACCCTGGCTACCGGTTTCGTATTACACATTGCACATTTAAAGGTAGTTTTCGGTATCTCTCAACCAAGTGCTGGAACAATATTCCACCTCCCCTTAAAATACTCACGTCTAAATCAACTTTTAAACTGAAATATTGTTCCTATTTACTGTCTCTTCAAAAGATTCAGCGATAATTTTTACAATACTACTATTGCGATAACCGTTTCTCGTATTTGCACATTTGTTGTTTGTACACACATTTGTTTGTATGCATTACACCATATTGACAATCTATTCTGTATTATTACTTTTTATTAAATACCAACTTTTATCATTTGTAAACTTTCTTATTAATTTAGTTTTTAATTAGACAAGTCAACATCGACTATTTTATTTTCATTTAAGTTGGTACGGGTACTATGAGGAGTACCATGGTACTGGCTGAAAACCAGCGTTGGAGAATAATCTCCAACATTTACTGAGCCGGGCCAGTTTAATATTTTACAGTGCATGCGACAACATTTGTATATTATTTTGATTTGTTTAAAATTTTGTTTATATTTGTGTTTTATTTGTTTCTTGTAATGTTTTTTTTAAACTGTCTCGTTTCATGTAGGTACTGTATATATTAATAAACGTTTTTCATCAGGTTTCACATCATCAGGCCAACAATTTATTAATTTTAATCGTTTTTAAATAAATATGATAACAAAACTTGATTTAATTGCGGGTTTTTGTATGTGTTGGTGGTTAGGGTGTCTAAGAATGTGTCTTATTCCTTGTCTTTATATCAGATGTGATGTTTACTTCCAGGCGCACTGAGCTCCCCAACTTTGCCCCCCGGCCTCACTCCTCAGGAGCTGAACGATGCACTGCACGAGGCGGCGGCCTCTCGCAGCGTCCGAGCGACAGCCAACCAGCGGTGGATCGATCTCGTCGAAGGTACGTCACTCACACCCTCCTACATCTCACACGAGATAAACATCCGACGATCTTGTCGAAGGTACTTTACTCACACACACCCACACCTCACACGAGCTGAACATCTGACGATCTCGTCGAAGGTACGTCACTCACACCCTCCTACATCTCACACGAGATAAACATCTGACGATCTTGTCGAAGGTACTTTACTCACACACACCCACACCTCACACGAGCTGAACATCTGACGATCTCGTCGAAGGTACGTCACTCACACCCTCCTACATCTCACACGAGATAAACATCTGACGATCTTGTCGAAGGTACTTTACTCACACACACCCACACCTCACACGAGCTGAACATCTGACGATCTCGTCGAAGGTACGTCACTCACACCCTCCTACATCTCACACGAGATAAACATCTGACGATCTTGTCGAAGGTACTTTACTCACACACACCCACACCTCACACGAGCTGAACATCTGACGATCTCGTCGAAGGTACGTCACTCACACCCTCCTACATCTCACACGAGATAAACATCGACGATCTTGTCGAAGGTACTTTACTCACACACACCCACACCTCACACGAGCTGAACATCTGACGATCTCGTCGAAGGTACGTCACTCACACCCTCCTACATCTCACACGAGATAAACATCTGACGATCTTGTCGAAGGTACTTTACTCACACACACCCACACCTCACACGAGCTGAACATCTGACGATCTCGTCGAAGGTACGTCACTCACACCCTCCTACATCTCACACGAGATAAACATCTGACGATCTTGTCGAAGGTACTTTACTCACACCCACCCACACCTCACACGAGCTGAACATCTGACGATCTCGTCGAAGGTATATCACTCACACACCCTAACAGCCTGTATATATAAATAAAAGAATCAGACAATAAGTGATATTTACCACAGTAAATGTCTTATTCGTTACTCTCTAAGACAATTTTCTCTATCTTGCTGTAATTTATTACGTTACTACACCCATGTTAAAGAAAAGATTCAAAATAAATAATTTTGATAAAACCTCAGAACAGTATGAGGGTCAAAGAGTAGTAACTGTCCTATATAGGATACAACGTGGTTGGAACTTTAAAACTAACAACCCATCATAAAGTATATAAAAACATGTCAAGGTGTCAAAAAAAAAGTTAGATGGTGGTTTCTAACAATAGGCACAGATAGACAGTAATTGTTTTATGTTTTAGTGTCTAATTCGATAATTATCTCCACTAGCATTACAATTTTCAAAAAAATCCAGATTAGCTTTTGCCCGCAGCTTCGCCCGCGTTCAGAGAATCTTCGCCCCGTTTTCGGCTTGGGTGTAATTTTATGAACACCCCTTGAAACGTGGTGGTAAATGGGGGTCGCCCGGATATCCCCTCAATTCCACCCGTACCAAAAAAAGAGTGAAAAGAAAGAAGTGAAGAGCAAAGTGAGAAGACATTCCGAATATAAAAAGGTGAACAATGTAGGTAGGATAAAAAATAAACCTTCAACATTTCCTTTACGAAAACAACATATTTATTTACACAAATAATTACGGGGTACAGCTGGGTGGACGATGCTTATTTGATAACGGCAATGATTTAACTTAACTTAACTAATAATTTAACTTTCACGGTTAAAAAGTTATCAAATCTCATGTAGAGCCAAGCCCTTAACTCTACAAGGCCTAACCCTACAAGCCCTAACTCTAACTTGTTCCATCTGTGAACCCCAAGATAAGACACCTAGGTTCTTCACTGTACTGCTGTATAGTATTAGTATTCCATTAAATATTATTGGAGGCAAGAGTTGCCAGTCGACACGTGATATAAGGTACGGGCTACCTGACTTTAAGTCTGAATGGTCTACTCCATTCCAATACACGAGCAAGATCTGAATTAGTCGTGGAAACTGCATTTGATAGTTCATCAAGTTTAGCTTGCGTATAACATTTGGAGATCATCTGCATAAGGTAGGTAGGTAGGAAGAAGAGATAAGGTCGGTGATATTGTTAATGAAGATGGCAAAAAGAAGTGGAGACAAGACGCCACCTTGCGGGACACCGCATTCGGACAGTGAATCATCAATACGAATGCGCTGTAACTTTCAGAGACACAATATTTTTTCTACGGGAAACTTTTTTTTATTTAAGGTCACCAAGAATTCTTATGCATCTTTTTTGAAGTAAGAATATTTATGTCAACACTACCTCCACCGTACAGAACTCTATACTGGAATAGTGTACAGTAGGCTTGTATGGCAGCTCTTTTTGTTGATAATATGGTAATACGTAAAAGAAGCTTCTTATTTTATTGACTAGGTACACATATACACCAAATATACACTAATAGTGACAAATTCAATTGCTTGATTGTAAAATATTACATTTAGGTTTAATCTCTATGCGTAATGGTTTCAAAATATATAATTTTTATTTCAGTGACGTTAGCACTAAGATTAAGTGACTGGAACCGATTTATGATCGCGTTAATTTTAAGTGTTATTTATGATATCAAATGAAGATTTTCATTTCGTTCTAATTAAAAAAATACAAAGGCACACGATTTTATTTTCGACCAGATACAGTAAATGATTTACGTATGTACAAACAACAGAAACATAAGTGCACCCAGTGTGCTACCCTGAGGAACACCTTTTCAGACATAATTTGTTGTAGTTTCAACTTTAACGAAGACTTTATTTTTATTAAAAGTCTGGGTATGAGAACACTTTGCTGTCGTCCTTTAAAATATGATACGAACTCATCATTGACTTTTCCATGGACACCATATCTGTTTCATATTTATATCAGTATCGCGTGTTCAACATTATCAAAAGCTTTGCTTAAATCTAGTAGGATTACACATTTACACATATTTCACATTTACTGAACTAATCTTTCACAGACTACGCGCGTTCCGAGATGACGTCACGCGGGGAGCCACGTGCCTTCCGACTAGACCTGCCCATCAGTGAGTTACCTATCTCTGTTATATAGTTACATATTTAATGCGGTCGGTGCCGTCTCCTGTCAATGCTTGATCTGATTGATTGTTTTGCAGAGGGACACTCGGAGACGCTGCCAGTGTTGGTGCTGCCGGTGCCTGTCGCCTCTGAGCAAGGTACAGCTAGACAGGGTCGTAGCCAGCATTTATATTACGAGGGGGGGTGACAGGAACGATTGTAAACGATTGTATTGTGTTCATGATTTTTTCAATCTTTTTAGGGTTCCGTAGTTCGTCAAGGAACCCTTATAGTTTCGCCATGTCCGTCTGTCCGCGGCTTAGCTCAGAGACTATGAATACTAGAAAGCTGTAATTTGGCATGTATATACATATTAATCACGCCAACAAAATGGTAAAATAAAATCTCAAAAATTTTTTTTTTATTGTGTTACCTCCCGTACAAGTAATTTGGGGATGATTTTTTTTCTTCATATCCCATAATGTTGGGTGTCGTTGGATTGGTCGTTTAAAAACATTGTGAATGTGTCAAAATCATTTTTCAATTTAGGGTTCCGTTGGCAAAATATTAAGCTTTAAAGTGCTAATTTTTGTTAGAGTCAAGCGTCCCCCCCCCCCCTGCCGGCTAAACGGTTGTTTATAGATATGTGAAAAAATTCACAGAAGTAGTATATATAATTAAGTTAAAAGGAAAACTATCACAGCTAAGTAAGCTTTACAGGTTTACGAGTACAGGTCGTGCTAAACTTTTGGCCCCCTCTAAACACGACAATGTATGAGCCGTTCTTCTAAACGTATGGGACTAGAAGTTTGTCGCGATCTGTATTAGTAGACCAACTTATAAAATGTACTGGGCAATTACGGAACCCTACATTGCGCGTGGCCCGAACGCACTTGGCCGGTTTTTCAAATGGATTATACGTAAATATATCATAGGTACATCCAGGATAGCGGGTTGATATGAGGCAGTCGGAAACATTCTAAACTATAAGAGATAGAGAAATTTGCTTAAAGGATCATCATCGATTTTGGGGAAAATAAACGGCATTAATAATAATTATGTGATAGATAATTAATCACTTGTCATAAGATTTTTGTGATGGTGTTGTTAGTAATAATATAATACAAAGAAATAATATATTTTAAATTAGAGACAATGTCCTGTTTTGTGTATCGTCTTTTAGCTCCTATTATTTTTACTTGTAATTAATTAATCACTTGTCATAAGATTTTTGTGATGGTGTTGTTAGTAATAATATAATACAAAGAAATAATATATTTTAAATTAGAGACAATGTTCTGTTTTGTGTATCGTCTTTCAGCTCCTATTATTTTTACTTGTAATTAATTAATCACTTGTCATAAGATTTTTGTGATGGTGTTGTTAGTAATAATATAATACAAAGAAATAATATATTTTAAATTAGAGACAATGTCCTGTTTTGTGTATCGTCTTTCAGCTCCTATTATTTTTACTTGTAATTAATTAATCACTTGTCATAAGATTTTTGTGATGGTGTTGTTAGTAATAATATAATACAAAGAAATAATATATTTTAAATTAGAGACAATGTCCTGTTTTGTGTATCGTCTTTCAGCTCCTATTATTTTTATAATATTAATAATAATCATAAAGCCTTTTATTCTGAAATATCAGTTTTTCAATCACAGTATTTTTACATAGTGTCCCTAATTTCAGTGTGCCTAATGGCATAGGCCTCCTCCAACGATTTCCATTGTTGTCTGTCCTGGGTGACTCTCCTCCAGTATGGACCTGCTGTCAGTTTGATTTCATCCTCCCATCTAATATGTTGTCTTCCTCGACTCCGTTTCCCATCTCGTGGGTACCAATTTGTTACTATTTTGCTCCACTTTTTTTGTGTATCGCGCATCATATGGCCTGTCCATCTCCATTTTTGGCAGTCTATTTTTTTCAGGATATCTGTTAATTTTGTCTTTGCCCTTATTTCAATGTTTCTGACTCTGTCTTGTCTTTTAATGCGCATTATACTTCTCTCCATTGCTCTTTGACATTTAGCAAGTTTTTCTCTCAAAAATTTGGTCAGTGTCCATGTTTCACAACCATAGGTAATACATCGAAGTATGCATGTGTTGAATGCTTTTCTTTTTAGTGACATGCCCAAGTCCTTTGATTTCATTATTTCTTTAAAAGACCAGTATTTTTTCCATCCTTTTGCTATCCTCAAGTTGATTTCTTTTAGGATTTGGTCTTTTGACGAGATAAGTTGGCCTAAGTACATATATTCTTCTACATATTCGAGTGGTTTGTCATGAATTTTAATGTCTACTTTTATAGTGTTGGTCATCACCTTGGTCTTGCTGGTGTTCATCTTTAGTCCAACTTTTATGCTCTCCTTATTTAAGCTTTGGATCATTTTTTCCAAGTTTTCAGGGTTCTCTTCAAATAGTACGAGGTCATCAGCGAATCTGAGGTGATTTAATTTTGAGCCATTTATGTTTAGTCCAAATTCATCCCAGTTTAAGTTTTGAAATATTTTTTCTAGGACTGCAGAGAAAAGTTTTGGAGATAATGGGTCTCCTTGTCTTACCCCTCTCTCTATGTAGAATTCGTTTCCTAAAGTTTCTAGTTGAATTCTGGCTTTGATGTTGCCATAAATGGTTTTGATGATGTTTATATATTTTTCTGGTATTCCTTGATCTTTTAGGGTTTCCCAAATACATTTGTGGTTCAAGCTATCAAACGCCTTCGCATAGTCTATAAAGGCAATATATAGTTTTTTATTATATTCATTGTATTTTTCCAGGATTTGCTTTACGGTGTGAATATGGTCGACAGTTGAAAAGCCTTTTCTGAAGCCTGCTTGTTCCGCTGGTTGCTGCTTATCTAGTTCAGAGCTAATTCTGTCTAGAATAATCTTTCCAAAAATTTTGTATACATTGGACATCAGACTTATTGGTCTATAGTTTTCGATGTCTTCCTTGTCCCCTTTTTTGTGTATCAAGATGATATGAGACACTGCCCATTGCCTTGGAATGTTTCCAGTATTCAGAATCTCATTAAATATCTTTGTTAGTATGGGAATCAACTCTTCCATTGTCCCCCTCATCAGCTCGTTCGTGATCTTATCGGGTCCTGGCGATTTGTCCATCTTTTGACTCTTGATGGCTTTCCGTACCTCGCATGGTAGGATTTCGGCAATAGGTTCTTCAGTTCTTTCGGAAGTCGGTTGTGCATGTGGACTGTTGGGGTTATTTTCCAGATGTTTTGTTCTTGCGTAAAGCTGGCTGTAAAACTGTGTGGCTAAGTCTTTAATTTTTTTCCTCTCTGTGATATATTTTTGTTTTTTCTTTAGTTTTGGTATCCATGTTTTGTCAGCCTCACGTAGTTCCTTTAGGGCCTTGTTTATCCCTCCAGTTCTTTTTATATGGTATTCTAAGGTTTGTAGTCTTTTGATTTTTCGGTCGTTTCTGATGTTTTCTCTTATTTCTTTGCTGATTTTTGATTTCAATTTAGTATTTACTTTTTTGGCTGGATCTGATATTAGTGTCTTCCTTTTTTCTATAAGTTGTTTAGTTTGGTCACTCAGTTGATATTTGTTTTTCGGTTTTTTGTCTATATTGCAGGAATTTGTCAGTTTTTTCTCCAGTATTTCATATTTTTGTGTGGTGTCCATTGCTTTGTTTGTTAAATCTTTTTCTATGTCTTTAAAAGAGGTGCTTTTGTCTTTATATTGAAATATTATTGATTGGTCTTGTCTGTGGCTCTTTAGATGTTTTCGGGGTGTTTTACTTGGAGACATCATCAAGGTGCTACGTACCATGCGGTGATTTGTATTGAAGTTTAACTTGGATATAACAGTGGTATCTGTGAATGCTTTTGGATTGTTGCTTATTATGTAATCAATCTCATTTCTATATTTGCCATCAGGAGAGACCCATGTCCATTTGTTTTTGTTGTTTTTCTTGAAAATTGAATTAAGAAGCGTCAAGTTATGTTCCATAAGTTCCTTCCCATATCCAAATTTTCCAAGTATGTATTCTTCACTGTTTTGACGTGCACCTACTTGTGCATTGAAATCTCCCATTAGAATTATATGTTTGTCTGAGCTGTTTTGTATAACCAGTGATAAATCTTCATAGAAGGATTCTAAGATAGATAGTTCGGCTTGCTCTGTTGGAGCATATGCTTGAACAATCGACCATGTTTTCTTATAACCTGGTATTTTGATGTTGAGTATTGCTATCCTGTCCGATATTCCAATCAAATCCAGTATTTGTTGCTTCAGGGATTTTTTTATCAAGAAGCCTATTCCTCTTTGTCCTGCTGTTTCTCCTTTTTGGTATAAGATATAGCCAGTACGCTCTTCAATTTTTTCTTCTAATCTCCGCATCTCGCTTATGCCCAATATATCATATTTTATGTTTTCTAAAGCATGTTCTAGTTCTTGTAAGCTTTCATGGGTTCTTAGTGTTCTAGTGTTTAATGTAGCTATTTTGATAGTTCCACATCTTCTCGTCGGAGGGTGGTGGTCTGAGGTCCCCACGGTGACCAGCCGGATTGGAGACTTTTTGTTGTTCCGTTTATAGTTAATAGTTTCGCTTTCCGGTTTGTTTTGTGCCTTGTTTATTTGTTGTAGACTTGTTGGTTTTGGTTGAGCTAGTTTTTTGAATTTTGAAGGTAAGTATTTTTCTCTGAAAGTGAGTACTGTCTCTCTCGCATGTATTGAAAAGCATTTGTTTTAGACACTTTCGGATCATTCTGTGTTGTGTTTATGTTGTTTTTAGGGCTTAAGGTGTCGGATCGTTTTGTTTTTTCATTTCCCTTCACCAGGTTAGACTTTGCTTCTTTGTTTTTTTGCAACACTTTTTTTGGTAGGTCACGAGTGATATAAATAGTGGGCTTCATCTTCATTTTGTTTCTTAAAATCTGAATTTTCTTTTCTAGTGTTGTAGTAGCTAGGAGAACTGGTCTTATCTTATTGTCTGTGTATTTCCCCAGTCTCTGGATTCTATTAATTTCTCCCTTTGTGAGCACAACTTGTATATCGGTTATGGTAGATATTACCAAGTTTAGTAGGGCTTCGTGGCTCTCATCCTTTGGTTCAGGGAGTCCATGAATTATAATATTGTTTCTCTTTTCATTCAGTTCAAGGTGTTCTATTTTTCTGTTTAAATTCTCGACTTCCCTTTTCAGTTTCTCATTTTCCTCGATAACTGGTTTGATTTTTTCGTCTACTTTTTGCAATACAGCTTCAGTGATGCTTTCTGTTATCGTTTTCGTCTGAATACTGAGTTGTTCTGTCATTTTTGTAAGAAGAAGTGACATTTCTGGTGTAAGCTGTGTCATCTTGTACTAACGAAACGCAAATCTTTGGATTTGTTTATTTATGAACGCAGCTTTCTGTTTTTATGTTGGTAAGAGATTAGTTTTTTTGGCAGATAACCTCAAAAATAATTTCGAGATGTTTTCACGGATTATTGCACTTTTATTTTGTGTTTGTAAATGTTTCTTATCTATCTGTTGGTGCACAAACACGCGAGCAACTTTTCCAACAACACTTTTACTTGTATTGAACGTTATTTCACACTGATTTTATGCAAAAACTCGGGAGCGTTTAACAAAGCGTCCGACGTAAGTAACATGGAAACCGGACCTATTATTTTTACTTGTAATTAATTAATTACTTGTCATTTATTCGACTGATGACGGCCGAAATATATTGAATTTATATTTTATTACCAATATTTAAAGATAATACTTGTAAAAGTAAAATTCATAATGGTATTTTTAATTTCATTTTAAAAATTTAAATGTGTATGTAGCCCATACAATTTGGATTTTATCGAACTGCTATGTGAAATATTCACTAAAGTACGGATTACTTTGAAAGGTAGTTTTTTTGGAAGGCTTATCTTATTTGGTAACAAATATTATCTTCGGTGCGGAATCAGATATGCCTTCTAAAATCAAAACAAAAAAACACTTATCAACGGACTCCATACCACGTGGTGTTAATGCAGGTTTTAACTGTGCACTAGGAGAAGTAAACAGACGACTGATATAAATACAGCACTTGTCACATACTATGAGTAGGTATGTACGCGCATGCGTGGCTCAGTTACGGCGTTATATTCTACAGAAACAGTACTGACGCAAAATAACTGTTTTCTTCACAAAAAAACTTGTTAGAATATTGACAAACATAGAATAGACCGAAAGCTGCAAATAATATTTTCAAAATTATAATTTCTACGCTAAGATAAGATAAGATAAGATATTTATTCACCATATAACAGAACACGTTATAAAAGGTTTGTCAATACATAAAAATATCACATGAAATACAAAATATGTACAATGTACATACACAATCTTGCATGAAATCATTTGTGAAAATTTACATAAAAAAAAATAAAATAAAATAAAAATGTCATAATTAAAAATGAAATTTAAATGTCTAATCAGAAAATGAACACGCCTTTAGATTTAAATTCAAGAATTCATTAATTGAGTAAAACGTTTTTTTTTTCCAAAACTCCTTGGAGTTTTAAACTCCAAGACCGGCAACTTTGAAACAGCTGTAGGTATTTTATTAAACATAACTGATTTAATATATTTTCCTTGATTTTGCGTTTTTTTTGTCTACTTTTTGGTGTTATAAATTTCTCTTTATTTCTTGTATTATATCTGTGAATGTCCATTTTTATAGGTAAATTGTCTTTTTGTAAGTAAGTTTCGATCAAAGAGTTGTAAATAAATTATGAAATTGCGGTCATAGCCTTGCATATACATCTTAAAAATGTGTAAATTAGTCCGAAACAACCAATAATTTTATTTTTCAAATTTCTTTTCGAAAGACAATATGGTTTTCGGCCAAAATCAAATACATTATCTGCTACAATCTACTTGGTCACTGATTCATACTTAATGTAGATAAGAAAAAGTTCATGTTGGGTGTAAAAGAAAGCTTTCGACTCCTATAACCACGAAATGCTACTTGAGAAGCTCAGTAGCATAGTTACTGGATTAGCTTAAAAGTCGGTATCAAAAAGTAAAATTTATGAGATAGAGAGTGAACCTAAAAAAATAAACTGCGGCCCAATACCTTACCTTAAGGCCCAATTTTAGAGCCGCTATTCTTTTTAAATGAAAGTATAAATGAAGTAGTGTTTTAAAGGCACATTGTTCTCTGGGCTAATGCACCATGCTCATTTTATTTTGGTAATTCTGTCCAATACTTAATTATGAAGGCGCAAGAAAATCCAGATAAACTGTTAATTGGTTTCAATATAAATTTTCCTATTTTAAATACTGCTAAAACATGCTACATGACATTCTCTGCTAAAAATAAAAAATACCAAATTAATATCCACTAGTTATAAACGGGGACAAAATGTACCAACCACACGAGGAAAAGTATCCCGTTCTTAAACGATTACTCAAGGATCATTTTCTTTCTTCGTAAATTGTTCCTAATATTTGTTATATCCATCTATCTCTGCTACTTACATTTAATTGTTTTTAGTTTACGTATTATATTATATAATTATATTTTATAATTTGTATGGTTATTTATTAGAGTATTGTATACTATTTACAGTATTCTATGTATTTTTATGTACAATAATAATTTATGTAACTATATATATAATATATTTAGATTAGCAATTTGCTATCGTTTTATTTATTATCGTTATTATTTCTTATTTTATACACCGATTTTCCCGTTTTCCTTCCTACAATTAATTTCCACCTAAAGGTTGTCTGGAAGAAATCGCTATAAGCGATAAGGCCACCATTTGTTACCTTCTTTTATGCTGTATTGTTTTTTTTATTATTTGTATTTGGTGCACAATAAAGATTATTTGTCTTGTCTTGTCCTGTCTGATACTGGACACACACTTAATCTGGAAGGCACAAATAAAATGAATTAGGACCAGACAATTTTCTGACTGGAGCGCTAAGTGGTCTAGTGGGAGGTTTTGTAACACAAGTTCGGTACACTGAGTTCCATTCGCTTACTAAGCCACATCCAGAATATCTGATTCAAGTATGGGTATCTACACCAAGGACACACATAACAACATTACAAGTAGCGCAAAATATAATAGTTAAAGTTCTAAGTCTCTATAAATATAAAATACAACGTTTCTCTGTCTGTTCGTTCGCTTATAACTTGAGAACCACTCAATGGATTTTGATGCAGTTTTCACTGAAAGATAAAGCATTTCTTCGGGAAGGTTTAAGGCTATGTATCACCACGCTATGACAAAAGGGAGCAGCGCAGTGAGAATTTTAGTGAGACATATGGAAGGTTCGCCGCCGTAGCGAAGTCGATCGTCGCGAGTTCAAACCCCGACTGGTAAAATTTGTTTTCACTTTTTATTTTTATTATTTTATTTTCAGAAAAAATATTTCCTTTTGTAAAAAAATTATAAAAGATGAAATTATATTTCTTGACTGAGCAAAGACCAATAACTAAAATATTTTTATTTTCGATTCCTTAGAAAACGCCTAATCTGTGAAGCTATCCACGGCTCAGTAAGCTGGCGTTGAAATTGTTTTTATTTTAATACACTAGATGGCGCTGCATGTTTCAAAATATCGGATTTGACGCAGTCTGATTCAAATAGACTCACGTTAAAGTTTGTCTACACTATTAAATAAACAAGAAAGATTTGTTTGTTTGTTTGCTTGCATATAATGGGTAATATCTAGAACTACTGAACTGACTATAAAAATTCTTTAAGCACTCAATAAGATTTTTAGTTAATCATGTGGTATGTACGCCTTGCATAGTCATATGTAGTCTCATCGTCGGGGTTTCAATCATCCACTGGTAAATATTTTTTTTAGGAGACCTCTCAAGTTTAATTTTATTTGATCGGTATGATGAGTATTTTTGTAGAACATGGTGACCAGGATCTAATGACGGGACTGGGAGGTGGGTACGGGATCTCCTCAACGGACAACAGCAGACTCTTCGAGTTTGGGCTTATTTTATTGGTCTTTATTAGCACTTTGGTAAAACATGGTGACCAGGGTCTGATGATGGGACTGGAAGGTAGGTACGGGATCTCCTCAACGGACAACAGCAGACCCTTCAAGTTTGGACTTATTTAATTGGTATTTATTAGCACTTTGGTAAAACATGGTGACTAGGGTCTGATGATGGGACTGGAAGGTGGGTACGGGACGGGATCTCCTCAACGGACAATAGCAGACCCTTCGAGTTTAGGCTTATTTAGTTGGTATTTATTAGCACTTTGGTAAAACATTGTGACCAGGGTCTGCTGATGGGAGTGGAAGGTGGGTACGGGACGGGATCTCCTCAACGGACAATAGCAGACCCTTTGAGTTGGGCTTATTCGATTGGTCTTTATTAGCACTTTGGTAAAACATGGTGACCATGGTCTTTTGATGGGACTGGAAGGTGGGTACGGGATCTCCTCAACGGACAACAGCAGACCCTTCGAGTTAAGGCTTATTTTGTTGATATATATTAGCACTTTGGTAAAACATGGTGACCGTTGCATATTGTTGTTCAAAAAATCATATTTTTTGTTTTACTATAATTTGCAATATTCCGCTAAACAATTCTTATCATGCTATTCAAAATGTAGACTCGTGCATCGCCCGCATAAAACATGCAACAAGAAAGCAATACGAGCATAAAAGCAAATCAATGTTAAATAACAAGCAAGAAAACTTATCGACACGTGTTTCGCCTCTGAACGAGGCATCCTCGGGATGTGTAGCTAGCTCGGCTTCTCCGCAGCAACTGACGTGTTGCTCGCCCAGCCGCTCCGCTAGTGACGCGCCGCCGACCAAAACTCACCTTTTATACACCGGCCTGACTAATTGTTTGGTGGGGAAAATGGGGAGACGAAAACATGCGTAACAGTGGGGTAGTGGTAAAGTTAGTTTGTTCGTTTAGTAAATCAGGGTTATTCTTGTTTTTTAGTAATTCTAATTGTTCTAACACACACATTCTTAAACCTTTTTTACAAATATGTTTTACTTCAAATGAATGGTTATCAGGCAAACTATGACCGGACTCTAGAAGATGTTTTGCAAAGTGTGATTTTTCAGGATGATTATTTCTATGGGCTGAGATATGTTCTTTGTACCTAGTTTCAAAACTGCGACCTGTTTGACCTACATAGACACCGTTACAATCATTGCAAGACAAGAGAAGACAAAAAAGTTAAGAGGATAGGTTCCGAAAAACCATAATTTATTCTTCCTTGTTTGAAGAATCTAGCAATACTAGATATTTGAAAAAAATTTGGACTTCTGTCAAGAATATAATGTACACTCTTATCGAAACAGAATCTTCAGAAGTCATTCCAACATTGAGCCATAAAAAATCAAAGATGACTCCAAAAAAAGGTTTCATGTCGAGTTTTAACATTATTTGAGCAAAATCATATTATATTATTTATTAATTAAAATTTGTATAAACTTTATTATACTGTTATCCGAACAGATATTTGATACAAACTTTAGTTTTTTTTTTTTAAATAATAAAGTTCGTGATAAAAGTCGTCATTTTGATAATTTTCCAGAATTCGTCCCTCTCGCACTGCAGGTTTTTCGGCATGGAGTAACAGCGATCAATGCAATCAGAACCTATTCTCTTAAAGTTCTGTTTAATTGTGACTTCTTTACCTCCACAGAGAAAATATTTATAGAAAAGAAGTTGATGCACCTAAAATAAATGTACACTATTAAAAATTTTTAGCTTTTACATAAAATTATACCCAAAAATAATAGTGACAAAAAACAACATAAATAATATACAATACGAGAAGTGCCAATAACTTTCAAACAATATCACCACGAACTAATTATGGCAAGAATAATTCATTGTTTGAGGGAGTTCAACTTACAATAAACTTCCAAAAATCATTAATGAATCAAAATCAATTAGCATTTTCAAAAAGCGGTTAAAAGAGTATTACTACATGCCACTATTTCTGTATAACGTGTAGATAATAATATTAATAATATACAATACGAGAAGTGCCAATAACTTTCAAACAATATCACCACGAACTAATTATGGCAAGAATAATTCATTGTTTGAGGGAGTTCAACTTACAATAAACTTCCAAAAATCATTAATGAATCAAAATCAATTAGCATTTTCAAAAAGCGGTTAAAAGAGTATTACTACATGCCACTATTTCTGTATAACGTGTAGATAATAATATTAATAATATACAATACGAGAAGTGCCAATAACTTTCAAACAATATCACCACGAACTAATTATGGCAAGAATAATTCATTGTTTGAGGGAGTTCAACTTACAATAAACTTCCAAAAATCATTAATGAATCAAAATCAATTAGCATTTTCAAAAAGCGGTTAAAAGAGTATTACTACATGCCACTATTTTTGTATAACGTGTAGATAATAATATTAATAATATACAATACGAGAAGTGCCAATAACTTTCAAACAATATCACCACGAACTAATTATGGCAAGAATAATTCATTGTTTGAGGGAGTTCAACTTACAATAAACTTCCAAAAATCATTAATGAATCAAAATCAATTAGCATTTTCAAAAAGCGGTTAAAAGAGTATTACTACATGCCACTATTTCTGTATAACGTGTAGATAATAATATTAATAATATACAATACGAGAAGTGCCAATAACTTTCAAACAATATCACCACGAACTAATTATGGCAAGAATAATTCATTGTTTGAGGGAGTTCAACTTACAATAAACTTCCAAAAATCATTAATGAATCAAAATCAATTAGCATTTTCAAAAAGCGGTTAAAAGAGTATTACTACATGCCACTATTTCTGTATAACGTGTAGATAATAATATTAATAATATACAATACGAGAAGTGCCAATAACTTTCAAACAATATCACCACGAACTAATTATGGCAAGAATAATTCATTGTTTGAGGGAGTTCAACTTACAATAAACTTCCAAAAATCATTAATGAATCAAAATCAATTAGCATTTTCAAAAAGCGGTTAAAAGAGTATTACTACATGCCACTATTTTTGTATAACGTGTAGATAATAATATTAATAATATATAATACGAGAAGTGCCAATAACTTTCAAACAATATCACCACGAACTAATTATGGCAAGAATAATTCATTGTTTGAGGGAGTTCAACTTACAATAAACTTCCAAAAATCATTAATGAATCAAAATCAATTAGCATTTTCAAAAAGCGGTTAAAAGAGTATTACTACATGCCACTATTTTTGTATAACGTGTAGATAATAATATTATTTGCTAGTTAGTTTGTATATTTAAACTAACAAAATGAAATATTTAATTAAAATTTAGGTATCAATGGATTGTCCATACATAAATAGATAAACATCTCATGATAAGTGAACATTGTATTGTTATTTATGAGAAATGCACATCAAACCATAGTAGGTATACAAAAAAGGGAAACTAAATAATCCTTGCGTGCTTATTATAAACTACTACAACCTTCAATGCATCTCAAATTACACTTATCTGATGTCAAACTATGTATTCAACAAATTACCTAAAAGTAAAAAAAAAAACTAAAACAGCTGCCCAGTTTCACAACACCTAAAAGATAAAAAATTAATTGCTAAATGTTACCACACCGTCTAATAATATTGAAACGATAATAGTCTGCCAGAATATAATAATTGTTTTATCTATAAACATTTATGCTTACCTTGATGTTCGAGTATAACCATACATGACTTTTAAAGCCGCCTTTTCTCGCACTATTGCAATACCAAACTGTTAGTTAAAATTTATTGTACTGTCGCTTAACGCTTGCGAAAAGTAGCGGCGAAAATATGTATCCAGGTACGATACCCAGTTAACATGGGCGTCGGAAGACGGAAGTCAGGGGGGGCGACCTCTTCCGTACCTGAAGGGTGCCAAACGGAACCCTATTACTAGGCCTCCGCTATCTGTCCGTCTGTCATAGGGGTCTACAGCTTCAACCGTAATAGTTAGAAAATTGACATTTTCACTGGCCCATGGTGCACGAAAATCTTACCAAGTGATTTTGAATTTCAGTATGTTGTCAGAAAGTCTACAAGAACGTTTTCTGGATTTTACGAAAAAGTATTTGATTTTGGAGTTTTTTCACCTGACAACGGAATTTAAACCATGTTTTCTTGTTATAGCAGTAATTTCAGACATAAAACTCGAGCCATTTAGACATAAAACGAATTAATAACTTAAAGAGGCATCATTTCAAAAATAAAATCTATCAAGCGAGTGAAATGTGTCCAATTAGGTAACCGACCCGACGACGATGGAAAGATAAAGGTCTGAAAAACACGTGTCTAAATTTTACATCGATCAGATAAGTAGTTGACTCAGCATTTTAAAGCAAAAACCGTTGAAAGACCAGAGGCAAGGCCTTAATATGACTTCTATCACGACAAATAACAAAAATAAAAATTTAAAAAGTTTAACCCAAAGCCCCATACAATCTACCTCATCTTAACCACAGCGCCAACTTGTTGACAGCTTTTACCAAAGTTCATTGATCAGATGATAGATGGAGCTAAGAGTGGCTTGTTAACCTTTTTGCGCCGAAGTTCATTCATATGATGACAGTTCGCGACTCGCTCTCGGCCAAATTATTTATTGTCCTGTGCCATTTCCAATTGTCCTGGCTTGCGCCTCTGCCCCGCCCTTCCGACGACGCCCATGTGTTGCGCCCTGCGGCGCACAGTGATCCATTTTCAGTTCGTATCATGTAATAAATATTTACGTGAGAATGTTGTTACGGTTAAAAAGTACTATTTTGTATGCAATGTTTTTGTGTTTTCAGTTTTTATCAAAATTAAAGCAATAATGATAGATGAAAATTATTGATACTTATGAAATGAAACTAATTCTTATTTAATTGGTTTTATTTTTTTATTCATGGTTTGTTACAGTTGTTTACTTTAGTTTACAATAGTTTTCTTTCCGTAACATTTTAAATAACTCCGTCTGCGTCGGCCGAGTCGATATATCTACGAAAAAACAAAATGTTACAAAAAAATTGGCGGGTGATAAAACCTAAATAAGGTGACTTTTATTTATGCAGCCAAATTCTTACTGAAGATTCGGCAAGTAACAAGGTTCGATGACCCTTTTTGTGAAATTCATAAATTATTCTTTTCGTGTTCCTTACCAACGCAAGCCCAGCCCAGAGTCAATTACTATGGGACGTCAAGATTCCATTTTGCTAAATTAACAAAAAGTGTTTAAGATCCGTGTTACTGATCAATTACCAAGACTCCAGTATGAAGTCGGCTCCATAAATAAAACTCACCTTATGCAGGTTGACTTTCAAACAAACCCCGATAATTTTGGAGGTCATGAATAAACGTTAGTAGAACACATTTTTAATGTAAAAATAATTATAATAAAAGTTAAAATATTATTAAAAAATGTTACTTCGAAATAAAATTTATGGTTATCCTAGGCATTCCCATACGAAAAAAGGTGGAAATAGTCTGAAATAGTGAGATCAATAATAAAAATTACTAAGTGCGATCTAATTATCTTATCACTTCGGGTGACCATGATTTCTTTAGATTTTACGAAAATCCTCAAAGGGCTCCAACTTTAAAAATAATCATGAATATGATTTTGAATGGTTTTAATAAAACTAGTTTGTATTCTTCTACAAAATACTAAATTATCGGGGTTAGGTTAAAAGTCACTCTGTATAGCACGTTAGATAATATGTTTAACTACATCCCTTAAGAAAAATTGGCATTATATTATAAATTGGCTCCAAAAATCATAAAATAAATAATAGGTTGGGGAAAAACTCTTTTCGCAAATAGTATGTATGAACTTATAATAAAATCTCTTTGGCTATACCATTTGTATCTGGCTGGTTTTGGTATTATTAAAAAGTTTAAATTTTATAAAAGATAATTCCAAATTCAAATTAGGTAAAATGTGTGATTTTCATTTGCTTTTCTTACTGTTAAGATGAGTGAATCTAATGAAGAAATTTGATACATTTTAAAATTTTACTACAAAAAAGATGAAAATGCAACGCAAGCCGCGAAAAAAATTCGTGATGTTTATGAACCTAGTGTCTGTGAGAGTTGCACAAATTTGGTTTAATCGTTTTCAATCCGGAAATTTTGATGTCAAAGATGCACCTCGTTACAGATAAAATGGATGCTGTTGAAAACTATAATAGTACCTGCGGCGCCTGATACAATTGAAGAGCAAATTCTACGTTGTAATCTTTGTTGCCTTTACTTTTATTTTATATATGTATTGTAGGTAGTTTTTGAATAGTTTTTATTTAATTTAAAATATTAGTAATTTACATAGGTATTGATTACAGATTGAAAGGTATAATAACCATTTGTTATCAGTATTATGTAACCTTTGTACTACAGTTCAAGTATTTTTGTATGAAAATCTTACTTTACATTGGTGCTATTTAGACATATACAAATAATTGCTTGTGATTTATACAGGTATTGATTACATAAATTTACATATCTCAAAATCAAATCAAATCAATCAAATCTAAATATTTATTTTTGCAAAATAGATACATTAAGTATACTTTCTACAAGTCAGTTAATTTTCACAATATAATATATCTTTAGAATATAAAAAAAATATAAAATAATACGGGAAATAAAATATACACCTGCATAAATAAATGATAGTCGTAAGTTTTTAAATAAATAAATAAATAAAAAATAAATAAAATAGAGGAATCTAGGAATAAAAATATTATATATACATAATGCAATGAAGAAATAAGTTCATAAATAAAAACGGGAAATACATACAAAAAATATTAAGGGTGGGCTACTAAAATGTAATAAAGTTATACACTTGCATAAAATATAGAAATATAGGAATAAAAATATTATATATACATAATGCCTAACCATCCGCACCATTCGATTAGTATTGCTAAGAAGAAGGGCAAGAAACTTAGCAAACATTCCTTTTTTCAAAATAAAACATATGATACAAAATCATATACATACCTACTCAAGTAAAGGCACAAAAAAATATAAGACTGCGGGAATTAGTCACGAGAAAAAAAATATATCTTAGTCAACCCGTCTCATATTGTCTATTACCTTTAACAAAGTAAGTTTACACATTAATTAATTTTAAGCCTTTAGAGGAATCGTACAGTATTAAAATATGCTAATTATTAATTACAACATTGAATAAGATTATTATTATTTATTACACCATGCTTCGTTATCATCCAAATAATCATTGATTTTATAATAAGCTTTCTTAAGTAGTCCCTGCTTAATATATAGTTTAAACTTATTTTCAGGCAAACTAAGGACCTCCTCTGGAAGCTTATTGTAAAATCTTATACCATGTCCTACAAAAGAGGTACCTACTTTGGCAAGTCTTAATTTTGGAAAAGCTAGTTTATGTTTGCTTCTGGTTTCAACAGAGTGGTGCACACCAAGCCTCAGGAAACTATCAATATTTTTTGTGACATATCTAATAACTTGATAAATAAATTCACATGGGACCGTAAATATATTAATTTCTTTAAACTTTTCTCTTAATGAATCTCGGTACTTCATGTTATAAATAGACCGAATTGCTCTCTTTTGCAAGACAAAGACTGCTTCTATATCCGCGGCTCTACCCCACAACATTATGCCATATGACATAATGCTGTGAAAATAACTGAAATATACTAATCTAGCAGTATCTTCATCAGTTATCTGCCTTATGCGTCTAACAGCGTATGCGGCTGAACTAAGTCTACCACAGAGAGCTTCTATGTGGGGACCCCACTGAAGACGAGAGTCTATAGTAATACCTAAAAACTTAGTTTCGTTAACTAACTCCAGCTTGGACCCCTGCAAAAATAAACTGACATCTACTTGAATTACATTTGGTAAAGTAAACTTTATACATTTCGTCTTTTTTGCATTTAGAACTAAATTATTTGCAGTGAACCAATCAAGAATCAGAGAGAGGGTTGAATTCGCGTCATCAAGTATATCGTTATGTCGATTCACTTTAAAAATAAGTGACGTGTCATCTGCGAATAGAACTATCTCAGATAAGTCTCTAACTAAGTAAGGAAGGTCATTTATGTATATTAAAAACAATAGGGGCCCAAATATGGAGCCCTGCGGAACACCCATTTTGACTAATGCTCCAGATGACTTTACTCCATTAATGTCTACCTTTTGAAATCGGTCACTAAGGTATGACTTAAATAACGCCAAAGATTTACCCTTAACTCCATAGTGATCTAATTTACATAAAAGTGTTTCATGATTAACGCAATCAAAAGCTTTTGAGAGGTCACAAAATACACCGAACGCATCCTGCTTTGCTTCCCAAGCGTCAAATATGTGCTTGACTAAAGCAACTCCTGCATCAGTGGTTGACCTCCCTTTAGTGAATCCATATTGTTCACTGTGAAACAACTTATTTAAGTTAAAATGAGATAAAAATTGATTAAAAACAATTTTTTCGAAAATCTTACTAAATACTGGTAAAACTGAGACCGGTCTATAGTTGGAAGGGGCTTCCTTGTCGCCTGATTTAAAAAGAGGGATCAATTTACTCAACTTCATTAAATCAGGAAAGACACCATCATCTACACATTTATTAAAGATTAAAGCTAAATATGGAGCTATTAAATCAATGATACAGCTTACAACTTTAACAGATAGGCCCCATAAGTCCTCGGTTTTTTTAAAGTTAAGAGATTTAAATGCTTTAATGACAGTTTGTGAATTAATATGCTTTAACGCAAATACAGAATGGCACTGAGGCACGTGATCACTCAAAAGATCCTGTGCAAGTCTTGGACTTGAATTTAAGCCTTTAGTTGTCAAGGAACGAATTTCAGTAAAGAATTGTTCAAAGACCTTCGCAACTTCTTTATCTCCTGTAAAAACTTCATTGTTAATACTCAATTTTAGTTCATTATTCCGTTTGTTACTCTTCCCAGTTTCAGTATTTATGATATTCCATACTGCTTTTACTTTGTTATCGGCCATTTTAAGTTTTTTATTCAGAAATATACTTTTTGCTTTTAAACGCACTAATTTGAAAGTACGTGAGTATATTTTCAAATGTTCAATAAATTCAATATTATTATTGTAAGATTTTTTGTTTTACAATTCGTATAAATGATTTCGGCTTTTGTAAATACCTGGCGTTGCCCAGTCACTAAAAGTGATTTCATTACTGTTAGAAACTTTCCGCAATGTAAACGTATTTTCAAATTCTTTGGAAACTATGTTAAACAGGTCTGCAAAGAGAGCATTTGGATCATCTTGGAGAAGATTAAAATGTGGTAATTTAAGTTCCAAGTTTGCTTGAAAACATTCTAGTCTGTGAGTTGTAACAGGCCTGTAAAATGTTTTTTTGGGCAATTGTTTCACACTTTGTATGAAAGTTACAGTTTGGCCACTGTGATCAGACTGCAAGCGGTTAATAACTTTATTGTCTGAGTAGTCACAATCACAGAATATATTATCAAGACAAGTTGCTGTATTTTGGGTAATTCTAGTTGGTTCTAAGAACACATTAGACAAATTAAATTATTTGAATAACTGAATTAATTTCGTGGTCATAACCGACTTTTCTAGTATATCTACGTTAAAATCTCCACAGACGATAATTTTTTTCTTCGTATCAAATAATAACTTTAGCACTTCTTCCATTGTTTTTTCAAAAATATTGTAATCTTGTCCCGAGGGTCGGTAGACACAAAGAATTATATATTTACTCATTTCTATACAAGCCAACTCTACTTGGTGTTCAACAGAAAGTTTTACAATGTCTTTTCTTTCTTTTGACTTTATATTATTCTTGACTAGAATCATAGATCTTATGATATGATACCTATTTATTATTAGTTACAATACCTCGGTCTTGTTCGAGTTTTGTTTAGTGAATATAAGATAAATTCTTGTAGATAAACTCACGCCTGTCTCCCGCAAGGGTAGGCAGAGACTACAGATTTCATCCTCTCATTTTGTATGGATATGATTCCAATTTGTGTAGTGAAGTTTAAAATTTTGTACCAGATCTGAGTCTATTAAAATTGTAAAACTTTTAAACTATTATTTAATAGATAGTGAATAAATTTTTGTAATTATATATAATTCCAGGTTGACCTGACCACAAGTTTCCCAAAACGGCTGAAGAAAAAGAATTAATTAAGAAACGAACTAGTTACAAGTGATGTTCAACTGCATTTTCTAACTATTTAGAAACCTTGGGTGTGTCAACATTGACGTCTTTTCAGACAAAGGAATTGCAATTACGAATTGATAAGATAGAATCATTGTTTGATCAATACGACGAGGTACAGTTAAGGTTAGAGTGCGTCATAGATAATATTGATACACAAATATCTGAAAGAGTAGACTTTGAATCTTCATACTTTTAATTAATGTCAAGGGCACAGGAGATATTGGGCACGTACAAAACTACACATGAAAATGAACATGATTCATGTAGTGAGAAAGGTTCAACACGTACGAACAATCATAAACTAGTTAAGTTGCCGACGATTCAATTGCCGAAATATAGTGAATCATATGATAATTGCCTTGGCGATTCTTCGAGACGAGTGGGCCTGCGGATGAATTTGGATAAGACTAAGGTCATGTCCAACTGTCACGTCATCCAAGGGCTAATAACCGTCGACAATGTCAGCATCGAAGTTGTTCAAAAATATGTTTATCTGGGTCAAGTCATACAGCTGGATAAAAACAACTTCGACGCCGAGGCTGACAGAAGAATATGCTTGGGTTGGGCAGCATTCGGAAAGTTGCGTCACATATTTACGTCGTCAATACCGCGGTGCTTAAAGGCTAAGATGTTCAACCAGTGCGTCCTTCCTGTGATGACGTATGGCGCTGAGACGTGGTCTCTTACAAAGGGTCTGATCCACCGGTTTAAGGTCGCTCAGCGAGCTATGGAGCGGGCTATGCTTGGGGTATCTCTGATGGATAGAATCCGAAATGAGGAGATCCGTCGGAGATCTAAAGTAACCAACATAGCCTGCAGAATCAGTAAGTTGAAGTGGCAGTGGGCAGGCCATATTTGTCGCCGACATGACGGCCGTTGGGGCCGAAAGGCTTTAGAATGGAGACCACGTACAGCAAAGCGTAGTGTAGGACAACCTCGTGCCCGCTGGACCGACGACCTGAAGGACGTTGCGGGGGGCGGCTGGATGAGGAGGACGGAGGACCGACATGAGTGGCGAAATTTGGGAAAGGCCTATGTCCAGCAGTGGACAAACACGGGCTGATGGATGGATGGATGGATGATAATTGGCTTGAATTTCATGACACTTTCACAAGTCTTATTCTATCAAATGAGGAAATGGATGAAATTAATAAATTTCACTATCTCAGAGCCTCTTTGGAAGTGACGGCTGCTGCAGTCATTCAGTCAATCGAGTTTTCAGCCAATAACTATGCCATAGCGTGGCAGTTATTATGCGATCGTTTTGATAATAAACGCTTACTCATACAGATCTACATTTCAGCTTTATTTAACATTGAAACCGTTACAAAAGAGTCTTCTGTGACTTTAAAACGTCTTATTTATCAATTGAATAAAAACTTGATAGCATTGGAGTCATTAGGCGAACCAACAAAAAATTGGGACACACTTCTCATCCACGTTATGATTCAAAAGTTAGATCCTAAGACTTATCGTGAGTGGGAGGAGCTCAGAAGTCGCTTAGATAAAGATAAATCAATAACACTCGACATGTTACTCAATTTTATGCGAAGTCGCGCAGACTTAATTGAAACTTTAGAGTTATCACGTGGTTCCTCAAGTAACCAAATAAATGCATCAACCAAATCTCAGCATAAACTTAGGGCTATGGTCTCTGTACAAGATAGTTGCAATGTTTCAAATTTTCCATCTACAAAACCTTGTCCAAAATGTGACGGTAATCATAACTTAAACAATTGTTCACAGTTCCTTGCATTAAGTAACAGTCAGCGGTTACAATTGTTGCCAGGTTTCAAAGTATGTTACAATTGCTTCCGCACTAATCATTGCGCTAATCACTGTAAAAAACCAGGTTGTAAAATCTGCAAGCGTAAGCACAATTCACTTATTCATTTAGCTGATACAAAACCTAAAGCGGAGAAAAGTTCTGTTTCAGTACACATTCATGACGATAAAAGGACTTCAGTTGAGTCCCCGGGACCTGTGGAGACGAGGTCTAATTCAGCGGTCGTGCTCTCAGCAAATGTAGCTTCAGGCCAATGTGGACAGGACGTGTTACTGTCAACTGCTTTAATAAAATTGTACGATAAACAAAATCAAGAAATAATCGCCCGCGCAGTCTTAGACAGTGGTAGCACCTCCTGTTTAATGACACAAAAAATGTGTGATCAGTTAAATCTGTCTACTGAAAGTGTGAGTAAGTCTATACAAGGCATTAATAACGCTACTTCACACATAAGTAAACGGTGTAAAGTCACGATGCAATCACTGGACGAGAATTTCTCGATTAATCTTCAGTGTTTCGTTTTACCTACAATTACAGACACTATACCGCATCGTCAGGTAAATCTATCAAAATTTGATATTCCATCTAATATATGTTTAGCAGATCCTAACTTTCATACGCCAGCTGAAGTAAACATAATTATAGGTGCAGATATTTTTGGGGACTTGTTAGGGTCTCAACAGATCAAGCTTGGTAATGGTAAGCCGATACTTCATGAAACTAAACTCGGATGGTTAGTTTCTGGCCCAATCAATGGCGGCTATGTATCGACTTTGTCTCATCCCATCTTATGCAATTTTACAAAGGTTGATCCCATTAACAATGAGTTTCTGAATGATGATATTCAAAAACAACTCACGCGTTTTTGGCAGCTTGAAGAAGTTGGCCTTAAATCATCATATTACTCCAAAGAGGAACAGTTATGTGAGGATCACTTCGTTAAAAACACAACTCGGTTAGAAAACGGTAGGTTTTGCACAAGCATATCATTGAAGGACACAACGCAAGTACTAGGTGACTCATTTCAGCGAGCTAAACATTGTCTCTTATCCCTAGAGCGCAGAATCAAAACTCAACCTTCATTTAGAAAAGGCTATTGTGAATTTATGTCCGAGTATAAATCTTTGGGTCATATCTCTGAGATGTCTGATGACCAGTTAGTTGATTCACAATCAGTTCAGTATTTTATACCACATCATGGTGTATTTCGCGAGAATTCCAGCACAAACCTTCGGGTTGTATTTAATGCAAGCAGTCCCAGTAGTACAGGTGTTTCTTTGAACAGTATATAAATTGTAGGTCCTACCGTTCAGGACGATCTGCTGTCCATACTTCTCAGGTTCCGTCAACATAAATATGTTCTCGTTGCAGATGTTGAAAAAATGTACCAGCAAGTAGCCATAAATCCTAAAGATCGGCATTTGCAGCAAATTCTATGGCGTGATTCAACGTCTGATCCCCTCAAAGTGTATCAGTTGAATACTGTCACATACGGGATGGCTGCTGCTCCTTTTCTTGCAACGAGATGCCTCAAGCAAATAGGCTTAGAGTGCGATGATAATAAAATTGCCAAGATCATAATTCATGATTTTTATGTTGATGATTTGCTGACTGGTGGGGGAAGCATAAATGAAGTTTTAGAAATACAGCGTAAAATAACTGCTGCACTCGCTTCAGCCTGCATGCCATTGAGAAAATGGAAATCAAATGAGACACAGCTAGTACCCAAATCGATTCAATCTGCAGTCGATCTAAACATTGGAAAAACTAAACCAAGTTAGTTAGGATTGGGTTGGAGGACAAATTCTGATGAGTTTTGTTTTTCGATTACCCTCTTGGGTAATTAAAACTTCTTAGTTTCTCATGATGACACAAAGCGCGGTATACTTTCAAAGATTGCACAAATCTTTAGGACTTTTAGCTCCTTGTGTTATTAGCATGAAAATGTTACTCCAAAAATTATGGTTGCAAAAGTTATCTTGGGATGAACCATTATCCCCTGAAATTTCCAAGTCTTGGGCAGATATTACTAAAAATCTATCATTTTTAAATGATGTACGTGTTTCAAGACAAGTGGTCTGCGATTCTCCCAAAGTTGTGGATTTGCATATTTTCACAGATGCCTCTCAAGTTGCTTACGGTGCTTGTGCATATGTCAGTAGTAGCAATGATCAGGGAGAAACTGAAGTGCATTTGTTATTTGCTAAAAGTCGTGTTGCACCTTTAAAGCCAACGACTATACCCAGACTCGAGCTCTGTGGTGCGTTAGTTGGAGTTCATCTTTATGAAAAGTCAATTAATTCGCTTAGAGTGAAAAGCGAAAAGTCAACTGAAACCAATGTTTAACTACATTTGGACTCAAAATTGTAGTATTTTGGTAAAGAAAAGCGAGGAAGATAAAAAAATTTATAACATAAGATGCGAAGACGATATTAAATCATTATTTGAGACTGTAAACAACAAAGCCGAGTAAACACCGAAGGAAAGGGTGTGTTTACATTAACAGATTTCTCTCTTTCAATGAACGAATCATTAGAATATTTAGACAAAGATATTGAGTACACAAGATATGAAAACACAGATTTATGGAGTCAAAATATAAAAAATAAACAAAATGAATTGGATATAGTACACTTAAATATTAGATCTATAAGAAAACATTTTAACGAGCTATTAGTTTTACTGAAATTATGTAATGAAAAGATAGATATAATAATCTTATCCGAAGTTAACATAAAAGAAGAGGAGTTGCCCTTTTACTCAATTAAAGGATATAATTTACACTCGAATACAAGAGAAGTACAAAGGGGTGGAGGAGTACTGATATACGTGAGGGACAACTTGAATTTTACCGCCGAAACAATACAAACCTCTGCTTCCGAGACGTTACACGGGAAATTACAGACTGAAAAAGGCACATTACATGTAATTTCAACTTATAGGCCACCTAAAACTAACAAACTACGTTTTTTGAAAGAAATTGAGATATTAATCAGGCAGATATTACCAACCGATGACTTGGTCATAATAGGAGATACCAATTTGGACATGTTAGGTGATAAGTTAAATGGAACAATTTCAAAATACAAAAATATTATGTGTGAACATGGTTTACAATGTGCTATACCTACGAACGAGATAACGCGCGAAGCTATTGTTGATGGCGAGCTGCAGACGTCATGCATCGACCATGTGTGGGTGCGCAGGCATCGAGCTGTGCGCGCCTACGCACACATGCTACATGCAAACTCTCTGACCATCACATGATAGGGACACGACTACCATTGTCAACCGAAAATGACCCGAATGCGTCTACAACAAGGTTTGCACTATCCAATAAGTTAGTGAGGGATAAACTTGATATTGTTAACTGGTCCGAGTTATTGGAAATCGACTGTCCATTAATATTGTATGAAAAGCTATACACGTTGTTTGGTAGTATTTATAATGAATGTACGATTGAAATAAAAACAGGTAATAAAAGAAATACACAGCCGTGGGTGAGTAAACAGCTAGCTGTAATGATTGAGCGAAGGGACGAGTTATTTAGAATTTGGAAATCCACTCCTTACAATATGAACCGTAGACTAGAGTTCACGCGTTTCAGAAATAAAGTTAACAAAATTATAAATATTGCCAAAAATAAGTATAGACAAAATCAAATAAAAAATTGTGACGGGGATTTTAGAAAAATATGGTCTAATATAAATGAATGGCTGGGCCGTAAAAAAAGTAATTTGGATAATGTTTTAATGAAATATTTAGGTAAAACGGATAATATTCGTAACATTTGTAATAATTTTTCTGACACATTTACCCAAGAAATACAAAATATTAAACATAACTGTAATCAAAAATTTTTGGAACGTTCTACTTATGTTAAGAAGATTGATGTATCATTTAAATTTAGAAATATAAGTGCCTTAAAAGTTGAGAGAATAATTGATAAATTAAGCCGTGAAAAGGCTCCTGGCATAGATAAAATTAGAGTACAAGATGTAAAGTATGTAAAAACGGAAATTAGTAAAATTTTGGCTAAGTTTATTAATATGTGCATGTCAAAGGGTATATATCCCGATGTATTAAAGAAGTCGTTAATAAGACCTATTTATAAACAAGGAAACCATTTAGATTATTCCAATTACAGTCCCATTGCCATTTTATCGGTTATCAACAAAATAATGGAGAAAGCTGTAATTGAGCAAGTTGGTGGATTTTTGGAGCATCACAAGGTGTTATCTGAAGCTCAGCACGGGTTCAGAAAGGGTCGCAGTACAAGTACGGCTCTGACGCACTTCACTAATTATGTAAACACAAAACTTAGCGATAGGCAGCAGGTACTGGCAATATTTATTGATTTTAAAAAAGCGTTCGACACACTGGATCACGAACAATTATTACAAGCTATGGATGAATGCGGTATCAGTGGGCCTACCAATCAGTGGTTCCGTAATTATTTAACCAACAGGACTTTGCGCACGGTGATCAATGGAACAGCTGGATCTGAAGCAACTGTCAGGCTGGGCGTGCCAACCGGTTCTGTGTATGGGCCGGTCGGCTACATCATGCACGTGAACAGTGTGTCGAACGTGGTGAATAACTGCAACGTTTACATGTACGCAGATGACATGTGTCTGCTGTACGCTGGGAAAGATAATACGCCGGAGATGGTAAACAATGTACAGGCGGACTTTGACAATATTTGTAAATGGGCGCATGATAATGGCATCATATTGAATTTAAATAAAATGAAATGTATGTACATTTGTTCGCCGTATAATAAGAAAGCCAAAAACTTACAACCCTCGGATATTAAAATATTAGGTCACACCTACGATTGTTTTCATAAAAATAAACAAGGGTATGACTGCAAAGGTTTAGAAATAGTAGATAAATTTAAATATTTAGGATTATTAATAGATAACAAATTTAATTGGAAACTACATACTAATGAAGTCTGCAAAAGATTGAGATCAGTTTTAGGACAATTTTGTCACCTACGTAGAATACTAAATAAACGAACCCTGTACATTGTTTACCATGCGCTTGCTGACTCACTTCTGAGCTATGGATTAAGTTGTTATGGACTTACTTTTAAAACATACCTGGATCTAATTAGGCAATTACAGTTGAGAATTATTAAACACTTAGTAGGTAAAAATATCAAAGCTAAATATAAGGGAGAGTATGAAAAATTGTTTATAGTTTGTGAAATTCTCCCAGTAAACCAGAAAGTTAAATATCTCATAGGTTTGGAAATTTACTACACTAAAGACTATAAAGTTCCTAAACCAAATAGACATTTCACTAGAGCAGTAAAAATTGGCAAACTATCACAGCCATCATCTAAAAACTATTATGGAGAGAGAACTCGGAAGTACCTAACTCCCAAGCTTTGTAATAAATATCCTCTCCTACTGGAAGAAAATAAGTTAAAAATTGGCACCCTAAAACATAAATTAAAAAATATATTGTTATCTTCCCTTACATAACTAGAACTTATTATATCTTGCATAATGATTTCCTACAAATATGTATATGTTTTAAGACTATATAGTATTAGATTTTAAGTACCTTCTCTTAATGAAATGTAAGAGCGTATCGCCAACAAACTGCTTAGCAGTTTGGCGAAAATTGTAAAGTATATACTTGTGTAAAATTCTGTTATAAAATAAAATAAAAAAAAAAAAAAAAAAAAGATATGGAGTAAAGAATACGTTTCCGAGCTGCAGCTAAGGACTAAATGGCGATCTAACGAGAATGCTCTCAAGATGGACTCTCTTGTCTTGATAAAGGAAGACAACCTCCCTCCGTTGAAATGGAGACTGGGTCGCATCAAAGCCGTGTATCCTGGTTCAGATGACATAGTCAGAGTAGCCGATATCAAGACTGCAACTGGAACAGTTCGAAGATCATTTAGCAAGATTTGCCCTCTTCCAGAAGCAGACTAAATTTGTTGAAAGGCGAGCTTTCAACGCCCGCGGGCATGTTGAAAACTATAATAGTACCTGCGGCACCTGATACAATTGAAGAGTAAATTCTACGTCGTAATCTTTGTTGCCTTTACTTTTATTTTATATGTGTGTTGTAGGTAGTTTTGTATAACTTTTCTCTTCTCTTTGTCAACTGCGAATAATATAACGCTTGAATTTTGGAAAGGACATTTTTAATTATATACACCTGATAAGGATCCCCAACAGATGCCATTTTTGAAAAAGTGGAGCAAGATCGGCTTATCGGTAGTTACGATGTAGCTGAAGAACTCTGGATTGACCACAAAACAGTTTTGGCGCATTTGAAAAAAGCTGGGTACACAAAAAAGCTCGATATTTGGGTGCCCCATGAGTTCACCGAAAGAAACTTAAAGAACCGAGTACTCATTTGTGATTCTTTATTACGACGTAATGAAACCGAACCATTTTTGAAAAACCTGATATCTGGTGATGAAAAGTGGATCACGTACGACAAGAGCGTGCAAAAAAGGGTCGTGGTCAAAGGCTGGTCAGGCTTCACAGACTCTGGTGAAAACCGGGTTATCTCGCAACGCGGTAATGCTGTGTGTATGGTGGGATTGGAAGGGCATTATTCATTATGAGCTGTTACCGCCAGGCAGGACCATTGATTCTGAACTCTACTGCGAACAACTGATGAGATTAAAGCAAGAAGTTGAGAGAAAGCGGCCGGAAGTAGTCAGCAGAAGGGGTGTGGATTTTCATCATGATAACGCTAGACCTCACACATCTTTAGCCACTCAGCAAAAATTAAGAGAGTTTGGCTGGGACGTATTAATGCATCTGCCGTATAGTCCTGACTTTGTACCTTCAGATTTCCACTTGTTTAGGTCTCTTCAGAACTCTTTACGCAGTGTCAGGTTAACATCACGAGAGGACTGCCAAAACCACTTGTCGCGGTTTTTTGATCAGAAGCCCCAGAATTTCTATAGCAATGAGATCATGTCCCTACCTACAAGATGGCAGAAAGTTATCGAACAAATGGCATCTACATACTTAAGTTAAATGTAAAGAAACTTTATTAAAAATGTTTTGAATTTTCATATAAAATGCTAAGAAACCTTTTCCCCAACCAATAATATAAACTTTGTGAATCATTTTCACGGAGTTTTACAAATACTTACTTTCTTTATTAGATTCATAAATCAACGATATTTCGTAAATTTAAAACAAAAATACACGCCACAAACCATACATGTCTCACCGTCACAAATTGTAGAGCGCAACTATCACAAACGACCCCTCACTTCGCCGCCACAGATCACCGTGCACGTGCGTATCACCGATCTAAATATCTGTTAATTTAATACTTTGGACATCTATCGCCAACAATCGAATCATTTTAAGGACCTAATAAACACAAACTTTTTTGATTTAATGCACGCTACGAACTGAAAATTGACCACCGTGCGGCAGTGACGCGCACAGAACTTTATCTAGGAATGCAACGAGAAGGTCAAGTTCATGAAAAAAATTGAAAATGAATATGACATTTATTTTATATGGTATCACTGCCTAACCTGGCGTCATACAAATAATGATTTTTCAAAGTGACTTTATTAAAAATATAAAGTGAATAAATGTATAAATACCCCATATAATACCTTTTACAAGTAAAAAGAGGCATGAATTCCAAGAAAATACAATAATAAGGCATTACCATTGATTTGATTTCCTTGTAAGATTTATCGATTCATGCCACAATTTTTTTAAATATCATTTGAAAAATAATGTATTACTAAATATTTTCTTACATTAACAAAATTATTATTAAAATTAATAAAAATTATTTTATATTAAATTTGTGACATGCTCGCCACAAGTACGAATTTTGCCTGTAGTTTGAAGATACCGTTGATAAAGAAAATACAGGTTAACTGCGTCGCGATCTATTAGGGATATAAAACTTAAATTTTTCTAAAAGAGAAGGACAATCGATATATCCTCTTGCGATTCTAGATAAAAAGCCTATGTTATTCTTTTGAGTTGTTGCGTTAAGGTTCGCGCACATTATGCCGGGCCGCAGCGTGTCGGGGCGGAGTGCAAAAATCCGCTCAAATCGCTTCAATACAATTTGTATGAAATAACGCACACTGTGTCGGGCCGCAGCGGCTCGCATTATTGCGCGGCGGATATCCGTCCGTGCGATGCGGCCCGCCCCGCCCCGCCCCGCCCATATTTTACGTTTTCTCTTTTGACGAACTTCTTGTCTACGCTGTTTATTACTTCTTATTCTAAGAGCAGGCAAAAAAACGAAAGTTGTTCGTCAGAGCTATCCATAACGTTCAGTTGCACGCAAATGCAATGCGACCCGGCCCATCACAAATGTGCTAGGTACGCATTTTGCACTGCGCTGCGGCCCGCTCCGCCCCGCTGCGGCCCGACACAATGTGCGCGAACCTTTAATGTGTAGTGTAGAATTATTTTTGTGTGTCTTATGGTACTTAAGATTTATTTGTGTGTTTTTATCTTTATAACTATTTCATTGTATTGTGACTGTTTGATACCTCAATAAATAAAAATAAAATCTCAAGGCGCTACTCTCCATACTGCTCTATCTCAAGGCGCTACTCTCCATACTGCTCTATCTCAAGGCGCTACTCTCCATACTGCTCTATCTCAAGGCGCTACTCTCCATACTGCTCTATCTCAAGGTGCTACTCTCCATACTGCTCTATCTCAAGGCGCTACTCTCCATACTGCTCTATCTCAAGGCGCTACTCTCCATACTGCTCTGTCTCAAGGCGCTACTCTCCATACTGCTCTATCTCAAGGCGCTACTCTCCATACTGCTCTATCTCAAGGCGCTACTCTCCATACTGCTCTATCTCAAGGCGCTACTCTCCATACTGCTCTATCTCAAGGCGCTACTCTCTATAAGTATTAATTTGTTTCGATATACTCGTTTATCTGGAACAACTTTTTTGTTGTTGTCAGGTATTTGATAGAAGTTTACTTTCGTTTATAAAGCCAAATTCATAGTGGAGAGTCGATAAGTGGTTCTGCGAAAGACGCAAAATTAAATTTAGTCTTCCTAATCTATACTAATTGAGTCGAAGTTTTTTTTTAACAAGTATAGATGCACAATTTATACAAAGTAGGTGGTAGAGCTGATGCCGAGCTCGACTGTGGAGGTACCACCATCTTACTCGCAAATCCTCCCGAAGTTATTCGGGGAGAGTAAGAGAACAGCTCTCAGGCAAAACCAGGCGGCCCACCATTGTCTGGGACCGATGTATGGCGGTATATCCATCCCTAATTGCCAGGCCTTAAAACAGACTAGTGACGGGCAGCGGTGTTACTGGTGCAAGGGTTTCGACACCGCGCTCACCAACCCGCCTGCCCAGCGTGTGTGAGTATGGGCATTTCTTCCAGGGGGACCGCCAAGAGTGGTGAAATCCTGAAAAGGCCTATTTTCAGCAGTGGACGAAACAGGCTGATGGATGGATGGATGGATGCACAAGGATGTTTTTCGTATTTCGCAAACAGGATAATTGAACCTTGGTCTTGGCCATTCACCGAATCTTCAGTGTGGATTTGGCTGCATAAACGAAGGTCACCTTATAGAAATACGAGCATCACAATAATTTAACTATCATTCGTGAAATAAACTTTACATCGAACTTCTTTAAGACGTTCGTAGCTTGAAACACCTCCAACAGCTCCTAAAGTGTGTTTATATACTGGTTTTGAATATCTAGACTTACTGTAAATTGTTTATTCCAGGATCCTGCAGTCCGAATAAAGAAATCAGAAAACCCAACAGACACCACCATTATGAAGACGCCGACCGGTACGACGACCCTCCGCGTCCTCCAAACAAGCCACGCAGACCAATTTATGATGAGAGGCCGTCCTACGAGAAGAAACCAACATACCCCCATGAGGCTAATGACCACCCGTTGCCCTCTCACCCCGCGTACCGCCCTAACTCGCAGAGAGACTCCCCTACCCCTCACCCCTCCCTGGAGAATAAATTCTCTATAGACCCCAGGGTGCCCGAACCCAACATCCACATAACAGGTAAGGGCAATCTTCATTACAACTGAGAATCACCTCGAAGGATCATTCTTCCTGAGGGTCGACATCCTTAAATAGAGCTAAAGTAGGGCTCAGCATTCCGAAATTAGATAAAATTAATTAATTTATATTCTGTTACTAACTGTTCAGTGAATCTTTCATCCGTTTTCGGTTTGGGCGTTATTTTATGAACATCCTTTATAGTCTATGAGTTGACCAGGATAACTACAATGATAATAAAACCGCTGATTTGTTCTCGAGTTAAAACGGAACAGACAGACAGACAAAAATTCTAAAAATAGTTGTTTCGGCTTCAGTACAGTTTCAGTACATTTCATTTAAAATTTCGCGAAAATACTTATTCAATGTATAGGTATAGACGATTTCTTTTTTACTACTTTATTATTAGTAAGATGAAGATTTACAGAAAATTTAATACAATATAATTACTAGATGCCGATAAAAATTAATTGAATAGCAATGTCGTATTACGAGTCTTGTGATTTGATCAAATACTTAACAACGACAAAACATAGTTTAGATCCATGGCGACGACGCATCAAAAACGTGATAAATAAACCATTCTCCGATACCATTTATAGCTTTTGTGTACTACGAAAAACGTTGCAAAAAAACAAATGAACCTTTGTGCGCACGGTAACTGTATAAAGCGAGATTTACAGTTAAAAAGCAAAACCTAGACTTGGGACTTTCCAGAGAGATTCTCAAGTTCCTAAATCCGTAAATGAAACATTATGCGGCAGTGGCGGTAACTTAGTAGGTAGAGGATGCAGTCATAGTATTGGTATTGTTAGCCAGCACCTTGCTGACGGTGGTGCACCATGTTGTGTGTCACCAGTATCGTCCGAGTACCTGGTGGAGCAGTTCCGAGCGCAAGCTCCGAGCGACCCCGAGCTGCCGCCCGTGCTCCTCCCCTTCTCCCCCAGCACCCGCGGGGTGAGGTCCATCTCGCCCGCCGTGCTGCTGTTCGGCTCGGGCCCCGCGCCGCCTCGCCCCACCTGGGACCGCTCGCTGTTCATCAAGGCGGAGCTCACCGTGCCACGAGCCGACTACACCGAGTCCTACACCATGTGGCAAGTGGTTTTATAATAGCTGCACCCGCGACTTCGTACGCGTGTGATTACTTGAATACGTAATAACTCGTTTTAAAATTTCCCCCTTCATTAACGACAATATTTGAACGAACGTCGAACATAGACGTAAGGATTATTTAAAAATTAATGACTAATTTGAGTCATGTGGCCTTCACAACTTAATCAAACATAAAATGAACTTTTAACAAAAACCAAATTCGAATGTAACAGCAATTAAAAGTAATTATACAGGGTTAGTGTTTCATATGGGCATGGTGGCCAAATCCGAAACTATGAGGAATAGCAAAAAAAGCTCGAAGGAGTCTCGGGGCCGATTTAATGAAAACCAAAACTGCATCAATAGGTTTTTGAAAATATCAATAATATTCATTAAATTGATCAATAATATATATGTACGAGTGTGTATAAACGCACATTACGTCTAAACTTGATACTAAACGGATGCTCTCTGTTTTATAGCGTAGTGTCCCAGAAGTGCTTTAAAATTATTACAATATCGCATCAAGCAAGAACAAAAGTTATCGCTTGGGCAAGGGTCAAGTAAAATGGTGATGCTTGGTCTCTTTGGAGAGAAGTCACGGACCGTCTATGATATTAAAGTGGAATAGAAAAATTACAGGGTTTTTATAATTCTTGAAGATTTTGGTGCTGGCTGCGATGAACGAACAGTTGTCTTCAAGAGATGTTGTGATCTCAGAATGCAGAACGTTGTGATAGAGTCCATCAAAAATCGATAAACCTCAAAGATTAGCTCTTAAAAGCGATTGTTAGCAGATTATACAGGGTTCATTCCTTTACGTGAATTTAAAATTTAGGGTACATTATTATTAGACTGAGGCTTCGGAAAAACAAAAGAAAATATAAAAGTTTGGAGATGATCTGGTGAAGGTATTCAGAGATAGTAGAACTCTTCAATTAATAACATCATATTTCTTGTTATTAAGGCAATAGCTTTGTACTAGGATGCTGATTACAGGATGTTACTTATAATTTGACATACGTATTTCCTTCACCTTCAACCCCATTTAAACTTCATTGCCGAAGATACCTGCTTCGGCGATTGTTTTGCATGAAGTTATTGGCAGACACCCGCAGATAAAGCTATCCCCTGCGGTAGTGGTTTTGGCTGCCAATTTATCTCTGGCTGACCCAAAGTTCTAGCGTGTTTCCCCCCCATTACATTGGCCGACGCTGTGCAGCGATTCTGGGACTTCCACTTGGAAGAGCCGCCCCTCCCGTTTTGTGTCTCCCAGATCCAGAAATCGGAGACGGCCTTGATATGAAGACATGTAGCAAGAGCGTAGAACCTCGCTGACGTTGCGTCTCGTGGATGAGGGGCTCTTCATCTCCTCCGTCACCCACTGTGGTGGGACCCAGATTGGTTGTTGCAGTCTGAATCGGAGGTTGTTCATTGATTCCTTGCCAGGTTTGCGAGCCTGTAACATTGATAAGGAGTTGGGTTTAGATACTGGTTTTCTGTTGGACCAGTAAAGCTCCTTTGATAAGCTCTTGGGTGTGACAGGTTGGATTCGGCTATTCAGACACAGTTGGCACCACCCCTCCGATATCTCTCCTGTTCTTGATTCGAGTGAGCGATAAGACGCCCTCCCACACTGGGTGAGAACTGTCCAAGCGGAGAGTTTTTACGACGAAATAAGGACTTTGTGCGAGGGCAGGTTTAAGTTGAAGGGTGCTGTGCGCGCCTTAATCCGTTCATCGATGAGCTCGGTTTCCTTCGGGTTGAAGGCAGGCTGTGGAATTCCAACTTGCCTTATGGGGCTCACCTTCCCCTGCTATTGCCAAGGGATGGGATTTTGGTGTGTCTGCTGGTGACTGATCACTGATCATGACGTTATGAATAGCCACGCTGACCTTGCTCGTTGGCTGCTGCCATCTTGCAGCGTGAGGTCTGGGTTTTGTCAGCGAGGCGAAACATCCGGAGTGTCATTTTTAGTTGCATGGCTTGTTACAGACTGAAAGCTTTTACTTGTGGACACAAAAACTGCTAATAAACGTAAATTTCAAGCGAGCTTATGGCCTTCTATTTTGACAATTCAAGATCTAAGCTGTGTTCGTTTTAACCATGGATTAGAGACACAATATCAAAGCGTGTTCCGTTTCACGAAATATACAAACTAAACACGAAGTATCCTGGTACTACAGTACTGTTGTTGTAATGTCTGTTCTGGTGCAGGTGGGACGCCAACAGCGGCCGGTCTCGTGTGGACCTTCACGGCGGCACCACCTCCACCGTGTGTCAGCGCGCCGCCGCCAGCTCCTACCAGCGCGTCGAGGTACACGTCGTTATTTACACAACAACGCAGGGTGCACAGGTGGTCCCGAGTGTCGGCTGACACTGGAGTAGTCGACCCTCGCTCTCATTCATTATACGTTCCCACGAGGTCAGCCTTCGGGCACAAATACACGCGGAGCGGTCAAGACGGCAACGGGATGTGTGAACGCGCACGCGCACGCGCGGCGGTTGACAGGGGATCCAATAATGTCAGACAATAATGTCAAAACGCTTAAGTGCAAGTAAAACTCGCGCACTGAGGGTTCCGTACCATTTAAATAAGTTAATAAACTTAATTGGTTTGGATAAAAATTAAAATCAAACTCATCAGTACCTAAAAAATGTATGAAACAAAACTGCAAAATTAAGTTGGTTGAGTATTCGGGTACGTAACCATAAACCTATATTAAAAATGTAATTTTCAGTACTTGTGGTTTAAGTATATGGCACATAATATACAGAAAATTCCAAATTCCTAACTAAGTAGTTTAGTTTTTGAGATAGACCTCATTAAAATTGCCAACGTTGAAGGCCCCCATTTCTTAATTTTTAGCGATAAAAAAATAAAAAATAAATTTGTAGCCAAAAGAAGAGGGGCACTACGTACCTTTTCTCGAAGCGTTTCGTCATATTTTCGGCTTCGGTCTGGATAATTCTCAAGATAAGATGTAGTAAGCAGACTTAATAAACACGATAAGTTTCATTTGTTTAGCCTTTATACTTTGAATTTTATGAATACCTAAAATACGTCGATCTTATAATCATGAAAACCTCTAGGGTACTTCCTGAAGTCCTAGAAATCTGAAATGAAGGCTACGATTTGCACTCAACTAACAAAAACCCAGCCGCCCCCGCAACGTCCTTCAGGTCGTCGGTCCAGCGGGGATGAGGTCGGCCCACACCACGCTTTGCTGTACGTGGTCTCCATTCTAGAGCCTTTCGGCCCCAATGGCCATCATGTGAGCGACAAATATGGCCTGCCCACTGCCACTTCAACTTACTGATTCTGCAGGCTATGTCGGTTACTTTCGATCTCCGACGGAGCTCCTCGTTTCGGATTCTATCCATCAGAGATACCCCAAGCATGGATGGATGGATGAGGAGGACGGAGGACCGACATGAGTGGCGAAATTTGGGAAAGGCCTATGTCCAGCAGTGGACAAACACGGGCCGATGGATGGATGGATGAAACGAAAATATTTAAATATTTGTTAATTTTACCCTCAAGGCGACAAAAACTAGGCGCTAAAATTCTTGCGCCTGACAAACAATTCGACACCCTCTTGAGTAAATTGCAAATAATAAGCCAACAAGAAAAAAAGGCAGAGATAGTGAGGAATAGAAAAGTCATAACAGAGGCGCAAGAAATATAGCCTGAAAAAATTAAAAAAAGTAGAGCATCTTACAAAAAGAAATGAAATCCAATTAAAAACATTTCATGTAAGCTAGGTCGCCAAGACTCAGAAGTTCATAACGCTTTCATGGTTATGGCTCTACAAGGCCTAACTCTTCAAGCCCTTACTCCACAAACTTGATGAAAAAGTATGGCTTGGCCGTTTCATGATACTTTTGCATGACATAATATTATAAATAAGTCAATAGGAGTGTCTTTTTGACGGCTGCGAAACGGCCAAGCCATACTTTTTGATTAAGATGTAGGGTTTGTTGAGTTAGGCCTTGCAGAGTTAAGGGCTTGGCTCTACATGACATCTGGTAACTTTTTAACCTTGAAAGCGTTATGAGCTTCTGAGTCTTGGCGACCTAGATTACATCAAATGTTTTTGATGGGATAGCGAGTTCTAGAAACGGGTAAGATAAAAATATATTTCTAGGCACCTTTTTGTGTATGGGACCCCCCTTAAATAAATTTAACGGAATTTTGATTGAATATCCGGATTTGGGTCAACATTTTAGATTAAATACGAAGGAATAGACAGACAGCAGAGCGACTTTCATTATAGAACTCCGTTTTGTCCTTTGGGCGCAGAAGCGTAAGAGGGTTACCTATATTGCAGATGCGTATAGACGACAGCGAGGGCGCGGCGGTGCGGCGCTGCGGCGTGACGCCGGCGCGTGCGCAAGTCGCTGCAGACCACGCGCCCCCCGCGCTGCCCGACCTCAGCGCCTTCCAGTTCGCAGGTTGGTTTACGTTTCTACACCCTCACCAGAGTACCTGGCATGGTGTACCACTGGCTCTTCAATGAGACAGGGCTCGATATGGTCCTCCATGTTAGAGGTGCTGGCGAAACGAAACATCGGCAACCGTGGTGAAGCTGTTATATATAGGTATACATTTATATGTTCAAGCACTTGGCAAATTATCCGTCGCAAGGAGTTATATTATTTAACAGCGAGGCCTGAACTCAAGACGGGATAGTTAATATTCTGAAATAAATGGGTTCTCGGGGTAAGACGTATTATGCTTTACAAGAATAAATCATAGTGATGTAATGCAAATATATATATTTACTTAGCAAGTCGTAATCATCAAAACGAACGAATAATTTTACCTGACGTGACAGGCGAAAAAAACATTTACAGTAAGGTAGTCTCAAAATGCGTCGTACGTCTGGTAACAAGGGCGGTAAGTAGTTAATTAAAACGCCTTAACCTTGCACCTGGGGTGTTTTGCCTCACTATTATGTAAATAACACCTTACTGGGCCACAAAAAATACCTTTCATACCACTAAATTTTACAGAGTTTGCTATCTTACCTTAGGATGAAATGCAACGTAATTGAAGGGCAAAAAACGCCTTATCCCTACGGCTGGAGAGTTTTGCTTTACCATTGTGTAAATAACACCTTACTGGACCACAAAAAATACCTTTCATACCACTAAATTTTACAGAGTTTGCTATCTTACCTTAGGACGAAATGCAACGTAATTGAAGGGCAAAAAACGCCTTATCCCTACGGCTGGGGAGTTTTGCTTTACCATTGTGTAAATAACACCTTACTGGACCACAAAAAATACCTTTCATACCGCTAAATTTTACAGAGTTTGCTATCTTGCCTTAGGACGAAATGCAACGTAATTGAAGGGCAAAAAACGCCTTATCCCTACGGCTGGGAAGTTTTGCTTTACCATTGTGTAAATAACACCTTACTGGACCACAAAAAATACCTTTCATACCACTAAATTTTACAGAGTTTGCTATCTTACCTTAGGACGAAATGCAACGTAATTGAAGGGCAAAAAACGCCTTATCCCTACGGCTGGGGAGTTTTGCTTTACCATTGTGTAAATAACACCTTACTGGACCACAAAAATACCTTTCATACCACTAAATTTTACAGAGTTTGCTATCTTACCTTAGGACGAAATGCAACGTAATTGAAGGGCAAAAAACGCCTTATCCCTACGGCTGGGGAGTTTTGCTTTACCATTGTGTAAATAACACCTTACTGGACCACAAAAAATACCTTTCATACCACTAAATTTTACAGAGTTTGCTATCTTACCTTAGGACGAAATGCAACGTAATTGAAGGGCAAAAAACGCCTTATCCCTACGGCTGGGGAGTTTTGCTTTACCATTGTGTAAATAACATCTTACTGGACCACGAAAAATACCTTTTATACCATTAGACTTAACACAACTCGCTATCTTGCTTTAGGACGAAATGTTACGTAAATATAAGGCGAATCTTTGCAGAGCAAAGTGATTTTCGTCATATCGGAAGGAGCAAAATAACAAAAATAAGGCTAAAAATAACGAATCTATAAAGTATTTGCGATTTTACGTGAAGGTAATAAACATCTATAGACAAGTTCTTACCATTTTAGTACGGCTAACGACACGTTTTGGATAATGATACAGTTTCCTTACTAAAACTCAAAACGAAATAATGTTTTACATTATCATAGGGCCCGTAGCATATTAGCAAAATTAACGGTGCTTATGGCTAAAAACAACATGATATTCTCTGCGGCCGAGTGGTAAGGAAAATTAATTAATTTCGTAAGAAAATTATTTGTAAAGTGACAAGTCATGAATACTTTGCAATAAATTAATCATAAATATATTACTAGGTTTAAACAGCAATCCTTTGATTTATAAATAAATGTAATAATTTATATTATGGTTTATCAATATCGGGATAATACCTAGGATTTTAGTCTGATTTAATATGATTACAGCTGATATAAAGGTAACGTAAAATAAACGTATCGATAGTAACATAAATGGATACTGCTAGATTGGTGTACTTTAGTTATTTTCACAGCATTATGTCATATGGTATGTTGCTGTGGGGTACAGCTGCGGATATAAACGCAGTCTTTGTTTTGCAGAAGAGAGCAATTCGAACTATTTACAATATGAAGCACCGGGATTCATTAGGAGAAAAATTCAAAAAAATTAATATTTTAACAGTTCCTTGTGAATTTATTTACCAAGTTATTAAATATATCAGAAAAAATATCGATGCTTTCCCGAGGCTCGGTGAGCATCACTCTATAGACACTAGGAAGAAACATAAACTGGCTTTTCCAAAAATACGACTTGCAAAAGTAGGCACCTCTTTTGTAGGACATGGTATAACAGCGTATGCGGCTGAACTTAGTCTGCCACAAAGGCCTTCTATGTGGGGACCCCACTGAAGACAAAACGTTTGCTCTGTACTCCCTGTGCACCCAAAAAAAATTTTAAATCGATCGGGTGGTGGGAAGGGGTTGCCAGCTTTAATTAAAAGTACCAAAATAATAATAATTTTCATGTGGGCTCAGCTGTATTGGCTTTTTTTCTGACGCGAGATTAATTAATATGTGAGCTCCAAAAAAATAGCCATGCAAAAATATCGGTGGGAAGGTATCGAAAAAAATTGTTGAAATCGTTGGATTTCGTTCGAAAATGAGCTGAGGAGAAGGCAAAAGCGGACGTGGAGGTGATGTCAGCCGGCGAACGCGTCAGCACGCTCACGGCGCGTCGATTTTGTTCGGCTAACAGAGAGTAGCCGCTGTCCTTCTCGCACCCGTTGAACGGGAAAACCCGAACGTTTCCGAACGAGCAGCTGCTTCAGCTGTGCGTCTACGCATTTTCATAGAAATTTATAAATGAATTTAAAAATGAATAAATAAAGAAATATAAATAAATTGAATATTTTTCGTAAATAATAATGGACAAAAAAAGGCATAGAAGCAGGGAATATTTTTTCGCACGAATAAAAATAAGTTAAATTTCTATGAAAATGCGTAGACGCACAGCTGAAGCAGCTGCTCGTTCGGAAACGTTCGGGTTTTCCCGTTCAACGGGTGCGAGAAGGACAGCGGCTACTCTCTGTTAGCCGAACAAAATCGACGCGCCGTGAGCGCGCTAACGCGTTCGCCGGCTGACATCCCCTCCACGTCCGCTTTTGCCTTCTCCTCAGCTCATTTTCGAACGAAATCCAACAACTTCAACAATTTTTTTCGATGCCTTCCCACCGATATTTTTGCATGGCTATTTTTTCGGGGCTCACATATTAATTAATCTCGCCTCAGAAAAAAAGCCAATACAGCTGAGCCCACATGAAAATTATTATTATTTTGGTACTTTTAATTAACGCTGGCAACCCCTTCCCACCAACCGATCGATTTAAAAAATTTTTTGGGTGCACAGGGAGTACAATGCAACTGTTTGAAAAAAAAATTAAAGCCGCTGAGCCCACATTTTTTTTTATTTTTTTCCCCACTCCACTACCCCGCACCCACCGCCCGCGGCCTGCCAGCACGGAGATTATGGGAAAAGGTTGTTCAGGGAAGTAGCTAACGGAGTTTCAATACAGCTGAAGCCACATGACCGATTTCGTCGCTAGCTCTCCGTCCATTATATCCATACGTCTTACCCGTAACGCGTTTTTAACTTCCTCGCTGACGGTTAATTTAACTCTATTACGATGGGTCGGTTTTTAACTGTCATACCATTGAAATTCGTCGCTATGACGATTCTTTTTGCCTTACAGTTATTTCCCCGATTTGTGGCCATAGATCCATACTGTTTACCCATTTATAAACCACAAGCTCTGGTCGTACTTTACGTTACACCATCATATAGCTTAGTGTTTTCCTTTACGTAGACAAATATACAACATTGCCATAGACGGGGTGAGAAACGAGAGCTAGATGAACCTGGCCAGACTCACTTAAAATTTGATAATTTGGACTATGTAGATCTTTTATTTTGTTGTTTCATTGAAAACATAGATTTTTTGGTATTCCAAGGGTGACTTTAAAAAATATATTTGGATGCGGCTAGTTTTTTCACAGCCCGACCCAAAGTATAAAAGGTTTGTTTGGTGATTAATTCAGATTATGTACTGTATGTTCAAGTAAAAACGATAACTTTGAAAATGGGCGCGACTAACTTCCCACAGCTTGACCCAAGCTGATGACTTGACGACTGACGACGACTAGATCGTCTAGATTATTGCTACAATTAGGAGCTACTACTCAAATTTCTCGACTCCCAGTCAGTGTTTGTCAATTCCCCGAAATTCCAAGCTTCTTTTTGGTTAATTTCCCACAAATTCCACGAAATGATAATAAAAACCGAGATTTGTACAAAGTTTTTAATCGTAGCTGCACTTTTTAACCACTTTTCCATAATTTTATTGAAAAATCGACAACCATAAATAATGCAGTAATGATGTAGAAATGGATGCGTTCAGAACTACAAAATCGTGTTCAAATCAAAACAGTTGAGCAGGCATTTGAGTATGTTGCCATTAAAAATTATTTTAGTAGTGTCGAGCTGTATCTACCAAGTCCGAACGTGATTTTTTTGTTGTAAGTATTAAATAATAAATAATAATAGAATTTCTTTATTCCAGCCAGATTTACATAAAGACAATAAAAACCAGGCCATATTACACACAAAAAAAAACAATAAAAACCAAACAAAAATAAATCCAAACAACACAATAAAAAAATAAAAAAGAAAACTAAAATAATAAACTCTATAGTACACCAAAGCTTGCGTGATATTGTCGCCACTTCTTATGCACGGGGCTCTGAGTCCAATTGGGGCAGCTACGTAAGATGGTGTTATTAGTGGCTTGCTCGAGTTTGTCCATGCGAAGAAGAACAAAGTTAGTTAGCTCGATAAGGTTGGAAACAGTGGACTTACCTTTAAGAAATCCATGCTGTTGTGGGGGTACTCCTTCTACAATAATAGGATAAATGCGTTGGTACACAACTCTTTCAAAAACTTTACTAAATGAATTAAACATAGATATGCCCATATAGTAGGGAATTCTCATTTTAGGGCCTTTTTTATGAATCGGTAAGATGTACGCTTCTTTCCATTTGAGTGGGAAGTGTCCCTGCTTAAAGAATAAATTAAACAATATATTAAGGGGAATGAACAGATTGGAAGCACATTTTACTATAAATAATGGAGGAACTCCATCACTACCGGCCCCACCATTAATATCGAGAGAAATCAGAATCTTACTCACTTCTGATTCGGTTGTTTGGATGGTATTAATAATGCTCCCGTCATTACAGTAAGGAGATGCGAGAATATTATCAGAGTAAGAGTGAGCAGGCATACTAAAAACAGAGCTGAAGAAGTCGTTAAATCCTTGACATATCTCTTGACCTGTAACTAATTTTTTATTATTATATTCGAAGGATTTTGGATAGGTGGAACCCCCACGACGTGCCTTAATATATGACCATAATTGCTTTGGATTAGTTTTAATGTTTATTTGCATTGATAAAATATATTTATTTAAACACTCTTCTTGCATATCCTTTTGTCTTTTGCGTAGTAATGTAAATTCATCATAATCAAGGGGGTTTGCGTATTTTTTCCACTTAGCGTGAGCTTTATCATTTTCTTTACCTTTAACAGGACACTGGTATACCAGATAGGGTAAGACCGTAAACGATTGCGTGTGTCAAGTAGAATGTGAGTGCTGATTAGTTCATTTATCATTTCATAGAAGTTAGAAACTGATTCTTCTAATGTAAGATTACGAAAGCGGTTTTCCCAATCTACTTGTTGTAACTGTTCATTAATTAATTCATAGTTGCCTTTACGAAACCTTCTTCTCGGTACATTATTTTCGGTAAGGGGAGCAGCAAAAATATCAGCAACTAACATTTCCAGAGACATCCTTCTGAATATCTTCTTTAACTATAGGAAAAGTTGAGCGAGTTACTTCCGTTGCAAAGTTACTTAATATCAAGTCAAGAACATTATTTTTCGAATTTTTTAAGAGATTGTGTTGGTGCGCGAATAATTCAGTAAATTTCATTCCTGCTACCTGAAGCTCGATCGAACCTTTGCGACAATCGATAGTATTCCAATGTATATTTGATAAATTAAAATCGCCGGCTATGAAAAAGTAGTCATTGATTAAGCTAAAAATGTGATTAAAAATCGAAACTAAGCGAAGTATGTGTTCTGAGAGAGGAATGTGGTTTTTATTATTCTGTGCCTTTACTTTGCTACCGCTATCGGGAGGTGCATACGCGGAACAAATATGTAAGTCGCGGGTAGATGAAGAAGAAGCGGCGCAGCGTGCACGCAGTGAATTCGCTGGAATAGTCACCCAAAGGCAGTCGGAGTCGACGCGCGTCCACTCAGTTCGCGCGCGCGCACCAAGGCTGCGAAGCACTAAAATCATAACCTCTCCTCCATCCATCTTACCACTTACGCCCCGATCGCGGTCGAGACGAAAGACATCATACCTACTATCGCAAATTTCAGTGTCCAAAACTCCCTCGCATAGCCAACTTTCAGTGACTATGATAACATCGTAACTATTACATAATATATTTTGGTAGATAGTTGGTAGTTTAGAACGAAGTCCCCTCGTATTCTGATAAAATATGTTTAACTTAATGAATGGTATAATTAAAGTTAAACAGAGAAAGTATACCAACTTTATTAAACAGTATAGTTGCAAGTATCACTAGTGTAATAAACCTTGTAAAAAAGTAAATAAAATACATTTCAAGCTCAAATAATTTGTTAGTGTATGTGAAGATGTGGTATTATTATTTGTGTACATTCTAAGTGGTAGTGGTATAAAGTTAACGTGTTTGTGGAAAGTGTATTTGTGTGACAAGAATTGTGCTATTAACGAGTACAAGAAGGAGCAAACATGGAGTATATTATGATACAGAGGTAGGCTGTGTAGACTGAGGTTTTTGAAAATCCGAGTGATTTTTAATAATAATTCGTGGTGAACCCTCAGACTTGCGCATATAAATGTTACAGTTTCTTACTCAAATAAAAGCAAAATTCAAACTAATGCACAGCTGCTTACATTCTTTCAGAAGCTTTTTATTTAATGGCGTTAGATGATCATGAACAAAAATCTTCTTAGATTCGCCTGTTAAACCTATGTTAGAAGTGGTTAGACTTTTAAATTTTCGAATACCAGAAAGAATACTGTCTTTTGTTTGTCTGCGTTTGAGTTTAGCAATTATATTTTTTGGACGTCCGGCTTCATGTTTGGCAGCTTGCACTCGATGAACGAACTCGACGTCGTCAGGCTTCAGGGAAACTCCGGTGAGCTGGGCGATATCAGTGAGGATGATCATGGGGTCCCTGTTTAGCTCGGGGACTCCCGCTATCTCCAGATTATTCATACGGTTCCACTGTTGATGAGAGTTGAACTGGTCCTCGAGCTCAGATACACGCTCCCGTGACTGTTGGAGTTTAGTTTCCAGGTCCGAGATCTTTTTCTCTGTTTCTAAAGAGAATGATTCAAATGCCAAGTTGATTTCTAATTTTATCAACTGTTTCATTTTGGCCATTAAGGAGTCGTTCGATTGCGCCAGCATGGATTTTAACATGTCGCACAGTTTACCTTCAAGATCCGATGACAAGGTCTGAGGGGATGACACTGGTGGTGGAGTCGACAGATTCGTTGGAGTGCTGTTATTGCGCTCGTTCACCTTGCATTGAAGACACTGTTTCACATTGCGTTTATTTTCAGGCAGATATATAATGATAAAATCTCGTCTTACAAGTTAAGCAACCCATTGTATCCGCTTTAGACATGAATGAATTGCATATATAGCACTTGATAGGCATTTTATAACTAAGATAATTAACAAATATCTAATTGGTAAACAGTGACTGTCTCGCTTTGCGCCGCCTTGAGTGAGAGAGACGGAGAGTGTGACCTTGCGGGGCGATGACACGGCAACTGACTGATCGAAGCGAAAATCATGAGAAAAAAAAAAGAATCGTCAATTTACTTTTTTTCTTGGTCGAAATTTTTACTTCTAGCTCACAATGGCAGAAAAACGACGCAGTTTTTTTCATTTCCCTGTATTATCGAATGGTTATGGAATCTAAAAATTATATTAACTCGACATCGGCAGCTATCGGCAACAAGGAAACCTCTACTTGAAAATTAAGAAGACGGAAAATTTCGTAATGAAAATAGAAAATAAAATATAAAACATAAAAAATACTTCTCATAATAACGTAATGTGCTTTAAACTGGAGATCCTGAACAATTCAAAAATGTATAAGACTTATAAACTCCCTTGTAGAACTTCGTAAATACATTAAGTTGAACTTCCATTATGAGGAATCAAGTTAATATGAAATTATCGACGTTCAAAGTTTGGGTGTAATTTTATATATCTAAAACTGTTTTTTTTTTACTATATCTCAAAATATAAAACAATCAAATCGCTTTCGGTCACACGACTTTCGTCTGACCCATTTACGAGATGGAACGCACCGGTTGGTCCCATAGTGCAGCGGTGCCGGTTGGTCCCATAGTGCAGCGGTGCCGGTTGGTCCCATAGTGCAGCGGTGCCGGTTGGTCCCATAGTGCAGCGGTGCCGGTTGGTCCCATAGTGCAGCGGTGCCGGTTGGTCCCATAGTGCAGCGGTGCCGGTTGGTCCCATAGTGCAGCGGTGCCGGTTGGTCCCATAGTGCAGCGGTGCCGGTCGCTCATTGCGCCACGGACGACCATATTATATGGGATGGTTTATCAAGTATATTTATTTTCCAAAATATATTAATTATTTATTTTAATTTATACAAAGCATATTTTTATTGTTATTATTAAAATATAATAGTAGATCTAAAATTTGTATACAAAAATTTAGTCGTTTTGAAAAAAATATCGTAATTTTATTTTGAGTTGGAATTTTATTTATTGTCCCTAAAACAAGATCAAAGTGACTTAACTCTTATTATTGTTATTTTTCTATAAGTAAATGCAACAATTATGCCGAAAAACGCCTGCGTAGCGGTACAAGCAGCGCACTAAACAAGTAGCGCACTAAACAAGTAGCGCACTAAACAAGTAGCGCTCTAAACCTACCAGTACAAGCAGCGCACTAAGCGTATCAGTACAAACAGCGGCGCTTTAAACGCACCGCTGTCAAATGTTCGAACTAAGTCAGAGGCACTCCTGCATGACTCGTAATAAAGGAGAATAATACAAACATCAGAGTAATAATAACTGAGGACATTGCAGGTTTCACCAACATCGATGGACGAAGCGACGTGGAGGTTTGGCGCATGAAGGTGACGGGAAGACCTGGAGAGGGGGGTGCGGCGCGCGGGGAGAGCCTCACCTTCCACCACGAGCTGCTTCTCACTCGTCGCCAGCAGGGCGCCGTGCCACTCAAGTGAGTCCAGCTGTACATACTGACTCTTTGTTTATCTACGACCTTAGGCTGACAGCTCAGGGTAGGGTGAGTGATTGCTGCTAATAATAAAAGAGCTCCGATAACAATGCTGCATCTCATGTGCCTGTAACGTCAGAAGTAGTTACCACAGAAGCATTACGCTGCCCCCCTCTAGGAACAATAGACACTCGATTTTGTTCTGATGGCAGAGGATTTCCTTCAATGACCATGAGTCAATATCGGAGGCCCAATTTAGTCTACAAGTGGATAAGAGTGTCGGTCACTTAACTACCTCCTACAATGAACTAAGCATCTCTCTCCCTCCCTCGCAGGTACCAGGTGAGCGTGCACAGCTCGGCGCTGGGCGAGAACTGCGACGGCTACGAGCACCGCTACGAAGAGGTGCTGCACCGGGAGCCCGACTCCGCGCTGCTGCAGATCGATATTGGTAGGGGACGCTGTCAGTTACCTACCTCCTCCCCCGCAGGTACCAGGTGGGCGTGCACAGCTCGGTGCTTGGCAAGAACTGCAACGGCTACGAGCACCGCTACGAGGAGGTAATGCACCGGGAGCCCGACTCCGCGCTGCTGCAGATCGATACTGGTAGGGGACGCTGTCAGTTACCTACCTCCTCCCCCGCAGGTACCAGGTGGGCGTGCACAGCTCGGTGCTTGGCAAGAACTGCAACGGCTACGAGCACCGCTACGAGGAGGTACTGCACCGGGAGCCCGACTCCGCGCTGCTGCAGATCGATACTGGTAGGGGACGCTGTCAGTTACCTACCTCCTCCCCCGCAGGTACCAGGTGGGCGTGCACAGCTCGGTGCTTGGCGAGAACTGCAACGGCTACGAGCACCGCAACGGGGAGGTGCTGCACCGGAAGCCCGACCCCCCGCTGCTGCAGATCGATACGGGTAGGGGACGCTGTCAGTTACCTACCTCCTCCCCCGCAGGTACCAGGTGGGCGTGCACAGCTCGGCGCTGGGCGAGAACTGCGACGGCTACGAGCACCGCTACGAGGAGGTGCTGCACCGGGAGCCCGACTCCGCGCTGCTGCAGATCGATATTGGTAGGGGACGCTGTCAGTTACCTACCTCCTCCCCCGCAGGTACCAGGTGGGCGTGCACAGCTCGGTGCTTGGTAAGAACTGCAACGGCTACGAGCACCGCTACGAGGAGGTACTGCACCGGGAGCCCGACTCCGCGCTGCTGCAGATCGATACTGGTAGGGGACGCTGTCAGTTACCTACCTCCTCCCCCGCAGGTACCAGGTGGGCGTGCACAGCTCGGTGCTGGGCGAGAACTGCGACGGCTACGAGCACCGCTACGAGGAGGTGCTGCACCGGGAGCCCGACCCCGCGCTGCTGCAGATCGATACTGGTAGGGGACGCTGTCAGTTACCTACCTCCTCCCCCGCAGGTACCAGGTGGGCGTGCACAGCTCGGTGCTGGGCGAGAACTGCGACGGCTACGAGCACCGCTACGAGGAGGTGCTGCACCGGGAGCCCGACCCCGCGCTGCTGCAGATCGATACTGGTAGGGGACGCTGTCAGTTACCTACCTCCTCCCCCGCAGGTACCAGGTGGGCGTACACAGCTCGGTGCTGGGCGAGAACTGCGACGGCTACGAGCACCGCCACGAGGAGGTGCTGCACCGGGAGCCCGACCCCGCGCTGCTGCAGATCGATACTGGTAGGGGACGCTGTCAGTTACCTACCTCCTCCCCCGCAGGTACCAGGTGGGCGTGCACAGCTCGGTGCTTGGCGACAGTCAACCATAAAATACAGAGATGAAGAAAAAAAAAATTAAACATTGGCTTAATTGATTTTCAGTGCAAAAATATATACCTATAATATTATATATAGCCTACATAAACTTATTAACCTAACAATATACCTACACCCCAAAAACTAAACTTACAGTACAAAAAATATGTACATACAGGTACATTTAAATATGACACACTACATGAATACTTACAATAAATACATATTAGTAGCTAGGACTGCTGAGAAGATAAAAAGTGCTTCTTCAAGTTGAATTTGAAAGAAGCAATTGAGGGAAGACTTCTAAGAGAGTCTGGAAGATCATTCCAAAGTCGGACAGCGTCAACTGTGAAAAACCGAGAGTAACGTTTAGTGCAATGAGGTGGCATTGATAACTTAAGATCATGACAAGACCGAAGATTCCTTTTGCTCATATCAGTGAAAAAATTGAACCTATCTTTTAGGTATTTGGGGGAAGAAGGATTATTTATGACATTATATAGTAGAGATGCGATATGACTATACCTCCGATAACGTACTGGAAGCCACTTCAATTTACGTCGAAACTCGGACACATGATCAAATTTTCGCAAAACAAAAATAAATCTGATAGCTAAATTTTGAAAACGTTCTAGCTTGTCGAGCAACTCTTCGGTGACATCCAAGAACACAACATCAGCATAGTCAAGAAGAGGCAGAAGAAGAGATTGGGCTAGAGTAATTCTAGTTTGCAAAGGCAAGAAGTACTGAAGGCGCTCCAGTGAGTGAAATGAACCGTACATCTTACGCCTAACTTCCTTAACATGACTCTCCCATGACATAGTCTGATCCATGATCACGCCCAAGTTTTTGACAGTTACGCTATATTGTAGAACTTCACCATCAAAAACCACACTTGCAATATTATCCAGTCTCGAAATAAAATATTGGCTACCAATGATAATTACTTGAGACTTTTTCGGATTGACATTGAGCCCAAAGCGTTTTGTCCAATCCCTAATAGCCGCAAGGTCTGCATTTGTTGTGGCTATAGCATTGTTAATGTCGTCAATCGGAGCCGCTGAGTACAACTGAAGATCGTCAGCATATATATGAAAGGAGGAGGATAGGGTAGAATTGATGGAGTTAATGAAGACCGAAAACAGAATAGGAGAGAGAACACCACACTGAGGAACACCAGATGTAAGATTACACCAGTTGGAATGGCAATTGTCAACTTTGACTATCTGTTTTCTGCCATGAAGATAGGATTCAAACCATGAGATTGCCAATGGAGAGACATTAAGAGATCTCAGCACTCCGATCAGTATGTCAAAATCGACAGTATTGAAGGCATTACTGAAATCTAGCAGTGTTAGGACAGTAAGATTCTTCTGCTCTATATTGAGATGTAAGTCATCCGTCACTTTGACCAGGGCTGTGACAGTGCTATGGCCCGGTCGAAATCCGGACTGGTGAGGGCTAAGGAGATGGTTGTTTGATAGGAAATCTGCAAATTGGACTTGCACGACACGTTCTAGAACTTTTGAAAGGATAGGGAGCAAGGAAATAGGACGGAATTCAGAAAAGCAGGAAGGATTAGATATTTTGGGAAGCGGGATGATGTGTGCTTTTTTCCAAGCACTGGGAAAGGAACCTGTTGTCAAAGAGTAGTTAATAATATCCGCTACTACGGGAGCTATAAAATCGGAGATAGGCACAAGCATATCCCTGCTAAAACCGTCGTCACCAACTGCCTTAGTAGTTATAGAACGAAGAATCTTCTGAACATCTCCAGAGGTTATCTCACGGAATTCAAAGGGAGAATAGTTAGACGGGATACAGTGTATGATATATGCCTTATTCTACCTTGTCTTTCACAAACATTGAAGTGAACCTTTGACTGGTAGCTTTCGGCTAGCGCAACAGCGCCACCACAGATGAACTATTAGTCTGCGACCGATATCTGCGCCGTGCGCATCGATTAACCTTGGTGTGATCCCAATTTGTGTTGGCCTAGCAGTGCCAACCATTTCGTCAGACCTTGGAGAAGCTTCATACCCAACCCCAGCTGGTGGAGTCATACTGGAGATATTCAAGGTGAGTGATTGACATTGTGGAATTTGGCGTAGACTCATTACAACCCTACATCATTCCGGTATTACTATTCTTAACAAATAGGTATCTTTAATTTAGAGTAGTTATCGAACATATTTTTGGCCCTTCGAACCCTGGATTCTATGGATTTTAATCTATATAAATCTTTTTGAGTGCTTAAAAGTACTTATCTCATACAATCTGATTGTAGGGATCATAATTCCTATTTAAAACTGTAAAAAACTTTAAATTCATCAAGTTTTTTTCATAAATAGTCTACAGAAAACGTGGTTTTCGTCCCTTTGTACAACGCCATATTGGAAAGTTATCGCAGTTATAAACGAAGTAAACAAGAAAATGGCGCCTAAAGACCCAATAGCAAGTGCGACTAAGGCATTGCAAAGATTAACGGCATTGAAGCAAAGATATTTTCAACAAATAACTTCAATTCATGATCTCGGTAAAAAGATTACTACCTACCCTGACCAGACGGACATGTTTTTGCTTCAAGTCGAAGAAATAGATGATATTCGAAAAAGATATAATGACCTTATTTTTGACATCTATGAAAATGAATGCATTTTGGACGAAAATGCGTCATTAAAAACGATTGACTCAAATAACTTTGATGAAATATACTTTCAAATAAAACTTATAAAATCAAAATTACAAATTGATAATTCTGAAAGTTAAGACGGTTTTAACTTGAAACCGCGTCCTCGCCTACCGAAAATTGAATTAGTGCAATTTGACGGTAAGATTGAAGAATTTACAACATTTTATGAAACGTTTTGTTCTTTGGTACACAGCCAGGCTGACATCGCAAAAATAGACAAGTTTCACTATTTGATTTCCTGTACTTCCGGGCCTGCTCGTAGTCTTGTTACAAGTCTTCCTTTGACATCAGACAATTAAGATTTAGTGTGGAATCCTCTGCTTAAAAAGTATCATGACAAACAGAGTGCTAGCCGGACTTTATTTAAAGAAAATGTTGAACTTTGTCCCGTTAACTCTGGAGTCAGCTGGAAATTTAAATACATTTCTCGAAACGTTTGACAATTCTTATAAGGCTATACAGTCAATAAAAATCAATGATTTGGCAGATTATGTGTTTTGTCACATCGCTTTAAGGGCCTTAGATCCTCAAAGTAGAAGATTATTTGAACAAACACTAGAGAAAAATGGTGAACCTACCTTCTCAAAAATCATTGCTTTTGTGGAAAAACATATTAATGTTTTAAATCATTCGACGCCTGAAATTGTGCAACAGGACGCACCTAAAGTGAAATATAACAATAAAAACTATAATAAAAATACTAATAAAAACAATTATTCACATGCTTCTTCTTCAGCGCGTCAAAAGTTTTCATGTGCACATTGCACAGAAAATCACATGATTTTCCGTTGTGAATCTTTCCGGAAAATGAACACTTTACAGCGCATTGACCGTGCGAATGCGTTAAAATTATGCCATAACTGCTTAAAAAGTAATCATTCTACCAGTGATTGTAACAGTGAGTTTAGGTGTTTCATTTGTCAAAAACCTCATCACGCATTGTTACATCTGGAACAAAACTCTAATCAGTCAATCGGAAGTGAAAGGTCGTCTGCGTTTCCCGTGACGGCAAGCGTTTCGCAGTCACAGGCGCCGCCGCTGGTGCATGCAAGTGATTCCGTGAGCTCAGCTGATGATGACGTCTCCGTGAACTTGAACTTCAATCATCACGCGTCGACGCAGAACTATACCGTTATCTTGGGAACTGCGATTGTAGATGTTACGGATGCGTTCGGAAATGAACAACCGTGTCGTATTTTAATTGATTCTGCGGCACAATCGAATTTTTTGTCACTTGATTGCTTAAAACGCTTAGGATTGCCTCAAACAAAATGTCCTTTAAACATTTTTGGATTAGGTGGCGTTCAATTAAAAAATAACGGCATGGTTACTTGTGAAATAAAACCTCGCAATAGTAGCAAGTGTAATTTCAAAATTGACGCTGTAGTTTTGCCGAAAATCACTTCAGACCTTCCGACTGTTCAAATTCCAAAAAAGGTTTTACAAAATTATAGTGGTCTTAATTTAGCTGACCCAAACTTTTATAAACCATCACCAATTGACATTATTTTAGCTGGTGATGTATTTCCTCACATTTATGATGGAAAAAAGATTATTTTTGCTGACTGTATTCCTCCAGCATTGAGCAGCATTTTCGGGTACGTTATCACTGGAAAGTTGGAGGTCGAACAATCCAGTAATGTAATGAGGGTAGCGTCTACACATCATTGCTCAGCGTCGTACGCTGTTGAAACGTGTCTCGAAGACCGTTTGAAATCCTTTTGGGAGGTGGAATCTGCGCCGTGCGAAATTCCACAAGATCCACTCGATGAGATCGCAGAAAAAATATACGCAGAAAATCATTATCGCGATTCATTTGGTAGGTATGTTTCACCGTTGTTACTTCAACCTTCGGGCGCGTCGCTTGGGGATTCTTATCAAACTGCATTGAAACGTTTTCTGCAGTTGGAACGTCGTCTTGTAAAAACGCCTGAAATATATAAGACATATGTTGACTTCATGAACGAGTATGAGTCATTAGGGTACATGGAAGTGTATTCTGGTTCCGAAAAATCTAAATACGTCATACCTCACCATGCTGTCGTGCGATTGTCTAGTACAACGACGCCTGTCCGTGCCGTTTTTGACGGATCGGCAAAAACAGATGGTAATTCGTATAGTCTAAATTGTCATCTTTTGACGGGTAAAAAACTACATCAAGATATATTTAAAATCATTTCAAACTTTCGGTTGTTTGATGTTTGTTTTACTGCTGACATATCAAAATTCTACCGTCAAGTCTGGATACGTCCCTGTGAACGTAGTTATCAACATATTTTATGGCGTGACTCACCTTCTAAACCACTAAAAATATATGAGCTTAAAACAAATACGTAGGGTTTACGCAGTGCACCTTTCATTGCCGTACGTACTTTACAGCAGCTGGCTCATGATGAACATGAATCTTTCCCGCGGGCCGCGCCTGTTGTAATGGAAGGATTTTACATCGATGACTTATTGTGGTCGACACAAACGCTCGCTGAAGCCTGTACGTTACAGGATGAACTCAATCTTATTCTGAATAGAGGTGGTTTTGAGTTGCGAAAATGGTCAAGTAACCATTGTGAGTTACTTACCCGAGTACAGACACAACAAACATCTGATATAAGCTTTCAAGATGATACCTTATCATCAGCTATTAAGGTGCTTGGTCTTAAATACATTCCAAATCAAGATTGTTTTGCATTTAATTACAATCTAGCTGATGCAATTTCCACAAAGCGATCGGTTCTGAAACTTTTGGCCAGCATCTTCGATCCAATTGGATTTATTGCTCCCTGTACTTTTGTAGCAAAATGCATCATGCAAGATTTGTGGAAGCTTAGCCTTGACTGGGATGAACAACTACCATCAGATGTCCGTGACAAGTGGCAGAGGTTCATCACTAGTTTGCCCATGCTATCCGAACTACGTATCGAGCGTCACCTACTCATAACCAGTTTTAAAGAAATACAGCTAATCGCATTCTGTGACGGAAGTTCTCGTGGATATGCAAGTTGTCTTTTTCTCCGGAGTACAGACTCGATTGGAAATGTTAAGGTTAGACTACTAATGAGCAAATCTAAAGTTGCGCCTATTAAACCACTTTCAATCCCTAGAATTGAGCTGATGGCGGCCGTGCTGCTTTCAAAATTAGTAAAATGTGTCTTAGAGAACCTCAAACATTTAAATTTACAAATCATCGCCTTTAGCGACTCAAGTGTTGTTCTGTCATGGCTTCAAATACCACCATATAAATCAAAAACTTTTGTGTCAAGTCGCGTGGCTGATATTATTAGTGTGGTTCCGCCTAACAAATGGTATCATGTAACCAGCAACAATAATGCTGCAGATGTTGCGTCACGTGGTGTTATGCCTGAGCAACTGGTGGAGCTTGCTACAACTTGGTTACACGGACCGGACTGGCTATATTATAACCGCGAAAATTGGCCAGTCAGCACATTTTTTATAAAAAATTCTGAAAATATTCCAGAACTAAAACCAAACGTTGATACTTTTTGTCTGACTTCAAGTTCTGATATGTCACAGAATAATGAAAAGGCCAATTCAAAACCTCTAAATAAATGCTTTGAAGTAAAAATTGACTTAGAAACTTTATGTTTGAAGTTTTCTTCTTTTGTCAAAATTCAAAGGGTGTTTGCTTGGTGCCTTCGATTCATAAAAAACTCGAAACTTAAATCGGAGGATCGTAGTGTAGGACCTTTGAAAACTTCAGAGCTTCAAAATGCTCACGACTCAATTATAAAATTCAAGAGAACCACTTTTCATCTGAAATTAAGATGCTGAAGAATGGAAAGTTTGTTCCATCCCTTAGGAAATGTTCTCCTTTTATTGACACCCGTGGTTTTCTCAGGGTGGGGGGTAGAATCTCGCAATCGACCCTACCATTTGGAACAAAACACCCACTTTTGCTCCCAAGAAAGTGTCACATTACAAAACTTATCATCGAATATGTTCATAAAAAATATTTGCATGTTGGACCTCGGTCTTTGCAAGGTATTTTATGCAAATTCTATTGGACTCTTTGTGCTCGTAGTATAATTCGATCCATTCTTTCAAAATGCTTAATTTGCTTTAAATGCAGACCTGTTTCCTTACAACCACCTATGGGTGACCTTCCAACAACTCGCTTACAACCTGAAAATCATGTGGGTTGTGACCTAGGTGGGCCCTTCTACATAAAGGAAAGTCTCCGAAGAAACGCTAAAGTGTATAAGGCATACCTTTGTTTGTTTGTATGCTTTTCAACAAAAGCAGTCCACTTGGAAGTCTTGACTGATCTAACAGCTGATTGTTTTCTCGCTACACTAGATAGGTTTGTAGCTCGTAGAGGATTAATGACTTGTCTGTATTCTGACTGTGCTACCAACTTTAAAGCTTCTAGCAAACACCTAAAGGAAGTTTACCAATTTCTCACAAAGGAATCTGTCCGTGATGAAATCTTAAATGGCTGCACTTTGCGCCAAATAAATTGGAAATTCAATGTTCCGACAGGTTCAAATCTAGCAAGGCTTTGGGAGGCAGGAATAAAATCTGCCAAGTACCACCTCATTCGTGCTATAGGTGACAAATCTTTGACGTTCGAAGAAATAACGACTTTGTTTTGTAAAACAGAGGCCGTTATAAACTTTCGTCCTTTATGCAGTTTATCAGACTCAGCTGATGAGTTTGAAGTTTTAACCGCAGGACACTTCTTGATTGGACAAAATCTTCTGGCTGTTCCAGAAATTAATTTAGACGACTTAACGATCAACAGATTGTCTCGTTGGCAATACATACAGAAATCGACCCCATTATTTTGGAAAATATGGTCTAATGATTATATTCATACTCTCCAACAAAGACAAAAATGGTTTACAGTGACGCCAAACATAAAAGTAAATGATCTATGTTTGATCAAATCTGACTTTACCAAATCTTTGCAATGGCCTGTTGGACGTGTAGAATGTGTTCACCCTGGTGCAGATAACATTGTCCGCGTTGTAACAGTGAGAACACCAAAGGGTCTCTACCGTAGACCAGTTAATAAGTTATGTCCTCTTCCTAATCAATAAATGACTAGTTCCTAAATAGTTTTAATTTAGGTTACTCTCAATATTTAGAATTTAAAATTATTTATTTTTATTGTTATTTATCCTTAGTTCTCTGTTAATAAATAAGTAGAGTCTCAACTTCATCCTCCATGTAGAGTGTTCTTTATATAGAGTCTTCTATTTTTTATAGAGTTGTAGATACTTAATCTTTTATTTTTTCTAGAAATCATACTATGATTTCGGTGAGGGGTTATGTATGATATATGCCTTATTCTACCTTGTTTTTCACAAACATTGAAGTGAACCTTTGACTGGTAGCTTTCGGCTAGCGCAACAGCGCCACCACAGATGAACTATTAGTCTGCGACCGATATCTGCGCCGTGCGCATCGATTAACCTTGGTGTGATCCCAATTTGTGTTGGCCTAGCAGTGCCAACCATTTCGTCAGACCTTGGAGAAGCTTCATACCCAACCCCAGCTGGTGGAGTCATACTGGAGATATTCAAGGTTAGTGATTGACATTGTGGAATTTGGCGTAGACTCATTACAACCCTACATCATTCCGGTATTACTATTCTTAACAAATAGGTATCTTTTATTTAGAGTAGTTATCGAACATACAGTTTTGAAGAGAAGTAAGGGTGTTAAACTTATCAGCGCTAGAGAGATAAGAGAAAGGTGAGCTAAAGTGCATGTTAAGTGAATTTAGGTCGATATTTGAGAAAGGTCTAGATTTAGACTTACCAATGCCTAGGGTTTTTAAAAATTTCCAGAGGTTATTAGGAGGATAGTTTTCGATGGACTCAAATATATGCTGACGCCTTGCATTTCTACAAATTTTATTACAGCGGTTACGTAGAATTTTGTATCGCTGGATATTATGCTCAGAAGAGTCCCTTCTACAGCGAGTGCGAGCTCTGTCTCTTTGAGCCATGAGTAATTAATTCCTGTAATACGGATTTCTACTCCAAATCCTTCACAGTTCAAGCAGCTCGATTGTGGAACAATCTGCCTAATAGTATTAGAGACAGCCCATCTGTATCGTCTTTTAAGAGAAAGCTTAAACAGCATTTTCTCCCCAAGAGCTAATATATATAATTCTTTTGTCTGACTACCCATTTAAACTTATTCATTTTGTTTGTTGGAATATTTGTATGTATATTTAGTGTCTTTTGTTTAAAATATGATAGTTTATTCTAAGTATGTTCATTTTGAGTATTATACGTACTGTTTATTTATTGTATATAACTATATGTGTAAAAATATATGTATATTTGTATGTATTATTGCTACACATAAGTATGTATCTATAACTTAAATTTCTTTTTTCTATTTAGTTTTCTGTATTTAAAGTTTTGCACATTTATTTGCTCACCATTCTCACTACTTTTTCACCACATTAAAGGTTGGCTGGAAGAAATTTCTTTAGAAATAAGCTCGCCCTTGTACAAACTGTTGTTCCTGTATATATTTTGTTACTTAAGTTTTTTTTGTGCAATAAAGAATAATTTTATATCCTGAGTGAGCCATGGAACTGGAAGATGCTTTACTCTGGTCTTTTAAGTGGAGCATGTTTGTCAAACAGAGATAACATTAGTTCGTTAAAGCGTTCAACTTTTCCATCTATAGAAGAAATTTTAGCAATAGATGCCCAATCCATTCCACTCACATCCCCACGAAGTGCCTTCATGTCAATACCACTGAAGTTACGAAGAAGAAGGAACTTATGTTTAAACTTAGGAGGACGTAGATTATAAGACAAGAAAACAAGATCGTGATGAGAAAAACATGAAGCATTAAATTGTCCATAGTTGACCACATGATCAAGAGAAGAAGTTATTATTAAATCAAGAAGAGACGGAGTACAACCAGGTGCAAAATGTGTAGGACCGGACGGTAAAATATTCAGGTTAAGGGAATCCATCATCGACTTGAGGGCTCTTGTTCTGTGATCATTTTTTAAAATACATGTATTAAAATCACCCATCAAGATAATTTGTTCATACTGGTGTCTAAGGGTTTCAAGCAGAGATTCCAGGGATGAGAAATAATTGCCGTTGCATGAATGGCTATAGTAAACTCCCAAAAGAACTTTTGTATGACGAAGAGATATTTCTAAAAAAAGATGTTCTGTTTCACTAGAACCATCCGATTGGGAGACGACGGTGCAGTCAAGATCACTACGTAGATATACTCCAACACCACCACCAGAGGTGCGAGTTCTATCTGTTCTGACAAGGCGATATCCAGAAATAGGGTACATCGCAGAGGGAAGTGTTGGCGAAAGCCATGTTTCACTCATACAAATTGCATGAATATGCCTCGTGGTAAAGGAAGTTAACAAATCAGAGTAATGTGCGTTAACACTTTGAACATTTATATGAGCAACATTGAAATTTTTTGGATATGATGAAAATGTATTATGCAGCTTATCGCTGTGAACAAGCACATCAGAAGAGTCACTCACTGCACTAAGTACATCCTCAGAGGAGGAAGAAAGAGAGAAATATTCACTATCAGAGCTACTATTTAATATATCAGACATATTACATAAACGCAGTTAATAAATCGAATAATAAATACCTATGACAAACGACCCAAACCTATTAATAACAACAAACCTAAGTAAATAATACTAAAGTACTAATAAATAAACTAAAAAATGTTATATAATTATAGTTACAATTTACAAGTAACAGACAGTGGTACAAATACACCACAAAAACACTGCCATCTCACTAAATATAATTTATACTGATTAAACTTACGTGAAACACATTTAAAATAATAATTTACAAAGCATGCAACACAGGATAGGTGGACGAAACCATTCAAAATTTTAGTTTTGCAGCAACATTCTACAACAATAAAATTTGTATAAAGTTGCATGATAAAACATGAGACAAATTCGGGACAATAAAGTTAGAACTGAAACGCAAAAACGTATGGCAAAACGTCAAACAAACAATAATGTCAAGAAAGTGGGGGTGAGTTGAAATTCTTATTTTAACTCTGCAGAATGAATGAGAAGTAATAATAAAACTTAAGAAGTAGCCAATGTGTTAAGTTAGGATAAAAGCTATATCCATTCTAAATTTCATCCATATCCGTCCAGCCGTTTCAGCGTGAAAAAGTGACAAACACACACACACACACACAAACTATCGCATTTATAATATTAGTGTGATACATTTGAGCATTTGGTACAATTAAATAATTATCAACAGACTACGCACTAAGTCAGACTTGTTGCGCGCGAGTCTAATCTCCGATTGCCAGTAAAAGTTCACAGGGGGCCAATTTCTCATTTATTGATTATTTACTATTAAACTTTGAATAATTCAAGTGTAATGAAATGACATAAAACAAAACTTAAATAACTAAAACAAAGCCAAATTAATATTATTTTAGAAGACTTCAGCATGTGTGTAAATATAATATATAATAAAAATAAATATATAATTATGTAAATATAATATTTATTTAAATTGTGAATGAAGTTACATAGTTTTATATATAATAAATAAATAAGGGAGTAGGTATATACTCGTAGGTGTTAAAAGGGGGAAAAGAGACCTTAATTATTTTTGAATTTTTAGAATGGCTTCGGTGGCGTCATAATTTAAAGTCAGCAACCATTTTGTAATTTTACTTTTTGCCTCCCACGTACTACAGTTTTTAAGGTCACACGACTTGCATATTTGTTTATAGATGTAGGGAAAGGAGAAAGCGCTGAACCTTTGAGCAAAAACCGTTTTAAACAACGGACTGCCAATATTGAGACGACGCCGGCGTCCTATACGAGCTTGATGTAAACAGGAATTTAGCCCTGCTCTGTGGTGGGGAAGCCCTACTATTAGGAAGTATAGCTGTCTAACCGTTAGCACCTTCGCTTCTTCGTACAAGGTAGGATGTCTATAATGTTTTCTTAGCATTACCATTAGAACGGATCTCTGCGCTCTTTCTAATAAAAGCATAGTTGTTTTTGCACAGTTACCCCATGCAGTAATGCGATAAGAAAGAATCGACTCGCAGAGCGACAGGTAAACAAGTTTTAGTATAGCTCTATCGGCACTATTACGCAACAGTTTCATTATAGGTACCTATAAGTCTTCTTACGCGAGTGGCTACAGTTTTGACGTGCTTCATCTAATACAACCCCAAGGTACTTACTTAGTTGACTCGACTTTGCTAATGCTTGTGCAAACACAGATTGGCTGTGAGATGTAGTGTGGGTACCTATAGGAATGTAGGTAATAATAACATTGTAACAAAAAACTAGGAATGTTGTAAGACGATACCCTTCGAGATAACGATACCATTTAAGGAACTTGTTTATAAAAACAATGAAAGGAGTTTGTAAACATACATTCCTTATTAGGAACCATGTGTTTATAAACAATCAAACACTCAAGTAGTTATGATTCATAGCTACTCACACGTGTGAGTACCTCCACCTCTACCATGTTATTGTACAACTAGTATTTAAGGATTTTATATAACCAATAAAATTCAGTATAAACCGGACTTCAGTTCGTTTCAATCCTCGACACAGTCCCAACACCGCAGAGGTATCAGTGGATTGGCTATACCAGTCATTACATGTGTGTACCCTAATGCTGTGCTTGGGTGGAGGGCCAGAGGCAGCAGTTTTGTGAAAATATACATATTATATCTCAATGTCGACATTGAGGGTCAAAAGATTTGTTTGGAGCCACTTGGCTATAGCTGCAATCCCCATTTCAACTTGATTGAAAACATTTGACCAAGAAGTGTCATTAAATATCATTGCAGTTTCATCAGCGTAGTATATAACTTTAGGATTGTTTTTAAACAATTGCGCAATGCTATTTATGTACAATATAAACAAAGTTGGCTCCAAGATACTGCCCTGTGGCACTCCATAGGTCAATGTTTCGAGATCACTGACGTAGCTATCGACCTTGATACACTGCTTACGATATCGTTAAATAAGTCCCTAGTCCCTCGAATACCTGATAGCTCCAGTTTTCTAAGGAGTATCTCTATGGAGACGGTGTCGAATGTCTTCGCAAGATCGAATCAAATGATTCGTTGGGAAAAATAATTGGTGTCAGTTAGAAATATTTTTTATAATAGCAGGTCTAATTTGAATAAGCATTTGGAACTAAAAATCTATTCAGTTACCTGAGGAAACTATACAAAATAAGTAACATAGAACGGCTTAACTATCCGTGACGTTAAGTTAACCTTCAGCCTTTCCCAACAAAACCAATACAGATGGAATTAAATTGTAACACAAATTAAAGGGACGTTTGTCCACCCTTGACCTAATTAATTTATACTGTTCACACTTTTCATAAAAAAAATTATAACAAATAATTTACCTTACATTTAAACAAATAACCGGGTATAATTAGGTTTATTCCCAGTACACACACTAGCCGAGGCAAGCCTCATGGGTTCTATTCTGAATCTATTCAGGAAATATCCTACTAATATTAAAATTTAAAGTTTGTGCGTGTGTGTGTGTGTGTGTGTGTGTGTGTGTGTGTGTGTATGTTTGTTACTCTTTCACGCTGAAACGGCTGTACGGATTTGGATGAAATTTAGAATGGATATAGCTTATACCCCAACTTAACACATAGGTTACTTTTTATCCCGGAAAAAAGCATCTCGTTAAACCAAATAACACGTGGGCGGAGAAAAGCTATTTATGAATAAATTTTACTTAGGTTGTGGATACAAACTAACGGTAAATGGCAAAAGGCACAAATACCCTCCACATAATTTATTATTTTCATCGATACATTTGAACTTGGATTTACCAATTATCTATACCATCAAATTGTTAAAGGAAGGAAAATTAGCAAATTGTAAAAGGAAAACGTGGCATTACTTAATCTTGAAACTGCGTGTCAAAATATAGCCCGGTCCTCGAAATCAAGCTGGGGAAAACCCCTCATTTATGGTACAGGTTTTCATCCAGCAACAAGCAGGAACTACTTCCAGCCGTCCAATTGACGGGCCCCGGGGACTCCAGTTCAAGTTTACCTCATCAAACTTAGGGCGAACGATTCGCGCTCTACACCGAAACAAACAGGCTTGACGCCTATCCATCAGAAAATCAAATGAACTTCCTCAAAATAAAACCTTTCTGTCCTTGAGACACCCTCCCGCCAAAATCTTCGAAGAAAAGAATCTTTTCATCCTTACATTGTCAATTTAACCAACAAAAATCGGTTGGCAAAATATCCGTATATAACGGCAAGATCCGAGGATCGATGATCAAGGAATGAGCGCAATGGTGACGGCAGCGCTTGGACACTTGATCCCTTATTAGCATATTGTCATGCCTACACCAATGAGCAGAGAGCAATTGGCGCACTGCGTCACTTTTAACTCGTAAACAACATGACTCACGCGCCTACGAACATTCGTCATGAGTTCCGTGCCACAAATGAAAACCACAACGTTACACCAGCAGTCACCGTCACAAGTATTATCTGTTAGCCTCGTCATATATAACATGCCAATAATACCATCACTCACTGACTGACTGACTGATCCATCAAAGCGTACAGTTTGTACTACGAACATGAAATTATGACGAAGTCCTCCGCTATGAAGTGATTATATTGGAGAGAAAGGAGGCTGATACTGTCGACTGAACTGGCTGTTAAGCTAATTTGAAACTCATAATATTCTATAGTATGTTCGAGTTAGCATGATATGGGTGACAGTTCAAAATTGACAGTTATAGTTATGTGCCCTAACGAACTATAATCGATTTTTTTTAGTATCGAGAAACTTAACAGGGGCTATCAAATCAATTTTTCATTTGATTGATCTTTGATTATCCAAACTGCTTTTTGTTAATTTCTAAATTAATTAAATTAAACGAACCAGTAACGCACGAGCTTGAGAGTTCAACAATTTCTTTTTTGTTTTTCTCGGCATTTCATCAAAAACAAACAACAATAACAAAAGAAAAATCAACAAAAACTGTAACAAACGTCAAAACAAATAGCACGTAAAGCAACCACAACGAAAACACAAACCACATACAAGATGAACTGGTTACTGACGCGATACTTTATGATGTCCGCACCGATTCATCGATGTATTTTCGATTATGTAGTGTCAGTACCTATGGGTTAACGTTCCGATCCACGCATCAAGTAGCAAAAAGGCATTATTCTTTTCTGAATCTTTTTTTGTTAAATTTAACGAATACACTGTGATTATTGTTTCGATTTATAGACAAATTATTTGTTGTATTTTTGCAATAATGATATACATTCTTCCTAAAACCTAATATTTTATTTTGTGCCTGGTGTATGTAGCATGGTGTGAGTAGTATAGGTGAAACGGAAAATTACGAACTGTCACCCATATCATGCTAACTCGAACATACTATAGCGAGTGTCTAGATGGCAATGTCTTACCTTTTTCCTTGTTGTGTCAACATATTTTCAGTACAAAATTAAACTAATTGTCCTGATAATAATACGAGTATAGCAGCGTATATTTTGGGTAGATCCGCTCCCTACTCTGCTAGATCAATTGGTAGTTCCAGTATCACGGAATTACCACTAGGTTATGGGCCCGGTGAATTTAATGAAATGAATACTTTATTTTTGCAATATATGTACATAAATACACTTATCGCACGTTTTTTATCCAACACAGACAGAGAACTGTCAAATTGTTTTTCAAGATCGATAAGAAATTCCCTCGGTATAAGGGGATCGGGATCATCGCTGCGGGTCGTCCGCCAGTACTAACTAAGCTATACTAACTAACATATTTGCCTGTGCAGCCACCGAGTGCCAGGAGGTGGAGGAGCTGGACCCTCGCGACACGGAGGTGGTGGCGCGCCTGCAGCCGCTGCGGGAGTTCACTCTGCCCATGCGCGACCTCAGATACGACCAGGCCTTGCAGGAGTATGTACCGCTCTCGTTACCTAATTGATACCCTCTTCAAGTGTACCCGTGTGCGCTCTCGGAGTGCCTGCCGCAAACAGGTGAACATGGAGGTTACACGGGCACGACATTAATCCCCGAGGGGGTGTGACGTAAAATATATTTCCGAGTATGGACTGTGAAAAGCACATCACGATACATCCAGGTTTCTTCGACTATTATGGCGTCCTATCGCGGTAGGTAATGAGTCCCTTACCGTACTGCGGCCGCGCAAAATGCACCGACAGCAAGCACGCAGATGGACACAATACCGTACTTAACCCGTAACCTCCAGATTAGTGCCAACCCGTTCGAAACCATCATACCAAAGAGGTGGTGCTATTGATATCAATTTATAGTTTAAGCACACTACTCAACTCTGATATGTTTTACAGATATTCAATAAAGTTCGGGCGCCAGTATGCCGACAGCAAAGAAGAGGCGGTGCGCAAAAACTGTCTGATACAGCGCATCAGGTGAGCTTACAGTTTGTACTGGTGCCTTATTTGAAATGACTATTTAAGCTATCACTAATTTGATAGGTTTTGAATTATTTCACTAATAGAATTCTTCTCAAAATAGAAATGTTATCACCAAATAATGTAAAAACAAATAAAAACAATGAAAAAATTATAGAGAATGCAAGTTCATGGCAAATATAAACTTTGGTGACGGAAAATATAGTAACTACCCATTTTGTACGGTTTCGAAACCGCACATTGTTTTGCTCGCGTTGCAATCTACTTTATTTACTTAGCGACAATTTATATATTTTTAGTGTTTTTAACTAAGTACGATTTTAACTGTCGATACCAACACATATAGAGAAAGAGACGCCAAACTAAACTACGTCAATATAATACCTTAACTGAGGTTTCTTCTATTCTTTCTCTTCGTGCTCCACAACTAAATAACTACAACTTCATTCAAATGTACGGAACCTTAACTATTAGCTCTTACATTTTATGGTCCTTCGAGAGTTTACTTCAGTGTTGTTTAAAGTCCTCATCTACTCAGAGAAGCGACTCGGTTTGACTGGCCTTCCACAAGCGGATCTCCCCAGTCAGATTGAGAAGGCGCACACATTGTAGATAGGTTAATAAGCACACTGAGGCGCAGGAACAGCAGCACCTTTGATCCACGGACTGCGGAATTACTTCAGAATTCTACAAGTTTCGGAGCGTGGAAACTTCAAGTTACGAGATTTGAAGAAAATCCAGAACGCGTAGACTACCAAAACTTCGTGGTCTTTGCCAAGCTTACCATCTGGCATCGTAAACAACACACGTGACAGATAATAAAAGCAAATTTAACTAACTTCAAGGTATCTCGAAAAACTTCTATTTGTAACTTTCACCGCTGCATTTCAAAGAATGTGTGCAAGGCGCGGCACGCCAAAACATATTTACTCTGACTGTGGAACAAATTTTATTGGCGCCTCAAGGATGCTGCGTCAAGAATTTGAAGAGTTCAAAAAACTACTAACTCCTGAATTCTTCACTGAAATTGTAAAAATGGAAGTGGATTGGCACTTTAACACTCCCGCATGGCTGCCGTCAAGTCAATGAGATATCATCTCAAGCGAGTGTTGGGAGAGCAAAAGCTCACTTTCGCAGACTTAATGACACTACTAGCAAAGATTGAAGCCTGCATGAACTCACGACCACTCTACCCTATAACTGAAGATCCGGAAGAGTTCTACAATTATTTTACATCCGGTCACTTCCTTTCCGGAAGCCCAACAATGACGCTGCCATTATGCGACAATAAGGATAAATGGAACTTAACTTTACGCAGAAGATAGCAACAAACAGAACACATGCTGTAACAATTTTGGAAAAGCTGGTCCAATGAATACCTTACTCAACTACAGGCTAGAAGTAAGTGGAATAAGGCGACAAAAAACATACAGAAAGATGATATTGTGCTGATCAATGACAACAACTTGCCACTTGGAAAATGGGACATGGGGCGAGTAATGGAATATAGCGATTCATAAATTGTACGTAAACAACCAAAAAACCTTTGAAAATGCTATAACAGCGAAACCGGTAAGGGAAATAATATAAATAAGTGAACAAGTACAAGTGTTTTTCAATCAAAAATGTATGAAAAGTTCCACCAAGTGCCAACAATCACAAGCATCAACTCCGAGTAATGGAACTTCACCCCGGTACCGATGGTTACGTTCGAGTTGCAAGTGTCAAAACACAAATTGGCGTTATAAAACGGCCTATTGTCAAACTGGTGCCCCTTCCCGTGGACTCCAAACTAGGAGCGCACGACCACTTCGATTTTGGATCGAAAAAAATTCAACGAGAAAAAAACTACTCAACAAACAAACTTAACCACTAAATGTACTAGACGAAAGATAACGGTTGTATTGGCTTGCAATGAGTCCCTTTTAGTTTCCTGTCCAAAACTAAATCCTAAATTCTTAATTTTGACTCGTAGCTCCATCTGTCGTCCATTAAGAAGACATTATCGACCACCCCCCCGTGCGTCTGACACCGCAGCCTCGGGCGCAAGAAGAAAACTCTCTCGGAAAAAACATGGCGGCACGCATGCTGCGCTGCAAACTAAATTAGAAGAAATTTCCTTTAAATAGAAAGTTAATGGGACATTTAGCCGACCGAAAGAACCCTAAATGGACAAGAGTGCTGGTGAAGTGTGGAAAGTGGTCTTCGCATTGCTGGAGCTCCAGAAATCTGGATTTTACCTACGAAGCCACGTGAGTCCCCTTTCTTCTTCCATCATCTTTCCAGATTGTGAGCAAATTCATATCTCCAAGGGTCTGTCAAGTCATCCTAATAAGGTATTCGATTCCCAAATTTTCTTTTCTTCGTAAATCTCAAAAATATATAATAATTTATTGTTCACCGGTTGTTAAAGCCCGACCAACGGGCAAGAAAACTTTTACTACAATGTTGGCCGTACTACTGACAATGTTTGCATTTATATCTGGATCAGACGGCTCAACAATTAAATCAAGCGATCACATTACAAACTTCGAACCTGAGTGCCCTATTTACTACAACAGAATGGGAAAACTACAGCTGATACATGATGACTGGACATTACTCATGTACTACAACTTAACTAACTACTGGGAAGGTGTCCGTCGAATCGAAGGTTACCTCAAAGGAGTCATCGACTTATGCGAAAAAACGGACCCAAGATACTGTAAAACGACCTTGGAGCAGTTACTTCACGAGGCGGAACTTCTCAAATACTACAACACTATTCTACTGACACCGCACAAACATTTATCAAAGCGGAAGAAGCGAGGTTTGGTGGACGGAGTTGGCTATCTAGCTAATAATTTGTTCTTTAAATTAAAATTGCCTGCCCAGCGTGTGTGAGTATGGGCATTTCTTCCAGGAGGACCGCCAAGAGTGGCGAAATTCTGGAAAGGCCTATGTCCAGCAGTGGACGAAACAGGCTGATGGATGGATGGATGGATTAAAATATATATTATTAGCTATATAAAGCTTTTTATTTCTTCATTTTGAGGCAATAATAACAACCGCCATCTTCCAATGAACCACCACAGCTTCCCGCAAATCATCCTATAGAAATTTTTATGACCAATATACTGTCAAGATTATCTGACGACAGATATATTAGCAGTCTACAGACAAATACAGACAATCTCACTTTTGAAGAACGAAAATCAATCTGTAAACTTAAAAAAAACGAGAACATTATTATATTACCAGCCGATAAAGGATCGGCAACAGTGATCCTCAATAAAAATTACTATGACAACGAAGGACTTAGACAATTAACTGACTCGACATTTTCTACTACGAACGCACACCAAGTGATCCCTGCAGTCAGATCGTGGACATTGTCCAAGATTTTCTCCACACTAAGGGTATTAACGAAGGATTGTCGGAAGCTGACATAAAACTGATGATACCGAGCCATCCGAGAACCCCTCATTTCTATACGCTGCCTAAAATCCATAAAGAAAATAACCCGGGCCGGCCTATAGTGGCATCATACAATGCACCAACAGAAATCATTTCCGCTTTCGTTGACCATCACCTACAACCCATTGTTCAAAACCTAGAATCATACATAAAAGACACAAATCACTTCCTCGATATCATACATTCACTTCAACTCCCAACAGATCAAAATTTACTAACTGGTTACAATAGACGCTATTTCATTGTATACCAACAATCCACATAACACCGGCCTACTTGCTCTCAGCTCTTATTTAAATAAACGCCCCATTCCTCATCAACCATCAACCAAATTCCTAACAGACCTGGCAGAATTAACCCTAAAAAATAATTATTTCACCTTCAAAAACGAATACTACCACTGCTACTATATATATATATATAATATATATTGGATGGCTCCAAGCTACGCGAATATCTTTATGGCTTCTGTCGAAAGTACGTTCTTATTATCCGAACTTCATAAACCACTGGTGTGGAGGAGATTTATAGACGACATATTCATGATCTGGCCACACAGCAGGAACTCACTTTCCTGGAAAGACTTAACAACTGCAGCCCATTAAAATTCACTCATTCCATCTCTGCCGACACAATCACATTCCTAGACGTTGACATCACCATTACTGACAATAATCACATATACACTTCAGTCCACTTCAAAGAAACGAACAAGATGCAATATCTTCACTACCACAGCTGTCATCCACCACACACAAAAAAATTGATACCATATTCACTATCGCTCCGTGGTCGTCGAATATGCAACACACAAAACGCACTCGATATCTACCAGAACAAAATACACAATGGACTTCTCAAGAGACACTACCCTGATCAGTTCCTACGAAAGTACATATTCAATAGACCAAGATTACACCATAATAATTACATTAACAACAACTGTAACCACAATAATACTTCTTCTAACCAACCACGACTAATCACGACATATTTTCACGGAAGCCAGAAACTTAAAACACTTATCACCGATCATCTACCCATTTTCCAACAAAACGACGAAACAAAAAACTTAATCCCCAGAAATCCACAAATATGCTATCGACAAAATCCAAACCTTAAATCATTACTCACAAAAATGAAACTGCAACCACAACAAAATGTCAACATCACAATATCTCCTGGCACATCACCATGCCGACGACCACGGTGCAAAACATGCGTAATCATTAACACAAACACACACATCAACACACACCACACCACAAATACATATAAAACTCAACCCAACACCAACTGCAAGACACAGAACTGCATTTACCTACTAGAATGCCGACACTGTACGTAGGTGAAACTCGAAATGAATTACACATCCGTATTAACCAACACAGGCACACATCAACCATCCACAATAACAATCTCCCCATCCCCATCCATGTCCGCTCCCATAACCAAAGTTTTAATAACTGCTTCACCGTCAGATTCATAAAATCATTTAACCCACCACTGACAGACATAAAATTGAGAACATGGGAATGCTCCTACATATGGTCACTTGGTGCGCACTACGGACCAGGACTCAATAAACAACACTGACAGACTAAGACTACTTACTGGCACCAGACTCAGACCAGACTTAAGACCAGGGTGCCATAAAAAGCAGCGCCATCTTGCGATTTTCGGTACGTCTTATCCCTGGTAATCTAAGCAAATATCGGGATATTGCGGCCCGAAATAGCAAGATGTCTCTTCAACCAAAATTGTTTAGGTTTTCATTTTTTTTTGTTTTGTTTTTGTAAGAAAGTAGGTTAATTATAAGATTGTATATATTTTTATGTCATTTTTTAGATCTGTCATTTATTCGACTGATGCCGGCCCCAAAGTGGGCCGAAATATATTCAGAAAAAACAATATCTTGTTCATCTCCAAATGAAGAAATAATAATTTGTTCGGTATTTTGGACAAACGGTTCGCAGATATAAATACCAGCAAGATATTGTTACGTAGTACCGGCGCACGAAACAAAAATCTCACACATCATGGAACGCTTATGAAGGTTCATAAATAATCTCAGCGCGGTAGACGTGTGGACGCTTCCGGGCCAAGGTCACAACTGGACAATGCGAAAAGTTTCCGCGGAAGAAGTCATTCGAGCATTGAACTCGAAATGTCGGACATTCTCGCACGAAGAAGTAGGAGAGAGAAAGCATTCATGGTTGGAAAGGGACGGATGCAGACTGGAGTCCTTGACGTGTGTTCCATAATCTGCGAGAGGGTTCTAGCGACATCGCGTCACTTGAACTAGAAAGAAGTGGGAGAGAGAAAGCATTCGGCTTGGAAAGGAACGGATATATGCTGGAATCCTTGAAATGCGTTCCACAATGTGCGAAAGGGTTCTAGAAAGATCGCGAAGCCAGCGTGTGGTATAAAAACGGGACGGGTAGCGGTCGAGAGTTAGTTCAGTGTTAACTACGAGGCGAATCGGCAAAGCGGAAACTAAAGTGCGACTCTAGTAAAGAGCGAATATAACCCGGTAACGATTCTAGTTAATAGTGGTGATACATTTTGAAACTTATAGTGCGGGCAAATTAGCCAGTCCGGTGAGTCCATTGAGTCAAGTTAGTAATTCCGGTTGTTATTTAGTTTCAGTTGTGTTTTAATAGTGTGTGTGATTTCAAATAAGGACAGTTAGTGGTTTTTGGTGCAAATTGGTATAAAATTAATTTATCCCGAACCGCAGCTCGTAACAATATCAAGGATATTCAAACTAACGAAAACTTTTTAATGGAATTAATAAACAATTAAACATCAATAGTGGAACTGGAAATAATGCTTTGAAAAGAAGTGAAGAAAACATTCAGCGACAGTTTACGCTCATCGACCACTTCATGCAGCTAACTAACTCAAACTTCGCAAAGATTGAATCAGAAATGGGAATCGTGATGGCTTCAAACTATTTTAACTCCGCTTCATTTGCTGCATACCTACTGATAAACAACTTGAAAACAGTTCAGGAAATGCTTTACAATACTTTAACAAATATCTACAAAGGTCACATAGACATCCACCTGCTATCTCCAGTCGTCTTGATTAAGCAGCTAAATGAGATATCTGGAAGTCTTCCAAGAACTTTATCCTTGCCAGTTGAGGACGTCAGAGGGGACGTGAAGGAACTTTATAACTTAATTTTCGTAAAAGCACGAGTGAAAGCTAACTACTTTCTCTTCGAGAGCCACATTCTACTTATCTCGGAAGAAAACCACAACTACTACCGAGCTATTCCACTACCCATCAAAACTGAGATGGGAGCAGTGGTGATTCAGACATACTCTGAGTACATTGCTGTCAACTTCGAGAAGAATACTTACATCTCTTTGACAGAAAATGAATTGAATCTATGTTCGCAGCAAAAATCTGATAGTCATCTCTGTGAGATGAACCTACAAGTACTCAACTTACACAACAACAAAGCGCCGTGCGAGGCAAAACTCTTAAGTCATCAAACTGTCTTACCATGTGATATGCAAAACATTCCTTGCAAGGACGCTTGGATTAAGTTACGAGCACCGAATGGGTGGTTGATAATATGGTACCCGCAGGTTAGCGCTCAGCTATCAGAGGCACAGTACGGATTTCAACCAGTCCGCAGCACCACAGGAAACTTGCTGCACCTCATGACGATCCTTACGCCGACAGTGGATTCGGGCGAACAAGTCGATATCGCCTATTTTGACTTTTGAAAGGCCTTCGATACGGTCGACGGCGACATACTTCTGATAAAACTGGCCAGTGTTGGATGTACTCCGCATCTACTACAATTGTTTGCAGACTACATGGAGGGTAGACGGCAGTATATGGATTGGGCCGGTTACAGATCCGAACCTTACTACACGAGGTCTCGTGTCAGTCAGGGCAGCAATTTGGGGCCATTATAGTTCATTCTAATCAACGACCTACCGGAAGTTGTGAAGAATTCAATTTGCTTACTTTTTGCCGATGACCTCAAATTGGTGCAGAAAATTAGGGATGTCTCGGACTGTCACAGGTTGCAAGAGGACATCGATAGAATAGTAATCTGGAGTCATCGCAATCGCCTGCCCTTCAATGTCGCAAAGTGTCAGGTGCTGTCGTTCAGCCGCGCGCACTCGCCACTCCACCACCAGTACCTTGTAGACGGCACCACCTTGCTGCGCGTCACGGGTGTAAGGGACCTGGGGGTGCACTTCACAGCGGACCTTACATTCCGGGAGCACATTTTGAGTGTCTGTAAAAAGACCTATAGACAATTAGGTTTCATGCTGAGGCAAGCAAAAGCCTTTACTAACTTTGCTGCGTGCCTTGTACGAAGCCTTAGTTAAAAGTAAATTGGAATGTGACACAGTTATCTGGAGTCCACATGAGACTAAATATGGCCTCATGTTGGAACGCATACAGAATACATTTCTTAGATTTATGTACTTAAAATTATTTGGGGTATACCCTTTTTACCCGCTGATGTATCCGGCCCTGTTCGTTCTGGGGATGGTCGGGTACAATCAGCTTGCGGTACGGCGTGAGCTCACGCTGGCCACTTACATGGTACGGTTGCTGCGTGGCGCACTGTGCAACCCAGGCGTATTGCGGGCCATAGCGCTGTGCGTGCCAGACCGCTACGTGCACCGGCGACGCCACCCGCCGTTGCTGGCCGTGCCAAGTGCGCGCACCAACTTGATGCATGAGGCACCGAGCACGCGCGCCCTTCGCACTCTCAACCGGGTCTCAGAGACAATAGATGATCAAACGAACTTCTAAGTGAAGTTCGATCACTAGTATATGAGTCGCTTCATTCGATGATATAATTATTCACTAGGTAGTCCCTTTATCCTACAGGCAACTTCGCACGTCTTTAAAGAGTAGTTCAATTGATTTAAAAGAAAAAAACATAGCGTCATTCACTCACTCAGCTGGGCGCTGTCATTCTTAACTTTGTCATTTCGTTTAGAGAGATTAAATTAAACTTTACTTTCTAATGGGTTAATACACTCAATCTACAGATCGAAGTTTATTGGGTGGGAGGGTTATTATATCTTCGAATGAAGCGACTCATATAATAGTGATCGAACTTCACTTAGAAGTTCGTTTGATCATCTATTTATGTTTCGTCGCTTCATTCTTTGATATAATTATTCACTAGGTAGATTTTCAGAGAATAATTAAAGTTTTGTTCTATGTAGGTAAGTAAACATGCTCTTATAAATGAAAAAAACATTTTTAATCACTTAATATGTACCAATAAACATAATTATAAAAAGTAAACAAAACTCTTTCGTATCTTATACAACCAAAAATAAATAATCATACTAATTGCAACATAACAAATAATCAGATTAAGTAGTAGAATGCATAACGGCGTTTGCGAATTCACCTTCGCTAGAAATGGGTCTATTATAGAAGCGAGCAAACGCCGTCGACGTGGCGGTCCAGCCTGCGTCTTCCGGATTACGTCCAGGCTGAGGCCCGCGGCGCGCGCAGCCGAAGTGGCGGCGCGGCGTGGCGCGTGCTGTGCGCGCTGAAGGTGCCCACGTCTACACCGCTTTCCGACAACACTTGCTTAATCCAGCGACTGATGGATTGTGAACTTGCCGCTTTGTAGGGCTTTTTGTAGGTCAGCAGTAGTTTATCTGCGTTCAAGGTCCTCATATTTTTGGTGGCAAAAATATAATCTTTGAGGGCTGAAGCAGGGCAAATGCTTAAATTCTCATGGTAAAACGGCAGAAACAACAACGGCTGGTCACGACCAGGTGCAGAAGTTTTTATTACGTCTGTTACGGCTATCTTAACACCATTGTGAGCAAATTAGATATTTTTCATTTCTATTAGGGAAAATGTTTGAACCCTGCTAATAAAATCGTTAGTTTTTTGGTGATATTTTCGATGCTGAGCTCTAAATTTGGGTACCAATTTGATATGTAATTGAGAACTAATTGTGGGTGCCAAGTTGAATTATATTTGGGTCGGCTTGGTTTGAGTTTGAATGCTCCTTTTAGTAATCGTTTAAAGATTCATCCGAGCCAATATTTTTGTTTAGGAATAGTGACAAAGCAGAGCGATTACTGTTAAGAGAGCCATAAGAGCAACCGTTATTGAATTGCTGAGTTAAAGTTTTCGTTTTGGAAACTTGTAAAATGTTACGATTGCTATGTGTACAAAATTCCCCCCAAAGCTTTAAGAAAGCTGTCGGACAGCGATGCTAGCATTATGTTTAGGGCCTCTTGCGGTGCGCCGCGGCTCGCGAACGCTGCCCGCAGAGCCTCACGGCACCCAAGGTAAGTTTGGGGTGCAGAGGGTGAAGTTCCCTGAAATGGGATTGCAGGAGATTCTTATTTGGGTTAATTTGGAATCAAGTATGCTTTGCAATAGTGGGAACCAGGGCTAGGACGGCCAATAAGGGAAGACTAGGATACTAGAAGCTTCGTCATCAATAATTTTCAGTACACATTTTAAAACCAATGAAAATGGCGGGAAAGCATAAAAGAAATATGGCTGCCAATTGATGGTACAGGCATCTATTGCGTATGCGTCTGGGTCTGGTTTCCACGAGATGAATACGTCGCATTTGGCATTGTTGCGAGAGGCGAAAAGCTCGATGTCAGGGCAACCGAAGTTGTGCGGTATAGACTGATAAGCTTCACCAGACAACTCCCATTCGGTATCGGGGTTTATTTTCCTTGACTCTGCATTAGCACAGTTGACTTTAGTGTTCACGTATGATGCGTGCAACCAAATTTTCCGCCTCTCGCACCATTGTCAGATAGATCGCGTTAGTTCATTTAAATGCGGGAATTTAATACCACCTTGTCGATTAATATAGCATATCGTGGTAGTATTATCTATTCTCAATAAAATTACTCAATGACCCTCGTCTTTTATAAAGCTTTTTAATCCCAAAAATGCTGCAAGAAGCTCTAAATAATTAATAAAATAAAATAAAATAAAAATCTTTTAATTCAGAACTGGGTTCCATATGATTACACAAAAAGAAATAAAAATTAACAATAGAACTAAAATAAAGCGGTAATAAAACGATATATGTTTATGAAAAGCCCCCCTCTCCACAGATATGGTTTAAACCTCGCGTGCTGGACCCATTTGAATATTATAAGGAGGTTAAAACCTGTCAGAAAGGGGCTTCCCATACAAAGGGGGGTTCTTATATACTAAAATTCCTTTCTGAAGGGTAAACGATTAAACACTCACGTTAGTGTTGAAGTCCACGTCCTTGACTGGTCGTCGAAACTGCATTCGGGTGGCCAGACTCAACCCTGGCTGATAGGAAGTCAGGGGTTCGCTCGTTGACCTTCGTCGCCCTCAGCACGTTGCAGGCCGTTATCGAACTACTGGCTCATCCAGCAGCTTTCGGGAGTTTACCTAAACACAAATATCTAACCCCTGGCATGCCACCCGAGAACAAATAAGCCTTGCTTTATAACCGTGGTAATGAACATCCATTCGTATCACTTTCCACCGGCGACCGATTCCCGAAACTGTTCGGACACACAATTTAGCTCGCAATTAATGCTCATTAATTGGGTTATTTTACCACTTTTCCACTGTTTATTTACGTGAAATACATAATTCTTTCAACACTGGTTGATCCCATTTTTTACACATATCTCCCCGAGAGCAAAATTGACAGTAAACCGGAAAAAACAACTTTGACATTTCACTTTTTTACAACCCGTGTTGCCATCTCAATAAAATAGAATCTGACACATACTTGCGCGTTCCGAACGCTTTTAAACCGAACAATCCCCCGCTCCGGGCTGTTATCCTTATCAGACCGCTAGCTTACTCAACCGGGAGCCGGGAGAGAGTCGCCAAGGCTCGTCACAGAATCAAACCTTCGACCAATCACCTCAGTGGCGCGAGGAGTCTCATCCCCGCCAATTATCAACTTAATAATGCGACCACGTCGCCAATACAAAGAATTCCAAAGTCGCATCTTTCAATAAGATTACATCCCCGATGACGCGGCGGAGGTGGGTCTTGGCCGATTTTACATAATAACCATGACTTAACTAAATACAATTATCTTCTAAAATGTATACATCTTTTTAAGTAATTTGCGGTACCCTTGTAATTCGTGCCGTTGTCTGAACTAACTAAAAAAGCAAACCTCTACGCGATACTAATCGGTCTAATGCAACGACGAAGGCCTCCATGGTCAACGAGGACTCTAATCCCAAGTGGACGGTCTTGGTGGACAGACACACGAATACTCACAGGTACGCCTTAACAGTCCGAGCGTTGCGAAGGCTAGACGTTCGGACGAGGAACGGTCCCCCCACGTCCGTAGCCACTCCATCAAAAGGTCTCGACTGTGTGATCCAATCAGCTGGCAGATCTCCTATCTGCGGCTGCATCAACAAGGCTCGCAGCCTGTAACAAGAAACACAGGAGAAGAGAACATTGCGAATTACCCGGCGAGTAGACAAAATCCAAAACTCTCGCTGTAAAATCGCCAATAACGCGCTTCATCCCGCGTGTGAGTTACAGACATGTCGGTCGGACAGCAAACGCCTCATCAAAGGCCCTCCTTGGGTAACAACAAAGGATGGCGACTTGCGTGCTCCGACCCGACGCACACCGTGCCGATGCCACCGTCGCGACGCCCCAGCGTCTCAACGCACGGTGACCCAACTCACGGCGTCCAATCAGGAATTAGTTTGGTCCCTAGAACTAGAGCATGCACACGCAACCCGGGTAAAATCTGGGGTGTCCTATCCAACTGCTGGACAGGCCAAGAAATCTGTTTCTTTAAACCACTCCGGCCCCCACTATAGATGATGCGACACCAACTCCGGCGCTGTGCAGCCCCTAGATGCGCACTCTGCAGGATTACATTCACCTGGGACGTGCCTCCAATTTAATATGAATAACTATATTCTGAATTTGTGAAACCCGGTTTCCTACAAAAATCTCTAAAGTACGTGGGGATGCGCGTAGCCATGCTCGCGCAACCTGACTATCCGATCATGCATACACGTCCCGAAATTCAACAGTGGTCCTTACTCTAACTGAATCTCCCCCCGGGGGGCCCCAACTACTAACTAATATGGTGGGCCGAAGAACTGTCCTCGGCTCCGCACCGGTACAGGGGCAGACAAATTATTGGGGGCCCGGCCCCTCCAATCCAGGGTGCATCCATTGCCCTATATATGGTGAGCGGATACACAATGCCATCCGAGGTGGTGCGTAACCCGCTGCCCTACCATATCTCGAATAAGGCGGGTGATATTCTAACCGCGGATACTCGTGTATCGGCGGAGAGTATCGCTGTGGCTCCGCCCTGCTATACTGTCCTACAGTGGGCGCAGGCACTGGTTCGGCAAACTGGGGTCCACTCATACAACCTTGAGTGGGGCCCCCGCCCGTGGAGCCCCCCCCCCTCGGGGGGTCCCTACTCGGGCCCGCTGTCGCGGAAGCATGGGGTCCACTCCTAATATCCTGAGTGCGGCCCTGACCCGTTGAACCCCCCCCCCCCATGAGGGGTCCCCCACCCGGGTCCGCAATATAGCCTCGTACCGCAGGCGCACGATTCACACCACTATCAAACTGAGCACGACTCACGCGAGGGCTCTTTCCACTCTCTGACGGGTGCGCTCCTCGTCCTTGAGAGGGGCCACTCGACGGACGTGACTGATAGGTGGACTGCGCCGCGGCTCCCCCGCTCGTGGCGTGACCGTAGGCTCCAGACCTGTTCGCACAAATTAAATCATTATGTGGCCGGCCACATTCTCTACACATTCGCTGTCTGGAGCACTCGCGCGCTAAGTGGTCCTCTAAACAAAAATAGCACAGTCTATTAATTTTAACTAACCGCCGTCTGTCCACTACCGGTAATGCAGCAAAATCATGGCACTGCGATAACGCGTGTCCTGGGCGTCCACACTGGTGGCAATTTGGGCTCTCAGCCACAGCGGCCAGTGCAGCCAGACGTGCAGCAACGCGTCCCCGAAGCGGTTGCACTCCCTGTGGCCCCCTTCGCCCCGAATTACCGGCGGGTTCCCTGAAACTTCCGGCAGGTGGCGCCACCTCCGAAGTCGATGAAGATTCCACGGCCCTAGCCTCAAATTCTAAAAACTTCATCAAATCAGCGAAAGTAGGAAGAGCCTTGTCCTCCCTTTCCGCGGTCTCACGTTCGAAACGTGAACGAGTATCAGACGGTAACTTACCCAAAATAATGTGTACCAACAAGAACGACCACTCATCCACAGGCAAACCTAACATTTTTAACGCGTTACAGGCTACTGTAACCGGGGTCAGTAATTGCGTTCGAATTTGAGCCTTATTACCTACCCTAGGCAAACTTAACAATTGGCTCGTATGAGCATCAGCCAACAGACGGACATTCTGATATCTATTATTTAATAACTCCCAGGCTATACTATAATGATCGTCCTCTACTCTTAAATGTTGCACTAAGCTCTTTGCCTCACTTTCTAAAGTGGACATCAAATATGCCATCTTTTGTGCGTTGGTTAAATCCTGCCTACTGTCAACCAACGAGGTGAACATATCCTTATATGCCACCCATAGCTCCATGGTACCGTCAAAATGTCCTAACTCCAAAGTAGGGAGCCTACTGTGCAACGATGTACCTTGCGCTGCATGTCTTACATCAGGTGTGCTCGAAACACCTGACTGTCGCTTTTTAATCTGACAGGCGACCTGTGTGACCTCATTATAAATATCCATAATTTGATCCATGTCATTATTAGGGCTAGCCATTACCTCCGGTGGCAGCTCCTGGTCCAACAGCTCGATGAGCGCCTGCTCAGCTTTCTCGAGGCGATGCTCCATCTGTGAGTACCGCTCCAGGACTGCATCGCCCCGATCAGCTCGAGCCAACAAGCCTTGAACGCTGACAAACCAGCGCAGCTGGCTGGCCAAGATGTTCCTCGGAGAAGTCCTCGACATTGTAGACCGGGAAATCAAAGAAAATACCAACAATTAAAAACCGAACTAACTCTGGCACGAATCACAAACGTCCCCGTATAAAATAATATTGTAGACCCAAATATACTAGACTCTAGTCAGTATGTTAATTTCAGTACATTAATACACAATACAACCCTGTTGTTCAATTATGCGAGTTCAACCAAAACAAATTTTTAATACTCAAATGTGTACAAACAAACACAATATCATAACTTTATGAACAAACAGACAGACCTTTTCTGTTGCTATATATCACTCAAACATTTTCAAATAAACACAATATCATAACTTTATGAACAGACAGACAGACCGTTTCTGCTGCTATATATATATAATCCATACAACATAAACCAGTTAGTTACATTTATGCTACACTTTTGACAAACAACTATGTCCAAGCCTCAATCGCAAGTGTCAAGAAGTTTTCATTCAAAATAAACAATATAAACCAAACTGTAGCACTAACTAACAGTATATCCAAAGGTAATTGGCTTCTGAAAGTATGTAATCACATTAAACACTTGTTAAAGACTAAACATACTCCAAAACAAACAAATTTAACAATTCCAAGTTGTAACATAACCTATGTACGTTGTTATAATATTATACCTAAGCGCTCGCTTAGTTAATATGATTCACTAACCAAAAACTACACATTACACATTAGCCCTGCTATGTACTTTGTAATTTATATAAGCCGAGGCTTTCAACAACTATATGACTAATAATTAAGCCGCTTCGCTTGCTAGCAATGGTTATGCTGTATGAATTTACAAACTATTATAGTTTTGTCGCCGGGTTCACTAGGCTTAACCGCGCTTATAAAGTTATATGTTTATCCACAATACAAACATATAATACAATACCTAAAGCTAAAGGAGCTGTGTAAATATCCTTCCAGCTTACATAAACCTATTCATATACACAGTCCGAGTACTGTAGTATGAGAAATAACAAAATATTCTATTTGATCTCGCTTTAGGTTACAAGGTTCCAAACTACCTACCTAAAACAAAGTATAATTCACAAATTATCTTAGGCCAACGGAGCTACTATATCGGTTCGGCTTATATAAACAGAATAGATCTTGGTCCGGGGTTGTTTAATATCCGATATTAAACAACTTAACCGCGCTATGCTACCAGAAAATGTATGTGAAAAGCCCCCCTCTCCACAGATATGGTTTAAACCTCGCGTGCTGGACCCATTTGAATATTATAAGGAGGTTAAAACCTGTCAGAAAGGGGCTTCCCATACAAAGGGGGGTTCTTATATACTAAAATTCCTTTCTGAAGGGTAAACGATTAAACACTCACGTTAGTGTTGAAGTCCACGTCCTTGACTGGTCGTCGAAACTGCATTCGGGTGGCCAGACTCAACCCTGGCTGATAGGAAGTCAGGGGTTCGCTCGTTGACCTTCGTCGCCCTCAGCACGTTGCAGGCCGTTATCGAACTACTGGCTCATCCAGCAGCTTTCGGGAGTTTACCTAAACACAAATATCTAACCCCTGGCATGCCACCCGAGAACAAATAAGCCTTGCTTTATAACCGTGGTAATGAACATCCATTCGCATCACTTTCCACCGGCGACCGATTCCCGAAACTGTTCGGACACACAATTTAGCTCGCAATTAATGCTCATTAATTGGGTTATTTTACCACTTTTCCACTGTTTATTTACGTGAAATACATAATTCTTTCAACACTGGTTGATCCCATTTTTTACACATATCTCCCCGAGAGCAAAATTGACAGTAAACCGGAAAAAACAACTTTGACATTTCACTTTTTTACAACCCGTGTTGCCATCTCAATAAAATAGAATCTGACACATACTTGCGCGTTCCGAACGCTTTTAAACCGAACAATATAATTTTGATTACTACTTCCGACCTGCTTAAACTCTATAACCTACAAAGACTTTGTGACAGAAGGCTCTTATTAGACGCAAAGACCCTTTACAATATATTGAACAATGAATATGACTGCCCTACTCTTCTTGAGCAAATTAACTTTAAAGCGCCAACCCACTCTACACGATCTAAGACTTTATTCTCAGTACCTACTTCACAGAGTAACGCAGGCTGTCGAGCCCCCCTACGAAGAATTTGCAGCTCCTACAATAAAAAACTCCTTAGCATAGACATATTTAATAATAGTAAAATCAAATTTAAAAAGGAAGTTAGGCAAATTTTAGACACCAAAAACGAGAAATTGTAAGAAATTGTGTAACTACACAAATAAAATATCAAATTAAAAGGCATGTGTGTGTGTGTATGGATGGGAATATGTGAGATTGCATGAATGTGTGTAACCGTGTGTATGAACGCTTATCTTAGTTTTTAATTTAATTTAATTCCATTGCTTTGTAAACAACATTATTTTTATTTTTTAACATTATCAGAGAATGGTTTAGAAATGTCACCGAATTACTCCCTACAAAAATAACGTATTTGAGGAAAGCGTAGAGGAAGTAAATTAAACTAACCATTTGTTTATACTTTAATGTTTCTATGTATAGTTTACTTCTGTGTCTTTTCCATGAAATAAATAAATAAATAAATACTAAATATAATGATTATTATTAGCATGTAGTGTCGTCCAGTGATGGCTGATAGGACACCCGCACCCGCCTCCCACTACCTTCAGAATGGTATTGTGGCTGCCGCATTAATATGGTGTTCTAATTCTGCAAGAATTGGCCCCTGGAGGGCAGGACGACTGACAGATGCCTGGACTATGAGCGATTTTAGAGCTGACACTGTTTTCCTTATTTCGGAGCCCTGTCTTTCAATAGCCTTACTGGCTTTGATTTTTTCGGATAAAGAGTTTCCGAATAATGTATCGTCCTTCTCTGATTCCTGAATTACCTACGTGCAGGAAATTCTTCTCCAAACTAGGTGTAATTAATCCTATCTTTGGTCAGAGAATAATGAAGATCCGTCAATATGCGACAGCCGTCGCTTAGATACTTATTGTCCGAAGAGAGCAATGTATCCATTGCCTTATTTATTGCTAAGGGGTACCGAGCTGTTGTTGAAAGCCTAGAAACTTCATATCTCGTCCTCTTACCACGTCGAAAACAGCGGCCGAAATCTTTGCACTTAATTTCGGTGCTTGTAACAGCTTGCAGTTATTAGGTATCAGATATTATTTGTCTTTCAAAAGATTATCCTTTTGGTCTTTGGGCAATCCCTTTTTTGATAAGGGTGTCCATAAGCCAGCTAGGCTGTGATGTATGTCCGGCCCAAAATCAGGCATATCCGCTGTGGAGGCCCCTAATGCTGACAGTATTTCAGGGTCTAGGTTTGTTTCCGTCGTAGTTTCTGACGATATCTCTTGCACGGGCAGGGTAGATTCCTCCGAAGTTATTTGACCGGACAGAGGAGGTTCAGCCGACGTTATTTCGTCGATACCTTCTGATTGATTTGGCAAACCAGCCTCTGGTTCGACTTGGCATTGCACGATATTTGTATTATTTAAAACAATGTTTTATTTTTTAGCAAGAGGAAATAAAAGTCGAGGGTAAACCGTAAGAAAGTAACGTACAAATATATACGCATATTTTCCCGCAGACAATAATTGTAGTAGATAACGTGCGTCTACCTAAGAACGCATGTAATTTCTACAATAAATGCCAAATACATGGCTCCTAATCAGCCCGCAGCTAATCATGATATCGCAATTGACCCGCAGTCAATCTCGATCTGATAAAATGAAATAATTTATTTAACTTACTCATTGCAATCACTATACGTTAAATTATTTTATAAAATTTCAAAAAAGAGAAAATAAAATACTGAGGGTAGATGTAAATGTTTTTCTTAATTTTTCTTTCCTTGTGGAAAAAGCAACAACCAAGTAAACTACGACACCAATTCGTCTTGTAAGAAACAATGTGATATGTAATAAGTATGCACTTCACATATGTACCTGCGATAATTTTGCCGTCCGACGATGCACAGTTTCTTGTTTCTTTATAAGCTTTCTTATCTTCTTTTCATAATGAAGTAACCTTTCTTCCGCGCTGCGCTTCGGCATTGTTTATAGAAGCATGCGCTCGTTGCCTCGCACGAAAAAGAAATGACAAAGTTAAGAATGACAGCGCCTAGCTGAATGAGTGACTGACGCTATGTTTTGTCTTTTAAATCAATTGAACTACTCTTTAAAGACGTGCGAAGTTGCCTGTAGGATTACCTAGTGAATAATTATATCAAAGAATGAAGCGACGAAACATAATTGATATTTTTTATTGTTCTCTGACCGAGTTCACAACGGCTACTCTCTGTATTTTGTGTTATAATTAAGTTTTTTGTATATTGTGTAGATTTCTTCTATAAATATTCTATGGGCTAGTAGATTAATTATTATGTAAATATTTCGTGTGTATTTTTTTCATTGTTTCTTTTTCGTTTGATATTTTTTATTTATTTAATATAATATCACTTGTAGTGTATTTAAGTTGCATTATCGTATTAGGCTAGCCTGTAAGGATGATGTACCTGTTTATATAATAATAATAAATAATAACAAAAATGCTGTGATAGGTGTTCATTGCGAACAATATGCGATAAGGACATAACATCGTACACTATGAATACTTCCGGGTTAGTTTTAGAGCCAGGATGCGTACTCCAGTCCAAGGATTCAAGCATTTACTCTCACAATCAATACAGAAGCAAGAAGAACAATAACATGCCCAACGAACTAACTATACCTATAATAAACTCATCTTTAAACGTTAAACTTATTATTACCATACACAAAAACATCTGTTAGGAAGACTGCAGACTGAAAAAATTCAACGGTGCCTAACATACCAGAAGGAACGTGAGGTCAACTTGCCGTCCGCACTATCAACTCACGACATCCAACAAGATGTGATTTGTTACACGTTGCTGGGAGGAGCAGCCGCTCTTATCATCTGGGGCATATACAAAAGATGTTGCCTACATAGATGCAAAAGGCAGGATAGGAGAGACGCCACAACAACACAAGACCACGAGAACATCGAACTACGAACCGTGCGTCATTTTACCGGCGGTCAAACTAAAGGTGCCAAGATCATCAACAGACAGAGCCTCCCCGGCAGGAGCACGAGGACCACAGCGAGCCGACACCACCACAACCACGGCCAAGGTTGAATATTATGCGCACAGAAGCGGATAATATTGCCTTCGACTTCAATTAATTTGTTAAAATAAAAAAAATAAAAAAAAATTTCTTTATTCAGGTAGCAAGGACCCATAAAAATTAATTTAAAAACACATACACGAATAATATACATTAAAATAAATAAATAAGACACAAGTTAAATAGATCATTTAAAATTATTTACAAATTATCATTTTTTATTGCGTACACAAAGTTTGACAATCCAATGCTTAAGCATAGGATTGTCAAACTTACTAGAAAATGTCCTCAGGATGTCGCTGTCACTGCCACTGGTTCTGTGGATAATGGACGCTATTCGTTTGCGCATGATCGCAAAAAAGTCATCGGTATGCGCCTCCGCAAACATTGTCGGTGCCCGTATTGCACTGCGTGCCTTTATTTTAAGTGATAACTATAATATAAATGATATGACGATGAGTAGGTGTCGCGCACGGTAACGACGGACCAGTACTGACACAATTTAGGTAAAACTGTAAACATAGCAAAAATGTACGGCTTGCCCGAACATTATTTATTTAGCGACAATTTACCTATATATATTTTTAATTTTTTTTACTTATAGTAGAACGCGGCTATGAAGTCAATCCTGACACATGCCTCTAGGGTTGTTATACGTTCGATCACTGTATCGATAAAATTCGTCAAGTGTGAGTAAAGTCGAATGCAGTTATCAGATGTAAGTATATGAAGAAAGTGAAAAAAAAAACATCTAGGTAGAGATCATAGAAGTAGTTTAATTACTTAATACTTCTATGGTAGAGATAATATTTATATTCTTTACTTTATTATGTATCACTTTCCGAAGCACCATCACCATTATCACTACTGGAATCGTTTGTATTAATAACTAACTCAAAGTCATTATCTAAAATATTATCCACTTTAATGTCTCTGTTGCAATCGTCCCATATTTTGGCTTTAGTTTTATTCACTACCATTTTCCAATTATTTTTGGTTACGTGATTGCACGCTTCTTCTAACAATTTCATCATTTTCGCTGTGGAAAATGGAGGTTCAGTATTATGGCGTGCCGCATGTCCTTTGATCTGTGCCCATATCAATTCGATGGCGTTATACTCGCAATGATACGGCGGTAAACGAAGTACTCGGTGCCCATGTTGCAGTGCTAGTTCATCAATGACGTATCGTTTTACTCTCGATCTGTGAATATTCATCAATCTAATCAAATCTCCTTTCAACATAGACATACTTGCGTCTACACCTTTTTTTTGAAGCCATGCAACCAGATGGGCTTTTTTCTCAGAGTTTGAAGGTGGCTTATCAACTAACATGGAGTGATAAGGTGCATTATCCATAATAATAACTGATGGCTCAGAAAGGCTAGTCAGCATATTAGTGAACCATTGGGTAAACTTCTCACCATCCATTTCTTCATGGTAATCACCTGTGGTTTTAGACGCAAAGGCCAATAAACAGTTGTCTATAAAACCACAGGCGTTGCCAGCATGACAAATAATTAGTCTGGCTCCTTTTCCGGAGGGGACTTTGGATGCCGATGCCGCCGTATCGTCCGTCCACGAGCGACCAACTGTGTGATTCGCATTTAGCCACGTTTCGTCCAAAAAAACTACATTATCCCAATCATCTATAGCTTTCGCCTCGCGTAAAAAATCAGTCCTTTTCATGGCAATATCCGATCTTTCCATTAGCACCTTTCGTTTGTTGCATTGTTTATATCGGAATCCAATGTTTTTCAAAACCTTTGACAATGACTTTTTTGATCCGGAAAATAATCCAGTTTCCTTTAATGTCTGCACTAAATTCGACAACGTTGGGTACTCTTTACGTAAATAATAATTGTAAATATGCCTGCGGATGGCGTCAACGTCAAAATTATCTACATCGGTAAGCTTCGCTCTTTTTCTCTTGTTGGGAGAATATAGAACATTATCTTCGATGCCAGTCTCACCCAATTTTTCTTTCGTGATTTTTATAATAGTTTTTTTGCTGATATCGAGAGCATCTGCAACTCGATCCAACACCGATGTCACGGGCAATATCGGTCCGCCGTTTTGAGCTTCTCGTTCAAAAAAGTCACGAACACGTATGATAAGCTCACGAGACTGACTGTTAAGAACGAATTTCTTCGATCGTTTTGGCATTTTAACAATTCCAAGTAGTAAGCATTTCAAATTCCAAGTTCAAGCCCTTGCTTCAATCTGCCCCTTGGTCAATGGGTGAGATGGGGGATGGCACTAGGTATTAATAGCCAAAAACATGCACAAGTTTAGCACAATCAAAAGTATCAACCTTTGGAAAAGCGATCAAGGCAATACTTAAAATTGTTTTATCATACCTATTGACGTGTCATTGAATTAATTGACAGGAAATATTGTACTTTACATTCAAATTCAAAAAGTTTTCTCTAGGTAAAAAGAGTTCAATTCCCAGAGGTTAGTAATAAAGAAACAAACTCATTTATTCATTAATATTTATAATTAACTGAAGGAGAATATTACTAATATAACTAATTTTACGTTTTATTTACAATAATGCACATCATCATAAAACATAACAATATTTTTAGCTATACGAACTTTTTAACGTGTATCGATATATTGTCTGTGATATTATTGCCACTCACTATTCTGTCACACGCAATAAGTAATTATGTAATTTTTTCCTATGTGGTTGACATTGTCATTATTCAGAAACTTCATAGTTGCGCAATGTGTCAGGATTAACTTCATAGCCGCGTTCTATTATAGTACGATTCTAACTGTCGATACCGACACACATAGAGAAAGATACGCCAAACTGACCTCTTTACTTACGTCAATCTTGGTGTAGCTTTTTTCTCGTATTCAAAGAGTAGCATTTTTTTCCAAAAAAAAAACTCACTTCTTGAATGAGCCAACTAAGCAATAGAATTACAACCTGTAACATAACAGATTTATCGTCTACTTTTTCACTCGTCAAGTAGTATGTACATATGTGTAATGTAAATGTAAATGTAAATATTTAATGTTGACGAAATTCCTCAGATTCATATCAGCGGGTAACCGCGAAGGCGCCTCCTTCGAGATGGCGCTGAACTTCCTCAGCGACCGGTTGGACGCCGAGCTGGAGACCCTGCTGGGAGTCGTGTTCGATGACGAGGTTCTGCCGGCGGAGCAGTTCCCGCATAACGCGAGGGAGGTCGACCAGCTGGACCGCGAGCTGCCCGATGAGTTCGACTGGCGGGAGCAGGGCGCGGTCACACACGTGCGGTGTCAGTTTATACCTTTCGTTTGAAAAAATACAAAAATACAGTTGGTGGGATATCTGTAGGCCTACGATGAGTTCTGCTTACTATACACGTTAACGTCTGCGCAAAATATTTATATGAGAAATAGTGCAGCGCCCCCGGGCTAGCGGATTACTACAGTAACTAGCTTTTGTCATAGTCGGTGTGCGCGAGCGGGTCGGTGGGATGTCGGTAGTCGGTGTGATGTCTGTAGTCGGTGTGCGCGAGAGGGTCGGTGGGATGTCTGGTAGTCGGTGTGCGCGAGCGGGTCGGTGGGATTCTGGTAGTCGGTGTGCGCGAGTGAGTCGGTGGGATTCTGGTAGTCGGTGTGCGCGAGTGAGTCGATGGGATGTCTGGTAGTCGGTGTGCGCGAGCGGGTCGGTGTGATGTCTGGTAGTTGGTGTGCGCGAGCGGGTCAGTGGGATTCTGGTAGTCAGTGTGCGCGAGCGAGTCGATGGGATGTCTGGTAGTCGGTGTGATGTCTGGTAGTCGGTGTGCGCGAGCGAGTCGATGGGATGTCTGGTAGTTGGTGTGATGTCTGGTAGTCGGTGTGCGCGAGCGGGTCGGTGAGATTCTGGTAGTCGGTGTGCGCGAGCGAGTCGATGTGATGTCTGGTAGTCGGTGTGCGCTAACGGGTCGGTGGGATATCTGGTAGTCAGTGTGCGCGAGCGGGTCGGTGGGATGTCTGGTAGTCGGTGTGATGTCTGGTAGTCGGTGTGCGCGAGCGAGTCGATGGGATGTCTGGTAGTCGGTGTGATGTCTGTAGTCGGTGTGCGCGAGTGGGTCGGTGGGATGTCTGGTAGTTGGTGTGATGTCTGTAGTTGGTGTGCGCGAGCGGGTCGGTGGGATGTCTGGTAGTCGGTGTGCGCGAGCGGGTCGGTGGGATGTCTGGTAGTCGGTGTGCGCGAGCGGGTCGGTGGGATGTCTGGTAGTCGGTGTGCGCGAGCGGGTCGGTGGGATGTCTGGTAGTCGGTGTGCGCGAACGGGTCGGTGGGATGTCTGGTAGTCGGTGTGCACGAGCAGGTCGGTGGGATGTCTGGTAGTCGGTGTGCGCGAGCGAGTCGATGTGATGTCTGTAGTCGGTGTGCGCGAGCGGGTCGGTGGGATGTCTGGTAGTCGGTGTGCGCGAGCGGGTCAGTGGGATGTCTGGTAGTCAGTGGGATGTCTGGTAGTCGGTGTGCGCGAGCGGGTCGGTGGGATGTCTGGTAGTCGGTGTGCGCGAGCGGGTCGGTGGAATTCTGGTAGTCGGTGTGCGCGAGTGAGTCGATGGGATGTCTGGTAGTCGGTGGGATGTCTGGTAGTCGGTGTGCGCGAGTGGGTCGGTGGGATGTCTGGTAGTCGGTGTGCGCGAGCAAGTCGATGGGATATCTGGTAGTCGGTGTGATGTCTGGTAGTCGGTGTGCGCGAGCGGGTCGGTGGGATTCTGGTAGTCGGTGTGCGCGAGCGAGTCGATGTGATGTCTGGTAGTCGGTGTGCGCTAACGGGTCGGTGGGATGTCTGGTAGTCGGTGTGCGCGAGCGGGTCGGTGGGATGTCTGGTAGTCGGTGTGATGTCTGGTAGTCGGTGTGCGCGAGCGAGTCGATGGGATGTCTGGTAGTCGGTGTGATGTCTGTAGTCGGTGTGCGCGAGTGGGTCGGTGGGATGTCTGGTAGTCGGTGTGATGTCTGTAGTCGGTGTGCGCGAGCGGGTCGGTGGGATGTCTGGTAGTCGGTGTGCCCGAGCGGGTCGATGTGATGTCTGGTAGTCGGTGTTCGCGAGCGGGTCGGTGGGATGTCTGGTAGTCGGTGTGCCCGAGCGGGTCGGTGGGATGCCTGAACATTTAATTGAATCATGAACCAGTCTGATATGCATGTCCTCTCCCCCAGACCAAGGCTCGTGCTCGTCGTGCTGGGCGATGTCGGTGACGGGCGCGGTGGAGGGAGCTCTCTTCAAGAAGACTGGGCACCTGGTGCCCCTCGCCGAGCAGTGCCTCGTCGACTGCGGACACAAGTATGTTGCACGCCCTTACCACTATGTAAGGACGGCTGACCTTTAGTACATTCAGAAACACCTGGTCGACCACGGCGCAACTTGGCACGTTTTGCTTATTAACAATTCAAACTTTATTTCATATTAAAAGAATGGGAGTGTTATTATGCGTTTTGTAGGAGTTCTAAACCTTGACCTCGGTTAATTCCATTGGGACTTCGTTCCAGCAATCTTCTTTATCACCAAGAGAATCAAGCTAGCCGAACAAAAGTATATATTTCGTATGAGAATTTACACAATTCACGTCAAACGAGTTCAAGGTATCTATGGGGTATCACACTAATATTATAAATGCGAAAGTTCGTGTGAGGGTGTGTGTGTGTGTGTTTGTTACTCTTTCACGCTGAAGCGGCTGAACGGATTTGGATGAAATTTATAATGAATATAGTTTATGCCCCAACTTAACAGATAGGCTACTTTTTATCCCGAAAAAAAGCATGTTCGTTAAACCGAATAAAACGCGGGTGGAGCCGCGGGCAAAAGCTAGCATTATATATAACGTATAAACTCCCAGCAAAAATCCAATATTATAAGTATTAAGGTTTGAATTGTTATTATACAAAACAGGTATCCTGCTCAGTCACGTAAGTTTGTTTCTTTTGTCGTTTGTCAAAGACGAATCGAATGAGCCCCGAACGGCTTTACTTCTAGAGCCGCAGGTGTTTCTAAAAGTGCTAAGTCCAGCCGTTGCCAATTCTAATTGTATTCCAAATTTGAAGCTTCTATGTCTGCTAGAAGTTCCTTAGAGTTTTGATGATCGGTCGGTTAGTCAGTGACCGTATTGCAGCTATATATAATGTTAATAAACTCCCAGCAAAAATCCAATATTATAAGTATTAAGGTTTGAATTGTTATTATACAAAACAGGTATCCTGCTCAGTCACGTAAGTTTGTTTCTTTTGTCGTTTGTCAAAGACGAATCGAATGAGCCCCGAACGGCTTTACTTCTAGAGCCGCAGGTGTTTCTAAAAGTGCTAAGTCCAGCCGTTGCCAATTCTAATTGTATTCCAAATTTGAAGCTTCTATGTCTGCTAGAAGTTCCTTAGAGTTTTGATGATCGGTCGGTTAGTCAGTGACCGTATTGCAGCTATATATAATGTTAATAAACTCCCAGCAAAAATCCAATATTATAAGTATTAAGGTTTGAATTGTTATTATACAAAACAGGTATCCTGCTCAGTCACGTAAGTTTGTTTCTTTTGTCGTTTGTCAAAGACGAATCGAATGAGCCCCGAACGGCTTTACTTCTAGAGCCGCAGGTGTTTCTAAAAGTGCTAAGTCCAGCCGTTGCCAATTCTAATTGTATTCCAAATTTGAAGCTTCTATGTCTGCTAGAAGTTCCTTAGAGTTTTGATGATCGGTCGGTTAGTCAGTGACCGTATTGCAGCTATATATAATGTTAATAAACTCCCAGCAAAAATCCAATATTATAAGTATTAAGGTTTGAATTGTTATTATACAAAACAGGTATCCTGCTCAGTCACGTAAGTTTGTTTCTTTTGTCGTTTGTCAAAGACGAATCGAATGAGCCCCGAACGGCTTTACTTCTAGAGCCGCAGGTGTTTCTAAAAGTGCTAAGTCCAGCCGTTGCCAATTCTAATTGTATTCCAAATTTGAAGCTTCTATGTCTGCTAGAAGTTCCTTAGAGTTTTGATGATCGGTCGGTTAGTCAGTGACCGTATTGCAGCTATATATAATGTTAATAAACTCCCAGCAAAAATCCAATATTATAAGTATTAAGGTTTGAATTGTTATTATACAAAACAGGTATCCTGCTCAGTCACGTAAGTTTGTTTCTTTTGTCGTTTGTCAAAGACGAATCGAATGAGCCCCGAACGGCTTTACTTCTAGAGCCGCAGGTGTTTCTAAAAGTGCTAAGTCCAGCCGTTGCCAATTCTAATTGTATTCCAAATTTGAAGCTTCTATGTCTGCTAGAAGTTCCTTAGAGTTTTGATGATCGGTCGGTTAGTCAGTGACCGTATTGCAGCTATATATAATGTTAATAAACTCCCAGCAAAAATCCAATATTATAAGTATTAAGGTTTGAATTGTTATTATACAAAACAGGTATCCTGCTCAGTCACGTAAGTTTGTTTCTTTTGTCGTTTGTCAAAGACGAATCGAATGAGCCCCGAACGGCTTTACTTCTAGAGCCGCAGGTGTTTCTAAAAGTGCTAAGTCCAGCCGTTGCCAATTCTAATTGTATTCCAAATTTGAAGCTTCTATGTCTGCTAGAAGTTCCTTAGAGTTTTGATGATCGGTCGGTTAGTCAGTGACCGTATTGCAGCTATATATAATGTTAATAAACTCCCAGCAAAAATCCAATATTATAAGTATTAAGGTTTGAATTGTTATTATACAAAACAGGTATCCTGCTCAGTCACGTAAGTTTGTTTCTTTTGTCGTTTGTCAAAGACGAATCGAATGAGCCCCGAACGGCTTTACTTCTAGAGCCGCAGGTGTTTCTAAAAGTGCTAAGTCCAGCCGTTGCCAATTCTAATTGTATTCCAAATTTGAAGCTTCTATGTCTGCTAGAAGTTCCTTAGAGTTTTGATGATCGGTCGGTTAGTCAGTGACCGTATTGCAGCTATATATAATGTTAATAAACTCCCAGCAAAAATCCAATATTATAAGTATTAAGGTTTGAATTGTTATTATACAAAACAGGTATCCTGCTCAGTCACGTAAGTTTGTTTCTTTTGTCGTTTGTCAAAGACGAATCGAATGAGCCCCGAACGGCTTTACTTCTAGAGCCGCAGGTGTTTCTAAAAGTGCTAAGTCCAGCCGTTGCCAATTCTAATTGTATTCCAAATTTGAAGCTTCTATGTCTGCTAGAAGTTCCTTAGAGTTTTGATGATCGGTCGGTTAGTCAGTGACCGTATTGCAGCTATATATAATGTTAATAAACTCCCAGCAAAAATCCAATATTATAAGTATTAAGGTTTGAATTGTTATTATACAAAACAGGTATCCTGCTCAGTCACGTAAGTTTGTTTCTTTTGTCGTTTGTCAAAGACGAATCGAATGAGCCCCGAACGGCTTTACTTCTAGAGCCGCAGGTGTTTCTAAAAGTGCTAAGTCCAGCCGTTGCCAATTCTAATTGTATTCCAAATTTGAAGCTTCTATGTCTGCTAGAAGTTCCTTAGAGTTTTGATGATCGGTCGGTTAGTCAGTGACCGTATTGCAGCTATATATAATGTTAATAAACTCCCAGCAAAAATCCAATATTATAAGTATTAAGGTTTGAATTGTTATTAAACAAAACAGGTATCCTGCTCAGTCACGTAAGTTTGTTTCTTTTGTCGTTTGTCAAAGACGAATCGAATGAGCCCCGAACGGCTTTACTTCTAGAGCCGCAGGTGTTTCTAAAAGTGCTAAGTCCAGCCGTTGCCAATTCTAATTGTATTCCAAATTTGAAGCTTCTATGTCTGCTAGAAGTTCCTTAGAGTTTTGATGATCGGTCGGTTAGTCAGTGACCGTATTGCAGCTATATATAATGTTAATAAACTCCCAGCAAAAATCCAATATTATAAGTATTAAGGTTTGAATTGTTATTATACAAAACAGGTATCCTGCTCAGTCACGTAAGTTTGTTTCTTTTGTCGTTTGTCAAAGACGAATCGAATGAGCCCCGAACGGCTTTACTTCTAGAGCCGCAGGTGTTTCTAAAAGTGCTAAGTCCAGCCGTTGCCAATTCTAATTGTATTCCAAATTTGAAGCTTCTATGTCTGCTAGAAGTTCCTTAGAGTTTTGATGATCGGTCGGTTAGTCAGTGACCGTATTGCAGCTATATATAATGTTAATAAACTCCCAGCAAAAATCCAATATTATAAGTATTAAGGTTTGAATTGTTATTACACAAAACAGGTATCCTGCTCAGTCACGTAAGTTTGTTTCTTTTGTCATTTGTCAAAGACGAATCGAATGAGCCCCGAATGGCTTTACTTCTAGAGCCGCAGGTGTTTCTAAAAGTGCTAAGTCCAGCCGTTGCCAATTCTAATTGTATTCCAAATTTGAAGCTTCTATGTCTGCTAGAAGTTCCTTAGAGTTTTGATGATCGGTCGGTTAGTCAGTGACCGTATTGCAGCTATATATAATGTTAATAAACTCCCAGCAAAAATCCAATATTATAAGTATTAAGGTTTGAATTGTTATTATACAAAACAGGTATCCTGCTCAGTCACGTAAGTTTGTTTCTTTTGTCGTTTGTCAAAGACAAATCGAATGAGCCCCGAACGGCTTTACTTCTAGAGCCGCAGGTGTTTCTAAAAGTGCTAAGTCCAGCCGTTGCCAATTCTAATTGTATTCCAAATTTGAAGCTTCTATGTCTGCTAGAAGTTCCTTAGAGTTTTGATGATCGGTCGGTTAGTCAGTGACCGTATTGCAGCTATATATAATGTTAATAAACTCCCAGCAAAAATCCAATATTATAAGTATTAAGGTTTGAATTGTTATTATACAAAACAGGTATCCTGCTCAGTCACGTAAGTTTGTTTCTTTTGTCATTTGTCAAAGACGAATCGAATGAGCCCCGAACGGCTTTACTTCTAGAGCCGCAGGTGTTTCTAAAAGTGCTAAGTCCAGCCGTTGCCAATTCTAATTGTATTCCAAATTTGAAGCTTCTATGTCTGCTAGAAGTTCCTTAGAGTTTTGATGATCGGTCGGTTAGTCAGTGACCGTATTGCAGCTATATATAATGTTAATAAACTCCCAGCAAAAATCCAATATTATAAGTATTAAGGTTTGAATTGTTATTATACAAAACAGGTATCCTGCTCAGTCACGTAAGTTTGTTTCTTTTGTCGTTTGTCAAAGACGAATCGAATGAGCCCCGAACGGCTTTACTTCTAGAGCCGCAGGTGTTTCTAAAAGTGCTAAGTCCAGCCGTTGCCAATTCTAATTGTATTCCAAATTTGAAGCTTCTATGTCTGCTAGAAGTTCCTTAGAGTTTTGATGATCGGTCGGTTAGTCAGTGACCGTATTGCAGCTATATATAATGTTAATAAACTCCCAGCAAAAATCCAATATTATAAGTATTAAGGTTTGAATTGTTATTATACAAAACAGGTATCCTGCTCAGTCACGTAAGTTTGTTTCTTTTGTCGTTTGTCAAAGACGAATCGAATGAGCCCCAAACGGCTTTACTTCTAGAGCCGCAGGTGTTTCTAAAAGTGCTAAGTCCAGCCGTTGCCAATTCTAATTGTATTCCAAATTTGAAGCTTCTATGTCTGCTAGAAGTTCCTTAGAGTTTTGATGATCGGTCGGTTAGTCAGTGACCGTATTACAGCTATATATAATGTTAATAAACTCCCAGCAAAAATCCAATATTATAAGTATTAAGGTTTGAATTGTTATTATACAAAACAGGTATCCTGCTCAGTCACGTAAGTTTGTTTCTTTTGTCGTTTGTCAAAGACGAATCGAATGAGCCCCGAACGGCTTTACTTCTAGAGCCGCAGGTGTTTCTAAAAGTGCTAAGTCCAGCCGTTGCCAATTCTAATTGTATTCCAAATTTGAAGCTTCTATGTCTGCTAGAAGTTCCTTAGAGTTTTGATGATCGGTCGGTTAGTCAGTGACCGTATTGCAGCTATATATAATGTTAATAAACTCCCAGCAAAAATCCAATATTATAAGTATTAAGGTTTGAATTGTTATTATACAAAACAGGTATCCTGCTCAGTCACGTAAGTTTGTTTCTTTTGTCGTTTGTCAAAGACGAATCGAATGAGCCCCGAACGGCTTTACTTCTAGAGCCGCAGGTGTTTCTAAAAGTGCTAAGTCCAGCCGTTGCCAATTCTAATTGTATTCCAAATTTGAAGCTTCTATGTCTGCTAGAAGTTCCTTAGAGTTTTGATGATCGGTCGGTTAGTCAGTGACCGTATTGCAGCTATATATAATGTTAATAAACTCCCAGCAAAAATCCAATATTATAAGTATTAAGGTTTGAATTGTTATTATACAAAACAGGTATCCTGCTCAGTCACGTAAGTTTGTTTCTTTTGTCGTTTGTCAAAGACGAATCGAATGAGCCCCGAACGGCTTTACTTCTAGAGCCGCAGGTGTTTCTAAAAGTGCTAAGTCCAGCCGTTGCCAATTCTAATTGTATTCCAAATTTGAAGCTTCTATGTCTGCTAGAAGTTCCTTAGAGTTTTGATGATCGGTCGGTTAGTCAGTGACCGTATTGCAGCTATATATAATGTTAATAAACTCCCAGCAAAAATCCAATATTATAAGTATTAAGGTTTGAATTGTTATTATACAAAACAGGTATCCTGCTCAGTCACGTAAGTTTGTTTCTTTTGTCGTTTGTCAAAGACGAATCGAATGAGCCCCGAACGGCTTTACTTCTAGAGCCGCAGGTGTTTCTAAAAGTGCTAAGTCCAGCCGTTGCCAATTCTAATTGTATTCCAAATTTGAAGCTTCTATGTCTGCTAGAAGTTCCTTAGAGTTTTGATGATCGGTCGGTTAGTCAGTGACCGTATTGCAGCTATATATAATGTTAATAAACTCCCAGCAAAAATCCAATATTATAAGTATTAAGGTTTGAATTGTTATTATACAAAACAGGTATCCTGCTCAGTCACGTAAGTTTGTTTCTTTTGTCGTTTGTCAAAGACGAATCGAATGAGCCCCGAACGGCTTTACTTCTAGAGCCGCAGGTGTTTCTAAAAGTGCTAAGTCCAGCCGTTGCCAATTCTAATTGTATTCCAAATTTGAAGCTTCTATGTCTGCTAGAAGTTCCTTAGAGTTTTGATGATCGGTCGGTTAGTCAGTGACCGTATTGCAGCTATATATAATGTTAATAAACTCCCAGCAAAAATCCAATATTATAAGTATTAAGGTTTGAATTGTTATTATACAAAACAGGTATCCTGCTCAGTCACGTAAGTTTGTTTCTTTTGTCGTTTGTCAAAGACGAATCGAATGAGCCCCGAACGGCTTTACTTCTAGAGCCGCAGGTGTTTCTAAAAGTGCTAAGTCCAGCCGTTGCCAATTCTAATTGTATTCCAAATTTGAAGCTTCTATGTCTGCTAGAAGTTCCTTAGAGTTTTGATGATCGGTTGGTTAGTCAGTGAGTGACAAAATTGAGAAACTTTGAGTAGATATAATTCTTGAACTACTGGTTAAAATTGAATGAAATTTGAAATATACCGTGTTTATACAATACTTGCTTGGTTGCTGAAAATTCAGGCTTCTAGTTTTGTCCACAACGAAGTTATAGGGGGTCGAAAATGGCCTGAACTGTATCTATAGGTAGAAAAGGATGGTACGGCCGTGCCACTTTTTAGCTTAATTGAAATATGCTACTTTTTCTCTGTGTACTACAGAATTAACTAGGTTTTTTAGACGTTTATAATATTTCATTTTGCTTTCCTTTTTACTTTGATCATGTCCGTAATCCATGGCTTTTGTTTTTCCGATATTTTTATTTTTATCAGTGGTGCATGTTTATTAAATAAGTCAGTCATATACAATCAATTTCAAATTTTTCTCTGTCAATACGTTTCAGCGGGCGCGATATAATATAACGTGTGACTGGTTTCGGTTTCTTTAGTTCAAAGTCAAGACATACTAGGCCAGAGTCACTAAGCATTTTGTTATGTATCACTTTAACAGTTTTGACTTTACTAGGGGTGTCTGTTATTGCCAAATCCAATAGTGTACTAGTTTTATCCGCAATTCTCGTCGGTTCCTTAACTAACTGATCCAAATTGAGTTGATAAAAAAACCGCTGAAGTCGTTTCGCATCATAGGAGTTAGTTATTATAAGATCAGTGTTGAAGTCCATAAACAGAAACACGTAATTACTGTACCAAAAGGTAGAAATTGATTCACACAACGTGTCTATTGCCACTCCACGGTTAAACTCTTCAAGTCTGTACGCAGTATCCATAGCTATACGTATACCCGATATAGATATCTCTAACCACATCTGCTCAAGGTCAGAGATAGGCTGCCCCAGCACTTTCACGCGGAGTCCTTCACACACATGGAATCCTACCCCACCCCCTCTAACTGTGGCGGATCTAGCCTGAAGCTTCAGAGAATATCCTGAAATTTTGGGGGCGATCATTTCAACCCAAGTTTCATTTAATGCTAGAATATCTAATTTTAGTTTTGTAACAGTAGCAAACTGTTCATCCTAACCCGTGTTCAATGACCGAACATTTAATTATGAGACCTTAACGCAAATATTTATTTTTATTAACTATGTTGTAGATAAAAAATATAAAAGTAAATAAAATCAAAACCTAGTGCTAAATGTCTTACTTGTCTGTGATGGCCTTCTTAGGCACCCTCATAATCGGTTGAGTTGATGTACCTCGTTTCGGCATATTTCCGTGCAGGACAAGATTCGTCACCGTTTTAAGCGCCAACAGGTTGCACATACTATTTCGCTGCTTTTTTAGTGCAATCCTTCATGGTGTGACCGAGTTATCCACAATTACCACAGGTTGAATCGGTATCTCGACAGTACTTCGCTTTATAACCGTATTGTTGGCACTTGAAGCATCTGGACACATAGGTAAAGTCTCGCACTGGAGAAAAGGTCCAGTTGAGGAAAACACGACTTTTTGATATAAGAATGTTTCTTATATTACCAGTCACCTGTAAAATAAAGTAACACGTCGGGCCGTATTTTTTGCCCGATTTGTGACTTAATTTGATGGAGTTCACAATATGTATAATCACGTGTTGCGTATGGTATTAGGTCAGCTAAGCTATACAAACACTCCACCATTGTTCGGAACACTATGGCGGCACGATCGCCACATAACTCTATACGTGTGTTAGATATAGATAAGAGATGAAAACTAGAGTAGTTTTTGACGCTTCAGCTAGGAGTAACGGGCTCTCCCTTAATGACACGCTTATTGTTTCGGGAACGAATTAGTGTCTGTTGTAGATGTTATTTAAAAGTCCAAATTATTGTTAAAATAAAAAGTTTTTTTAAATGGAATGTTATTGTAAATACGAGAAAATATTTAAATGTTGATGTTACGTGAATACAGCCGATCGCGACGTAATCGATTGAAGCACTGGTTTGTTAAAATTAGGAAATCGTCACCGCGCGCCGCTTGCATGTCACCTAATCGGTGTGCGTAAGCATAAAACCGAAAATATTGCCAAGGGCAAAAGATGAGGGATGAGGTGAACTAAGTTTTTTTTTTTAAATTAACATAATAATTTACAATATACAATACAATAACAGTTTACAAGTGTTTACAGAAACTAGTGCTTCGGTACACTGAGGACGTTCCCTTTTCACAGACCACTTTCACTTTCCACTTTGTTTTCGTCTTTGCGATTTACTTGCGTTGCACTGTTATGGAAAGGAACCAGCGCGCGAGTCTGGGCCGTGGGCTCCATGGGCCCTGCAGCTACCGCCGGCACACGTACACTGCTACTGCGACGATCGCCAATCCCCAGGATGCATATATGGTGATATAATGGTGTAAATATATTGTACAATTTTGCGTTTTTATTATGCAATTCGGTTTTGGATTTATAATGTTAGATCCGGTTAATATCTGGGAAGTTACCTTTTCTTGGCATATTATTCTTCCAGGGCATTCCTCACAACAAAAGTGTAAATACTGATTGACTTTTGTTAGATGGATAATTTTGTTTTGGCATCCAGAGACAACAGCCTTACACCGGGATGTTGTTTGATTATCCTATAGGCATAGATCGTTATCAGACGTCAATCGATAAATCGGAGTGTTTAATCGGCATAGATAAGTCGTAGAGTCCCTTATTAGACAGTTTTGGAATTCTTCCACAGTAATTGGTGAATAGGAGTCCTTTAGTAGATTGATGGCTAAATATCTTTCTATAGAGATGAGGCTTATCATTTCATCACCTCTATGTCGTGGTACAGCAATGATGTTGAAGATATCGTTAGTATCTCTGCTGGTCAGTGGGACGTTAATTTATAAAATGACCTCAATTTTTACTTGCAAGAGATGATAAATGTTACGCATGTTGGTCTGTAGGTTGTCAATAGGCAAAGTGAGTTCCTTAGATAATTGTCCCGATATCAGGCTCAGCTCTGTCTGCAGTTGTTGAGGATCAAGAAGATGAACGTTCAGATGTCCATTGTAAATACTGGTGACTGTATCTAGCAAATTCTCCTGGATGTTCCGTAGATGTGTCAGTAAGTTGTTTGCTGCCATAGCTGATAGTGTAAACTCTGTCATAATTTCCGCTTCGTTTAGCTTATTATTTACAGCGTTGGTCACCTTTTCTAGTGACATTAAATGTTTGTTAATAATTTTATGTTAGGTTTGTACTGTTTGTTCCATTCTTTTCATTAAATTATATCCGACGTCTGATTCTTCTATAATAAAAGCAGGTGTTTTTCGTTCTCCCGTAATGTCCTTAGTATACTGTTCTGCAAATTTATCGTCGATTATGCCGAATAAAGTGTTAGCTATATATCCGACACCATTGATAAAACCACGCCACCGCCGGCGCGTGCCAGTAATCTCGGATTGCAATAATACTCTATTGCTATGTTCTAACTCGGTGTAGGTATGACGTAACTGTAACAGGATAATCTCACAGTGTGTTTGTTGATTTATTAGCTCACATACTGTTCTGCGAATTTATCGTCGAGTACGCCGAATAAAGTGTTCGCTATATATCCGACACCATTGATCAACCCACGCCGCCGCCGGCGCGTGCCCGTGATCTCGGATTGCAATAATACTCTATTGCTATGTTCTAACTCGGTGTAGGTATGACGTAACTGTAACAGGATAATCTCACAGTGTGTTTGTTGATTTATTAGCTCACATACTGTTCTGCGAATTTATCGTCGAGTACGCCGAATAAAGTGTTCGCTATATATCCGACACCATTGATCAACCCACGGCGCCGCCGGCGCGTGCCCGTGATCTTGGATTGCAATAATACTCTATTGCTATGTTCTAACTCGGTGTAGGTATGACGTAACTGTAACAGGATAATCTCACAGTGTGTTTGTTGATTTATTAGCTCACATACTGTTTGCAAGTGTTTACAATATTTTTCATATACAATGGTTCCCTCCGAATGAGGGTTTAAATTATGATAGGCTATGATTTTCCAGTTATCAATTATGATTTACATTTTCGATACTTGGTCAAAATAAATACTTTGTTTGTTGTCGAGAATCTGTAACTTGAATACATCAGCTGTTGTGATTATATATATAAAATATAATAAGGTCATTGGCAATGTTATGAAACTGGATCTGTTCCTTGAACTTGTACCTCTCTGGGTTTTCGGTTTCACGGTCACTTTATCATCTTGTTTTATTGTCTGTTCTAAAGGTAAAAACGATAGGTTAGTAATTGGCCTTTTCAAGTTCCCGTTTTTTGTTTTTAATATGACAACTCTTACGTAGCCATCTGTTCCGGGGTGGAAATCCACTACTCTTCCCAGGGCTCATTTTCCTGACGGTAGATTATCTTCATGAATGACCACCATGTCTCCGATTTTAATGTTTTGTTGAGGGACCTGCCACTTGTGTCTCGACGTGAGTTGACTCAAATATTCCAGTTTCCACTTCTTCCATATTATGTTGTTAAAAAGTTTTTGAGTCATATCCCAGCGTGTTCTGGCATCTTCCCTTGTTTCGATTACCGTTACTCCTGCATCTCCCGACAAGAAGTGAGCGGGTGTTAGAACTTCCAGGTCTTCCATATTTTCTGTTAGCGAACATAATGGTCTGGACTTCAAACATGCTTCTAACTGAGTCAACAGGGTGGAATATTCCTCAAACGTGAGCTTCTGCTCTCCAACCTCCCGTTTAAAATGGTGCTTCAGACTTCTAACAGCTCGTTCTCAGACACCTCCAGCACTAGCCTACGTATTAAAATGCCACTCCACCTTCATCTCTGTAATTTCGGTGAAAAAATTGTCATCAAATATCTGCTTCAATTGCTCCCATTCCTTTTTTAAAACGTTGTTAGTTCCCACGAAGTTTGTTCCGTTATTGCTGTACATATGTTGAGGTGTTTCTCTTTTTGCGGCCATTCTTCTTAGTGCGGCTAGGAACGCAGAACTCGTTAACTCAGACACTATCTCCAAATGCACGGCCTTGGTGACCATACAGATGAAAATAGCTATGTACATTTTAAAGGGTGTGTGGCCCTTTGTTCTTTTTCACGTCCACGCCCGTATGTTGAGAAGCCCGAGCGGGGTTAATTCGTGCCGCTGGTAAATCTCCCATCAGCTGTTTTTGTGATTGCCTTTAGTGCCTTCGACAGGTAATACACTTTCTTATCTCTTTTTTATCATGTTCTGACCACTGGTGATCCAGTACTCCTGCCTTAAAGTAGCCAACGTCAGGCGCGGGCCACCATGATATGTTAGTTTATGAGCTTGGTCGATGAGCAATGTTGATAGTCGAGATCCACTGGTTATAATTTTGGGATGTTTCATATCCATGATGATCTTGGCTAGTCGACCTCCAACTCTTAAAATGTTCTGTTCGTCAAGGTAAGGATTTAACTGAATTAATTTGTTTTTTGTTTCAACTCGACCGTGTTTTCGCAATTGTTCGATTTCCGATCCAAATTCAGTTTTCTGTACATGTTTTGTAATTGCTATCTTAGCATTGCGTAATTTTTGCAGTATTGGGTAGTTTGCTCGCGGTCGTTCAACTTTCTGAGTCAGTGCTCGGCGTATTCATGCCAATACACGTACGACGTTTGTATATGAGCTATGTTTTGTTCATAAGTTATCTATAATTGTTTCTTTAGGATTGTATTGGACAATGTTTGTTTGTTTTGTAGGTTTTTGTTCCTGATCCGTGTTGAAAGTTCCTTTTCTGTTTGTTTTGACTCAAAAGTCGAACACCTGAGTTGTTTTTTCACGAACTGTGGGGGGAATAAACCGCGGCTTTCGTTATCTGCCGGGTTTTCTTCTGTTTTCACATATCGCCACTGTTCAGAAGGCATTATCTCTGTTATATGACGTACTCTATTAGCTACAAACGGTTTCCACCTATCTGGTTCCCCGTTTAGCCATCGCAACACAACTTTAGAGTCTGTCCACCCGTATGTTTCGCACTCCTGTTTAACTAAAGCTTGCTTAACTTTTTTGATTAACTTCGAAAGCAGATAAGCACCATCCAGTTCATACCGCGGTAAGTTGACCTCTTTCTTGAGTGGTACTTGTTTGTTTTTTGAAGCGATCAGGATCACATGTTGTGTATGTTTGATTCTAAAGTAGACGACACCCGCAAACGCCTCGAGTGACGAATCACAAAATCCGTGTATTTTGATGACGTCCCATTCTCCGCTACCAATTCATCTAGGTATATTGTAGGTGTTTAAGTTTGATAAGTCCGCTTGTAACTTAGACCACTCTTTATAAACATCTGATGTTACGTCATCGTCCCATTGACTATTCGATTTCCATACTTTTTGAAATAATATTTTTAATTTTACGATCACTGGCGACAACCAGCCTAGTGGGTCAAATCATTTGGATATTTCAGATAGTAGGATTCGTTTAGTAAGTTTCTGTGTATTTGAGCTTTGAATTTTGAACTGAAACTTATCCTCTATTGGGTTCCAGCCCAAGCCCAAAATCTTAGAGGTATTTTCTGTTTTTAAATGAAATATTTGTTCAGCGTTTTGTTGTTTGGGAATGTTTTCTAGTATTTCTGTGTTGTTAGAGGACCATTTTCGTAAATTGAACCCTCCCGACCGTAATAGTAGGGTCAGGTCCCGGACCAATCGTTTTCCCTGTTTGATGGTATGTGCGCCATGCAGTAAGTCATCCATATAGAAAGCACTTTCCAGGATCTCGGTCGCTTCAGGGAATGAATTTCTGTCGTCGGCAGCTAGTCTCTTTAGCGTTTGCATGACTAAACATTTATGAGACTTCTAAGAGACTTTGACATGTAACATTATTTGTTATCAATAAATAAATAAATCTAATCTATCTAATCTAAAAAGGGGGCTGCTTTAGCCCCGTAACAACTCGTAGGACTGAATAACTTGCTCAGGTGAATCTCTCCAGACAATTTTCTGTAACGGCGTGTCTTGTCTATTCACCAGTATTTGTCTATATATTTTCTCAATATCGACAGTGAAGGTATACCGATATTGTATCCACTTTAATAACAGTACTTGTAAATCTTGTTGTAAGTTGGATCCCTTATACATGAGTTGGTTGAGGGAATAACCTATAGATGTTTTTCCCGAAGCATTTAGCACGACCCTATGTTGAGTCGTTGTTGATTCCTTTCTTTCAATGATATGGTGTGCTAAATAACACTCTGGTTTTGAGTTGATGTTTACTTGTTCCATATGTTACCATTCGTGATATTCTCTCATAAATGTTTTATAGGCCAATGCCAAGTGTTGTTGTCTTTTGAACCTTCTTTCTTGACTTATCAACTATACTGTTGCTTTTTGTTTCGATTCTCCTAGCTGTTCCTCGAAGTTTGCTTTCATGGGAAGGCGAACTTCATATCTCCCATTTGAAGTCATTCTTGTATTTCGAAAATAATGTTTTAACGCAGGCTAGGTCTTCTGCTGACATGTCACTATCTTCTATTATCTCCTCACTCTCCCAAAACTATTGTACGTCGTCCAAGTTAGTTATAATAACCTTACAATAAATGTTGGGGCGGTGCCACACAGCAACCAACCTAGTTATGTTTGTTGAGCTACAGGTTGTGTTGCGTCCTGTCCCTTTATCTAGCTACTCAATAAAATGGAGTTGATGCTTGTGATTGTTGGCACTTGGTGGAACTTTTGATACATTTTTGATTGAAAAACACTTGTACTTGTCCACTTATTCATATTATTTCCCTTACCGGTTTCAAACAAGTGTTTTTCAATCAAAAATGACTCAATAAAATGTTTGAATAAATATCTGCCCCCAGTAATAAGTCCACGGGACGACTGATGTGGAATTCTGGATCGGCTAGATTAATGTTTTGAATGTTCGACCACGACGGTTTCATAAATGTTTTGTTAGGTAAATTTTTTATAAGACTGTTCATGATCAAGACTTTTTTGTCAAAACAATAGTCATTATACAAAGATGCACATGAATGAATGAATGAATAAACACTTTATTGCACAGAAAATTAAAATAAAAACACAGAATACAGAAAAACAGAAGGCAAGGGCGGACTTATTCCTTAAAGAAATTTTTTCCAGTCAACCGATGGTATTAGGAAAATGAAAATTTTACACATTAGATACTTAATGGTTTTTGTGCAAAAAGAAAACAATTTTCTTCAAGCCTATTATTTAAATATAATACACTACATACAAATACATACATATATAAATAAATACATACATACAAACAAAGTAGCATAGTCAGTCGAGTAATTCAGAGAGAAAGGTAATAATTTTTCAGGTTATATCTAAAAGAGGACACAGAAGGAAGGTTTCTGAGGGTTTGCGGAAGTTCATTCCAAAGTCGAACTGCATTGACCGTAAATGATTTTGAGAAACGAGCAGTGGTATGCGCAGGTATCGCCAAATCGATATTATGACAAGACCGAAGCGCTCTGTTGCTGCGTTCAGTGCGTAGGACAAATCTATTTTTCAAATAATTAGGGTAGAGGGGATTATGAATAACATTGTACAGGAGGGAAAGAACGTGTAAGTTCCTGCGAAAACGAATGGGAAGCCACTTTAGCCTGCGACGATACTCAGAGACGTGGTCATACTTGCACATTTTATTTTCATTTTGCCTTTGCAATTGTTTTTCCGTTGACCTACGCCAAAGATCACTCCTTTTCACTGATGACGCTTGACTGCTTGACTTGTGGTAGCAACCATCAGCTACTTTGACCTTTAATTGTGCAGTGGCCAATAATATTTCCGAGCAGTTATCCTGAGACACATGAGAAGTGCATGTTCCATGGTCTTTGGACGTGGTGGCAACGGTTTCATTCTGCGCAGATGTTTAGCGTTATTTAAGTCATACCTTAGTGACCGGATTCAAAAGGTAGACAATAATGGACTAAAGTCATCTGGAGCATTAGTCAAAATGGGTGTCCTGTAGGGCTCCATATTGGGGCTCCTATTGTTTTTAATATACATAAATGACCTTCCTTACTTAGTAAGAGACTTATCTGAGATAGTTCTATTCGCAGATGACACGTCACTTATTTTTAAAGTGAATCGACATAACGATATTCTTGATGACGCGAATTCAACTCTCTGTCTGATTCTTGATTGGCTCACTGCAAATAATTTTGTTCTAAATGCAAAAAGACGAAATGCATAAAGTTTACTTTACCAAATATAATTCAAGTAGATGTCAGTACCGAGATTCATTAAAAGAAAAGTCTAAAGGAAATTAATATATGAATATATATGAATTTATGAATTATTTATTTATCAAGTTATTAGATATGTCAGAAAAAATATTGATAATTTCCCGAGGCTTGGTGTGCACCACTCTGTTGAAACCAAAAACAAACATAAACTAGCTTTTCCTAAATTAAGACTTGCCAAAGTAGGTACCTCTTTTGTAGGACATGGTATTTAGAGATTTATAGATTGTACAATAAGCTTCCAGTGGAGGTCCTTAGTTGCCTGAAAATAAGTTTAAGCTATAGGTATATATTAAGCAGGGACTACTTAAAAAAGCTTATTATAAAATCAATGATTATTTGGACGATAATGAACCATGGTGTAATAAATAATAATAATCTTTATCAAAATTGTAAGTCATAATTAGCAAATTTTAATAAGAAATGTTTGATTCCTCTAAAGGCTAATCTTAAGCTCTTTATAGTTATGTAATATGTAAACTGACTTTGCTGTAAAAGGTAATACGGATTGACTAAGATCAATATATTTTTTTTCTCTTGGACATAATTCCTATGGTTTTATTTTACTTAAGTAGGTATAAGAAAAGTGTATAGTTTAAGTTTATGTTACAAATGGAAAAAATTCACGTTTGCTAAGTTTCTTGCCCTTCTTCTTAGCAATACTAATCGAATGGTGCGGATGGTTAGGCATTATGTGTATATAATATTTTTATTCCTATATTTCTTTATTTTATGCAGGTGTGTAACTTTATTACATTTTAGTAGCCCAACCTTGATATTTTTTGGATGTATTTCCCGTACTTATTTATCAACTTGTTTGTTCTTTGCATCCGCGTTTCACCGATGATTATTACGTCTGAACGTGATCGGTGGTAAGCCCTATCGCCGTAGGTACTTCAGGAACAAATACACGATTTGTATGGCATGCGGTTTTCCTTATGATGTTTTTTATCCAAATTCACACTGGAAACTCGGTAAGTGGTTAGAATCGAGGTTCAGTTATCCTTTCTTGTAAAAACGCAAAATAAAATGTAAACTTACTATACTAATTGACTTGACTTGTTCGTAAATTAGTATAGGAGCACAAATTTTATTTTGCCTTTTTCCCAAAAATCGTAATTGAAACTTGAAGTAATTGAAATCTCTAGTATGACTTTGACTATATAATTAGAAGTCACATTATACTGGTCGAAAATGAACCCCCTAGCTTTATTCAAATCTTTGAATAAGAATCACTGAAATAACACAAAATCTTGAAAAATAATATATATATTTTTTTAATAATGATAATGCTATAACAGCGAAACCGGTAAGGGAAATAATATAAATAAGTGGACAAGTACAAGTGTTTTTCAATCAAAAATGTATCAAAAGTTCCACCAAGTGCCAAAAATCACAAGCATCAACTCCATATTTTTTAATATTTTTCTTTTTTGTTTCCAAAATTTCGAATGAATTGCCAACCTACGTGACTCAACATGTCACTGATAATAGACCGTACATATTCCTGGCGGTAAATAATGCACATAGACTATGTACACAGAGGTTTTGTAGAGCGCCGTCTCTGTCACCGGAGTATTACTTGACGGTCGATATCTTGTTTTTATTATGAATCGTGACAAAGGTAACAAAACATGTATTTTTTATTTCGAAGATAGAACAGTTTCCTTTCTTATAGGCAGGGGGATCATTTTCAACCGGTTACTCCGGTTCCTCGGGAAGTTTCTTATCTATAACCTACCCTAGTGTCGTCATTCACAACAATGAATTAATAACACGTCGGAAATACCTCGGAACTTCGAAAGAATGCACTTTACCTCCACGTGTCATCGTTCTTCACCCCGGTCTCGCCCCGTTGTATCGAGATCGGGAGTGAAGTTTGACGCAGGGCGGGGGAAACGCATATATATCCGACGTGTTATACCCTAAGATCACTCAAAAACACATAGAACTCAAAACTTCAAAAATATGCATAAACTGACCCTTTAACGATTGCATTGTCGCAAAATCACCTGTTTCATCCATCTCATCGGAATCGTCTAATTTATTAAATTACACTTTTAGGCAAAATTCGTTTGATATTTTTAAATTTTGAACGGTTTTTAGATGATTTGAAAATGATCTTCTTGCTTTTAACGATTCCATATTTTCGTTCATTTGTTATTACAGAACAAACCAAAATTAAGTGATGAGCAAAACTATGACTAAAACCTAAAAAAATGTAGGTCGAGATCAACGAATTTCACGCAAATGTGAGAGAAATGCTAAATTGTATCACATGTTCCCACGTTTCATAGATACACCGCGCATATCAAATAGTGAATAGGTACTTAGCAAATCCTTAGTATGAATACAGTCAGATCACTCACTGCATTTATATTAAGCGCCAGAGTTGATTTCAAAACCTTCACTTTACAAATTAACACGGCAAGTGTGCTCGTTGCGTTTATACTAAGCATGTGCTCTTATTTTCCATGAATTTTGTTACGAATAAAGTACCCTTAACGTACTTACTGCATTTATGCTAAGGTTTTGTGAAAATAAAGTACTGTATCTCCCTATTTACCTGCAGCAAGATCACTTACTGCACACATTTCTAGGTTTCGCTATGTCGAGGGTGCACTTCCTGCATTTATGGTTTTTGTTTTTCTCCCTTCTAAAGGACATAGCGGAAAACGGGTCTTTGATTCCGAAAGATTTCATCACGAGGATGACTAATATGTAATAAACTCAAATTTAAAAAAAATGGACATACTCTATTTATAAATTGCACGGCAGTTACTCTAAAGGCTTAAAATTATTAATAAATATGTAAGCTCACTTTGTTGTTAAATTTATTTATTTATTTTATTATTATTATGTAACTAATATATAATTAAAGGTAATAGACAATATGAGACAGGTTGACTAAGATACATTTTTTCTCGTTACATAATTCCTGCAGTCTGATAATTGTATATTTTGGTTTTGTACCACATATTTTTTGAAAAAATGCATGTTTGGTAAGTTTCTTGCCCTTCTTCTTAGCAATACTAATCGAATGGTGTGGATGGTTAGGCATTATGTATATATTATATGTATTTTTATTTCTGTATTTCCCTATTTTATGCAGGTGTATAACTTTATTACATTTTAATAGCCCAACCTAAATATTTTAAGATATATATTGTAAAAATTAACTTTGACTTGTAGAACGTATACTCTATGTATCTATTTTACAAAATAAATATTATGATTTGATTTTTTCATGTCATTGACCGAGTTAATGCATCGTGCAATACCGTATTATGTTGATTGGAGCACTTTCTGCATGTGTGTGTAGAAGTGCAGTCAATTGCCATTGTGTGAAAACAAGCAATTCATACAAACTCCAAGTTTCTTAAAAATGTCTTACAATTGTACAAGCCATGTATGTTCTTGCATAGAGGGCACGTGTGGTCAAGCGGACGTTATATGTTACTTATACGTTATATGATTTCGCAATGTGTCCGTTTCCTGTCCCTCTAGGTGCGCTGTTCGATGTTTGTTGAAAATTAGACAACCTTTTATTGTTATTGGAATTATGAAAATATTGTTTCTGAGAATTAGGATTAGCCTCCTGTTTTCTGCGGGCAGTTGTTTACAGGGTGTGATGACTGGGGTTCTTCGGGTCGGGGATGTTCAGAATAAACGACAGTTATCGCCACACGGGTATATATGTATTTAAACAAGAAGAAAACACAGACATATAATAAAACTAGCATTTGCGTGGTGCGCGGGCTGCAAGCAGCCCGCGAGATATGTTGTGCCTATGTTTTTTTTTATATGCGTTTTTTTCTTTGTATCTGTGACATATTGGACTCGTTCTACAGTAAATTTAAAGGCAATCGGTAGAAAATCCGTGATTTACAGAGGATGGGATGTGTGTCGAGTGTCAAAACCTGTCATCGGTTGGAAAATGTGTGAAAAAGAGTAATTGTAAAGGTTTATGGACTCGCCCGCGCACCTGTGGTGCGCGACCTCGTCCCTCGGTGAACCGTAGGCACGTCCTGCTTGACTTGATGACTCGGCCGCGCACCTGCGGTGCGCAACCTCGTCATAGTTCTTGAATGTCTGACCTCCGGAAGCGTGCGCCCAGTCTGCAGCTTCGCGCCCGCTTCCTCCGGGCTCGTCCTGCGGCCGAGTAAGTATGTCAACTTATTGTAATACAAAGATCAACCTTGAAAACGTGTGGAAACAGAGTTTCAGGACGATCGGTTGAATAAACGCGATTGACATTGATTTGACAGTTCTCAAATGTCAAAATTTGTCATCGGTCGGGAAGAGTCTGTGATACTCATCATTCGAGTCCAAACCCGGAAGAGCTACCACCATCCGTTCCGAAGTTATATCAATTAAAAAAAAAATACAAAAATGTCAAAAAATGTCATCGGTCGGGAAGAGTCCGTAATACTTATCATTCGAGTTCAAACCCGGAAGCGCTACCACCATCCGTTCCAAAATTATAGCAATTTAAAAAAAAAAATGTCAAAAAATGTCATCGGTCGGGAAGAGCTTGTGATACTCATCATTCGAGTTCAAACCCGGAAGCGCTACCACTATCCGTTCCGAAGTTATAGCAATTAAAAAAAAAATGACCAAAAATGTCAAAAATGTCAAATGTAAAAATTTTTTTTTGCCAAGTAGTGGCCGTTTTGATGCCATTCACTATGGTGAAAACCTCGTAGCTGTAGCTCCAACCGTTCTCGAGATAATCCAATTGTGCGGATTCGGCCGCCTCGGCCGATTTTGACCGAATTTTTTTTTTCGATATTCGGGTAGATCTCGGCGAGCCCTTTCAAACGGACCCCCTGAACAGGGGTCTATCTTCATTGGTTTGGGAGATATGGGCCGAAAAAGAACGGACACTTTGAAAAGGTAGATGTTGTCGAGCCCTTTCAAACGGACCCCCTGAACAGGGGTCTATCTTCATTGGTTTGGGAGATATGGGCCGAAAAAGAATGGACCCCTTGAAAAGAAGGAGATTTTTTTTTGGACCCCAGGGGTCCGAGTTTGAGGGTTCCAAGCCCAACCGTCATGGAGATATGGCCAAAACAAAAATTTTTTCGCGCCTCGGATAAATTTTTTTTTAAATGAAAGAAATCTTTTTTCGGACCCCCGGGGTCCAAATTTGGGGGTTCCGAGACGAACCGTCGCGGAGATATGGCTAAAAGAAAAAAAAATTTAAACATTTTAAATTTTTTTTTTTTTCGGACCCCGGGGTGCGTTCTGAAAATTTTGGGGTCCGAAAATGTCATACTTGACCGAATATTCAGTATGAATTTTTTCCCATACAAATACGGCAACTTTCATGGATAGTACTAAAAATGCGGGGGGGGGTTACGAAAATTTCGACCGAATATACAGTATGAATTTTGTCCCATAGGAATACGTCAACTTTCATGCATAGTACTATAAATGCGGGGGGGTTACGAAAATTTCGACCGAATATACAGTATGAATTTTGTCCCATAGGAATACGTCAACTTTCATGGATAGTACTAAAAATGCGGGGGGGTTACGAAAATTTCGACCGAATATACAGTATGAATTTTGTCCCATAGGAATACGTCAACTTTCATGGATAGTGCTAAAAATGCGGGGGGGGGTTACGAAAATTTCGACCGAATATACAGTATGAATTTTGTCCTATAGGAATACGTCAACTTTCATGGATAGTACTAAAAATGCGGGGGGGTTACGAAAATTTCGACCGAATATACAGTATGAATTTTGTCCCATAGGAATACGTCAACTTTCATGGATAGTACTAAAAATGCGGGGGGGGTTACGAAAATTTCGACCGAATATACAGTATGAATTTTGTCCCATACAAATACGTCAACTCATATTGATACTACTAAAAATGCGGGGGGGGGTTCGATAAAAATGACCGAATATCCAGTATGAATTTTCCAAAATGACCGAATATTCAGTATGAATTTTGTCCCATACAAATACGTCGACTCCCATACATAGTACCAAACATTTGGGGGGGGTTTTAAAAAAACGTCCGAGTAGCCAGTATGAATTCCTTCCAGCAATAGGCAAAATTCCTACCGGGGGGGTAGGCGAGCTGGCTGCGCCAGCCCGCCAACCCCCCCGTTAGTAATTTTGTACTCGCTGGCTGCGCCAGCTCGAAAAATCCAAATCCCATACAAGAATCCTATACAAAACAGGGTTTGGGAAAACGACTGAACCCCCCCCTAAAATTAAAAAAAATGAAAATTTTCGATTTTATCCCCACTCAGAATGACATGTTCTACCACCCCCCCTACATCATATTAACGTAAAAACCCCCCCTCTAACCAAACAACCATGTCAATCAGTCAGTCAGTGTGAACCGTATTGCAGCTATATATAATGTTAAAATTAATTAATTAATAAGGGATTGACAATCCAGAACACGATTCAATAATCGCTTATTATAACTAATGGCATACAATGCAACAACAAAACAAACTTAACGAACATAAGAAATAAAAATACAAAAGAATACCGAACACAAGAAAATAAAAATAACACAAAAGTCTGACTTGAAACAAGTGGGCGTCGTCCGGGGTTTGAACCCAGGGTCCTTTGCGTCGTAGACGAACGGTCTACGCCGCTTGCCACGGAGAAGTTGGAAGCCTGAGTGAAAATGACGTATGATCCCTCCGATGTCGACAAGTAAATAAACAAGCGGGATATTTTTGATAATTCCCGGATATCCTGTCTCGTTAGGGGGAAGAGGGCGTTTCCACAAGCCCGTGACCGATGCACTAATTTAGCAAGCTATAATTATAAAAATGCTTCCGGAACATAAGTCTACAGCCGCAACATAATATTTCTTACTAAAATTATGACCCAAATAAACATAAATGCAACCGCTATCTCAGAATCCGCTATGTCACCCTTTCAAAAAAAACTCGTCATTCCTTGAGGGTAACGGTACACTCAAGTTCTGACGCGTTCAATTTTAATTTATTTTTGTCTTTGTGATTTATTTAAAATTTAATTTAATTTTACTTAGCATATTTATTTCCAAAACTACCTCATACCTTTTACTAAGATTTAATAAAACAATGTTTAATTTTTATTTAGCGGTACGCCATCTATGGGTAAATTTCCACAACAATATTGAAAGTAGTGACCAGTTGTGAGAACTCCTGGTGCCATCTCTGTGGGTTAAGGAACAACGATCATGTCAATATCCCTCCTCCTCACAAGAATCCAACATGGATTCACACTAAACGCTTGAGGTCACAGGAGTGCCATTTTCCCAAGTCTTTTCCTCGAAGACTTTTTAACTTATAGACATCCGTAAACAATTTTTCTACGACGATAGCTTTCTCAAACTTAGGTGCCAGTTTGGCCATGAAGCCCTTGTCAGCTTTTGATAAAAGTTTTGTTTTCTTCCATACAACTTCCCCAATTTTGTACTCACAAACACGACGCCTTAGATTATAATGAGTTTTGTTCACTTCATATACAAAATACAAAAAAATACAAAAATATTTATTTCAGTACAAAACACATTTTAACAAAAACATTGTTGAGACCTTCTTGTAAGTATAAAATACTTGTGACAGAAGACCTCACTCTTCCATAGCCATACATTATACAAGTGTGAACCAAGAACTAAATACTAAAGTTTTATAAACAATTTTACTGAAATTTAAGTAGCAAAAAAAAAAAAATAACACATTTTAAATATAAATCAAAAACAAAAGAAACAAAAGTGTTGAATGTAAGTTCTTATTCGTGAGTGAGGGTGTGTAAAGGTGTGTGAGAGTGGAAGGATGTTTGTGAGTGGGAGAGAAGGGGGGGTGTGAACAAGGCGTGTGAGTGAATGTGAATAAGTGTTGTGTAAGTGTCCATAAAATGTATAATTATTTCAATAATTACGTAGTGTTTTGATGTAAATAATGTGATAAATAATAATTACCACTTCTAAGGTTAATTGTTAAATTTATAATATAGGACGAAAAATTTTCTCTGAGTCTTCGTACCCGAGAGTCTTAAGCCAAGCAGTCAGGACAAATTTACATTCATTATATGTTTTATGGTAAATAGATAAAGTTTTGTTTAGTGTGTTATAAAGATATTTGATTTGTGCGACATATTGATGACTTGCAAATGATGTTTTGACAATTTCTGTAGTTAGAACATGCTTTCTCCTTTTGGATTCTATATTTGGGTCAAAAACCAACGTTTTATGCATTTTTAAAATTGAATTTAAAATATAAAGCTTTCTGACTGTTAATAGGTCACATTGTTTGTATAGGCTATCTGTGGAGAATCGATATTTTTTAAAATACATAGTCTTCAACAGGGCACGTTGAGACTTTTCTACTTCTAAAAACTTTGTTTTAGAGGCACCACCCCAAATGGGAATGCAATAAGCTACAATAGATTGAACCAAAGCAATATAAATCTGTTTCAGTAGGTTTTCTGAAGCTACATGTCTCAAACGTTTAAAAATCCAGATTAATTTTCTGATGCGGTTACTAACTAGTTCGATCTGGTCATGCCAAGATAGTCGCTGGTCGAGTATAATACCTAAGTATTTTGTCTTGCTAACTTTTCCAATATTCGGACATCTGCAGAAGCAGTTCTCAATATTTCCGCACTGGTGAATTTTTACAGTAAAACTAGAATTAGGTTGAGTTCGTTTACTTAAAGAAAAGCATAAATAATTAGTTTTCAGGGTATTAAGCGTGAGTAAGTTGGAACTCAGCCAATGAGCAATTTTAGACATACCCAATTCAGTGTTTCTACGCACAGAATCCCAATTATTCCCGAAAAAAACTATTGCAGTGTCATCGGCATAAGAAAAGACCCGGGCACCATCTGTTTCGAGTTCACACAACTCATTTATATAAATTAGAAACAAGGTGGGCCCAAGTATGCTGCCTTGTGGTACGCCAAACGTTACACTTAAATCGCTGCTGACTTGCTGTCCAATTTTAACCCTTTGTGTACGATCTAAAAGATAATTTTGGAATAGTTTTAGGGCTATTCCTCTTATTCCAATTTGTTCCAATTTGCCTATAAGAATGGGGATGGATACTGTATCAAATGCCTTTTTTAGATCGAGGAAAACTGTGACGCATTTATTACCGCAATCAAGTTGTTCAGTAATAAGAGATGTAATGGCTGTAACGGCGTCTTCGGTCGATCTGCCCTGTCTAAATCCATATTGAGAATTTGATAAAATTTTGTATTTATTTAAGTAGTTTATTAACCGTTTGCTTATGAGTTTTTCTAATATTTTTGATAAAGAGGGTAATACTGAAATTGGTCTATAATTACTAATTTCGTCTTTAGTCCCATTCTTGTACACTGGTGTTATAATTGATTTCTTTAAGAGCGAAGGAAAGATACCTTTACTAAAGCATAAATTGGTCAGATGAACAACGATTGGAACAACGAGATTTTTAGCTAGTTTTAAAAAGATAGTTGGAATATTATCCCATCCTGGGGCACTACAAGACTTGAGATTCATGATTATATCCTGAACTTCTTCAGGGTCTGTATCAAAGAGTACAAATGATGTTAGATGTGCAGTGGCTGTTTTAGAGGTAGTGTTAAGATTTGTTTTATTTTGCACCAAAATTTCTTCAGCAAGGTGTTTGCCAATATTTGCAAAGTAATTATTTACGCAATTGACTGCTTCGATTGGCGAAGACTTTCCCTCTAGAAGTTTACTGTTGTCTGTTTTCGTTTGTTTTATATTTGTTATATTTTTAATATTATGCCAAAGAGTTTTAGTATTTTTATTAGAATTTGCCAGCTGTTCTCTTTCATATTTATTCTTTAGTTTTTTAATTAGTTTATTACAGTAATTTCTGTATCTTTTATAACTAATTCTTAGAATATCATTATGGGGATCATTTTGCAACATTTTTTGCATTTTATTTCTATGTCTGATGCATCTTAGTATGCCAGTAGTTATCCAGGGTTTAATAGTTCGGTTTTTTTTTGGAACATGACATACTTTAGTATTTTCGTGTATTGCTTCCGTTATTTTATTAATTAAAAGTTCTACCACAGCATTAGGGTCATTTGAAAGTAGCAATTCCTGTAGATTTTTTTCTCTTAAGGACTCGAGCGCCTTATCATAATCTGTAACTGTTTTTGTTTTTTGACATTTATTTGTTATTTTAACTTTAGATAGATTAAGAAATATTAAGGAATGATCGGTAATAGATGTATTTAGAACGGCAACATGAGCAGAAACTTTTTCCTTTTCAAGTTTTATCATGAAGTGATCTAGGCAGTTTTTTAGTCTAGTAGGAAATGTGTGTCCTGGCATTAGACCGTGCAAAATTAGCATTGACATGTAGTTTAGTCTATTGTTACGCTCACAAGTCTGTTCAGTCTGCGATGGTATAATATTGATATTTATATCGCCAGTTAAAATTATACAATTATGTGATTTTACGGATTCTAAATATGTGTTAAGAGAGTTAATAAACATGTCTGCATTAGTATTTGAAGGCGATCGGTATATACCTAAAATTATGCTGTTGTTAGTCCTAATTTCTAAGCAAGAGGCATGATCCAATCTGATTTCCCTAACGTTAGCCATAATATTATTAGTAACATAGGCTACTACTCCATCGTTTTTGTTTATATGATTTGTAGTTTGATACGCTGAATAATTCGAGATAGCAGGTATAGGTTTATAAAAATTAAGTTGACTTTCAGTTAAGATAATGATATCTGGATCGAAGTTAAGCGAGGTTAATGTAATTTGGAAGTCATCAAAATTGCCATAAACGCTTCTTATATTTTGACAGAAAATTTTCAGATCATCATTTTTGACATGGATATGTTTAGTTAAATCCTCAATATCGCAATGGAAAGCTTGGGCAATATTTACGTCGTCTATCTCATTCAGAGTATTAAGTGGACTATTCATTTAAAAATACATTTTTAGTACTTTGTTTAAACTCTGGAACGTATTTATGTGCATAAAATTTACCCAAATAGGAAAAGATATACGCTGAACATATCGTTTTCGTGTTATTTACCATAACGAAAACTTTTATATTGAAAGTGTATTTATGGACATGTGTTGTGGTATTTTTGGTATCAGTGAAAGTGTGTGTGTGTTTAGAGTTGTTGGAAGTGTTTTTATAAGTAAATGTGGGTGTGTTTACAAAGTAATTTTCTGAATATTTACGAACAGAAGTAAGCAATAAAAATACAAATACAAGATATATCAAAGTTAAAGTTTTCCATGAGAGAGTTAAGATACTATGAGAGTATTGGTGACCTTTGGTTTCCTTCTGATCTAGTCAGATTTCTTGTGTTAGCTGGTGTATCTGTGCTTCAGACTTGATTGTTATAATCGGCGAGTTGTCATACTTTCTTAAGTAAACTTTTCCATAAGCCGTCCAGCAATATTTAAACTTTCCTGATTTTACTAGATCACGTGCTAAAAAGTGAAGGCGAGATCCTTTAGCGGTCAGCTGCTCAGACAAAAAAATGGGAGTGTCCTCCTTTGTGCGGAACCCTAAATGTTTGGCACTGAGCTTTGTTTTATGTTTAACATTAAATGCCTTGCACATTTTAATAAGTTCAGTCTTCAGTAGTGTTGAGGTTGTTTCTACTATGATGGGTGTACTGGTGTTCTCCCCTTCCTTCTTACTCCTTACTCTGTATATGTCCTTAATGTCCTTTTTCTCTATATTGCAGTCTACGGTTTTCGTTAGACATAGCACCATTTCTACTAAATCTTCTTTCGTTTCCCCATTCCTCTTCGGCACATTTTTCAATTCAAAATTGGTTTTACGATTTGTCATCTGTAGATCTTCAATTTTGTTCTCTAGTATAGTTATATATTCTTTGTCTTTTTTAGATTCATTTTCTAAGTGCTCAATTTTCTTCTTGAAATCTTCATTTTGTGCCGAAAGAAAGGCAATAGAACTCTCAATTTTTGTATTAGTGTGCTGTAATTCTGATAAAACTGGGCAAATCTTTTTTATTTCCCGCTGTTGTTCTGCCATAAGGGAGGACATCAAGTTTTTAATTTCTGACTTAAATTCATCCTTAAACTTGCTCAAATCACTGGTTTCATCATCATCAACCCCATTTCTTTTGGTACGTGCAAAAACGTAGTTTGGTGGAGATTTGTCAATTTCAGTCAAGTCGGTATCTGAGAGCGATTTGTCAATTTGCCTGTCAATCATATTACTATTAATGATTGTCTTTTTGCGCTTCCTTTTTGGTATAAAAATGAGCAAAATCTCTTTATGCAGTTGAGAGGCGCATTCGTAGCCGAAGAAGCCGAAATAGATTTCGCAAGCAAAGAACTCTGCGGTAGCGGCGTAGCTCTGTAGCACTTTGCGTAGAAGCCGCGTAGACGAAGAGAAAGCAGGATAAAAAATCACGATCTTCTCTTTCCCGCGAGGTGAAGTGACGGCAGGGACGGGCACACACTGCTGCTTGCCGCCTCAAGAGAGAGAGGCAAATTACGAGGTGCCTCTCTTTTACTCGAGGGTCGCGGGGGGGCGGGGAGCCGGTCACGTCCGATCACTTTTAATTTTTATGGAAAGGTACACCACACTGCACTACACGAATACAGGCTATAGGCTCTGGTAATTTGGTTTAATTTCCAATGGAGATTTTAAGAAAAATTATTTAAATTATTGCTCGCACCGGTAACACGTCTAGTTATGAACAGATCACAAGAGGAAGAGGATATGCATCCTTCAGACGCTTATTAATATCTTCAAATATAGTATTTCTTAATTTTAAACTTTCCTCGTAAATGTCTCTATTGAAGGTTAAGGGATCCTTACAATTGAAGTTTTGTGGCTTTTGACCATGAACAGAGGTTTCCCTACCAAAGAAAAGATATGAAGGTGTTTTCCCCGTGACTTCATGGACAGCAGTCCTTATAGCATGACCTATGTGGGGTATGAGTTTATCCCATTCTCTATGGTTATCATCGACATACGATGCTATGGCTGTCCCAATGACCCTATTTACCCTTTCCGTCGGATTAGCTTGCGGATGATAGAATGGTGTGTACCATAAGTCTACGTCATAACTCACCGCTAGTTCCTTAAATTGGTTTGACACAAATTGCTTGCCATTATCGCAAATTATGACGTTCGGAGAACCATAAAGCAATAGGACTTGTTCCTCGATGATTTTAGTAATGCTCGATGCCTTTCCATTACGCAGAGGAAATAGCAGAGTAAACTTACTGAACCAGCAAGATACAACAAGCAACATTGTATTTCCCTGTTTGGAGCGTGGAAAAGGTCCCATTAAATCCATGGAAATCACCTGAAAAGGTTGCGTAACCTCTCTGTGCTGACCCATAAATCCCGAAGGAGGAAGTTGGGACACTTTATGTTTTGCACATGTTTCGCATTTCCGAACATAACTTTTTACGTCTTGCAACAATGATGGCCAGTAGTAATGCTGGCGGGTTCTATTAATCGTCTTCTTTGAACCGAGATGACCTGAGGTTGATTGATCATGACATTCCTGTAACACCAGATTACGCAATTTTTCTGGCACTACTAACTTCCAGTTTTGTGAATCGTCTGGAAATTGTTTTAATTTTAAGTATTTCCATAGTTTTCCCTGCCTTATTTCCCAATCCGAAGACCCCAACCCTTGTTTTACCTTTTGTTCCTGTGACAGGTACCACTCGTCTTTATCTTCCTGTTTAATTTCCAAGACGTTAATTTCCTCAGATGGAATAGCTCTAGACAAAGCGTCAGGAACAATATTGTCTTTACCTTTACGATGCAGTAGCTCGTAATCAAATTGTTGGAGCCGCATTGCCCACCTTGCCAACCGACCATGAGGATCTCGTTCTTTTGCAAGCCATAGAAGTGAACTGTTATCTGAAAATATTTTAAAATGGCTTCCCTCCACATATGGCCGGAATTGTTCAACTGCATGTATTACACTTAAAAGTTCTCGTTCTGACGTTGAGTATTTACTCTCTCTGTCAGAAAGTTTACGACTGGTATAAGCCACAGGTTTCTCAAGGCCTTCAATTTTTTGTATTAAAACCGCTCCGATCCCCTTAGATGAAGCATCACACTGAACTGAAAACTCTTTCGTGAAATCTGGTACACATAAAACCGGCGTTGAGGTCAAGGCCGTTTTCAATTCTATGAACGCCCTTTCGGCTTCTGGGTTCCAATCTATCCTTTTGCCCTTTTTGACCCCTTTTGTTAAATCATGCAGAGGTGCTGCAACTATGGCAAAATTTTCAACGAAACGCCGGTACCAGCTAGCTAAACCAATGAACCGCTTTAGCTCCGTGTATGTTGATGGCCTCGGATAATTTATAATTGCGCTAACTTTTTCCGGATCAGTACGAAGGCCTTCTTTGTCCACAATATATCCCAGGTATTTGAGCGAAGGGCGAGCGAATTTACATTTATCCATATTAATGGTGAGACCAGCTGATTCTAATTGCTCCATTACCCAAGTAACAGATTTTATGTGGTCTTCAAAATCATTACTCACTAACACAATATCATCCAGATAAGTGAATATTTTCCCTTCAAATTGCGGCGGGAACAATCTATCCATGAGGCGCTGTTGCGTTTGAGACGCATTGTTCAGACCAAATGGCATGACCTTAAATTGAAAAAGGCCTTTTCCTGCTAAGCCGAATGCCGTTTTTTCCTTGCTCGACTCTTCCAAAGGAATTTGCCAAAATGCTGATTTAAGATCTATAGTTGACAAGAATCTGGCATTTTTTAGACTGTCTAGAATAGCCGACACCCTAGGTAACGGATAAGAATCCTTTTTTGTGAATTTATTTAGTTGCCGGCTATCGAGGCACAACCTATTTTCACCTGTAGATTTTTTGACCAATAACACAGGTGAACGCCATGCACTGTAGGATGGCTCAATGACGTCATTTTCCAGCATGTCTTGTATTTCCTCTTCCAACTCTTTCATTATTGGAGGAGCAAAAGGATACTGCCGTTGGCTTACCGGCAAATGTTCCCCAGTGTCTATACGGTGTTGAATCAGATGAGTTCTACCTAAACCTGTCCCTATTTTAGTTCCCATAATTTGAATTAAACACTCCAGCTTCTTTTCCTGTTCTTCGGTCAATTCTTCCCGTGGAATGACAGGATTGGTGTTTTTCACTTCCGTGAGCTCTAAATTTTGATGCGTAATAGATTCCAAAAGATGATTCTCACGTAATTCAATAGCAAGACCAAACTCATCAAAAAAATTCATGCCTAGAACCATGTCATGACTAAGATTATCCATGACGTAAAATAATATGACCTTATATTTGCCAGCAAATTGCACTGGTAAATAAACCACAAGATTAATTGAATGTCTCGTCCCATCTGCCGTTGATAGGTTTTCTTGTGGTATCTCATGGGCTTCATATCCAAAAGACTTTAATCTCAAATAAAATTTATTTGAAACGACCGAAATTGTGGCGCCAGAATCCAGCAACCCTAAAAAAGTTTGGCCAAGAATTTCTAATTTACCATAATATCGCTTGTCCGATTTTCTGATGTCGATATTGCAAATTTCTCCTGTATTGAAGAAAGTAGAAACTAACTTCAGCCATGTCTGCCACTCACTATTATTTGTAGAGTGAGTTAAGTTCTTGGAAGACGGTTGGCAGTAGCGTCTTCCGCTGTTAAGTTTCCCGAACTATCGAAATTGCAGCCACAATGTTTTGTCGTAACTCCAAAACGCCCACATTTGTAACAGAACATTCTCTGTTGTGGAATGTTGCATTCTCTAAAGCGATGCCCGGGAGATCTACAATTCCAACATTTCATGGAGGGACCTTGTTGTGTTGGGGCGAAAATTTGTTGGTTAATGGCGTTGATTCCTTGACCACTACTGCAAGGTCCTTGATACGCTAAGTCCGGCTCAAGAGAGCCCGCGCAATGAACTGGTTCCCTAAAATTGTCGCAATTAATCTTCGTGTGCTCCAAAATTCTCAAAACAGATGTCAATTCCGCTACGGAGGTAAATCGTTCCCTACATATTGCCTGTTGGAAATATGGTTGAGTATTCTTCCGTAAAATGGCAACTTTTTGTTGGTCGTTTAATTTAATTGGCAATCTGTTAAACATATTCTGCATAATTGCCACATATATGAGTACGCTCTCATTTCTACCTTGAGTGCGACTTCTTATCTCATCCAGCAGCTCTTCTTGGTAGAATGGCTTCTGAAAGGTAATCAACAGCAGATCAACAAGCTCATTCCAATTGCAGACATTGTCACGGTTCGCCCGAAACCAGATCAGGGCATCATCCTCAAACAGATCGATTGCGTAATGGAATAAATCATCGTAATCTGCATTACGAGCTCCTTTTAGCTCATCAATTCGTTCAAGGAACGCGTTGATGCTTATATTTCCTTTACCACTAAACTTGACCCCCCAATCTTTAATTGGCACAAGCTTCCTTTTGTCCGTATTTACATCAAGAGTCGAAGACCTTGCTAAAGTTTGACGCCTATCAAAAGTTTGCTCACGCTCACGTGCATTTGCCGTGGCTAAATTGCCAAAGCTAAGAGGAACATCTGAAGGATCTTGGTATAATGGCAAATGATACTGAGTATGACCGGTGACCGCACCTTCCGCTACTGAAGTTTGAGTTTGAATCTGATTTCGTATCGAAAGTGCACCGGGCATAGTAGCCGTACTTTTTACTTTATATTGACTACTAAATGATTTTGAATCAATCTTTTCTAAAATTTTTATAGCATCATCCCCTAAAGATTGTTGCAAAATTTCTTTATCTTTCTCTGTAATTTCATCGTCACCTTCAATATCCTCCATTTCACGAATGCTCTCTAGAGATTTCAAAAGACGACGAATATGTTCCCGAACTCCCGAATGACGTTTAATAAGTTCTTCCTCGTCAGAAGCGATGAAACCTACCCGATTGCTGACGTGTATTAAACGAGTGTTTACGCGTTTTAAAATTGCCTGGTCAGGACTGTCCTTAATTTCATCTAATGCCGCGGATAATGCACGACATTTATCCTCACAAATTTTAATCTCCGTAGCTGGATCTTGTGTACAGTTTATAGGAATTTTTAATTTAATGGACGACGCCCCACGTTGGGCGCCAATGTGATGACTGGGGTTCTTCGGGTCGGGGATGTTCAGAATAAACGACAGTTATCGCCACACGGGTATATATGTATTTAAACAAGAAGAAAACACAGACATATAATAAAATAAGGGATTGACAATCCAGAACACGATTCAATAATCGCTTATTATAACTAATGGCATACAATGCAACAACAAAACAAACTTAACGAACATAAGAAATAAAAATACAAAAGAATACCGAACACAAGAAAATAAAAATAACACAAAAGTCTGACTTGAAACAAGTGGGCGTCGTCCGGGGTTTGAACCCAGGGTCCTTTGCGTCGTAGACGAACGGTCTACGCCGCTTGCCACGGAGAAGTTGGAAGCCTGAGTGAAAATGACGTATGCTCCCTCCGATGTCGACAAGTAAATAAACAAGCGGGATATTTTTGATAATTCCCGGATATCCTGTCTCGTTAGGGGGAAGAGGGCGTTTCCACAAGCCCGTGACCGATGCACTAATTTAGCAAGCTATAATTATAAAAATGCTTCCGGAACATAAGTCTACAGCCGCAACATAATATTTCTTACTAAAATTATGACCCAAATAAACATAAATGCAACCGCTATCTCAGAATCCGCTATGTCACCCTTTCAAAAAAAACTCGTCATTCCTTGAGGGTAACGGTACACTCAAGTTCTGACGCGTTCAATTTTAATTTATTTTTAACTTTGTGATTTATTTAAAATTTAATTTAATTTTACTTAGCATATTTATTTCCAAAACTACCTCATACCTTTTACTAAGATTTAATAAAACAATGTTTAATTTTTATTTAGCGGTACGCCATCTATGGGTAAATTTCCACAACAATATTGAAAGTAGTGACCAGTTGTGAGAACTCCTGGTGCCATCTCTGTGGGTTAAGGAACAACGATCATGTCAAGGGTAGTAAATTTGTTCTCCAGGTAGTTTAAGAGCTCTTGTAGAATAGTTAACTCACGTGGATTTTTTACTAATTCCAAGTAGTCGTTGTAGGTATCTTGGTCTAGTTTGTGACATAGTAAATGGACCACGATAGAGTCCCATGTTTTCGTGTCCACCCCCAGATTTTTTATCCCATTCAATGTTTCCAGCGTCACATTATGCATTTTTTCATATAAACTACGGAGTTATGTTGAATGTTAGGCAATGTAAACGAGATGTTCATAAGATATACCGGTGGTTGAGAATTTCAATGTAAATGTTGTGTCAATCGCTCAGCTTCCCCTTTAATTTTCGTTTTCAAAATTTGCATTTTCTGGGTGTTCGGTATCATCCTGTTGTTATGAACGGCGTCCATGAACAAATCTTTGAACGACTGGTTGAAATTCCCGCTAAAAGTAGGTATTTCTAATTTCGGTGTAAAACGCTGACCACGTCTTTTTATTGATGTCCCTCTTCAGATTGTTAAATTGTTTTTCATATTGGATAAGGTGTTTTAAACGGAGTCTTATCCTTCCTCATTCAACTCGCTCTCAATTTGCCAATGTAATTTATCCACTACAGACCAACGATTCTCTAACGTCTTCAAACTCCCATTACTCCGTCATTTCCTCTACACTAATTTGTTTTCTTGAACGTGCCGTTAGAATGAGAAAATTGCGGGCCGCCAACTGCCATGATCCTTTAAAATGTCGTCTTCTTTGATACTGATTCCATCGTTGCAGACACGGCGCGCACGGCTGCAAGGGGACGTGGCCGAGTCACGCGTATGACTATGTGCAGGAGCTGGGTCTTCCCTCGCTAGCCGACTACGGAGAACACAAGGACAAGGTCACTTCCCGACTAGCCACTAGACCTGTGAACTCATTTTGAGTAATTCGTACCCCATGCCCAAAAATACGCCATCCATGTCAAGAAGCTTGAAACTTTAAATTAATCAATTCTTCAAAAAAGCTATAAAACCCATAAATACAGAAAAATATCCCCAACGTCAAGTAATAAAGAGATAATTCCCAGGTGGAGAAGTGTCGCGACCAGGAGACGACGCCGGTGACCGTGATCAGCGCGCACGTCAACGTTACCCGGAATAGCATTCCGGCGCTCAAGGTAACCCCCCCTCCCTCCACAAACTTCATACCTCCCCGCTCCACGCGAGACGGCGCGGCGCTGGTTATCGTGATCAGCGCGTACGTCAACGTCGCCAAGAACAGCATCCCGGCGCTCAGGGTACCCCCCCCCCCTCCACAGACCACATACCTCTCCCTGCTCCACGCGAGACGGCGCAGGTTACCATGATCAGCGCGCACGTCAACGTCACCAAGAACAGCATCCCGGCGCTCAGGGTACCCCCCCCCCCCTCCACAGACCACATATCTCTCCCCGCTCCACGCGAGACGGCGCTGGTTACCATGATCAACGCGTACGTCAACGTCACTAGGAACCACATCCCGGCGCTCAGGGTACCCCCCCCTCCACAGACCACATACCTCTCCCTGCTCCACGCGAGACGGCGCTGGTTACCATGATCAGCGCGTACGTCAACGTCACCAGGAACAGCATCCCGGCGCTCAGGGTACCCCCCCCTCCACAGACCACATACCTCTCCCCGCTCCACGCGAGACGGCGCTGGTTACCATGATCAGCGCGTACGTCAACGTCACTAGGAACAACATCCCGGTGCTCAGGGTACCCCCCCCCCCCCTCCACAGACCACATACCTCTCCCTGCTCCACGCGAGACGGCGCAGGTTACCATGATCAGCGCGCACGTCAACGTCACCAAGAACAGCATCCCGGCGCTCAGGGTACCCCCCCCTCCACAGACCACATATCTCTCCCCGCTCCACGCGAGACGGCGCTGGTTACCATGATCAGCGCGTACGTCAACGTCACTAGGAACCACATCCCGGCGCTCAGGGTACCCCCCCCCCTCCACAGACCACATACCTCTCCCTGCTCCACGCGAGACGGCGCTGGTTACCATGATCAGCGCGTACGTCAACGTCACCAGGAACAGCATCCCGGCGCTCAGGGTACCCCCCCCTCCACAGACCACATACCTCTCCCTGCTCCACGCGAGACGGCGCTGGTTACCATGATCAGCGCGCACGTCAACGTCACCAGCGTAGCGTATTTAGTTTTGATAAACTTTTAATAAATTGGTTTCTTCTCTGTACGAACGATCCCTTCCCATTAGAGTTGTTTACTCGTTATGCTAATGAGATTGCGCGGCCGAGCGAACGGTTGTCGAGTCAAGGTCAAAGCGAGACAGCCTGGTGTCGAATGGACGTGTCGATGTGTTTTTGGCATAAAAAATATTTGTTTAAATATTGGTGAGTTTTCTGGTTTTTTTAATTTGAGTGGTTGTCCGGAAGTACTTTTCTCTAATTGTGGCGTATTATTTGCAGAGAATGTGAAAGAAAGGCTCGTATAATTTTATTTCCGAAGATTGGAAAGCGGGTGGGTTCGTCCTCTGTGGATGAAAAGGTCAGTAGTTACAGATTATTTAAAGATTATATTTATAGACTTTTTGGTATTTAGATGGTTAATCGTGTTAATTCTTTTCAGGGTTTTTTTATATTTTTGTTTTGTTTATTATATCCTTACTTTGGATATATATTCCAAATTTAAAATGGAGGATTAATTGGATCCATCGTTGGATGGCTTCCTCATTTGGCGGTCGTCGTGGTCCCGAGGGTTGGTTGATTCCCGAAGCAGAAGCTGTGGTCGGTTGGTCCCACAAATTGGACTCCGAAGGATACTGTGGGTAGTGACCGATGCCCCTCAAGGTCAGATTTTTCTTTTCTTTTGTTGCCGAGTGAAGATCGGTTTTAAAAATGGATCCAAACCTCAGTGTTAGTTTTGTAACTGCGGTTAAAAATATAGTAAATTAGTAAAATGAATTATTGGATGTAATTATTGGTGTAAGGCTACGATACTGCGTTCCGAATGAATTCACGCGGCTTACCGCTAGTTAGATTATTACTTGTTTGAATATTAAAGTAAATTTTGTTAGGTAGAATATAAATATTTCTGGTTAAAGTTATTCAAAAAGAACAAATATTGTAATTATTTTACCGTAATGGTTTCAAGGGTTACTGCTGAGCTACCCAGCTGTACCTCTGTAAAATTTAGTGTTTATGTTTACTTGTGTAAATAAATATGAATGTTGAAATGAAGTGTTTTATTATACCTGCTTAGGTAACACCACACACTCACTTCATTTCAATCTTTTAGATCTTTTCTAACTTTTAGATATTTCAATCTTTTAGATCTTTTCCATCTTTTAGATCTTTTCGATTGATTTTTATTCATATTTTGTGACGTGTATAAGTGGAGGGACACCGGGTTACCCCCCATTATATACACCCGTTACAAATGGCGCCCAACTTTTAAATCGGAACCAGTGTCGTAGTTTTTGTTTTCTTGCACCAGTAATTGTGTTTTAGTACTGTATTACTTTATGTGTTTTTGTGTTATTTTGTTTTTTCTGGTGTGTTACTACTGTAGGTTAACGGGTCATATTTTTTTTCCGTTATGTTTTTTTGCGTAATGCTTTTGAATTTTTTTTTTTTAATTTTTTGATTTGTGATTTTCCTCAACCCGTTAACCATAACTTTAATTTATTTTTAAGTAGTGCCTAGTGTACGTTTTGTAATACACCAATAATTATATTTTTTTTTTTCCCGGTTTTAAAATTTAATTAAAATGGATCAAAAAGACGTTCTGTTTCACAACCTTTTAAAGGACGAATTAGTATATGAGGTCTCAATCCGTGCAGATACACCGGCAAATACTGTTGTTGCGTTACGGCATCAATTGCGCAAGTTAATCGCTGAGTGTCCGGCTGAGTCAATCGTTGATACCGATTTAGTTCCTGAAGCTGAACTTTTAGCGGTTGGGAATGGCATTAAGGCTTTGTCGGAGATTTTGGAGAAGGTTGAGGAGAAGAAGGAACGATACCTCCTAGACCGTTTTAGAGCCTTGTATAGACATTTATCCTCAAGGGTTTGGCGTATTCAAGCTGTAGGTTTCGACGGTCAAAAGGACAAATGTGTTTCGCAGTTGACCAAGCTGAACAACAGGTTTCAGAATTTTTTAGCCACGGTTGAAGGTTCTTTCCAGGATCAGCTGCCAAAACAGAGCACCGCAACCTCGGATCAACTCGAGTTGCCCATTGAGTGTTCTGGAGACAAGAACGTGGCAAAATGGAACGTCAGGTTTAATGGTTCAAGTGACCCGCGCTCATTCTTAGAGCGTGTGGAGGAGCTGAAACTTTCATATGGAGTTTCAGACGTGAGGTTATTCAACAGCGCGGCTCAAATTTTCTCGGATCAGGGTTTAATATGGTTCAGGGGTATTAGGAACCAGGTGACTTCATGGTCGGAATTAAAAAATTTAATTCTTGAGGAGTTTGACCCGGTAGACTTTGACTATCGTCTTTTAGGTGAGATCCGTTCTCGGACTCAGGGTGTTGACGAACCAGTACACATTTACTTTCCCATCATGTACTGTTTATTTTCAAGGTTAAGATCACCTTTGGGTGATAAGGAGAAGTTAGATATTCTGCTGCATAATATTCGGCCTTACTTTTCTCAGCAGTTGGCTTTGTTGGAGGTGTCCTCTTTGTCGGATTTGAAGGACAAATGCAAAAAGTTGGAGGCAGCGAAGCAGCGCACGGACTTGTTCGCAGAACCAAGCAGGTCAAACCTGCTTAGTTCCGACTTCGCGTACAAGGGCAAGGGTAAGCCGGTTGCTTTGGTCTCCAACAGCAATGTCCAGACAAAGGAGACATGTAGGAACTGCGAAGGTAGGACTTCACAGCCGTCTCAGCGAATAAACACTCCGACCCCCATTTGTTACAAATGTGGCAAAGGCAACCACAATTTTAAGTTTTGTAAGGGGTCGAGGGTTTTAAAGTGCTTCAGGTGCGGTGAAGTAGGCTTCACTAGGAGTACTTGCCCGAAATGCAACAGAAATTCTAAGGGTTCTGGTCCAAAAAAACTAGATACCCAGAATCGAAGCAATGTAGCGCCGCAGAATAAGTATCTGGGCAATATTAAGAAGTTTTTAAATTTTGATTCTATTGCTTCGGTTCTGTTTTCTCCCGATAGTAATGATGTTCGTCCTCACATTAAATTCAATGTTAACAATTTTGAGATTTGGAGTTTGGTCGATTCAGGTGCTTGCTTATCAATTTTAGGTAACAACTCACACTTACGTTTTATTGAGTTTGGTTTCAAGTTTCAAGAGTCTGGTATTTCGTCTTGCAGTGTTGCAAACGGAGTGGTTATTGAGTCTATAGGTAATATTTTTATCCCGGTTACTTTTAAAGGGGTTACTCAAATAATTAAATTTGCTGTAATTCCTAGTATTGTTGTTAATGTTATTTTGGGATGCGATTTTTTTAATGCGTTCAATTTGGCGCCGGAAATTTTTGAAAACCTAGACTATATACAGACTCCTAAAATTTTTTTCAAATGCAGCACTGTTGTTTCTGACACCGACCAGATTCACACAATAAAGGATTATGAGAATTTAACTTCATCACAAAGGGAATTTGCGGATAGTTTAATTAGCAGGTTCAATGATATTTCTTCTGAGTCTAAAGGTTTAGGGAGAACGTCGTTGATAGAACACGTGATAGATACCGGTGATGCACCGCCAGTTAGGACTAAGCAATATCCACTTTCACCTGAGAAACGTCAAGCTTTAAGTGAAGAATTAGATAGAATGTTGGCTTTAGACGTAGTAGTTCCTAGTGAAAGTCCTTGGAATAATCCAGCCTTACTGGTCAAGAAATCAAACGGTGATTGGAGGTTCTGTCTCGACTGTAGGAAGTTAAATGCTGTCACAAAGGGGGATTCTTATGCAATTCCATATATGCCTCAGATTCTCGACAGTTTAAAGGACGCTAGATTTCTTTCTTCAATAGATCTGAGCTCTTCTTTTTGGCAGATTTTATTAAGCGAGGAATCTCAAGAGAAGACAAGTTTCACTGTTCCTGGTCGAGGTCTTTATAAATTTAAAGTTATGCTCTTTGGTCTGTGTGGCGCTCCTTCTAGACAACAGAGACTCATGGATTTACTGTTTGGTCATGGTTTTGGTAGTGATATTGAAAAGGGTATGGTTTTCTGCTATATAGACGACATTATTATTTGTAGTTCTGATTTTGATACCCACCTATTGCTACTAAACCGTGTATTGGAGAAATTAAAATTTGCTAATTTAACGATTAATAAAGCTAAATCGAAATTTTTTAGAAAATCATTAAAATATTTGGGTTATATTGTTGATGAATATGGTTTGAGAACAGACCCGGAAAAGGTCGCAGCTATTTTAGATTTTCCTACCCCTACTACTAGTAAGGAGGTAAAAATATTTTTGGGTACTTGTTCTTGGTACCGTAGATTTATTAGAAATTTTTCAACCATTGCTGCTCCCTTAAATAAATTGACGAGCAAGGGTAAGAATGCCCCGGCTTTTGCTTGGAGTGAGGAAGCCGAAGTAGCTTTTAGTAAATTAAAAAACGCGTTAGTTTCGGCTCCAGTTTTGGCGGTACCTGATTTTAGCAAACCTTTTGAGGTTCATGCTGACGCATCAGCTTATGGAATAGGAGGGATGATCTCACAAAATGTTGACGGACACGATCATCCGATAGCGTACGTCAGTCATTCCTTATCTAAGAACGAAAGGAATTACAGTGCCACTGAGCGGGAGGCCTTAGCCGTTTTGTTTTCGGTCGAAAAATTTCAAGCGTATTTGGGTTCTCGTCGATTTAAAATTATAACTGATCATTCATCACTTAAGTGGTTCATGAACATAGAAAATCCATCCGGTAGATTGGCTCGTTGGGGTTGTAGACTGTCTCAATTTGATTTCGAAATCGAGCACGGGAAGGGCACTGACAATGTTGTATCAGACGCTTTGTCTAGGTTAATAAAAGTTGATGCGATAGACCGGGTTGATTCGGGAGTGAGAGATGAATGGTATGAAAGAATTTTTAATGGTTGTAGAACTTTTCCAACCAACTTTCCAAATTTTTGTGTCAAAGATGGCAAATTATTTAGATTTAGTAAAAGCAAATACAATTTAACTAGCGAGTATGACTGGAAGGAGGTGATTAAAAAGGGATTTAGGCAGTCTGTAATCAAACAAAACTATTGTGAGGCTACAGCTGCTCACTTAGGAGTATTTAAGACACATAGACGATTGTGTTTGACCTACTTTTGGCCTGGCATGTACAAAGACGTGGTTAATTTTGTTAAGGATTGCGATACCTGTGCAGCTTACAAACATTCCAACAAGAGTACGTCTGGTTTAATGGGTCAACCTAAAGTATGTCAAGACCTTTTCAGTTAGTTTCTACCGACTTAGTAGGACCTCTACCTCGTTCTCGGTCAGGTTACACCTTTTTGCTGGTAGTTACTTGTTGCTTTTCTAAATATACTTTATTGTTTCCCTTGCGTAGAGCAACTGGTGCATTAGTTGCAAAACATTTTGAAAAAGTTATTCTGTTGCATGGAGTTCCGGAAACCGTAATTGCTGACAATGGTGCACAATTCACGGGATCCGAATTTCAAAGTGTTTTGAAGCGTTATAATGTTCCTAACATGCACTTTACTCCGCGTTATACCCCTCAGGTAAACCTTGTCAAAAGGTACAACAAGACAATTATGACCGCGGTAGCGTCGTACGTAAAAGACAATCATAGGACGTGGGATGAGCAACTGCCTAAAATTCAGTTTGCAATGAACAGTGCAGATAACGAGTCCACGGGGTTTTCTCCTTTCTTTTTAGTACATGCGCGCGAGCCGCTCATAAATGGCTCGTTTTACAAGGATTCCGATAAGGAGTATGCGGTTGGTGTGCCAAGAGAGGAATATGCAGGAAATTTTGGTTGTTTGGGGGAAATATTTGATCAGGTGAGGGAACACTTGTTGAAAGCACATGCTGCGAATGTTACGCCGTATAATTTGAGGCAAAGAGCAGCCAAATTAAATGTAGGAGACATTGTTTGGAAGCGTACATTCATTCAAAGTGATGCTGATAGTTTTAAAATGAAGAAATTGGCTCCTAAATTTGACAAGTGCAGAGTGAATCGTGTGTTATCCCCGCTTGTTTATGAGTTAGAGAGGCTTGATGGTCATTCCTTAGGGTCTTGGCACATTAAGGATTTTAAGCTGTAAAATTTGATTTCGTGCCACAGTTTTTTTTTAAGTGTATTAACATGTATATTGGTTTTACACAAGAGTTTGTTTGAGTCCTGACGAACAGAATGCTGTTTCGTTAAGAGTTTATTAGTGGAAGTATGCAAGGTATTTGTTAGGAATATGTATGGGGAATGAAAGGATAAAAACTATAGGCCGACTTTTCGAGATCAAATGTGAGACGGTTACATACCATGGCTATGATACCTTCGTTTGTTTTTTTTTTTGGGTTTTATTCAATAGTAATATGTTTTTTTTGCCCAAGTTTTATGGTTCAACTTTAGTTTTGTTGTTACAATTGTTTTCTCTTGCCAGGTTTTAGTAGTGATAGGGGCGAGGGCCGGGGTATCAATAGCAGGTAGAATTTTTTCCTTTTGGACATTTTTTTTTGTTTTCTGACTTTGGTTCAGTTGCAGTGAGGAGGTTTACTGGACGGGTTCTTCGCTAGCTGTTTCTTCAAGGTCTTGCTCGCGATTCTTAGAAGCTGGAATCAGTTGTTAGCGGGGGAGTCGTTTAGTGGATCGCTTGGGGTAACTTGACCAAAGAAGGACTTTGAAGTCGACTCATTTAATAAAATGAGCTCGCAGTTAAAACTGGTAAACCATCCTTGTAGTAACAAGGTTATTGGCTTTCTGTTTGGGGAGGGTTTCCAGTTAAATTTTGGATGTTTAATTGATAGGGCCACGGACAGGGGAGGGTTGTTGGTTGTTGTGTGTCCTTGGTGTGGTTTTGGTTTGTATAGGATTTGAGTTGTAAATAGTGTGATCTTGTGTAAGTCTGAGAGTTAATTTTTTTTTTTATTTCGGTTTGTTTTAGGTTTATTTTGGTATTAGGAGTTATACCTTTTTGTTTTTTTTTACATATAATTTTTTTTATTTTCGTGTTTGAATTTTGGTGATGGTTTTTTTTGTGGTTGTGTGTTTATTTGGTTTTTTCGGTGTTGTGTTGAGAGGTACGCTGAGGGCAGCGAGCGGTTCGCTGGTAGCTCACCTTTTCTTCTTCGTCGGGGGGTATTGTAGCGTAGCGTATTTAGTTTTGATAAACTTTTAATAAATTGGTTTCTTCTCTGTACGAACGATCCCTTCCCATTAGAGTTGTTTACTCGTTATGCTAATAAGATTGCGCGGCCGAGCGAACGGTTGTCGAGTCAAGGTCAAAGCGAGACAGCCTGGTGTCGAATGGACGTGTCGATGTGTTTTTGGCATAAAAAATATTTGTTTAAATTAATATTTTACCGTAATGGTAAATATTTTATTAGTAATTATTTTACCGTAATGGTTTTAAGGGTTACTGCTGAGCTACCCAGCTGTACCTCTGTAAAATTTAGTGTTTATGTTTACTTGTGTAAATAAATATGAATGTTGAAGTGAAGTGTTTTATTATACCTTTTTATTATACTTCATTTCAATCTTTTAGATCTTTTCTAACTTTTAGATCTTTTCTAACTTTTAGATCTTTTCAATCTTTTAGATCTTTTCCATCTTTTAGATCTTTTCGATTGATTTTTATTCATATTTTGTGACGTGTATAGGTGGAGGGACACCGGGTTACCCCCCATTATATACACCCGTTGCAACCAGGAACAGCATCCCGGCGCTCAGGGTACCTCCCCCTCCACAGACCACATACCTCTCCCTGATCCACGCGAGACGGCGCTGGTTACCATGATCAGCGCGTACGTCAACGTCACTAGTAACAACATCCCGGCGCTCAGGGTACCCCCCCTTCCACAGACCACATACCTCTCCCTGCTCCACGCGAGACGGCGCTGGTTACCATGATACGCGCGTACGTCAACGTCACTAGGAACAACATCCCGGTGCTCAGGGTACTTCACAGCTAAAGTTTAAACGTTTTAAAGTTACGTCATAAATGCGAATAATTGCTGTGTTTTGCAAAGTTCTATATATTCAGTAGCAAGGACCCTTACAAACTTTATTTTAAAGCAAGTGAAGAACGTTGAACATTATTGCAACTATGATTAATAATACCATAACCCTCGGCACCCGATTTGATCTCAATTCTTTTTTGGCGAAGCCGACAACCTGCGCTGCCTTTGTACTAAACTCTGCACCTTTTACATATTTAAGTTTTTGGTGGGATATCTAAAAACCCGATCGCGGTGGTCAAAGAGATGTGCAACTGCGAATGATACTAATAGTATCATTCAAATAAAGTGATCATTCGAATCACTCGAATGACCATCGATAATTAGTAACTAACGTTGAACTTTCTATTTGACGAATGAATTAGTATTTTTTTTACCCGAGTCGGCACGGAGAGAGCCGAGTCATCCCAATTAGTAACCGACTCAATCACCCTATCATAGAGGCATGTCCACCGTCGCCTCTTGCACCATTCCATTGTGCACACAAACTATGCAGCCTTCTCTCCGTCTTACATAGGTGTATTGATGAGTACGAACGACATTTCTGTGACGTAGACATGTTCTTCCTTTCACGACCACGCTTTCTCGCAGAGGTCCTGTGTCAGGTAGGTAGACTGTCAAACACCAGCCAGTAGTTCCGTTCTCGTTGATTTTTATGCAAACAACTTATATTTATATATATTTATTAATTTTTTATCCAACTTTAAAATTTTCCACTTGCACACAACTTAACACACTCTTTCAACACCTTACACGCACACATAAATCAATCACACACAAACAGAGGAATTATTATTATATAAATTAGTGTTTTATGTCTGTATAATTCATGTATAATTTTGTTTTCTTTTTCTTTTAATATATTTAAGTGTTTTTTATAGTAAAGTAGGTGGTAGAGCTAATGCCGGGCTCGACTGTGGAGGTACCACCATCTTACTCGGAAATCCTCCCGAAGTTATTCGGGGGAGAGTAAGAGGACAGCTCTCAGGCAATAAAACCAGGCGGCCCACCAATGCCTGGGACCGATGGATAGCGGTATATCCATCCCCAATCGCCGAGCCTTATATAAATCAGACTGGTGACGGGCAGCGGCGTCACTGGTACAAGGGTTTCGGCACCGCGCTCACCAACCCGCCTGCCCAGCGTGTGTGAGTATGGGCATTTCTTCCAGGAGGACCGCCAAGAGTGGCGAAATCCTGGAAAGGTCTATGTCCAGCAGTGGACGAAACAGGCTGATGGATGGATGGATATAGTAAAGTCCTGTCTTCAATTAATCCTATTATATTTGAATTTCATATTTGTGTAATTTCGTTATTGGCACTCATTGTTCTATGTATATATTCTATCCCGTTACATGTGCTGTGAAATACCAATAAATAATTTTTATTTTTTATTTTATTTTATTTATTTTATGTTCAATCAAATTCTATTGCTGTCACGCTTACTCGTTTGAGTACCTTTATTTTTAATTAGACAATCATAACTAGCAGGGAATATCAACAGCGCTGCAGCTGCTGAGTGTTGGCAGGTGGAGTATTTATGAGATTGACGACATTTTTAGTGGGCACCAGTTGTGGATAAGCAAGCAAATGAAAATTTAGATTTTTTTGTCTGAAACACATTTTTGTGTTTATTGTCTTTCAACCTGGTAGATAGATAACCATTATAACTTTTTTGTACAGATTTCAAAAGACGTAATTTCAAACTAATACCTAGATGCCTACGTTCAAATATACAAAGATTACCTAGAGTTCAAAACAGTGGTAAGGTTGAATTTGTATGTGTGTAAGCAAGCGTTTTAATTCAGATTTTAAACACCAAATTACTATGAAACTTTTTCAGCAGAAAATAACTGCACTAGTAAATTGGTAACTTTTTGAACTGGGGAATTACGAAAAAGATGAAACACGATCAAAACTTGCGTTTACTTCATTTGGCGCCAAAGCTTGCTAAACAACTAAAAACAAACTTCACTGCAAGCGATATGCCTAGTGACTGACCCATTGACGGTTACTGCGTGACCCCGGCCTGCGTGCATTTGTCCTTGAACTAGACTTTTGCGCCATTTTGATTAGTTACTAATATCATTCGACTTAAACAATTACTGGATTACTAATTCGAATTAAGATATTAGTAGTCGGTTTATATTCGACTTACCAAATAATTCGCAGTCGCTATTCCGGTTCGAAGGACCATGAATAATCGCTTACTGTAGTGTATAGCGTTCCTCAAACTTGGTCGGCAGTACGTGGGCTAGAATTGGATATACTATCCATACTGGTTTGACCGTTTGACTTCGACATCCCATACTTAGACAGTGACAAAACAATATCGCGATGTAACTATCATCAGCGCCATCTAGTTGTGAGTTTTTGAAACTTTTACATGAACAAATGGCCTTTGCCCGAGTCTAGAGTCTAACAATTACAACAGAGATTACCCACGCGAATATAATTATGGTAATAGAGTTTTGGTGCAGGTGGCGATCCGGAAGCACTCCCCAACAGTGGTAATCATCGACGCTAGATGCAAGACCTTCCCCTCCTACAAGAAGGGAGTGCTGCTCGATCACAGATGGTAAGAGACTCCTCAGATTGTTATACAGATAAATATAATAATTATTTAGATTCATTGCGTCTATTGGGAATCATTGCATTTTGTAAATTGTTGTAAAGTGTCAATTAGGATAGCGGAACTAGTCGAAAATGTGTGTATAATATTAAACAATGTATGATAAGTTTTATCAAGGCCCGACTTTCTTAGATATTTATATTTCAATGCCTCTAAATGCTACGAAATGACTTTCGGTCGAATGTGGCACCCAATAAGTTATAACTACAAAATAAATGGAGTTAGTATAACCCGTAAAACAACCATGAGGGATTTGGGAGTCATATTTGATCGAAAGTTGACATTTCATGACCACATACTTGCGCTGGCAAAAGAGTGTTTTAGGCGATTGGGCTTTGTCCTCAGAAATTCCCATGACTTCAGGAATCAGCAAGTAATACGGCTAATTTCTGGGGCCTTAGTTAGAAAGTGCCATGTGTGTGTGGAACCCGCACGAAAGCACTTATGTCCTTTTACTTGAGAAGGTACAAAAAGCTTTCCTTAGATATCTATACAAGCGTGTTAACGGATATTATCCCTACATGTACCCCACGAGATTTCTATTGGGTTGTCTTGGGTACAATTCTTTGGAAATTAGGCGGGAAAAGCACCAGCTTACGGTAATGTGCAAAATTCTACGGGGAAGTATTGATGCACCGGATCTGCATGGTGAGCTGTGTCGATTTTTCACTCCCAACAGTTTTCATCGCAGCCGTAAGCACAAGTTTTTTGCTGTACCGTCGTGTCGTACAAATGCGCGACATAACTCGCCCATACCGCGTACCCTCCAAACTCTCAACGCTCTCCTGGACGCAAATCCGGACTTTGATTTGTTTGCTGATGCATGGCAGAAAATATTGTCAGAGTGTTTGTGTTTTTGTGAGAGGGATGTATGACTGTTTGTGATTTTAAGATTAATATTAATGATTTTAGTTGATAATGCCGCTTTGTATAATATTATTCACTGTCTTTAATTATTATAATTATTATTGGTGTGTCCGTTTTAATTAAAGTAAAAAAAAAAATTTATTAACTATCACGGTTCATGAGATACAGCCTGGTGACAGACGGACGGACGCATGGACAGCGGAGCATTAGTAATAGTGTCCCGTTGGTTACCCTTTGGGTACGGAACCCTAAAAAACTAGTGGAATAATTTTTAGGGTTCCAAGTACCTAAAAGGTAAAAGGAACCTTTATGGTGAGACTCCGTTGTCCGTCCGTCGGCATGTCACAGCCTCATAACTTTAGTACCGTTAAAGATTGAAATTTACTACAAAATAGCATTCACTTGCCTACACAAAAGGAAGTTAAAAAAAAACGAAATTTTCAATTGTTCAAAATAATTTCCAACACAAAAGTGAGAAAAATAAAAACAATAATCCTAAAAATACAATTTCATTGTCAAATTGTAAATATTAAAGAGTTGATTATAAAAATATACACTTTTACTTTATTTACTGGCACTGATTTCGAGAAATCTTTGAAAAACCACAAAAAATGCATGCCCCCTCCTTATTTCTGAAACTAACGAACCAAAAAATATGAAAAAAATCATGGTAATTAAATTAAAGATAACAGGAAAAATATAGCGGGTGAGAAATTCACGATATCAAAATGACAAAATTAAATTTTTCATCCACGAGTTTTATTTCGAATACGGTATAAAAATATTTGAGTTTCTCTTGTGGTACAATCGATTCTTTTTTTAGTTATCATAAACGGTTATGGGCAAGATTTTAAATACCTTCTTCCTGACTGTTCGCAAAACTGTCAAATTACGGAACCCTAGGTATGTGAGTCTGACTCGCACTTGACCGGTTTTTTTTAAAGATGTTACTTTAAGTTTTTTTTTTATTTATACGTGTTCATTATCGTGGAATTGATCATATCATGATCTGATCGCAACATCATGAAATCTGTAAAAACTAAATGAGTCGCCTCGCTCCGTTCCGCTTCACTCGGCTTTCGAACTTATTATCGCAAATCGCAGGCAACCTGAACACGCTCCTCCTCGCTCCTCATACCTGTGCCCATGGCCACAGATCAACCAGAGATGACGTTTTAAGTTTTGATTTCTTTATGATCTTTTATAAAGTAAGCATCAATAGCCGAGCAACAGAACATAAGAAATATTTTTAAGTCCTTAGACAGCGCTATCTATGTGATTTTGATGGAATCTAGCATGGAAAATGGCTCATTTAAGCGGCTTATTTTTCCGGTACACCTTTGATTTGGCGCAAAGTCAGAACTTAAGGCGCAATAGGTCCTAATTTAAAGCGATAAACATATCTGAAATGTGCGCGTCCGAGTAGTGTCGTGAATCAAAAAAAGGTTGGATAATGCTGTTTTATCTAACCTCATATCGTAAAATCCTCATTACGAACTACTGGCATAATGAAAAATATTTTTCATGAACGTCTCTAAGAAATTAAACAAATTAATTATAGTATGGGTCTCCGAACAACATAATGCTATAAAAAATCATTTTCTGAGATTACAGTACATGTGATACTAACGAGGAAGGCAAAGGGAACATATCCCAAACAGCAATGTCTGGGGTTTGATATCAAATACCAATGAGGTTCTTATATACCTAATATTCTCCAATACATACAACACAGTAACGAGGTTACAGTCAACTTTATTTTCGGCCAGGTATTGTCTATGGCTTACGGCGCCTTAGACTCGGTCTGTCAATGGATGAACTGTTAGTTGCGTGCGCCATAGTTTTCGGGGAAATTTATTTATTACTTACTGTGGTTTCATGGGTCAAAATAATTATTTTGCCCTAAAATTACTGACAGCAGGAATGGTGATGAATGATATTTGACTCCACCTGACATTCTGGAAATAGCGACGGAAATTACGAACACTTTCAGAACAAGCTTTTACAAGAATACCTAATCAAAAATGGCTGACGACAAATTCACAAAAATTATTAAAACAGGTTAGTAGGCATGAGTATAGATACTGTAACCTATGGAATAAAATGCAGGTATCTAATGTGCCTAGGGAGATCACCGATTTATTGAAATTTTGGTATGAGAATCAAGTTAACACAGTTCGTTGGGTCAATTCCATGTCAGACACATATAATCTGGAATGTGGAGTCAGACGAGGTGGACTGTCTTCTCCTATTTTGTTTAATTATTATGTGAATGACTTGATTGAGAGACTGAGCGGAGCTGGAGTCGGTTGTCATTATGGTGGAATCTGCATCAATAATCTTAGTTATGCTGATGACGACCAGGTTTTGCTCTGTCCTTCAATTAAGGGATTAAGAAAGCTGGTCAAAATCTGTGAACAATTTGCCGCTAGTCATGGCGTGGTATATAATGCAAAAAAAACGAGATCGTTGTATTTAGAGTAGGAAAAGGGCCAGAGAATATTCCCGCTGTATACTTAAATGAAACTAAACTTAAAGTAGTCGAGAAATATAAATATTAGGGTCACATTCTTAACAGTAATTTATGCGATAATGATGACATAGAAAGGGAAAGAAAGTCTCTAGCAATCAAAATTAATATGATAATTCGTAGATTTGCTAAAGTAGTAAAGATGTGAAAAAAATACTCTTTCAGTCATATTGTCAGTCGTTCTACACATGTGCTTTGTGGGTGAACTACACAAACAGCGCTTTTAATACTATTAGAGTACAGTACAATAACGGGTGTAGAATGTTGATGAGACTTCCTCGGTACTGTAGTGCAAAAGAAATGTTTACCGAGGCAAGTATAGATGACTTTTATGGTATCATAAGAAAATGAGAATCTTCTCCATTAGCACACGGGTGGAGAAAAGTAACAATAAAATTATGAATGTTTTATATAATAATGTATTTAATGTAATAGATCAACATTGGACTGAAATATTAACGTGTGAAAATTGTAAAATGAAATCAATCAAAGGTAAATGACATGTTATATATTATTATTATTATTATTTCTGTAAAATTTATGACTAACAAATTTTTACTAACCATGTTTTAATTTTAATTTTAATTTAATTATAACTAGTTCGTAATTTGTAAATATTATATTGGCCTAGAGCCTTATATAAACAAATGAATTGAATTGAATATACCTGAGTATCATCTGCATAGAGATGAATTTTGCAGTGATTGATGCTTTTAATGAGATCAGCAGTATACATTATAAACAGTAAGGGACTCAGTATGGAGCCCTGGGGACATCCGCGAGTGACAGTTTTCCTTTCCGAGTAGATCTGATTTCCTTCATCAGTGCATACCTCCACATATAGTTTCCGGTAATGTAAGTAAGAATCAAACCATGAAAATGCTGATTGAGAAAAACCATAGTGATACATTTTGGCTAGCAACAGTTTCGTGTTAATGCAGTCGAATGCCCGGGAGAAGTCGAGCAGTACTAGGATACTTCATTTGCCAGAGTCAGACGATTCTATTATTTCGTCTGTAACATGCGCAAGGGCCGTATCCGTGCCATGACCGCAACGGAACCCAGACTGCACATCTGGGAAAATATTTTCGAATATATCTTTACTTGCTTGACGACGAGTACATTTGATGGTTCACCAATAAATGCTTTCATAGCTAGGATAACCGACAAAAAGTTTCGATTTGTAGTTTCAACAAGACGCCATTTTGCATCGTCGGCATGGCCTTGCTCTTGCTCCTGTGTGGGCTCTCAGTCCTTTATCATAATTTCTGATATAAACACAGGATGGTCTTCATCTGAATAATCCATAATTTATTCCGGTATGTGGGTAGTCAATTCAATCAGTAGTTACAATGGTAATTCCAAAGAAGAATAGCTTAAACTTTTAATTTAATACGATAGGTTGATTACACAAATCACTGCACAAATTGTTAAGTAGTTCTTAATGACAATAGTTAGGTAATTAACAAAACCCAACAAAAAGCACAATTATCACGTCGGAAATTTACGATTCGTCGCGGACTTGGTGCCTTGGCGGCTCTCGTACCCAAAGTACTTCGCTAGAGTCCAAGCTGACAGACCCTTTTCCGATTGATCTCCTAAACTAATAGATGGCGCAATAGGATGCGCCGTCATCTTGAATTTGATACTTTAATCTTGAAAAATGTTTATTTATTTTACTTTTTTTTCTGATTTGTTATCTTTTTTTTAAATTGCTATAGTTTTCCTGTAATTGGCCAGTTATAGCCTATAATCATCTTTTTTTTTCGGTTCACCAGTTTCGGAAATAATATATTTTTGTGTGGTTCAAAGATTTCTCAAAATCGGTGCCGGTAAATATAGTAAAAGTATGAGGAATTACAGAGGTATTGGGATCGGTGGTATATCAGGATGCCGATGGTAAGAGTCACATGCCACATGTGATGACAGGTTCAGGTATGGGTGTCAGGATGCCCATCATCAGAGTCACATGCCACGTGGTCGTTGATACGTCGATCTCGTAAATAATAGCACAGCCACATGGTTCAGAATGTGTGTATTGATAATCTAATGTTACACACTTGAAATACAACGCGATGCACTAGATAAAAGGCGATATCTTGGATATGATGAAATTACAGTAAGAACACAATCAATAACTAAAGCCTCATAGTGGGAACAGACAAGTTTCTTCGCACTCAGTTACTTCGATCACGCACCAAACAAAAGTTTTTCGCTAATTTAATTTCAAAAGTCGGATGTCTACTCCCTTCGGTCGTTCGTGTAACTATACCAAGAACCATGTCCAAGCGCGGTATAACCAAACGCTTGCGTTCCCGCCAATCAAAACGAATAAGTTACAGGTACCAACTAAACATAACAAATCTTTCAAATCTGATTGGGTAACTCAATCAGTCTAGCCAACTTTACAAAACAAAATGAAACATCACCACAGATAAACTATTGGCATACAGCGCCATCTGTTGGTAACACTAACGAATTGTAAGTTACAGAAAGAATAGACAATGAATAACATTTCGTTCGGAGATTAATTCGATGACATACAGATTCGATTCGTAATTCGTTCCAAAATAATATTTGTCGACTGGTGGCTCCACGTCTCGATCCGACAAGTATATTTTTTTATCATAAGCTCTTTCATATCTACAATTTGATACCCATATCGTATTCTTAGGATATTCTTTTTATTTTTCTCACTTTTTTATTGGAAATATTTTTAACAATATAAAAAAGTCATTTTTTTACACCGTTTGTTTGAATGCTTTTTTTTGTAGCAAATTTCAAGTCTTTATCTTTAACGGTGCATAAGTTATGAGACTGTGACATACGGACGGACGGACAACGGAGACTCACCATGAAGGTTCATTTTACCTTTCAGGTACTACGGAACCCTAAAAACTAAAACAAAAATCTGTAGATGCTCAAAATAAAGTTAGTTTGTTATTTTGGGATAAACCTATCTATTATTTTAAGAACAATTTTTTTTTCCATTGATAATATTAATAATATATGATTAATAAATCAATATTTTATTTCAGATACAAATTTACATTAGTTTGATAATTCATACCTGGACATACGCTTTATGTATCTGAGAATGAAAATATTTCGAAGGGACAGATCTATTAATTGGAGGATACAAGTTGATCTCAGACCAAATAAAAAGTCAAGACATAGTTTACTCTATGTAACGGGTAAAGCAGGCCAAAAGTGAGACAGTCTCGTGTTCGTACACGGCTTGAAACTCACTCATGCGCAATCTGTCTCAGTTTTTACTTGGCGGCAGCACTCACTAAGTGCACACATGTTAACGAAACTGGCTTCACGTCAATGTTGACAGAGCTCCGTCTTCAGTTTATATTTGGTCTGAGAAGTTGATGATAACTATAAACTTTGGTGACAGAATATATACGTAGGCAGTTTTTCATGTCTTTCTTGCATTTTTTTCCTAAACCACTTTTACTCACAAGTAATTATGATAATCGTTTGCTTTGTTCCCAGTGGGAAGGCTAGACCGAACCTGAACCACGCGGTGCTGGCGGTGGGTTGGGGCATGCGGGACGGGGCGACGCACTTCATCTTGAAGAACTCGTACTCGGCGGGGTGGGGCGATGAGGGGTACGTGCGGCTGCACGCGCCCTCCAACACGTGCGGCGTGCTCTCCCTGCCCACGTACCCGCGCCTCGAGCGCGATGACGTCAGGCGGCTGCCCGAGCGCCACCTCTGATGTCTGCTGCCGGAACACGGTGCTACTAAACTACAACTGAAGTTCTCCTAGTCGCCTCCATTTTGTACTTTCATGTGCAAGCTCGCCCAGAAACACATTCCCGGTACGGTTGCTCGTGCTGTCATGCCGGCTCGGAAGTTATTATGTAAATATTGATCCTTTTAATAAATGAGATTTTCATGATTCTCATTGGTGTCAAAGGCATCATAGTGCATTGTTCTATAAGGAATCATTTAATCTGTGACTCCAACACATAGAGATCTACAGAAAGTCACTTTGTTCAACAGTACATACAATCTATGCTATTTGGCTCCGTACCTTCTGGGTAGCGAAGGGTAGTTGGCTGAAATTGTGCGCCTGTTTACCTCTCTATTCTCATTTCTATATATAAATATAAATAAATAAATGTACAAATAGAGTATGTAGTAATAGTAAATAAATATAAAATATCTAAATGGCTCGTTTTATTTTTTCAACTGTACAAGTCCTGGCGCAGATCTCGAGCGCTCGGATGTATTCACTTTGACAGAAACGAGATCCAGTCTTTCCAAGTGGAGTCCAAACTCGGGAAAAATAGGACAAGTGGTTCGGGAGATGCCTAGGTGTACCTTTGGTCTTCGAGCATCTTCAGGGTGCTGCTCATCTTCAGCTCGGCGCAGTTCTCGGGTCCATAGCGGTATTGTCACTAACACAGAGTGATATCTAGGTCAGAGGCTTTGTATGGGGAGGTCAGGTTTTAAGGGAAGAGCGCTAGACTCCGCAGCCATACAAACCGAAAAAAGGTTCTCATTTGTACGCTAACGCATTAAATCACATAAAACTTTAAGTAACTTCATCTTTTGCACATCCTACAGTCCTATTGTAACGGTTATAGCCCTTCGCGGCAAATATTGCACTATAAGAGTGACTTACTGCGAAGGGACGTTCAAAAATTAAATTTAAAAAAAAATGTATGTTATAAAAGAAAAGAGGTGGTTGAAGACAAGAGCGAAGGGAGACTAAAAAAATAAAAGAAAAGGTTTTCCGTCAAGACCGGTATACAAAAAAAGGTACAAATTTATTTCTAATCAGGGTTTAAGTAAAGAGAGGGTTCGTGCACTTTATAGTTTCACTCCGAGGTCCAGTACTGTCCTGATTAATCCAGCAGGAACTGGCCGTCGAAGCGTGTGGGCCGATCAGCTCGGAGAATTGTCCGGTGCAGAGACGTTGCGGACCCGATGAGATGAAAAGCCGCAGATGGAAGTGCGCGGGAATTGTTGTAGATGTCACATGATCCCGCCAGAAAAAAAGGTTCCGAAGGAAGGCGAATGGATCTCGCAGGGTTTTACATCCGTGCCTGGAACCCTGGAATATGCCAGACAAAATTGGCATCAGTGATGGTCCAACACGACTCCGTAGGATGTGTACACAACTGGAAAAATCAGGATTTCCTTACGATATTGTTGTGTGCACATTCTACTGAACGGAGTTATAACACAAAGAAAATAAAATAATAAAACATGCCGCTAAAATTCAAAACACCACGCGGCTAATGAGGTCAAGTTAACACAAACAACAAGATGGCGGCCGCGTGACTCGGCTAACAAAGAACCGTTAGCGTCATGCAATGATTCACAAAGGAAAAAAAGTGTAGTTATTGTAAATGAAAATCTTTACTAATGAACAAAAAAAACATTACGAAATATTAACGTCGATCGTCCGTGCCTGGACGAACGAATACTTCAAAATAACTAATTTTATTTTTTCACTAAGAAATCTAAAAGTTGTACTACAAAAACGGTCACACATTAAGATCATGGCCTCTATAGCTTTCGCACAGGTGGACACAATAACTTCCACAACAATTTAAAAAGGAAACTTACTACAAAAATTATGATCAAAATACTAATTTCAAAAATAGTACTCAAAAAAACGGTTGCACGTTATAATCATGATATTTCTTGTCTTCACAAAGAGAAACACAATAAGTTCGCGTTACAACATAACATGTCGACACGCGTGGAAAGGACAAGAAATAACTAATCAGTTTTTACTTATTCATTAGCATGATTAAAAGCTACCTTCATAACGCATGCAAATTATTACTTATATTATAACACATCCACGAAATTAATCTATAGCACGTAAAATCAAAGATTATAGTTACGTGGATTAATTTGGAATGCAAGGAAAGGATCACAGAAACATCCAAAAATGGCCCCTAAACGAGATGACCTTATATAAAAACATCGTGTTCAAAAACTTACCCTAATTACGGGGAAATCCAGAAATAAACGTTTCGTCGTTTATAATAACGAAAACGACGTGCACAAAAACTAAAACGGAGACGCGATGCGTCTTATTTGCTAGGCTATTATCGGATAAAAAATATCCGTCTGTTTTTCATTACAGACTGATGTAGTGGTCTAGCGTCTCCGATGTCCAAAGCGAAAATGGCCGCGGACCGAGCGCAGCCGGTTTGAATGACACAGCCGTGTATCAATCACCTCCGGTCTCAATCTCAAAGCAGTGACTTCGTTCTACGTAAATATGCTAATCTAGAACACTGAAGCTGCCTAACATTATTAACTGGAACGAAAAAATATTTATTAAATTGAAAAGAGTTTTAAGACTCGATGTGACGTTGAAAAAATGCAACGTTACAGTACCCCCCTTCCCCCGGAAAGGGTTGTAATTTAAATGAAAACCCGTCTAACATAACAACCCACTGCTACTGATAACAATTTCATACCTCAACATTCATACAACTATCAAAAACTATCATACGAGCAGCAACAACTTGAAGCAGTTGTTGTAGCGACCTTTCACACTAATAGGCACCAGTAATATATTGTACGGGTGACTAAAAACAATAACAGCAAAAACGCTAGCAGGCAAGGTATTATATAAAAAAAAACGTTAAGTAGTAGGCTTTTTGTTAACCCAGTCACTAACCGCTGGAAACAATTGTTTAAGACAAAAAAACAACACAATATTTAGTAATAGGCTTGTTGGTAACCCAGTTACGAGCCGCTGAGAACAAATGTTGAAAGAGAAAAAAAAATAGTAGGCTGTTCGCGACCTAAAATATAATAGCGAGTTTAAAGCACAATATAAGGTGCGACTCCTACCATCCGAAATGAAACAAAACACAAAATTACTAAGTTAAGAGGGGGTCGAAAAATTTAAAAGATTTGAAATTAATTTTTTGATGACACTAACTTAAGGTCTTTTATGTGCCAGGTGCCTAAGTTGTTACCTGACAGGTCTACCAACTCGTAAACTAATGGGGATTTTTTCTTTATTACCCTACATTTCACAAATTTAGGAGCTAATTTCTTACTAAAATACTTGTCTTTGTCGCTCAGAACGAAAGTGCGTTTAAAAACCAGGTCCCCGACCTCGAACTCTGCACTTTTCCTGCGCAAATTATAATGGCCAGTGTTCTTCGCATGGGCATGCTAAAGTGAGGCTTGAACTTCATTGAAAATAGACGCAAGAAAACCAATATTCTCCGCAGAAATGTCACGAGGCAAAAATACTACCTCATCACCCAAATCAACATCAACATAGTGGGAACCACAAGTAACGGTCTCCCTACCGTAAACTAGGAATGACGGCGTAAACCCGGTTGCTTCATTAACTGAGTTATTCAACGCGAACTGTATCTTGGGAATGAAATTATCCCAGGTCCTATGGTCATTATTTACGAATGTGGATAAACAAGTTACAATAGTCTTGTTATAACGTTCCACCATGTTGATTTGAGGGGTATACCTCGGCGTAAAGAAAACATTAGGGACCTTATATTTTTTGAAAAAAACATCCGTTGTACTGCTAATAAACTGACTGCCATTGTCCAAAAATATCGTTTGCGGAACACCGTGAATCAAGAAAATGTGATCCTCGAGACATTTAACTACAGCATCCGCGGTTGCTCGACGCAACGGAAAAATATGCGTGAATTTGGAGAAACAACACGTGACGACTAGCAAGTAACTATTCTGTTTTCTGGTCACAGGGAGAGGGCCCACAAAATCTATCGATAGCATCTGAAAAGGTCTTGAGCACTGTTTAGGACGACCCATTTCACCGAGAGTTGTATGATTCGGGTTCTTGTAAGAGAGACAGGTGGAACAACTCCCCACAAAGATTACTACGTCATTGTGCATTCCTGGCCAGTAATAAGAACGAGACAGACGATGATACGTTTTAAATATACCAAGATGACCAGCAGTTGGTTCGGAATGGTTTTCTGAAATAATCTTTTCCCTAAATTCCTTCGGCACCACCTCCTTCCAGTCGAATTCTGAATTGAACCTACCCTTATTCTTAGAAAGCCTATAAAGAGAATTATTCTTGACCAGAAAATTAGGGTAACTACTAGGGCTCTGTGAACAACCGTCATATATCTCTTTAAACCAGGAATCGTTAGTATCTGTAATAGAATTCGCTAAAGAGAGAGCACCTAAAGTTGAAATTCGAGAGAGAGCGTCTGGAATAACATTATCTACGCCACGGCGGTGTTTAATTTCCATATTGAAAGAAGAAAAAGAAGAAGAAGAAAAAGAAGAAAATAAATTTAATGCAAGAATAATAAAATTACAAAAATAAAACATAATACAAATTTTGGTACATTGCACATAATTTAAAAAGTAAATTTACCAGGGGTCCCCAAACTCAGCTACGCTAGTAACTTGGGGTACCAGTGAAATATTTGTGGCAATAGTGGATTATTAATTGATTAATTACTTATCATTATAAATAATAAAAGATAACAATCGATCTAGGTACATTTTCTTACACAAAAAAAACACAATTGAGAATAAAACTTATAAAATAAGTATGTACACAAAACACAAGGAAAAAAGAAAATTAAAAATAACTTTTTTTTTTTTTTTACATAAATATTGCTAAAATTTAATGTTTGAAAAGTTATCTACAACGAAAGGATTAATTAACTTTTCAGTGTCCTCGTAGTTAATAGAATAAAGCCAATTTGTTATCTTTGCTTTTGCTTTAAAAGCAGAACACTCTTTAAAATCGCAGTGCCTGAGAGCATTATTGTATATACGAGAGCTTATAAATTTGCCAAACCTACTCGCAAAAGCTGTTTTTACTTTAGGCCCTTGCATTCTAAACACCCGTTTGTTTAATAGGTAGCTGTACTCTGCCGAGGTAATCATGTTTCGATGGGAGTCAATACAGGTTTTAAGAATGAACAGTTGTCGTACGGTAAGGACCTGAGCTGTGTTATATAAATCGTCTGTGGGATAACGATAGGGTTTTTTCAGCATTACTTTTAGTACAGAGCGTTGTGCTCTTTCGACGACGATCATGATAGTTTTAGAAGCACTGCCCCAAACTGAAATGCAATATGAAAGAAGGGACTGGCAAAGGGCAATATATACCAATTTAAGTATTTGAAAGCTTGCTGAGTTTCGTAATCTTTTCATGATGCCAATTATTTTACGGGTCCTCTTTGAAAGTTGAAGGATATGTTCTTTAAAGTTAAGTTTTTCATCAACAACAACACCAAGATATTTTAGACTGGTCACGCGTTGGATCACAGCACAGTCACATGGACGATGATTATTTGAGTTATTGCAGGAATGTACTCTGATCCCATCACGCAAAGGAGGCTCAGAAGCTGCTGTTTTATGGAAGCATATGTACTTAGTTTTATTATTATTGAGAGTTAGTAAATTATTTTGTAGCCATTGGAAGATGGAAGTCATTCCATCCTCAGCTGACCTCAGAGTTTTTTCCCAATTGACACCATGGAATAGAATTATAGTATCATCAGCGTAACAAATGGTTTCGGCCATACTTATATGAAGATCGTGCAGATCATTCATGTAGATAATAAATAAGGTAGGGCCCAAAATGCTGCCCTGAGGAACACCATATTTTACCTCACTTATGCTGCTTTTAAACTGAAGAAAGTCTAACTCCCCAGCGAGCGAGCCTACCTGTCTGATTTTCTAAGGACAAAAACCATAAAAGAGATGAATGATCGGTATAAACCTTAAAAGTCATTCCATTCTCTAGATAGCAACGCCAATGTTCAAGCGCTGTGAGCACTGCAAGTGTCTCTCTTTCTGTAACGCTATAATTTCTTTCTGACTTGGTGAGGGATCTACTCATGTACGCGATAGGATGTTCCTTTCCGTCGATATTCTGTGTTAACATTCCACCCACACCAGTGTCACTTGCATCAGTATGTACCTCAAATGGTAAAGTGTAGTCAGGACAAGCCAGAACAGGAGCAGAGACTAAACACTCTTTTAATTTTAAGAAAGCTGATTCCGCCTCAGAAGTCCATAAAAATGGCGGTGCATTCTTTTTATTAGAAGTAAGCTTATTAAGGGGTGCGGCTATCGTGCTGAAATTTGGAACAAAACGACGGTACCAAGTGGCTGTGCCCAAAAAACGTTTAATATCTTTTCGGATTTTCGGTATTGGGTAATTAAGTATGGCTACTACTTTCTCTGGATCCGTACGCAAACCATGAGCGTCGATCAAGTAACCAAGATACTTAAGCTGACTTCTGAAAAATTTACTCTTCTCAAAATTAATGGTGAGATTGGCCGCAGTCAATTTTTCTAAAACTTTAAGAAGAAGGTGAACGTGTTCCTCGAACGATGAACTAACAATTACCACGTCGTCGAGGTAAGCGAACGTTTTGAGATCAACGTTACCAAAAAGAGAATCAACCAGACGCTGCTGAGTCGCTGGAGCATTAGTCAATCCAAACGCTGTAGTCTTGAAACGAAAAGTTCCTCTACCCGGAACATAGAAAGCGGTCTTATCACGGTCTGAGGGAACAATAGGAATTTGCCAGAAGGCTTTTGACAGGTCAACACTAGATAGGTATTTCGCGTCCCGTAAGTTGTCTAATATCTCTGAAATATACGGTAAATTGTACGCATCACGTTTGGTTACCGAATTCAACTTGCGGCTATCTAAGCAAAATCTTGGTTCCCCGTTCTTCTTATAAACTATTAAAACCGGAGAAGACCATGCGCTTTCACAGGGTTCAATAACGTCCAGAGAAATCATTTCATCAACCTGTTCAACCAAAATACGCTGTTTCTCAGGAGACATTCTATAGTACCGCTGTCTAACCGGATCAGCGTCGCCGGTGTCTATAGCGTGAGAAATCAGATTTGTTCTACCCAATCCTTTCACTTCTGTTGATATAGATTGAAAACGAGAAATGATATTGTCCGCTATGTATCTCTGAGAGACATCAAGGGAATCATAAGACTGTATGTGACTAGGTTTGGTGGTCGTTTTGAGCTCAGATAAAGAACTAGATGATAACGTAATGCTGCTAATAAAATCTGGAAAAATCCTAAACGAGCGCCAAAAATCAATACCTAAAATGAGAGGGGTTTCAACCTCCGAGACCACGTGAGCTCTTATTATATGAAACTGATCCTTAAATTTTACAGGTAGGTCGATAAAACCTTGACTTTTAAAAGTTTGACCACCCGCGGCTGTTAAACTAATAAGCTCACTCTGGTTTAAAGTACTGTCAACAATAAGTTTATGTGAATCTTTACCTAACACGCTGACAGCAGCGCCAGAATCAAGCAGACCGCAGGCATCCATACTTCCAATTTTAATATGCACAAATGGCCTAGGATCATTAATGGGTTTTGTTTGCAGAATCGTAGCTATTTTATAGGATACCATAAATCTATTTATGTATTCAAGCCAAGAGTCCCAATCTTGCTTGTTAAAATTACTGTAGCTAATAATCAACTCAAACGCGTTCTGCTACCAACAAATGTATGGAAAAGAACCCTGTCCGGCCAAACTAAATATACGGGATTCTATATAGGGCCCATAGTATATCAGAAACACCATATACCTGGCACGAAATTAGTATGCAGACAGAGTCCTCACCCAGATTAATAAATAATACGAACTCACATAAATCCAGTAAATTATTGACTGCGTCACGGTACCTCCAGAAGTCCAAAATCTGGGGTCCTCGCTATCTGTTGCTTGGCCGTCTTGTTGCTCCAGTGCTGGCCGGTATTATGAAGGGGAAAGACTTAGGCAAGGAACAACAGGAAGGCAAGGAACGGCCGCGGGCATTCAACACGTGTCACCGAAAATTCTGACGCAATCATCCAAGTATTTTTCTGGAATTAGCCCGGCTTCTACGAGCACAATTCCCCAACACGGTTTCACTAGAAGACCTCATTTTATACACACATGTCCCTGAAGCAGGAATCTCTAAAAACCTTTCAGGCGACCAATTTTCACAATCAATCCGGGAGAGAGCAAAATTAACAAGTCATTTCTGTCAAAAATCATAGACAAGAAGAGCAAAATTAAAAACAAACAAAATGATTATGCCACCGCTAGCGGTCTACAAAAAATAGATTAGCACACTGCGAACAAAGCGCGTTCAATTTGAGTGTTGCGCGAACAATCCCCCGCTCCGGACTGATGCCCCCATCAGAACGCTAGCTCAATCAATCGGGAGCCGGGAGAGTGTTGCTACAGCTCGTCGCAAAATCGAACCTCCAACCAACACCTCAGCTACACGAGGAGCTCCATCCCCACCGTATATTAACTTGATAATGCGACCCCGGCGCCAATGTAGAGATGCCAAATTTGCATCCTTCAATAAAACTAAGTCTCCTTCTTTCGGAGGTTCGGTCCTGTCTGTCCACTTCACCCGCTGCTGTAACAAATGCAGATATTCCAACGACCAACGATTCCGGAAGTCCTGGCCCATTTGTTGCAACATTTGAAAACGTAACAACCGGGTTGTACGTTCTTCCCTCCAGGGGTATTCCGGCAGGGCAGTAAGAGGCTGCCCAATCAAGAAATGGCCAGGAGTCAAGACCTCGAGGTCGTTCGGATCAGATGACAGGGGACAGAGAGGACGAGAGTTGAGGACGGCCTCAACTTTACAGAACATAGTGACGAGCTCCTCGAACCTTAAAATGGTTTCCCCGATGACGCGGCGGAGGTGGGTCTTGGCTGACTTCACGGCGGCTTCAAAAATCCCACCCCAGTGGGGGCAAATTGGCGGGCTGAACCGCCAAGTTATCCCCCTCTGGGCGCAGATATGACTTAAACTAACACAGTTATTTTCTAAAAATTTATACACATCTTTCAAATAGTTTGAGGTACCCTGGTAGTTTGTGCCATTGTCAGAGCGGATCAATGAAGGTAGACCCCTACGCGAAACAAAACGGTCTAACGCAGCAACGAAGGCCTCTGTGGACAACGAGGACACTAATTCCAAATGGACGGCCTTGGTGGACAAGCACACAAATACGCACAGGTAAGCCTTAACAATCCGAGCATTACGAAGAGTGGAGGTCTTGACCGAGAACGGGCCTGCCATGTCCGTGGCGACTCTTTCGAATGGTCTCGACTGGGTGATCCTGTTAGCAGGCAGATCTCCCATCTGAGGCTGCATCAATGAGGCTCGCAGTCTGTAACAAGGAACGCAGGAGAAAACTACATTGCGAATTACCCGGCGAGCAGACAATATCCAAAACTCCCGCTGTAATATCGCCAATAACGCATTGCGTCCCGCATGAGAGTTACGAACATGTCGGTCAAATACCAAAAGCTTTACCAAAGGACCCTCCTTGGGTAACAGCAGAGGATGACGGCTTCCGTATGGCAGGTCAGCCTTCCGAAGTCGACCTCCAACACGCAGAAGTCCCTGTGAATCCAGAAAAGGATTTAATCTAGCGACCGCTCCCTTCAGCTTGGCACGTTCATCGCGAAGAATCTGCAATTCAGACTTGAAACGGTCCGCCTGCACTACCTTGACCCAGTGAAGCAGTGCATCTCGACGCTCCTCGGCACTCACCACTGGCGACAACTGTTTATTTCGGGGGTTACGACAATTATTTATAAAACGCTTAATCCAACTAGTAACCGCCAATAATTTGTCCAAACTACTATATCTCCCAGTCAGCCAATCAGGATCTAAATCGATCTCTGCAACTAAAGCATGCACACGCAGCCCTGGTAAAATCTGGGTCGTCCTATCTACTTGCTGAACAGGCCAAGAAGACTCAGGTCCCCTGAGCCACTCCGGACCCCACCATAAAGCATGTGACACCAACTCCGGCGCTGTGCAACCCCTCGATGCGCAGTCTGCAGGATTACATTCACCTGGGACATGCCTCCAATTAATATGAATACCCATGTTCTGAATTTGCGAAACCCGGTTTCCTACAAAAATCTCTAAGGTATGCGGAGCCGCGCGCAACCATGCTAGCGCGACCTGACTATCCGACTATGCATACACATCCTGAAAATCAACATTGGCAGCTAACTCCCGAGATATATGATTCAGTAATCTAGCTAAAAAATGAGCTCCGCTTAATTCCAATTTAGGAATAGTAAGACGAGTACGTATGGGAGCAACCTTGCTTTTCGCTAGAAGTAACACAACATTCCTCTTCCTCTTGGATCGCTGAGTCGCTCAGACGTATCATTTACACTAGTGCATTCAAAATTAGTAAAGATCAAAGCTCAACATATACTGGACGGAAAGCCGAATTGGTCCAATCTGTCGATCGTGCCCAGATAACGTTGACCCCCGACTGTGAAGGGTCTTACCCAACTGGACGGAAAGCAGATTTGTACGAGATCATCGATCGGTGTCCAGTGTACGTGACACTTCATAACAATTCGAAGCAAAATGACTCTGCAAAGAACACCTGAGAAATCACTTTCTGACTCCTACATAAATCAAATAGAAAATGAACATTCTACCCCCGATATCAATGTCAACACAAGGAAAAGACGACGCGATGAATGTTTTGGTGAGGAACTCACTGACATGAGGAAGGAAATGATGAAAATGTTCCAGGAACAAACGCAAGTACTCCAAAATATAACGTCTACGCTCAATGACATCCAACAAACCAACAACAGCATACAAGCTTCCATCTCGCACATCAATCTTGAATACGAAGAAATGAAAGAACGGGTAGAAAGAATGGAACAAGAGCGTAAAAAAGACCATGAATATATTTTTATTTTAGAAGAAAAAATCGAAGACCTTCAGCGTAATGATCGTAAATATTGTATCGAACTACGGAACGTTCCAAAAAAGCCAAAAGAATCGCAAGAAGATCTCATGGCCCTGATAATAAACCTAGGAAAACTTACAAAAGTTGATATAAACGTAAGTAAGATCCGAGACATATATAGAGTACAGGGAAAGGATGAGCTTAACAAACCCATTATTGCTGAATTATCTTCAAAATTTTTAAAGACCGAGCTACTGAAAGGCGTAAAATTTCACAACAAAAACAACAACCACAATAAACTAAACGCTTTCCACCTTGGATTCACGAACAATAACTCCCCAGTGTTTCTCGTCGAACGACTAACCCCAATGGCTAGCAGGCTGTACTTCCTGGGCAGAGACTTAATCAAAACCAAGGATTACAAATTCTGCTGGACTACAGATGGAAAGGTATTTGTGAGAAAAGACACTAACACCGAAATTATTCGTCTTTTTAATGAGGCGCAGGTTCATAACCTAAAGAACAAGGCTTGACTAGTATTATATAAAACTTTCATTGTAATTTTGATCATATGTCTGAACTGTAAAATTATTGTTCGTACTCTTGCATGCAATAACGCATATGTAACGGTTGTGAAACACAAACATTTGTTAATTACTTTTCTTGGTCTAACACACACATACATCCCACACATTCACACATCTATTCATACCCTCACTTCTATACATACACTGCGCCACACCTCCACACTAATCTCAGCTTCTCAATATCGTGAATCCTCTAAACTTATCAAACCTATTATTATTGTAATTTCATATCGTAATCGTAGAGAGATCAGTAATAAATTAATTAAATCACTCCAACAAATCTGTATAATTAAAAATAAACGTACGTATTTTAACGACAGCCACTTACTTCATCATAGTGAATATTACAACTTACATATACAAAGAGATAGACTCTATACACATTGTAAATTCCAAGTTAATAGAACCAAAACACTGCTTAGATTTTATTACTAACTCCTATAAAAATATAAATATAATTACTCAAAATATAAGAAGTATTTACAGCTCTAATTTCTCTGACTTTGAAACGTTATTATCGACCTTGAAAGTAGACTGCGATATTGTCGTTTTGACCGAATGCCAACTTACTAGATTTAAAAAGCCTCCATTACTTGATAGTTATCTGATGTATCATTCGACAGGTTACCTTAATAAAAACGACGGAGTTACAATCTATGTTAAAGACAATTTACAGCATAAAGTAGAAGAACCCACGCTAGATGACGCCAGCTGCATGTTGGTTAAAATAAACAATGATACAGTTATACTGGGCATTTACCGATCTCCATCACTCTCTGTGGCTGACAGATTTATAGAATCTCTAGATAAACTCCTCACATCCCTTAAATCATTCAGAAACATAATTTTGCTCGGAGATATAAACATTGATATTAAACCAAGTAACCAAAACAGAAATAGCGAATACTACCTTAACACGAATGCAGAACATGGAATACTTGCAGGACATAACTATCCCACTAGAGGAAAGAACTGCCTGGATCACGCCATGATAAAAACAACACTTTCTGCTAAGGTAGCAGTACTCACTACATCTGTAACTGATCATGCTGCCGTCCTTTTAAGCCTTCAACAAAAACCGCGTAGAAATAACACCCCGAAATCAAAACTAAAACTGGATAATGAAAAAGCTGTGACACAACTTAGTAATTCTAATTTAAATGATCTTTTAAAATTAAATGATCCTAACGAAATGGCTGACAAATTGGTATCCGTCATGTCCCAAGCTATCACTGATAATTCAGTCTTAGTAACAATCCCCAATAAAAAACAGATTATAAAACCGTGGATAACTCCTGGTCTGCTTAAATGTATACAGAACAGAAATAAACAGCACTATAAACTAATGAAATATCCTCAAGACCAAATACTTCAAATAACTTATAGAAGGTACAGGAATTTCTGTAACAATCTATTAAAGAAAATAAAAAGGACCTACGAACGTTCTGAACTTGAGAAATCTTCTAAAAACACGAAAAATCTCTGGCATACAATAAAAAACGTGGCTAACTTAAATAAATCAAAAACTTCTAGTACTGATCTGCTAAAAATCAAAACCAACCCAACTGAATCTGTAGACTATATAAATAATTATTTTTCAAATGTAGGAAAGCAACTAGCCGAAAATATTACCAGATCCAATTCTACCCTAGACCCAGTAAACACCTACAATATCCCCTCTAGTGTCAACTCTTTTGCCCTGCCCAATACTGATGTTGCTGAGATAGAGGCTATTGTGATGAATCTCGATAGTAATAGCGCAATAGGTTGGGACAATATCTCCACAAGACTACTAAAATTGTCCAGACACATCGTAATTCCTATTATTTCTCATCTTTGTAACGTCTTCTATGAGAAGGGAGTCTTTCCAAAAGCTTTTAAATGCTCAATAATACACCCCATTCACAAGAATGGGACCAGAGACGAAGTCGGTAACTATAGGCCCATATCAGTCCTTTCAGTATTGTCTAAGGTTATGTAAAAACTTCTTAACAACCGTCTAAAGAACTACCTTCACAAAAATAACTTCTTATCTAATGCACAATATGGGTTCAGAAATGGGAAATCTACCGAAAACGCGGTTGTTGCTCTGAGTCAGGACATTGTTGATCATCTAGACAAAGGCCACAAATGCATCGGGGTTTTCCTCGATCTTGCAAAAGCTTTCGATACCGTCTCTTTTCCTATCCTCTTAAAAAAACTCGAGAGATATGGTATAAGAGGTGTCGCTCTTGCTCTTTTCACAAATTACCTAAAAGATCGACAACAACACGTGAAAATAGACGAATACACTAGCACGGACAATTACATCACATACGGGGTACCACAAGGCAGCGTACTAGGCCCAACTTTATTTTTACTATATATAAATGACTTGTGTAACATAACCCTAAAAAACTGCCATATATTTTCGTATGCGGACGACACAGCACTGATTTTTCACGGAAAAACATGGAACCAAGCTCGTCTTATTACAGAAACTGGGCTACACACAGTTGCAAAATGGCTTAGAAACAACTTACTCACCCTTAATATTTCCAAAACTCATTATTTGACATTTTCAATCCGTGGTAACACACAACCACCCACTGACTTCTCCATTAAATGTCACACATGCATGGATATCTTGAGTGGAACCTGTATATGCGGAAAACTTGACAAAGTATCAACAGTCAAATATTTGGGCATTTTAATCGACCAACATTTAAATTGGCATCCACAAATTGACGAAACTAAAAAACGCATCCGCAGGCTGATTTGGGTGTTCAAGACCCTCCGACATGTCGCTCAGCCCAAATTACTAAAATCCCTTTACCTTTCGCTAGGACAGTCCTTAATAACATACTGCATTCCAGTTTGGGGAGGTACCACAAAAATAAAATCTTTAGAGCTAGAGAGGGCCCAGAGATCATTACTAAAAGTAATGTTTTTTAAGAAATATAGATTTCCGACCCATGAACTTCACACATTTTACCAAATCCTTACCTTTCGGCAACTTTATATTCTGCAAATAACACTAAGACGGCATCGAAGTCTATTCTATGACCCGTCCCTAAAAAAAAAACGCCGTTCCGATATTGTAAGTTATACAACCAAAGTTAATACGAGTTTTGCTAGAAGTCAATTTAAAATTCAATCTTCATATTTATACAATATTGCTAACAGAATTCTAAAAATTTTCCCCCTGACCTATTATATGTGCAAAACGACCATAGTTAAATGGCTAGTAAGTTTAAATTACAAGGAAACAGAAGCTCTGCTTAAAAGAACAACTTGAAATATAAATCTCCAAATTTCTCTCACAAAGCTTACGTACTTCCTATGCATAAACACCATTCCAGACATAGGCATACACAACCACACCCCTCCCCCCCTCTTCACACATACACACACACGCCTACCCTCACACAAACACACACACCCTCTCCCCCTCACCAACACAAACACATATCACTCAAACATTTGGTTATAACTTCTTTATTTTATTTTTGTCTATTTCCTGCTTTTGTTTTTGCTTTTTATTGATGTCCGATAGCCTCTCTATTGGATCCATAGTTTTATTTGTTTAACTATTTAATTAAACGTGTAAATAACATTGTAACTTCCAAGAGGAAGTGCGAGATTCCTGAACCACAGGTTATACTTAACTTTTATCAGGATCTCACTGTAAACTTTGTATGATTTATGGTTTTAATAAATAGTGTTTTTTTTTTTTTTTTTTTAACATTGACGTGTCCCTGACTATCAACGGTTCGTAAATATACGGCCGCAGCGTATCCACGTTCGGAGGCGTCACAAAAGTCATGCAAAGAAGCGTGATACTTTCATGGCGGCAAGATCCGGCGAGGTAAGGCAACTCGATTGACTTCCTCCAACGATGACATCAACTCCAGCCAGTCGTCCAACGGAGACCCGGTGAGCGGCTCGTCCCACGACACGCCCAGGATCCACAGCCGTTGCAGCAGACACTTCGCTGAGAAGATCACCGGACTGATCCAGCCGTTCGGATCAAACATGCGAGCGATGGTGGACAGCACGGTCCTCTTCGACCATATTCTTTCTGGTTTCAGTTCCACCTGAAACGTGAAAATATCATTTACCGGTTGATACTTCATTCCCAAAACCGCTATCATATTAGGATCGTCCACCTCAGCAAACAGGTTAGGGTTCTGTTGGTGATCCTCTGGAATACCTTCTAACAGACGGGGCTCATTCGATAACCATTTTCTTAACTCGTAGCCTCCCGCTGCTAGTATAGCAATTAATTCATCCCTGAGTATAAGAGCTTCCTCAACTGTTTGGGCCCCAGTACACACGTCGTCCACGTAGAGGTCACATGTCAGTACGGCTGCCGCACGCGGGTAGCGGGCCCTCTCCCGCTCCGCCAGTTCTAATAAGCATCTTATAGCTATATATGGACTTGATTTCAAACCATATGTGTTGGTGTTGAGCTCGTAGACTGTCACTGGGTCCTCTGGGTGCTCCCGCCAGAGAATCAACTGGAAACGCCTGTTGTCAGGATGAATGACAGTCTGCCGGAACATCATCTTAATGTCGGCTCCAAACACCACCTGATGTCTTCTGAAATTTAAAATTATATCTATGACATCCCGATGAAGCTTTGGCCCAGAGTGTAGACACGAATTCAACGAGACTCCTGTTGAGGTAGGCGCCGACCCGTCGAACACGGTGCGCAGCTTACCTGAAGAAGCCTTCAATACTGCATGGTGCGGTAGGAAGTAATGCTCAGTAGAGCTCCAATCTACTCGAGCCGGTGGCATATGACCTAGTGCTTCGTACTCACGCATGAAGTCAATATATTTCTCACGTAGCACTGGGTCACGCTGCATGCGCCGTTCCATAGCCAGCAGTCGCTTCTCTGCCAGTGCTCTGGATTGTCCAAGAATAGAAGGGGATGCTGTAAAAGGCAACCGCGTTACAAATCTCCCTGAAGCTAGCCTCGTAGTGTTGGCTTGAAAGAAGGCCTCACATTCTGCATGTTCCGGGTCCACCCTCGGAACCATGGGAGGCTCTTCTACTTCCCAGAACCGATGCATCGTCTTAGCAAGGGATGCTGTATTGACGACCCTCGACTCATCCGGAGTGTAGTCATCGAAGACTGGTCCCAACACAGCATGTCCAAAGATGGTGGACACCGCCAACAGTGATGAGGTGCCTAGTGCCTTCTGGGTACCCAAAAGAATCCATCCCAATACATCCGAGCCCAAGAGGACGTCCACTGGGCCGGGAACATAAAACCTGGGATCTCCGCTGCGGCCTATTCCCGTGTGCCTGGAAAAAGGCGAGGCTAGTGCTGCTGGCGAAAGAGGGCAGAGCTCCGGACTCTCCATCCGGGTATCGACCCGTATGCCTTTTGGATGAAGTGGGCAAACTATTCGAAAGAATAATTGCCTACCGCCTAAATTCGCACCTGGCGAGAGAAGGCCCCGACCTGTCTGACAGTCAGTTCGGTTTTCGACAGGGCCGATCTACGATGGACGCGATTTTGCGTGTCCGACAATTGTCGGATCGGGTGGTGTCTCGGGGCGGGGTGGTGTTGGCGGTCAGCTTGGACATTGTGAACGCCTTCAACTCCCTGCCCTGGAGTGCCATCAGGAGGGCGCTGATTCGCCACAATGTCCCTCCTTATCTGCAGCAAGTCGTCGGGACCTACTTGAGCGATAGGCGAATTAGGTATACGGGTCGGTACGGGTCAGTACACAGCAGGGAGGTGAACTGCGATGTTCCCCAGGGGTCGGTGTTGGGTCCCCTGCTGTGGAACATCGCATACAATGCGGTGCTGTGCGTTGTTCTCCCCGAGGGTGTCTCGGTCGTCTGCTACGCGGACGACACCCTCGTTCTTACCGAGGGGGACACCTTCGGGGATACCGTCCGAAGCGCCGAACATGGGGTGGCCTGTATCGTGGACAAAATCCACGAACTTGGGCTACGAGTGGCCCCCCAGAAGACCGAGGCTATATGGTTCCACAAGCTTCCCCGAAGCAAGGAACCTCCAAGCCTTTCGGTCCGTGTCGGCACAACCCAGGTCCAGATTGGAAGGAACATGAAGTACCTCGGCCTCATCCTCGACAGCCGTTGGGGGTTTGAGGAGCACTTCAACCGCCAGGTCCTCCGGATTCAGAAGGTAGCCGGTGCACTTCACCGACTGCTGCCTAATCTCGGGGGGCCCAGGGAAGAAGTCCGTCGTCTGTACGCGATGGTGGTGCAATCCATTGCCCTCTACGGAGCTCCCGTATGGTCTGCAAGACTGAGGATCCGGCGCTGCAGAACTATGTTCTATAGCGTGCAGCGCAAGATGGCAATGCGGATCGCCCGTGGATATCGCACGATATCGTTTCAGGCGGCGACGCTCCTTGCACGTTTTCCACCGCTGGACATCTTGGCAGACATGGATGAGAGGGTGTTTGCCTTGACTCGTGGTACCAGCCATAGTGGAGGAAACGCGCCCCCGGAGGCGCCAGAGAGGGTGAGGCAGCAGGAACACCGTGCCGCGCTGGAGAGTTGGCATGAAAGGCTACAGGAGCCGCAAAGAGCCCGCCAGCGCGTGGTGGGGGCTATACTGCCTAACTTCTGGACCTGGGTACAGCGAAGCTTCGGACGGGTCACGTACCGGATGACACAGGTTTTCACCGGGCATGGCTGCTTCGGAGAGTACCTGTGTCGAATCGGACGTGAAGAGACGGCCCAGTGTCACCATTGCGATGGTGACCTAGACTCAGCGCAGCACACGCTCGCGGAGTGCCCTGCCTGGGACACCGAGCGGCAGAACCTGGTAAGTCAGGTTGGGCAGGACCTCTCCCCTCCGGTATTAGTTCGTTCTATGCTGCGAGGGGAGAGCTATTGGGAAGCCGTTACCAGGTTCTGCGAAAGCGTAATGGTGCGGAAGGAGGAGGCTGAGCGGGAGAAGGAGAGGGCTGATCCCGCTCGAAGGCGCAGGCGTCGAGGCGGAAGGGGTAACCGCCTCGACAGGGCCCAGTAGTCCGGGCATAGAATTAGACTACGGTATCCCCTGCCTGTCGTAAAAGGCGACTAAAAGGGGATCCCGGGCTGTGGATGCGCGGGGCGGGGGCCCTGCGTAACCATTCATCAGCCCCGGGAGGAGGGCAGCACGCTGTGGTCTCGTGCTGCCTTGCCACCGTGAGGGTGCAAGAGGGAAGCAATGCTATGCTTCCCCGAGGTGGGCCGCAGGCGCGGCGTTGCGTCAGGGGGGCACCGGTGCGTTCCACTGGAGATCCCGGAGTCCCCTCATTGGCGTGGAGGATGGCCACCATGGGGTTTTAGTCGGTAGGAGTCCGGCATAACCGTTCGCGCTCCCCCGAACCGGAAGGTATCCATGATGGATTTCCCCATGTAAAAAAAAAAAAAAAAAAAGGTTAGGTTAGGTTAGGTTAGGTTAGGTTAGGTTAGGTTCCCGTGGGAGTTGCTGGTCTTCTATCGGGCGCGTCCCCAGGTGGCGGATAGGGGAAAGTCTCCCAGATATGGGGGACACCGGTTTATCCGGCGCGGACCAAAACCAGCAGGGCGGGGAGTCGCTCTCCGCGTTCCTCTGCTCAGCAGAGGAAGTGGGAGATGCGATTGAGTGCGGCGGGCTTGCCCAGTATCACAACTGGCAGGTGCGGGCTTCGGCCACCGTCGGACAATCCGTAAGCCCACACATGTGGGAACGGAGGCCTTCGGGCCACGAGGAAGAAAACCTCTTTAAAATAATTACCCTAATCCCAAGGTGTCCCGTGCCGATGGGATGAATGGCTGGAAGGATTTCAGTCCTAAGTGGGAAGGGGGACCGTCCCCCTTTCAGAAAAGGCGATAGAATTTTCGATAAAATCATCCATGAAGGCGCATTGTAAAAATAAACTACCCCAGGAGGGTACCGGCCTAGCCGGAGAATCCCTCCCCGAGCATAGCTCGGGCAGCCCCTCGTATTCTGGGGAGGGCAACAACCGCCAACAAAATATAGGAGACAGTGACAGTGGGGAGAGCGTTAATTCTTTTCTCTCTGTCTCATCGCTTCGGACCTTTCCCGAAAAAGGAAAGGGGGAAAAGTAAAGCCTGCAGGAGTGGAAAAACGCGGGAGGAAAAAGTCGGGTTTGTCTGTTGAAGATGGGGTGTTCGGTCCCCCAAAAACCACGACAGCTGTAACCCGTTCCATGCGGTCCCTCCCTAAACCGGAGGACCTAGCAAGTGATATGGGGGACTTGCCAACAGCAGAGCTGGCCAATCGCGTTAGCGAGCAGCTGGCTGAGGTAGAAAAGGTTGCAAGTACGTCCGGCAACCTTAAAGGAAACTACGTACGCAGCCTTCGGGTCGCCGCTCGCACCTTGTGGGCGGCAACATCAGAATTGGAGAAGAGGACGGTCGCCTCGGTCAATGTGGAGAGGTTGGAGCGGGAGAACGCAGAGCTGCGTCTTCAACTCAATAATCTCTCGACGCGGGTGGACGAGCTGTCTAAGGAGAAGTCTCGCCTGCAGACGGAGGGAACGGAGTCCTCCCCCGTTGCAAACGGAGGACGCAGGGAAGACCATGTCACCCTAGAGCAGATCGGCTCACTTATTGAGGCTAAGTTGAGCCTATTTAGGTCGGAACTGTTCCCCGACAGGGCCCTCAGGCCCCCTTTGAGAGGTGCGGCTTTGGCTGCGACGGAAACTACTGCTCAGGTAGGAATTCCAAAGCAGCCAAAACAGAAGTCTAGTCGGCCGGTCAAGCCGGGGCTATCTGTGGCTCCCCTCAGCCAATCCGCAACGCAGCCGGCCCCGACTCCACGGGTAGAGAGCGAGTCATATGCAGCTGTGACTCGCAAAAGGGCAAAACCTGCGACTGCAAAGAAGCAGGTCACACTAGCCTAAAAGCCGGCCAAGAGAGTAGTGAGACCGCCTCGGGCCCCAGCATCCGCAGCCATCGCCGTGACGGTACCGGAGGGGTCCTCCAACACTTATGCTGAAGTGATGGCCGCTGCAAAGAGCCGCATTAAGCTGGCCGAATTTGGCATCGAAACGGTCAAGCAAAAGCGGGCCATCACGGGAGGCTTGGTGTTGGATATATCTGGCACAGAGTGCTCCGCAAAGGCGGATATCTTGGCCTGCCGAATGCGGGAAGTACTGGCCGAGATGGACGTTCGTGTGTCCCGGCCGGTGAAGATGGGTGAGGTGCGTGTGAGGGGGTTGGATGATGCGAGCACCCCACCAGAGGTGGCAGCTGCCGTGGCTGAGGCCGGGAACTGTCCCGAAGCGGACGTGAAGGTGGGAGAAATCCGCCGCTCGGCCTCCACTCTCGGATCTGTGTGGGTGAGATGCCCCGCCACGGCGATCCAGAAGATGGTGGCAACAAAGCATCTTCGGATTGGTTGGGTAGCAGCATCTGTGGAGGTTCTAGAGGCTAGGCCCCTACAGTGCTTCCGCTGCCTTGAATTGGGACACGTTCGGCTCAAATGTCCCAATAAAGAGGACAGAAGTGGCCTCTGCTACGCTTGCGGCGAGCCAGGTCACAAGGCGAGGCAGTGCACCGCGAAGGTGCTTAAGTGCCCCTTGTGCTCGGATCTCGGACGCCCAGATAATCACAGGCTGGGATCAAAATTGTGTGCCCCAAAGAGCGGAAGGACGAAGCAGGGTTCTTCTCCCGCTCCTGGCTCAGCAGCGGCTGAAGTAGGAGTGGCTTCGGGCACCCAGCCGCCACCAAGGGAGAAAATGGACACATCGGCCTTGTCCTAAAAGTCCTTCAGGGTAATTTGAACCACTGCCGCGGTGCGCAGGACCTGCTACTGCAAACCATCGCGGAGTGCTCGATTGCACTGGCGGTAATTTCGGAACCCTACAGCGTTCCAAAAGACCCCCGCTGGATGTGTGACGGAGCCGGCTCAGTCGCCGTGTTCTGGAGAGGCAGGGATGGAGACCCTCCCTGCAGAATCTTGGTCAGGGGGCAAGGCTTCGTTGTGGTTGAGTGGGGTCAGATGGTGGTGGTTGGGTGCTACGTCTCTCCCAATATCTCCCTCGCAGACTACGAGATATTTATTGACGGGTTGATGGTCTGCATTCGCGGATACCTCACTCGTCCGATGCTTATCTTGGGGGACTTCAACGCTCACTCTAGAGCGTGGGGGAACCCCTGGGACGATGCTAAGGGAGAGACATTGCTGGAATGGGCCGCGGGACTTGACATCCGTCTGCTTAACCAGGGGACGGTGCCCACCTGCGTGCGTTGGCAGGGGGAGTCGATTGTCGACTTGTCATGGGCGACGTCCACAGCTGAGCACATGGTGTCAAGATGGAGAGTTGCGGAAGAGATAGTCACTCTCTCCAACCATCGCCACATAATTGTCGAGGTGGCAGTCCGAATTCCCGCTCCAGGTCTTGGTAGCCGCACTCCTCCGAGGAGGTGGTCCCTAAGGCAAATGGACCGAGATAAACTTAAAGCTGCCGCTGCTGTAGCAGCCTGGCCGGAAACTTCTGGTGACGCATCCGACCTTAACCCTGAGCAAGAGGCGGTCTGGTTTCGGGACTCAATGACGATGGTTTGCGATGCTGCCATGCCCCGGGCCAGACCGGTGCAGAAGAGGTCGATGCACTGGTGGTCGGCCGAGATTGCAGAATTGCGTGTTATCTGCCTGCGGTGCCGACGCCAGTGCCTCAGAACCAGAAGAAGACGGCTTTCCACGGCAGAGGAAAAAGCTTATGCCTACGAGGAGTATCGGACTGCCACAAAGCATCTCCAGATCGCCATAACTGAGGCTAAGGCCCAAGCTTGGAATGAGCTGATGCGAGATCTGGACAGGGATCCATGGGGTCGACCTTACAAGATGGTCATGGGGAAGCTGCGACCCTGGGTTCCGCCTTTAAGGGAAACCCTGGAACCGAATCTGGTGGACACAGTGGTTAACACCCTCTTCCCCAGAACCCAGGATGACCCTGTGCCCTTGACCTCAATAGACTTGCCCATTTGGTCCGACGACCTAGCCGTGTCGGGACCGGAGTTGACCTGCGCCGTCAGACGCCTAGCAGCGCGCAACACCGCTCCTGGCCCGGATGGCATCCCGGGTCGGGCATGGGTGCTTGCCATGGTGGAGCTAGGAGACAGACTAAGGCAGTTGTTTACCAGCTGTCTCCGCTGCGGCCATTTCCCGTATGCCTGGAAAGAGGCGAGGCTAGTGCTGCTGGCGAAAGAGGGCAGAGCTCCGGACTCTCCATCCGGGTATCGACCCGTATGCCTTTTGGATGAAGTGGGCAAACTATTCGAAAGAATAATTGCCTACCGCCTAAATTCGCACCTGGCGAGAGAAGGCCCCGACCTGTCTGACAGTCAGTTCGGCTTTCGACAGGGCCGATCTACGATGGACGCAATTGTCGGACCGGGTGGTGTCTCGGGGCGGGGTGGTGTTGGCGGTCAGCTTGGACATTGTGAACGCCTTCAACTCCCTGCCCTGGAGTGCCATCAGGAGGGCGCTGATTCGCCACAATGTCCCTCCTTATCTGCAGCAAGTCGTCGGGACCTACTTGAGCGATAGGCGAATTAGGTATACGGGTTGGTACGGGTCAGTACACAGCAGGGAGGTAAACTGCGGTGTTCCCCAGGGGTCAGTGTTGGGTCCCCTGCTGTGGAACATCGCATACAATGCGGTGCTGTGCGTTGCTCTCCCCGAGGGTGTCTCGGTCGTCTGCTACGCGGACGACACCCTCGTTCTTACCGAGGGGGACACCTTCGGGGATACCGTCCGAAGCGCCGAACATGGGGTGGCCTGTATCGTGGACAAAATCCACGAACTTGGGCTACGAGTGGCACCCCAGAAGACCGAGGCTATATGGTTCCACAAGCTTCCCCGAAGCAAGGAACCTCCAAGCCTTTCGGTTCGTGTCGGCACAACCCAGTTCCAGATTGGAAGGAACATGAAGTACCTCGGCCTCATCCTCGACAGCCGTTGGGGGTTTGAGGAGCACTTCAACCGCCAGGTCCTCCGGATTCAGAAGGTATCCGGTGCACTTCACCGACTGCTGCCTAATCTCGGGGGGCCCAGGGAAGAAGTCCGTCGTCTGTACGCGATGGTGGTGCGATCCATTGCCCTCTACGGAGCTCCTGTATGGTCTGCAAGACTGAGGATCCGGCGCTGCAGAACTATGTTCTATAGCGTGCAGCGCAAGATGGCAATGCGGATCGCCCGCGGATATCGCACGATATCGTTTCAGGCGGCGACGCTCCTTGCACGTTTCCCACCGCTGGACATCCTGGCAGACATGGATGAGAGGGTGTTTGCCTTGATCCGTGGAGGAAACGCGCCCCCGGAGGCGCCAGAGAGGGCGAGGCAGCGGGAACACCGTGCCGCGCTGGAGAGTTGGCATGAAAGGTTACAAGAGCCGCAAAGTGCCCGCCAGCGCGTGGTGGGGGCTATACTGCCCAACTTCTGGACGTGGGTACAGCGAGGCTTTGGACGGGTCACGTACCGGATGACGCAGGTTCTCACTGGGCATGGCTGCTTCGGTGAGTACCTGTGTCGAATTGGACGTGAAGAGACGGCCCAGTGTCACCATTGCGATGGTGACCTGGACTCGGCGCAGCACACGCTCGCGGAGTGCCCTGCCTGGGACTCCGAGCGGCAGAGCCTGGTATGTCAGGTTGGGCAGGACCTCTCCCCTCCGGTATTAGTTCGTTCTATGCTGCGAGGGGAGAGCTATTGGGAAGCCGTTACCAGGTTCTGCGAAAGCGTAATGGTGCGGAAGGAGGAGGCGGAGCGGGAGAGGGAGAGAGCCGATCCCGCTCGAAGGCGGAGGCGTCGAGGCGGAAGTGGTAACCGCCTCGACAGGGCCCAGTAGTCCGGGCATAGAATAAGACTACGGTATCCCCTGCCTGTCGTAAAAGGCGACTAAAAGGGGATCCCGGGCTGTGGATGCGCGGGGCGGGGGCCCTGCGTAACCATTCAACAGCCCCGGGAGGAGGGCAGCACGCTGTGGTCTCGTGCTGCCTTGGCACCGTGAGGGTGCAAGGGGGAAGCAATGTTAAGCTTCCCCGAGGTGGGCCGCAGGCGCGGCGTTGCGTCAGGGGGGCACCGGTGCGTTCCACTGGAGATCCCGGAGTCCCCTCATTGGCGTGGAGGATGGCCACCATGGGGTTTTAGCCGGTAGGAGTCCGGCATAACCTTTCGCGCTCCCCCGAGCCGGAAGGTATCCATGATGGATTTCCCCATGTAAAAAAAAAAAAAAAAAGGTTAGGTTAGGTTAGGTTAGGTTTTTTTTTTTTTTTTTTTTTTTTTTAATAGAAAGATGTTCTACGGACAAATATAAATCGTCCGTACTTTTTTTAAGTTAGTTTAATTTATTGAAGTTTCATTAGTACCGTTTTTCTTCATCGCTCCTTAAAAACAAATTTAAATTCATCTTTAGTAGGAAGACTCTTATACTATACATATACTTAATAATTATATATATCTAGTTATACATGGCTTATGGCTATACATGCTTTTTTTTTTTTTTTTTTTGTTGTTTTGCTTTTTTTTAATTTATTTGCTTTTTTATTTATCCATTATAAAGCTAGGGTTTTTTTTTTTTTTCTTTCAAATCCCCTTCAGCATTGAAGTTGTTTATTACCCAGGTTGTTTTTCCGCAGCCTGGGACCCCGTTTATCCGTTCCATGTCTAGTGTCGACATTTGTGCAACGGCTTCGGTGGATTCGGAATCCCATCGCAATATATTTGCCATTTTTAGGATTCTTTCCTCCAACATTATCCGCGTGCACTTGGCGACGACGACTATGGAATCATTCGGTGGGGTCATGAAAACTGGTTTCCCAGTCCGGGTTGACTCGTTTTCGTCTAGTTCCACAAAACCACTGGTACCGTTGAATGCGGCCATGTACTCTCCCGCCATGGTTCCCCCCAGAACTTGAGAGGTGGCGTTATTGTACACCGCCGCGCCGCACTCCTCCAGTTTGGAGTTTAGCGATTGCTCGTTTCCTCGACGATAGGCTCGGAGGATTGTTCGGCACGTTTCTTGCCTAGAAACTATTGTACCTTTGAGCATTGCTATGTACTCAAGGAGTGCGTTGGACAAGTGGTCCGATGGAAAGACGGGTGTTACAAGTTCCGGAAGGTCGACCAGTCCCCGATCGGCTTTCGTAGGGGTAGTGCGGGAATTTCTTCCGTCAGTTTCCGATGAGGTTGCGATTGTTGGGGGTTCTTTTGTTTGGGCGTGTTTCTGCCTTTTGGATACTATGTGTGTGAAGCAACCGACTGCTGCTCTGGTCATGGACGACAGTGCTCCCTCAGACTCCATTCGGCGAGGGGATGGCTGTCTCTCACCTGCTATCTTTTCTTGTAGCCTTTGCGAACCGCTAAGCTCTGGACTTACTATTGGGTGGCCCCAGCTGTCAATGGGAGTGGAAGCTTCGTCAAGACGGTACGGTCTCAAATGACTGAGGTTTTGGCCCCTGTCCTCATAGACCACCATCTCGTGTTTACTGGAGGCTCTTATAATCCCCGAGTAATCTTCCACTTCGGCTTTGATGTATGCCATTACCATAGCGTCCACACTGATTTTCTTAGGTGGTCCGTCAATGGCTGCCAGGCTGGAAAGCATTGAGCACGCCTGGGCAAATTCGGATGCGTCGTCGCCGGCCACGAATAGTGCAATTATTTTGTTCTTAGTTCGCACTATTCGGCAGCGTTGACCTGCTGCTGTGGCTTCTCCGAGTGCTTCGAATACTTTCCGCCTCATGGTTGCTCTGAAATTGCTCCCCTTTAAAAGGAGAGCAAGGCCGGGTGAGATGGTGACAGTACTCTTTCCCTTCGCACTGCAAAAGCAGATACCGAGTCTCTCAGTGCTGTCGTCCATGAAAGTCGCTACTCCTTTGAGTCTTATGCCCGGGGTACCCGCCTCACTGAAGTTTAGAAGCTGGTACTCCGCTGGCATCAGGCTACTTGTTGTCGGTTGCTGTACTTGTGTTAGTGTTAGTGTAGTAGGGGTGAGTGTGAGTGTGGGGGTTGGGTCTGTCGACGAGTTCCTCTTGGCCGCAATTCGCATGGTGGTTTCTACAAAATCAAGGAAGAGCGTTATGTTGTCCTTGTCTGCGATGATGTTCCGCAGTTCAGCCTTTTCCAGCTTTGTGTTGAGCCGGTACTCTAGTTCCATTCGGGCAACCGCAAAACGAGGGCAGTCCAGTAAAAGATGCCATATCGACTCACTAGTGTCGGGGTCGCATTCACAACCGGGACTGCTTTTCAGCTGGAACCGGTGTAAGTACTCCGCCATGCCTCCGTGTCCTGTCAAGGCTTGCACTTGTCGGTGCGTCAGTCTGGTTCTTCGGACGATGCGGAACGCGTCGTTCACGTCCGGGAAGAAAACTTTCGTGACGGAACCAGTGCTGGAGGAGCTGTACCTATCTTGCCATCTGCGTACAGTTTCCTCTCTGATTTTTCTCTTGACGTGTGACACGGGAACTTCACCGTAGTCTGGGGCATCCCTTGACTGCAAGGCCGCTTGTTTGGCCAGTTCGTCTGCTCTTTCGTTTCCGGCTGTCCCCACATGCGCCCTGAGCCAGAAGAGCCGCACCTGCCTGCCTTGTGCTCTGATTTCCGCTACGCACTCTTTGATGTTCTTCGTTAGGGAATAAAATAAATGAAATAAATGGCCAAAATAATTAAACATCCCAATCATTTGTTGCGTATTGCCGCACGTCTTATGATTCTTTCTAAGAACGTCAGTAGGACTTCCCTTTGGGCTCCGTCCTTCATTATTGCTGGCAGGTTGTCCTTGCAATAAAAAGAGTCGAGTTGCATTTCGAGTTCTGCCCTCCACAAGCCGAATCTGGGGCAGGCGAACATTATGTGCCATATAGTCTCCTCTATCTCAGGATCACATACGCAAGAGGGGCTGTCCTTGATCTTTAAACGGTGCAAGTACGATGCGAGCCCTCCATGCCCCGTGAGGGCCTGTACATGGGAGGGGCCAAGTTTGGTCTTCCTCAAGATTTTGTGCGCAGTGGCAACATCCGGAAGGAAGACCCTCGTAACCGCTCCCGTACTGGAGGACCCGTATCGCTCCTGCCACCTCTGGACAGTCTCCTCACGCAGAGTCCTTTTGATGTACGATAGGGGGACGGCATCATAGTCCGCTGCAGACTTCTTGTGGAGAGCAGCACTCTTTGCAAGTTCATCGGCTCGCTCGTTTCCGGGCGTTCCTGCGTGGGCCCTCAGCCAGAAGAACCTCACCTCACGGCCCTCCTCTCGGATTTCCTGCACGCTTTTTTCGATGCTGTGCGCCAAAGGGTGGAGTGAAGCTCGGCTTTTGAGCAGGTCCAACGAAGATCTGGAGTCGCTTAAGATGTTAACTATCGGCTCCTTGCTTCGCTGGGCCTGCTCAACGGCCCTCAGCATAGCGTACATCTCCGATTGGAAGACCGTGCAGTAAGGCTCCAGACGGAACTTCGAGCACCTGGTCTCCCCGCTGTCCGACCACCATGTGAGCGCCGCGCCCACCCTCCCCTGTATCTTACTGCCGTCAGTATAGATACAGGGGCCAGTGATCTGGTGAGCACTCACAGTGTCGGGTTCTAGGTCTTCCAAGCACTCGAAACCCAGAGTCTGCTTTCCAGCCGGATGTGGAAATTTCGCGAAGGGCACACGCAGTTCGACCGGTCGATCTGCTGGAATCTGCTCAATTCTTACTCCTCGCTTTGCCCTGTACAAACCTGCAGCCTCGCGGACTCTAAGATCAAGGGGGAGCACATCAGCCAGAACCAGTGCAGACGACAGCGACACCGTGCGGTACGCTTTGCACAATTTTTGTGCGAACCCACGCTGCAGAGAATCCAGCTGGTTTCTGATCATCAGCTTCTCCGCAGCAGGGGCCCACACACTTGCCGCGTACAGCACGATGGGCTCTACCACCGAGACGTATATGGTCCTGATGACCTCCTGGTTCAATCCCCAGCTCACCCTTGCAGCGCACGCCAGCTGCTTGTAGATGTCAATGACTTTCCTACAAACAGCTGATACGTGCGCGTTGAAGGTGAGCTTGTCGTCAATAATGACACCCAGCAGGCGGATTTGTCGCACTAGCAGCAAATTGACTCCGCCCATGCAGATAACTGGGGGCTCAAACTTAAGCCTCCGTGTCAGCACCATCGCAAAGGTCTTGTGAGGTGCGAACTTTAGCTTATTTCTGAGACCCCAGTCCAGCACTGTTTGAAGGGCCGCGTTGGCTCTCGCCTGCAGGGGGGGTATTGTGGAACTGGAGAACACCAGAACCACATCGTCCGCAAAGGCTTGACAGTGCACTCCTTCCTGCTCTAGATCTACGAGCAGGGTGTTGAGAATAAGGTTCTAAAAGGAGGGTCCAGCTATTGAGCCTTGGATACACCCCTTATTGGTACCCTTTTCCAAAAACTCCCTTGCGTAACTGATCTTTACCGTCCGCTGGTCTAAGTAAGAGGCTACAAGTCCGTGCGCGAGTAGTTGGGTCCTCAAAGCCGGCCACCAAGCGTTGTCGAAAGCTCCCTCTATGTCCAGTGAGACCATGAGAACTATTTTCCTGCTCTCTATTTGAGAGCGGACATGGCCCACAAGGTCATAGAGGGAGTCCTCGGTGCTTTTTTGTGGCATGAAACCGTATTGCCTAGTGCACAGCGAGGGTTGTATATGCCATCCCAGCCGCGATACCATGAGCTTTTCCACAATTTCGCCCATAACAGGAAGGAGACCTATCGGTCTGTGCGCCTTCGGAGTGGTGTAGTCTTCCCTCCCGGACTTGCGGAGTATACATACGTGAGCGAGTTTCCATCTCACCGGAAAGTGCCCGATCTCCAAACACTTGTTGGCGATCTCCAGGAACACCCCCGGCTCAACTCGGATTGCTCGCTCACATATGTCCGCCGTCCACCCGTCAGGCCCCGGAGCTTTCTTTGGGTTCAGATTGCCCAAGACTGAGTTCAGCTCCGCGGCTGTGAAGGGCGGATCAGATGGTTTTAATTGGTCCGAGAGTTGATGGACTGGCACCTCCGAACTCTCGCGAATTAGTTTTTGAGCGGGGGTTTCGTCGTCCACAGAGTCATCAGGAAAGAACGTTTGAGCCAAAAGCTTGGCGGACTCCTCGGGACCAAGGGTGTTCCCCGATGAGTCCACCAGCAGCCGGTCCTCCTGCCGTTTTGCCGTCCTCCTGATTACCCTGTAGACTCCGTCCCACATGCTTTCCCTATCCTGTTTTGAGCAAAATTGTTTCCAGCTAGCTGTTTGCGCTTCTTGCGCCGCGTCTTTATATCTCTGCTTCGCTTCAAGGTATACGTCAACGACATGTTGCCTTCTAGCCGCCGTGGCGTTCCGTAAACGCCGCTTCTTGGTATTAGCGTCTCGTCTGAGACGCTCCAGAGCGGGGGACCACCACGGCAGTGGCTTCCTTCCTTTTGGGGCTCCCATCTTCGGTATTGTCTCTTCACATGCACGAGAGACAACCGAGAGATAGGAGTCAAGGAGGGACTCCAGCTCCTCAGGCGTGGTAACCAACCCCACCCTCGACACACCCAGATTGCTTTCTTCCAGGCCTGTGCGGATGGAGAGACCAAAAGCCGACCAATCAGCCCTCGCTGTGTTGTACACACGTGTGGTCTGGATTGGCAAAACTGTTAATTCCTTCTCCAGACACACGTGGTAGGTAATGGCGTTGTGGTCTGATGTGATCAGCTCCCGGTCCACTCTCCATCCACCCATGTTGCCCAAGAGCTGGAGGCTGCAGGCTGTCACGTCTACGTGACTTGTGCACATACGGCCTCCTCTGTATACCTCGAAAGTGGGGGTGCCGCCTGTATTCAGGATCTGGAGGTCCATTTCCTCAAGGAAGGACCTGTAGGCTGAGCCCCTGTGGTCCTCGGAATCACTTCCCGTTAGGTTAGGTTAGGTTAGGTTAGGTTAGGTTAGGTTATTATTATTTTTTTTTTTAAATGAAAGATGTTCTACGGACAAATATAAATCGTCCGTACTTTTTTTAAGTTAGTTTAATTTATTGAAGTTTCATTAGTACCATTTTTCTTTATCGCTCCTTAAAAACAAATTTAAATTCATCTTTAGTAGGAAGACTCTTATAGTATACATATACTTAATAATTATATATATCTAGTTATACATGGCTTATGGCTATACATGCTTTATTTTTTTTTATTTTTTTTTGTGTTTTTTTTGTTGTTGTTTTGCTTTTTTTTTAATTTATTTGCTTTTTTATTTATCCATTATAAAGCTGTGTTTTTTTTTTTTTTTTTTTTTTTATTATTTTCTCTTTTTTTTATCTTTTTTTTTATATAATATTTTTATTTACTACATGCAATGTATAAAAAACAAATATATACTACAAATTTTTCACACAATTAAGATTTAATTATTCATTAATATACATTTAATCTGAGAGACATTTGAAATACAAAAAAAAAATATTAATTTTATTAATGGACGCTAAGCCATCCATGACTCAGACGAGTGAAGTACCGCCTGTGCCACCCCTCAGCATTGCGTCCACAACTGACATGTCCCGGTTTCTCCACGCCATCTTGATGTTATATTCCTTTATGTTACCGGTCTCGGCTGCCAGGGCGTTTATTATTAGGCGTACTATCGCGTCATTCTCGTGGCGAGCTGTGTAGTATTCACAGCTGCCGGTATGCCTGGACACCGCCACGACCGCGTGATGGACACTGCTGTGCAGCTGCTGGTTGACTTTAGCAGTTCTGATTATCACCACTCTCTCCCACGTAAGTCCCTGAGCTTCATGGATTGTGTGGAGACGCGATCCTTGTTGCTTCCCGTAACCCATGCTTTTGAGGAGTTCCTTTTCAGCCTGGGTGTGAACAAGGTAGAGCGTGTTGGGCTCGCTTTTAGGGAGTCGCGTCTCTTCGTATGTTTCCAGTGTCAGGGACCGTGTTTGAGCCTTGGACGAGTATATGCCACTGTAGATCTCCCTTAGGGCATATGCAACGTCCATGGGGTTTCGATGTGTGCACAGCAGTTGTTTTGTTATTCCACCAAACGAGCTGGGACTTTGGTACCTCATCGGGAAAAGGTTTTCTCGGTCGATGAAAGGGACCTGGTTCTGATCGCCAAGGAGGAGAATCTTGCTGACTCCGCTTATTCTGGATGCTAAGACAATGGCTCCAAAATGGCTCATGAGTGCTTCGTCGATTATCAACCGACCGTAGCTCTCGCCCTCGCCTACGCCGTTTACCTGCAGTGAGGCCATTGTGCGCACTTTGAATTTTGCGTTTCTGCCGAGCTTGTTCTCCAGCTTGCTGCGGAGGTCTCTAGCTCCCTCTAGCGTGGGTGTCGTCACCAAATCCCCTTCAGCATTGAAGTTGTTTATTACCCAGGTTGTTTTTCCGCAGCCTGGGACCCCGTTTACCCATTCCATGTCTAGTGTCGACATTTGTGCAACGGTTTCGGTGGATTCGGAATCCCATCGCAATGTATTTGCCATTTTTAGGATTCTTTCCTCCAACATTATCCGCGTGCACTTGGCGACGACGACTATGGAATCATTCGGTGGGGTCATGAAAACTGGTTTCCCAGTCCGGGTTGACTCGTTTTCGTCTAGTTCCACAAAACCACTGGTACCGTTGAATGCGGCCATGTACTCTCCCGCCATGGTTCCCCCCAGAACTTGGGAGGTGGCGTTATTGTACACCGCCGCGCCGCACTCCTCCAGTTTGGAGTTTAGCGATTGCTCGTTTCCTCGACGATAGGCTCGAAGGATTGTTCGGCACGTTTCTTGCCTAGAAACTATTGTACCTTTGAGCAGTGCTATGTACTCAAGGAGTGCGTTGGACAAGTGGTCCGATGGAAAGACGGGTGTTACAAGTTCCGGAAGGTCGACCAGTCCCCGATCGGCTTTCGTAGGGGTAGTGCGGGAATTTCTTCCGTCAGTTTCCGATGAGGTTGCGATTGTTGGGGGTTCTTTTGTTTGGGCGTGTTTCTGCCTTTTGGATACTATGTGTGTGAAGCAACTGACTGCTGCTCTGGTCATGGACGACAGTGCTCCCTCAGACTCCATTCGGCGAGGGGATGGCTGTCTCTCACCTGCTATCTTTTCTTGTAGCCTTTGCGAACCGCTAAGCTCTGGACTTACTATTGGGTGGCCCCAGCTGTCAATGGGAGTGGAAGCTTCGTCAAGACGGTACGGTCTCAAATGACTGAGGTTTTGGCCCCTGTCCTCATAGACCACCATCTCGTGTTTACTGGAGGCTCTTATGATCCCCGAGTAATCTTCCACTTCGGCTTTGATGTATGCCACTACCATAGCGTCCACACTGATTTTCTTAGGTGGTCCGTCAATGGCTGCCAGGCTGGAAAGCATTGAGCACGCCTGGGCAAATTCGGATGCGTCGTCGCCGGCCACGAATAGTGCAATTATTTTGTTCTTAGTTCGCACTATTCGGCAGCGTTGACCTGCTGCTGTGGCTTCTCCGAGTGCTTCGAATACTTTCCGCCTCATGGTTGCTCTGAAATTGCTCCCCTTTAAAAGGAGAGCAAGGCCGGGTGAGATGGTGACAGTACTCTTTCCCTTCGCACTGCAAAAGCAGATACCGAGTCTCTCAGTGCTGTCGTCCATGAAAGTCGCTACTCCTTTGAGTCTTATGCCCGGGGCACCCGCCTCACTGAAGTTTAGAAGCTGGTACTCCGCTGGCATCAGGCTACTTGTTGTCGGTTGCTGTACTTGTGTTAGTGTTAGTGTAGTAGGGGTGAGTGTGAGTGTGGGGGTTGGGTCTGTCGACGAGTTCCTCTTGGCCGCAATTCGCATGGTGGTTTCTACAAAATCAAGGAAGAGCGTTATGTTGTCCTTGTCTGCGATGATGTTCCGCAGTTCAGCCTTTTCCAGCTTTGTGTTGAGCCGGTACTCTAGTTCCATTCGGGCAACCGCAAAACGAGGGCAGTCCAGTAAAAGATGCCATATCGACTCACTAGTGTCGGGGTCGCATTCACAACCGGGACTGCTTTTCAGCTGGAACCGGTGTAAGTACTCCGCCATGCCTCCGTGTCCTGTCAAGGCTTGCACTTGTCGGTGCGTCAGTCTGGTTCTTCGGACGATGCGGAACGCGTCGTTCACGTCCGGGAAGAAAACTTTCGTGACGGAACCAGTGCCGGAGGAGCTGTACCTATCTTGCCATCTGCGTACAGTTTCCTCTTTGATTTTTCTCTTGACGTGTGACACGGGAACTTCACCGTAGTCTGGGGCATCCCTTGACTGCAAGGCCGCTTGTTTGGCCAGTTCGTCTGCTCTTTCGTTTCCGGCTGTCCCCACATGCGCCCTGAGCCAGAAGAGCCGCACCTGCCTGCCTTGTGCTCTGATTTCCGCTACGCACTCTTTGATGTTCTTCGTTAGGGGATGTGTTGACTTGGGATTTCCCAGCAGTTCAAGTGACGATCTTGAGTCGCTCAAGATGTTAATTGGGTCACTCGTGCTGCTTTTGGCCAAGTCAATCGCCCTGTGAAGTGCGTATAGCTCTGACTGGAAAACAGTACACGCGGGGTCGAGGCTGAAGGTGTGAAAACTGGTTTCCTTTCCATCCTCCCACCATGTGAGGGCTGTTCCAACTTTACCCTCAATCTTGCTGCCGTCAGTGAATACTTGTGGCCCGGCAATATTGTGGGAGGTTAGAGATTCGGTATCCATGTTTTCAAGGAGCTCGTACTCAGTTGTTATGAGTTCAGAAGGATGTGGCTGCTCTAGGTAGCCTATCCTTTGCTCCATTTTCCTTCCTGGTGGTAGGTAGTCTGCACTGATACCTCGCTTGGCCATGTACAGACTTGCGGCTTCCTGTATTCTGAGGTCCAGGGGCAGAAGGCCCGAAAGAACTAGTGCCGATGTAAGCGAGACCGTTCTGTACGCTTTGCAGATCTTTTGGGCAAATCCTCGTTGCAGTACATCTAGACGATCTCTGATCATCTGGAGTTCCGTGGATTGGTACCATGCACTTGCTGCATACAATACGATCGGCTCGACAACCGCTACGTATATCGTTCTGACGATTTCACCGTTTAGGCCCCATGTCACTTTCGCTGCGCGCGCTAGATGCTTGTATATGTTCGCAGCTTTTTTGCATGTTGCGGTCACGTGCACTTTGAAGGTGAGTTTGCGGTCGATAATGAGACCAAGGAGTTTTATCTCGTTTACGAGTTCGAGTCTACTCTCTGACATATAGAGGTGTGGTTCCTTGTACTTCAGTTTTTTAGTCATCAACATCGCCTTGGTCTTATGTGCGGCGAAGTTGAGCTTATTCTGAGTACCCCACTCCACTATTGTCTCCAGTGTCGAGTTGACTCTGCCCTCCATGGTTTCGACCGAGTGGCTGGTGAAAGTCAGAACTACGTCATCCGCGAAAGCCTGCGCATGTACTCCTTCCTTTGCTAGCTTTTGCAACAGTGGATCTAGGATAATGTTCCAAAAAGTTGGTCCTCCGATGGATCCTTGGACGCAACCTTTGGTGGTTTCCCTCTCGCTTGTTGCTCTCGCATAGTTGACCACGATTTTACGGTCTTGTAGGTAGGAGCACACCATTGCGTATATGTTCCGCGGACACTTCCTTGTGGCTAACTAATGTTTTAAAGCCGGCCACCAAGCATTATCAAAGGCCCCCTCTATGTCCAGTGAGATCATAAGAACTATCTTCTTGTTTTCAAGTTCTGATCTCACGTACTTAAGAAGGTCATAGAGGGCGTCCTCGGTTCCACGCTGTGGCGTAAACCCGTACTGGTTTTGGCTAAGCGTGGGCTGCATATGCCATTGCAGCCTGCTAACCAAAAGTTTTTCGACGATTTTTCCGAAAACTGACAGAAGTCCGATGGGTCTGTATGACTTGGGGTGTGTGTAGTCATCTTTCCCATGTTTCCCGAGGATAATTACGTGCGCCACTTTCCATTGGGCAGGGAAATGTGCTAGCTCTAAGCATTTATTTGCTATAGCCATGAACATTTTTCTCCCTGTATTAATGGCCATCGCACATATGTCTGCCGTCAGCCCGTCCGGTCCCGGTGCCTTCTTTGGATTTGTGTCGTAGAGCACTGAATCCAATTCGGCTTCCGTGAATGGTGGGTCATCTTTGGACAGACCTTCAGTGTCCTCGGGTTTGGAGCTCGTCAACTCTCGGAGATGTTTGTGGAAGGGTTCATCCAGTAGTACAGAGTCATCAGGGTAGAACGTGCTGGCCAGGAGATCGGCCGATTGCTCAGGACTTAATGTTTCGCCCTTCTCGTTTCTGAGAAGCGGATCTTCGCGCCTCTTTGATGTCCGCCTTATTACTCTGTAAATCCCATCCCACATGCTCTCCCTTTCCTGCGTCGAGCAAAACTCTTTCCAGCTTTGGGTTTGGGCTTCGCTAGCCTTTTTTTCGTACTCACGTTTGGCGTTGAGGTACTCGTTTACCACGTGTTCTCTTCTGGAGGGTGCAGCATTGCGAATCCTTCGCTTTCTTCTGGTAGCTTCTTTTTTTAGGTCAGCAAGGTCTTGGGACCACCAGGGGGGTGCTACCTTTCCCTTGTAGGCGCCTAATTTTGGGATAGATTTGTCGCATGCCTCTTGAATGGCATTTGTGTATGCGAAAAGTGCCGTATCCAGTTTCTCGGTGCTCGAGATGGAGTTTACGGTTTGTAGGGAGATGTTTCTTTGGGCTAGGCCAGATTTCAGTTGGAGTTGGAACTCTTGCCAGTTCGCCTTTTTGATGTTATACTTGCGGGTGGTAGTAGGTTCTAGAGCCTCTAGCTCACTGTCTAGTTGCAAGGCAAAGGTGATGGCATTGTGGTTAGATGTTGTCATGCCACGGTCCACTTTCCAACTTTCAATCCTGCCCAGCAGGGATTGACTGCACGCTGTTACGTCTACTATGCTGCTGCACAGTTTCCCTCCCCTGTACGTCTCAAACGTTGGAGTATCTCCTTTGTTGAGGACGTGAAACTCCATCTCGTCGAGGAAAGCGCTATAGGCCTCTCCCCTGGGGTCGTCATGCTTGCTGCCCCACCAGAGGCTCCACGCGTTTACGTCCCCTCCTATTATGATGTTGTTGGTGTTCAGTTTGCGGCACTTTTCTTGAACACTCTTTAGGTTTATCTTTATGTCTTCGTTCCCCTCAAAGTACACCGAAAGTATTGCCAGTTTAAGGCTGCCAGCCACCAGAGTCACTGCCACCTCAGTCTCAGTCACCAACTGCGGGTCGTGAATTACCCGCAGTTGGTCCCCGAAGATTATTACAGCAGCTTTCACTGGTTTTGTGCGGTTCAGGGTGCACTGGATGATTTGTGCGCCAGGGTAAGTGCTCATATTGCCGTTCCGTCCCACGTAGGGTTCCTGTACTAAATCAATAGAGGTTCCGCATCCCTTAGCAGCCTGGATCAGTTCCTGCGTTGCCAGTTTGTTGCGCTGCAGGTTTGCCTGAATTACTAGCAACTTACCATTGGGAGCACTCCGAGAGGAAGAGGTGGTGGTCATATCGTCGCCCTTAGCAGTAGCTGACACGCGAGCGCGCTATGGCGTCCATCTTTTGTCTTTCTGGACACTCTTGGTCGTACGCTGCGTGTGCTTTTGATGCCTGGGTGTGGGCCCGTTCACAGTTCTTGCAGTGTGGAGGTCTGTTCTCCAGCCTGCTGTGACATTTCTCCCAAGAGTGAGTACCCCCGCAGTAACCGCATAGGTCCTCTTTTTCTCGGCAGAGACCTTTGGTGTGTCCGTATCCCAAGCATCTAGAGCACTGAATTAGGGGCGATTGATCCTCGACTGGACTCCGCGAAAGGCCGATGTAGACTTTTTTGGCCTCTATCAGCCGCCCGTAGAGTGGTGGTGACACCTCGAAGACTATATGGGCCTGAAGTGTGTTTCTAGCCTTTTTCCTATATTTCACTCTGATGAAATCATCCTTTTTATCCAAGGCTGTGAACAGCTGCTTGTTTTGGGCCCGGAAGTGTTCAGTGATCTCATCGTCTTTTTGGTAGGCGAGGACGTTCCTTACTATAACAAGGGGATTTGTTACACGAGGCTCTTCCACCCTGAGGGTGTTGTTACCTCGCACCTGTGTTCTGACTAGGGCTAGGTCTTCTTTTGTTCCGCAAGTCAGAACAACTTTTTGGTTCCTGGCCTTCCTTACCCTGTCCACTCTGGCGCCAGTTTTTGCCATGTCTAGCGCACTGATTATGGATTTCACAACATTATCTCCTGTTTTGGTGGCGTCAGTTGAGGAGACAATGATGGTGTGGTTTGGTCTGGGTGAGGGTGGTGTGGCCGGTTTTCTCTCTGGCTTGCGCTTGTGTTGCACAAATGTCCAACCATTTGCTTGTGCGATCTCTGCTTCAAGACTATGTGGTTTTGGCGGTGGTGTGCGTTGGCCTTGTTCGCGCATCGTTTTTAGCTCGGACGAGACGGCCTCCAACCTTTCTGTGAGCGGTTAGGTTAGGTTAGGTTAGGTTAGGTTAGGTTAGGTTAGGTTAGGTTAGGTTAGGTTAGGTTAGGTTAGGTTAGGTTAGGTTATGGCGGAACTAGGAGACAGGCTTAGGTGGCTATTTACCAACTGTCTCCGTTCTGGCCAGTTTCCGTCCATCTGGAAGGAAGCCAGGCTAGTGCTGCTAGCCAAAGAGGGCAGGGCTCCGGACTCTCCATCCGGGTACCGACCCGTATGCCTTTTGGATGAAGTGGGCAAACTATTCGAAAGAATAGTTGCCTACCGCCTAAATTCGCACCTGGCGAGAGAGGGCCCCGACCTGTCTGACAGTCAGTTCGGCTTTCGGCAGGGCCGATCGACGATCGACGCGATTCTGCGTGTCCGACAATTGTCGGACCGGGTGGTGTCTCAGGGCGGGTGGTGTTGGCGGTCAGCTTGGACATTGTGAACGCCTTCAACTCCTTGCCCTGGAGTGCCATTAGGAGGGCGCTGATTCGCCACAATGTCCCTCCATATCTACAGCAAGTCGTCGGGGCCTACTTGAGCGACAGGCAAATTAGGTACACGGGTCGATACGGGTCAGCACACAGCAGGGTGGTAAACTGCGGTGTTCCCCAGGGGTCGGTGCTGGGCCCCCTGCTGTGGAACATCGCATACGATCTTACCGAGGGGGACACCTTCGAGAATACCGTCCGAAGCGCCGAACATGGGGTGGCCTGTATCGTGGACAAAATCCACGAACTTGGGCTACGAGTGGCACCCCAGAAGACCGAGGCTATATGGTTCCACAAGCTTCCCCGAAGCAAGGAACCTCCAAGCCTTTCAGTCCGTGTTGGCACGACCCAGGTCCAGATTGGAAGGAACATGAAGTACCTCGGCCTCATCCTCGACAGCCGTTGGGGGTTTGAGGAGCACTTCAACCGCCAGGTCCTCCGGATTCAGAAGGTAGCCAGTGCACTTCACCGACTGCTGCCTAATCTCGGGGGGCCTAGGGAAGAAGTCCGTCGTCTGTACGCGATGGTGGTGCGATCCATTGCCCTCTACGGAGCTCCTGTATGGTCTGCAAGACTGAGGATCCGGCGCTGCAGAACTATGTTCTATAGCGTGCAGCGCAAGATGGCAATGCGGATCGCCCGTGGATATCGCACGATATCGTTTCAGGCGGCGACACTCCTTGCACGTTTTCCACCGCTGGACATCTTGGCAGACATGGATGAGACGGTGTTTGCCTTGACTCGTGGCACCAGCCATAGTAGAGGAAACGCGCCCCCGGAGGCGCCAGAGAGGGTGAGGCAGCGGGAACACCGTGCCGCGCTGGAGAGTTGGCATGAAAGGCTAAAGGAGCCGCAAAGTGCCCGCCAGCGCGTGGTGGGGGCTATACTGCCTAACTTCTGGACCTGGGTACAGCGAAGCTTCGGACGGGTCACGTACCGGATGACACAGGTTTTCACCGGGCATGGCTGCTTCGGAGAGTACCTGTGTCGAATCGGACGTGAAGAGACGGCCCAGTGTCACCATTGTGATGGTGACCTGGACTCGGCGCAGCACACGCTCGCGGAGTGCCCTGCCTGGGACTCCGAGCGGCAGAACCTGGTAAGTCAGGTTGGGCAGGACCTCTCCCCTCCGGTATTAGTTCGTTCTATGCTGCGAGGGGAGAGCTATTGGGAAGCCGTTACCAGGTTCTGCGAAAGCGTAATGGTGCGGAAGGAGGAGGCTGAGCGGGAGAGGGAGAGGGCTGATCCCGCTTGAAGGCGCAGGCGTCGAGGCGGAAGGGGTAACCGCCTCGACAGGGCCCAGTAGTCCGGGCATAGAATAAGACTACGGTATCCCCTGCCTGTCGTAAAAGGCGACTAAAAGGGGATCCCGGGCTGTGGATGCGCGAGGCGGGGGCCCTGCGTAACCATTCAACAGCCCCGGGAGGAGGGCAGCACGCTGTGGTCTCGTGCTGCCTTGCCACCGTGAGGGTGCAAGAGGGAAGCAATGCTATGCCTCCCCGAGGTGGGCCGCAGGTGCGGCGTTGCGTCAGGGGGGCACCGGTGCGTTCCATTGGAGATCCCGGAGTCCCCTGATTGGCGTGGAGGATGGCCACCATGGGGTTTTAGCCGGTAAGAGTCCGGCATAACCGTTTGCGCTCCCTCGAGCCGGAAGGTATCCTAGATGGATTTGATGGATGAAAAAAAAAAAAAAAAAAAAAGGTTAGGTTAGGTTAGGTTAGGTTAGGTTAGGTTAGGTTAGGTTAGGTTAGGTTAGGTTAGGTTAGGTTAGGTTAGGTTAGGTTAGGTTAGGTTAGGTTAGGTTAGGTTTTTTTTTTTTTTTTTTTTTTTTAAATGAAAGATGTTCTACGGACAAACATAAATCGTCCGTACTTTTTTTAAAGTTAGTTTAATTTATTGAAGTTTCATTAGTACCATTTTTCTTTATCGCTCCTTAAAAACAAATTTAAATTCATCTTTAGTAGGAAGACTCTAATACTATACATATACTTAATAATTACATATATCTAGTTATCATGGCTTATGGCTATACATGCTTTTTTTTTTTTTTTTTTTGTTTTGCTTTTTTTGAATTTATTTGCTTTTTTATTTATCCATTATAAAGCTGTGTTATTTTTTTTTTTTTATTTTTTTTATATTATTTCTTTTTTTCTCTTTTTTTTTTTTATATAATATTCTTATTTACTACATGCAATGTATAAAAAACAAATATGTTACAAATTTTTCACACAATTAAGATTTAATTATTCATTAATATACATTTAATCTGAGATACATTTCAAATAAAATAAAAAAATATTAATTTTATTAATGGACGCTAAGCCATCCATGACTCAGACGAGTGAAGTACCGCCTGTGCCACCCCTCAGCATTGCGTCCACAACTGACATGTCCCGGTTTCTCCACGCCATCTTGATGTTATATTCCTTTATGTTACCGGTCTCGGCTGCCAGGGCGTTCATTATTAGGCGTACTATCGCGTCATTCTCGCGGCGAGCTGTGTAGTATACACAGCTGCCGGTATGCCTGGACACCGCCACGACCGCGTGATGGACACTGCTGTGCAGCTGCTGGTTGACTTTAGCAGTTCTGATTATCACCACTCTCTCCCACGTAAGTCCCTGAGCTTCATGGATTGTGTGGAGACGCGATCCTTGTTGCTTCCCGTAACCCATGCTTTTGAGGAGTTCCTTTTCAGCCTGGGTGTGAACAAGGTAGAGCGTGTTGGGCTCGCTTTTAGGGAGTCGCGTCTCTTCGTATGTTTCCAGTGTCAGGGACCGTGTTTGAGCCTTGGACGAGTATATGCCACTGTAGATCTCCCTTAGGGCATATGCAACGTCCATGGGGTTTCGATGTGTGCACAGCAGTTGTTTTGTTATTCCACCAAACGAGCTGGGACTTTGGTACCTCATCGGGAAAAGGTTTTCTCGGTCGATGAAAGGGACCTGGTTCTGATCGCCAAGGAGGAGAATCTTGCTGACTCCGCTTATTCTGGATGCTAAGACAATGGCTCCAAAATGGCTCATGAGTGCTTCGTCGATTATCAACCGACCGTAGCTCTCGCCCTCGCCTACGCCGTTTACCTGCAGTGAGGCCATTGTGCGCACTTTGAATTTTGCGTTTCTGCCGAGCTTGTTCTCCAGCTTGCTGCGGAGGTCTCTAGCTCCCTCTATCGTGGGTGTCGTCACCAAATCCCCTTCAGCATTGAAGTTGTTTATTACCCAGGTTGTTTTTCCGCAGCCTGGGACCCCGTTTACCCATTCCATGTCTAGTGTCGACATTTGTGCAACGGCTTCGGTGGATTCGGAATCCCATCGCAATGTATTTGCCATTTTTAGGATTCTTTCCTCCAACATTATCCGCGTGCACTTGGCGACGACGACTATGGAATCATTCGGTGGGGTCATGAAAACTGGTTTCCCAGTCCGGGTTGACTCGTTTTCGTCTAGTTCCACAAAACCACTGGTACCGTTGAATGCGGCCATGTACTCTCCCGCCATGGTTCCCCCCAGAACTTGAGAGGTGGCGTTATTGTACACCGCCGCGCCGCACTCCTCCAGTTTGGAGTTTAGCGATTGCTCGTTTCCTCGACGATAGGCTCGGAGGATTGTTCGGCACGTTTCTTGCCTAGAAACTATTGTACCTTTGAGCATTGCTATGTACTCAAGGAGTGCGTTGGACAAGTGGTCCGATGGAAAGACGGGTGTTACAAGTTCCGGAAGGTCGACCAGTCCCCGATCGGCTTTCGTAGGGGTAGTGCGGGAATTTCTTCCGTCAGTTTCCGATGAGGTTGCGATTGTTGGGGGTTCTTTTGTTTGGGCGTGTTTCTGCCTTTTGGATACTATGTGTGTGAAGCAACCGACTGCTGCTCTGGTCATGGACGACAGTGCTCCCTCAGACTCCATTCGGCGAGGGGATGGCTGTCTCTCACCTGCTATCTTTTCTTGTAGCCTTTGCGAACCGCTAAGCTCTGGACTTACTATTGGGTGGCCCCAGCTGTCAATGGGAGTGGAAGCTTCGTCAAGACGGTACGGTCTCAAATGACTGAGGTTTTGGCCCCTGTCCTCATAGACCACCATCTCGTGTTTACTGGAGGCTCTTATGATCCCCGAGTAATCTTCCACTTCGGCTTTGATGTATGCCACTACCATAGCGTCCACACTGATTTTCTTAGGTGGTCCGTCAATGGCTGCCAGGCTGGAAAGCATTGAGCACGCCTGGGCAAATTCGGATGCGTCGTCGCCGGCCACGAATAGTGCAATTATTTTGTTCTTAGTTCGCACTATTCGGCAGCGTTGACCTGCTGCTGTGGCTTCTCCGAGTGCTTCGAATACTTTCCGCCTCATGGTTGCTCTGAAATTGCTCCCCTTTAAAAGGAGAGCAAGGCCGGGTGAGATGGTGACAGTACTCTTTCCCTTCGCACTGCAAAAGCAGATACCGAGTCTCTCAGTGCTGTCGTCCATGAAAGTCGCTACTCCTTTGAGTCTTATGCCCGGGGTACCCGCCTCACTGAAGTTTAGAAGCTGGTACTCCGCTGGCATCAGGCTACTTGTTGTCGGTTGCTGTACTTGTGTTAGTGTTAGTGTAGTAGGGGTGAGTGTGAGTGTGGGGGTTGGGTCTGTCGACGAGTTCCTCTTGGCCGCAATTCGCATGGTGGTTTCTACAAAATCAAGGAAGAGCGTTATGTTGTCCTTGTCTGCGATGATGTTCCGCAGTTCAGCCTTTTCCAGCTTTGTGTTGAGCCGGTACTCTAGTTCCATTCGGGCAACCGCAAAACGAGGGCAGTCCAGTAAAAGATGCCATATCGACTCACTAGTGTCGGGGTCGCATTCACAACCGGGACTGCTTTTCAGCTGGAACCGGAGTAAGTTTTCCGCCATGCCTCCGTGTCCTGTCAAGGCTTGCACTTGTCGGTGCATCAGTCTGGTTCTTCGGACGATGCGGAACGCGTCGTTCACGTCCGGGAAGAAAACTTTCGTGACGGAACCAGTGCCGGAGGAGCTGTACCTATCTTGCCATTTGCGTACAGTTTCCTCTCTGATTTTTCTCTTGACGTGTGACACGGGAACTTCACCGTAGTCTGGGGCATCCCTTGACTGCAAGGCCGCTTGTTTGGCCAGTTCGTCTGCTCTTTCGTTTCCGGCTGTCCCCACATGCGCCCTGAGCCAGAAGAGCCGCACCTGCCTGCCTTGTGCTCTGATTTCCGCTACGCACTCTTTGATGTTCTTCGTTAGGGGATGTGTTGACTTGGGATTTCCCAGCAGTTCAAGTGACGATCTTGAGTCGCTCAAGATGTTAATTGGGTCACTCGTGCTGCTTTTGGCCAAGTCAATCGCCCTGTGAAGTGCGTATAGCTCTGACTGGAAAACAGTACACGCGGGGTCGAGGCTGAAGGTGTGAAAACTGGTTTCCTTTCCATCCTCCCACCATGTGAGGGCTGCTCCAACTTTACCCTCAATCTTGCTGCCGTCAGTGAATACTTGTGGCCCGGCAATATTGTGGGAGGTTAGAGATTCGGTATCCATGTTTTCAAGGAGCTCGTACTCAGTTGTTATGAGTTCAGAAGGATGTGGCTGCTCTAGGTAGCCTATCCTTTGCTCCATTTTCCTTCCTGGTGGTAGGTAGTCTGCACTGATACCTCGCTTGGCCATGTACAGACTTGCGGCTTCCTGTATTCTGAGGTCCAGGGGCAGAAGGCCCGAAAGAACTAGTGCCGATGTAAGCGAGACCGTTCTGTATGCTTTGCAGATCTTTTGGGCAAATCCTCGTTGCAGTACATCTAGACGATCTCTGATCATCTGGAGTTCCGTGGATTGGTACCATGCACTTGCTGCATACAATACGATCGGCTCGACAACCGCTACGTATATCGTTCTGACGATTTCACCGTTTAGGCCCTATGTCACTTTCGCTGCGCGCGCTAGATGCTTGTATATGTTCGCAGCTTTTTTGCATGTTGCGGTCACGTGCACTTTCAAGGTGAGTTTGCGGTCGATAATGAGACCAAGGAGTTTTATCTCGTTTACGAGTTCGAGTCTACTCTCTGACATATAGAGGTGTGGTTCCTTGTACTTCAGTTTTTTAGTCATCAACATCGCCTTGGTCTTATGTGCGGCGAAGTTGAGCTTATTCTGAGTACCCCACTCCACTATTGTCTCCAGTGTCGAGTTGACTCTGTCCTCCATGGTTTCGACCGAGTGGCTGGTGAAAGTCAGAACTACGTCATCCGCGAAAGCCTGCGCATGTACTCCTTCCTTTGCTAGCTTTTGCAACAGCGGATCTAGGATAATGTTCCAAAACGTTGGTCCTCCGATGGATCCTTGGACGCAACCTTTGGTGGTTTCCCTCTCGCTTGTTGCTCTCGCATAGTTGACCACGATTTTACGGTCTTGTAAGTAGGAGCACACCATTGCGTATATGTTCCGCGGACACTTCCTTGTGGCTAACTGATGTTTTAAAGCCGGCCACCAAGCATTATCAAAGGCCCCCTCTATGTCCAGTGAGATCATAAGAACTATCTTCTTGTTTTCAAGTTCTGATCTCACGTACTTAAGAAGGTCATAGAGGGCGTCCTCGGTTCCACGCTGTGGCGTAAACCCGTACTGGTTTTGGCTAAGCGTGGGCTGCATATGCCATTGCAGCCTGCTAACCAAAAGTTTTTCGACGATTTTTCCGAAAACTGACAGAAGTCCGATGGGTCTGTATGACTTGGGGTGTGTGTAGTCATCTTTCCCATGTTTCCCGAGGATAATTACGTGCGCCACTTTCCATTGGGCAGGGAAATGTGCTAGCTCTAAGCATTTATTTGCTATAGCCATGAACATTTTTCTCCCTGTATTAATGGCCATCGCACATATGTCTGCCGTCAGCCCGTCCGGTCCCGGTGCCTTCTTTGGATTTGTGTCGTAGAGCACTGAATCCAATTCGGCTTCCGTGAATGGTGGGTCATCTTTGGACAGACCTTCAGTGTCCTCGGGTTTGGAACTCGTCAACTCTCGGAGATGTTTGTGGAAGGGTTCATCCAGTAGTACAGAGTCATCAGGGTAGAACGTGCTGGCCAGGAGATCGGCCGATTGCTCAGGACTTAATGTTTCGCCCTTCTCGTTTCTGAGAAGCGGATCTTCGCGCCTCTTTGATGTCCGCCTTATTACTCTGTAAATCCCATCCCACATGCTCTCCCTTTCCTGCGTCGAGCAAAACTCTTTCCAGCTTTGGGTTTGGGCTTCGCTAGCCTTTTTTTCGTACTCACGTTTGGCGTTGAGGTACTCGTTTACCACGTGTTCTCTTCTGGAGGGTGCAGCATTGCGAATCCTTCGCTTTCTTCTGGTAACTTCTTTTTTTAGGTCAGCAAGGTCTTGGGACCACCAGGGGGGTGCTACCTTTCCCTTGTAGGCGCCTAATTTTGGGATAGCTTTGTCGCATGCCTCTTGAATGGCATTTGTGTATGCGAAAAGTGCCGTATCCAGTTTCTCGGTGCTCGAGATGGAGTTTACGGTTTGTAGGGAGATGTTTCTTTGGGCTAGGCCAGATTTCAGTTGGAGTTGGAACTCTTGCCAGTTCGCCTTTTTGATGTTATACTTGCGGGTGGTAGTAGGTTCTAGAGCCTCTAGCTCACTGTCCAGTTGCAAGGCAAAGGTGATGGCATTGTGGTCAGATGTTGTCATGCCACGGTCCACTTTCCAACTTTCAATCCTGCCCAGCAGGGATTGACTGCACGCTGTTACGTCTACTATGCTGCTGCACAGTTTCCCTCCCCTGTACGTCTCAAACGTTGGAGTATCTCCTTTGTTGAGGACGTGAAACTCCATCTCGTCGAGGAAAGCGCTATAGGCCTCTCCCCTGGGGTCGTCATGCTTGCTGCCCCACCAGAGGCTCCACGCGTTTACGTCCCCTCCTATTATGATGTTGTTGGTGTTCAGTTTGCGGCACTTTTCTTGAACACTCTTTAGGTTTATCTTTATGTCTTCGTTCCCCTCAAAGTACACCGAAAGTATTGCCAGTTTAAGGCTGCCAGCCACCAGAGTCACTGCCACCTCAGTCTCAGTCACCAACTGCGGGTCGTGAATTACCCGCAGTTGGTCCCCGAAGATTATTACAGCAGCTTTCACTGGTTTTGTGCGGTTCAGGGTGCACTGGATGATTTGTGCGCCAGGGTAAGTGCTCATATTGCCGTTCCGTCCCACGTAGGGTTCCTGTACTAAATCAATAGAGGTTCCGCATCCCTTAGCAGCCTGGATCAGTTCCTGCGTTGCCAGTTTGTTGCGCTGCAGGTTTGCCTGAATTACTAGCAACTTACCATTGGGAGCACTCCGAGAGGAAGAGGTGGTGGTCATATCGTCGCCCTTAGCAGTAGCTGACACGCGAGCGCGCTATGGCGTCCATCTTTTGTCTTTCTGGACACTCTTGGTCGTACGCTGCGTGTGCTTTTGATGCCTGGGTGTGGGCCCGTTCACAGTTCTTGCAGTGTGGAGGTCTGTTCTCCAGCCTGCTGTGACATTTCTCCCAAGAGTGAGTACCCCCGCAGTAACCGCATAGGTCCTCTTTTTCTCGGCAGAGACCTTTGGTGTGTCCGTATCCCAAGCATCTAGAGCACTGAATTAGGGGCGATTGATCCTCGACTGGACTCCGCGAAAGGCCGATGTAGACTTTTTTGGCCTCTATCAGCCGCCCGTAGAGTGGTGGTGACACCTCGAAGACTATATGGGCCTGAAGTGTGTTTCTAGCCTTTTTCCTATATTTCACTCTGATGAAATCATCCTTTTTATCCAAGGCTGTGAACAGCTGCTTGTTTTGGGCCCGGAAGTGTTCAGTGATCTCATCGTCTTTTTGGTAGGCGAGGACGTTCCTTACTATAACAAGGGGATTTGTTACACGAGGCTCTTCCACCCTGAGGGTGTTGTTACCTCGCACCTGTGTTCTGACTAGGGCTAGGTCTTCTTTTGTTCCGCAAGTCAGAACAACTTTTTGGTTCCTGGCCTTCCTTACCCTGTCCACTCTGGCGCCAGTTTTTGCCATGTCTAGCGCACTGATTATGGATTTCACAACATTATCTCCTGTTTTGGTGGCGTCAGTTGAGGAGACAATGATGGTGTGGTTTGGTCTGGGTGAGGGTGGTGTGGCAGGTTTTCTCTCTGGCTTGCGCTTGTGTTGCACAACTGTCCAACCATTTGCTTGTGCGATCTCTGCTTCAAGACTATGTGGTTTTGGCGGTGGTGTGCGTTGGCCTTGTTCGCGCATCGTTTTTAGCTCGGACGAGACGGCCTCCAACCTTTCTGTGAGCGGCTGTAGGTGCTCTACCAGTTCCAAACTTTGGGTGGGGGGAACTCCGTTTGTGGAGAGAGCATCTTGAAGCGTATTTTTTATGTACGCATCCAGTTCGTGCAATGTACCTTTTAGCTCCCTCACTTCTAGCTCTAGGCGATCAGTTTGAGACTGTGTTTCGGGAGTGGGTGTGTGTGTGTGTGTGTGTGCAGATTCGGTTTGAAGTAGCTCCTGCATGTCCGTTGTTTTGCCGGACAGCCTTTCGGTCTCTCTTCGTATGGAGTCCAGCTGCCTCGAGAGCTGCTCAATACCGGAGGCCATTTGTTTAAAATCTCCTTTTAGCGAGCTTTCTGAGCTACTGGACTCCCCAGTTGTGATTTTGGATATTTGTGCGGATAGGTCTTGCACCGCTTTTTCTATTGTTTTTAGGAGTTTGGTTGAATTTTGCATTTGCTGGTGGGGCTCTCGCGTCTCAAAACTGAGCCAGTCCCTGACGGCCCGCGTCTCCTGCAGATTCTGACCTATGTCTTCCAAGGCCTTTTGCACTTTGACGTCCAGTTGGGCTGTTAAGGTTTTGATCTGCTCTGTGTGTCTGCGTTCCACTCTCAGCAGTTCATTGGCGTGCTGAGTCTTTACCATCTCCAGACTAAGCTTATGCCTAGATCTGGAGTCGGACACTTGTAGCACCGTTTCGTACATCGTCTGCAGGCAGTCAATGGCGGTGAGCTTGATCTCAGTTTTGAGGTTGCGGGCCTCTTCTAAGGCTTCTTTGCCTCTTTGGAGCATGTCGTTCGCGAGTTTGTTTGCCATGTCCATTTGGACCCCCGATCGTACGTCCTTGCTCGTGGTTTTGATAAGGCTGAGTCTTCCTGACTTGCTCAATGACACGGAGGACTCGTCCTCCGAGTCGATGTGTCGTGGCGAGTGTTCAGCGTCAAAAGAGCCGCTATGTTCCGAGGCCGTCGAGACTGGGGAATTCTGAACGAGGGTGGTTGGAGAGGGCGTTGGTTTTACTTTTTTTGTCAGCCTGTCTGTAATTTTTGATAATACCTCTTTTCTCAGGGAGCGATCAGGTCGCGCTGATACCGAGGGGTGAGCTGTGGGCGCTCTTTCCGAGGAGGATGGTACTGTCTTTGAGTTGACATTCTTTGGGGCCGAATTGGCAGATGACATTGTTTAGATTATAAGGGTGACAAGTTAAGCTTCTATGACTAAGGTTAGTTTACAAATAGTGTGAAATAAGTTAAAAAATAAAAAATTATGCTAACAAGTAGATATAAAATATATAAATAACTAAGGTCTTCTTATGATGTTAAAACTCCCGGCTGCTGGTGTAGGTGCTGCTACGGGGTAGATGTTGTTAGATGAGTATGCTCTGTTGTGTGCGGCGGCAGCGCTCACTGTAGTGGGGTTTCTGCTGGTGAGGTACACTCTAGGGAAGGGGTTTGTTGAGGGAGAGATTGGAAAACGTTTGGGCCTCCTGAAGCTAGACGGGTAGAGTTTCTGAGAATCTGGCAGGGTCAGAATCTTACTTTCGTCTTCCCTAAGAGCTGAAGCCCAAGAACGGTCTTCTTGAGTCAAAAGTGACTGAATTAAGGAGAGGGGGGTGAGGCAAAACTGCGTGGGGAAGAGGGGGGGGGGACCAGGATGTTTCTTTCGATGTCTCAACTTAAGAACAGGGTTCCTAAATCCACAGAGACGGAGTGAAGGAGAGGGGGGTGAAGGTAATCACGTTTCGGGTCCTGTAGGCCGAACGGGTTGGGGTATCAAAATTCTGGCAGGGCCAGAATGTTCCTTTTGATTCCCCGGAGAGTTTGAGTCCAAACTCGGCGTTCCTGGACCAACGGTTACCAAAATGGGAAGAGGGGGGGTGAGGTAAAAAATTCAAGGGGAAGGGGGAGGGGAGGTGGAGGGTTTTGGGGGAAACAAAAAGTTTTTTTTTGGGGGGGGAGGGGGTTAAGTGACACGTTTTGGATCCTGTGGGTCAGATGGCCTGGGATATCAAGATTCTGGATGGACCAGAATGTGCCTTTCAATCTCCCAGTGCTCTGAGCTTAAAAACAGGGTACCTAAGTGCACAGGGACGGTGTGAAGGAGAGGGGGGGTGAAGAAAATAAAGCGACCCGTTTTATATTGGGTAGTTGGGGAGTGTCTTCCGTTATTATTAATTCTAAGTCATGCAGTATCTTTTGAAATGAAATGAAACTTATCTACAAATTTATTTCTCTTTTTTTTTTTCAATATACCATCCTATTTTATTCTTTTTTTTTTTTTTTTTAGTATGTCTCTTTCCATTTTTTTTTTTTTTCTCTTGATCATTCTTATTCTATGTACATCATTATTAACTATATACATTTTCTTATTTTATCTTAAAAATTATGTTGTTGGACGGAAGAGTCTCCCCTTGTACAGTATTGTTACATTAAAAACTTAGTTAATTATCAAAATTCTGGTCAACCTGTTTGTGTTCACTCGTATTAAATTTATCATTATTAATTCATATTACAAAACAGTATAATAAAGCATTAAACATTACAATATTAAAACACTAATCTAAAATACATTTTCAATCTGTCCCATATATACCTATTAAATAAAGTTGAATAATACAACTAAAAGCATTAAAATTTTATCATTAAAAACCTTATAATTAAAACAAACGAAAAAAACAAACAAAAAAAAAAATATCGTCGAATAAAATAAATGGCCAAAATAATTAAACATCCCAATCATTTGTTGCGTATTGCCGCACGTCTTATGATTCTTTCTAAGAACGTCAGTAAGACTTCCCTTTGGGCTCCGTCCTTCATTATTGCTGGCAGGTTGTCCCTGCAATAAAAAGAGTCGAGTTGCATTTCGAGTTCTGCCCTCCACAAGCCGAATCTGGGGCAGTCGAACATTATGTGCCATATTGTCTCCTCTATCTCAGGATCACATACGCAAGAGGGGCTGTCCTTGATCTTGAAACGGTGCAAGTACGATGCGAGCCCTCCATGCCCCGTGAGGGCCTGTACATGGGAGGGGCCAAGTTTGGCCTTCCTCAAGATTTTGTGCGCAGTGGCAACATCCGGAAGGAAGACCCTCGTAACCGCTCCCGTACTGGAGGAGCCATATCGCTCCTGCCACCTCTGGACAGTCTCCTCACGCAGAGTCCTTTTGATGTACGATAGGGGGACGGCATCATAGTCCGCTGCAGACTTCTTGTGGAGAGCAGCACTCTTTGCAAGTTCATCGGCTCGCTCGTTTCCGGGCGTTCCTGCGTGGGCCCTCAACCAGAAGAACCTCACCTCACGGCCCTCCTCTCGGATTTCCCGCACGCTTTTTTCGATGCTGTGCGCCAAAGGGTGGAGTGAAGCTCGGCTTTTGAGCAGGTCCAACGAAGATCTGGAGTCGCTTAAGATGTTAACTATCGGCTCCTTGCTTCGCTGGGCCTGCTCAACGGCCCTCAGCATAGCGTACATCTCCGATTGGAAGACCGTGCAGTAAGGCTCCAGACGGAACTTCGAGCACCTGGTCTCCCCGCTGTCCGACCACCATGTGAGCGCCGCGCCCACCCTCCCCTGTATCTTACTGCCGTCAGTATAGATACAGGGGCCAGTGATCTGGTGAGCACTCACAGTGTCGGGTTCTAGGTCTTCCAGGCACTGGAAGCCCAGGGTCTGCTTTCCAGCCGGATGTGGAAATCTCGCGAAGGGCACACGCAGTTCGACCGGTCGATCTGCTGGAATCTGCTCAATTCTGGTTAGGTTAGGTTAGGTTAGGTTAGGTTAGGTTAGGTTAGGTTAGGTTAGGTTAGGTTAGGTTAGGTTAGGTTAGGTTAGGTTAGGTTAGGTTAGGTTAGGTTAGGTTAGGTTAGGTTAGGTTTTTTTTCTTTTTTTTTTTAAATTAATCAACTTTCTGATTTCTTACTTACTCCGCGAATACGAGTGTTCGCGGCCTTTTTATCTTATTTTCAAATTATGAAAGTGACCCTTTTTTTAGGGTTTGTGGGTGAGGGTCCTCCGTCCTATATACACTTGTTGATATTAGTTTTGCTTAGTCTAGGCGATGTTAGTTTGATTAAATAGAAATTAAATTACGTGTATATTTAATGGATATCTGGTTATTTTTTATCTGTTTTTTTTTTCTTTTATCTCTTTTTTTTCTCTTTTTTTTGTTATTTTTTTATTTTTTTTTCCATTTATCTCTTCCTTTTTTGTCTTATTTCTAAACATCTTATTTAAACAATATTATAATATAATAATACAGTTATATTTGTTAATATAATTGGACGGAGGAGCTCCCCACGATGCATGCGTAGTAATATAATGTAACATAATTAAAATTACCAAAGAAATCGAATTATTCGTAATTAAAACAGAATGAATTTTCTTATACTATACAGTTATTATGATTAGTGACAAAAGAATATACAAACAGTTTTTTTTTTTTTAACAATTAGAGTGTAAACATAAATAGAACAGAGTGGTCAAATTTTAACATCATATACAATTAAAATGCTTCAATCTTACTTAAACTTAAACATTGGAAAAAAACTGTATAAATAAAACCAGTCAAAATTCAATAAAATAAAATAAAATAATTCAAATAAATCAAAGTAAAACAAAACAATAACTAAACGATTATTAATACTAACAGGTCGTGTGGTGAATTAAAGCTGTTCCTAATTAAGGCTATAATGTAAGCGTCATCAAAGTCAGTTAATATAAAATCAAATAATCCAATAATTTCCAAATAAAAATAACAATGATGATAATTTAATTTATATAAATAAGTTGGCATAAAGTAAAAAATAAAAATAAAATGAAAATGTTCTAGGCGTGTGTAATTTATTTTGGCCGTTTTCTACTTGTTCCTCCTTGCCGCACATCTTATAATTTTGTCAAGGAAAATTAGGAGAGCCGGTCGTTGATCTCCGTCAGACATGATAGCTGGCAGGTTAGTTTTGTTGAACTGTAAGTCCAGTTCAACCTCCAAGTTTGTCCTCCATAATCCGAATCTAGGGCAGTCGAACATTATGTGCCATATTGTCTCCTCTCTCTCGGGATCACATACGCAAGATGGGCTGTCTTTGATCTTAAAGCGGTGGAGGTACGATGCAAGCCCTCCATGCCCGGTAAGAGCTTGTACGAGTGTGGGGGTTAATTTGGTCTTCCTCAGGACTTTATGCGCTGTGGCTACGTCAGGTAGAAAGACCTTTGTAACCCCTCCCGTACTGGAAGCCCTGTATCGCTCCTGCCACCGCTGGACAGTATCCTCGCGTATGGTCCTTTTTAAGTAGGAGAGAGGGACGGCATCATAGTCGGCTGCCGTCTTTTTGTGGAGGGCTGCGTCTTTAGCGAGTTCGTCTGCGCGTTCGTTCCCAGTCGTTCCGGCGTGCGCCCTTAGCCAGAAGAACCTCACGTCACGGCCCCCTTCACGGATTTGATGCAGGCTCTGCTCCACGCCATGAGCCAAGGGATGCACAAGCGCTCGGCTTTTGAGCAGGTCCAGCGATGATCTAGAGTCACTTAAGATGTTGACCAGTGACTCTTTGCTGTTTTTGATCTGCTCCATGGCTCTGAACAGAGCGTACATCTCCGATTGGAAGACCGTGCAATAAGGTTCCAGGCGAAACTTCGAGTGCTTGGTTTCCCTACCTTCCGACCACCAAGACAGGGCTGCACCCACCTTCCCCTGTATCTTACTACCGTCAGTATAGATACAAGGGCCGGTAATCTGGTGAGCCCTCACGGTTTCGGGTTCTAGATCATCCAAGCACTCGAAGCTTATGGGCTGTTTTAGTGCCGGATGCGGGAATTTCTGGTATGGAACGCGCAGTTCGACTGGTCTATCGGGTGGGATTTGCTCAATTGTTTCTCCTCGCTTTGCCCTGTACAGACCAGCGGCCTCACGGACTCTGAGGTCAAGGGGGAGCACATCTGCCAAGACGAGTGCCGACGATAGAGAAACTGTGCGGTACGCCTTACACATCTTTTGTGCGAATCCCCGCTGCAGAGAGTCTAGCTGGTTTTTGATCATCAGCTTCTCCGCAGCCGGGGCCCACACACTTGCTGCGTACAGCACTATGGGCTCTATCACCGACACATATATGGTCCTGATCACCTCCGGATTGAGACCCCAGCTCACCCTGGCCGCGCATGCCAGCTGCTTGTAGATGTCAGTAACTTTTCTACAAACAGCCGATACATGCGCATTGAAGGTGAGCTTGTGGTCGATTTCAACACCCAGCAGACGGATTTGCTGCACGAGCGGGAGTGCTACTCCGTCCATGCTGATGACTGGGTCGTCAAATTTTAGCTTTCGCGTCAACACCATAGCATGGGTTTTATGTGACGCGAATTTTAGCTTATTTTTGAGTCCCCAGTCCAGCACTTTACGGAGGGCCGCATTGGCTCTCGCCTGCAGGGGGGGTGTTGTTGAATCGGAGAAAACCAGGACCACATCGTCGGCAAAAGCCTGGCAGTGTACCCCTTCCTGCTCTAGGTCTTCGAGCAGGGAGTTGAGAATGAGGTTCCAGAAAGAGGGTCCGGCTATTGAGCCTTGGATACACCCCTTACTGGTACCCTTTTCCCAACTTTCCCTTGCGTAGTTGACCTTTACCGTCCGTTGTTCAAGGTAGGAGGCCACAAGTCCGTAGATATTCGCAGGGCATTTATGAGCGAGGAGTTGGGTCTTCAAAGCCGGCCACCAAGCATTATCGAAGGCTCCCTCTATGTCCAGTGATACCATGACAACGATCTTTTTGTGCTCCATTTCGGAGCGGACATGACTCACAAGGTCATAGAGGGAGTCCTCGGTGCTTTTTTGTGGCATAAATCCGTATTGCCTTTGGCACAGCGAAGGTAGAATATGCCATCCTAACCGGGATACCAGAAGCTTTTTCACAATTTTGCCCATAACAGGTAGGAGTCCTATAGGCCTATGCGCTTTCGGGGTGGTGTAGTCCTCCCTTCCGGACTTGCGGAGTATACATACGTGAGCGAGCTTCCACTTCACCGGAAAGTGTCCAATCGCCAAACATTTGTTTGCGATTTCAAGGAACACCTCCGGATCGCAGCGAATGGCTCGCTCACATATGTCCGCTGTCCACCCATCCGGCCCCGGGGCCTTCTTCGGGTTAAGGTTACCCAAAACCGAGTCGAGCTCCGCCACCGTGAAGGGCGGATCGTTGGGCTTAAGTTTGTCCAGGAGTTGTTGGACTGGCACCTCCGAGTTTCTGCGTAATTGGCGCTGAGTGGGAGTTTCGTCGTCCACAGAGTCATCAGGAAAGAACGCAAGAGCCAGAAGCTTGGCGGACTCTTCCGGACTAAGGGTGTTCCCTGCCGAGTTCACCAGAAGTTGGTCCTCATGTCTCTTTGCTGTTCTCCTGATGACTCTATACACTCCATCCCACAGACTTTCCCTATCCTGTTTTGTGCAAAACTGCTTCCAGCTGGCGGTTTGCGCATCTTGCGCCGCCTCTTGATATAGCTGTTTTGCCTCTAGATATTGGTCAACAACGTGTTGCCTTCTAACCGCCCTGGCGTTTCTAATCCGCCGTCTCTTGGTGTTAGCGTCTCGTTTGAGACGCTCCAGAGCCGGGGTCCACCAGGGTAATGGTTTTCCTCCCTTTGGGACTCCCATCTTCGGTATTGTCTCTTCACAAGCGTGAGAGACAACCGAAAGATAGGAGTCAAGGATGGACTCCAGATCCTCAGGCCTAGTAACAGTTCCCACCCTCGAGGCAGTCAAGTTGCTCTCTTTCAGGCCGGAGCTGACGGAGCGACCGAAAGCTGACCAATCAGCCTTCGCTATGTTGTACACACGTGTGTTCTGGGGTTTCAAGGGTTGAAGTTCCCTTTCCAAACACACGTGGTAAAGAATTGCGTTGTGGTCTGATGTGATCAGCTCCCTGTCCACCCTCCATCCGTCCACTCTGCCCAAGAGCTCGAGGCCGCAGGCTGTCACGTCTACTCGACTAGTGCACAAGCGGCCTCCTCTGTATACCTCAAAGGTGGGGGTATTGCCTGTGTTCAGGATCTGGAAGTCAATTTCCTCTAGGAAGGATCTGTAGGCTGAGCCCCGGTGGTCTTCGGAATCACTGGTTTTTTGCTTGGGGCGCTAGTGCTGCCAACATCATTGTTTACATTGCTTATCTAGATAAATTTAATTGTCCTTACTTAGTGCGTATCCTGAAGTTTTCGAATATTGCCTGTGTTTGGGGCTGGGTGAAGTTGCTACACAAGTGTTATCTTCAGAAGTTTTTACGTAATTCTATTTTTTCTAACAAAACAGTGACGAGAACATAGGAATGTTCTAGTACCCACATTACCGGAATATTTTAAATTCTCAGTGTTTTTCGCGCGTTTCAGCGATTGAAATAGTGATCTCTTTATGTATTATTTTTTACAAGTGAACTGAGTGCTGCCACACACCGAATACTATAACTGAAATAATCGTAGTCAGTACGGAAATAATTAAGTTTGTTACTTGCAGCGACATCTATCGATATCACGTCGTACTAGCTCTCCTGCTATCGAACGCTCCGCTCGGGGCTCAAGCACGGCAACACAACACAATCAACTCTAGTTAATAATCGGGCCGAAAGAGTGCGCTACGGGTACAAGTTAAATACAAGTCACCGGCACCGCGACATACCCGTAACCTTTTGTGCTCTACGAGCTACGAGCGGCTACGACGAAAGTGTCAATCGCTGCGCCTGCCGGTCGGACTGTCATACTGCCCGTTAAATAACACGTAAATTATGTCGTGTGGAGCGTGCAATGAGGACTTGACTGCAGCATTGGATGGCATAGAGAATCCTCTAGTTAGCTGCAAAAAATGCGCTATTAAATATCATGCGAATTGTCTGAATATGAAAAGAGAAGACTTCAGAAAATTAAGAACCGGAGCTAATACCTTTCTATGCCCAACATGCAAACTTTTAAATAAAACTCCTCGTACGGACTCGACTCCCGCAAGCCCGACATCCCACCCGAGAGTGCCCACTGAAACCAATAATGAAACTGATTCAGATGCCGGGTTCCTGACGGCAACTCAATCCCTGGCTACTATGCAGGTTCCATCTCAGGTACTGTCATCCTTTACTGCAGCCATCCAGCAATTGGAGGGGGTTTTTGAAGATGGAAATGAGCTCTTTCACTACTGCGCTTAACTCAACTACGGAGGATCTCGCTGAATTTCGTAATGAGTTCACTGTCATCAAGAACGAACTCAAGGAACTTGAGAATTACAAAGCCGAAGTGGCAATCCTGCGCGCTGAGGTAACAGAGCTGCGACAGGAGCTGTCTGCGAAGGACCAAAGGACACTTCTTAAGGACGTCGAGATTACCGGGATCACTGAAAATAGATCTGAGAACTTACCTCAGCTGGTAAACGTAATCTCAGCAAAGCTTGGTATTACACTCGACCCTCGCAACCTGGACGATGTGAGGCGCGTCGGCGCGCGCTCTGCGGACGGCGGAAGTAGTGCCATGGGGCGGCCCCGCCCAGTGGTGATTACATTTACCCGGCGCGCTCCGCGGGATCAGATGCTACGTGCCGCGCGCGTGCGTCGCGGTTTGACGACGGAGATGGTCGGAATCACCGGTAACACTCGCCGAATTTTCATAAACGAACACCTCACTAGGGATAATAGAATATTGTTCAGTAAAGCGCGTGCCGCTCAAGCTGCACTGAAATTTAAACACACCTGGACGTCGAATGGAGTTATTTTAATGCGGCGAACCGACACAAGTTCTGTGCTGCGTGTACTCTCGGAATTGACCCTGGAGAAGCTCACAGCTGGTGAGTCAACTTCAATCGAAAATCCGCTAAAGCCCAAGAATAGCTCCTAATACATTTGCTGATATTGATTTCTCGAGGTTGGTGGTGCTGACTCTTACTCAATCCTGTAATGTGCAAATTTCTAAAAAGTGCTTTGAATATATCTCAATTATGACGGTTTTTGTTTACTGTAATGTATCTGTATTTAGTTTAAGTATGATATTGATAACGATAAATCTGTTTAAAGTGTCCTTACTGATCTTTTCAAATCGTAACTTGATGGCCTTGAGAAATAACAGCAACTTCATTCTTGCAATTGTTCCATTACTGTATTTTGTCGTGACTGTGCGTTTGGCTGTACATATTAATTCTGCTGCCCTGAACCTTTCGTCTCGTTTTATGCATATTTTTAACAATTTGGTGAAAATAATGACGCTAGATAAACCCCACGTTGAAGATGAATAGTCTAGAGTTAGCAAATGAATTGGATGAGGCTCTTGAAATTATTTGCCATGAAGTAGAATTACCGGAACTTTGTAATAGTTTTATAACGAATGAGCACGGTTTCAAGGTTTTGTCATTCAACATTAGAAGTATTGACAAAAACTTGGATTGTTTTTTAGTGGTGCTAAAACGCATGAACTTACAATTTGATGTCCTCGTTCTCACTGAATGCCGATTGGATGAGACATCAGTAGTGGATCATCTACAGGGATATACGTCATACCACACACTCAAAAATATTAATCAGAATGGCGGAGTAGTTATTTATGTTAAAAATAAATGGAATGCCACGGTCTCCGAACCTGAGTTTAATGAATCATGTTGTCTTACCGTAGAAATTCCAAATGTAGTTTTCCTGATCTGCTTATACAGATCACCATCCTTTAAAAATACGGAAATATTCCTGAAATCACTTGAGGACGTTTTCAATAAATCCAAAGATAAATCATGCATCATGTCAGTCGGTGACATTAATATAGATATAATTTCGACTGATTTATCCAGGGTTGATCCTTCTAAGTATTTATGTCTTAATGCAGAGTTTGGTCTCCTGCCAGCGATTTCCAAACCAACCCGTATTAAAACTTGTCTTGATCACATTTTCGTGAAATCTAGAACTAACGTAGTAGGAGTGGTTTGTAAAACAGATGTCACCGACCACAATATCACTTTGGTGGGGATGGTAATTAAACCCGACTTTAAAAATAAAAATAGATTTAAAACTGTTATCAACTTCGAAGGTGTGGCTGATGAGCTTAAATTAGAAAACTGGAGCACAGTCTTAGAGCAAGCTGAGGTCAACAGTGCAGTTTATAATTTTGTCAGTATTGTGTCTAATACCATCTCAAAACATACTAAGCAAGTAAAAATAAGTCGGTCCAAGTTCAATCTCAAACCATGGATTACTCCAGGGCTTATGAGATGTAGTAGACATCGGGACAGACTGCATGCAAAACTTAGGCGGAGTCCTGGGGACAATGTTTTGAAAATTACATATACGCGATATAAAAATTTTTTAAACGGATTACTGCGGAAACTCAAATCGGATTATGAGAGAAAAGAACTTGAGGAAAACAGCTCTAATACTAAATCCCTTTGGAATGCTATCAAAAATGTCTGTAGCCTTAAAACTAAAAAAGCGAAAAATCCAGAGCTCCTTACCATAGGTCGTAATTCCAAAGAGTCGTTGGATAAGTGCGCTATGTTCTTCTCCTCAGTAGGAAGTAACTTAGCGAATCGAATTCTCACAGATATAGGTGATACAGAAGAAAGTCTAGCTGCTAAAGTTAAACTGAGGAAAGGTCCAGTCAACTCCTTTTTCCTGGAGCTTACTGATACACAAGAAATTGCCAGTACTATCCTTAATTTAAAAACAAACAGCGCGCCAGGTTTCGACGAGATAAGCAACCAGCTAATAAAACACATTGGTGACCTGATACTAGAACCGTTAACATTTATAGTTAACCAGAGTTTTAGCGATGGTTGCTTTCCTGACTCTTGGAAAGTAGCTGTGGTTGTGCCTATTCATAAAGATGGCCCTAAAGACCTCCCAAACAACTATCGACCAATCTCTTTGTTGAGTGTGTTATCTAAGATCTTGGAAAAACTGGTGAACAAGAGACTGGTAAAATTTTTGAACAAATTTGACGTCATTGCGGATCGACAGTTTGGATTTAGGCAGCAGAGATCAACTGAGGATGCGATTTCTCTCCTTACGGATCTAGTATCTACTTACCTAGACAAAGGTCTCAAATGTGTAGGCGTTTTCTTGGACCTTGCTAAGGCCTTCGATACGGTCTCAACTCCAATCCTCCTACAAAAGCTTGAAATGTTAGGCATAAGAGGCACTGCATTGTCCTGGTTCCGCACCTATCTATCTGGTAGAAAACAGCTGGTGAAGATTGGCAATCACAGAAGTGACCCAGTGACGGTTAGCTACGGAGTCCCACAGGGCAGTATACTGGGCCCAACCTTATTCATAATCTACATGAACGACATTCATGAACTTCAGATGAATGGGGTGGAGACGATTTGCTATGCTGATGACACGGTGGTGTTGTTTCACGGTGCCACATGGGAAAATACTTTTCAGGCTACTGAGGAGGGGATGTCTGTAATATCTAACTGGCTACAATGCAATCTTCTCACACTAAATTATAAGAAAACTCAATATATGTGCTTCCATAAAACTGCCGCTTCTGAACCCCCATCACACAATGGCATTAGAATACATTCCTGCAAAAACTATGACTCCCAATTGCCGTGTTGCTGTGATGTCATCAAACGTATTAACAGTATTAAATATCTTGGTGTCATTGTCGATGAAAAACTTACCTTTAAGGATCACATTCTCTGGTTGTCAAAGCGAGTTCGTAAAGTAATTGGAATCATGAAAAAGATTCGAAATATAGCTTGCGCCAAAATCCTCAGATTGATCTATATTACGCTCTGCCAATCACTGATTTTATACTGTATTCCGGTATGGGGCAGTACCTCTAAAACTTTCATGATTCTGGTAGAAAGGGCACAACGCTCAGTATTAAAGGTGATGCTGAAAAAACCTTTCCGTTTTGATACCGAGCTATTGTATAGGGAAACTCAAGTCCTCACTGTACGCCAACTTTATATTCATAAAATTGCTGTTGTTTCTCACAGAGCTATGGTTTGTTCAGCTGAGTATAATAATCATTTAGAAAGGAGAGTTTTTAAAATGCCAGGAGCGTCTGTTAAGACAGCGTTTGCGAGTAGATTCGGTCTCCATATAAGATCCCTTATTTATAACAACATACTCAAGCACGTAGATATTAAAACCTCTTCTGTTGCACAAGCACATGTTAAGCTATTAAACTGGTTAAGAACATTAAACTATAAGAAAACTGAAACCTTATTGCTACCTTTTTGCTGTAAAGATCTTTAAAAATATTGCTTTTATTATTATTTTTCTGTATTTGGTCTAAATTGTTTGTTATTTTTAATTTAATGCACAATTAATATATAGAATGAAAGAATGAACGAATGATAGATTAATAATATGAATGACCCTACATTTTTCTACTAGTTTTTAACCTAATTATGTAAACAATGTAATATCATTGGTACATTAATAAGAATATTGGTACCCCGCATTTCTGGCTTAGCCGAGTTTGGGGACCCTTGGCAACTTTGTGTATTACTTCTGTGCATGTCCATATATAATCATTGTTATTTTAATTTACGTCTTTTGTTATGTGTTTTTCATGCAATAAAGTGATTTTGTATTTGTATTTGTATTTGTATTTGTACTTCCCCACCAAGGACTCCACGCGTTGACATCCCCTGCCAGGATGACATTTTTAGTCTGTAACTTAGAGCAGATATGTCCGATTCTGCGAAGGTATGGCTCCAAGTCTTCGTCCCCTTCCAGGTAAACGGATAGCACGGCCAATTTAAGTGCCCCTGCCTTCAGTAGTACAGCGGCAATGTTCTCGGTGACGAGTTGGGGATCATGGATTACCTCCAGTTCCCCACCGAACACCACCACCGCGGCCTTCACAGGTTTTTGGCGAGCTGACGTCATTTGGATAACTCTTGTGCCCGGGTACTGTTTTAGTTCGCCCTTGGTTCCGACGTACGGTTCCTGCACCAGGGCGACAGATACCCGGTTGGTGTGCGCTTTGCACAAGAGCTCCTGAGTTGCCAGCTTGGCGCGCTGTAAATTGACCTGGATGATACGTAATTTGCTGTCCGTTGTCTTGCCTAGAGAGGGGGTGTCTCTGCCGTTCACCGCGGTGCCCTTAGCAGTACGCAACACGAGACCTTGCAATGGAGTCCCACTTACGCCTGATCTGGCATTCGCTACTGAAGGCATTGTGTGCCAGATCGGCTTCGTGGAGCTTAGCCTTTCGACAGTTCACGCAGTCAGCTGTTTTAGTCTTTTGCGGACAGTCCACATAGGTGTGAGGCCCGCCGCAGTGACTGCACGTGATGCCTTTTTCTTTACACACTCGTTTCGAGTGTCCATACTCCAGGCATCCCGTGCACTGCACTAGCGGTGAGTGGTCCTCAATTGGACGTCTCTGTAATCCTATGTAGACTGTTCCCGCTTCCGTGAACCGCCTCCAGAGAGTTGGAGATAGCTCCACTATTACGTGGCACTCCAGCGGGTTTCTCGCTTTGCGACGATACAATACTCTAGGGCACTCCGCTGAGAGATCCACTCCTGTCAAAAGGTGTTTGTTCTGACTCAGGAGGGATCCTATGACGTCTTGGTCGGGGTGATAGGCCAAGACGTCGCGGATGCAGGCTAGCGGCAGCTTATTGACAGCCTCCTTCGCAGTCAGACCTTGTCCACTCTTGGTAATGCTGGAGGATATTTTATCAATATCTTCTCTCTTGTTACAGCTTAGTACTACCTTGCCGTTCGCGGCTTTTCTGCATCGGTCCACCCTTATCCCGGTGGCTTGGACGTCCAGCGTCCTCTCCAACCGCTTCACAACTTCGTCTCCCGAGAGAGATAAATCTGTCGATGAGACGATCAGAGAATGCGCCGGCCTGTCGAGCCCCGGCTTTTTAAGCACTTGGGCGTAAGTCAGTGACGCAGCAGGACGCTTTTCCCGGCCGAGGACATCATTTTTTTAGGTTGTTAACGGCGTTTTTGACGTCAGAGAGGGCTATTTCTAAGTTAAGGTTGGGCGGCTCTGTCTTCCTATCTTCCACCGCCTTGCCAATAGCCCTCACGTCAGACCCTACCTTAGCTATGCTCCCCAGCACGGGTTCGATGATAAGACGCATGCTGTCGTCACTGACCCCCCTTGGCTGTGCCTGACACAGCGGTCGTTGCTGAAGGCAATGGACCGCTGCCCTCACCCTTTCCAGGCCGTCACAAATGACGTCTAGCCTGGGGTCTGAAGCCACCGGTTTCGGGGGGGACCTGCACTCCAGGCTCACGGTTTTGGCCCTCGCCTCGGATTCCTCCAGCTGTCGCCTAAGTGTGTCTAATTGGCAGGACACAGCAGCGACCCTACCCGATAAGGTTTCCAGCTCCTTAAGCAGAGCTGGATCGGGACTAGATGTTGCGGCGTTGGTGGATATCCGCGGGGCGGCTGTATCCGCCAGCTGGAGGACCCTCTCCCTAATCTGCTCGATGGCCTTGAATGGACCGTCCATCTCGAACCCGAGCCAAACCCGTATGGCTTTCGCCTCTTCTAGTGTGTTCGAAATGTCGGCCCTAGCCTGGCTGAGCTCAGCCGCATGGGAGCTGTGGAGCACGTTGAGCGCCTGAGCGTGGGCTCGCTCAACATCCACCAGCTCCCTCGCGTGCCGGCTCTGCTCTTTTGACAAATTCAATTTATGCCTCGAGCGAGAGTCGGACAGGGAGAGCACTGCTATGTAAAGCCGTTCAAGGCTGTCGAGGGCCTCGGCTTTGCACTCCCGCTTCATGTTCCCAGCCTCCTCCAGTGCCGACTTCCCTTTGAGCAGGAGCTCGTTGGCCTCTCGCGTGGCCAGGTCCATCGACACCCCCGGGGTTTTGCGGTCGCGAGATGGGAGGAAGCTGAGACGGCTGTCGCGGGAGCCAACCGACACATCCGAGGCCGAATCCGGGCCCGCACTCCAGAAGTCTATGCGTTGGTCGAACTCGGACAAGTCGGAGGGGACCGGGGATGCGAACGTCTCAGCAATGGGCTTTACAACCGCCCCGGCATTTATCTTTAATACTTCCTTGCGAAGTTGCCGAGGCGGTTGCTTAGTCTTCGCAGAGGTGCTCGCATCCCCTGAGTGTGACTTTCCCGAGCCACCTGATGACGCGGAGGACCTGCCAGCAGACGACATTTTGATGTGCGGCAAAGTAAAACGCAAAATATGTTATTAAAGGCAAAAGTTTAAAATGTTGAAGTAAATATATTTTCCTAACTTGACGTCAATATGGTGTAAAAAGAAATAACGATATTGTGGAATTAAAATTGTAGTAAAAATTCCACAAAATAATTAATAAATAAGATCAAACAGAACAAATTAATTTAATGTCAATTTAAAATTTTAAAAATAAAATATATTTTCCTAACCTAACAACCGATTTGATGTAAAATAAAATGGTATTTTAAAAGTAACTAGCGCAAATATTCTTCATAAGTTGTGTGAAAAGGAATAAAAAGTACTGTACAATGGATAATTCTAAATAAAATAAGGGACGAAACAAATCAAACTTAATGTCAAAATTTAATTGTGAAGATATATTTTCCTAGCCTAACAGAAGATGTAATGTAAAATAAATAATTTTGTTAAAGTAAAATTAGTGCAAATATTCTCGAAGAGTGGTGCAAAAACAAAAAGGTATTGTAAAATTTATGGATTATTGTAACAAAAATTTCCTCAAAATAATTAATTAAATAAAATTAAAATTAGAATAAGATGAAAAACAGTATAATTAAGCTGCCAAAATGTGGCTACGTGGCGGTAGGTTTTTTTTTTTTTTTTTATATTATATCTCTGGTTTTCCATAGGCTGAGCCAAATGCTTTTGTTTGCTTTTATAATTTTATTTTTTGCGTTGAAAAGTTTAATCGCTTTCCCGTTTTATTTTCCGGGATAGGGGATGGGGGTTTCGAAACAACTCTCTTTTTTTTTTTTTTTTTTTTATTTTTTATCGTTTCTTATGATCTAAACATATTAATAATACGACTTTGTTAATTTATGCACTTTTTTATTTTTATAAATATAATTCTTTCTTTTTTTTTTTTTTTTTTTTTGTTATTATTCATATCATTACATTTTTATTTTATTTTTATTTATTTATTTATTTATTTATTTATTTATTTTTCTTCTCATGCTTTTTCGTTTTTTATGACCCTTTTTTTTTTTTTTTTTTTTTTTCATTTATACATGCAAAATACAGAATAAATACACAACAAATTTTCATATTTTTAATTACTTAATTACAAACATGCCATATCCTTTTAGGTATCTATGTTAATTTTATTCTAGACGAGAGAGCTGTTTCGAGGGTTAGTACACAATTTAATTTAATTTAATTTCCTTTATTTTACAATATTCAAATTTCTTATTACTGTTCTTAAATCAGATTTATTACTCTACATTTAAATCAATATTCCCACTTCAGAAGCCGTCAAAATCGGTCCATTTTTCGCTATCTTGGTTGTTATATCGGCTGGTTCGTCACCGCGGTATTCCGGTCTTGCACTGCCATTTTGAAGTTGTACTCGCTGATCTGGGCATTTGTCACACCTTCTGCTCGCTTTACAAAGGCGGCAATCGCGTCCCCACTGTCATCTGAATAGTAGATGCAGCTTTCTGTATGACGCGATAATGCCACCACTGCATGCGGTATGCTGTTGTGTAAGTGCGATCTGCTTGCCGTTGTGCGCACGATAATCACCTTAGCGTAAGTAAGTCCCTGTGCTTCGTGGATAGTAAGAATGCGTGACCCTTTCCCTTTCCCATAGCCTTGGCCTCCAAGGGACTCCTTTTCGGCCTGGGTATGCACGAGGAATAGTGTGCTTGGAAGGTCTCTGGGTATTAGCGCATTCGTATACTTTCCCAGCTTCAGGGAGCGCACCTGCGTTTTGGATGAATATGTGCCATTGTACACCTCGCTTAGGGCGTATGACACATCCATCGGGTTCCTGTGTGTGCACAATAGCTCAAGACTGATGCTCGTTACCAGATTTGGGCGGTTGTAATACATATCAAAATGACACTGTCGGTCTATGTAGGGAAGCTGGTTTACGTCGCCTACCAAGAGTATTTCTCCGGCCCCCGACATCTGTGTCGCCATAACTATGGCGCCGAAGTGACTCATGGGAGCTTCATCAAAGAATATGCGTTTGCACGATTCTTTCTTCTTTCCCGAAGCACCCACGCCGTTCACCAATACAGAAGCCAGGGTGCGCACTCTTGTGCGTAGGTGGGACTTTGAGTTGGTCACCAGCTTGTCTCTAAGATCTTTAGCCGCTTCAATAGTCTGGGTGACTATCACATCCTGAGTTATGTCGCACTGAGACAAAATCCAAGTTGTTTTTCCACAGCCAGGTACTCCGTTAACCCATGTGAAGTGTGGAACTTCCCAGTTTGCAAAGGTTTCGTTTCCTGCAGGGTCTTTGGCGATTTTTTCCGCCATTTCCAACACCCTGTCGTCTAACATCACCTTTGTTTCCCGTGTTGTGACCACTATGGGATCCATTTCTGGGGCTTGATACCTGATTTTGGTAGAAAGTAGTGAGTCTTCTTCATCCAGTGCGACAAACCCACTGCTGGAGTTATAAGCGACCATGTGTCGTATCATTGGGGCACCCGCTATGACCGTTCCCCTTTCGTTGTCATAGATGGTTGCCTGCGCTTCTTCAAGCTTGACACTCAGTAGTCCCGTGCTCCCTCGGTTGTATATTTGCAGGATGTCCTCGCAGGTCTTGGTGTTGATGACCTTATTTGCTTTAAGGACACCCTGAAACTCAAGGAAAGCATTCACCATGTGATCCAGGGTGGTTGTGGCCTGCCTGAGCCGGGGTGGTTCCACTAAACCCTTATCCGCTTTGGTGCGGGTTTTGCGGGTTTCTCGTGGAGTCATTCCCGGGTCGCTTCTTGTAAAAGTCTCTACAGCAGATTCAATACGTTGCATTGACATTGCTGCAGAAACTCTTTCGGCCATCGTTTTCGGGTCACATGGGACAGTTGAGGCTATTAGCGAACCATTGACTACGGATGACTACACCATACAATTTGAAAAATCTACCAAATATGTTGGATTCACACTAGATTCAAAATTAGGGTGGCACAGCCACATTGACAGTGTGTGCAAAAAACTTAATCAGGCTTATTATTCAATATCCAGGTTGGTACCAACCCTGACCATGCACAATTTGCTGTCTGCCTACTATGGTTATTTTAATGCTGTCCTATCGTATGGCATAGACTTATGGGGTATGTCGGCTGATAGGGATCGACCGTTTATAATCCAAAAGAAGATGGTACGAAGGCTATCCAGAGCCATACCAGGTACTCACTCGAAGCCGCTATTTATCAAGCTCGGTATTTTGACTGTCCCGTGTTTGTATATCCTGGAGGTTGCAAAATATGTGAGGCGGAACCCTACGGAGTTTCCTGACAAAAGTTATGTCGATCACGGTTATAGTCTCAGGCGTCTACAAGACCTTCGAACACCGAAACATCGTCTCACCAAAACTGGAAATTCGCTTTTTGTAATGGGACCGCGTATTTATAATAAAATACCTGACTCCATAAAAGAATGTAGGAGCTTCTCATCGTTTAAAAATAAACTTAAAACATTATTAAAAAGTAAAGCTTACTACACTGTTAGCGAGTTTCTTGCTGGGTAAATTATCGTTACCTCTGTTTGAAATATGTATGTACACAACAATTTAATTTTATATTAATTGACATATTTATACGCTTATTTTTTGTATTAATTTGAGATTTCAATCTACCAATATTATAATTACCTAGGCAAGCATTTTATTTGTTAAAATATTGAATGTGTTTTAATTTTTAACTTAATAATTAATACTATAATTATATGAACTTAAAATATCCTGTATATTAACTTGACGATGTAATTTACTGAATAAATGAATATGAATATGAATGTTGGTTACTGAAGCGTTCAGCGCGCTGATCGCCACATCCAGTCCAGCTCCTTGAAGTGACTGCCGGTGCATTCCCATATTTTTTAGTAGACGCTCCTCCTCTGCCCTTTTATTCTGTAGGCGTTCCGAGCCACTCACTGCTTCCGAGTGCATGACGGTGGATGTAGTCCTGTCGGTACCAGAGCCGGTGCCCCCAGGCAAGAGGAAACTGAGGTTTTCGCCCCTGTCCTCGTATACAACCACCCGATGTTGTTCGGTGGCGTGTATACACCCGAGATAGTCCTGGACCCTACCCTTTTCTGGACCCACCGTCATGGAATCGATGCTAATGATAACCGCTGCGTTCGAACACGCGCTTCTAAACTTGGTGAGCAGTGAGCTAACCAGGGCAAACCTTGTGCTTTGCGCGTTGCTGTCAAAAAGAGCGATCACCTTATTTTGTGTTCGCATTAGTCGACAGCCCGCGCCGGCCACGGTCAACTCAGGTAGCGCGCTGTATGTTGCGCGTTTTATGCTCGTTTTGGAGGTATTTCCGTTCAGAAGTGCGGCAATTCCCGGGGAGATAGTAACCTTTCCCGTTCCGGTTGCATTACAGAAACTAAGACCCAGTTTTTCTCTTTCATTATCCATGAAGAGTGCGACTCCACGAATTTTTATGCCAGGTGTGCCACTCTCTCCGTGTCTCATAAGAGAATTAATCTGCTCTTCACTTGTGAGGTGGTTTCCTGATGGAGAATTCGGTTGGGGAGTCGTACTGGATCCTTGCGACGGTGCTGGGGTGGTTACGGACGGTTTGCAGGTTTTGTTCGTGGCTGCAACGAATTGAACAACTTTACATGCGAATGCCCAAAAGTAGGTGTTGGATTCTTTGTTTTCCATGATCTTCGGAAAATTTGATGGAATTAGTGTAGTCTGGATTCTTACTTCCAGTTCCATCCTTTCCAGACCAAACCTTGGACACTCGCATAGTATGTGTATTATCGATTCATCGCATTCGGGATCGCATGGGCATGAGGGGCTGTCTTTTAGCTTAAATCGGTGTAGGTACGCAGCAAAGCCTCCATGGCCGGTCATTGCCTGGACGTGTGTGGGTGTTAAATTCATGTCCCTTAGAATGCGTCTTGCTGATCTGACGTCTGGCAAAAATGTCTTTGTGACCGAGCCGGTGCTGGAGGATTCGTAGCGCACCTGCCACTTTTGGACCGTTTCTTTTCGTATTTCCGCTTTGACATACGACAATGGGACTTTGCTGTAGTCTGGTGCCGTCTTTTTGGTCAAGGCTGCTTTCTTTGCCAATTCATCTGCCCTCTCGTTGCCTGGAGTGCCGACGTGGGCTCTCAGCCAGAAGAATCTGACTTCCCTGTTTTCGCTTCGGATTTCTCTTACTAGGCTCTTGATCTCCATGACCAGAGGGTGAGAGACTGTAGGGCTTCTCAGTAAATCGAGCGATGATCTTGAGTCGCTCAGAATATTTACCAAGGCCTTTTTGCTCTTTCTCACCATCTTAACGGCTCTGAAGAGAGCGTAGAGTTCCGATTGGAAGACGGTGTTGTGTGGTTCCAGGCTGTTCAATATTCATCGTGGCGGCTGCTGGACGACCGAGGGGGGAGCGGGGAGCACGGAGGGGGGCGACAGGGTGGATAAAACCACCGGCGCGGTGGACGCGCTCTCTTTTGCGTCTGCGACCTTGCGACATGACTACTATACTTGTTGAACAGATCAATATAAGATCAAGCTGTATCTGGACGTTTTACTTATAATTATCCTAGTAAACTGCTAGTGCAAGAACTAGGCTCAACAAGTGGTCCTTCGAGAAAGAAACGCGGCTTTTGGACTCGTGGTGCAGGCAGACGCCGGGCGAACAAAGGCGGCCCACCGCGTGCAACCGCGTGCAACCGCGTGAGATTTTCATCGAGGCTTCATCCCAAGGCATCGGCTACCGGAAGATCATCCCGACGAAACTCATCACGGTCCTGTTTACGTCACGTTACGTACATCGAGATGCGGCAACATCGGACACGTGAAGATCGCCGGTAGAAAACCAGGGTCATCGGTGAAAACATCCATCCAGAACCAGCAGCCAGTTACAGCAGGGAGCAGGGAAAGGCGTCGTATTTCTACACGGGAGGATTCAACGCTGCGTGGGCATTTTACGTATTGTGAGTCCGTTCCGATTTCCTTTGTCTACCGCCTACCGCTTTGCATTCCCATTTAATCTATCATTTGTCCATTCCAGTCATCCATATTTTTTTCTTTTTTCTTATTTCCTTTATTGGAGGTAATTTCATATTTTTTCCATTTCAATCAGATTCATTTTAAAACTGCATCGTAGCAAAATCATTAGTAACACGAACGCTTACACAGGGTAGATAGAACACAACCGTTTTTATTTTTTTTTATCAATTTGAAACTGACAGGTAGTTGAGTCATTTTCTTGGTCAATTATTCGTACTTATTCTCCATAATTTGCTAAAATCGTCAGTTATTTTGTACATTTAAGTGTATTTTACTTCCCCAGCGATGTAAGTGCAGTTATTTTTAACAAACACGAAAGGGAAAATAAGAAATATCGGGTAGGAATTGCATCCTCGAGTCCGGGGCTTTTTTGTATAAGGTTATTGCAATTACAATGACGTCCGAGGAGAAAACACTTCTTATCATTAAAAAGCGAGGGACTTTGAAAGCTAAGCTCACGAATTTCACAAATTTTTTAAACCCTCTGTTGACCAGTGATGACGTGTCCGTCGCGCAAACATTGGACCTCGAATCGCGCCTTAGCAAAATGGAAGCCTTATATGGTGAATTTGACACATTACAGACGGAGTTGGAGATCCTCTCTGCCTATCCCGACGAGCAGTACAAGGAACGAGAGCACTTTGAGTCCAAGTTCTACGAGGCCGTTGCCGGGGCACGAGAACTGCTCTTGAGAGATCGCGCCCGCCAGGGTCTTGCGGATTTGGAGGTTAGATCTGAAGCGAGTTCATCTTCCCAGCAGACGTGTAGAGCAGGTGGGAGTATTCATAATTGTAATTCAGGCTTACCAAAGATTAATATTCCGTCCTATGCGGGTGACTATCAGGATTGGTTAGAATTTAGGGATACCTTCATGTCATTAGTGCATAATAAACAAAACATCAATGCCATCGATAAATTTCACTATTTGCGTAGCTCCTTAAAAGGAGAAGCCGCTTTAGTCATAAAGGGCCTAGACTTCAAGAGTGAAAACTATGGCTTAGCCTGGAAAACACTTATTGAGCAATACAATAATGAACAATTGCTTGTAAACAATCATGTTCATGCTTTGTTTAGTATGGAAAACATACAAAAGGAGTCGAGTAAAGCTGTCCGGTTGCTAGTCGGCACAGCTAGGAAAAACTTAAGAGCGCTTTCAACTTTAAATGAACCTACTCAACATTGGGACACTCTTATTATTTATATCATGTCAAATAAGTTAGATGCAATTACAAGCAGTAAGTGGGAAGAACATAGAAACTCGAGCTCTAGTAACATAACTTTAGATGATTTTTTTTCATTCCTTACTACTAGAGCTAAAGTGTTAGAAAAGATTGAGCAGTCAAATAGTAAACAGAATAAAGCCTATCAAAATAATTCGCAAAATAGGTTTAGTAAAACTTTTCTAGTTGAAGGGCCATCGGGGCAAGCAGACATGAAATGTTCCCCCCCCCTCAACAAGATCTTTTGTCCTATGTGCAGGGCAGAACATTTTCTTTTTAGCTGTCAGTTATTTAGAAGCCTAGATATCAATTCTAGAATTCAGAAAGCTAAAGCGAGTAAAGTTTGTCTTAACTGTCTTCGTCCAGGACATTTTGAACGGAGATGCAAACTATCGCATTGTAAATATTGCCCGTCAAAGCACAATACATTATTGCATCAAGAATCTTCTAAGGAGGAAGTGCAACAGGGTACAAACAATGTTGCCTTGGCAGCCGATGGTGCATCAAACCAACCAACATTGAATAACTGTCACGTCTTACTTTCCACAGCTATGGTGCGAGTGCGTGATAGTAAGGGTGAGCTGCATACTGCGCGAATCTTGTTGGATAATGCCAGTACCGCTAACTTTGCAACTTATGGCCTCTGCTCAAAATTGAAGCTGCCTCTTCAGGATGCTCATACAACTGTAACAGGTATTAACAATCAAGTTTCCAGCAGCACACAGAGTTGTAACATTACTCTCATGTCTTCTTGTTCTGACTATGTGGTGAACTTGGACTGTTTCATTTTACCAGAAATAACGAAAGCATTACCAGCTTCATTCATTAATATTCAAAATGTGCAATTACCTGTAGGAATTCAGTTAGCAGATCCAACTTTCAATGTCCCGGGAACTGTAGATATCTTAGTCGGGGCAGAAATCTTTTGGAAGATCATTGGGTCAAATCAGATTAATTTAGGTAAAAATCAACCTAGGCTTTATGAGACTAAGTTAGGATGGCTTATATCTGGGGGCATATCTCAGTCAAATCAACCATCTAACAAAACTATCTGTCATTTCACTTTGGACCAACAGCTACATACTAGTGTCTCACGTTTTTGGGAGTTAGATAGCATACCAAGTATTCATGACCATTCTGATGAAGAGCGCATATGTGAAAAATCCTTTGTTTCAAAAACAAGGCGAGCTGAAGATGGTCGTTTCATAGTTGAGGTTCCATTCAAAGAATCCCCAGACATGTTGGGTGAGTCATATCATATAGCAAAACTACAATTTCTTTCGTTAGAAAGAAAACTTGAGAGAGATGCCGAACTTAAACAGAAATACCATGCGTTCATCAAAGAATACATCAACTTAGGTCACATGTCTGAAGTTCACAGTGTTGACAAGACAATGAAGCAGTGTTGGTTACCTCATCATGGGGTTACCAACGAAGCCAGTAGCACAACCAATCTTAGGGTTGTTTTCAATGGATCGCAAAAAACATCTTCGAATAGGTCCTACAATTGCATACAAATGACAGGAGCAGTAGTTCAGGACGATCTGTTGTCCATTTTATTGCGTTTTCGACAACATAAGGTGGTAATTTCGGGTGACATAGAAAAATTTTATCGACAGATATTAGTATGCCCAACCCAACGCCCACTTCAACAAATTTTGTGGAGGTTTGACCCCAGTGAGCCACTTAGGTCTTATACTTTGAATACGGTGACATATGGTACCACGTCAGCTCCGTTTTTGGCAACTCGGTGCCTTCTACAATTATCACAAGAATGTTCAAATCCTAAAGTAGCTAGGTCAATCGCTCATGATTTCTACATAGATGATTATATATCGGGGGGAGACACAGAATCAGAAACCATAGACTTATGTAAACAGGTTATTGAAACATTAACGTCAGCGCAACTTCACATGAGGAAGTGGCGGTCAAATTCAGAATTTGTTCTTAATTCAATAACAAGTGACAACACAACTTCAAATGTGTTGAATCTTAGCTCTCGGGAGCCTAGTAAAACATTAGGCTTAAAATGGGATTGTAGTAAGGACAATCTTTTATTTACAATAAATGAGTTCGGAGATCCTATAGCTAGCAAACGTAATGTCCTGTCCACAATTGCACAGGTTTTCGACCCTTTAGGTCTTGTCGGTCCCTGCATTGTTCAAGCAAAAATCATTTTGCAAAAGTTGTGGATAGGAAAATATTCATGGGATGAACAAATTCCCAAGGATTTACAGAAACTTTGGTCAGCCTTTCAGAAAACACTACCATATCTAAATCAAGTTTGTATTCCTAGACAGGTGGTGTTAAATTCACCTTGTACGATTGAACTACACGTATTTACAGACAGTTCAGAAAGTGCATTTGGAACGTGTGTATACCTTCGTTCTGTTAGTAATGATGGTTCAGTCCTTGTTCGCCTCTTAGCGTCTAAAAATAAGATTGCACCAATAAAACATACTACGATTCCAAGGTTAGAACTCTGTGCTGGTGTGGCGGGAACAAGGTTGTTTACCAAGGTTGTTGATTCATTAACGCTTAAATTCAATAATTGTTTTTTTTGGTGTGACTCCACTGTTGTTTTGGGTTGGATCGCTTCCCAACCAAATAACTTGCCACTTTTTATAAAAAATAGAGTCACAGAAATACAGAATACTACAATGGATTGCAGTTGGAGGTATGTACCGTCAAAGAGCAACCCTGCTGATTTGGTATCCAGAGGCATGAGCGCTGAACAAATCAGGAACTGTACATTGTGGTGGTCAGGGCCTTCATTTTTATGTCAGGATGAATCGCAATGGCCAGTTGCTCCGAATAATAGTGTGCAGCTTATCCCTCTAACTGAAACATGTCTTGTTAGTGGCACAGAAACCTCGTATGATGAAGGTTATGAGCTTATAGAAAAAATTTCAAACCCATCTCAATTATTCAGAATTGTAGCACTTATTTTCAGATTCTACAACAATTGTAGAAACAAACTTAATAAGACAAAAGGAAAAACTTTATTAAGTTCAGAATTAAATGAAGCAAAATTTTTTGTTTTAAAAATTTGTCAAATGAGGATGTTTCCTGACGAATACAAGTTATTAACGTCGGGGCAGCCTCTTCCTCGGAAAAGTAGATTGCTACCGCTATCTCCTTTCATCGACTCAGATAAACTTATGCGAGTAGGTGGAAGACTTAAACACTCTCATTACAGATATGACATGAAGCATCCAGTCATCCTATGTGGTAAACATGATTTAACTAAGAGGTTAGTCCATATGATCCATCTTAACCTTTTACATGCGGGCCCTCAATTGTTACTTAGTTACATCAGGCTTAACTATTGGGTTAGAGGAGGGAAGAATTTAGCAAAAAGGATACTTCATGAATGTCTAAAATGCTGTAGATTTGCGGCGAGAACGGTACAGCCCATTATGGGAGATCTCCCAGAATCTAGATTAAACCTGGAATTCCCATTTTTAGAATCAGCTCTCGACTACGCAGGACCTGTCATGATAGTCAACCGCAAAGGTAGAGGAGCATCTTTAATCAAATCCTATATATGCGTCTTTGTATGTATGGCAACAAAGGCGATTCATTTAGAACTCGTTACAGATTTAACTAAAGAATGTTTTATTGCAGCCTTAAACCGCTTTACTGCTCGTCGTGGAAAGAGCAGGACTATCCATTGTGACAATGGAACATCCTTTGTTGGCGGTTGCAATGAAATTGCCCGATGGGTACAGTCATCACAAAACACTACAGATTTTCAGGATCTAGGCATCCAGTTTAGATTTTCCCCAGTTTATTCCCCACATTTTAATTCACTTAGTGAATCGGCGGTCAAATCCGTAAAACATCATTTGAAACGAACCCTTAGCCTTGCTAATTTAACTTACGAAGAAATGAATACTTGTCTAATTCAAATAGAAGGAATCCTCAATTCCCGTCCTCTTACACCTTTGTCAGATAGTCCAGATGACCTTTACCCTTTGACACCTGCCCATTTCCTAATCGGACGGCCATTAACGTATTTGCCTCATCCGCAGGTGGACCCTGAAGCCAACATCTGCAGACTACGACGATTTCAGAGAATAGAGTTCCTGAAGCAACATTTTTGGAAACGATTTTATTTAGAATATATTTCTCTACTTCAACAGAAAACAAAATGGTTCGCGAATCAAGGTCAGCTCAAGCCAAACACCCTAGTACTCGTCAAGGACAACAGATTACCTCCACTGATGTGGTTGCTCGGCAGAATTACCCAAGTATATCCAGGAAGAGATGGGATAATCCGGGTAGCGGATATCAAGACCAGGGGAGGCATGATACGACGAGCCTTCAACAACATTTGTCCCCTACCATTTCCTGAGAACCAGTGACGGCCCGGGAGCATGTTCAATATTCATCGTGGCGGCTGCTGGACGACCGAGGGGGGAGCGGGGAGCACGGAGGGGGGCGACAGGGTGGATAAAACCACCGGCGCGGTGGACGCGCTCTCTTTTGCGTCTGCGACCTTGCGACATGACTACTATACTTGTTGAACAGATCAATATAAGATCAAGCTGTATCTGGACGTTTTACTTATAATTATCCTAGTAAACTGCTAGTGCAAGAACTAGGCTCAACACAGGCGAAAGGTGGAATACCTGGACTCCCTTTCATCCTCCCACCACGTTAGGGCAGCACCAACTTTTCCTTCTATTTTGCTACCGTCGGTATAGATTTGAGGTCCGACAACGTGAAGGTTTTCGAGGGTTTCGGGGTCCATTGTTTCTAGGCGCTCGTACTCGGTTGTTGTGAGTAGTGATGGGTGGGGTTTTTCCAAAAAGCCTACCTTGCATTCCACCTCTCTTCCGGGAGGGAGATAGTCCTCTGAGTGGCCCTTTTTAATTTTGAAAAATTTCACAGCCTCTTGTATCCTTAGATCAAGGGGCAAAAGGCCTGATAGGACTAATGCCGATGTCAGAGACACCGTGCGGTGCGCCTTACATATCTTTTGGGCGAAGCCCCTCTGCAAAGCGTCAAGCTGATTCCGAGTCATTAGCTTGTCCGCAGAGGGGGACCACGCACTTGCGGCATACAGCACGATTGGCTCTATCACCGACACATATATGGTCCTGATTATTTCTCTGTTTAGTCCCCACGTTACCTTAGCTGCGCATGCAAGCTGTTTATATATGTCCGCTGTTTTCTTAATGGTGGCGGCCACATGCGCGTTGAACGTGAGTTTGCGGTCGATCGTTAAACCCAACAGTTTGATCTCTTCGACGAGATTCAGTCTGGTTCCTGCCATATGGATTACCGGGGGATCATACTTAAGCTTTTTCGTTATTACCATCGCATTGGTCTTGTGCGAGGCAAAACGTAGCTTATTTTGAGATCCCCATTCCACCACGGATTCCAGAACTGAGTTTGCTGTCTGTTGCAGGGTCTCGACTACGTGCCCAGAGAATATCAGGACCACATCGTCCGCAAAGGCCTGACAGTAGGTTCCTTGATCAGCCAGTTTATGGAGTAATGCATCCAGGATAAGGTTCCAGAAGGTGGGTCCGCCGATAGATCCTTGGACACAACCCTTCGTGGTTCCCTTTTCGCTAGACGCTCTGGCGTAATTTACCTGGATCTTACGGTCTTCTAGGTAAGAGGCTACCAGGGCGTATATGTTTTTGGGGCAACGTTTTGAGATCATCTGGTGCTTGAGTGCCGGCCACCACGCGTTGTCGAAGGCACCCTCTATGTCCAAGGATATCATAAGAACGATCTTTTTGTCTCTTACTTCCGATCGTACATGTTCCATTAAGTCATAGAGGGCGTCCTCTGTTCCGCGCTGTGGCATGAACCCATATTGTTTGGCGTTGAGGGTGGGGAGGATATGCCACTGCAACCTTCCAACCAAGAGTTTTTCGACGATCTTTCCAGGGACAGACAACAGGCCGATTGGTCTGTGGGACTTAGGATCGGTGTAGTCTTCCTTGGCCGGCTTTCGGAGTATGCACACGTGGGCGAGCTTCCATTGCTTGGGGAAGTAAGCTAGCGATAAACATTTGTTCGCCAGCTCCAGAAATACTTCCCTGTTACAATTTATAGCCGCTATGCAGATATCCGCTGTTAATCCATCCGGTCCGGGGGCTTTCTTTGGATTCAATCCTTTGAGGACCATGTCCAGCTCCGCAGATGTGAAAGGTGGATCGTCAGCGGACAGTTCTTCTATCTCCACCGGTGCCAGCCCATCCGTAAGTTCCCTGATGTGCGTGTGGTGTAGCTGTTCAGATTCCACAGAGTCATCAGGATAGAAGGTCTTAGCCAGAAGTTCCGCCGATTCTTCGGGGCTCAAAGTATTGCCTCCGGCATCCCGTAGGAGTGCATCTTCTTTCTTTCTGGCTGTTTTCCTAAGTACTCTGTAGATTCCGTCCCACATGCTCTCGTGTTCCTGTGTCGAGCAAAACTCTTTCCAACTTTTGGTCTGAGCTTCTGTGGCTTGGAGAGCGTACTCTGTTTTGGCCTGGACATATTCATCTAAAACGAACTGTCTCCGACTAGGGGCGGCGTTCCGTATTCGTCTCTTCTTTTTGAGGACTTCTCTTTTGAGAAGTTCGAGAGACTTGGACCACCAAGGGGGTTTTGAGTCGCCTTTCCATGTTCCTACCTTCGGAATCGAGCTCTCACACGATTCCTGGATGTTGAGTATGTAGGTTGTTAGAATGGCTTCCAAATCTTCTGGACTCGTAACCGCTTTCACTCTGCAGGGGCTGATGGCTTTTTCTGCTAGGCCGGATTTGAAGCATGTCGAGAAGTCTGACCACTTTGCCTTCTTGGTGTTGTACTTGCGCGTGGTAATTACCCTTAGTGATTCTAGGGCCTTCTCCAGGCGCAGCGAGAAGGTTATTGCGTTGTGATCGGATGTTATGAGACTTCTGTCCACACTCCAGTCCTCGAACTTGCCCAGCAGGGACTCGCTGCACGCAGTGACATCTACTCTACTTGTGCATAGCGTGTCTCCCCTGTAGGTCTCGAAAGTCGGTACTTGACCCGTGTTAAGTATTTGGAAGTTCATTTCGTTCAGGAAGGCGTTATACTCTTCTCCTCGGTGGTCTGTGGACTTGCTGCCCCACCAGATATTCCAGGCATTTGTGTCTCCAGCCAGCAAAATGTTGTTCGTGCGGAGCTTTTCACAGATCTTTTTTATCTTCTTGATGTCTTCTTCTATGTCTTCTCCTCCTTCCAGGTAGACAGATATGAGCCCTAGCGTTTGCGTTCCGGTTTTTATAGTGGCTGCTGCAATGTTCTCAGATACCAGCTGAGGATCGTGTATGACCTCAAGCTGATCTCCGAATACCACTATTGCTGCCTTTACCGGTTTTTGGCGGTTTAATGTACACTGGATGACTTGTGTGCCCGGGTACTGTTTCATAACACCTGTGCTACCCACGTAGGGTTCTTGCACTAGTGCTACGGAAATTTTTCTGTCCTGGGCCGCCTGGTGTATTTCCGCTGTGGCTATTTTGGCTCTTTGTAAGTTTATTTGTACAAAGTTACACTTTCTTGGTCTGTCCTCCTCTGGGAGGGGGGATCTGTAGTTTTCCGCCTGGGTGCCCTTAGCAGTACGATACACGTGACCTCGCTATGCCATCCCACTTCATTCTTTCCTGGCAATCGATGCTAAGAGCATTGTGTGCCAGCTCAGGGCTTTTTCTCTTTGTGGCGGTAGGTTAGGTTAGGTTAGGTTAGGTTAGGTTAGGTTAGGTTTTTTTTTTTTTTTTTTTTTTTTATATTATATCTCTGGTTTTCCATAGGCTGAGCCAAATGCTTTTGTTTGCTTTTATAATTTTATTTTTTGCGTTGAAAAGTTTAATCGCTTTCCCGTTTTATTTTCCGGGATAGGGGATGGGGGTTTCGAAACAACTCTCTCTTTATTTTTATTTTTTATCTTTTATCGTTTCTTATGATCTAAACATATCTATGATCTAAATATGATCTAATACTACTTTGTTAATTTATGCACTTTTTTATTTTAATAAATATAATTCTTTTTTTTTTTTTTTTTTTTTTTTTTTTTTTTTTTTTTTTTTATTATTCATATCATTACATTTTTATTTTATTTTTATTTATTTATTTTTCTTCTCATGCTTTTTCGTTTTTTATGACCCTTTTTTTTTTTTTTTTTTTTTTTTTTTTTTTAATTTATACATGCAAAATACAGAATAAATACACAACAAATTTTCATATTTTTAATTACTTAATTACAAACATGCCATATCCTTTTAGGTATCTATGTTAATTTTATTCTAGACGAGAGAGCTGTTTCGAGGGTTAGTACACAATTTAATTTAATTTAATTTCCTTTATTTTACAATATTCAAATTTCTTATTACTGTTCTTAAATCAGATTTATTACTCTACATTTAAATCAATATTCCCACTTCAGAAGCCGCCAAAATCGGTCCATTTTTCGCTATCTTGGTTGTTATATCGGCTGGTTCGTCACCGCGGTATTCCGGTCTTGCACTGCCATTTTGAAGTTGTACTCGCTGATCTGGGCATCTGTCACACCTTCTGCTCGCTTTACAAAGGCGGCAATCGCGTCCCCACTGTCATCTGAATAGTAGATGCAGCTTTCTGTATGACGCGATAATGCCACCACTGCATGCGGTATGCTGTTGTGTAAGTGCGATCTGCTTGCCGTTGTGCGCACGATAATCACCTTAGCGTAAGTAAGTCCCTGTGCTTCGTGGATAGTAAGAATGCGTGACCCTTTCCCTTTCCCATAGCCTTGGCCTCCAAGGGACTCCTTTTCGGCCTGGGTGTGCACGAGGAATAGTGTGCTTGGAAGGTCTCTGGGTATTAGCGCATTCGTATACTTTCCCAGCTTCAGGGAGCGCACCTGCGTTTTGGATGAATATGTGCCATTGTACACCTCGCTTAGGGCGTATGACACATCCATCGGGTTCCTGTGTGTGCACAATAGCTCAAGACTGATGCTCGTTACCAGATTTGGGCGGTTATAATACATATCAAAATGACACTGTCGGTCTATGTAGGGAAGCTGGTTTACGTCGCCTACCAAGAGTATTTCTCCGGCCCCCGACATCTGTGTCGCCATAACTATGGCGCCGAAGTGACTCATGGGAGCCTCATCAAAGAATATGCGTTTGCACGATTCTTTCTTCTTTCCCGAAGCACCCACGCCGTTCACCAATACAGAAGCCAGGGTGCGCACTCTTGTGCGTAGGTGGGACTTTGAGTTGGTCACCAGCTTGTCTCTAAGATCTTTAGCCGCTTCAATAGTCTGGGTGACTATCACATCCTGAGTTATGTCGCACTGAGACAAAATCCAAGTTGTTTTTCCACAGCCAGGTACTCCGTTAACCCATGTGAAGTGTGGAACTTCCCAGTTTGCAAAGGTTTCGTTTCCTGCAGGGTCTTTGGCGATTTTTTCCGCCATTTCCAACACCCTGTCGTCTAACATCACCTTTGTTTCCCGTGTTGTGACCACTATGGGATCCATTTCTGGGGCTTGATACCTGATTTTGGTGGAAAGTAGTGAGTCTTCTTCATCCAGTGCGACAAACCCACTGCTGGAGTTATAAGCGACCATGTGTCGTATCATTGGGGCACCCGCTATGACCGTTCCCCTTTCGTTGTCATAGATGGTTGCCTGCGCTTCTTCAAGCTTGACACTCAGTAGTCCCGTGCTCCCTCGGTTGTATATTTGCAGGATGTCCTCGCAGGTCTTGGTGTTGATGACCTTATTTGCTTTAAGGACACCCTGAAACTCAAGGAAAGCATTCACCATGTGATCCAGGGTGGTTGTGGCCTGCCTGAGCCGGGGTGGTTCCACTAAACCCTTATCCGCTTTGGTGCGGGTTTTGCGGGTTTCTCGTGGAGTCATTCCCGGGTCGCTTCTTGTAAAAGTCTCTACAGCAGATTCAATACGTTGCATTGACATTGCTGCAGAAACTCTTTCGGCCATCGTTTTCGGGTCACATGGGACGTTGGTTACTGAAGCGTTCAGCGCGCTGATCGCCACATCCAGTCCAGCTCCTTGAAGTGACTGCCGGTGCATTCCCATATTTTTTAGTAGACGCTCCTCCTCTGCCCTTTTATTCTGTAGGCGTTCCGAGCCACTCACTGCTTCCGAGTGCATGACGGTGGATGTAGTCCTGTCGGTACCAGAGCCGGTGCCCCCAGGCAAGAGGAAACTGAGGTTTTCGCCCCTGTCCTCGTATACAACCACCCGATGTTGTTCGGTGGCGTGTATACACCCGAGATAGTCCTGGACCCTACCCTTTTCTGGACCCACCGTCATGGAATCGATGCTAATGATAACCGCTGCGTTCGAACACGCGCTTCTAAACTTGGTGAGCAGTGAGCTAACCAGGGCAAACCTTGTGCTTTGCGCGTTGCTGTCAAAAAGAGCGATCACCTTATTTTGTGTTCGCATTAGTCGACAGCCCGCGCCGGCCACGGTCAACTCAGGTAGCGCGCTGTATGTTGCGCGTTTTATGCTCGTTTTGGAGGTATTTCCGTTCAGAAGTGCGGCAATTCCCGGGGAGATAGTAACCTTTCCCGTTCCGGTTGCATTACAGAAACTAAGACCCAGTTTTTCTCTTTCATTATCCATGAAGAGTGCGACTCCACGAATTTTTATGCTAGGTGTGCCACTCTCTCCGTGTCTCATAAGAGAATTAATCTGCTCTTCACTTGTGAGGTGGTTTCCTGATGGAGAATTCGGTTGGGGAGTCGTACTGGATCCTTGCGACGGTGCTGGGGTGGTTACGGACGGTTTGCAGGTTTTGTTCGTGGCTGCAACGAATTGAACAACTTTACATGCGAATGCCCAAAAGTAGGTGTTGGATTCTTTGTTTTCCATGATCTTCGGAAAATTTGATGGAATTAGTGTAGTCTGGATTCTTACTTCCAGTTCCATCCTTTCCAGACCAAACCTTGGACACTCGCATAGTATGTGTATTATCGATTCATCGCATTCGGGATCGCATGGGCATGAGGGGCTGTCTTTTAGCTTAAATCGGTGTAGGTACGCAGCAAAGCCTCCATGGCCGGTCATTGCCTGGACGTGTGTGGGTGTTAAATTCATGTCCCTTAGAATGCGTCTTGCTGATCTGACGTCTGGCAAAAATGTCTTTGTGACCGAGCCGGTGCTGGAGGATTCGTAGCGCACCTGCCACTTTTGGACCGTTTCTTTTCGTATTTCCGCTTTGACATACGACAATGGGACTTTGCTGTAGTCTGGTGCCGTCTTTTTGGTCAAGGCTGCTTTCTTTGCCAATTCATCTGCCCTCTCGTTGCCTGGAGTGCCGACGTGGGCTCTCAGCCAGAAGAATCTGACTTCCCTGTTTTCGCTTCGGATTTCTCTTACTAGGCTCTTGATCTCCATGACCAGAGGGTGAGAGACTGTAGGGCTTCTCAGTAAATCGAGCGATGATCTTGAGTCGCTCAGAATATTTACCAAGGCCTTTTTGCTCTTTCTCACCATCTTAACGGCTCTGAAGAGAGCGTAGAGTTCCGATTGGAAGACGGTGTTGTGTGGTTCCAGGCGAAAGGTGGAATACCTGGACTCCCTTTCATCCTCCCACCACGTTAGGGCAGCACCAACTTTTCCTTCTATTTTGCTACCGTCGGTATAGATTTGAGGTCCGACAACGTGGAGGTTTTCGAGGGTTTCGGGGTCCATTGTTTCTAGGCGCTCGTACTCGGTTGTTGTGAGTAGTGATGGGTGGGGTTTTTCCAAAAAGCCTACCTTGCATTCCACCTCTCTTCCGGGAGGGAGATAGTCCTCTGAGTGGCCCTTTTTAATTTTGAAAAATTTCGCAGCCTCATGTATCCTTAGATCAAGGGGCAGAAGGCCTGATAGGACTAATGCCGATGTCAGAGACACCGTGCGGTGCGCCTTACATATCTTTTGGGCGAAGCCCCTCTGCAAAGCGTCAAGCTGATTCCGAGTCATTAGCTTGTCCGCAGAGGGGGACCACGCACTTGCGGCATACAGCACGATTGGCTCTATCACCGACACATATATGGTCCTGATTATTTCTCTGTTTAGTCCCCACGTTACCTTAGCTGCGCATGCAAGCTGTTTATATATGTCCGCTGTTTTCTTAATGGTGGCGGCCACATGCGCGTTGAACGTGAGTTTGCGGTCGATCGTTAAACCCAACAGTTTGATCTCTTCGACGAGATTCAGTCTGGTTCCTGCCATATGGATTACCGGGGGATCATACTTAAGCTTTTTCGTTATTACCATCGCATTGGTCTTGTGCGAGGCAAAACGTAGCTTATTTTGAGATCCCCATTCCACCACGGATTCCAGAACTGAGTTTGCTGTCTGTTGCAGGGTCTCGACTACGTGCCCAGAGAATATCAGGACCACATCGTCCGCGAAGGCCTGACAGTAGGTTCCTTGATCAGCCAGTTTATGGAGTAATGCATCCAGGATAAGGTTCCAGAAGGTGGGTCCGCCGATAGATCCTTGGACACAACCCTTCGTGGTTCCCTTTTCGCTAGACGCTCTGGCGTAATTTACCTGGATCTTACGGTCTTCTAGGTAAGAGGCTACCAGGGCGTATATGTTTTTGGGGCAACGTTTTGAGATCATCTGGTGCTTGAGTGCCGGCCACCACGCGTTGTCGAAGGCACCCTCTATGTCCAAGGATATCATAAGAACGATCTTTTTGTCTCTTACTTCCGATCGTACATGTTCCATTAAGTCATAGAGGGCGTCCTCTGTTCCGCGCTGTGGCATGAACCCATATTGTTTGGCGTTGAGGGTGGGGAGGATATGCCACTGCAACCTTCCAACCAAGAGTTTTTCGACGATCTTTCCAGGGACAGACAACAGGCCGATTGGTCTGTGGGACTTAGGATCGGTGTAGTCTTCCTTGGCCGGCTTTCGGAGTATGCACACGTGGGCGAGCTTCCATTGCTTGGGGAAGTAAGCTAGCGATAAACATTTGTTCGCCAGCTCCAGAAATACTTCCCTGTTACAATTTATAGCCGCTATGCAGATATCCGCTGTTAATCCATCCGGTCCGGGGGCTTTCTTTGGATTCAATCCTTTGAGGACCATGTCCAGCTCCGCAGATGTGAAAGGTGGATCGTCAGCGGACAGTTCTTCTATCTCCACCGGTGCCAGCCCATCCGTAAGTTCCCTGATGTGCGTGTGGTGTAGCTGTTCAGATTCCACAGAGTCATCAGGATAGAAGGTCTTAGCCAGAAGTTCCGCCGATTCTTCGGGGCTCAAAGTATTTAAAGGTTAGGTTAGGTTAGGTTAGGTTAGGTTAGGTTAGGTTAGGTTAGGTTAGGTTAGGTTAGGTTAGGTTAGGTTAGGTTAGGTTAGGTTAGGTTAGGTTAGGTTAGGTTAGGTTAGGTTAGGTTAGTGCCAAGAAGCATCTCCAGATCGCCATCACCGAGGCGAAGGCCCGGTCTTGGGACGAGCTGCTGCAGGACCTGGACAGGGATCCATGGGGCCGACCATATAAGATGGTAATGGGGAAGCTACGACCCTGGGTTCCACCTTTAACGGAAACACTGGATCCGAATCTGGTGAACACAGTGGTCAATACCCTTTTCCCTAGAACCCAGGACGATTCTATGCCGGTGACCCCAGTGGAATTGCCCATTTGGTGCGACAATCTGGAGGTATCGGGACCGGAGTTGACCTGCGCCGTCAGACGCCTAGCAGTGCGCAACACCGCCCCTGGCCCGGACGGCATCCCGGGTCGGGCATGGGTGCTCGCCATGGCGGAACTAGGAGACAGGCTTAGGCGGCTATTTACCAACTGTCTCCGTTCTGGCCAGTTTCCGTCCATCTGGAAGGAAGCCAGGCTAGTGCTGCTAGCCAAAGAGGGCAGGGCTCCGGACTCTCCATCCGGGTACCGACCCGTATGCCTTTTGGATGAAGTGGGCAAACTATTCGAAAGAATAATTGCCTACCGCCTAAATTCACACCTGGTGAGAGAGGGCCCCGACCTGTCTGACAGTCAGTTCGGCTTTCGGCAGGGCCGATCGACGATGGACGCGATTCTGCATGTCCAACAATTGTCGGACCGGGTGGTGTCTCAGGGCGGGGTGGTGTTGGCGGTCAGCTTGGACATTGTGAACGCCTTCAACTCCTTGCCCTGGAGTGCCATTAGGAGGGCGCTGATTCGCCACAATGTCCCTCCATATCTGCAGCAAGTCGTCGGGGCCTACTTGAGCGATAGGCAAATTAGGTACACGGGTCGGTACGGGTCAGCACACAGCAGGGAAGTAAACTGCGGTGTTCCCCAGGGGTCGGTGCTGGGCCCCCTGCTGTGGAACATCGCATACGATGCGGTGCTGTGCGTTGTTCTTCCCGAGGGTGTCTCAGTCGTCTGCTACGCGGACGACACCCTCGTTCTTACCGAGGGGGACACCTTCGAGAATACCGTCCGAAGCGCCGAACATGGGGTGGCCTGTATCGTGGACAAAATCCATGAACTTGGGCTACGAGTGGCACCCCAGAAGACCGAGGCTATATGGTTCCACAAGCTTCCCCGAAGCAAGGAACCTCCAAGCCTTTCGGTCCGTGTCGGCATGACCCAGGTCCAGATTGGAAGGAACATGAAGTACCTCGGCCTCATCCTCGACAGCCGTTGGGGGTTTGAGGAGCACTTCAACCGCCAGGTCCTCCGGATTCAGAAGGTAGCCGGTGCACTTCACCGACTGCTGCCTAATCTCGGGGGGCCTAGGGAAGAAGTCCGTCGTCTGTACGCGATGGTGGTGCGATCCATTGCCCTCTACGGAGCTCCTGTATGGTCTGCAAGACTGAGGATCCGGCGCTGCAGAACTATGTTCTATAGCGTGCAGCGCAAGATGGCAATGCGGATCGCCCGTGGATATCGCACGATATCGTTTCAGGCGGCGACGCTCCTTGCACGTTTTCCACCACTGGACATCTTGGCAGACATGGATGAGAGGGTGTTTGCCTTGACTCGTGGCACCAGCCATAGTGGAGGAAACGCGCCCCCGGAGGCGCCAGAGAGGGTGAGGCAGCGGGAACACCGTGCCGCGCTGGAGAGTTGGCATGAAAGGCTACAGGAGCCGCAAAGTGCCCGCCAGCGCGTGGTGGGGGCTATACTGCCTAACTTCTGGACCTGGGTACAGCGAAGCTTCGGGCGGGTCACGTACCGGATGACACAGGTCTTCACCGGGCATGGCTGCTTCGGAGAGTACCTGTGTCGAATCGGACGTGAAGAGACGGCCCAGTGTCACCATTGCGATGGTGACCTGGACTCGGCGCAGCACACGCTTGCGGAGTGCCCTGCCTGGGACTCCGAGCGGCAGAACCTGGTAAGTCAGGTTGGGCAGGACCTCTCCCCTCCAGTATTAGTTCGTTCTATGCTGCGAGGGGAGAGCTATTGGGAAGCCGTTACCAGGTTCTGCGAAAGCGTAATGGTGCGGAAGGAGGAGGCTGAGCGGGAGAGGGAGAGGGCTGATCCCGCTCGAAGGCGCAGGCGTCGAGGCGGAAGGGGTAACCGCCTCGACAGGGCCCAGTAGTCCGGGCATAGAATAAGACTACGGTATCCCCTGCCTGTCGTAAAAGGCGACTAAAAGGGGATCCCGGCTGTGGATGCGCGGGGTGGGGGCCCTGCGTAACCATTCAACAGCCCCGGGAGGAGGGCAGCACGCAGTGGTCTCGTGCTGCCTTGCCACCGTGAGGGTGCAAGAGGGAAGCAATGCTATGCTTCCCCGAGGTGGGCCGCAGGCGCGGCGTTGCGACAGGGGGGCACCGGTGCGTTCCATTGGAGATCCCGGAGTCCCCTGATTGGCGTGGAGGATGGCCACCATGGGGTTTTAGCCGGTAAGAGTCCGGCATAACCTTTCGCGCTCCCCCGAGCCGGAAGGTATCCATGATGGATTTCCCCATGTAAAAAAAAAAAAAAAAAAAAAAAAAAAAAGTTTAGGTTAGGTTAGGTTAGGTTAGGTTTTTTTTTTTTTTTTTTTTTTATAAATCATTCAACTTTCTGAATTGGCATAAGGCCCACGAATATTAATTTTCGTGCATTTGTCATCTAAGACTATTTTTGTTAAGTGACCCATAAGGTGGGCATAAAATAATAATTAAAGTGTATATTGTATAAATATTGTGTAAAGGTAAAAATGAAAAGTAAAAATTAAAATGGGAAAGGGAGGGTCCTCCGTCTTAAAATAACATTCCTTTCATTTCTCTTACAGTAACTAATTTGTCAACAAGTTTCATCCTTCCTCTCTTTTATTATTTAGTAATTCCTTTTCTATTTTTTTTTTCTTTTTCTTTCTCTTTTTTTTTTTTTTGTTTGTATATATTGTTCTTTCAATTTTTTTTTTTTTTTCTCTTTACTTAACTATTACATTTCCTTAAAACTAGTTAAACAAGTTACGAAGGAGCCTCCCTTAATCAATATCACAGTATAATCCTTAAATATTTGTGGTATCGCAGACCAAAATAAATTTTAGAAATAACCCCAAGCAAAAACCAGTAAGGCCACTATTTGTTGCGCTTTGCAGCACATTTAACTATTAATGAGAGGAATTTAAATAGAGCCTCCCTTTGCTCCTCACTGACCATTATCTCTGGCAGGTTTGTTTTATTAAAAGGTAATGTTAATTCAACCTCCAAGTTTGCCCTCCACAAGCCAAACCTGGGGCAGTCGAACATGACGTGCCATATTGTTTCCTCCTGGTCCGGGTCACACACGCAAGATGGACTGTCCTTTATTTTGAAGCGGTGAAGATACGAGGCGAATCCCCCGTGCCCTGTGAGGGCCTGCACGAGAGTAGGATCCAGTTTAGCCTTCCTAAAGACTTTGTGCGCGGTAGCGACATCAGGAAAGAAGGCCCTCGTGACCCCACCCGTGCTAGAGGAGCCGTATCGCTGCTGCCACCGCTGGACAGTCCCCTCACGTATTGTCTTCCTCAGGTAGGAGAGAGGGACAGCGTCATAATCGGCTGCCGTCTTCCTGTGGAGGGCTGCGTCCTTAGCAAGCTCGTCCGCACGCTCATTGCCAACGGTTCCAGCATGAGCTCTCAGCCAAAAAAACCTCACGTCACGGCCCTGCATGCGGATTTCACGCACGCCCCGCTCAATACCATGAGCCAAGGGATGAATAAGCGCCCGGCTTCTGAGCAGGTCCAAAGACGACCTGGAGTCACTCAAGATATTTACTAGTGGCTCCCTGCCGCCGCCAACCTGCTGTATGGCCCTGAGCAGAGCGTACATCTACGACTGGAAGACCGTGCAGTAAGGCTCCAAGCGGAACTTCGAGTGTCTAGTCTCCTCACCCTCCGACCACCAAGTGAGCGCAGCACCCACCTTCCCCTGTATCTTACTGCCGTCAGTAAAGATACAGGGACCAACGATTTGGTGGGTGTTGTATATTTGGTAGGGTAAGCGCTCTTTATGTTCAGCGGGCAGTCTCGTAATAAACGTTAACCTGGGAACTTGTGTATTATTTAGCAGTGGCGTACGAGGATTAAGAAAATAAAATTGCGAATTTTAGTATAATTACAGACAGTATAGTGCACAAAAATGTCGGTTGGGAAAATGCGTGAGTTTGTGATGCAAAGTGGAAACTGGTCTGGTTATATCGAAAGACTAGAAATGTATTTTCTCGTGAACAAAGTGACCGATGACTTGAAACTACCTACGTTGATTTCGGTTATGGGAGATGAAGCTTATGACCTGTTATCAACATTAGCCAGCCCTTCGAAGCCATCAGCCTTAACCTTTAATAGTGCAGTGGAATTATTAGCTAACCACTTACAACCAAGACCATCAGAGTTAGCAGAAAGATATAAATTCAGGCGTTGTCGACAGCGCGCGGGTGAGTCAATAGCCGATTACGTCACAGAATTGAAGAAGCTATCGAAATATTGTGATTTCAAAACAGCGTTGGATGAAAATCTTCGTGATCAATTGGTTTGTGGCCTTAAGAGTGAAATTATCAGGCAAAGACTATTCGCAGAACAAAATTTGCCATACAATCGTGCAGTTTCGTTGGCATTGTCGCTGGAAGCCGCTGAACGGGATGCTAATATTGTGGAATACGGCGGTGGGGAGCGGGCAGAAGGAATACATAAGTTCAACGATGTGTGCCCGAGATGCGGGGACAATAAGCATCAGGCAACTGTCTGTCCATATAAAGACTACATATGTAGCGGATGCCAAGAAATCGGCCATTTAAGAAGAATGTGTCCCAGAAAATCCATGTGGATCGGTTACAATCATTCGAGACGGGGGGAAGCGGCGGAATCTGCCGGTAGCTTCGAGCGAAGAGGATCACGCGGTGGGCGCGTGGACGGGTTCGGCGCAGGAGCAGCGGCGAGCGAACGCGGCTCGTGGCGAGGCGCGGGCGCACGGCGCGCGCGGGTACTGCGCGGCGCGGGCCGGGGGGGCAGAGAGCGAGCGCCATTGCACTCGCTAGAGGAACGAGAAGTTAATATCATTTCGAACAAAGATGATTACGGAGACAATGACGACTACGATGATGTGCGTGAAGGAAGCGAGGAGGAGGAACCTATGCACCAAATGTCGTTAAATAAATATAAACCGGTGTGTATAACTGTTAAAGTTGGAAATTGTTTGTTAAGTATGGAAGTTGACACGGGTTCGGCATTATCTTGTACTAGTTATAGTGTTTATCAAAAGTTATTTAGCAACCTAGACTTGAAACCGTGTAGTTTGGCGCTTAAGTTTTACGACGGTTCGACTATTCAGCCTTTAGGTTACATAGAGGTAGCTGTTAATTACAGTGGAACTATCAAAACACTGGATTTGTATGTGATAGACCGGGGAACCACTAGCTTGTTGGGCCGACAGTGGCTATCTGAATTAAATATACCTGTAAAAATACCCAAAGTTAATTTACACACTTTTAAAAACCAGGTATCTGTTAGTGATTTGGATAAAAATAAAATCATAAACGAAATTATTTCCAGGCATGATTCATTGTTCGACGGTACATTGGGTAAATACACGGGGGGCCAAGCCGAGCTGTGTGTCCGTGCGGGAGCCGAACCTATATTTTGTCGCGCGCGGCCGCTGCCGTACGCGCTGCGAGCGCGGGTCGACGCGGAGCTCGACGCGATGCTGCGGGCTGGCGTCATCGAGCCCGTTGTCCACTCCGACTGGGCCACGCCGCTGGTTGTGGTAAACAAGGCCGACGGTGGCTTGAGAATATGCGCAGACTATAAGGTAACCCTCAATAAAGTCTTAGCTGTTAATAGATTTCCGGTTCCAAAAATGGAAGATTTATTTAGTGATCTCAGTGGTAACAAATTTTTTACAAAATTAGACCTGTCCCAAGCATACAATCAATGCGAACTATCAGAAGGTTCTAGAAAGTACACAGTGATAAACACACATAGGGGGCTGTTCAAATATTCGAGATTAGTGTACGGACTACCTTCGAGCCCAGGAATTTTTCAAAAAATAATGGTAGATATGTTTAAAAATGTGCCAAATGTAGTGATATTCTACGATGACATATTAATTAAAAACAAAGACTTAGGAAGTCATTTAAAATCAATTGAGGAAGTATTAGAGATTCTGTCCAAAAACGGTCTAAAAATAAAAAAAAGCAAGTGTGAATTTTTAGCAAGAGAAGTCAGATATCTAGGCTTTATTATCGATCAAATGGGGGTCCGGGTTGATCCAGAGAAGGTAAATGCAATTACTACCATGCCCTGTCCTACCAACGTCTCAGAATTAAAATCATTTTTAGGCATGGTAAACTTCTATGGGAAGTTTATCGAAAATTTAAGCACACATTTATCACCTCTGTACAATCTTTTAAAAAAGGGAAAACATTGGAAATGGGAGACAAAACAAGACGCCGCTTTTATGAGGGTTAAAGAGTATTTGTGCAGTTCTGCAGCACTGGTTCATTTTGACATATCTCAGGAAACCGTGTTGACAGTAGACGCGAGTTCGCGCGGTTTGGGCGCGATACTGGCGCAACGCTCGCCAGGGGGCGGCAGTCACGCCGCCGCCGCTGAGGAGCGAGTCGTCGCGTACGCTTCGCGGTCGCTAAACACACACGAACTTCATTACAGTCAAATACACAAAGAAGCTTTAGCGATTGTTTTCGCCGTCGAAAAGTTTCATCAATACCTATATGGCAGAAGGTTTGTGCTGCGAACTGACCATAAACCTCTCGTAAGCATTTTTGGACCTAATATTGGCATTCCTAGTGCTGCAGCTAGTCGGTTGCAGCGGTGGGCAATCAAGCTATCAGCATATGATTTCGTTATTGAGTATGTTAGAACCGACAAAAATACCGCTGATGTACTTTCCCGACTAATCAGGTCACAAAAAGAAGAGGTAGTCTCAGAATGGCAGGACATCCCTGAGCAAACGTACCTACATTTTTCAACAGACGCTCTGTTGTTAGATTATAGTGTTCTTAAAAAAGAAACCTGCCGAGACCCGATCCTAAGTCGGGTAATAAGTTTCATAAATGATGGGTGGCCAGAAGAAGTTGAAATTAGGGAATTAAAACCGTATTTCACTAGGAAAAATGAATTATACTGTGAATTGGGTTGTATTATGTGGGGTCACCGCGTTGTAATACCAGCGTCGTGTAGGAAAAGAGTAATTACGGAACTCCATGACCCCCATATGGGCATAGTAAAAACAAAATCACTTGCACGTAGCTATGTGTGGTGGCCAGGCATTGACGAGGCTGTAGAGGCAGAGTGTCGTGCGTGTGGAGTGTGCGCCGCTGTGGCAGACGCGCCGCCGGGGCACGCCCCCCACTCATGGCCCTGGCCGTCGCGCCCATGGTCTAGGCTACATTTAGATTTTCTAGGGCCTATAAATGGAACTACTTACCTGGTCGTTGTTGATTCATGTTCGAAATGGATTGAAGCGATAATTATGAAAAGAACTACGGCACAGGCAGTTATAGCAGTATTAAGGGAATTATGGGCTAGATTTGGCCTACCTAAACAAATAGTTAGTGATAATGGCCCACCGTTTTTCAGTTCCGAATTCCAATTTTTTTTGCGTCATAACCACGTTGAACATATCTTTTCGGCTCCATTTCATCCGGCCTCAAACGGCTCGGCCGAAAATGCCGTCAAAATATGTAAGCGTGTAATAAAGAAGGCGTTAAAACAAAACTTAGATGTACACACAGCGCTTTGTAGGTTTCTTTTGGCTTATAGAAATACCGAGCATACAACTACTGGTGATAGTCCCGCTAATATACTGCAGAGCCGCAGTCTTCGTATGAGGTTAGACAATTTGAAACCTGATAGGGAGGCACGAGTCGCCGCGCGGCAGGCACGCAGCGAGGCAGATGCGGGTGGCACGCACCGTCAGCTTCAACCGGGAGCGTCGGTTTGGTACCGAGAATATTCGAGTAGAACTCCTGATAAATGGGTTGCGGGTACTGTTAGTAGAAAGTTAGGAAATACGGATTACTGCGTTAGATCTATTTTTGGAACCGAAATTCACAGACATATTGATCAGCTTAAACAGAGGGTTACGAGCGACTTAGATAAGGGCCTCTCTTCTACGGAGATACGATTTGATAAAACACAACAAAATATGGTCAGTAAAAACTCGCGTAAGTCATTAACAATTCCTATGACCAGCGGCGAGGAACCAGAGCGGAGCGAGGAGAGTGTAAGGGGAAGCAGTGGCGGGAGTTCACCTCAGCCAGATAATGATGAGCCGGTGGTGGCTGAGGTGGTGGCTTCGGCCCCTACCACTCAAACCGTGTGTAAACCCAATGCGTCCGCAACTATACGCGCGTCTAATTCGACCACAACCGTAACCAATGAACCTGAACACGAGATGCGTCAACGTAGGTATCCGATAAGGAATCGCAATCCACCAAAACGATATGGGTTGGAAGAAATAGACTAGATTTGTAATTTGGTTATGTACTTATTGTAAATATTAATTAATGTTCATGTTTCAGAAAATATATGTCACTGTTTATTTGTTCTCCTTTTAATATATGTATTATGTTTGTGTTTATCCAGCCAGCAGTAATATTAAGTTAAAAATAATATTGTTAACTAAGCAGCTAATTATTTGTATTATGTAAGTAGTAAATAAGGGTGAAGGTGTTGTATATTTGGTAGGGTAAGCGCTCTTTATGTTCAGCGGGCAGTCTCGTAATAAACGTTAACCTGGGAACTTGTGTATTATTTAGCACTCACGGTTTCCGGGTGGAGATCGTCCAAACACTCGAAGCTCAGCGACTGTTTATCCGCTGGATGCGGGAACCGCCGGCAAGGAACACGCAGTTCAACCGGTCGATCAGCGGGAATCTGCTCAATTCTCTCTCCACGCTTTGCCCTATACAGACTCGCAGCCTCCTGCACTCTAAGGTCAAGGGGGAGCACGTCTGCCAGGATCAGAGCCGATGACAGAGACACCGTGCGGTACGCTTTACACAGCTTTTGTGCAAACCCCCGCTGCAGAGAATCAAGTTGGTTTTTAATCATCAACTTCTCGGCAGCCGGGGCCCACACACCAGCCGCGTACAGCACGATGGGCTCTATCACTGAGACGTAAATGGTTCTAATGACTTCCCGGTTCAAACCCCAGCTCACTCTGGCGGCACATGCCAGCTGCTTATAGATGTCAGTGACTTTTCTACAAACAGCTGACACGTGTGCATTAAAAGTGAGCTTGTTGTCAATAATAACACCCAACAGGCGGATCTGCTGCACTAGCGGCAACTGAACTCCGTCCATGCAGATGACCGGGGGCTCAAACTTAAGCTTACGTGTTAGCACCATTGCAAATGTTTTGTGTGGTGCAAACTTCAGCTTATTTCTGAGACCCCAGCCCAACACTCGTTGGAGAGCCGCATTTGCTCTCGCCTGTAAGGGGGGCATAGTTGAACCTGAAATCACCAGAACCACATCGTCAGCAAAGGCCTGGCTGTGCACTCCGTCCTGCTCGAGTTCTTCGAGCAGGGTGTTGAGAATAAGGTTCCAAAAGGTGGGTCCAGCTATAGAGCCTTGGATACACCCCTTGTTGGTACCCTTCTCCCAACACTCCCTTGCATAGCTGACCTTAATGGTGCGGTCTTGTAAGTAGGAGGCCACGAGTCCATAAATGTTAGCAGGACACCTATGAGCGAGGAGTTGGGTCTTCAAGGCCGGCCACCAAGCATTGTCGAAGGCTCCCTCTATGTCCAGTGATACCATGAGAACTATTTTCCTGCTCTCTATTTGAGAGCGGACATGGCCCACAAGGTCATAGAGGGAGTCCTCGGTGCTTTTTTGTGGCATAAAGCCATATTGCCTGGCATTAAGGGAAGGTAGCATATGCCATCCAAGTCGGGATACGAGTAGCTTTTCAACAATCTTGCCCATAACAGGAAGGAGTCCTATCGGCCTGTGGGCCTTCGGTATCGTGTAGTCATCTCTCCCAGACTTGCGGATGATGCAAACGTAAGCGAGCTTCCACCGCACCGGGAAGTGTCCAATTGACAAACATTTGTTGGCAATTTCAAGGAACACCTCCGGTGCAATTCGGATTGCTCGCTCGCATATATCCGCCGTCCACCCGTCAGGACCCGGAGCCTTCTTGGGGTTTAGACTTCCCAAGACCGAGTCAAGCTCCGCGGCCGTGAAAGGTGGATCGTTGGATTTAAGTTGGTCCAGGAGTTGATGAACTGGCACTTCCGAGCTCTCGCGTATTTGCCGTTGAGTTGGGGTTTCGTTGTTCACAGTGTCATCAGGAAAGAACGAACGCGCCAGCAGTTCTGCAGACTCCCTGGGACTAAGTGTATTCCCAGTGGAGTCCACAAGTAACTGGTCCTCTTGTCGTTTTACCGTTCTTCTGATGACCCTGTACACACCGTCCCATAGACTTTCCCTATCCTGTCTTGTGCAAAACTGTTTCCAGCTAGAGGTTTGTGCATCTTGCACAGCCGCTTTATACAGCTGATTAGCCTCAAGATATTGGTCAACGACGTGTTGCCTTCTAACCGCCGCGGCGTTTCTAATTCTCCGTCTCTTGGTCTTAGCGTCTCGCTTGAGACGCTCCAGAGCAGGAGTCCACCACGGCAATGGTTTCCTTCCTTTTGAGACTCCCACCTTCGGTATTGTCTCTTCACAAGCTTGGGAGACAACCGTGAGGTAAGAGTCAAGGATGAGGTTAGGTTAGGTTAGGTTAGGTTAGGTTAGGTTAGGTTAGGTTAGGTTAGGTTTTTTTTTTTTTTTTTTTTTTAATTAAGAGTCTCTAGCTCTCCACTGACATGGGAGGTCAGTGGCTTTTTCAATATTTAAAGGTAATTTTCATCTTACCCGTTTTTTCGAGAGGGAAGGAGTTTGGGGAAGGTCTTCCGTCTTAGTTACAATTACTAGTTAATGTTATAGTTAATTATAGCACGCTTTTGTCTTTTTTTTTTTTTTTTTGCTTGTTCTTTTGGTATTTCTCTTTGTTTCTTTTTTTTTTTTTTTTTTTTTTTTTTTTTTTTTATGTATTGTTGTTTTTGTCTTGATATTATTATTATTATTTTTTTTTTTCTCTTTTTATTGGTGCAGGCATCTTATTCTAATACATTTTACTTAAATATAGTCTTAAGATAATACTCCTGGACGGAAGAGCTTCCCTGAGCTAATTAATTAACCTATTTATTTACATGGTAGTGTTTCTGATTATCAATAATTTGTATTATTTTTGATTGGTTATTTAATAATATATGAGATATAATATAGTGTAACAAAATCAATTTATATTAACTAATCGACATAATGGTAATAAATAACTATTTGTTTCTCTTGGCCGCACATCTTACTACAGTTTCTAAGAATTTTTGGAGAGCGTGTCTCTGCTCTCCATCAGCAATGATTTCCGGCAGCTTGTCTTGTTTAAAGACGGTGTTTAACTCTATTTCCAGGTTTGCCCTCAACACACCGAACCTCGGACACTCGAAAATTATGTGCCATATCGTTTCCTCCATCTCAGGATCACATACGCAGGCAGGACTGTCCTTTACCTTGAATCTGTACAGGTACGATGCAAAACCTCCATGCCCTGTTAGGGCTTGTACTAAAGGGGGACTCAATTTGACCTTCCCCATGATCCTATGTGCTTTCGCTACATCTGGGAAGAAGGTCTTTGTAACTCCCCCCGTACTCGTGGAGTTGTACCTGCACTGCCATTTTAGGACAGTCTCCTCACGTATGGTCCTTTTAATGTAGGAGATGGGGACAGCATCATAATCTGCCGAGGATTTTTTGTGGAGGGCAGCGTCTTTAGCTAGCTCGTCCGCGCGTTCGTTGCCGGGTGTACCGGCGTGCGCCCTAAGCCAGAACAGCCTAACATCACGGCCCCCCTGCCGGATTTCATGCACGCATCGCTCCACGCTGTGTGCTAGGGGATGTAGCAGCTCCCTGCTTCGGAGCAGGTCCAGCGATGACCTGGAGTCGCTCAAGATATTGACGAGCGACTCTTTGCTGTTTTTGACCTGCTCTACAGCCCTCAGCAACGCGTACATTTCCGACTGGAAGACCGTGCAATAAGACTCCAAACGGAACTTCGAGTACTTGGCCTCCCCGCCATCTTTCCACCACGTAAGTGCCGCACCCACCCTGCCCTGTATCTTGCTACCATCAGTGTATATACAGGGGCCAGTAATTCGGTGCTCGGCTATCGTGGATGGTGTGAGATCTTCCAAACACTCGAAGTCCAGAACCTCTCGTTCGGCTGGATGAGATGTTCTGTTGTAGGGCACACGCCGCTCCGCTATTCTGTCATCCAGTATTTGCGCTATATTTTCTCCTCGCTTTGCCCTGTACAAACTTGCAGCCTCCCGGACCCTAAGGTCGAGGGGGAGCACGTCTGCCAGCACAAGTGCCGATGACAGAGACACCGTGCGGTACGCCTTACACATTTTCTGAGCGAAACCCCGCTGCAGAGACTCTAACTGATTTTTTATCATCAGCTTCTCCGCAGCGGGGGCCCACACACTTGCTGCGTACAGCACGATAGGCTCTATCACCGACACGTATATCGTCCTGATGATCTCCCGACTGAGACCCCAACTCACCCTCGCCGCGCATGCCAGCTGCTTGTAGATGTCAGTGACTTTTCTACAAACAGCCGATACATGCGCATTAAAAGTGAGTTTGTTATCTATGATAACGCCTAGCAGGCGGATTTCCTGCACAAGCGGCAATTGCACTCCGGCCATGTTAATGACTGGGGGCTCAAATTTCAGCTTCCGCGTTAATACCATCGCAAAAGTTTTTTGCGGTGCGAAGTTCAGCTTATTTTTGAGCCCCCAATCCAGGACCTTCTGGAGGGCCGCATTGGCTCTCGCCTGCAGGGGGGCCGTAGTGAGCCCAGAGAACACCAGGACGACATCATCTGCGTATGCTTGGCAGTGTACCCCATCCTGCTCAAGGTCTGTGAGCAGGGTGTTGAGAATCAGGTTCCAGAATAGGGGGCCCGCTATTGAACCTTGGACACATCCCTTGCTGGTTCCCTTTTCCCAACTTTCCCTCGCATAGTGTATTTTGACCTTACGGTCCTCCAGGTATGAGGCTACAAGTCCGTAAATATTTGCAGGGCATTTATGGGCGAGAAGTTGGACTTTCAAAGCCGGCTACCAAGCATTATCGAAGGCTCCCTCTATATCCAGCGAGACCATGAGTACGATCTTCCTAAGTTGTATTTCAGATCGTACGTGTCCCACTAGATCGTAGAGGGAGTCCTCGGTGCTTTTTTGTGGCATGAAACCATACTGACTGCTGCTGAGTGAAGGTATTGTATGCCATCTTATACGGGATACTAGAAGCTTTTCGACAGTTTTGCCCATGACAGGTAAGAGTCCAATTGGCCTATGCGCCTTCGGATTAGTGTAGTCCTCCTTTCCAGGTTTCCGGAGTATACATACGTGAGCGGACTTCCAACTAACCGGAAAGTGTCCTAAAGCCAGACATTTGTTGGCAATAGCAAGGAACACTTTCCGGTCACAACGGATTGCCCGTTCACATATATCCGCCGTCCACCCATCCGGGCCCGGGGCCTTCTTTGGGTTGAGAGATCTCAGCACCGCCTCAAGCTCGGCACCGGTAAAGGGTGGATCGTTAGGTCTTAATTGGTCCTGGAGTTGGTGGACTGGCACTTCCGAAATGGCGCGTGTCTGGCGTTGGCCCGCGGATTCGGTGTCGACCTGGTCGTCGGGGAAGAACGTAAGAGCCAGTTTCTTGGCCGACTCCTCTGGGCTAAGAGTACCATTTGAGTCGCAGAGTAACTGATCCTCCTGTCTTTTCACAGTTCTCCTAATGACCCTGTAGACACCGTCCCACAGGCTCTCTCTATCTTGTTTTGTGCAAAACTGTTTCCAGCTGGCATTTTGGGCTTCAGTCGCCGCCTCTTTATACCGCTGTTTTGCCTCTAGATATGTGTCAACGACGTGTTGCCTTCTGCGTTCCGCTGCACACCGGATGCGCCGCTTCTTGGTAACAGCGTCTCTTTTGAGACGCTCCAGAGCGGGGCTCCACCACGGCAGCGGATGTCTTTCCTTTCGGACTCCCACCTTGGGTATGATCTCTTCACAAGCTTGAGAGATTCCCGTTAGGTAGGAGTCAAGAAATGTTTCCAGCTCCCTAGGCGTCTCGATGGTCTGCACCCTCAAAGCGGTCAGGTTGCTCTCTTCTAGTCTGGAACGGACAGAATGATCGAAAGCCAACCAATCGGTCTTGCTTGTGTTGTACACACATGTTGTCTGGGGTCTCAGGATTTCGAGTGCTTTCCCCAGACGTACGTGGTAAGTGACAGCGTTATGGTCCGATGTAATTAGCTCTCTGTCAACTCTCCATCCGCCCATCCTGTCCAAGAGCTGGAGGCTGCAGGCCGTAACGTCGACTCTGCTTGTACACATACGGCCTCCCCTATACACCTCAAAAGTAGGTACATCGCCTGTATTCAGGATCTGGAAGTCCATTTCATTAAGGAAAGAGCTGTAGGCAGCTCCTCGGTGGTCTTCGGAAACACTTCCCCACCAAGGACTCCACGCGTTGACGTCCCCTGCCAAGATTACATTACTGGTCTGCATCTTAGAGCAGACAAAGCGGATTCTGCCAAGATATGGTTCTAAATCTTCGTCCTCCTCCAGGTAAATGGATAGCACGGCCAGCTTAAGCTCCCCAGCCTTCAGCAGGACCGCTGCAATGTTCTCGGTGACCAGCTGAGGGTCATGTATGATCTCCAGCTCCCCACCAAAAACAACTACGGCAGCCTTTACCGGCTTTTGACGAGCTGCTGTGAGCTGGATCACCCTTGTATTCGGGTACCGTTTGAGTTCGCCCTTGGATCCAATATATGGTTCTTGGACCAGGGCAACGGATACCCGGTTTGAGTGAGCCTTACTCATTAGCTCCGCAGTCGCCAACTTAGATCGCTGTAAGTTGACCTGGATGACTCTTAAATTGCCATCCTTGGTTTTGCTGGAGAGAGAGACGCCTCTACCATTCACCATGGTGCCCTCAGCAGTACGCGACGCGTGACCTCGCTATCGAATCCCACCTACGCCTGATTGGACACTCACCATTAAAGGCATTATGTGCCAGATCGGCTTCGGGGAACTTAGCCTTCTTACAGTTTACGCAGACAGCTGGAGTTGCCTTTGCGGGGCAGTCCGCATAGGTATGAGTACCGCCACAGTGACTGCACGAGATGTCCTGTTGCTTGCATACTCGCCTAGTGTGCCCATAATCCAGACATCCCGTGCATTGCACTAGTGGCGAGTGGTCCTCGATCGAGCGACGCTGCAGACCTATGTATACCTGTCCCGCTTCTGCCAACCTCTGGTAGAGAACTGGCGTAAGTTCCACGATTAGGTGGCACTCGTGAGGGTTACGTGCCTTTCTACGGAAAGCGACTCTGAGGGTCTCCGCTTTTACGTCTATACCCTTCAGTAAATGCATATTCTGACTGATCAGAGATTCTGCAACAAACTGGTCTGTGCGATGGGATAGAACGTTGCGGATAATAACCATAGGCAGTTTTGACTTGGCCTCCTTGGCAGTGAGTCCGTGTCCGCTTTTACCTAGCTTAGAGGAGATCTTATTAAGATCATCTCTTTGGGTGCAGCTCAGTACCACCTTTCCATTGGCGGCCTTTCTGCAGCGGTCCACCCTAATGCCTGTCGATTTGGCATCCAGCACCTGCTCAAGCTTCTCTACAACCTGATCTCCTGTCATGCCTTGATCGGTTGCCGAGATAATCAGCGTATGTGCTGGGCCACCCCGACTAGGATTTTTCAGAGCCTGTGCGTATGTTTGTCTGGTTCCCGTGCTGAGAAGGTCGGTCTTTAAATCGGCTATGGCATCTTTGATATCTGTGAAGACCATCTCTTGGCTTAAGCTGGGCGGCACAATTTCCCTTTTATTGCTGACTTCGCCCATGGCCTTCACGTCTGAGCCAACTTGCTCGATACTTCTCAGCACCGGGACCATCATATCCCGCAGGCTCTCCTCATTGACCAACGGCAATCGTTCCGCCTGGTAGGTCGGTCTCTTCTCTATCTTTTCTAGAAGAGACCTTACGACCATCAGGTCATTACAGATGCCATCGATCCGAGGGTCTGGGAGCTGGCTCTGTTTAATGGGGGATCCACTTACTGAAAGTGGCCTCTGGACCTCCGTCTCTTTCACCTCCAACAGACGTCTGAGCGAGTCCAACTGATTCGACACCGTAGCCACCCGATTTGACAAGGCTCCCAGTTCTGCCAAAAGTTCTGGTTCTGAGCTCTGTACTGGCCTTTGTGTCGATGCAGCTTGCGATGTTTCCTGACTCGCCAGTTTGGTCAGTCGGAGGACATTATCTCCAATCCGGCCTATTGCCTTGATAGGGCCGTCCATCTCATAGCCCAGCCACGCTCTTATAGCTTGGGCCTCCGTTAGTGTGGCTGAGATGTCGGCTCTAGCCTGGGTCAACTCGACGGCGTGGGAAGCATGGAGCTGTGCTAAATGTTTGGTATGTTGACGCTCCACGGAAACTAGTTCCCGCGCCCGTCGAGTCTTCTCCCGCTCCAAGTTATTTATGTGTCGTGAGCGGGAGTCGGACAGGGAGAGCACCATCTGATAAAAATGCTCAAGGCACTCGAGGGCTTCTGCTTTGCACTCCCGCTTCATGTTTCCGGCTTTTTCCAGGGCCTCTTTACCCCTCTGGAGCAGGTCGTTGGCCTCTATCGAGGCCTGGTCTTTGACCACTCCTGGGGTATTTTTGCCACGTGGAGGTAAGAGGCTGAGCCTGTCTTTCGCCGGTAATTTGCGGGAGTGTCCCGACGCTTCCGACCATGCATCATCATCTTCTTTATCAAAGATTGCATCGATGTCGGAAACGTCGGAAGGTGCAGGGGAGTGTATGGGGGAGTTTATCTCCCCAGCGTTTGCGTTTGCCCTGAGCACCTCCACTAAGAGAGGTTTTAAAGGTGCTTTGGGTTGGAAGGAGGCACTCACAGTCTTGGGTTTGACTCTGGAGCTAATTGACGTCCTGGAGGTGGTGCTGCCGGATTTAGTTGACATAGTTGCGATGTGCGGTTAGAGTATACCAAAAATAACTATATCTCATAGGTAAATGATCCAAAAGGAATAATTATGTCACAAGTCAAACAAATTGAAAGTCAGAAAAACTCCAAAGCAAAACATAAAATAAAATAATCAACTCAAAGACAAAATTTTGGTCTGCGCCCCCTCTTACCAACACTTTCGGGGGTAGCAGAGGTGAGGAAAGGTAGGAGGGCTAGGGGAAGTAACTGCCGGGGCCAAAATGTCGGGCGTGGCCCCCTCTTACGTCCAGAAGTTTTCCCGCAGCTCTAGCCCTGCTGGGAGCCGAGATAGACTGCGGGGGGGTGAGGTAAGAAATGCGCGGGGAAGTGGGGGGGGGGGGGGGTTAGTTTCGGGGGGCCTTAGGGGTGAAGTAGGGTTGGGGGAGGGAGGAAGGGGGAAAGAAACTGCCGGGGCCAAAATGTCGGGCGTGGCCCCCTCTTACCTCCAGAAGTTTTCCCGCGGCTCTAGCTCTCCAGGGAGCCGAGATAGACCGCGTGGGGTGAGGTAAGAAATGCGCGGGGAAGTGGGGGGGTGGGTAGTTTCGGGGGGGCCTTAGGGGTGAAGTAGGGTTGGGGGAGGGAGGAGGGGGGGAAAAAACTACCGGGGCTAAAATGTCGGGCGTGGCCCCCTCTTACCTCCAGAAGTTTTCCCGCGGCTCTAGCTCTCCAGGGAGCCGAGATAGACCGCGGGGGTTGAGGTAAGAAATGCTTGGGGAAGTGGGCGGGGGTTGTTACGGGGGAGGCTAAGGGGTGAAAGCGTTGATGGTGGGGGGGAGGATGGCAAAGAGGGCGGGGCGTGGTTGCTTCGGCGTTACGGTGATGGCTCGAAGTAGTGCTGACGGCGCGGCGTACTCGGCGGAAGCAGGAGCAGGGCGAAAACAACTTGTAGAGTTAGAGCAGTTAACCCGATGCAGTGACTCTATCGCTCTACGCCTCTACACGCAGATCTGGAACTCTGTGTGGTGTCTCTACGGCTCTACAATTTTGAGGCTCTACAAGTTTGTGGTGCTGCAACTGGAATGCTCTACTACTCTACATATGGCTCTATGCCTCTATCTCTTGGAGCTGATGCAGGGGCTTGTGGTCTTCGTGAGGCCTGATGTTGGAGATGTTGGAGTCCCCAAGCGGGGCCGGAGCACCCTGGCAGGTCAGTCAGCACGAGTGATATGTGAACCCCGCGAGACTGTACAACATGGACACCAAAACCACGTGTTTTACAGTGAGATTCAATGTCTAATAACTTTTTTATTCACCAACGGATTTCAAAAATTTTTTCACAGAAAAATAGAAAATTTTTAGCACTCAAAGATGCATAAATCTCACCCTTGTACAATTTTCGGGGTGAAACTGGCAATCCTTCAAAGTTTGAGCTTTATTGTAGCCAAACCATTAAACTTTCACTTTCACAAACACTCTCACATGTGAAATAGAGTATAATCTATTAGGTGAAATACTCTGTTTTATGAAACGAGCACTTTTTCTATTTTTAAACAATTTTAACGCGGAGCAAAGGTGTTGCTCGTGCGACTTTTGGGTCGAGACTGGGTTAGGTTAGGTTAGGTTAGGTTAGGTTAGGTTAGGTTAGGTTAGGTTAGGTTAGGTTAGGTTAGGTTAGGTTAGGTTAGACTAGGTTAGGTTAGGTTAGGCTAGGTTAGGTTAGGTTAGGTTAGGTTAGGTTAGGTTAGGTTAGGTTAGGTTAGGTTAGGTTAGGTTAGGTTAGGTTTTTTTTTTTTTTTTTTTTTTTTTTTTTTTTTTTAATGAAAGATATTCTACGGACAAATATAAATCGTCCGTACCTTTTTTAAGTTAGTTTAATTTATTGAAGTTTCATTAGTACCATTTTTCTTTATCGCTCCTTAAAAACAAATTTAAATTCATCTTTAGTAGGAAGACTCTTATAGTATACATATACTTTATAATTATATATATCTAGTTATACATGGCTTAAGGCTATACATGTTTTTTTTTTTTTTTTTTTTTTGTTTTTTTTTTTTCTTGTTTTGCTTTTTTTTAATTTATTTGCTTTTTTATTTATCCATTATAAAGCTGTGGTTTTTTTTTTTTTTTTTTTTTTAATATTTTCTCTTTTTTTTTTTCTTTTTTTTTTATATAATATTCTTATTTACTACATGCAATGTATAAAAAACAAATATATACTACAAATTTTTCACACAATTAAGATTTAATTATTCATTAATATACATTTAATCTGAGAGACATTTGAAATACAAAAAAAAAAATATTAATTTTATTAATGGACGCTAAGCCATCCATGACTCAGACGAGTGAAGTACCGCCTGTGCCACCCCTCAGCATTGCGTCCACAACTGACATGTCCCGGTTTCTCCACGCCATCTTGATTATATTCCTTTATGTTACCGGTCTCGGCTGCCAGGGCGTTCATTATTAGGCGTACTATCGCGTCATTCTCGCGGCGAGCTGTGTAGTATACACAGCTGCCGGTATGCCTGGACACCGCCACGACCGCGTGATGGACACTGCTGTGCAGCTGCTGGTTGACTTTAGCAGTTCTGATTATCACCACTCTCTCCCACGTAAGTCCCTGAGCTTCATGGATTGTGTGGAGACGCGATCCTTGTTGCTTCCCGTAACCCATGCTTTTGAGGAGTTCCTTTTCAGCCTGGGTGTGAACAAGGTAGAGCGTGTTGGGCTCGCTTTTAGGGAGTCGCGTCTCTTCGTATGTTTCCAGTGTCAGGGACCGTGTTTGAGCCTTGGACGAGTATATGCCACTGTAGATCTCCCTTAGGGCATATGCAACGTCCATGGGGTTTCGATGTGTGCACAGCAGTTGTTTTGTTATTCCACCAAACGAGCTGGGACTTTGGTACCTCATCGGGAAAAGGTTTTCTCGGTCGATGAAAGGGACCTGGTTCTGATCGCCAAGGAGGAGAATCTTGCTGACTCCGCTTATTCTGGATGCTAAGACAATGGCTCCAAACTGGCTCATGAGTGCTTCGTCGATTATCAACCGACCGTAGCTCTCGCCCTCGCCTACGCCGTTTACCTGCAGTGAGGCCATTGTGCGCACTTTGAATTTTGCGTTTCTGCCGAGCTTGTTCTCCAGCTTGCTGCGGAGGTCTCTAGCTCCCTCTAGCGTGGGTTTCGTCACCAAATCCCCTTCAGCATTGAAGTTGTTTATTACCCAGGTTGTTTTTCCGCAGCCTGGGACCCCGTTTACCCATTCCATGTCTAGTGTCGACATTTGTGCAACGGCTTCGGTGGATTCGGAATCCCATCGCAATGTATTTGCCATTTTTAGGATTCTTTCCTCCAACATTATCCGCGTGCACTTGGCGACGACGACTATGGAATCATTCGGTGGGGTCATGAAAACTGGTTTCCCAGTCCGGGTTGACTCGTTTTCGTCTAGTTCCACAAAACCACTGGTACCGTTGAATGCGGCCATGTACTCTCCCGCCATGGTTCCCCCCAGAACTTGGGAGGTGGCGTTATTGTACACCGCCGCGCCGCACTCCTCCAGTTTGGAGTTTAGCGATTGCTCGTTTCCTCGACGATAGGCTCGGAGGATTGTTCGGCACGTTTCTTGCCTAGAAACTATTGTACCTTTGAGCATTGCTATGTACTCAAGGAGTGCGTTGGACAAGTGGTCCGATGGAAAGACGGGTGTTACAAGTTCCGGAAGGTCGACCAGTCCCCGATCGGCTTTCGTAGGGGTAGTGCGGGAATTTCTTCCGTCAGTTTCCGATGAGGTTGCGATTGTTGGGGGTTCTTTTGTTTGGGCGTGTTTCTGCCTTTTGGATACTATGTGTGTGAAGCAACCGACTGCTGCTCTGGTCATGGACGACAGTGCTCCCTCAGACTCCATTCGGCGAGGGGATGGCTGTCTCTCACCTGCTATCTTTTCTTGTAGCCTTTGCGAACCGCTAAGCTCTGGACTTACTATTGGGTGGCCCCAGCTGTCAATGGGAGTGGAAGCTTCGTCAAGACGGTACGGTCTCAAATGACTGAGGTTTTGGCCCCTGTCCTCATAGACCACCATCTCGTGTTTACTGGAGGCTCTTATGATCCCCGAGTAATCTTCCACTTCGGCTTTGATGTATGCCACTACCATAGCGTCCACACTGATTTTCTTAGGTGGTCCGTCAATGGCTGCCAGGCTGGAAAGCATTGAGCACGCCTGGGCAAATTCGGATGCGTCGTCGCCGGCCACGAATAGTGCAATTATTTTGTTCTTAGTTCGCACTATTCGGCAGCGTTGACCTGCTGCTGTGGCTTCTGCGAGTGCTTCGAATACTTTCCGCCTCATGGTTGCTCTGAAATTGCTCCCCTTTAAAAGGAGAGCAAGGCCGGGTGAGATGGTGACAGTACTCTTTCCCTTCGCACTGCAAAAGCAGATACCGAGTCTCTCAGTGCTGTCGTCCATGAAAGTCGCTACTCCTTTGAGTCTTATGCCCGGGGTACCCGCCTCACTGAAGTTTAGAAGCTGGTACTCCGCTGGCATCAGGCTACTTGTTGTCGGTTGCTGTACTTGTGTTAGTGTTAGTGTAGTAGGGGTGAGTGTGAGTGTGGGGGTTGGGTCTGTCGACGAGTTCCTCTTGGCCGCAATTCGCATGGTGGTTTCTACAAAATCAAGGAAGAGCGTTATGTTGTCCTTGTCTGCGATGATGTTCCGCAGTTCAGCCTTTTCCAGCTTTGTGTTGAGCCGGTACTCTAGTTCCATTCGGGCAACCGCAAAACGAGGGCAGTCCAGTAAAAGATGCCATATCGACTCACTAGTGTCGGGGTCGCATTCACAACCGGGACTGCTTTTCAGCTGGAACCGGTGTAAGTACTCCGCCATGCCTCCGTGTCCTGTCAAGGCTTGCACTTGTCGGTGCGTCAGTCTGGTTCTTCGGACGATGCGGAACGCGTCGTTCACGTCCGGGAAGAAAACTTTCGTGACGGAACCAGTGCCGGAGGAGCTGTACCTATCTTGCCATCTGCGTACAGTTTCCTCTCTGATTTTTCTCTTGACGTGTGACACGGGAACTTCACCGTAGTCTGGGGCATCCCTTGACTGCAAGGCCGCTTGTTTGGCCAGTTCGTCTGCTCTTTCGTTTCCGGCTGTCCCCACATGCGCCCTGAGCCAGAAGAGCCGCACCTGCCTGCCTTGTGCTCTGATTTCCGCTACGCACTCTTTGATGTTCTTCGTTAGGGGATGTGTTGACTTGGGATTTCCCAGCAGTTCAAGTGACGATCTTGAGTCGCTCAAGATGTTAATTGGGTCACTCGTGCTGCTTTTGGCCAAGTCAATTGCCCTGTGAAGTGCGTATAGCTCTGACTGGAAAACAGTGCACGCGGGGTCGAGGCTGAAGGTGTGAAAACTGGTTTCCTTTCCATCCTCCCAACATGTGAGGGCTGCTCCAACTTTACCCTCAATCTTGCTGCCGTCAGTGAATACTTGTGGCCCGGCAATATTGTGGGAGGTTAGAGATTCGGTATCCATGTTTTCAAGGAGCTCGTACTCAGTTGTTATGAGTTCAGAAGGATGTGGCTGCTCTAGGTAGCCTATCCTTTGCTCCATTTTCCTTCCTGGTGGTAGGTAGTCTGCACTGATACCTCGCTTGGCCATGTACAGACTTGCGGCTTCCTGTATTCTGAGGTCCAGGGGCAGAAGGCCCGAAAGAACTAGTGCCGATGTAAGCGAGACCGTTCTGTACGCTTTGCAGATCTTTTGGGCAAATCCTCGTTGCAGTACATCTAGACGATCTCTGATCATCTGGAGTTCCGTGGATTGGTACCATGCACTTGCTGCATACAATACAGGTTAGGTTAGGTTAGGTTAGGTTAGGTTAGGTTAGGTTAGGTTAGGTTAGGTTAGGTTAGGTTAGGTTAGGTTAGGTTTTTTTTTTTTTTTTTTTATATTATATCTCTGGTTTTCCATAGGCTGAGCCAAATGCTTTTGTTTGCTTTTATAATTTTATTTTTTGCGTTGAAAAGTTTAATCGCTTTCCCGTTTTATTTTCCGGGATAGGGGATGGGGGTTTCGAAACAACTCTCTCTTTATTTTTATTTTTTATCTTTTATCGTTTCTTATGATCTTAACATATCTATGATCTAAATATGATCTAATACTACTTTGTTAATTTATGCACTTTTTTATTTTAATAAATATAATTCTTTCTTTTTTTTTTTTTTTTTTTTTCATTTATACATGCAAAATACAGAATAAATACACAACAAATTTTCATATTTTTAATTACTTAATTACAAACATGCCATATCCTTTTAGGTATCTATGTTAATTTTATTCTAGACGAGAGAGCTGTTTCGAGGGTTAGTACACAATTTAATTTAATTTAATTTCCTTTATTTTACAATATTCAAATTTCTTATTACTGTTCTTAAATCAGATTTATTACTCTACATTTAAATCAATATTCCCACTTCAGAAGCCGCCAAAATCGGTCCATTTTTCGCTATCTTGGTTGTTATATCGGCTGGTTCGTCACCGCGGTATTCCGGTCTTGCACTGCCATTTTGAAGTTGTACTCGCTGATCTGGGCATCTGTCACACCTTCTGCTCGCTTTACAAAGGCGGCAATCGCGTCCCCACTGTCATCTGAATAGTAGATGCAGCTTTCTGTATGACGCGATAATGCCACCACTGCATGCGGTATGCTGTTGTGTAAGTGCGATCTGCTTGCCGTTGTGCGCACGATAATCACCTTAGCGTAAGTAAGTCCCTGTGCTTCGTGGATAGTAAGAATGCGGGACCCTTTCCCTTTCCCATAGCCTTGGCCTCCAAGGGACTCCTTTTCGGCCTGGGTGTGCACGAGGAATAGTGTGCTTGGAAGGTCTCTGGGTATTAGCGCATTCGTATACTTTCCCAGCTTCAGGGAGCGCACCTGCGTTTTGGATGAATATGTGCCATTGTACACCTCGCTTAGGGCGTATGACACATCCATCGGGTTCCTGTGTGTGCACAATAGCTCAAGACTGATGCTCGTTACCAGATTTGGGCGGTTGTAATACATATCAAAATGACACTGTCGGTCTATGTAGGGAAGCTGGTTTACGTCGCCTACCAAGAGTATTTCTCCGGCCCCCGACATCTGTGTCGCCATAACTATGGCGCCGAAGTGACTCATGGGAGCTTCATCAAAGAATATGCGTTTGCACGATTCTTTCTTCTTTCCCGAAGCACCCACGCCGTTCACCAATACAGAAGCCAGGGTGCGCACTCTTGTGCGTAGGTGGGACTTTGAGTTGGTCACCAGCTTGTCTCTAAGATCTTTAGCCGCTTCAATAGTCTGGGTGACTATCACATCCTGAGTTATGTCGCACTGAGACAAAATCCAAGTTGTTTTTCCACAGCCAGGTACTCCGTTAACCCATGTGAAGTGTGGAACTTCCCAGTTTGCAAAGGTTTCGTTTCCTGCAGGGTCTTTGGCGATTTTTTCCGCCATTTCCAACACCCTGTCGTCTAACATCACCTTTGTTTCCCGTGTTGTGACCACTATGGGATCCATTTCTGGGGCTTGATACCTGATTTTGGTGGAAAGTAGTGAGTCTTCTTCATCCAGTGCGACAAACCCACTGCTGGAGTTATAAGCGACCATGTGTCGTATCATTGGGGCACCCGCTATGACCGTTCCCCTTTCGTTGTCATAGATGGTTGCCTGCGCTTCTTCAAGCTTGACACTCAGTAGTTCCGTGCTCCCTCGGTTGTATATTTGCAGGTTGTCCTCGCAGGTCTTGGTGTTGATGACCTTATTTGCTTTTAAGGTTAGGTTAGGTTAGGTTAGGTTAGGTTAGGTTAGGTTAGGTTAGGTTAGGTTAGGTTAGGTTAGGTTAGGTTAGGTTAGGTTAGGTTAGGTTAGGTTAGGTTAGGTTAGGTTAGGTTAGGTTAGGTTAGGTTAGGTTAGGTTAGGTTAGGTTAGGTTAGGTTAGGTTAGGTTAGGTTAGGTTAGGTTAGGTTAGGTTAGGTTAGGTTAGGTTAGGTTAGGTTAGGTTAGGTTAGGTTAGGTTAGGTTAGGTTAGGTTAGGTTAGGTTAGGTTAGGTTAGGTTAGGTTAGGTTAGGTTAGGTTAGGTTAGGTTAGGTTAGGTTAGGTTAGGTTAGGTTAGGTTAGGTTAGGTTAGGTTAGGTTAGGTTAGGTTAGGTTAGGTTAGGTTAGGTTAGGTTAGGTTAGGTTAGGTTAGGTTAGGTTAGGTTAGGTTAGGTTTTTTTTTTTTTTTTTTTTTAATTAAGAGTCTCTAGCTCTCCACTGACATGGGAGGTCAGTGGCTTTTTCAATATTTAAATGTAATTTTCATCTTACCCGTTTTTTCGAGAGGGAAGGAGTTTGGGGAAGGTCTTCCGTCTTAGTTACAATCACTAGTTAATGTTATAGTTAATTATAGCACGCTTTTCTCTTTTTTTTTTTGCTTGTTCTTTTGGTATTTCTCTTTCTTTCTTTTTTTTTTTTTTTTATGTTTTTTTTTTTTATGTATTGTTGTTTTTGTCTTGATATTATTATTATTTTTTTTTTTCTCTTTTTATTGGTGCAGGCATCTTATTCTAATACATTTTACTTAAATATAGTCTTAAGATAATACTCCTGGACGGAAGAGCTTCCCTGAGCTAATTAATTAACCTATTTATTTACATGGTAGTGTTTCTGATTATCAATAATTTGTATTATTTTTGATTGGTTATTTAATAATATATGAGATTTAATATAGTGAAAAAAAAAAAAAACAATTTATATTAACTAATCGACATAATGGTAATAAATAACTATTTGTTTCTCTTGGCCGCACATCTTACTACAGTTTCTAAGAATTTTTGGAGAGCGTGTCTCTGCTCTCCATCAGCAATGATTTCCGGCAGCTTGTCTTGTTTAAAGACGGTGTTTAACTCTATTTCCAGGTTTGCCCTCAACACACCGAACCTCGGACACTCGAAAATTATGTGCCATATCGTTTCCTCCATCTCAGGATCACATACGCAGGCAGGACTGTCCTTTACCTTGAATCTGTACAGGTACGATGCAAAACCTCCATGCCCTGTTAGGGCTTGTACTAAAGGGGGACTCAATTTGACCTTCCCCATGATCCTGTGTGCTTTCGCTACATCTGGGAAGAAGGCCTTTGTAACTCCCCCCGTACTCGTGGAGTTGTACCTGCACTGCCATTTTAGGACAGTCTCCTCACGTATGGTCCTTTTAATGTAGGAGATGGGGACAGCATCATAATCTGCCGAGGATTTTTTGTGGAGGGCAGCGTCTTTAGCTAGCTCGTCCGCGCGTTCGTTGCCGGGTGTACCGGCGTGCGCCCTAAGCCAGAACAGCCTAACATCACGGCCCCCCTGCCGGATTTCATGCACGCATCGCTCCACGCTGTGTGCTAGGGGATGTAGCAGCTCCCTGCTTCGGAGCAGGTCCAGCGATGACCTGGAGTCGCTCAAGATATTGACGAGCGACTCTTTGCTGTTTTTGACCTGCTCTACAGCCCTCAGCAACGCGTACATTTCCGACTGGAAGACCGTGCAATAAGACTCCAAACGGAACTTCGAGTACTTGGCCTCCCCGCCATCTTTCCACCACGTAAGTGCCGCACCCACCCTGCCCTGTATCTTGCTACCATCAGTGTATATACAGGGGCCAGTGATTCGGTGCTCGGCTATCGTGGATGGTGTGAGATCTTCCAAACACTCGAAGTCCAGAACCTCTCGTTCGGCTGGATGAGATGTTCTGTTGTAGGGCACACGCCGCTCCGCTATTCTGTCATCCGGTATTTGCGCTATATTTTCTCCTCGCTTTGCCCTGTACAAACTTGCAGCCTCCCGGACCCTAAGGTCGAGGGGGAGCACGTCTGCCAGCACAAGTGCCGATGACAGAGACACCGTGCGGTACGCCTTACACATTTTCTGAGCGAAACCCCGCTGCAGAGACTCTAACTGATTTTTTATCATCAGCTTCTCCGCAGCGGGGGCCCACACACTTGCTGCGTACAGCACAATAGGCTCTATCACCGACACGTATATCGTCCTGATGATCTCCCGACTGAGACCCCAACTCACCCTCGCCGCGCATGCCAGCTGCTTGTAGATGTCAGTGACTTTTCTACAAACAGCCGATACATGCGCATTAAAAGTGAGTTTGTTATCTATGATAACGCCTAGCAGGCGGATTTCCTGCACAAGTGGCAATTGCACTCCGGCCATGTTAATGACTGGGGGCTCAAATTTCAGCTTCCGCGTTAATACCATCGCAAAAGTTTTTTGCGGTGCGAAGTTCAGCTTATTTTTGAGCCCCCAATCCAGGACCTTCTGGAGGGCCGCATTGGCTCTCGCCTGCAGGGGGGCCGTAGTGAGCCCAGAGAACACCAGGACGACATCATCTGCGTATGCTTGGCAGTGTACCCCATCCTGCTCAAGGTCTGTGAGCAGGGTGTTGAGAATCAGGTTCCAGAATAGGGGGCCCGCTATTGAACCTTGGACACATCCCTTGCTGGTTCCCTTTTCCCAACTTTCCCTCGCATAGTGTATTTTGACCTTACGGTCCTCCAGGTATGAGGCTACAAGTCCGTAAATATTTGCAGGGCATTTATGGGCGAGGAGTTGGACTTTCAGAGCCGGCCACCAAGCATTATCGAAGGCTCCCTCTATATCCAGCGAGACCATGAGTACGATCTTCCTAAGTTGTATTTCAGATCGTACGTGTCCCACTAGATCGTAGAGGGAGTCCTCGGTGCTTTTTTGTGGCATGAAACCATACTGACTGCTGCTGAGTGAAGGTATTGTATGCCATCTTATACGGGATACTAGAAGCTTTTCGATAGTTTTGCCCATGACAGGTAAGAGTCCAATTGGCCTATGCGCCTTCGGATTAGTGTAGTCCTCCTTTCCAGGTTTCCGGAGTATACATACGTGAGCGGACTTCCAACTAACCGGAAAGTGTCCTAAAGCCAGACATTTGTTGGCAATAGCAAGGAACACTTCCCGGTCACAACGGATTGCCCGTTCACATATATCCGCCGTCCACCCATCCGGGCCCGGGGCCTTCTTTGGGTTGAGAGATCTCAGCACCGCCTCAAGCTCGGCACCGGTAAAGGGTGGATCGTTAGGTCTTAATTGGTCCTGGAGTTGGTGGACTGGCACTTCCGAAATGGCGCGTGTCTGGCGTTGGCCCGCGGATTCGGTGTCAACCTGGTCGTCGGGGAAGAACGTAAGGGCCAGTTTCCTGGCCGACTCCTCTGGGCTAAGAGTACCATTTGAGTCGCAGAGTAACTGGTCCTCCTGTCTTTTCACAGTTCTCCTAATGACCCTGTAGACACCGTCCCATAGGCTCTCTCTGTCTTGTTTTGTGCAAAACTGTTTCCAGCTGGCATTTTGGGCTTCAGTCGCCGCCTCTTTATACCGCTGTTTTGCCTCTAGATATGTGTCAACGACGTGTTGCCTTCTGCGTTCCGCTGCACACCGGATGCGCCGCTTCTTGGTAACAGCGTCTCTTTTGAGACGCTCCAGAGCGGGGCTCCACCACGGCAGCGGATGTCTTTCCTTTCGGACTCCCACCTTGGGTATGATCTCTTCACAAGCTTGAGAGATTCCCGTTAGGTAGGAGTCAAGAAATGTTTCCAGCTCCCTAGGCGTCTCGATGGTCTGCACCCTCAAAGCGGTCAGGTTGCTCTCTTCTAGTCTGGAACGGACAGAATGATCGAAAGCCAACCAATCGGTCTTGCTTGTGTTGTACACACGTGTTGTCTGGGGTCTCAGGATTTCGAGTGCTTTCCCCAGACGTACGTGGTAAGTGACAGCGTTATGGTCCGATGTAATTAGCTCTCTGTCAACTCTCCATCCGCCCATCCTGTCCAAGAGCTGGAGGCTGCAGGCCGTAACGTCGACTCTGCTTGTACACATACGGCCTCCCCTATACACCTCAAAAGTAGGTACATCGCCTGTATTCAGGATCTGGAAGTCCATTTCATTAAGGAAAGAGCTGTAGGCAGCTCCTCGGTGGTCTTCGGAAACACTTCCCCACCAAGGACTCCACGCGTTGACGTCCCCTGCCAAGATGACATTACTGGTCTGCATCTTAGAGCAGACAAAGCGGATTCTGCCAAGATATGGTTCTAAATCTTCGTCCCCCTCCAGGTAAATGGATAGCACGGCCAACTTAAGCTCCCCAGCCTTCAGCAGGACCGCTGCAATGTTCTCGGTGACCAGCTGAGGGTCATGTATGATCTCCAGCTCCCCACCAAAAACAACTACGGCAGCCTTTACCGGCTTTTGACGAGCTGCTGTGAGCTGGATCACCCTTGTATTCGGGTACCGTTTGAGTTCGCCCTTGGATCCAATATATGGTTCTTGGACCAGGGCAACGGATACCCGGTTTGAGTGAGCCTTACTCATTAGCTCCGCAGTCGCCAACTTAGATCGCTGTAAGTTGACCTGGATGACTCTTAAATTGCCATCCTTGGTTTTGCTGGAGAGAGAGACGCCTCTACCATTCACCATGGTGCCCTCAGCAGTACGCGACGCGTGACCTCGCTATCGAATCCCACCTACGCCTGATTGGACACTCACCATTAAAGGCATTATGTGCCAGATCGGCTTCGGGGAACTTAGCCTTCTTACAGTTTACGCAGACAGCTGGAGTTGCCTTTGCGGGGCAGTCCGCATAGGTATGAGTACCGCCACAGTGACTGCACGAGATGTCCTGTTGCTTGCATACTCGCCTAGTGTGCCCATAATCCAGACATCCCGTGCATTGCACTAGTGGCGAGTGGTCCTCGATCGAGCGACGCTGCAGACCTATGTATACCTGTCCCGCTTCTGCCAACCTCTGGTAGAGAACTGGCGTAAGTTCCACGATTAGGTGGCACTCGTGAGGGTTACGTGCCTTTCTACGGAAAGCGACTCTGAGGGTCTCCGCTTTTACGTCTATACCCTTCAGTAAATGCATATTCTGACTGATCAGAGATTCTGCAACAAACTGGTCTGTGCGATGGGATAGAACGTTGCGGATAATAACCATAGGCAGTTTTGACTTGGCCTCCTTGGCAGTGAGTCCGTGTCCGCTTTTACCTAGCTTAGAGGAGATCTTATTAAGATCATCTCTTTGGGTGCAGCTCAGTACCACCTTTCCATTGGCGGCCTTTCTGCAGCGGTCCACCCTAATGCCTGTCGATTTGGCATCCAGCACCTGCTCAAGCTTCTCTACAACCTGATCTCCTGTCATGCCCTGATCGGTTGCCGAGATAATCAGCGTATGTGCTGGGCCACCCCGACTAGGATTTTTCAGAGCCTGTGCGTATGTTTGTCTGGTTCCCGTGCTGAGAAGGTCGGTCTTTAAATCGGCTATGGCATCTTTGATATCTGTGAAGACCATCTCTTGGCTTAAGCTGGGCGGCACAATTTCCCTTTTATTGCTGACTTCGCCCATGGCCTTCACGTCTGAGCCAACTTGCTCGATACTTCTCAGCACCGGGACCATCATATCCCGCAGGCTCTCCTCATTGACCAACGGCAATCGTTCCGCCTGGTAGGTCGGTCTCTTCTCTATCTTTTCTAGAAGAGACCTTACGACCATCAGGTCATTACAGATGCCATCGATCCGAGGGTCTGGGAGCTGGCTCTGTTTAATGGGGGATCCACTTACTGAAAGTGGCCTCTGGACCTCCGTCTCTTTCACCTCCAACTGACGTCTGAGCGAGTCCAACTGATTCGACACCGTAGCCACCCGATTTGACAAGGCTCCCAGTTCTGCCAAAAGTTCTGGTTCTGAGCTCTGTACTGGCCTTTGTGTCGATGCAGCTTGCGATGTTTCCTGACTCGCCAGTTTGGTCAGTCGGAGGACATTATCTCCAATCCGGCCTATTGCCTTGATAGGGCCGTCCATCTCATAGCCCAGCCACGCTCTTATAGCTTGGGCCTCCGTTAGTGTGGCTGAGATGTCGGCTCTAGCCTGGGTCAACTCGACGGCGTGGGAAGCATGGAGCTGTGCTAAATGTTTGGTATGTTGACGCTCCACGGAAACTAGTTCCCGCGCTCGTCGAGTCTTCTCCCGCTCCAAGTTATTTATGTGTCGTGAGCGGGAGTCGGACAGGGAGAGCACCATCTGATAAAAATGCTCAAGGCACTCGAGGGCTTCTGCTTTGCACTCCCGCTTCATGTTTCCGGCTTTTTCCAGGGCCTCTTTACCCCTCTGGAGCAGGTCGTTGGCCTCTATTGAGGCCTGGTCTTTGACCACTCCTGGGGTATTTTTGCCACGTGGAGGTAAGAGGCTGAGCCTGTCTTTTGCCGGTAATTTGCGGGAGTGTCCCGACGCTTCCGACCATGCATCATCATCTTCTTTATCAAAGATTGCATTGATGTCGGAAACGTCGGAAGGTGCAGGGGAGTGTATGGGGGAGTTTATCTCCCCAGCGTTTGCGTTTGCCCTGAGCACCTCCACCAAGAGAGGTTTTAAAGGTGCTTTGGGTTGGACGGAGGCACTCACAGTCTTGGGTTTGACTCTGGAGCTAATTGACGTCCTGGAGGTGGTGCTGCCAGATTTAGTTGACATAGTTGCGATGTGCGGTTAGAGTATACCAAAAATAACTATATCTCATAGGTAAATGAACCAAAAGGAATAATTATGTCACAAGTCAAACAAATTGAAAGTCTGAAAAACTCCAAAGCAAAAATAATAAGAGTAGTAATCGAATTGAATTATTAAAATGGGGCAATAGCCAAATTTAAAATTTAAAATTAAACTAACATTAAATTTAATTGAGTCAAATAAAATCTATAAAAACATTAAATTTTAGATACAATATGGGGCAATAGCCAATTTAAAATAAAATCAATGGGGCAATAGCCAATTTAGGTCAATAGGTCTAAAATAAATTTAAATGTAGAATGAAATCTGAATAAAAAAGCAACACTTTTTACAATTCCAATCAATATTTTAAAAAAAACTAACAAGCTAACAATAATAATTAAATAAGATTTTATCTCGACCTTGGATTTTGAATAAATTAAGAAGATTAAAACCAAAACATAAAATAAAATAATCAACTCAAAGACAAAATTTTGGTCTGCGCCCCCTCTTACCAACACTTTCGGGGGTAGCAGAGGTGAGGAAAGGTGGGAGGGCTAGGGGAAGTAACTGCCGGGGCCAAAATGTCGGGCGTGGCCCCCTCTTACCTCCAGAAGTTTTCCCGCAGCTCTAGCCCTGCTGGGAGCCGAGATAGACTGCGGGGGGGTGAGGTAAGAAATGCGCGGGGAAGTGGGGGGGGGGTAGTTTCGGGGGGCCTTAGGGGTGAAGTAGGGTTGGGGGAGGGAGGAGGGGGGAAAGAAACTGCCGGGGCCAAAATGTCGCCTCCAGAAGTTTTCCCGCGGCTCTAGCTCTCCAGGCAGCCGAGATAGACCGCGGGGGGTGAGGTAAGAAATGCGCGGGGAAGTGGGGGGGTGGGTAGTTTCGGGGGGGCCTTAGGGGTGAAGTAGGGTTGGGGGAGGGAGGAGGGGGGAAAAAACTACCGGGGCCAAAATGTCGGGCGTGGCCCCCTCTTACCTCCAGAAGTTTTCCCGCGGCTCTAGCTCTCCAGGGAGCCGAGATAGACCGCGGGGGTTGAGGTAAGAAATGCGCGGGGAAGTGGGCGGGGGTTGTTACGGGGGAGGCTAAGGGGTGAAAGCGTTGATGGTGGGGGGGAGGATGGCAAAGAGGGCGGGGCGTGGTTGCTTCGGCGTTACGGTGATGGCTCGAAGTAGTGCTGACGGCGCGGCGTACTCGGCGGAAGCAGGAGCAGGGCGAAAACAACTTGTAGAGTTAGAGCAGTTAACCCGATGCAGTGACTCTATCGCTCTACGCCTCTACACGCAGATCCGGAACTCTGTGTGGTGTCTCTACGGCTCTACAATTTTGAGGCTCTACAAGTTTGTGGTGCTGCAACTGGAATGCTCTACTACTCTACATATGGCTCTATGCCTCTATCTCTTGGAGCTGATGCAGGGGCTTGTGGTCTTCGTGAGGCCTGATGTTGGAGTCCCCAAGCGGGGCCGGAGCACCCTGGCAGGTCAGTCAGCACGAGTGATATGTGAACCCCGCGAGACTGTACCACATGGACACCAAAACCACGTGTTTTACAGTGAGATTCAATGTCTAATAACTTTTTTATTCACCAACGGATTTCAAAAATTTTTTCACAGAAAAATAGAAAATTTTTAGCACTCAAAGATGCATAAATCTCACCCTTGTACAATTTTCGGGGTGAAACTGGCAATCCTTCAAAGTTTGAGCTTTATTGTAGCCAAACCATTAAACTTTCACTTTCACAAACACTCTCACATGTGAAATAGAGTATAATCTATTAGGTGAAATACTCTCTTTTATGAAACGAGCACTTTTTCTATTTTTAAACAATTTTAACGCGGAGCAAAGGTGTTGCTCGTGCGACTTTTGGGTCGAGACTGGGTTAGGTTAGGTTAGGTTAGGTTAGGTTAGGTTAGGTTAGGTTAGGTTAGGTTAGGTTAGGTTAGGTTAGGTTAGGTTAGGTTAGGTTAGGTTAGGTTAGGTTAGGTTAGGTTAGGTTAGGTTAGGTTAGGTTAGGTTAGGTTAGGTTAGGTTAGGTTAGGTTAGGTTAGGTTAGGTTAGGTTAGGTTAGGTTAGGTTAGGTTAGGTTAGGTTAGGTTAGGTTAGGTTAGGTTAGGTTAGGTTAGGTTAGGTTAGGTTAGGTTAGGTTAGGTTAGGTTAGGTTAGGTTAGGTTAGGTTAGGTTAGGTTAGGTTAGGTTAGGTTAGGTTAGGTTAGGTTAGGTTAGGTTAGGTTAGGTTAGGTTAGGTTAGGTTAGGTTTTTTTTTTTTTTTTTTTTTTTTTTTTTTTTTTTTTTTTTTTTTTTTTTAATCATTCAACTTTCTGAATTGGCATAAGGCCCACGAATATTAATTTTCGTGCATTTGTCATCTAAGACTATTTTTGTTAAGTGACCCATAAGATGGGCATAAAATAATAATTAAAGTGTATATTGTATAAATATTGTGTAAAGGTAAAAATGAAAAGTAAAAATCAAAATAAAAATTAAAATGGGAAAGGGAGGGTCCTTCGTCTTAAAATAACATTCCTTTCATTTCTCTTACAGTAACTAATTTGTTAACAAGTTTCATCCTTCCTCTCTTTTATTATTTAGTAATTCCTTTTCTATTTTTTTTTTTTTTTTTCTTTTTCTTTCTCTTTTTTTTTTTTTTTGTTTGTATATATTGTTCTTCAAATTTTTTTTTTTTTTTTTTTTTTTCTCTTTACTTAACTATTACATTTCCTTAAAACTAGTTAAACAAGTTACGAAGGAGCCTCTCTTAATCAATATCACAGTATAATCCTTAAATATTTGTGGTATCGCAGACCAAAATAAATTTTAGAAATAACCCCAAGCAAAAACCAGTAAGGCCACTATTTGTTGCGCTTTGCAGCACATTTAACTATTAATGAGAGGAATTTAAATAGAGCCTCCCTTTGCTCCTCACTGACCATTATCTCTGGCAGGTTTGTTTTATTAAAAGGTAATGTTAATTCAACCTCCAAGTTTGCCCTCCACAAGCCAAACCTGGGGCAGTCGAACATGACGTGCCATATTGTTTCCTCCTGGTCCGGGTCACACACGCAAGATGGACTGTCCTTTATTTTGAAGCGGTGAAGATACGAGGCGAATCCCCCGTGCCCTGTGAGGGCCTGCACGAGAGTAGGATCCAGTTTAGCCTTCCTAAAGACTTTGTGCGCGGTAGCGACATCAGGAAAGAAGGCCCTCGTGACCCCACCCGTGCTAGAGGAGCCGTATCGCTGCTGCCACCGCTGGACAGTCCCCTCACGTATTGTCTTCCTCAGGTAGGAGAGAGGGACAGCGTCATAATTGGCTGCCGTCTTCCTGTGGAGGGCTGCGTCCTTAGCAAGCTCGTCCGCACGCTCATTGCCAACGGTTCCAGCATGAGCTCTCAGCCAAAAAAACCTCACGTCACGGCCCTGCATGCGGATTTCACGCACGCCCCGCTCAATACCATGAGCCAAGGGATGAATAAGCGCCCGGCTTCTGAGCAGGTCCAAAGACGACCTGGAGTCACTCAAGATATTTACTAGTGGCTCCCTGCCGCCGCCAACCTGCTGTATGGCCCTGAGCAGAGCGTACATCTCCGACTGGAAGACCGTGCAGTAAGGCTCCAAGCGGAACTTCGAGTGTCTAGTCTCCTCACCCTCCGACCACCAAGTGAGCGCAGCACCCACCTTCCCCTGTATCTTACTGCCGTCAGTAAAGATACAGGGACCAACGATTTGGTGGGCACTCACGGTTTCCGGGTGGAGATCGTCCAAACACTCGAAGCTCAGCGACTGTTTATCCGCTGGATGCGGGAACCGCCGGCAAGGAACACGCAGTTCAACCGGTCGATCAGCGGGAATCTGCTCAATTCTCTCTCCACGCTTTGCCCTATACAGACTCGCAGCCTCCTGCACTCTAAGGTCAAGGGGGAGCACGTCTGCCAGGATCAGAGCCGATGACAGAGACACCGTGCGGTACGCTTTACACAGCTTTTGTGCAAACCCCCGCTGCAGAGAATCAAGTTGGTTTTTAATCATCAACTTCTCGGCAGCCGGGGCCCACACACCAGCCGCGTACAGCACGATGGGCTCTATGACTGAGACGTAAATGGTTCTAATGACTTCCCGGTTCAAACCCCAGCTCACTCTGGCGGCACATGCCAGCTGCTTATAGATGTCAGTGACTTTTCTACAAACAGCTGACACGTGTGCATTAAAAGTGAGCTTGTTGTCAATAATAACACCCAACAGGCGGATCTGCTGCACTAGCGGCAACTGAACTCCGTCCATGCAGATGACCGGGGGCTCAAACTTAAGCTTACGTGTTAGCACCATTGCAAATGTTTTGTGTGGTGCAAACTTCAGCTTATTTCTGAGACCCCAGCCCAACACTCGTTGGAGAGCCGCATTTGCTCTCGCCTGTAAGGGGGGCATAGTTGAACCTGAAATCACCAGAACCACATCGTCAGCAAAGGCCTGGCTGTGCACTCCGTCCTGCTCGAGTTCTTCGAGCAGGGTGTTGAGAATAAGGTTCCAAAAGGTGGGTCCAGCTATAGAGCCTTGGATACACCCCTTGTTGGTACCCTTCTCCCAACACTCCCTTGCATAGCTGACCTTAATGGTGCGGTCTTGTAAGTAGGAGGCCACGAGTCCATAAATGTTAGCAGGACACCTATGAGCGAGGAGTTGGGTCTTCAAGGCCGGCCACCAAGCATTGTCGAAGGCTCCCTCTATGTCCAGTGATACCATGAGAACTATTTTCCTGCTCTCTATTTGAGAGCGGACATGGCCCACAAGGTCATAGAGGGAGTCCTCGGTGCTTTTTTGTGGCATAAAGCCATATTGCCTGGCATTAAGGGAAGGTAGCATATGCCATCCAAGTCGGGATACGAGTAGCTTTTCAACAATCTTGCCCATAACAGGAAGGAGTCCTATCGGCCTGTGCGCCTTCGGTATCGTGTAGTCATCTCTCCCAGACTTGCGGATGATGCAAACGTAAGCGAGCTTCCACCGCACCGGGAAGTGTCCAATTGACAAACATTTGTTGGCAATTTCAAGGAACACCTCCGGTGCAATTCGGATTGCTCGCTCGCATATATCCGCCGTCCACCCGTCAGGACCCGGAGCCTTCTTGGGGTTTAGACTTCCCAAGACCGAGTCAAGCTCCGTGGCCGTGAAAGGTGGATCGTTGGATTTAAGTTGGTCCAGGAGTTGATGAACTGGCACTTCCGAGCTCTCGCGTATTTGCCGTTGAGTTGGGGTTTCGTTGTTCACAGTGTCATCAGGAAAGAACGAACGCGCCAGCAGTTCTGCAGACTCCCTGGGACTAAGTGTATTCCCAGTGGAGTCCACAAGTAACTGGTCCTCTTGTCGTTTTACCGTTCTTCTGATGACCCTGTAGACACCGTCCCATAGACTTTCCCTATCCTGTCTTGTGCAAAACTGTTTCCAGCTAGAGGTTTGTGCATCTTGCACCGGTTAGGTTAGGTTAGGTTAGGTTAGGTTAGGTTAGGTTAGGTTAGGTTAGGTTAGGTTAGGTTAGGTTAGGTTAGGTTAGGTTAGGTTAGGTTAGGTTAGGTTAGGTTAGGTTAGGTTAGGTTAGGTTAGGTTAGGTTAGGTTAGGTTAGGTTAGGTTAGGTTAGGTTAGGTTAGGTTAGGTTAGGTTAGGTTAGGTTAGGTTAGGTTAGGTTAGGTTAGGTTAGGTTAGGTTAGGTTAGGTTAGGTTAGGTTAGGTTAGGTTAGGTTAGGTTAGGTTAGGTTAGGTTAGGTTAGGTTAGGTTAGGTTAGGTTAGGTTAGGTTTTTTTTTTTTTTTTTTTATATTATATCTCTGGTTTTCCATAGGCTGAGCCAAATGCTTTTGTTTGCTTTTATAATTTTATTTTTTGCGTTGAAAAGTTTAATCGCTTTCCCGTTTTATTTTCCGGGATAGGGGATGGGGGTTTCGAAACAACTCTCTCTTTATTTTTATTTTTTATCTTTTATCGTTTCTTATGATCTAAACATATCTATGATCTAAATATGATCTAATACTACTTTGTTAATTTATGCACTTTTTTATTTTAATAAATATAATTCTTTCTTTTTTTCTTTTTTTTTTTTTTTTTTATTATTCATATCATTACATTTTTATTTTATTTTTATTTATTTTTCTTCTCATGCTTTTTCGTTTTTTATGACCCTTTTTTTTTTTTTTTTTTTTTTCGTTTATACATGCAAAATACAGAATAAATACACAACAAATTTTCATATTTTTAATTACTTAATTACAAACATGCCATATCCTTTTAGGTATCTATGTTAATTTTATTCTAGACGAGAGAGCTGTTTCGAGGGTTAGTACACAATTTAATTTAATTTAATTTCCTTTATTTTACAATATTCAAATTTCTTATTACTGTTCTTAAATCAGATTTATTACTCTACATTTAAATCAATATTCCCACTTCAGAAGCCGCCAAAATCGGTCCATTTTTCGCTATCTTGGTTGTTATATCGGCTGGTTCGTCACCGCGGTATTCCGGTCTTGCACTGCCATTTTGAAGTTGTACTCGCTGATCTGGGCATCTGTCACACCTTCTGCTCGCTTTACAAAGGCGGCAATCGCGTCCCCACTGTCATCTGAATAGTAGATGCAGCTTTCTGTATGACGCGATAATGCCACCACTGCATGCGGTATGCTGTTGTGTAAGTGCGATCTGCTTGCCGTTGTGCGCACGATAATCACCTTAGCGTAAGTAAGTCCCTGTGCTTCGTGGATAGTAAGAATGCGTGACCCTTTCCCTTTCCCATAGCCTTGGCCTCCAAGGGACTCCTTTTCGGCCTGGGTGTGCACGAGGAATAGTGTGCTTGGAAGGTCTCTGGGTATTAGCGCATTCGTATACTTTCCCAGCTTCAGGGAGCGCACCTGCGTTTTGGATGAATATGTGCCATTGTACACCTCGCTTAGGGCGTATGACACATCCATCGGGTTCCTGTGTGTGCACAATAGCTCAAGACTGATGCTCGTTACCAGATTTGGGCGGTTGTAATACATATCAAAATGACACTGTCGGTCTATGTAGGGAAGCTGGTTTACGTCGCCTACCAAGAGTATTTCTCCGGCCCCCGACATCTGTGTCGCCATAACTATGGCGCCGAAGTGACTCATGGGAGCTTCATCAAAGAATATGCGTTTGCACGATTCTTTCTTCTTTCCCGAAGCACCCACGCCGTTCACCAATACAGAAGCCAGGGTGCGCACTCTTGTGCGTAGGTGGGACTTTGAGTTGGTCACCAGCTTGTCTCTAAGATCTTTAGCCGCTTCAATAGTCTGGGTGACTATCACATCCTGAGTTATGTCGCACTGAGACAAAATCCAAGTTGTTTTTCCACAGCCAGGTACTCCGTTAACCCATGTGAAGTGTGGAACTTCCCAGTTTGCAAAGGTTTCGTTTCCTGCAGGGTCTTTGGCGATTTTTTCCGCCATTTCCAACACCCTGTCGTCTAACATCACCTTTGTTTCCCGTGTTGTGACCACTATGGGATCCATTTCTGGGGCTTGATACCTGATTTTGGTGGAAAGTAGTGAGTCTTCTTCATCCAGTGCGACAAACCCACTGCTGGAGTTATAAGCGACCATGTGTCGTATCATTGGGGCACCCGCTATGACCGTTCCCCTTTCGTTGTCATAGATGGTTGCCTGCGCTTCTTCAAGCTTGACACTCAGTAGTCCCGTGCTCCCTCGGTTGTATATTTGCAGGATGTCCTCGCAGGTCTTGGTGTTGATGACCTTATTTGCTTTAAGGACACCCTGAAACTCAAGGAAAGCATTCACCATGTGATCCAGGGTGGTTGTGGCCTGCCTGAGCCGGGGTGGTTCCACTAAACCCTTATCCGCTTTGGTGCGGGTTTTGCGGGTTTCTCGTGGAGTCATTCCCGGGTCGCTTCTTGTAAAAGTCTCTACAGCAGATTCAATACGTTGCATTGACATTGCTGCAGAAACTCTTTCGGCCATCGTTTTCGGGTCACATGGGACGTTGGTTACTGAAGCGTTCAGCGCGCTGATCGCCACATCCAGTCCAGCTCCTTGAAGTGACTGCCGGTGCATTCCCATCTTTTTTAGTAGACGCTCCTCCTCTTCCCTTTTATTCTGTAGGCGTTCCGAGCCACTCACTGCTTCCGAGTGCATGACAGTGGATGTAGTCCTGTCGGTACCAGAGCCGGTGCCCCCAGGCAAGAGGAAACTGAGGTTTTCGCCCCTGTCCTCGTATACAACCACCCGATGTTGTTCGGTGGCGTGTATACACCCGAGATAGTCCTGGACCCTACCCTTTTCTGGACCCACGGTCATGGAATCGATGCTAATGATAACCGCTGCGTTCGAACACGCGCTTCTAAACTTGGTGAGCAGTGAGCTAACCAGGGCAAACCTCGTGCTTTGCGCGTTGCTGTCAAAAAGAGCGATCACCTTATTTTGTGTTCGCATTAGTCGACAGCCCGCGCCGGCCACGGTCAACTCAGGTAGCGCGCTGTATGTTGCGCGTTTTATGCTCGTTTTGGAGGTATTTCCGTTCAGAAGTGCGGCAATTCCCGGGGAGATAGTAACCTTTCCCGTTCCGGTTGCATTACAGAAACTAAGACCCAGTTTTTCTCTTTCATTATCCATGAAGAGTGTGACTCCACGAATTTTTATGCCAGGTGTGCCACTCTCTCCGTGTCTCATAAGAGAATTAATCTGCTCTTCACTTGTGAGGTGGTTTCCTGATGGAGAATTCGGTTGGGGAGTCGTACTGGATCCTTGCGACGGTGCTGGGGTGAGTACGGACGGTTTGCAGGTTTTGTTCGTGGCTGCAACGAATTGAACAACTTTACATGCGAATGCCCAAAAGTAGGTGTTGGATTCTTTGTTTTCCATGATCTTCGGAAAATTTGATGGAATTAGTGTAGTCTGGATTCTTACTTCCAGTTCCATCCTTTCCAGACCAAACCTTGGACACTCGCATAGTATGTGTATTATCGATTCATCGCATTCGGGATCGCATGGGCATGAGGGGCTGTCTTTTAGCTTAAATCGGTGTAGGTACGCAGCAAAGCCTCCATGGCCGGTCATTGCCTGGACGTGTGTGGGTGTTAAATTCATGTCCCTTAGAATGCGTCTTGCTGATCTGACGTCTGGCAAAAATGTCTTTGTGACCGAGCCGGTGCTGGAGGATTCGTAGCGCACCTGCCACTTTTGGACCGTTTCTTTTCGTATTTCCGCTTTGACATACGACAATGGGACTTTGCTGTAGTCTGGTGCCGTCTTTTTGGTCAAGGCTGCTTTCTTTGCCAATTCATCTGCCCTCTCGTTGCCTGGAGTGCCGACGTGGGCTCTCAGCCAGAAGAATCTGACTTCCCTGTTTTCGCTTCGGATTTCTCTTACTAGGCTCTTGATCTCCATGACCAGAGGGTGAGAGACTGTAGGGCTTCTCAGTAAATCGAGCGATGATCTTGAGTCGCTCAGAATATTTACCAAGGCCTTTTTGCTCTTTCTCACCATCTTAACGGCTCTGAAGAGAGCGTAGAGTTCCGATTGGAAGACGGTGTTGTGTGGTTCCAGGCGAAAGGTGGAATACCTGGACTCCCTTTCATCCTCCCACCACGTTAGGGCAGCACCAACTTTTCCTTCTATTTTGCTACCGTCGGTATAGATTTGAGGTCCGACAACGTGGAGGTTTTCGAGGGTTTCGGGGTCCATTGTTTCTAGGCGCTCGTACTCGGTTGTTGTGAGTAGTGATGGGTGGGGTTTTTCCAAAAAGCCTACCTTGCATTCCACCTCTCTTCCGGGAGGGAGATAGTCCTCTGAGTGGCCCTTTTTAATTTTGAAAAATTTCGCAGCCTCTTGTATCCTTAGATCAAGGGGCAGAAGACCTGATAGGACTAATGCCGATGTCAGAGACACCGTGCGGTGCGCCTTACATATCTTTTGGGCGAAGCCCCTCTGCAAAGCGTTAAGCTGATTCCGAGTCATTAGCTTGTCCGCAGAGGGGGACCACGCACTTGCGGCATACAGCACGATTGGCTCTATCACCGACACATATATGGTCCTGATTATTTCTCTGTTTAGTCCCCACGTTACCTTAGCTGCGCATGCAAGCTGTTTATATATGTCCGCTGTTTTCTTAATGGTGGCGGCCACATGCGCGTTGAACGTGAGTTTGCGGTCGATCGTTAAACCCAACAGTTTGATCTCTTCGACGAGATTCAGTCTGGTTCCTGCCATATGGATTACCGGGGGATCATACTTAAGCTTTTTCGTTATTACCATCGCATTGGTCTTGTGCGAGGCAAAACGTAGCTTATTTTGAGATCCCCATTCCACCACGGATTCCAGAACTGAGTTTGCTGTCTGTTGCAGGGTCTCGACTACGTGCCCAGAGAATATCAGGACCACATCGTCCGCAAAGGCCTGACAGTAGGTTCCTTGATCAGCCAGTTTATGGAGTAATGCATCCAGGATAAGGTTCCAGAAGGTGGGTCCGCCGATAGATCCTTGGACACAACCCTTCGTGGTTCCCTTTTCGCTAGACGCTCTGGCGTAATTTACCTGGATCTTACGGTCTTCTAGGTAAGAGGCTACCAGGGCGTATATGTTTTTGGGGCAACGTTTTGAGATCATCTGGTGCTTGAGTGCCGGCCACCACGCGTTGTCGAAGGCACCCTCTATGTCCAAGGATATCATAAGAACGATCTTTTTGTCTCTTACTTCCGATCGTACATGTTCCATTAAGTCATAGAGGGCGTCCTCTGTTCCGCGCTGTGGCATGAACCCATATTGTTTGGCGTTGAGGGTGGGGAGGATATGCCACTGCAACCTTCCAACCAAGAGTTTTTCGACGATCTTTCCAGGGACAGACAACAGGCCGATTGGTCTGTGGGACTTAGGATCGGTGTAATCTTCCTTGGCCGGCTTTCGGAGTATGCACACGTGGGCAAGCTTCCATTGCTGGTTAGGTTAGGTTAGGTTAGGTTAGGTTAGGTTAGGTTAGGTTAGGTTAGGTTAGGTTAGGTTAGGTTAGGTTAGGTTAGGTTAGGTTAGGTTAGGTTAGGTTAGGTTAGGTTAGGTTAGGTTAGGTTAGGTTTTTTTTTTTTTTTTTTTTTATATTATATTCTGGTTTTCCATAGGCTGAGCCAAATGCTTTTGTTTGCTTTTATAATTTTATTTTTTGCGTTGAAAAGTTTAATCGCTTTCCCGTTTTATTTTCCGGGATAGGGGATGGGGGTTTCGAAACAACTCTCTCTTTATTATTATTTTTTATCTTTTATCGTTTCTTATGATCTAAACATATCTATGATCTAAATATGATCTAATACTACTTTGTTAATTTATGCACTTTTTTATTTTAATAAATATAATTCTTTCTCTTTTTTTTTTTTTTTTTTTTTTTTTTTTTTATTATTCATATCATTACATTTTTATTTATTTATTTTTCTTCTCATGCTTTTTCGTTTTTTATGACCCTTTTTTTTTTTTTTTTTTTTTTTTTTTCATTTATACATGCAAAATACAGAATAAATACACAACAAATTTTCATATTTTTAATTACTTAATTACAAACATGCCATATCCTTTTAGGTATCTATGTTAATTTTATTCTAGACGAGAGAGCTGTTTCGAGGGTTAGTACACAATTTAATTTAATTTAATTTCCTTTATTTTACAATATTCAAATTTCTTATTACTGTTCTTAAATCAGATTTATTACTCTACATTTAAATCAATATTCCCACTTCAGAAGCCGCCAAAATATGTCCATTTTTCGCTATCTTGGTTGTTATATCGGCTGGTTCGTCACCGCGGTATTCCGGTCTTGCACTGCCATTTTGAAGTTGTACTCGCATCTGTCACACCTTCTGCTCGCTTTACAAAGGCGGCAATCGCGTCCCCACTGTCATCTGAATAGTAGATGCAGCTTTCTGTATGACGCGATAATGCCACCACTGCATGCGGTATGCTGTTGTGTAAGTGCGATCTGCTTGCCGTTGTGCGCACGATAATCACCTTAGCGTAAGTAAGTCCCTGTGCTTCGTGGATAGTAAGAATGCGTGACCCTTTCCCTTTCCCATAGCCTTGGCCTCCAAGGGACTCCTTTTCGGCCTGGGTGTGCACGAGGAATAGTGTGCTTGGAAGGTCTCTGGGTATTAGCGCATTCGTATACTTTCCCAGCTTCAGGGAGCGCACCTGCGTTTTGGATGAATATGTGCCATTGTACACCTCGCTTAGGGCGTATGACACATCCATCGGGTTCCTGTGTGTGCACAATAGCTCAAGACTGATGCTCGTTACCAGATTTGGGCGGTTGTAATACATATCAAAATGACACTGTCGGTCTATGTAGGGAAGCTGGTTTACGTCGCCTACCAAGAGTATTTCTCCGGCCCCCGACATCTGTGTCGCCATAACTATGGCGCCGAAGTGACTCATGGGAGCCTCATCAAAGAATATGCGTTTGCACGATTCTTTCTTCTTTCCCGAAGCACCCACGCCGTTCACCAATACAGAAGCCAGGGTGCGCACTCTTGTGCGTAGGTGGGACTTTGAGTTGGTCACCAGCTTGTCTCTAAGATCTTTAGCCGCTTCAATAGTCTGGGTGACTATCACATCCTGAGTTATGTCGCACTGAGACAAAATCCAAGTTGTTTTTCCACAGCCAGGTACTCCGTTAACCCATGTGAAGTGTGGAACTTCCCAGTTTGCAAAGGTTTCGTTTCCTGCAGGGTCTTTGGCGATTTTTTCCGCCATTTCCAACACCCTGTCGTCTAACATCACCTTTGTTTCCCGTGTTGTGACCACTATGGGATCCATTTCTGGGGCTTGATACCTGATTTTGGTGGAAAGTAGTGAGTCTTCTTCATCCAGTGCGACAAACCCACTGCTGGAGTTATAAGCGACCATGTGTCGTATCATTGGGGCACCCGCTATGACCGTTCCCCTTTCGTTGTCATAGATGGTTGCCTGCGCTTCTTCAAGCTTGACACTCAGTAGTCCCGTGCTCCCTCGGTTGTATATTTGCAGGATGTCCTCGCAGGTCTTGGTGTTGATGACCTTATTTGCTTTAAGGACACCCTGGAACTCAAGGAAAGCATTCACCATGTGATCCAGGGTGGTTGTGGCCTGCCTGAGCCGGGGTGGTTCCACTAAACCCTTATCCGCTTTGGTGCGGGTTTTGCGGGTTTCTCGTGGAGTCATTCCCGGGTCGCTTCTTGTAAAAGTCTCTACAGCAGATTCAATACGTTGCATTGACATTGCTGCAGAAACTCTTTCGGCCATCGTTTTCGGGTCACATGGGACGTTGGTTACTGAAGCGTTCAGTGCGCTGATCGCCACATCCAGTCCAGCTCCTTGAAGTGACTGCCGGTTAGGTTAGGTTAGGTTAGGTTAGGTTAGGTTAGGTTAGGTTAGGTTAGGTTAGGTTAGGTTAGGTTAGGTTAGGTTAGGTTAGGTTAGGTTAGGTTAGGTTAGGTTAGGTTAGGTTAGGTTAGGTTAGGTTAGGTTAGGTTAGGTTAGGTTAGGTTAGGTTAGGTTAGGTTAGGTTAGGTTAGGTTAGGTTAGGTTAGGTTAGGTTAGGTTAGGTTAGGTTAGGTTAGGTTAGGTTAGGTTAGGTTAGGTTAGGTTAGGTTAGGTTAGGTTAGGTTAGGTTAGGTTAGGTTAGGTTAGGTTAGGTTAGGTTAGGTTAGGTTAGGTTAGGTTAGGTTAGGTTAGGTTAGGTTAGGTTAGGTTAGGTTAGGTTAGGTTAGGTTAGGTTAGGTTAGGTTAGGTTAGGTTAGGTTAGGTTAGGTTAGGTTAGGTTAGGTTAGGTTAGGTTAGGTTAGGTTAGGTTAGGTTAGGTTAGGTTAGGTTAGGTTAGGTTAGGTTAGGTTAGGTTAGGTTAGGTTAGGTTAGGTTAGGTTAGGTTAGGTTAGGTTAGGTTAGGTTAGGTTAGGTTAGGTTAGGTTAGGTTAGGTTAGGTTAGGTTAGGTTAGGTTAGGTTAGGTTAGGTTAGGTTAGGTTAGGTTAGGTTAGGTTAGGTTAGGTTAGGTTAGGTTAGGTTAGGTTAGGTTAGGTTAGGTTAGGTTAGGTTAGGTTAGGTTAGGTTAGGTTAGGTTAGGTTAGGTTAGGTTAGGTTAGGTTAGGTTAGGTTAGGTTAGGTTAGGTTAGGTTAGGTTAGGTTAGGTTAGGTTAGGTTAGGTTAGGTTAGGTTAGGTTAGGTTAGGTTAGGTTAGGTTAGGTTAGGTTAGGTTAGGTTAGGTTAGGTTAGGTTAGGTTAGGTTAGGTTAGGTTAGGTTAGGTTAGGTTAGGTTAGGTTAGGTTAGGTTAGGTTAGGTTAGGTTAGGTTAGGTTAGGTTAGGTTAGGTTAGGTTAGGTTAGGTTAGGTTAGGTTAGGTTAGGTTAGGTTAGGTTAGGTTAGGTTAGGTTAGGTTAGGTTAGGTTAGGTTAGGTTAGGTTAGGTTAGGTTAGGTTAGGTTAGGTTAGGTTAGGTTAGGTTAGGTTAGGTTAGGTTAGGTTAGGTTAGGTTAGGTTAGGTTAGGTTAGGTTAGGTTAGGTTAGGTTAGGTTAGGTTAGGTTAGGTTAGGTTAGGTTAGGTTAGGTTAGGTTAGGTTAGGTTAGGTTAGGTTAGGTTAGGTTAGGTTAGGTTAGGTTAGGTTAGGTTAGGTTAGGTTAGGTTAGGTTAGGTTAGGTTAGGTTAGGTTAGGTTAGGTTAGGTTAGGTTAGGTTAGGTTAGGTTAGGTTAGGTTAGGTTAGGTTAGGTTAGGTTAGGTTAGGTTAGGTTAGGTTAGGTTAGGTTAGGTTAGGTTAGGTTAGGTTAGGTTAGGTTAGGTTAGGTTAGGTTAGGTTAGGTTAGGTTAGGTTAGGTTAGGTTAGGTTAGGTTAGGTTAGGTTAGGTTAGGTTAGGTTAGGTTAGGTTAGGTTAGGTTAGGTTAGGTTAGGTTAGGTTAGGTTAGGTTAGGTTAGGTTAGGTTAGGTTAGGTTAGGTTAGGTTAGGTTAGGTTAGGTTAGGTTAGGTTAGGTTAGGTTAGGTTAGGTTAGGTTAGGTTAGGTTAGGTTAGGTTAGGTTAGGTTAGGTTAGGTTAGGTTAGGTTAGGTTAGGTTAGGTTAGGTTAGGTTAGGTTAGGTTAGGTTAGGTTAGGTTACGTTAGGTTAGGTTAGGTTAGGTTAGGTTAGGTTAGGTTAGGTTAGGTTAGGTTAGGTTAGGTTAGGTTAGGTTAGGTTAGGTTAGGTTAGGTTAGGTTAGGTTAGGTTAGGTTAGGTTAGGTTAGGTTAGGTTAGGTTAGGTTAGGTTAGGTTAGGTTAGGTTAGGTTAGGTTAGGTTAGGTTAGGTTAGGTTAGGTTTTTTTTTTTTTTTTTTTTAATTAAGAGTCTCTAGCTCTCCACTGACATGGGAGGTCAGTGGCTTTTTCAATATTTAAATGTAATTTTCATCTTACCCGTTTTTTCGAGAGGGAAGGAGTTTGGGGAAGGTCTTCCGTCTTAGTTACAATCACTAGTTAATGTTATAGTTAATTATAGCACGCTTTTCTCTTTTTTTTTTTTTGCTTGTTCTGTCGGTATTTCTCTTTCTTTCTTTTTTTTTTTTTTTTATGTTTTTTTTTTTATGTATTGTTGTTTTTGTCTTGATATTATTATTATTATTTTTTTCTCTTTTTATTGGTGCAGGCATCTTATTCTAATACATTTTACTTAAATATAGTCTTAAGATAATACTCCTGGACGGAAGAGCTTCCCTGAGCTAATTAATTAACCTATTTATTTACATGGTAGTGTTTCTGATTATCAATAATTTGTATTATTTTTGATTGGTTATTTAATAATATATGAGATTTAATATAGTGAAAAAAAAAAAAAAACAATTTATATTAACTAATCGACATAATGGTAATAAATAACTATTTGTTTCTCTTGGCCGCACATCTTACTACAGTTTCTAAGAATTTTTGGAGAGCGTGTCTCTGCTCTCCATCAGCAATGATTTCCGGCAGCTTGTCTTGTTTAAAGACGGTGTTTAACTCTATTTCCAGGTTTGCCCTCAACACACCGAACCTCGGACACTCGAAAATTATGTGCCATATCGTTTCCTCCATCTCAGGATCACATACGCAGGCAGGACTGTCCTTTACCTTGAATCTGTACAGGTACGATGCAAAACCTCCATGCCCTGTTAGGGCTTGTACTAAAGGGGGACTCAATTTGACCTTCCCCATGATCCTGTGTGCTTTCGCTACATCTGGGAAGAAGGCCTTTGTAACTCCCCCCGTACTCGTGGAGTTGTACCTGCACTGCCATTTTAGGACAGTCTCCTCACGTATGGTCCTTTTAATGTAGGAGATGGGGACAGCATCATAATCTGCCGAGGATTTTTTGTGGAGGGCAGCGTCTTTAGCTAGCTCGTCCGCGCGTTCGTTGCCGGGTGTACCGGCGTGCGCCCTAAGCCAGAACAGCCTAACATCACGGCCCCCCTGCCGGATTTCATGCACGCATCGCTCCACGCTGTGTGCTAGGGGATGTAGCAGCTCCCTGCTTCGGAGCAGGTCCAGCGATGACCTGGAGTCGCTCAAGATATTGACGAGCGACTCTTTGCTGTTTTTGACCTGCTCTACAGCCCTCAGCAACGCGTACATTTCCGACTGGAAGACCGTGCAATAAGACTCCAAACGGAACTTCGAGTACTTGGCCTCCCCGCCATCTTTCCACCACGTAAGTGCCGCACCCACCCTGCCCTGTATCTTGCTACCATCAGTGTATATACAGGGGCCAGTGATTCGGTGCTCGGCTATCGTGGATGGTGTGAGATCTTCCAAACACTCGAAGTCCAGAACCTCTCGTTCGGCTGGATGAGATGTTCTGTTGTAGGGCACACGCCGCTCCGCTATTCTGTCATCCGGTATTTGCGCTATATTTTCTCCTCGCTTTGCCCTGTACAAACTTGCAGCCTCCCGGACCCTAAGGTCGAGGGGGAGCACGTCTGCCAGCACAAGTGCCGATGACAGAGACACCGTGCGGTACGCCTTACACATTTTCTGAGCGAAACCCCGCTGCAGAGACTCTAACTGATTTTTTATCATCAGCTTCTCCGCAGCGGGGGCCCACACACTTGCTGCGTACAGCACAATAGGCTCTATCACCGACACGTATATCGTCCTGATGATCTCCCGACTGAGACCCCAACTCACCCTCGCCGCGCATGCCAGCTGCTTGTAGATGTCAGTGACTTTTCTACAAACAGCCGATACATGCGCATTAAAAGTGAGTTTGTTATCTATGATAACGCCTAGCAGGCGGATTTCCTGCACAAGTGGCAATTGCACTCCGGCCATGTTAATGACTGGGGGCTCAAATTTCAGCTTCCGCGTTAATACCATCGCAAAAGTTTTTTGCGGTGCGAAGTTCAGCTTATTTTTGAGCCCCCAATCCAGGACCTTCTGGAGGGCCGCATTGGCTCTCGCCTGCAGGGGGGCCGTAGTGAGCCCAGAGAACACCAGGACGACATCATCTGCGTATGCTTGGCAGTGTACCCCATCCTGCTCAAGGTCTGTGAGCAGGGTGTTGAGAATCAGGTTCCAGAATAGGGGGCCCGCTATTGAACCTTGGACACATCCCTTGCTGGTTCCCTTTTCCCAACTTTCCCTCGCATAGTGTATTTTGACCTTACGGTCCTCCAGGTATGAGGCTACAAGTCCGTAAATATTTGCAGGGCATTTATGGGCGAGGAGTTGGACTTTCAGAGCCGGCCACCAAGCATTATCGAAGGCTCCCTCTATATCCAGCGAGACCATGAGTACGATCTTCCTAAGTTGTATTTCAGATCGTACGTGTCCCACTAGATCGTAGAGGGAGTCCTCGGTGCTTTTTTGTGGCATGAAACCATACTGACTGCTGCTGAGTGAAGGTATTGTATGCCATCTTATACGGGATACTAGAAGCTTTTCGATAGTTTTGCCCATGACAGGTAAGAGTCCAATTGGCCTATGCGCCTTCGGATTAGTGTAGTCCTCCTTTCCAGGTTTCCGGAGTATACATACGTGAGCGGACTTCCAACTAACCGGAAAGTGTCCTAAAGCCAGACATTTGTTGGCAATAGCAAGGAACACTTCCCGGTCACAACGGATTGCCCGTTCACATATATCCGCCGTCCACCCATCCGGGCCCGGGGCCTTCTTTGGGTTGAGAGATCTCAGCACCGCCTCAAGCTCGGCACCGGTAAAGGGTGGATCGTTAGGTCTTAATTGGTCCTGGAGTTGGTGGACTGGCACTTCCGAAATGGCGCGTGTCTGGCGTTGGCCCGCGGATTCGGTGTCAACCTGGTCGTCGGGGAAGAACGTAAGGGCCAGTTTCCTGGCCGACTCCTCTGGGCTAAGAGTACCATTTGAGTCGCAGAGTAACTGGTCCTCCTGTCTTTTCACAGTTCTCCTAATGACCCTGTAGACACCGTCCCATAGGCTCTCTCTGTCTTGTTTTGTGCAAAACTGTTTCCAGCTGGCATTTTGGGCTTCAGTCGCCGCCTCTTTATACCGCTGTTTTGCCTCTAGATATGTGTCAACGACGTGTTGCCTTCTGCGTTCCGCTGCACACCGGATGCGCCGCTTCTTGGTAACAGCGTCTCTTTTGAGACGCTCCAGAGCGGGGCTCCACCACGGCAGCGGATGTCTTTCCTTTCGGACTCCCACCTTGGGTATGATCTCTTCACAAGCTTGAGAGATTCCCGTTAGGTAGGAGTCAAGAAATGTTTCCAGCTCCCTAGGCGTCTCGATGGTCTGCACCCTCAAAGCGGTCAGGTTGCTCTCTTCTAGTCTGGAACGGACAGAATGATCGAAAGCCAACCAATCGGTCTTGCTTGTGTTGTACACACGTGTTGTCTGGGGTCTCAGGATTTCGAGTGCTTTCCCCAGACGTACGTGGTAAGTGACAGCGTTATGGTCCGATGTAATTAGCTCTCTGTCAACTCTCCATCCGCCCATCCTGTCCAAGAGCTGGAGGCTGCAGGCCGTAACGTCGACTCTGCTTGTACACATACGGCCTCCCCTATACACCTCAAAAGTAGGTACATCGCCTGTATTCAGGATCTGGAAGTCCATTTCATTAAGGAAAGAGCTGTAGGCAGCTCCTCGGTGGTCTTCGGAAACACTTCCCCACCAAGGACTCCACGCGTTGACGTCCCCTGCCAAGATGACATTACTGGTCTGCATCTTAGAGCAGACAAAGCGGATTCTGCCAAGATATGGTTCTAAATCTTCGTCCCCCTCCAGGTAAATGGATAGCACGGCCAACTTAAGCTCCCCAGCCTTCAGCAGGACCGCTGCAATGTTCTCGGTGACCAGCTGAGGGTCATGTATGATCTCCAGCTCCCCACCAAAAACAACTACGGCAGCCTTTACCGGCTTTTGACGAGCTGCTGTGAGCTGGATCACCCTTGTATTCGGGTACCGTTTGAGTTCGCCCTTGGATCCAATATATGGTTCTTGGACCAGGGCAACGGATACCCGGTTTGAGTGAGCCTTACTCATTAGCTCCGCAGTCGCCAACTTAGATCGCTGTAAGTTGACCTGGATGACTCTTAAATTGCCATCCTTGGTTTTGCTGGAGAGAGAGACGCCTCTACCATTCACCATGGTGCCCTCAGCAGTACGCGACGCGTGACCTCGCTATCGAATCCCACCTACGCCTGATTGGACACTCACCATTAAAGGCATTATGTGCCAGATCGGCTTCGGGGAACTTAGCCTTCTTACAGTTTACGCAGACAGCTGGAGTTGCCTTTGCGGGGCAGTCCGCATAGGTATGAGTACCGCCACAGTGACTGCACGAGATGTCCTGTTGCTTGCATACTCGCCTAGTGTGCCCATAATCCAGACATCCCGTGCATTGCACTAGTGGCGAGTGGTCCTCGATCGAGCGACGCTGCAGACCTATGTATACCTGTCCCGCTTCTGCCAACCTCTGGTAGAGAACTGGCGTAAGTTCCACGATTAGGTGGCACTCGTGAGGGTTACGTGCCTTTCTACGGAAAGCGACTCTGAGGGTCTCCGCTTTTACGTCTATACCCTTCAGTAAATGCATATTCTGACTGATCAGAGATTCTGCAACAAACTGGTCTGTGCGATGGGATAGAACGTTGCGGATAATAACCATAGGCAGTTTTGACTTGGCCTCCTTGGCAGTGAGTCCGTGTCCGCTTTTACCTAGCTTAGAGGAGATCTTATTAAGATCATCTCTTTGGGTGCAGCTCAGTACCACCTTTCCATTGGCGGCCTTTCTGCAGCGGTCCACCCTAATGCCTGTCGATTTGGCATCCAGCACCTGCTCAAGCTTCTCTACAACCTGATCTCCTGTCATGCCCTGATCGGTTGCCGAGATAATCAGCGTATGTGCTGGGCCACCCCGACTAGGATTTTTCAGAGCCTGTGCGTATGTTTGTCTGGTTCCCGTGCTGAGAAGGTCGGTCTTTAAATCGGCTATGGCATCTTTGATATCTGTGAAGACCATCTCTTGGCTTAAGCTGGGCGGCACAATTTCCCTTTTATTGCTGACTTCGCCCATGGCCTTCACGTCTGAGCCAACTTGCTCGATACTTCTCAGCACCGGGACCATCATATCCCGCAGGCTCTCCTCATTGACCAACGGCAATCGTTCCGCCTGGTAGGTCGGTCTCTTCTCTATCTTTTCTAGAAGAGACCTTACGACCATCAGGTCATTACAGATGCCATCGATCCGAGGGTCTGGGAGCTGGCTCTGTTTAATGGGGGATCCACTTACTGAAAGTGGCCTCTGGACCTCCGTCTCTTTCACCTCCAACAGACGTCTGAGCGAGTCCAACTGATTCGACACCGTAGCCACCCGATTTGACAAGGCTCCCAGTTCTGCCAAAAGTTCTGGTTCTGAGCTCTGTACTGGCCTTTGTGTCGATGCAGCTTGCGATGTTTCCTGACTCGCCAGTTTGGTCAGTCGGAGGACATTATCTCCAATCCGGCCTATTGCCTTGATAGGGCCGTCCATCTCATAGCCCAGCCACGCTCTTATAGCTTGGGCCTCCGTTAGTGTGGCTGAGATGTCGGCTCTAGCCTGGGTCAACTCGACGGCGTGGGAAGCATGGAGCTGTGCTAAATGTTTGGTATGTTGACGCTCCACGGAAACTAGTTCCCGCGCCCGTCGAGTCTTCTCCCGCTCCAAGTTATTTATGTGTCGTGAGCGGGAGTCGGACAGGGAGAGCACCATCTGATAAAAATGCTCAAGGCACTCGAGGGCTTCTGCTTTGCACTCCCGCTTCATGTTTCCGGCTTTTTCCAGGGCCTCTTTACCCCTCTGGAGCAGGTCGTTGGCCTCTATCGAGGCCTGGTCTTTGACCACTCCTGGGGTATTTTTGCCACGTGGAGGTAAGAGGCTGAGCCTGTCTTTCGCCGGTAATTTGCGGGAGTGTCCCGACGCTTCCGACCATGCATCATCATCTTCTTTATCAAAGATTGCATCGATGTCGGAAACGTCGGAAGGTGCAGGGGAGTGTATGGGGGAGTTTATCTCCCCAGCGTTTGCGTTTGCCCTGAGCACCTCCACCAAGAGAGGTTTTAAAGGTGCTTTGGGTTGGACGGAGGCACTCACAGTCTTGGGTTTGACTCTGGAGCTAATTGACGTCCTGGAGGTGGTGCTGCCAGATTTAGTTGACATAGTTGCGATGTGCGGTTAGAGTATACCAAAAATAACTATATCTCATAGGTAAATGAACCAAAAGGAATAATTATGTCACAAGTCAAACAAATTGAAAGTCTGAAAAACTCCAAAGCAAAAATAATAAGAGTAGTAATCGAATTGAATTATTAAAATGGGGCAATAGCCAAATTTAAAATTTAAAATTAAACTAACATTAAATTTAATTGAGTCAAATAAAATCTATAAAAACATTAAATTTTAGATACAATATGGGGCAATAGCCAATTTAAAATAAAATCAATGGGGCAATAGCCAATTTAGGTCAATAGGTCTAAAATAAATTTAAATGTAGAATGAAATCTGAATAAAAAAGCAACACTTTTTACAATTCCAATCAATATTTTAAAAAAAACTAACAAGCTAACAATAATAATTAAATAAGATTTTATCTCGACCTTGGATTTTGAATAAATTAAGAAGATTAAAACCAAAACATAAAATAAAATAATCAACTCAAAGACAAAATTTTGGTCTGCGCCCCCTCTTACCAACACTTTCGGGGGTAGCAGAGGTGAGGAAAGGTGGGAGGGCTAGGGGAAGTAACTGCCGGGGCCAAAATGTCGGGCGTGGCCCCCTCTTACCTCCAGAAGTTTTCCCGCAGCTCTAGCCCTGCTGGGAGCCGAGATAGACTGCGGGGGGGTGAGGTAAGAAATGCGCGGGGAAGTGGGGGGGGGGGGTAGTTTCGGGGGGCCTTAGGGGTGAAGTAGGGTTGGGGGAGGGAGGAGGGGGGAAAGAAACTGCCGGGGCCAAAATGTCGCCTCCAGAAGTTTTCCCGCGGCTCTAGCTCTCCAGGCAGCCGAGATAGACCGCGGGGGGTGAGGTAAGAAATGCGCGGGGAAGTGGGGGGGTGGGTAGTTTCGGGGGGGCCTTAGGGGTGAAGTAGGGTTGGGGGAGGGAGGAGGGGGGAAAAAACTACCGGGGCCAAAATGTCGGGCGTGGCCCCCTCTTACCTCCAGAAGTTTTCCCGCGGCTCTAGCTCTCCAGGGAGCCGAGATAGACCGCGGGGGTTGAGGTAAGAAATGCGCGGGGAAGTGGGCGGGGGTTGTTACGGGGGAGGCTAAGGGGTGAAAGCGTTGATGGTGG